>JAGSMS010000028.1:5639495-7022992 GCA_029286595.1 Bhutanitis thaidina | reverse complement strand
CCTTCCCCTCCCTTTCCACAAGTATCCTTAAAGACCGGCAACGCATCTGCAGCTTCTCTAGAGTTGCAGATGTCCGTGAGCGAGGCTAATCACTTACGATCAGGTACACGCTTGCTCGTACTTTCACGTATCATATGTTACGCGTATTCAATAAGATCGGAAATATAGCAATAATTTATAATTTGCACAATTATTGGTTTCGGCTGAAATCTGAACCAACGACTTATTGCTCACCATTTAGTTATCTACTAACTAACAACTAAGCTCTACTAAGCTCATGTAACTCTTAGGTAATCGTTACCAGGGAGACAGAACGTGCTGCTAAAGACGAGGCTTGGTTATAAGGACTTTTTTTTGTAGTTTAATGTAGCAACTGCTCCACTTGGCCGGCGACTGACTATTGCTTTCCACCTAAAACCACTCCTTCACTCCTTTAATTCAGACATACTTGAGATGACTATATCTATATCGATTGCCACGAGATATTTCTTTCATATCCCTTAGCCGACTTTCACGTATGAGAAACGTTGGTAGCCGATTCTATAACGCCGGCCCCACATGGCAATAGTTTTTCTTAAAACTTAGAAGAAGAAAAAAAATGCACTCAATCTCAAATACTCGTATAACAAAAGCTTTTAGTAAAATACGATATTAACTATAAACAAAGAAAGTAAGTTCTTTAAAATTTGATTCTATACCTCGCTACAACAACACAGCTGCAAATTTTCATCTGCTTAAAAGCTTTCAAAAGATTACGTGATTTTTTCACAGTGCAAAAAGACGCATGCTTTCACAAAGGTGTTTTGTGTTATTTTGTCGAAGAATGCTTTAAAATGCTCTCAAATTTATTGGCTGTTATACCGCAGTTGCTTTATAGCGTTGGACATTTCTTTGTGAACGTATAACGCTTTTTTTTAAATAACAAAATGCTAAAAGCATATATAGATAAAAATGTTTTTTTTTATGGAATTAACAGACGAAAGTAGTGTGTAATTCAGCTTATTTGAACAGCTTGTCCATTACAGACAAAGTCGCACTTACAGAACTGATTTGCAATAATTCATGGGGGTGCTGCACTATACATTTACTAGTATCGATTAAGTCTGTTCAATATATCGATTAAATGCCTGAAGCGTTACTGGCATTGCGATGCCGACCTAGACGGTCTCCAAGTTCTACTACCATAAGGAAGCTACTGCACAATAACTAGAATGGCCACAAATACTCCAAATGCACCTTATACTTAAGGATTACAATAGGCGGACCCAATGCCTCGTGACATTCTTTGGGACAACGTGACTGGTGGTGAGCCAACGATACAAATCGTACTTAACTTTTGAAAAAGGCACTCTTACGACCCCTCTACAACGAGGATCAACTTCGAGGCTCCTTTCCCATGTGTTTGCCTAAATCCATAGATTCGAGGCCAGACTTTGAATCAAATGGTTTTAATTAATCGCTTAGGTTTCGATAAATATGTACACATAAGTTTTTTTTACAAGCATTGACGACCGCAACTGTGCGGTTAGTGTACCCGACTGCTGAGCCATGAGTCCGTGGTTCGATTCCATGACGGATTCTATATGTTTGCATCATAAAAATAATTGACTTTAAGTTTTGGTTGTTATGTTACGTCCCGTGTCTCGGTAACCGCATCTAAACCCTTCTCTGATTTTATCGTATAAGCATTATATCAAATACGGGGGGATAGTCTACTATGCCTTTTGACATTTTGACAAAAATATATTAATGCTATACTGTATTATTATACTATACTATACATCTCGTCTCATCCCGTGGATGTCGTAGAAGTTGATAATGGCTAAATATACCTATATAATAACCATCTCAAACATTCCAGGCGTAAATAATCTGGATTTATGATCTCCGCAGATGCGATCACCGACTCGCGAGCTAAGTGTGGCGATATGATATACTTGGCTGAACTGAGGAACACAGGGATGAAGAAGGCTGGGAGGGATTTAGAGCCCTTGTGTTATTATTACTACGAAGATCGTTAAAAAGAATAATCTGTTATCAAAAATAAATTCATTTCCTCACAGAAAACATTTTTACGGACGACGGAAACAATTGATTTCTTAATGCAATTCTCGGCCGCTCCCCGACTTGGTTATTATAATTACGTTTACTTCAACGCCTTCGTAAAAGTTCTCTTGCGGAAGGTCTTTTTGTTCGAGTTTTATTTTATTAAATAAAACAACAAAGTAACAAGAAAATATTACCGAACTTTTTCACGAATCAGGTATATCCTGATGGAAATAGCATATTAGAATAAAGCATTTACATTGGTACGTTTTTTTTAATTTGCATAATGTGTTACAATCTTCTTTTAAAATATATTCTCAAAATTAATTACAATATATTTTACGAGTTCTAAAATCATTACATTAAACGGTGATGTATAAAATGTATGTATGAAATAAAAAATTTTCTTAGTCGCATAAAACAGTACAGGCATACATTTTTCTCACTATTGTGAACAATTTCACAGTATTAAAAGTTACAAATAGTTTATTATATTGTTGAATGTAAGTTTTAAAATATTATACTGTTTACTTACGAAGCTCTGGCTCGAAACGGAAAATTTTATAGTTCTAATGAAAAATCAAACATATTTGGGTATTACTTAACAACAACGAAAGATTAAATTTAAATTATGATTCCTAACAGTTTTTACAGTGTAGTTTCCAGATAATAAAAAAAACTTCTTGGGTTATCTTCATACTAAAGTAAAGTGAAGTAAATATAAGTCTACAGACGATTTCTCAAAATGCCAATCTTAACTTGACGCGGTGCTACCTGGCAGTAACAAACGAGGCTCTGGCAACCGACTGTTGGCACATCCATACGAATATACCGAAGCCAAAGACCAGCGAAACATGACAGCGACACGGGGATCAGCATCACAGGTGCTAGGGTACCAGCACTGTGCTCATACCGTGGTGAGTATGGGCAAATCGTTTTTGAATAGCGGGCCGGCTTTTGTTGGCGCTTTCATGGAAAGGCACTACAAAGCCGATGTCCAGTGAACCATTATAGGCTAATAAAGAAAAAAAGAAACTGAAGCAGCGTGTACATCTGCTGGGCGGAGGCCTCCTGGTCATGGGACCGGAAAGTACATTGCTCCAATTCGTGTTGGCGAACTTCACATGTCCTTGAAATATTTATTTTTATTAATACCCAATCAAGCAGATTACCTTACAATGGGAGGGCGTGGTAAATTCAGCACTTTTTAGGTTATAGAAATATTGAGCGCCACATCCTTAGATTGAAGTTGTTTGCGGTGATTGAGATGTGAGCTGAGCCATGGGTTGCAGTAGCCACTGACCAACAGATGGATTGTTAGCTCGTTTGCCAATCAAAACTTAGTAGAGGACAGTGAAGCTTTAACAGACAGTTAAATGTTCTGCCCTTAAGCTTTTAAAATATCAGTGAAAATCATATTTTATAGCGAGGAAGCTGCGCGTTATTCGGGACTAACTTAATTATTCTTGAAGATTTTCTTTTCATTTAATTAAATTGGATTCTCACTGGTTTTATAAAATGTCTGTGAGAAAGAGGGAATGTGACGTTCACAATTTACTTTTAACTTTAATATTACAAATTGTATTTGATTGATGATATATTAAATTGTATTTGATTTCAGAATGTCAATATTGTTTAAAAAAATTGTAATCAAGTTATTGAAGCACTTAAAGCAAATGTTCGAAATTATCGCCAATATTTAATATTGTTATAAGTTATTTTAAATGAGGATTATATGGGTTGAATAGGTTTTTTATGACACCGTATTGTGGTGGTATAAAAGTTATCTCCCTTACCAGTAGATTAGGTTAGGATTTTCTAAAGGAAATTAACAAGTAAAAAGCTTTACTACAAAAGTGACGTAGTTTTGATTTTATATGAATGTAGGGTAGACTTATAAACAGGCAGGTCTGTCACTCGTAGAGGTAGACAGATATTACGATTTTCTCAGCCTGTTATTTAGCATAGCTAAACGAACCTTCAAGAAAAGAGCTTATTCCTTCTTTAAAGGCCGGCAGCGCATCTGTAGTTCCTCTGGTGTTGTGGATGTTCATGGGCGTCGGTGATCACTTACCATCAGGTGAGCCGCACGCTCGTTTGCCCCCATCTTCTATAAAAAAAAAAAAAACTTCCGCAACCCAATTTTCGCCTCCCTGGGAGATAGAACGTCACTGGTGGCTAGCCTCGAAACATAAAATTATAAAGAAGATATAAAAGCGTGAATGTTGGATAGAATTGCGTATAACTTACGGCTAAGTCCGAGAAGAATATAACGTATAAAACGGCAATCAGCGGAGGCGGTATGTTAAAGTAATATGAATCGGCAAAATAATTATATGAAAAGTTGTTAATGTAGCACAAGAAATGTTACTAATAGATTATATATAAAATGATTGATTAATTAAAAAACTGGGTGCAGAACTGTGTCTTCAAAGTGCATTTCACAACAGTATAAATATAATCTTCCTAACAGATATTCTACAAACGGCCGAGTTATCATTGCAACTACTTAAAAGATTACAGTCAAATTGAAAATCACCCCTCTTTTTCGAAGTCGTTTAAGAAAAAAATATCGTAATATATTTCAAATATTGCGAAAACTGTGCAGAAAAAGAGAAAAAGACTGATACATTTCTTTTACATAAGCTGGTATCGTGATAACACTGAAATGTGAATATTTAACACAACAATATGTATAACACATAGATTTACGAGTACTTTACGATCTCAATGGCAAGTGATTAAATTGCTAACTATCCGTCTATAAATCCTTCAGCGTTGTTTACCTTTGAGATATATTTGTAAGGTTTAAAAGGGTCCCTCCCAGGGGGTTGTTTACACAAATCTTCCGGAATAAATCATATACAAATGTTAGACTTACATTATTTATATAAAAGTGTAACGTGGCTCTATCATCTTGTATGTCACCTCGCGTTTTGGTTTTATTTTGATTTAAAAGCAAATACTAGCAATGGTATTAACATTACGAATATACCTGTTAATCGCTCCAATTGAATACACGAGGTGGTTGCATGGCATGTGGTATGGCAGCAGCATCAATAGTGCAAAAGTGAGAAGTGGAACCCGCCCAGTGAGAAGTGGTTCACGACAATAGTCGAATGTCGGCTTCGAACCAGACTTGGTATATCGCAGTCCATATTCTAAAACATTCACGTTTTATTTTCATAAAATACTTTTTATCAATACATTTTTGGCTACGACAGTCGAGTGATTAGGGAATCAGGAGACACGAGTTCGTTCCCTTATGTCCATATAGTTCACGTACCAATGAGTTTTGGAAACTATTTATGTTGGCGTGGACAGTAAGACGGTAACAGCCTCACCGCCTGTTGCGCCGGTCCAAATAAGCTCAGGCGAAAAGTGGATTAATACCTCGGATTACCTCAGTGTTGGTATAGGGCCGTGAGAGCTCATTTCGAAGAGAGATCGAGAAAGAAAAAGCTCGTGACTTGTGTCAAAAAGTCAAATTATCGTCTGTAATTTTTCACTGATATTTAAAATTTGAATATAAAATAATTCGGTGAAAGAGAGGTACGGTCATAAGAGCATATATATATTTTTTTAATGTATTAATTCACTAATCTAAACAATGTGTATCTGACGAATATGCTGACCATTCTGACACAGCATAAATATTTCTTCTCTAAATAATATAAGCAAAAGAAAAAACAAATATTTATAGAAGTAACAACAACGATACGTCATTTCTTGACAAAAGCCTATGCGATAAAATCAGGAATTGGATAAAAAGCAAAAGTCTTTTTTATGACTGAGAAATACAAAGGTATTGAACTCGCGAACAGATAAGTTAGCGTTGCAAAAAAATAAGAACGATTGCGTCTTTAGGCAAACTATTTCGTCTCGTCGCTCCATCGGCACGAGGGCTCAACGAAATCGTATTATGAAGGTGAAAGAAATATGATTTATCAAGGAGCTTTGTTACTTACTTTTTGTAACTGTGAACGGAGATAAAAAGGTACATCAAAAACACTTTTAGGGTTTTGTACGGAGACCTATTCCAAAGTCTATGCCGTCCATCGGTCTGTTCTATCTTTAAAGAGCTACCTTTTGAACTGTAATACGTAGAATTTTCTCGTATGTCTGTTATTATAGCAAATAAAGCTTCGGTGAAGAACCCGATGTGAATAAAAGAAAACCATTTCTTTTTTGGTAAATACGTAACACAGATTATATACCATAGCGTTGATTTTAGTATGAGGTAGAGCCAAGCGGCGACTTTTGCTGCTGCATGAATGGGCCGCCGCGGCCTCGCAGAATACCGGCGTGAAATAGAGGCATTCTTTGCTTGTATTTCACGCCGATATTCTTCTTGCTTTTCGTTTCGTTCGCTGAGGAAAGTAACTAAACTAGAGGCCCTTCTCCTCCCCCTTCCAGAAGTATCCTTAAAGGCCGGCAACGCACCTGCAGCTCCTCTGGTGTTGCAGATGTGAGCGTCAGTAGTCACCTACCATCAGGTGAGACGGTCGTTCGTCTCGATACCCATAGCAAAAAAAAAATGTTTTGTCTGGTTGTATGGAGCCCTCGTTGTGCATGTCCGACTCGGGCGTGGCCGCTTATGTATCTGATAGATATAATAGGAGGACATAATAGAAAATGTCCGCAAGTTTTTTAGCCAACTCGTGTGCAGGTGAGGTTGGCATTTGGAGACATTTCTCCATTATATTATTAACAGTACTAGTCGTAGTCGATTAAAATAAATTTTATTGATTAATGTTTTATCTTCGGAATATATCGACAACCTTACACCTTATTTAATTGAATGTCGTTGGCGTATGTGTCTCATTTTTAAACTTTAAATTGAGTAAATTTATTGACAAGATCCTTTATTTTATTGTGCGCCTAACTTTAGTTATATCTATATAATTAACATTAACTTGAAGGGTCCGTTTCATTACAATACCTTGTCTTTTTATGTTATTGCCCTGGCCCGTGAATGTTAATAGCTAAGCATTATTATTAAATTTAAAACAGAAAATTCGTTCACACCAGCAAGTCTGACACGAAAGTAAGTGTTGTTACTTATTCATAGAGTAATACTAACACACAGAAATACTTATTATACTTATTGCTAGAGGAACGTTGAAACGACTGTGCCAACTGTAGCTCGCTGGGGAAATTGACACAGAAGGTGTAATTTAAAATATATTTCTCTGCATAAACTGTTACGCTTCCTTTACACTGACGTCACTCAATGCGTCACCATTTAGTCGCAAAATAATTAATTTCCGTCATCAGTCGGTCGCCGGAGACGCTCGGTCTCCATGCGCAGGTACAGGCAATATAAGGAGAAAAAAAATGGTATATTCCCAAAATTGTTTGCCTTATGTTTTACACCAGTTAAGTATATTATGAGTAATACATCATAAATAAAATAATCAAATATTTAAATGCTTCCTGAAAATTAACGAATTGTGGTTAGCACGAGTATTTAATTATTTAATGAGCTCTCTCGAGTACATAATCCTGTTAAAAGTATATTGTTGATTTAAAATTCCGGTGTGAAACTCATTCATCTACATTTTAATGTGTAAAATTTATTGAAAACGAGGATAACTTTCGCCGTTAGTTTCTTCCGTCAGAGGAACTTACTAGGGAACCGTGGTAGATTGTATAGAAAACCTGCCAAGAGCGAGTTGGACTCGCACACCGAGGGTTCCGTACAACGACGCTATATCCGTGTTATGCAATTATAAAAAAAAAAATCTTTTTTGCACTTAGAATTGCTATTAACACTTTTAGTGGCGCCGGCACCGGGGATCGAACCCACTCGCGCACTATGATACTAAAATGACCAGTAGGCTACCACGCCTAAATTTTTAGCATTAATTATAAAAGGAGGCAGATTTTATCTAATATCATTAGAAAGGTACTGTAGATGTACCCTAGATGTGCACAAAAAGAAAACCATGCGTGTATTAACATATAATAGGCTGGTAAAATAAAGTGTACATTCATACATGTTTTTTTCCATACTAAACCCTTTAATCAATTAAATGTTTCTTTAATTTACAAACACAATTGGTCGAATTTCGACGACAAGGGTATCCCTTGTAGTAAATATTAATCTTACACTTATTGATGGTCTAGGATATCAAATTGGTTCAGTAATTATGGCCATCTTCAGAAGTCAGAAGCTGGTTTTCAAACCAGCTCTGTATTCAAACTGCGGCATTGAGCTGAGTGGTGGTCTGTTTGCCCCCATGCGCCACGACTCACATGACAATGATAACAATAGGTAACAATTGTTGAAAAGGTTTGCTGGTTCATGAATGGTTTTGTTCTCGTACGATTTTGTTAGTAACATTCATGATGTTTTACTAGTTTACTTAAATTATTTAATATTTCGTTTTAAAGTACGTTATTACGATGGCGGCATATTTGCACAACAAATGTGTAACTAATTGTATGTTACGATGGTCGTGAAAGTTAACATAGCCTAAGCTCTCTAATAAATGGCTTTAATGCTGTATAATCCGGGATATATTTAATGTACGTGTACCTTCAGAATATTTGTCTATGTAAAATGTGTAAAATAAACATAACAACTCACGAGTCCTAAGGTGTTTAGATGTTACGAAGTGCTGGAGGCTAGCTACACTCTCCTAGACGTAAACTTAGTTCAACTGTTAAGTTTTCTTTAAGTAAGGCTGCCCGTAGCAATACGGTAGAATATAGTTTTGAAGTAAACTAAGCTACATTTGATAACGATAATATTATGTACAAACTGAAATTATACTTGACTCTTAAAATCGGGTATGTCAAATGTAGAGTACTCTTTTATATAGAAAACACGCATTTATGTACGAGTATTTCTAATAGCTAGTCACAGTTTGTATATAGCTGAACTTTGCCACTTGTAAGTACTGATTTTAATGTCGTATTTTTTTGTTCTTAACATTTCCAATAATGTATCAAACATAACCCATAAATTTGAGCTCAATTGATTCAGTGGTTTGCTCAATTGAGTCTATAAGGAACAAAGAAACATTCATTTACATATAATATATATATGAAAGCATTCATAGTACCTAGAGGTCGTGTAGGGGCATGCTTGGCTTATGATTTAATTTTATTTATTATATGCCACTCGCTTTAGTTTCATAGAGAGCGAGTGACCTTCGTTCGCCCGGTGAAGGCACCACTAAAATTGTTAACAGCGATTTTAACTGCTATATTTACCACCTGCTGTGCTATGAAGGAAAACATCATTAGGAAATTATTATTAATTACATAATAATTAACATCCGGTAAGTAATCCACTGCAGGACATAGATACCTAGACATAGGTACGGCAAGCGGATTGGCGAACGTATTAACAGACACCTCGCACCCTTAGACGCTGTTGCCTGTCATCGGTCTGCTTAATTCTGATTATTATTAAATTAAAAGCATCGTACAATATTACTCCCATTATATTAGAACACATAAATGACTCGAACAAAAAAATATTTATTTGTGTTCTACGCAGCCAGAAACAAATTATCTGCGCTGGAAAAGCACTTGTGCTTTTTGTGCTTTCAAGTTTGAGAGGTTACGCGAGGGAACGAATCGAATCCCGCGTGAAATTCATGTCACTGAACAGACTATTCCATTATTGAAACGCGATGTTGCCCAACAACGTAGAGGCCGAAATTCGTTCGCTGCAGATATTTATATAAAATGCTTTTTCTCTTTTGCTAAACTATACTATTCAGACGTATTTAAAAAAATATTTTTATTTTGATCTAACATTCTAACTAATTAATTCGACAGGGTTCGGTGTGTTGTTAAATACAGGGATTGTTAAATAATCATGTATGTGATTAAAATTCGATAAGGTTTTAAGGGGTTAATAGTTATAGAAGGAAATCTGTTTTTCGTAAGTTTAAAAAATGTAAGTAGTAAAGTACGTACTACTAAGTATTCGTATAATAAATAAAAGAATACAGAAATTCTCTTATGTTTGAACGTAAATTCGTTAATGTTATACTTAAAAGCAATCTCACGTAGACTAGAACTTTTTTAATTTTTTTTTTGATTCCAGAAGTTTTATTAGGCTACCGTACTTAATATTATAAATGTAAAACAAATATGTATATTGGTCGCTGTCACGTTAAAAAGTCTAAAAGAACGTATGGACGTAATTTGGTAGACATGGGGATTACGCCATGGAACAGAACGGAAACGGGATATTTTATCTAACAAAATTTGCGATCGCGCGTACGAAGCCGCGCCAGATACTTGTTTTAATATATGCTGAAACAAACATTACCTCTGTTAGAATTAAAATGAAACAATGAATAAACAATACTGATATACGAAATAGTATTTAAAGCAGTAGATCCTATTCTACGAAATATTAATTAACAGAAACTCCTGAATGCAAAAGCCTGACTGTAATAATTGTTCCTACGCCTCATGAGAATGCAATGTAAGTCAAGAGATTGCCGTTGGTTTTCGAGCATGGCTGCATTAAACATATTTACCTACGGGAATGGATTGTTTATTAAATGGCAGACGTTATCAACGACCGTGTGTCTTAGTGGTTAGCGCACCTGAGTGCTGAGTGTGGTCCTTGTTTCGAATCGAAGTCGAAGCTAACGTTAGTGCAAACACACAGTTTTCGGGTCTGGTTGCGTCTTATCGTTCCTCTGATCTTATCGAATACGCATTACATCGAATATGGGAAGGTAAAGACTAGTGAGTGCCTCTATGTATGCGCGTAAACTTGATACACGCACTTTAATATCTTCTGCGCAATTGACAACTGTAGTATTTGGATGTTATCGCCGTGGTTGAAATCTGCCGGGTGGACATCATCATCGGCATTAATTCAATGTGATTACGACTATATTTCCTACCAACATTTACAAGTTTAGAGTAATAACACCTCGTTCGTACGCTATTTTCGTATTATACCTTTGTATTCTAAAGGCGTAATACCTTAATCAATGTCCTAACCCAAATAAATTCCTATGTATATTATTAATTTTCTCACGCCCACCTTCGCCTTAAGAAGGAAGGGACGCATCGCATCGCTCGCTTCTAAAGGCTCCTGTTCACGATGGCTGTTCAATATATGTGATCAGTCCCCACGTTGGAAGATCGTTTAGTTAGTATCAGTACAGGCCAATGTGCGGACTATATTACAATACCCTTTGGCGAACGTCAAAGTAAGCAGAAAGGATATCGATTCGGTGACGGATGCCGCGATCTCTATACAAACAGCGTATAAGTACTACTTTAAGTGCGTATAATAGCAGGGTTGTCAAAAAGAAATGAAAACGAAGAGGGAGCTCGTTGCCTATCAAGGTGACTTTAAAGACTTCCTTTAGATGATGGCCATAAGTATTGGTCTGAGCCCTCAGCACAGATATTGGCCATCGTGAAGAGGGGCCAAAACGAAGAGAACGAAGACGCTACCGTCACGTATCAATACGCAAAAAAGTGTAAAAACCACGACGCGTGCACACCGCTTATTTATTTAAATAATAGTGACGCTTTGAACTCATAAATAATACGCTAATACTGAGTGCCGTGTTCGCGTAACGTAGAGGAGAAAACTCGCCCGCATCGAGATACAGAAAAATTGTAAAGAAAATCTACCGGCCCATGAAGTAATGAGGTACGTGGTTCCTCATAGTAAACGTTAACCTTAAACCCAATTTTTCGACGCAAACGCAACGTACCTTTACGGTGCTGCGTGCGTACAAAAAGTAAAATATATTTATGTATATACTAAATAGTGTCAATACACAGGTATTATGATAAATAATTGGCTCAGAAATTGTGCTTTCATTTGATATATATGTAGTGACCTAGGTTCTATTAGCCTGCACTACCAAAATGGTTAATTGCAATTTTATGTCCACATCCAAACCCTCTCAAAAAGGCAGGTCTTCCTTTTGGCCTGGAGATTTTTGCTTTACCTTACCTTTTTTACAGGTTTTAATGTTTGACGGACAGAGCTAAACCTCGTATATCTTAAATTTAAATGTTTAACAGAAATATAGATAAGAAATAATATACTTAAAAATTGCTGGTATAATTTTTAGCCTTGGTGACCGAATGATAAGGAGCAGTGAGATCACCGGTGTGAAGATAGTGCTATATTGCTGCCAGGCACTGGTCTCGTTAACGCACCAAGCCAGGGTGGAGAGTATAGGTAAAATGTGGAAGAAATATACCCATATTAGCTTTTCGTGGACAGAATAGGCTGGTGGAATTGCAATGAAACACCTGGTGCCTGATCCGCTATGCCATAAAAATAAAAAAAAATGTAAAGTAGCCTGTGAGTACTGCTGGGAAAATATCCTAGAGGGTTTTTGGAGCCAAGAAGGTCCCGCCATGCTGCTCCAGTGTTGGCGGGCTTCACATGTTCACGAAATAATCTTTTTTATTATTTCTAAGACATGCAGGCATAGCATGCCATGCAGGCAGGACAGACATGCATCACGATGTTTACCTTCATTGCCGAGCACGTGGTGAACACAGTACTTAAAATTGCTATTAACAATGTTACCACCGGGGACCAGACCCAGGTCGCGCTCTATGAAACTATAGTGAGCGCTACACTTTGATAAAATCATGTCATGTCTTTTACGATAATTAACGAAAGTATGGCAAAAAAAAAAATCCCCGGAATTTTTGTGAAATTGCGGCACAGCGGATAAGGTCTCAAAGCGCTGCTGGTGCATTGTCGCGATAACGAAGCACTTATTTATTACCGCCAAATATAAGACATTTAATTTTTTTCATTTGCGACTACTAATGAGTTCACGTTGAGTCCACTAACGAAGTAGAACATTAAAGTATATTACAGAATATTACTTAACCTCTTTGACCACTAATAAAGACACATAGTACATATGTGTATATATACTTTGTGTCAACAGTAAATACACGATTCGTAAAAGGTGTTATCACACAGCGCCCTCAGTATTGATCAACTTAGGTTCTGTCATATGCGCGGTTCGCGGATTTAAAAAGAGTTTAGAAACACTATGTTAGTTATATACTCGTTGGTTCGTCTTTTGGCGACTAAGGGAAACGCCTTGGGAATCGCAATGACTACCGACCGATGGCAGGCTTACCATCTCGCAATATACCAAACCACAATTAAGCAGTATATTAGTTATAAAACCAGTGCGTGTTGCCAGTGATGACATACGGATCCGAGACTTGGTCCTTCACCGCAGGCCGTATGAGGAAGCTCAAAGTTGCTCAGCGCGCTATGGAAAGGGCTATGGTTGATGTTTCTTTGCGTAATAGAGTCTGCAACGATGATATCCGCAGCAGAACTAAGGTAACCGACATAGCCGTAAAGATCAGCAAGCTGAAGTGGCAATGGGCCGGCCACATAGCTCGCAGAACTGACAACCGTTGGGGAAAAAAGGTTCTCGAGTGGCAGCCACGTACAGGCAAACGCAGTGTAGGACGACCCCCCACAAGATGGAGTGACGACCTGCGCAGTGTTGCGGTAAGTCGATGGATGCGGGTGGCTCAGGACCGAGCTTCGTGGCAATCTTTGGGGGAGGCCTATGTTCAGCAGTGGACTTCTGATAGGCTGAAATGATGATGATGATGGTGATGATGATGAATTAAGCAGACCGATGACGGACAGTAACGTCTAAGGTGCGATGTGTCTTGTACTGCGATCGCCAATACGCTTGTCGAGCGTAGCCATTATGTCAAATTATTGTAATGGGAGGGTCATATTTCCTGAAGTGGACTATAATATATATATACAGGCTGTCAAGGTACGGTAAGATACAGTAGGACAGAGTTATCAAACTCCGTATTAAAAAATATTTTCGCATTTGCTTCTTGCTAATGAAAACATTTAAATTTCGAAACCTCGTTTTGAAAAAAATCTATTTATATAGTGCGTTTTGTTTCCAGTCATTTATTGAGAATTTTTGTTTAAATACACACATATAAATCTGAATAATAGAATCGTATGCAGTTATCATCGAATTTATGTAACTGATTCTGAAACCAAAGTTAAAATCATATAATACTTTTTATATTGATAAAAAAAACCTTCTGAATATTTAATCATTTTGCGTAAATATTCGCGACATATCTGCAAACAATGGTCCTCCCTCGACAACATTTTTCAACAAATTATACGAATATTCTCCATTACTACATCTTACGTCATCCGTGAAAATGGCATAATTAACTTTGCTCCCTCGGGCTGCCAATTCCAGCCACATTCTTTTCAAGACCTGCGCTCCTGGAAGTATTTTAATTAGTGAAGCATATTTCAGCTTTGGGGTTGCTCTCGTAGTGCATCTTAATTAAATGAAAATTACAAATTTCTTAAGAGCCTTGAGAAGTAGATAATGACTTTCGTTAAGAGCCTATGCCGTAGTTTTAAAATATCAGTGTCAGATTACTGACGAATATTTGACTTTTTGAAACAAGTTACGTGCTTTTTGATTCTTTTATTTATATCGACTGCATATACAATTCCAAATTGGTCAGAGGCTTTTATTTATTTTTCAACCCTCGTTCCATCAGAATTTATTTGGTAACAAGGTGACAGGTGTGAGCCCGTAGCCCTCTTTAGTGTTAAAGCGAATACAAATCAATATTTAGAATATATCAAAACCAATAAGTATTTCGAAACTTATGCACACTTTCGAAATACTTATTTACCCTCCACATACTTATTGAACTCGACTCTCCTGATTCGGAGGCAGATCCCCTAACCACTCGGCAATCGTGACTTATTATAATTTTGTATCGCTTACTTCGCTAGGAAGATATAGAAACTAACACCACTTCTAAAGCAAATCCAAGTCGGATCGACACATGCGTAGTAACCATTATCTAACTAGTGACGGTGCATATAATGTAGAGAGATACAGATGATAGAGGAGGAGATAGAGTGATAGAGGAGATCGACTAATTTAAATTTCTAACAAAAAAGAGCAAACTACAGCTTATTAAATTCTCACTTATTCATCATATGTCTCATTAATGTAAATTTAAGTGTAGTTCGTTACAATTAAACACGGATCCCTCCTCATCTACCATGGCTCTTACATACATATACTTCTCTGCGCTTCATAACTTGTAGTGACTTAATTGAATGAAAACATTTTTTTATAAAAAAAATTAAAATCTATATAGTTTCAATTTCACGTCATCACTTGGTGTGGGTTATATATCTTTGGATTTCAGTATGATAACGAGGATAAAGGTGTTTACTTATTTATCGTTAACTTTTGTTATTTATGAATTAAACTGCGGACACACGACGAATAGTAGGACCCATTTTTCCACGGAGATACAAATCCTTAAATATGACACAAGAAATTTTATTCTTATTTAGAATTCAAATGTGTTTTTAACTGTATGCAGAAAGCCATGATATATTCAAAATTTTAAGCAAAGATGTGTCATATCTCTCTTTACTTTAGAATACTTACATACAATTCAAATGATGGCTCAACATCAACACGTACGTGCTGGTTCTTAACGTGTTTGAAATTTAATTTCGTGTTACAAATGCAAAGGCTAAGTTTCCTTGTTCATGTAAAACATGAGAGAAGTTTATGATGTCTTGTTCTTAAAGCTTAAGCACTAAAAATGTTATAAAGATAAATTGTGCTCACGCATCGTGTGATTGCGGTATATGAATCTGTCACTCGCTTTATTCACGTGAATGCCGTAAAAGTCGACTCGACAGGTGAGGGATTAAAGGTCGTAAAAAAATGCCAGGAGCGAACTATGCAGATTGCTTTTACCTTGTAGTGTTGGTGTCTTCCGCCTTAAACACTGCTGCAAACTGCAAATCCCTATCCCCTATTTTCCTATGCTATATTCATGGTTCCTATACTATAATTTTTTTGTTAGCCTAAATGCCGAATTTCAAAAACTTTAACGTTAACTACTTTGTCTCTAATTCCAAAAACATGGGACATAGGCCTTGTGTGGTGTTTTTTCGTCAGCGGACGTCTTATCTTTTTCCTTCCTACCTACCTACAAATTTCAAGATTGTAGATTGTTTATAGTTCCTGGCGTTTTGTGATTAGTCAGTAGTGTATATATATATACGAGTATACCACTGACACACATATTATAACTAACAGCACGCAGCAAATTATAAATCATTAATATCATATGTTCTTATATGCCGTGGATCTGGAATAATTCACCAAAAAGAAATTGCCACTATACAAAATGCTAACAAAAATAACGAGAACTGTGTTTTATATTATTCCGAGGTAGATCCTTCCCGCCAATTTAATCAGAAATCGTCCCCAGCGACATATTTTACCTTTCGTAAGTATTATTGCGAATAACGGGGCACTTACCAGATGGCAAAATGTAAGTTCACTTTGTTTTTAATACAATAAATATTAAATAGAAACCCTAAAAACTATATATATATACGTAACGGAATGAAAATCCACGGGGAGGAAACAAATATATTGTTTGGTCAAGTAAGAAACCGTACTATCATAATGTAGGGTGAATTTATGGCAGTTGTTTCTGATAACTGGAAAAAAATTGCTTCGAGCTTCCTATACGGCGTTGGAAAAGGTCTCTTAAAAAATCATGTTATACATATGCAGCAACTCCATAACAGATATTATTGTGTTCGTAATAAAATCATTACAATAATAATATTAAATATGAATATTATACACGTGGAAGTATCTCAGAGTTCGAATCGTAAATTCAGAACAAATCTGCCGCCATGCCTCATTCTGTGAGTGTCATAAGACAGTCAGTCATTAGGGAAATGCCTAAAGAAAATCGTGACTACCGAGAAAAATGTCGGAACGGAATGGCGACACGCACGGTAAGAAAGTGAGTGACAGATTCTTACGCTCCGACCACACGCCAATATAAATATTATAGATGTTGTAAGTATCAAACTAATTCGAAATTAAACGAAATAACATTGTTTATATTAATATTCGACGTAAAAAATATGAATTGCAATTGTCAATTTTTTAAATAATCTACTAGTTTCCTACGGAGAGTTTTCCTTATGGAGAAGAAACAGACTGAAAAGTCAATCAAGTAAAGGTAGTATAATATTTCACTGCATACGTCTGATTAGCGCACTCTACATAGGCCCGGCACTCCTGAGATGAGCTATCGCATTTTATTTAAATGTAAGTATAAATACAATCAGTGGTACCTAGTGGTCAACGAGCACGCTTATGTTAAATACATGTGTGGGTCTGGCTTTTGGGACACTCACCGGACGCGATTGTTTCTTGTAAAGCCTCAAATCTTTATGAAAATGTCCGTTGACCTCTATTTGACGTAATCTTTAATATCGCTACTTGTAAGTTAACTTTTAACACTCCACAGAAGGACTTTTTCTTAAATTCACATAAATTCGCTCTTTACGAGTATAACCAAATATTATACTTTAGAATTACAGTATATAAGATAATGCAGACGATTTTCTGTACCAAAACGTTGAACTATGGAACAAATTTATGCATGAATAAACTCTTTGTCCTCTATCGCATGACTGATTTTTGTGTAAAAAGGAAAATGTTTAACCTCCATAAGAACTTACCTCATATGGTTTTGATTTGAATTTACAAGTTCTTACACGTGGATATAAACTTTCATCTTTAAATATATATTTTCAAATAGATTTAACAAATGTACAAACATACGAAACATATTGTTACAAGCTACGGGTTGCGAGATTGGAGAAAGAGGCCGGTTTCTAAAACTTCTATTTATTTTTAACACTTACAAAGGGAGTGAGCAGAGTTTCTTTTCGATGCGCTGTCCCTCGCACGTGATTTTCCATGGTTTCTGATATCAAACAATCCTACCGGTTTCGCCTTATGGTATGTTCAGAAAATCGAGCTTCTACTTTTACATTACCCTATAACGTACTATATTTATTGATAAATAAACAATCCGATGGTAAAAAATATCTAACGTGGTAGAGCCAAGCGGCGGTTTTGCTGTCGCAGGAATGGGCCGGCTCGTCCGGATAAGTACCACGGCCTCGCAGAATACCGGCGTGAAGTAGAGGCATCTTGTGCTTCTGCGTTTCGTGCGGTGAGTGAGGTAACCGGAGGCCCTCTCCCCCCTCCCCCCTCCCCAAATATGGTAGCGATATATAATTTTGAGCTACCCCAGGAGGGTACCAGTACCTACGGTTCTGGAGAATCCCTCACTGAGCATCCACGTTCAGGCTTTCCTACGCTGCCTAATCGTGGATGCTCAGTCTGCCCCGCGTATTCTGGGGGGGGGGGCAAAATTCCGCTCTCTTTCTTTCCTACTCGAGGCAAACGCAGCAAGGAAACTATGGCATCCCCTACCGCGGATTTCTGCAATATCAGGGGACTCCACTAGAACCTTAGCGCCGTTCATTGCTATCTTGAAACGGCGAAGCCGGCCTTGCTTTTTCTTACAGAGACTCAGATATCGCCTCCGGCTGATACCTCTTATCTCCATTACCCGGGGTACAAACTGGAACACTCCTTTGTGCCCCGTGCCGGAGTTTGCGTATACGTCAGAGATGATATCTGTTCTCGACGCCTCGGTAGTCTTGAAGGTGTGGACCTATCTACCCTTTGTCTGCGCATCGACAGCGACGACCATCCGCGCGTCTATGCGTGCCTTTACAGGTCCCATAGCGGTAATACCGTAACTGACCGACTCATCGACCACATCCAAATGGCTACAGATTCCGTGCTACAACAAATCCCATCCGCAGAGATCGTGATTCTCGGCGATTTTAATGCCCACCACACCGATTGGCTCGGTTCTCGCATAACCGATCATGCTGGGAGATCTGTTCACGACTTTGCATTAGCATATGGCCTGACACAACTGGTAACCTTGCCGACGCGGATCCCAGACGTGGAAGGTCATACACCTTCCCTGTTGGACCTTTTGCTGACCTCACACCCGGACGGATATTTGGTCTCAGTCGATGCCCCTCTTGGCTCGCCGGACCACTGTCTGATCCGGAGTGTAGTGCCTATCGCGCGCCGATCCCGAACGCGATCTGCGGGCTTCCGCCGTGTGTGGCACTGTAAGTCGGCAGATTGGGATGGAATGCGGTCTTTCTTTGCTTCCTACCCATGGGGGCAGGTTTGCTTCTCGCTGGATGATCCCAACGTCGTTGCAGATTCTGTCACCGATGTGGTACTTCAGGAATGGAACTTTTATTCCGTTCTCTGCAGTGCCTGTCGGAGGTAAATCCCAGCCTTGGTTTGGTCGCACCTGCAAAATAGCGTCACGCCGAAAGCGGAAGTGCTACCAGGCCTGGGCCGATGCATCGGCGTCTCGGGATGCAAAACCAGTGCTCTTAAAACGAGTACAACTCTGCCTCCAGGTCCTTCAAAAGAGTTATCGCTGCGGCAAAGTTAAAGCACATTGGCAGAATTGGCGAGAGACTAGTTCGCCTCCCATCGGGATCCCGCGCATTCTGGTCTCTCGCCAAGGCTGTCCAGGGAATTTCTGTCAGCCATTTCTCCCATCTCTACACAAGGAGGATGATTCGCTGGCCCATACTGCAAAAGAGAAAGCCGATCTCTTGGGCTCTCTTTTGCATCCAACTCGACTCTTGATGACCGGGGAAACTCTCCACCTACCATCCCGTGGTGTAAGTGCTCCATGCCGGAAATTCAGTTTCTGCAGAGCTCAGTGCGAAAGGCACTCCGCTCCTGGACATTCATAAGTCGAGTGGGCCGGACGGAATCCCTCAATTGTGCTGAGGATGTGTGCCCCTGAGTTGGCACCGGTTCTCACGCGTCTTTTCCGGCACCCCTACTCTTCAGGCGTCGTCCCGGAATCTTGGAAGACAGCATTTGTGCATCAATACCGAAAAAGGCGACCGCTCTGATCCGTCCAACTACAGGCCTATTGCCATCACCCCCTTGTTATCTAAAATAATGGAGTCACTCATCAACACCCAGCTCCTGAGGTACCTGGAGGATCACCAGCTCATCAGTGACCGACAGTACGGTTTCCGTCGCGGACGATCAGCTGGTGATCTTCTAGTTTACCTGACTCACCGATAGGCAGAAGCAGTTGAGTCTAAGGGGGAGGCTTTGGCGGTTAGTCTGGACGTAGCAAAAGCATTTGATAGGGTTTGGCATAAAGCGCTTCTTTCAAAGCTTTCATCTTACGGGGTTCCTGAGAGACTGTGCAACTGGGTCACCAGCTTCCTCTCGGATCGGAGCATCAAGGTTGTTGTCGACGGTGCATGCTCTGACCCCAAACCCGTGAATGCTGGTGTTCCACAAGGCTGTGTGCTATCTCCCACTCTGTTGGGAGACGACAGTTGCTATGCAGACGACAGCACGGGTGATGCCCTATATACAGGCCGTGCGAATATTTCTCGGGAACACGTCGACGAGTGCCGGAACAAACTTGTGTCTGAAGTCGAGACCTTGTTATTCAAAGTCTCGGATTGGAGTCGACGTAATTTGGTCCTATTCAACCCCAAAAAGACACAGGTTTGCGCGTTCACCGCTAAAAAGAATCCCTTTGTCGTTTCTCATCTTTTTGAGAACATTCCCTTATTGCCTCAGCCAGTATCAGAATCCTTGGCGTTGACATATCGAGCGACGTTCAGTTCCGTGGTCACTTGAGGAAAGGCCAAATTGGCCTCCAAAAGCTTGGTGTGCTCTGTAGAGCGGGACAGTATTTCATGCCGGTCCACCGTTTGCAACTTTATAAGGCGCAAGTTCGGCCCCACATGGAATACTGTTCTCATCTCTGGGCAGGGGCACCCCAGTACCAACTCCTTCCATTTGACCGCATCCAACGTCGAGCGGCTCGAATTGTCGGCGACCAAGCTCTCTGATCGGCTTGATCCTTTGGCCTTGCGAAGAGATGTTGCTTCTCTTTGCATTTTTACAAAATTTTCCACGGGGAATGTTCTGAGGAACTGTTCGGATTGATCCCAGCTGCTGAGTTTCACCATCGTACATCGCGACTGAATTCGAAGTTCCATCGATACCACCTAGATGGTTGGCATTCCACCACAGTGCGTTTTAATCGAAGTTTTCTGCCACGCACTTCGACTTTGTGGAATCAGCTGTCGCCAGCAGTATTTCCGAATAGTTACGACTTAGGGACCTTCAAGAAAAGAGCTTATTCCTTCCTTAAAGGCCGGCAGCGCATCTGTAGCTCATCTGGTGTTGTGGATGTTCGTGGGCGTCGGTGATCACTTACCATCAGGTGAGCCGCACGCTCGTTTGCCCCCTTCTTCTATAAAAAAAAAAAAAAAAATTGTAAAGGTGTCCACGAGGACAACCCTCGGAGGCGGCACGCACTTAAGTATTGCGGAATGCCAGATGGTGTCGGCAAAATACGAAAGATAGCATAAACCCCCGTTAGAGGCCCATTCCATCCACGAACATTCCACAAACAAGAAAGTAATAGCGTGTTCAAAGATCTTACCTGCATCACCTGCGAATCATCGAATGGAAGGCTATCTTCACTCCAAAAGCTGTAATGCGATCGTCTACGTCTCCCCGGCGATATGCGAATGATTCACGTATGCGCAAGGTGTCCAGCCAGGTCTTGAGGTAACTGGAACATTATTCACACGAGTAGAATACAAAAAGAGAAAACCACAAAAAAAAGGCGAGCGTTAACGTAGTGCGCAGACATTCGTTCGAACACAACAACGATTGTTTCCATGGCCGGAAGGTTTTTAGAATATAGAGATGCATCACACGCAGTACCCGAGGTGGCCCCCCATGTTGAATTGTTTGACATAATAAGCGGACAGCCGTTTTGGTGTGTTTTATAATATTACATTAATTTATCGCTTAAGTACATTAAGTCTAAATAATTTACAAGTATATGATAATATACATAGGCAGTGACTCACTAGTAGAGGCAAAACTTCAAAGCCTCGAACACCGTAGACGAGTGGCCTGCCTCTCGGTTTTTTATCGAATTCATTTCGGAGAGTGTGCGGAGGTTTTGCATAACCTAATACCCTCTTCCCCTTTCCATCACCGAACGACTAGACGCGGCGAGAAGTTCCACCCTTATGTTGTAGACATTCCTCCATTACGCACGAGGCGGTTTGCCTCTTCTTTCTTTGTGCGGACGGCTAAGGAGTGGAACTCTCTGCCGAGGTCGGTTTTTCCGGAGGCCTATAACCTGGATATCTTCAAGGCCAAAGTGAACAGACATCTAGGCAAGCGTGTACCATCCTAGGCCTCATCTTCGCTTTCCATCGGGCAAGATTGAGGTCAAACGCAGGCCTATTTTTTCATAAAAAAAAAAAAAATTACCTATTAACTGCAATATTTTTAAATCTTATTTGTCAATTAGGGATAGGGAATTTCGTTACCCTTAAAAGACAGGTTTGATCCCGCTCGAGATACAAGGTTCATTTTATATAATAACACTATGGCAGATGAAGGTGCTAAGGAAAAGGATAGCTACCCGTGAGGTCAGGTGTTCATAACCTAGGCAGGACGTCACCTCCTCCAGGGTGTGATTTGGGTCTTGTATATATGTAATGACATGTAAAAACTTTCATAGTGTGATGATGGATTTCTTCGATTCTTGAGCTTTACATATGGTGAAATAGCTGTCGCCTCAGCACATTATTATTAAGCTAAAAATTGTGATAGTAAGGCTATTATAATAAATAACAGCCTTCACACGTGTGGAAATCTTCCCGCGGTTTTCCGAGCGTAAAAAGTAGCCTAAGTCATTGCCATTGAAAGACAATCATCCAAACAAACATACTTTCACATTTATAATCTTGATATGATTATTATATTAACAATTTGACTGTATGGTTTTAAAGGCTATAAGTTATGAAGATAATTAAACAAATACATGCTAACATATAACACTACAATGAATTTACAACTGTTTATTAAAGAACACAACATTAAATACAATTTGGTCCTCACAAACGGATTTCCGATAGGAACGTGTGTATTTAACAGCTCAACAGCGATAATTCGTTACTCGTGACATAACTGTATGGTAATATACAAACGTAAAGCTTAAACTGATTTTATTTAAACGTTACATGCCATGGCTACAAATACACTTCCGAAAAAAATATTGTTCGGGAAAGAATTACTTAATAAAAGTGAAGGAGAAATAAATTTTTCTTTATTAGATTGGGGTGACAAACGATGTAACAGTCCACCTGATGGTTAGGATTTGGTGCAGCCCATGGACACCTGCGAACAACTTCAATCGAAGGTGGTACGTATACGTTGTCACCCCTAGAGAACTAAGGTGGATTGCCTTAGAGGACTAAGGTAGTGTAAGGTGTAAGGTGTTTTTATTCTGGCTCAGTATACCTTTCAAACAGGAATGTAAGAGTGATAGCGCCGCTGATTGGCGGCAGATATATGAAAGAGGGTGAACCTACCTAGATGACTCCTGGGCAGAGAAGGAGCTTACCCAGGGATAAGATTGAATGTTGAATGAATGAATCAGCCTATAGATCTATGCAACGTAATAATGTACTAAACAATAAGTACCTCCATTTGTTTGATTTCATTTTGCAGTATACCCAAATAACTTATGTTACAATATTCGTTGAATCGAATAATGCAATGGTACCGCGGTATTCATAAATTCGATTGAAAGCATGTCAGTGAATACTAGTAAGTACACAAACCTGTGAAGGTTTCCTCATACTATTTGTCAAATTTGTAAATGAATAATAAAAAGAGAATTAAAAACATCCATAGAAAAGTTAAGAAAGTAAACAAAATTAAGTATCCGAATTCACAGATTCTCGAGAAAGTTATGGCAGACCCAAATAGATAAGGCTGTTCATGTAATGGTAAAGGGATTATTAGGTCAGACAAAATAAAACAGAACAATTAGTTATTGTTCTGTTTTTTTACATTACATCTTTGCATTATTTGTTAGAACGAAGGTTTATTATACACAATCGGTACTAATTGCATGCCATTTGCAATCTAAATTCTCACAAAAGCGTTTGAACGACCTTTGTACCTAATTGTTACAAATCCCACTTGGCCTTTCGCCAATCAATCGCTCAAATCACTTCTATTCGATTAACTGACACTCGAAACCAAGTGTTACGTAAATAATGGCTTAGGTTTAGCTTCGAATACACGAGCTGCGACTCGGTGGCGGCTAGGAACCCTGGCCAGTCACTTAACTGGTTAACTTCATGTTCTTTCTGTGCACCCTGCTGAATAACAAACAAGGTTCTGGCGAGCGAATGATAGTGAAAAATTTTCCGAATTGGCTGAACCCCAATCCCACAGACTATAGGGAGCAGAATCCCTAGTGTGGCAGAACTGGCACTGCGTTCACCAACACGCTTGCCCAGTGTGGTGAGCATGGGCAAACCTTTCAAGAAAAGCACGTCGACTCTTATTGATGTTGTTGTTGTTGTTGTTTGTGTTGTAGTTTTCTTAGAAAGCCCTTTGTTCTGCATTGGTTTTGAATTGGCTGATGATAAAGAAGAAGAATTCGTCTTGGAATAAGTAAAACACTGCTTTGTTTTATATGTTGAATGGAAAGAACCAAAGATATGCCATTCTATTGTAGTGCTAAGGCAACGCAGCTTTGACTTGATTCGTCATCTCGGATGGATTGTTTATTGGCCACAAATGCTATTTATCATTAGGCAGACTGTGCTTTCGTTTGGCCCCTTCATTGATATAAAAGTTTTGTTTTTACTCTCAACCTTTAAACCTTATTAGCGTGTTTAATTAAGTTCTCAAGTTAATTTTTTGTCGAGCTGGTTAGTTACGATATTTGGTTACTATATTCTTATCTTTTTTTAAATGGTAGAGTCAAGTGGCGGCCTTTGCAGCTGCTCGAAAGAGCCGGATTCACCTAGTATAAAAGATTAAAAAGTAGCGAGGATTTTATTTTTGGTATCGTGCAAATAATCACTTGTGCAGACCTAAAGGCAGTTATTTTAAAATCAGACACTAATACTTTAACTTTATTTATATGTAAGATTTAGTTACGTTAACTTATGATTTTAACGTGACTTTTTAGAACTATATTTAATAATTATTCTGCAAACTCAACAAAATTCCTTTGTGACCGTTTATTGTAAAGAAAAAAACCTGTGAAATAAGTTCTCTGTATACAGACAATTTAGCCTTTGTACTTTGATAATGAATGCATATTTGCTATGTTATTTTCTGCATTCTTTGTAGCTTGGAGAGTTACAAAGAATGCTACAATATCTTTTAGGGTACTATTTAATATTCAAAATATTTAACAAATTGAACGTGTATCGAAACTAAAATTAAGTTCTAGTATAAGTTAGTTTTCGATCCCTCTATAATTATTAGAGCAATATTAAACAGTTCAACGAAAAATTTATAAGTTATTTAAGAACGCGGTACGCTAAGAAATTTGAAATTACTTCTTACTAACTCACATATTGACTTTAATTTTGAATTTTGGCTACATAAGACTTGAGTGCCTTGAGCCCTCTTGAATGTCAAAATCTGCACAGGTTCGAACGTATATCAGTGATAAGGGAACTTGCAAGGCCAGAGTGTGTAGCTTTGCAATAGAATTGCAATGAATCACTGGAGCCGTGGTAGCCTAGTGGTCAGGACGCTCACTTTAGTTTCATAGAGCGTGAGTGACCTGGGTTCGATACCCGGTGCCGGCACCACTAAAATTGTTAATATCAATTTTAAGTGCTGTATTTACCACGTATGAGGAAGCTCAAAGTTGCTCAGCGCGCTATGGAAAGGGCTATGCTCGGTGTTTCTCTGCGTGATAGAGTCTGCAACGATGATATCCGCAGCAGAACTAAGGTAACCGACATAGCCGTAAAGATCAGCAAGCTGAAGTGGCAATGGGCCGGCCACATAGCTCGCAGAACTGACAACCGCTGGGGAAAAAAGGTTCTCGAGTGGCAGCCACGTACAGGCAAACGCAGTGTAGGACGACCCCCCACAAGATGGAGTGACGACCTGCGCAGCGTTGCGGCAAGTCGATGGATGCAGGTGGCACAGGACCGAGCTTCGTGGCAATCTTTGGGGGAGGCCTATGTTCAGCAGTGGACTTCTGATAGGCTGAAATGATGATGATGATGATGATGATTTACCACGTGCTCAGCGGTGAAGGAAAATATCGTGAGGAAACCTGCATGTCTGAGAAATAATAAAATATTATTTCGAGGATATGTGAAGCCCGCCAACCCGCACTAGAGCAGTAGCGGGCCCATCCCTGCTCGTAAACCCTCTCTGATACTCATATTTGAGAAGGAGGCCTTTGCCCAGCAGTGGGCACTTATAGACTGCTACTTTACTTTACTTTACTGCTCAGTCACGGCTGATGGATCTTTTCGTTTGTTCAAAACTTTATCATACCACTACGGGTAGGATAAAGAAGTAGTATGTAAATGTTTAGTTTGAGAGACACTTCTAGTAAACTTTGTGAAGGTAATCAAAAAAGTGAAGTATCAAAATGTAAATGTCAAAAGCCACTCAATATTTACATACAGACTTCAAATGTCCACGAAATTTATAATATTATAATTTCTTATAAATACAGGTTCTTCGCCATGTTGATCTTCAACGTCGAGCACGTGGTAAATTCAGCACTTAAAATTGCAATTGAAAGTTGAAAGTTCCAGTGGTGCCAGCACTAGGATTCGAATCCAGGTTATTTGCATTTTTTGAAATGAAAGTGAGCGGCCTATCCTTTGAGCTACCACGGATCTTAAAGTAGTTAGTTAAGATATTTATTCATATATAAAAGGGTGAAGGTATTATTTCAATAACTCTGTATATATATAAGTGAGAAACTCTTTCAGATGTAAAGTTTCAGTTGAGACATTGTTGCACACTAAATAAATATACGCAAGGAATTGTTCCGGTAAGCGGAAACTTTCACAATTTCACGTAGATGTTTACAAAGGAGCGCTATTTTTAAATTATGTGACATATCATATTCCACGTACAAAGAAAGCATCCATTGTAAAGAATTTTCAGTGTGATATCATATTAACAAAACATGTTTTTGGAAGTATAGATATAGATAGAATATAGAAAATAAAATGAATTTTGTTACTGTTGATAACCACATAACTTTTTTTTTATATACGATAAAATAAAATGGCTCGTTGTGTCTTTTATATTTTCTTATTATGACTTTCACTAGTAAGAACCTTTGATTTCATATTCAAAATAGTTTGGGAAATCCAAAAGTTCCTCAAACGTGTGTTAGCTAAACATGGTAGAGCCCAGCAGCGGACTTTGCTGCTTTACGAATGAGCCGGCTCGAACAGGGTAGCACCACTACCTCTCAGAATACCGGCGTGAAGTAGAGGCATTTTGTATTTCTACGTTTCGTTCGGTGAGTAAGGTAATCGGAGAACCAATTCCCCCCTCAACTCCCCTATCAATTATCGTTCCCACCACCCAAATATACTTCAGTTCCTCTGGTGTTGCAGATGTACGTGGGCGACGGCAATAACTTACCATGAGTTGAGCCACTTGGTAGGTTGGCTTCGTCATCATAAAAAATATTTATTATTGCTAGAAACAAACTAGACGGATTATTCAATAGAATTCTGTTCTACATGAACCTAAGGCTAATTAAAATCGTAATTACATACGTACATTCGCACAGACTGACCAAAATCACGACAAATAATTTTTTTTTTCACTCGTATTGTTTTTTACATATTGACTCTTCATGATTGCGTGATGATACATAAATGAAGTATTTAAAATTCGTTAATGCAATTTAGAAGATAAATACCGCCGAAGAGCCAAATGATTGCTCTAATAAGTGTAAACTTATTTGTGTTATAAAGAGGCACCATTATTAAATTATTATGCATACATATTTTCCACGTACAAAAAATCATGTATGACATGATATGAAGGGCGTTTCGCATAATATCATATAGGAGATATTGTTTCTCGGAACATTCTTTTATAGAAATGTAATAATGTCTTCGAGTATGAGAATGAAGAAAAACATCCTTAAGATGATCTCCTATTATTAGAGAAATAAAAAAAAATCTAAGACATGTGACTTCCGCCAACATGCGAGTAGCTTGGCTGTCTCTACCTGGTCCCAACGCCATGTTAAAATATTAGGAGGCCTTATTCCAGAAGTTGGACGCTTATAGGCTACGTCACTTTTTGTCAAATCTAAGTCCAGTGTAGTCTAAGTAAAATTTTCTCAAACTGAAATTCTATTTTAAAAACTTGTTTTCAATAGCTTCTGTAATGATTCTGAGGCTAGTTTCAGTAAAATGAAACTTGGGATAGGGATACGAGACAAGCGCAGCGAAATAAAGTTAAATCGATACTTCTTTCTGAAGCTAGCAAAAGTTGTTTTTAATTTAAACTAAGTTACCGTAATACTAATATATAATAATAGAGCCGGGATAGCATAGTGGTTCAGGGCACTCACTTTAGTATCATAGAGCGCAAGTGACCTGGGTTCGATCCCCGGTGCCGGCACCACTAATATTGTTAATAGCAATTTTAAGTGATGTATTTACAACGTGCTCGGAGGTGAAGTAAAACATCCAGGTGTGGAAACCTGGATGTCTGAGAAGCAATAAAAAAAATATTTCCAGGATATTTGAAGCTCGCCAACCCGCACTGTAGCAGCGTGGCGAACCCTTCCCGGCTCCGAAACCGTCTCAAATATTTCAGGAGGAGGCAATTGCTCAGCAGTGAGCATTTAAAGGCTGTTACTTTACTTTTACTTTACTTTACTATTAATAATTAGAGGTTTTAGATTTATTCTCAGTAAAGAATTACAAGACATGTAACATGTTGTTAATAAATACCCACACTATCACAATCTTGAGCTTAGATGGACATCGCACTCCACAGATATAAAATACTAGTTTGCTCGACTAGAAGTGACTTGTATTAATAATAACAGCATTCAAATCAAATCAAATTCGATCATTAATTCAACGGAAAAAACATACATCTCACTCCTCGAACGTCAATTTTTTTTAACTCTACCTTCGCTTCGTAATGAGGTTCCTCTGACGGAGAAGAAATCGGTGAAAGAAACTTCGTATGTATCACTAAATGGTTAATCTAATAAATAACCTCTTTTACCGGTAACGGAAATAGTATGTACTGAATTTTGAAGAAAACAACTGAATGAATAACAATCGAGGGGAATGGGGGAGATCTCGCACCGCGGTGGAATCATAATTCGGAGGAGCACTGTTTTCGAAAATAATGATTAAAATTGGAAGTTATGTCTGTAACTATTTTCTGAAATGAAAGCAGGGTGAATTGGTTGATTTTCGCTCACTTCATATGCAATGCAATTGCTTCAGCGCTGGGGGAATTGCAGCACCTCCGCCTTTTGATAACTAAGCAGCACATGCTCCTTTCATCTCCTCTGCGGCTAATACGGTGCCTGCGTTTTCATATAGTGGCTAAAGCTATATAGTGCTAAATCTATGTATAAGCTAAAGCTTTTCTTTTACTATAATAATGTCGAACAATCACACATGTTATCCATAAACAAGGGTTATTTGTGACTTAGTACCATAGATAAGTAAGATACTTTCTCCCATAATGTTTTCGTTATTTATTAATTCTATCACCTCCGCTGTCGACTGTTCGTATCATCTGTATGCAGACGATCTTCAGCATTATGCACAATCAGGCACTAACGACCTCAATAACTGCATAATGAAGCTAAATAACAATCTTGTCTCTATTAGAGATTGGTCGCACAGATTTGGGGTTACTGTCAACCCATTAAAATGTCAAGCAATCATAGTGGGTGGTCCTAGGATGCTTGCTGGGATTGATTATGGTAACCTTGCTCCAGTTTATTTCAATGGAACATTAATTCCTTTCTCCAAAACTGTGAAAAATCTAGGCATTCATCTGGACCAGTCATTGTGTTGGGAGATTCAGGTTGCTGAAGTCAGCCGGAAAGTCATTGCCACCTTACGTTGTCTATATCGTTTGAAAAATTTCTTACCCTTTAAAACTAAGCTTTTGCTCACTCAATCCTTAATTTTACCCATTATCGACTATGCAGATGTGTGTTACCCGGACCTATCCCAATCACGTCTCGATAAGTTGGAGCGCCTTCTTAACAACTGCATTAGATTTATCTTTGGTTTACGTAAATATGATCACGTCTCTTTTTATCGTTCTATGCTTAATTGGCTTTCTATTCGTCAAAGGCGTAGCTCTAGAATTCTGTGTTTATTGTATTCTGTATTAACTGATCCTAATTCTCCTTCTTATCTTAAGAATAATTTCCAATATCTTTATTCTGCTCATGAATGAGAGCCTCGTTCCATAAACCAATTTAAGATTCGAGTTCCACAACATAATACAGGATACTATAACTCTTCTTTTACTGTTCAAGCTACACTCCTCTGGAACGCCCTGCCCGATAAGATAAAAGCAGCTCCTAGCAAGAAACTGTTTAAGAGTCTAGTTCGTAATTACCTAACAGAACAATAGATCATTGACAATATTCGGCTTATCTATTTTAGATTTATGTTATATATTTATTTATGTATCCTTTTATACACTTGTATACGTATTTGTGTATTTTATGTTATAAATATTTATTTAATTATATAGTTTATTTATATGTACTAATCAAGTTATTTTTATTGGAGTTTTTTATTTTTTTTTGTTTTATTCTTTGTTTTATACCTGCCAACTACCTTTCACCATAACAAGGGTTGACTGGTAGAGAATGCCACTTGGCATTAAGTCCGCCCATTGTAACCTTAAGCTTAAGGCAATAAAGAATAAATAAATAAATAAGTGGGGATAGATATACTCGTATATCTATCTTATTTCCATATACCTTCACAGATAAGTAACAATAAAAACACATTATGATATGTAAAGACATATTACATAAAAAATCCATGACTCGCTTCAAACATTCTTCGTAATGTTTGCTCCTAACGGGATTTATATTCGCAACCTTCAGCTTTAAGGGCCAGGATCACTGCCAACTGGGCTATCGAGCTGTCGTACTAGTGTGTCGAATGAACCTTATGCTACTTCGTTTCAAAATGTAATAAATTTACCGCGGGTCTGAGGGGATTCTTAACAAAGAACCGCCCAGTGTAATATTGTAATATAACATAAATTTATCAGTTCATCCTTGAGTGTTGGTTTGTATTTATAGTAACCAGAGATTACTAATAATTTTAACCGTAGAATATACATTACGGATATCCTTTGGCGCGATTCAGCGTAGCTAACACGGGCAACCCACTTTTCGCTTCTCTGGGAGATAGAACAAACAGTGAGTCGCTGGTAGTCGCTGGGTTTCCTTCCGGAGATTATCGAAGCTTTTCCCTTAGCCTAGTGGGCCTCCGGTTACCTCTTTAACAAATTAAAAAAAAAGTTACAAGAAACTACAAGTGATTACCAGTTGCTTAAGTGCGATAAAGGTATGCAAATTTAACAACAAAATTTACGAGGATCTATTAGAGGTTTCAGGACAAGTTTTACGGCTGTTCGTTTCGATAACACGGGGGCTTAATTGATGACTTAAGTTTATCCCAAAGGGATTCAATTACCAAGATCTACTGAGGTAACTTTAGGCATTAAAGTATCAAAATCATGTAATGAGTGAGTATTGTCTTATATTTTACTATACTTTTATAGTATTTAAGGCACGAGTTGTGTTGTCACTCAGAGAACGATTGACAAATATTAAGTAAAACAAATCGGAAAAATTACAATACAGAATGAGTCTCTGGTTTCGAATCGATGACTAATAAAAAATACTGCGCTTAACGAATTTCGTTCACAATTTCATTCAAAGCTATATCGCGCAAGATTTTAATAATTTTCTTGTAAAAAGACAGAAAGAGACATGTACATATTAGATAACGTAAGAATATGGTTAAAATACTTGATATGTTCTCATTATGTACTGGCCACCTTATTTTTTTATTTCCAAGTGTTATTTGTTACTTTTCGTTAATGTGTTAATTTAATCAATGCGTATTGTAAGAAAGTTTACTGGTTATGCTCGTCTCTTGTTGAAATTTAAGATAGGGAATGGCCAGCCCGCTTACCAGACCTAAACTCGATAGAGCGTGTTTGGGATAACTGGAAAGACATTAAGGATGCATTGGTAGAAGAATGGAATTTAATTCTACAAAGTTACATTGATGATTTAATAAAATAAAAAGTATGCACCGACGATTGCAAGAAGTTTTGGCACCAGGAGGAACTAAAACTTAAGTTTTTTCTATGCAGGATCAAAGGAGATAATTTTCCTTAAATCTACGGTAAAAAGTTTTTTGTTTGAGTTGGCAGCTGGAATCTAGTCGGATAGTTTTCGTACCGTTCATATTAAATACAAATGTTAGATTTTTTGGGTCTTTTCTGATAGAGTTGGGGCTATTTTTTACTTACGACAGCCACTATACTAGATATAGTGGTTACTAAATCTACCTCCGATTCAGGTGATCTTAATTGCAACCCCTATGTGGAGGATTTGTACCAATGACTGTTACGAAATTTATGTACGATTTCTATCGTTGGCTTGTATACTAATCACTGTTCCAAATAAACTCCGATGTTAAGTATTTGCAACTACAAATAAATGTACAGCATAATGTACTCCTTTTCGATTTAGAACTCGGTGGCAACTGCCGATAGTAATCACATCAAGCACCCGTCATGTCGGTCACCTCGTGAGTTCTTTGTTTTCTTGTCTGTTTCGGCTTTCACGAGGTTCTCATCAAAGAGAATGGCGATGTCGACCAAAAATATCCTCGGCGATTATTATTTATAATGATATATTGTAAACTTCGGTGAACATTATTGTAACATTTTAGTCGCAGCACCAGGCTCGCGATGCAAATTTTCCGATGTTAATGACATTACCGAAATTAAACTACACCTCAACGATTTTTCACCAGGCGGAAATTACACTACAGCGTAATTAACTTTGCACTAGCAAAAAAGCGAAGTGACGGGCTGTATTTATAAACTAGCTGTTCCCGCAACAACGTTCGCGCAGACGTTTGTAAAATGGTCCCGTTAATTATTCGTATAACGGACCGTGAACTATAAGAATATAAACTGATGTTATCGCAGAGAATATATTTTATTGAGCAATCACACACGTAATCCAGCAGTCCCAAACCCGGATTCCATATGTCTGGTCAGCTAGATGGTGATAAGATAGACTATATATATATTATATCTAAGTAGAATATTATACAAACGAAACTAAAACTTTAAGAAAACGTATCTGCTAAAAACATTTATTCTTATCTCGTAACGCGAAAGCTGATATCTAAAACATTTAGCGTAAGTGCGTGCTGTGTATCCGTTTTCTAATAACTCAAAATCTCAGCGAAAACTATGATTACCTATGTACAGTATTTAAGTAAACTAACTTTAAGCTATAACTCACTATGGGCCTGAAGTACTTGAAGCCACAAAAATATGTTTTTCTTTTCAACGGTAGCTGAATAAATGCAAACACATAAGGAGAAAAGTTCTTTAATATTTTTTCGTGTTTTAGAGATTTATGAAACATCCGCACACAGTACATAACAACCGTTAACGACGTCTGCCCGGGAGGAAAATGCTGCGCGGGAGCACCCGCTCCCGCGCAGCATTTTCCTCTCTCTACAGATTCTATACAGTAGCTACTTACCTTACACGTACACTTGGGATGCTATAATAAACCCAATGCACAACAACTGCCGTATTCGATAGTTGTCGCGGTGCTTGATATCGGCCAGGAGGACTTTATCATCAGAATATTCTAGATAGTATAAAGTTTTAATTTATGGATAGGAATTCGAACTGCAGCATGGAAATGTGGACTTAACGGGATATATTATGCTATTCAATTATCATTTGCTCCTCCGTTAATTGCCTTTTGAAATCAATTCAGCCGCGATAAATAAAAAGCCAATATATTCCAATTAAATCTGAATTGTATACCCGTTAGTAAAGAGTAAGTAGTAGTAAAGCCTTTTATAAAAAAAATATGAAAGAATTTAATACGTGAAAGTCGATAATGTAATATTAAAAGTGAACGTTGTGAATTTCATCAATTCAAATACTAAGTGTCGAAATAATAACCTAGCTTTTGAGGTAATCTTTGTTTGTGCATATATAAATATGCAAAACCACAATTAAGCTTTCATACCTATGTCGATGCTGTGTAAGGTTTTTGAAATGTAAATTAAAATTATTATGCTTCTAAATTGATTTTCTTAAAGACACAAAATCCGAATATAACATTTAAAATATTCCAAAACTAAATTACCCACACCGGTAACTTAGTTCCGTTATATAATTGCAGCAGCGTCTAAGTTGGATTAAGGTATTTGCTTCTGCGATCGCCCAGCGTGGAAAATCCCAAACACTCTCTTTACGAGAGGTCCATGTTTAAGGATTGCTTACAAGTTGTTATGATTGAAGAAAAGAAAGCGTGCTTTTATTAGTGCTTTCTCGGCTCTCCTCTGTTCAATGAATACGGACCGACCGAAGAAGAAGTATTCCTTAATTAACAATTTAAGTTTACGATCGCGTAGATAAGTGCCACTTTCACATTCATAACGCATACATGGTCTTTATTTATGGGTACTCATAATTTACCCTTTAGTATCTGGCTAATTTGATCGATGAACATCCATCTGCGTCTTAGATGGAAGCCCTTGCCGACTCTGTTTCTCACTTCCGCAGCATTCAATCGGTTCGTCACCCATTCCTCATTATTTTTTTTACATACCCTAACTACTGAAGCGTTCGCTTCTTAATTCTGGTCGCACCATCGTCTTTTAAACCACACTTACATCGCACAATTTCCCGCCTTCTTTATAAGCGGATTTGTACAGCATTAACTTTACTCACATGCTTCTTCTACTATATTACTTATATAGACTATATGATAATATAGACTATATTATCATACGTCAATTTCAAAAGTTCACTTTGAGAAATGATAGAAAAATATCATTGACTCCGATAGATGAAAAAAAAGGGATGAAGGTAACCAATTAAATTTCGAATCGTCCGTCACATAAAAAGAAACGAAATTATTGATATTTCCTATTTGCGCAATTTTTGAATGGGCCAACTTCTCACAATTTCTCTACACTTTAGAGAACAATGTAAACTACTTTGTTAATGGACACTATCGGAACGAGTATAAAGTTACAGTGAAGGGTGCTTTACTATCCATTATGAAAGTGGACTTGAGCTGTTATGCTGTTAAGATTTCATTGTATATATTTTCTAACCAGAAATATGTATTCCTTAATCATGTATTTCTAATAACAAACAGTAAAAAATAGAAAAATGGGCGTTTCACTCAGTGTTATTAATTCTATACGCGCGAATAAAAAAATGCCCACGCGCGAGATTCATAGTATTATATATCCAAGATATGGTTATCACTAGACGAAACCGTATGAACGACACAGAGTGAGATGGTAGATTACCATAACTATCCTACATGGATGTGAAAAATAACAGTATGATTTTATCAAATAATGTCGACACACGGAATTTTTGTGAAATTTTTTGTGCCATAGCGGAACTGAGGCCTCTAGTAGTAAGTGAAAAAAAGAGCTTTTAATCTATGGTATTAACTTCAAGTACTACTACACCTCAATAAAAGATAGCGGCATCCAAACAGCTATTCTGTTTGGCGGCCATGTCAAATATCAATGAGTACTTTCTTAAATCTTTTTTTTTCGGAGGAAAATCAAATAACTAATAATAAAATAAGAGTGTATAACGAGTAGTCTTAAGCATATATGTTTTTCAGTTTTCCGGACCGTTACTTTCGTCCAGAAAATATTTATGTTGTGGAGTATCGCGTCTTAAGCAGTGTTACTTCAATAAAATTTTAATTCAGCAGTAACTTTATTTTCACATAATAACAAGTATAGAAAAAATAAAATACAAATATAATGGAATTATCATAGTGTTATTATTTCTATTAATAATTATCCATACATCGTACTTTCTAGAGTGTGAAACTACTTGTGCCAGGTGTCTAACTCATTTCATTAGTTTTTTGTAACTTCTGTCAGTGAAAAAATAAACTAAGATGTACTACTCCTGTGAGCGAAAGAATAAGCTAAGATAAAACATTCATTGTACTTTATGTTACCTGTTTTACTACAAGATCCCGTTACTATAAATTTGTAGGTAGAATGGACAGTAATTCAGAGACGTATTAAATGGTCGGTGTTGTTATGACCTATATTTATAAATTATGCCTCGTTTTTTTTATTTTACGTGGACAAAGCCAACCTCTTTGGCCGTTTGATAATAAAGTTCTTTGCACAATTACACACATTTGCTATAAAAAAAAAATACTGTGGCTGTAGCTGGGCGGATTCGGCTGGGGAAAAATTACACACAAAGAATACCTTCGTATATTAGGAACTTATACTTAACCTTCATAACTTAATTCTTGCCTTTCCCATGGTGAGCCAGAAACAGGACACCCTTAACTGGTTATAAGTCATTGCATTATGGTCCTATGCGACACATGATATGCTCCCCAGCTCCAAACCCTTCTCAAATGTTGAGAGAAGGCTTTTTCCCAGGAGTGGGACATTCACAGCATACTATTTTACTTTACTTTACAGAAAAGTTATATATGAAATATTTTTGAATTATAACAATTGGCACAGATAAAATAAACGTGATAAAAAGAAACTTATTCATTTACAGTACAGCACACATTTTGAATGATACAAGTACACAACAAGATTAAAAATACTGTTTATACGTACATACCATACATAATACGTAAATCGCGTCTGAAATCACAAATCAATCTCAAATCATTTCACATTTTAATTTTCATCGGGATTATTAAATTACATTATAGAGTTTCTGTTAAAGAAAACAGAAACGCAGTGATTGCTCGCACAAATAGGACATGAAGCTGTTACTAATATTTTAGACGCTTAAAAAGCTTCGTATTTAAAAACTATGTTAATACTAGACGGGCTCTTGGTCGTTGTCAAAGACAGAAATGAAGATTCCCGCTTGTACCCTGTCACGAGTTATTACCCAAGACCTCAAGCTAGGGTCTTAGTGTAGGTACACATGACATACCCCAAATCAGTCCCTGCAGCTTAAGAGACTGGATCGTTTAAAATGTTTGCTGTCCCGATGCGTTAATGGAAGACATATAAATTTGCTTTGTATAAATAAAAAAAATTACGATTGAAGTGCACTATATCACGAAAAATATCGAAGTCTATGCTCACCACTAAAATGATCTCGAAACTTGTTGGAATGTAGGATGTTCATTCATCCAGCATCAATAATGGATTCGTATCCTATCAAGGCGTCACGAATTAACTTAATTTTTATAAAAAAAGGAGTAAAGATTTCGGCCAAAGTTTATCAAGAGACTGTCTTGGATCATGAAATGAAGCCACATAGTGATACATTTTTCAAAAATGTGGATTATGTGGGCTTTCCTGCAAGACTGTACTCCTGATTACAAGGCACGAAAATCTCAAACCTGTCTCGTAAATAATGTTTCGGACTTCATAAAAGATGAAGACTGGTCCTCGTCCAGTCCAGGTCAGAACCCGTTATACATTGTGGTCAATACTAGAGGACATTACTCGAACCTCTCAAAATGTCTTTAGAGCTAGCAGCAATTAAATTCCCTATGGAGACAGTGTGTAAATTCTTAGATTCGCGGTCAAAGAGATTAAACGACTGTATTAAATCGATAAGCGATCACTTTGAATGAAAATTTATTTTTATTAATATTTATATCTCATATAAATATTTAGGCATCGATAAATATGTTCACATAGTTTTTATTACTACTTCACTGTTTCTTTAAATGTGCTATTTAATATGTAACAGAACTTATTGTAATACTTGTACCTAAGTATATAATATTGTTGTACTACACGACCCTAACCGCGGGGGTTCAAATTACGCTTAACAATTTTGTTCTTACCAACACGCTTACCTGACGTGGTTGGTATGGACAAATCTTTCAAGAAATATATACTAGCTTATGCTGGCGTGTTCTTCGACTGGCCTATGTTCAGCCGTGGACTAAAATAGGCAAATGTAACGCAAAATGACAGCATTGAAATCATGCATTTAGTCCTAATTGTCTGAATGTACGAGTAATTTTGGAGAATGTTACAACCGCATTGGAGAACGTACGCGAGTAGCATAAAAGTTTTGACTGAATGGAATTGCGAGAGCACTTATCTTAAAACACTTTACAGGCTTTACAAATGCCAGGGACTTATACGTGAAGTAAAAATAAAATGTACAGCTCCTAAGTGGTTAAAGTTTTACATAGTAAATATCGCAACGAAATGGAAAAGAAACGATGAATACTCAAACAAGCTAGAAATAGCAATTGTTTTGTTGTGTTAATAAAGCGATATAATATATGTTAAATAAATAAAACAAAAATAACTATGTATGTAATATACTTATTGTATGTGAGTAAAAAAGGAAATATAATTCTTAATAGAAACCGAGCGTTGCTTTTGAAATTTCATTGTTTTAAAACACCTTAAAAAAACTTCGCTCTGTTCCGTACGTAAAAAATATCAATGTGAAGAAGCTCTTTTTTCGAACTAGGTTTTACATAGTATTTCCTGTGGATTTAAGCGAAATAGTTATTTTTTGCATATTGAAAATATAGAAGACATTGACCATATCTTAAAAAAATATATAACTACGAGAACTATAGTGTAGAAGTACAATGAATATAAATTGTAACCGACTAATAATTTATTATTGACGGCAATGAACACCAGACGTGTTAGCGTGTAAGTACCTCTCCTATGTGGTCGAATAACTTTATCTGTCCGTTAGCTAAGTAAGAATGAAAAGAAGACCATCCAAAAATATCGAACAGAAACATCACAGACTAAGAAAGAGAAACGGCATCACCGGTGCGATGTTGGAAGCACTGCGCTTAGCGAACCGCTGTTCGTCCTGCGTGATATAGACTTTCTTAGAAAGCTTTCTAGAATTTTAAGCCTGGATTTGCTTGTATTTTCCTGATATCCATTTTGATTAGTGTCACTAGTCCTGATGGGATGTGAGATGTTCTTACTCGCCCCCACACGGCCCTAAAATAACGGTTCACGTGTCATCACAATAAACTTTCTATTGTAGCAACTAGTCAAGAATTGACAACTTACTTTCTTTTATTAACAACCTATTTTCAGCCATTCTTATTCCAGATTCCATATTCTTATTACATTCCAGAAATAAATTGAGAGAATTTTTTTTCGAAACGAATAAAATCTTAAGTAGTATTGTTAAAACAATGTTTGTATAGGAATTTTATATAATGAAAACTAATACTACTACTACTAGTTATGTGCAGAATTTTAATTAGGCTTCGTTAAATGTTTAATTAGGTATATTAGATTCATTGCTTCAAGACTTAATAAGAAGTATCCAACATTATAAATTTCAGTTAGGTACCATTTTAAAAATTGATAAATAATATTTTTTTTTTAAATTCAAATGAGACATGTTTCTCTATTTACTTTAACATCCGATCATATCACATCCAAATTTACACTGCCAAGCAATTAGCTGCCAATTCCACCTTTTTTTCCAATTTCAATCGCCGTTCGTCTGTATGTGTAAGAGATTTAGATAACGAAACACAGAATTTCAGTTTAGAAACTCGTAGAAAGTGCAAATTTCAAAACAATTCGGAATCAGCATTCAAGTGCCTACACGAATGCTGATTCCGTAATTTTTGCAAGATTTTTTAGGGATGTGGTCACGATAACTCCCGAAAAAAATTAGGTATCGAGACCGGGTTTTTCTTGTCGTGTCCAGAATTTTATCTTCTGGTTTCCTATTTCATATCACTTGTATTTATTTTTTTATTATTATTATTTTTGGCGTTATTTACATATATACTCGTCTGGTTTTGTGGCATACATACATATGGATACATATATAAAATACTATAAAATAAATAAATAACTAATACCCCAACCAGACGAAAGCCCTCGGCAGGGGAGACAAGACGGCCGAAGGCTAGGGGGAAAGGGAAAGGAACCGGCGGACGATGCGAGTGGTATCAAGACCGTGCACCGTCTTCTGCATTTGAGCTCGGAGCGGTCCGTCACGGAGTCCCAGCCGGCTCAGATGTTCCGAGAGTCTGACTGGGATTAACCCATTTGCAGAGACGACTATCGGAACAATTTCGGTCGGCATATCACTCCACATGTCGGTCACCTCGTGAGCCAGGTCCAGATATTTTATTATTATTATTATTTCTTATTGTTTTCATCTGAAATGGAAATTACTCTATTTTTTTATGGTAAAGGTGGCAAACGAGCAAGCGGTTCACCTGATGTTAAGTGATTGTATTTGTTGATTGATGATAACGTTGCCCACGTATATCTGCAACACCAGAGGTGTTGGCGTTGGTGGTGAGGCTAAAACCACCGCTTGGCTCTACCACGTTTGAATCTCAATACGATTTTTTTTTCTTAAGAGGTTAATGAGTATGTGAATAAAAATAAACAATTGTATATATCACATACGAATACTTAATTTGTTGTTTATTGCAAATTAGTTAAAACTTCTTTTCGTTAAATTTTCTGATATCAATTCCGCGAAAATTGTGTCTTCTTATTTTGACTATTTTAACCCTCGGGCTATAAACTAGTTTTATATCTCAGCGGAAACTCGTAAACCGTGAATGTCATGTTTACTGAAGACAAACTATGTTCTACATTTATTACCTTAGAATCAGTTTCGTAGATTTTCGAGTTACCTCATTAAGTAAACGCTGAAAATGTAATAAGCTAAACGTTATTAAATTAAACTGTATTTTTAAACTTCGAAGAATGACAAAATTTTAATTAATTTTGTATGACAAAAAAAAATTTAATATTTGTCACGAACTAAAAGTGAACTTTTTAAACTCGTGGTAAGTTTTGCGCAGCGTATAAAATACTATTCTAAACGTCAAAAGAAATGGTTTGTAATGCATAATTGTTCTTTAAAAACTACGAGTACATCTTTATTAGTGAACATTAAATAATATTTAACGTGAGAAAAGAAATTAAGTTTCAACTTATGAAGGAAATTTTAAAGTAGAGTTTTTTAAATACTTTCTCGTTCCTTATCAGACTATATGACCAATGGCAATTGGTAAAAATGCCCTGATGCGAGGAGATCAGAATCTGTTCGTAATTTAATTGATCTTTTAAATTTCACGATCAAATCGGAGACGTTCTGGAAAAAGGCCAGGTCAAGAGTACTGTAAACCAACGATAATGCATGCGAAAATTGATGAAAGTGGAAGAAGCGAATGACGTATGTCAGGACCGTAGCAAGTGGAAGAAGATTGTCTCTGCCTACCCAGTTGGGAGCAAGGAGTTACTATATAGTAATAATAATATAATTGAAGTTTACAAATACACATTTAAAGCACTTTTAATAATAAAATGTGTTGTCATTTACGGGTACTTACTTATCGGCTCCGGTTCATCTTGGAGCCAAATAAAACTTAGTCGCATTTTCCCCGATCGGCTTAAGGTTATCGTAATGAAGTGAGAATTTAATCGTTATGAATTAGCCTGCATGATTTCCAGTTAAGCGCTAAAAGATGCCGGTTACCCATGTGAAGTAAAATACAGAAGCTCTCCTAAGAGCTTTGTAATTCCTTAACCCTTCACGTCTTATATAAATAGAATTTCTATTACGGCAACTCATCAAAAATTAATGGATGAGTGGCAGAGACTAAAGATGTTAACATAGATATATTTTCGCATTCGTAACATGCAATTAAATATTTTATAAAGTTTACTTTGAGTGAAAAGGGGAAATATATAAGAGAAAAGAATATAATCTTTTTATCCAAAAGCCAATCTCATAGGCATGGGAGATAAGTCATAAGTCATATCGTTTATTGCTTCATGTAACATTTTATGTTATATAGGTCTTATTTTGTTTTTTCTCCGTCATTTTTCTCCCCGGTCCATCTATCCAATGTAGTAACTATGAGCAAACTCTCTAAGAAAAATATGCCGGCTTGCTGGTGCTTTATCGGAGAGGCCTATGCTCAGTAGTGGACTTTAAAAGGCTGAACAAAAAGGTTTTAGTTTACAAGCACCTGTCATAAGTAATAGGGGTGTACGTGGGAGAGCCAGGCGGCGGCTTTTGTTGCTGCTCGAATGGGCCGGCTCGACGCGGCTAGTACCACCGCCTCGTGGCGTGCAGGCGTGAAGAAGAAGCATCCTTGTGCTTCTGCGTTTCGTTCGGTGAGTGAGGTATCGCCCTCGCCATCCCCATTCGGATCCTCCCTCCCATCTCCCAAATGGTTAAAGGCCGACAACTATACCTGAGAACAATAGCTTTGTCTGGTCGTCCAAGTGAACAATAATGAGTTCTGAAGAGCTACGGATCTCTACTGAGACAAGATCGTTAATTAATTCTACAAGTTAATTGCATTCTTTGCGTCACTGCTACTAATTACATTGTACATCGTAGAGTACGTTGTAACGAAACTAAAACTTAAATAAGTTGCGACAAGGATGACTTGTCTTCGAGTCATCCTTTGTTATTGAAAGTGAATGCTCATTTTCTACCATCCAGAGGTCTTACAAAGAAAGTTCATACGTCTCATCAATGCAAAATAATTCTTTTAATAATTACAGTGTAAATATGTTATAAAAGTTAAGTTTAATATAAAAAAACATGTTACACGTCACGTGTTATATGTGTCTAGAATTATAAAATTTGGTATTTAAAATTATTTAAATCATTTTATTCATGAAAACGTAATAAAATGTGAATCGTACTTAAAAATGTTCAGATTCTTTAATAATGAAATAGAGTCAATGGAACAAACAAACCTTCAGCTGATATAATGTAACTTCGCTTGCACTAAGCTAGCAACGCTGGTTGTAGTTGGTAATTTTTCTATTCGTCTCCAGTCAATCCGAAAGATTTCAACTTGACGAGCTGCGCTCAGCACACCACTGAACAAAACAATTTGACGTTAACTTTTTTACTCCGCTGCAGTATAAATACTTAGATTAACCTTGGGATTTTATTTGTTTCTTGTTAGTATTGTTTTTTTGGTTTCACGTGGGGGAAAAGTGAAAACACCTACCTGTCACTGAAAGCGGTGACCGGCTATGACAGCAAGTGCCGGGCCGACTTTAACCTCTCGGATTAGAGACACAGTGTTGGCCCAGCGGCCTTTAGAAAAAGAAAATATAGAAAGAAAGAAAAGTACTTTATTAAGTTTCATTATGTGTTACTTGAGATGCGGTTTTTAACCGTGGCAGAGCCAAACGGCGGCATTTGCTGCTGCTCGAATGCGCCGGCTCGACCGGGTTAGTACCACGGCCTCGCAGAATACCGGGGGGAAGTAGAGGTATCTTGTGCTGAGTGAGGTAACCGGAGGCCCACTTCCCCTCCCCCATCCCCTTTCCTCATCCTCCCTCCCATCTCCCAAATACCCTTTAGAGGCCGGGAATGCACCTGAAGCACCTTTGGTGTTGCAGAAGTACGTGGGCGACGGTAATCACTTACCATCAGATGAACCTTGTGCTCGTTTACCGTCTTACCCATAAAAAAAAATGGTACTAAAATATAAGACAATGAGACAATAAAATGTGGGCGTTTCTAATGTTTATACCAAATGTAAAATAAAAATAATAGTCTAGTTAATTTGGATTTCTAAAAACCCTTGTTTCCGGCTAACACAACGGAATAAAGAAGTATTTTTTCAGGTTTCCGTTTCCGCTGATTCATTATTTATGCATCGTTTCCTCATTGCCTTTTGGACTCTGACAAATAAAAGCGCTAAACGCGACTCCTTAAAATTATTTTTTTTGAATAGATGACAGAATCAAAAATGTCTTAAAAAAGGAGAAAAAGATTTTTTTTACAATGTTAAGCAGCGTATATGTAATCTTGCCTTAGAGTTTCTATCATCTGTCTAAAAATAGCTAAATTCAAAACATAATTAAAAATTAAATCGATATTGACAAAAATAAAGCAATTATAACAAGTAATAATTTTATTAGATTAAATGTTAAATATATAAAGTAGACACCACATTGAAAAAAAACAAAACATACACAAAAAAATTTTTTTTAAGTTAATTAATCATTATTTTAGCGTACATGAGTAGGATTGCTTTTACTCTAAAAATATACATTTTAAAAAGAAAAAGTACGTTACTTCCAAACACTAAATTAGTAGTGAGAAAACAACTTTTGTTTAATATTTATATATAGTTTATCAATACATATCAATACTTAGTTTGTGATAATATTTAAGTACTTAGATGTAACCAGCGGTGAGAGTCTAGTGGTCAGGGCGCGGTTAAGTTTCACAGAGCGCGAGTGACCTGGGTTCGATTATCGGTGCCGGTACGATTAAAATTGTTAATAACAATTTTAACAACAATTTTAAGTGCGGAATTTCCTACGTCCTCGGCGGTGAAGGAAACCATCGTGAGGAAACCTGCATCTTTGAGAAATAATAAAAAACATAATATCGAGGACATGTGAAGTCCGTCAACCTGCATAGGAGCATAACGTGTATATAGTATAAAACTTAAGTGTTTAGATTTACGTACAAATATCTTATTCTCTTGAAATCAAACATTTATAATTTATGTCTGTGGCGATAGAGCGGCAATAAAGGTTTTCGTTGAACGGAGTGAGATGAACGTTGATGAACATTGGTTTCGCTGGCTCCTCCACACTCAAGTCTTTAGTAGATAGACCACGGCGATCTCATATAGCTGCTAATAAATATTATTTATAATATTTTTTTGTGTTGAGTAAACCTTACAATTATGTTGGGCATTGTACTAGTCTCAGAACTCTGCAGAGTAATTTTGCTAGCCTGATGGTGGCTGGGAAATCTTTTAACTCTCTTTACGTAGTGTATACTGGTTGTTGTGTATATGAATAAACCAATTTTAATTTATGTATATTGTACGAGTAAAAATTTTCATTATTCTATCTACTGCATTCCATTGCTACATATATATTTATAATTCATAGGAGTTCATATTATTCATAGGTACGCAAGATATTTTTATATTGTTACTTTGGCCGTGTTGTTCAATTGTGTTTATTTGATATTATATATTTGAGATTGTGCACGTAGACCACGTGAGTTTTTTCAAGTTAATTTATGTTGGAAAGACTTTCTGCACTTCGGCTATCACAATTTTTTTTGTTTGATTTGTTCGAGAATTAACTTGGAGTTGGAGATTTGTTCTTTGTCTGTTTTATGTAAAATAATTTTTTTTCCGCAATTTTATTTCTTACATCTCAAATGCATGAATCATGAAAATAATCAAGAGCTAATTATTCTGGTTGCGAATTGTGAGAAAGTGGAGAGACGAAACCATCCGTTGGTTTTCTTCAGCGAGTGATTTAAGAAAGCTTTTGCATTTATATGGCTTTGTTACAAATTCACACTGTTTTCTTTTTAGTTTGAAAAATACTGTTCATTTATTTCTTGAAACAATATGTTTTCTTTATCGGATATTACTGAAAAAAGCTATAGACACCTAGTAACATAAAAATGTAACAAGATTATTCATCTTAATAGAATAATCAGAGGTTTTAAATAATATAATAAAAGTAGTGTTTCAAACTTGAAAAAAGTTATGAAAGTGATAGAGATTCACAGGGAAACTTCTATTAGTTTAGTTTAAAGAGCAAGCGGTTCAATGATTTTTACGTGTATGTATTACGTGGAATTAATCATATGGCCTTAATGTCATTCCCTAGAAGTCATAGGCCATAATTATTGCCTGAATTGTCGCCTATTGAATTCGATGGAGCTGTAATTCCTTACTGCAAAAATGGTAAAAACCTGTGCATTTATGGCCAAATTAATAATGTTGCCGCTCTTAGTTCTTCGCGACGCCTTCGACCATTTCTTCCCATTCAAACAAAAACTATGCTCGCTCAGACTCTTCTACTTTTAATTCTTGTATATGTTGACGAAAGCTATATAGACATAACTGAGGATCGGTTAAATAAGCTTGAGTGACTTCAAAATAAGCATTCGGTTCATATTTGGATTGGGCACATATGACCATATTTCTCAATTTTTCTCCTGTCTCACTTCTCACTTGCTCAACCTATTTATTTTGCGTTGTGTCTTGTTTCACTTTTCTACACCTCCTTGGTTAAGAGAGGGACCACCATGGGACGTTCTCCGTTCTTCGAATAAGTTAATTTTAAATGTCAACCCACAAAACAACCTTCTTTAACAAATCGTTTACAGTTCTGTGCTGTTAAGCCCTGGAAAGCCCTGCCATTGGATATCTGCAAGGCATGATCTATTAGAATTATTAATTATTATTATTAAGAAATTAGATAAAGAGTATTACTTATCTCAATCTCGCAGGCACCGTTGGGACAAATTACTACTATAATTATGTTTATTAATTTAAATACAATTATTTCTTTTTTTTAAGTGTATGTTGTGTAAGTCTTTTTATACGTTTAAATATTTTTATGTGTGAGTATGGGTGTATATATGTAAATCTTTTATCTATAAGCATTAGTTGTATAGTAAGTATTTATATTGAACCACCTACCTCATATCTGTAGCTAGTGTTTCTTTATGCCTTTGGAAGTGATCGGCCGCCCAACTATACCTTACAATTTGCTATTTTTAATACTTTCTGTATCTATTTGCTTTGTGTTCACGAGAACAAGCAAATATAGCATAAGCATTGAGTTTTTAAAACCAGTATGATGTTACAAATCTAGAATTGTTGTATCTATCACAGATTACCTAGTTAAAACAAAGAGATTTTCTATAATTTAAAACATCTGATAATTACATTGAACGCTCAATTATTCATTGTTTCTGTAAATAGCAACATAACCTCAATATTAGGTATTATGGTTTGAAACAATGCCTATTCGAATGTCAAAGCTGTCTTAATACTGTCTTTGTATCGAAATGATTCTCATTATGCCACTCAGGTTGTTAATAATATAATTCCTTCGATTTAGGAATTCACAGCTCAATGGTACTATAGAAATTTATTACGGTTTCTGTAAATAGAAACCGTAATTAATTTCTATTTCCATAAACAGTTCTAGTTTTCATTCATTAATGATATTTCTGATATATTATTGTTTAGCACGTCAATTGCGTTATAAAAGGTTTTATATATATCAACAGTGGTATATTAATCATCATCTTAATTAAATCCAACAAAGAATATTGTTATATATATAAGGAAAAGTTGTCCCTTGGCCGAACTTTACTTAAAATATTAAAGTTTTGTTTTTGATCCACCACTTTCTGTTTTATTTAATTTAACATACCAACCGGTTCCGTCTTTATGGTATTCGAAAACAGAATTCAGGCCTAAAAAAGCTAGTATTGCTTCGAAGTTTTGCCCATAATCATAATGCTCGGTACCACTATCGGACATGGCGGCCAATTCATCTCTGTGGTATCAACACTGTGGAGCAAATGATGTTCAATTTCAATAAGACTGTCGGTTTTTATTTTCTGCCACAGCCTTATATGTTAACAAGCAGGGTGCAGACACATGTGACCTTAATATTTGATAAAATTTGTTTGCACCATAATATGATGTAGTAAAATGTAATTTATGTTATGAGTACAGTTTATTTACAAACTTATTCGCAAAATATCCCGTAAGCACTGTCACCAATAAAGTCATAAAAAGCGAAGAGGTAAACAGTGCCCGTCTCTATAAAAGTTTATTATATTTTGAGTAAAATTTTATTGCAGAATCCATGCGGATTATCCTTTACGATAACAAATTGATTAAACGTTAGATAAAAGTTAGGATTTAGTCTAGGTTTAGGTCTAAAAAAAATTTAGTTGAAAAGGCCACGTTCAAGTATTTTTAATAATTTTCATCCGAGACACTAAAGCCCTGTTATTTGTGAAATCGTCTGACTAAGTATAGAATCCATCGAATTGACGAGTAGCAGATACTATAGCGTGATATATTATTCAAGTACCAATAACAATGCTATTTTGTTAGAATAGCACACGCAAATGCTAACGATGCTCCAATAATATGCATATGGGGCTAACTGAATGACTTTACGAGTCTTATCAACCAAATGCAGCGGAAATATACCGTTAACTAGAACGTATAGTTTAACTTTAGTATGTAACTTCAAATGCAATTTCCACATAATATTTATTTTCCATTGTGCGATTACATTTACATTACTGCAACGCCTTCCACAATTAAGCGCAACATAGTTTTCTTTCAGACTTACAGGAGAGGCGAAAAGGGCTGTGGCCCGTTTAAGAAACCCACATAATTGTGACAGATACTTACGTCGATACCACGCGGCACAAAAATAATAAAAAAACTTCAGTAGATTTCTTTGCTCATTTCTGCTGTTTGGTGGCCTGAAACCGAGCCTATAACACTTCAAGAATCATAAGGAATAATTAAAATCTTAGAAATATATGTCCAGTGACCATGTGCATATTCCGACCAGTTTTATATATTAGTTCACATTGAGCTATCGTTACTTGTAGATAATAAGGTAGATAAAGACGCTCGACTATATTGTAATATTTTAGAGGACATGAACTGCTGAAAACGTTACTCCAACATGGAATATCTCAAGATTTTTTTAGATTAAGCAGTGGCTACAGATAAAGGCGACCACTTTGAATTAAGTTGTTTATTGAACGCTAAAACTTCGATAAATATGTACACATGTTTTATTATTATAACTCTGTTTCTTATAAAAATATATTATGTACTTTAATGTGTACAGTATTTATGGCCATACTACATTTCCATTTTTTAAAAAAAAATAAGGAACGAAAATAAGGAATGAACAAATTCCTGATCTTTTTTTATCTGATTAATTTGTTACGGAATATGGTCCAACGTGTTAAAGTTAATGAACATCGGAAAGAAAAGACGTGTATACCCTCAAGAGTGTATCGTGTATCAAGCAAGGCGACACTTTGAATGACATTATTCATAACCGACGCATCTACCTGATCCCCGTTAGGTTGTATAAAATATGAATGTTACACATACATTTAAAGGCATTCATGACTTATGAATGGAAACATAACCTTCTTTTTATTATCGGGAGGCTTGCGTTTGACCGCTATCTTACCTGATGTCCAGTGATGATGCGATTAGAGATGTAGCACGCTTGCACTAAACCTAAAGTAAGCGGCTCACCTAATGGTGATTACCATCGCCCACGCACATCTGCAATACCAGATGGGCAGCTGGTGCGTTGCCGGCCTATAAGGATATTTGGGAGATGAGAAGGGGGTTCGGGGAGCAGTAGTGGGCCTCCAGTTACCTCTCTCACCGAACGAAGCACAGAAGAACAATGTATCACCCCGGTTGAGCCGGCTCATTTGATCAGCAGCAAAAGCCGCCGCTTGGTTCTACCATGAATCAGCTATCAGTAAATACGGACGCCGGTAGAGGAATCCAACTCTTTAGCCGTCCGATTGATGAACGTCAAAGCGAATCGCTTGGTGGGACGTCCCTCTTACGTCAACCATAAATGGATGGCTAACCTTGGGCTGCGAGTCTTTTCTATCGAAGCTGTCAAGGCCGCTGGGCCAACAGCTTTTCTTTGTCGAGGGGTTTTTAGTCGGTCCGGCAATTACCTGTCACCCACAGGGGTAGGCAGAGAATAATCATTTTGCACGACTCATTGTAGCCAAACGGCTTACCATAACCGACTTTTCGTTTCACAAGAAAATGGGACATGAAGTGTGGTAAGTCTGCTCGCCGGGTTTACTATCGGAGATTATATACTCGAGAGGGAAGGAATGGCAGGTCCTGACGCTAATATCATACGGTACAAATAAATAAATTGTAAATTAATTACCATGAAAAATAAAAAATAGAGAAATAGCTTTATTAAAAAGTAAGTTAGTTCTCAATTCATTCAGCTATTGTTTTAAATTTCCGGAGCGCTACCTTAGAGATTTAAATCTCGTGCTTGCTCGGGTGTTCTGGCTATGATTTAAATTGAATTTCGTTTAGTTGCGATGTTAATGTGCTACTTTTGAATTAATAAAAAAAATTGTATTTGAGTATAATACGAACATTGAAAACAGTCAGTAAATGTAAGTTTCCTTACATATTTTCACTTTACAATATTTTCAATTTAAATAAATCAAAAACCTCACTAAGTGGATGTTTAAGAGATATATACTAACCTTACCGGGAGAGTCATAAAAGTGGAGCGAGGAGCTAGAATAATCTGGAGGAGACGGGAGGCTACGTGTATAAAACGTGGTAGACTCAAGCGGCGGCTTTTGCTGCTGTTCGAATGGGTCGGCTCGATCGGGTTGGTACCACGGCCTCGCAGAATACCGACGTCAAGTAGAGGCATCTTGTGCTTCTACGTTTCGTTTGGTGAGTGAGGTAACCGGCGGCCCCCACACCCTCGTCCTCTTCCCTCCCATCTCCCAAGTACACTAAAAGTCCGGCAACGCACCTGCAGCACGTGTTGCAGATATACATAGGCGACGGTAATCACTTACCATCAGGTGAACCGCACGCTCGTTTGCCGCCGTTCCCATAAAAAAAAAATTATAATTGTTAACACTTTTAAAAGTTATTGTATGTGTTAAGAGTAACAGGGAGAATGAACTAAGTTTTTCTCCAAAACCCTATCTGAACTGTACACAAAAGAAACCTAATTTCGATGGCTGCTGAAAATTGGTTCTTCAAACTTTTCAAAAGAATAAAAATCTATAGACATCCTTGTCATGACTCGCTTCGATAGTAACAAACTGAAATTTATTATTTAAAGGTAGCTTGCGGCGGTATAATCAAGAGTGAACGGTACCTAAACGGGAAAAACAAGTTGTTACTTTAAGTATCGTTATGTTTCGGTTGAGATGATTGCGCTTGGGCGCGCTTGGGCGAGAGTACACGTGATACATCGAGGCAAGGTGCATCCTCTACACTCTAGCACTCGACTTGTCTCTAGATGTGGCGATGAGATGTGGTCGTTACAATTTTTCTATAAAATTACAAGTCTTAATTACGATCTCGCCATCGTTATTTTTTTGCTGGGACTTTTTGACTGAAACCTTGGTCTATCTCCGTTCCTTTATCAGTTTGTTTGAGTCTACTGCTTGAAAACTTTTTCACAACAAAAGTTCACATGCATACAGTAGCTTTCATCACTTACCTGTGGAGTTTATTTTTGTTCCTCATATCATACTATGATGGGTATTTCGCCATTTGTGGGAATGGTGCACCACATTTAGATGCGGTTGAAATCTGGAGAAAAAAATTTGTTGATTAATTTATTTAACGAAAAAAAAAACAATTGTTATTTTATATTAACGTAATTGATTGATTAAAAGAGATAACTACACCTAATCAGCTTTTTTGAGTACCTTGGATGTTATAAACATTTTTATTCGAACTTCCGGTTACGTTTACGATTCATGGGCGCTATCTGAGCATTCAAAAAAACGATGATTGTTTTTCATTGTAAGTGATCCGCCAAGATCAGATCAATGAAGTGGATAAAATTTCCTCTAAGCAATGTACATCCGAAGAGTAATTTATAGCACAACTAGCTTTCGCCCGCGATTTCGTTCGGAGTTTTGAAGGAATAAAAAAGACGGCGTCAGGCTCACCGCCTGCCGCGTTGTCCTTATTAAGCTCTGGTGAAACGTGGGCTGAAAGGACTATAATATCTAGAACCTCTCGAATTATTTTTTGAAGTGTTAATGAGTAAAAGAGTTAAGTAGTGCCTGTAAGTCCCACTACTAGAAAATAAATGCCTCCTTTCAATATTTTAAAAGGTTTTGGAGCCGGAACGTGTTTGGTTAAGTATAACCTGTTAAAAATACATAGTTTAGGTACATAATAATATGTTAATTTATTTTAATAAAAAATCAGAAAAAGCATCTTTACTTAGAAGTCACGATTGGGGTAATAAAAATAATCAAGAAGAAACATTAAACATCCGACAATGGTAGAATCCAAAGGAAAATCAATTTGGCTTTGCATAGGTAGCGTGGATTGGAATGGATTAAAAATAGCTGCATTGCACAGCGACAGAATTGTTTGAATTAGTCACGCCCAGTATTCGTTTTAAACTTTTAAAATTAAATCTTTTACAATAGGTTTATATTTCTTTTATGTATCGTAGTAATTTGAAACTACATATTATTTGCGGATTTTATCGCGTTTAATTATTACTTTTTAATTCTCGACTTTTACCACGGCAGTCGAGTGGTTAGTGGATCGTCCGAAACAGGAAGACTCCAGTTCGATCTCCTATGTGGAGGAATCGTAACAAAGAGTTTTTCGAAATTTATATACGATTTTTGTCGTAGGCCTGGACATTAAGACAATAAAATAGTCCTTTAAATCTTTGTTGCCGTAAAACGAGGTATCTAACTATTTTAGGTCAACTTTTGTTTGTATGCCATTGCCTAAAAACTCTCCTGGTTACATTGAAGAGTTCAAAAGCTCTTTGAATCTCAAAAGACTTACCTTCTATTGTTGTATTTTTGTGCAAAATATTTGATCCTTTACGAGAAGAGACAGTTGCAAAGAAAATGAAATAAGCATCTAAATGCTTCTAAAAGTCGCACGGAGTTAAATTACAGTTCAATTATTAATCTGAAAGTAGAAAAAACACCGACGTCATAGTCGCGAACTCCTGGACTTCCCCCTTTAGTGTTTTCAATAGTTCTAAAGTATTTATTGCGGTGACTATTATTAGTAGCTCTATGTTAAATTTGCAAGCATTCTTGAAAATCATGTATTAGGAAGACGTGTCAGCAGGCTCTAATAGTGCATACGGGAAATATTTTACCTCTGATGGTACATTCACATCAAAACAACAATGTTAATATGGAGATATAACGGACTTGTTGTTACTCGAAGCATCTCTTAATATAATACTCGTACAAGCGATAACCGCATATTCTTTTTCATTAGCCTAGTTAAGCCCACCGCTGAACATAAGCCTCTCCAAGAACGCGCATCCAAAAGACAGCTCTAGTAATGCTACTCGCTATTACTGCTCTGAGGGGTTTTCGGTCATCCATTTGGTCATCAGAGCCTCGTTTGTTAGGTAAATCAAGTTAAATTACATATTTCCTTGCCATATTCTTGTAAAGATGGTTAAATTTTAATATTAAATGCGTAATTCAGTCTTCGTCTCAGACACAATTTTATATAAGAGAATTTGCGTTACTTATTTGTATTCGCGTTCTTGAATAACAAACATAAACAAAATGAAACGCTGTTGGAGGAAATGTTTAATCAGTGTTATGAATAACTTTCCCTTGATAAGCAAACATTTGATATATTTATGCATGAAAAAAATTTGCTGTAATTTTATTGAATAACACATTAATTTGTAAATAGTCAAACACTACATGACGTATGGTGATGGAGTTAGAAATTCTACCTATATCAAGTTCCGTGGGTTACATAATAGACGCCTGGGGATCAGTTTGATTCAGGAGATGGACAGGTAGATACTACTCTTATTTCAACTTCATTTCTGGTGCCAAACAACAATTACTATTATGTCCCGGTTTAGAAAGTATACAGGGTCAGTATAATATGGGCTGTGAGGCATTCCAACTTAATCTCATAGGGGTGACTGCACATTGTCCATGGACAGGAGCCACTTACCATCAGGTGGACTGTCAGAGCGTTTTTCATCCCATCATCATCATAATCATCATCATAATCATCATTTTAGCCTATCAGAAGTCCACTGCTGAACATAGGCCTCCCCCAAAGATTGCCACGAAGCTCGGGCCTGAGCCACCTGCATACATCGACTTCCCGCAACACTGCGCCGGTCGTCACTCCAACTTGTGGGGGGTCGTCCTACACTGCGTTTGCCTGTACGTGGCTGCCACTCGAGAACCTTTTTTCCCCAGCGGTTGTCAGTTCTGCGAGCTATGTGGCCGGCCCATTGCCACTTCAGCTTGCTGATCTTTACGGCTATATCGGTTACCATCGTTCTGGTGCGGATATCATCGTCGCAGACTCTATCACGCAGAGAAACACCGAGCATAGCCCTTTCCATAGCGCGCTGAGCAACTTTGAGCTTCCTCATACGGCCTGCAGGTTTTTCTTTTTTTTTTTTTTTTTATAGAAGAAGGGGGCAAACGAGCGTGCGGGTCACCTGATGGTAAGTGATCACCGACGCCCACGAACATCCACAACACCAGAGGAGCTACAGATGCGCTGGCGGCCTTTAAGGAAGGAATAAGCTCTTTTCTTGAAGGTCCCTAAGTCGTAACTATTCGGCAATAATAAGAAAAAAACACAAAAAAAATGCGGCCCGCTTGGCAAGTGTCGCAACTACGGAAAACCCTTCAAATTACATACTTCATAACAAGGGCATGGCAGGTGGTGAGAAGAATCACGGCCGCTGAGAATCCGGCACTCTGAAGATACTCTTATTTAAAATATTTATTTATTTTTCATTGTAAACACAAACTAATGTATGCAATGGGCGGACTTAATGCACTTTTGGCATTCTTTGCCTCTGCTTATATATATTGTCATTTATGGAGTTTGTCTCCTTCATCTTATTGCTCTTTATAAAACGTGTCATATTCCTTTTATCACAGTTTTCAAAACGGACTCAGATTGGAGCATCTGCAATTCATCAAGCGTTCAAATTATTATTATTCCTTTGAATGTGTGTGTTATTAACATGTAATAATTTTATATATATGCAAAAAGAAAACATAACGTTATGAAAATAACTATAACTATTATTGAATAAAAACCATAACTATTTAATTATTAACATTTCATTTTAAATTACAACTTCTCGTTAAAATATTTAAACGTTGATATTAAACCCAAAATTTATAATATTAATTGAAATAATCTGAAGCACCTTTGCAGCAATTTTGTTTTACGTTGTTAACCCGAAATGCCCGGCAAATATTATTCTAAATATAAAACGTTATGAAGTTGCATTTGTATTCGTTTTCAATATATAATTTACAATAAAAAGTTTATTTTTATAACTATATTACACGTAACGTATGTGGTATTTTTTATGGTTTTACACATAAATGGGTTATAACTTAATATGAGATGGTTGGTAGATTTTTTGTAACGTGAATGTCTCAGTGACACAATCAGTTAATATTTTACCAGGTTATTACCTGGCACAACATTGTCACATCTGCTGTGTTCCTGTGGCTCTGTGGGACATCTCTCTTTGTTCTCAGGAGTGACAGCTCATGTAACCTTCTTCGATTTAAGTTGTGTGCAGGCCTCTATGGGCTGCAGCAGCCATTCGCCACCAGGTGGAGCTAACAAGCTATCTTCCTATAAATAAACATACCCAATTGGTGACAAGGGCCATAACATAGTCTATAAATAGAAACGGCTCGTATTGCGATTCTTGTCAAATTCGATAGAGCCTTAGGCTCTGATCAAGATTAGATAACTTATGATCAGATTGGAATCGAAAATGTTCAAAAATTCGGGGTCACGAAAAAATGTAATTCAATATTGGAGAAGAAATTGTGTGTCAGTATATTTATAATTTTTACGGACAGTCCAAACTTAAACATAAATAAGAAATCAAACTGCCTATTCAAGGTTTTTGTTATTTATTTTTATATTCCGCGAAACATGTCGTGTATCTATGTCTTTATATCCCATATTTACTTAATATTGACTACGTAACCTCACTTTTTATAGATACTACCATATGCAGGGCTTTAGCTACTGCTCGAATGGGCCGGCGCGACCGGGGTAGTATCACGACCTTGCAGAATATCGGCGAGAAGTAGAGGCAGCTTGTGCTTCTGCGTTTCGTTCGATGAGCGGGGTAACCGGATGCCCTCTCCCCCTTCGCATCCCTCTTCCTCATCCTCCCTCCCATCTCCTTAATATCATTCAAGGACGGCAACGCACCAGCAGCTTCTGTGGTGTTGTAGATGTATGTGGGCGACGGTAATCACTTACCATCAAGTGATCGTTTGCCCCCTATAAAAGATAAGAATTTTATTGCTATCAACATAAAAACTTTTTATCGTAGGGTACCGAAATGTTTTCGATCTGTTACAATCCAGCCCTTATCGAGCTAAACAAACATAATCCATGCCAGTATAATCCCATCGGGTCGTTACGTATGAAAATCCGCATCTGGTAATCGCTGCAACTTATACGTTAATGTTAAAACAGGAATTCGTAATAAATTTTATTCAGGGATGCCCTTAAAACGCGCAATTCCTTTTTCACGGTGGCATTTGTAATTCTAAATAAACCAAAACATTTATTTCATAGAAACAAATTACACGTAGAATTTCCATTTCAAATTTTTGACTGGTTATAGAACAAAGAATGCACGTGAATGTACAGGGCTGTTCAAATATAGATGGAAAAATAAAATTAAACAAAGAAACTTTGCACCCTGGTTGAATGTCCCCTTTATCGACGGTAACGAGGTCTAACACTTAGTTCTTAAGAAGAGCCTTTGGGTTGCCGCGATCCCCACTCTAGTTGTCGGAAGTTCTATTCGTTACGGGGTCAGCCTGTTACCTTTTACTCGCGAGACCCGAGGAGGAGGAGGAGTAGCCTCCTCCTTACGAGTCTATTCCATCGAAGCTGTAAAGTAAAAAATGTCCATAGGACCGACAGAATAGAATAGAATAGACAGAGCTGTAGTTGTGGCAACATTACTATAGCATTGTGCTGAGTCGCATACCGCAACTTGCCACAACTCAAGTAACACATAATGAAACTTAACACAACAAAAAATTGGATTATTGAGTAGCAGCAACAAAACGGTGTCCGACTCAGCATAATGCTAATGTTACTTTTTTTATGGGAAAGGTGGGAAACGAGCAAGCGGTTCGCCTGATGCTAAGTGATTACCGTCGCGCACGTACTTCTGCAACACCAAAGGTGCTGCAGATGTGTTGCCGGCCTTTAAGGGATTTGGGAGATGGGAGGGGGATGGGGAGGGAAAGTGGGCCTCCGGTTACCTCACTCACCGAACGAAACGCAGAAGCACAAGATGCCTCTACTTCAAGCCGGTATCCTGCGAAGCCGTGGTATTAATCCGGTCGAGCCGGCCCATTCGAGCAGCAGCAAATGCCGCCGTTTGGCTCTACCACGGTTAAAAACCGCATCTCAAGTAACACATAATGAAACTTAATAAAGTACTTTTCTTTCTTTCTATATTTTCTTTTTCTAAAGGCCGCTGGGCCAACACTGTGTCTCTAATCCGAGAGGTTAAAGTCGGCCCGGCACTTGCTGTCATAGCCGGTCACCGCTTTCAGTGACAGGTAGGTGTTTTCACTTTTCCCCCACGTGAAACCAAAAAAACAATACTAACAAGAAACAAATAAAATCCCAAGGTTAATCTAAGTATTTATACTGCAGCGGAGTAAAAAAGTTAACGTCAAATTGTTTTGTTCAGTGGTGTGCTGAGCGCAGCTCGTCAAGTTGAAATCTTTCGGATTGACTGGAGACGAATAGAAAAATTACCAACTACAACCAGCGTTGCTAGCTTAGTGCAAGCGAAGTTACATTATATCAGCTGAAGGTTTGTTTGTTCCATTGACTCTATTTCATTATTAAAGAATCTGAACATTTTTAAGTACGATTCACATTTTATTACGTTTTCATGAATAAAATGATTTAAATAATTTTAAATACCAAATTTTATAATTCTAGACACATATAACACGTGACGTGTAACATGTTTTTTTATATTAAACTTAACTTTTATAACATATTTACACTGTAATTATTAAAAGAATTATTTTGCATTGATGAGACGAATGAACTTTCTTTGTAAGACCTCTGGAAGGTAGAAAATGAGCATTCAGTTTCAATAACAAAGGATGACTCGAAGACAAGTCATCCTTTGTCGCAACTTATTTAAGTTTTAGTTTCGTTACAACGTACTCTACGATGTACAATGTAATTAGTAGCAGTGACGCAAAGAATGCAATTATCTTGTAGAATTAATTAATGATCTTGTCTCAGTAGAGATCCGTAGCTCTTCAGAACTCATTATTGTTCACTTGGACGACCAGACAAAGCTATTGTTCTCAGGTAAAGATTTTCAAAGGTTTTTTATATTGTTATTAAAGGCTTAGGTACTTGATATAATGTCTACGAGATACAACGGTTATTGTAACTGGCCAACTGTTACTAGTTTAAGTTATGATATATGTGGGACACAAGGATAATAGCGTATCTATAATTCACTACAGAATATAGGCCTCTCCAAGAAAGCGCCAGCATATATTTAGTGGAAGGTTTGTCCAAATTGACCACGCTAGGCAAGCGGGATTGAGGCTGCCGTGCCGGTACCAGTGACACTGCTTCCTATCGCTAGAGGGATTTGGATTCGCAAATTCAGCTGGTTATTCTGCAGATGGAAATTCATAATATATGTGTATAAAAATCAGTTTAACTTTTTTTTTATGGCAAAGGCGACAAACGAGCTAGCGGTTCACCTGATGGTAGGTGATTGCCGTTGCCAACGTACATTTGCAACACCAGAGGTGCTGCAGGTGCGTTGTCGGCCTTTAACCATTTGGGAGATGGGAGGGAGGATCCGAATGGGGATGGCGAGGGCGATACCTCACTCACCGAACGAAACGCAGAAGCACAAGGATGCTTCTTCTTCACGCCTGCACGCCACGAGGCGGTGGTACTAGCCGCGTCGAGCCGGCCCATTCGAGCAGCAACAAAAGCCGCCGCTTGGCTCTACCACTCGATTTGCAGAGCAACATGGTGTATTCCCCCTAGCCAACGCTGCGCTACAAGTAATACTTAGAATAGTTACAGTAATATTTCTGACCGTAGCGACCACGTGACTAAACGGCTAGCGTGCTTGACTGGCGAACCATCGATCTTATAATAATAATAATTGATTTTTATTTTATTTGCTACTAAACAATGTGAAAAAATTGTATCTTAAAAACACTTTTAAATTAAAAACGAAAACAATTTGAAAAAAAATTGTGTTTGTATTTATGTACGCACGTAAGAAGTTACACTTCTTTAGCGTAACTAAACAAATAAAAGGAATACATAATAAAAAAGTATTTTACATAAAAAACCACAGTCATCACGAATACTCACAATAAATTATCATTCACCACCATATATAATTTAAATACACACAAATGCACATGTATATTTATGTATGAAAATATTTTTTTATCTCCACTGATGAAAAACACGTGTGTTAAAGATTCATAAATATTTGAATAACCACTTTGAATATAGTTACTATGGAGACTACACTCCATAATAGTTAAGATATTTTGAGAGACATATAGAAACCAACTTCATCCTGTTATTTTTAGATGTCAGTGTGCGCGCGCAGCGTAATTCACTCTCATCATTTTTCCAAAAGGCGCCAAAAGAATTATAACTTCAAAAATAAGTTTATAAATAAAGATCAAAAGTCAATACAAACACCTGCCCGATTTAAAGTTTTATCCAAAAAATACTAAAAACGTGTTTTAAAAAAATCAGTGTAATAGGGATTGTTTCCTAATAATCATTTAGTGTATCTAAACTGCCACAATATGTTTTTGTATGAGGTATAAGCTTATTATTTTTTGCATATCCAAAAAAAATATTTTTAATTTTAGTTTAAAGGTATTCCTTGTCTTTAGGTTTCTAATGGGAGCATGACATTTGGTTGCGTTGTACCTAAAAACACAGCTGTTCTAAAATGTGGAATCTTAGGTTTAACTCCCAGCCAAGGCGTTTTTGCGTTTACCTATGGCGCGTCTTTTTGCAGCCATAGTATTACTGTGTCGCATCGGATGAGTTTACCAGGTCCCGCCGTTAAACACCGGTTCGTAATAATTAATAGTAATGTATATTATATTCTTGATAAGAAGGTAAGTTGAGTATTCTTGAAATGTGACATTTACTTCAAGTAAAGAAAGAAAGTTATGAATCATTAATAATAATTGTTGTGCATGTTCCAGTCAATTATTTTATAATAATGATACGTAATATGCTCACAAACAAACCGTAAAGATGTTCCGAACGCAGCGTTAGCACATATATACACACAATTACTAAATATACGTATAACACATTTGAAGCTATAAAACGAATCTTAAACACGGATAGCAACCAGAGGCCAGAGGTACACTTTTAGCCTATAGTACGGTTCATTTTCGATGCACTAGTAACGTATCTACCTCTTTATGTATTAAAAAATCAAAGGTTCTAGTATACAGATATTACATCTGTAAATTAGTTAAGAATTTATTCAATAAAGCCTAGTTTTCTAATGTTTTTGTGATATACCAACTCTGTGGTAACTGTGAGACGATCTAGAATATTATTCTCTGATTGCTGATAATGTACGTCGATGATGTTTCACATCAGATTTGATAGACTGTAGAGCGTGTATTTCCTCTGATATAAGGACTTCATATACATTTGTCTTTCCATAACCATAGATCTTACAAAACATTGGAAAAAATATTAAAATTTTAAAATGAAATGCGATAAATTCTGTAAAAAATTACTTTTATTCAATACACATTATTCGCGTAAAAGTAATAATTAGATTGTTTTTAAATTCTTTCAAAAACCTTGTTCAAAATTATATTCATAAGTTTATGTTGCCAACGGCATTAACCATCAAAGTCAGTCTCGTGCCGGTGTAACGCTGCAAGCAGCTGTCTGACATCCGCTTGACGAGGGTATCTAACTCCTGACGATGACATCTATTGAAAATAACTAAATCCTATATTAACTTGTATCAGCAAAGGCATCTCACGAATAAAAAACAATACCTGAGTAGATGCTAATAAATAATAAGCATAATAAATAAACATACCAACTTTTTGAGAAAAACAAAACTTTTTGACCAAAGTAAAACAATATTAAAACATCATGCACGCAAATATGTAGACAACTTTTAAACGACATCGGGACATGGGAGCTTTAATATGTGCTCATACTGCATAGCTGAAAATTAAAGTAGCTCAGGTAAATGTCCCACTGCTGAGCAAAGGCCTCCTCTGAATATTTGATAGGGTTTTGGAGCCGTGAAAGGTCGGTCACAGTGTCCCAATTTTGGTGCTAATTTCATAATATGTCCACGAAAAAGGTTATAATTGGAAATTCTTAAATAGATAACGATGACTGTTACTAATATAAAAAAAATCCTTTTTTAAGTGCTACGGCTTCCAAAGCTAACGCACTACCCCGAGCACATGTCCGCGGTGCCGGCAACCTTGACCTATAGAAGCTAATCCCCATAAGTTATCTGTAAAATTTGGGTCCAGCTAATTCGAATTTATTGCTTTCCGTCACTTAGTTTTCAGACGACGCCAAGTATACTTGAGTTTGGCATTTAGGAAAAAAGTTTATAAATATTGCGATATACATTGTGAGCCGTGGTAGCTCTTGGGTCAGGGCACTCGCTTTAATTTAATAGTACACGAGTGCCCTAGGTTCGGATCCTGGTGGCGGTGCTACTTAAATTCTTTAAAAGTAAGGTAACTATTTGCCCTAATTATTTGACATAATAAAAGGTAACGTTCACTTTTATATATAATAAAATTAATTGTGTTATAAATTAGTGCTCATACTTTAAAATATGAGTGTCAACGTCTTGCATTATAGTTTTATAGTGCTAAGTAAACATAATATAAAATTGTATAACTTATGAGCAAAACGTCGTGACTAAGAGCGATTTAAGAATGCAATTATAAGAATTCGGAGGTAAAATTGACTTGGCTCTATATTAGATCTCATAACTTTTAAAGAGTAGCGAGACCTTTTAAAATTTAGTCCAATCGCTCTATGGCTATTCTATTCCTTCTTAATCTACATTTCTCTTCCTTTTGTATACGCGTTCGTTTTCACAGCCAAAGTGTTTTTTTTTATTTTAATATATTTGAACCGCATCGGCACCGACAGAGAGTTCCCAATTTTTTTGGGCTTCAAATATATTATGATGAGCATCAGGAGTAACTTACTTTTCAAGTGAAAATAAAGTAAAGTAGCAGGACTCCGCTCAAATACTTTAAGAGAGAGATTGGAGAAGGGTCCGCCACTTTGCGCCAGTGCGGATTGGCGTATTTTATACTTCCACGTTATAAGTATTTTTTATTATTTCTTAGACACGTAGGTTTCCTTGTGTACCTTCACCGCCAAGTACGAGATAAATTTAGTATTCAAAAATTGTTATTTACAATATTAGCGGTCCGGCACCGAGATTCAAGCCTAAGTTACTAGCATACTGTGAAATAAAGGCCCAGTCCTGTCTAGCCTACCACGACTCAGAAATAAAATGTGAAATAGTTTTTAAAATCTATGGAATAGTTTTGCGGATAAATATATTTTATAATATTTCAGACATATTAAGAAACTCACACTCTCAGTTTATAATGACATTGGTTAAAATACAATCAACTCTAATGCTTCTTCAAGCTTCATATGACAAGAAAATTATAATTATTTCCATACTAATACATACACAAATCTAATAAAACGTTCTAGTAAATCGCTCTTCTTGGTGATGTTAGGTTTCTTTTTTAAGAAGGAAACTCTGTTTTTGTAATACCAACTTTAGATTAAAATAATATTCAAATTAGTCTCGACGTTCACGCTACCGCATTTTTACTCGTAGACTGATTTGGCAATGGAAGGTCCTTTCAGAAATAGCGATATTTTTTCAACTTATATACCTTTTAAAAAGATAATTGAATATCCAAACCTGACATTGATTTCTTTTGCCAGTTCGTTGAATAAGAGGAGATAAAAAGATTAGTACTTATGATGAGAAGATTTTCATATAACTACATAGTTTTTTAGTTATATTCTTATCGTGTCACAAAAGACAAAAGTAACAACGGTCTTCGTTTGGTAATCCGTGCTGAAGCTCAATGTTACACCACAACTTGCAGATTAAATTAGTTTAACATAACGTTATTTAAATTGTCACGTATGAAATTCTGTTGTTATTGACTGGTAGAAAATGCCTAATGGAATTAAGCACGCCTTTTTGCTCTTTGATAAGTGCAAATAAAGTTTTTATAAATAAATAGTGGTTAAATTACCTGGCTGATGATTAATTTTGGACTCTCGGATCTGTTTATAAGTTGCGTCTCATGCATCTATGTTTGCGCGAGCTTTTGAAGCACTGCATATCCTGCACAGACAACCACCGTCTCTATTCGGTAGTTGTTGCCATGGTAGAAATCAGTCAGGACATTATCATAACCACTTACTCATTTAAAAGCCTTGCCACTACTGCCGATACGGTGGTTCTTAGTCATGCTAGACTCCGATAGGTAGTGCTGTAGTCAAATTATTAAGAAATTCTACACTTATGGACCAATATTACTCATATTTATAATATATTTTGGTTTATTGTCCGAAATGAAAATCACAGAATCTGGACCCGACGCTGTGGTGCTGTAGGCGAGTTATTAACAGAACAACGTCTGCCGGGCCAGCTTGTATTATATATTTTTTAAGTTCTAAGCAAATGTTCTTAGCCATAACATTGTGACATTAGATAAGGAGATCGTTTGCAGAAAACTAATATACCTAAACAATGATGGCTTGGTGAGGTAGAGGTGCGGCGCTGGGGGTCGATGGTTCTATTCCCGGACGGAAGTAGTATTCATATGGACTACAAATAATCGTTGGGGGTCAGGTTTTTTTTATAAAAATTCCGTATTCCTCGAAATGATAGTATGTTTTTCTAAGAGCTAGGATAATTAAATCGTTTTAATAGTAATCGCGAGTACGCGTATGATTTAATTTAATAACGTGGGTTAGAAGTGAAAGATATTCGCTATCATTTTGAGTATTTACAAGGAAAATGATATTGTTAAAAGCAGTTTAAAATAATATTTGTTAAATTCGAACGGAAAATATATTTACCACTTCGAGAACAATTTAATTAGCGTTTTAGATAAGGAATGACTTTTGAGTCTCTAAATGTATGTGGTTACGTAAACGACTCCGACACCTATAGCGTCTTAAAATAATTATTAAGTTAATTAAACGGCATCCACTTAACGAAGAGAATTGCGATATTATGTACGAAAGTACTATTTAAATTATTTATAGTTTTGAGGGTTCCGTACGGAGGCCGATCACTAAGCCTGCGCTGTCTGTATGTCAGTACTACATTTAAAGTGCTGTGTCATATGGACCGTAATAGGAAGCCGGTTGAAATTACGGCGGATATCCTTAAAAATAATAGAAAAAAAATTAAGGGAATCTCCATACAAGAAACATGTTTTATTATAACGTTTTTTTGTTTTTGCTCTATCGTAAAAACGGTAATACAAAAAACGTCAAATTTTGGTGATTATATAATTCGGTGGGAGTCGTGCTGGCGTTAAGAGATCCCGAACTAAAAGAAGAAAAAAATTTTTGGTTATTATAAATTTTATATATTTACCGATACCGATATAGGTATTGCATGGTTGCACCATTGCATGTTACCCACGGTGCTCGAGTCCGACGCACACTTTAACGTTTTTTTTATAAAATAAGAGTGACAAATGAGGTAATTAACAGTCCCCATGATGTCAAGTGCCATGCCCATGGACTCCTGCAAACAAATTTATTCGAAGAAAGCTACAGATGCGTTGTCAGCTGAGTAGCTCAGGACTATACAATGCACAACCTGTAATTATACTAGCTCTCTATACTCGGTCGGAACACAAAACTGGTTGCTCTGCCGATTAGCAAAGGAAATAGGTAAGAACAGGGTGTCACAGTCTGGCGGCTTCTAGACAGAAAGGAATACCACCTAGTGTATAAATCATAATCAATTAATGTCTTTATTTACAATCGCTTTGTTCATTATTAAAGGAATTTTTGTTGACTCGTGGGAGTGTCTCCAGCGTCGTGGAGAGGTACTTCGCCAACAAAGCTTTAAATTAAAGTTATTTAGTAATGATTTCAGTATTAAAGTTATATTATTAGATAGCTTGTGGCCGCTTCGTATGTGTCTGGTGACGAGGCTCGCCAGCTGTCGCACTCTATCTCTCTGAGAGGCGAAAAGTGTATAGTGGAAGCCCCTTTGGCTACGTTGAGTCATGGCAAATGGTAATACGTAATCTCTGCCTTATCATATAGCTGACAGCCGTGAGTGTTGCTTTTAAGAAAATTAATGTCGTCTTATAATGAAAGTTACGTAGTACAATATTAAAGACGTGAGACGAAGACATGTTAGCATATATGACAGATTACCTCACATTAGAAGTAATCGTTGGTAGCGCAACCAACCTATTAGCGTCATGATTTTCACCTTTATTCCGAAATAAATATATTTTAATTTAAAATCAAACGAAAATATTCCGGAAGATAAAATATATTATTTATAGATAAAACTACTCAGTCTTAATCTATTTTATTATAAAAAAAACCTTGGCTGTTCTTATTTATTTATTTCGTTTTAAAACTAATAACCTTTTGATTTTTACTCTCGTAAACTGTTAAAAGATGTTATTTTAATTATATAAGTATATTAATAATAAATTTTATATTAATAATTTGTATATTAATAATTAATTTTATATTATATAAGCTGTATTTAATGATAAAATACATGATAAAAATAAAATAAATACACTATACGATACACTAAGTAGGGTGTAAAAATATATTATTATACCATATTTCTATCTAAATACTAACCTCGCCTGCACGCGGCGCACCCTGCTTACTAACAAACGAAGCTATGGCGACCAAATTATGGTGCATGATGGACTCAAATCTCAAAGATTCATGATGGGGAGCAGCATCTCTAATGCGTGGGAACTACGCTCACCAAACTTTGAGAAATAGTACCAAATTTTATTTTTAGGACAAGAAGTCGACCAACCCGCACTTGAGCAATATGGTGAATTCTTTCCGGCTTAAAAACCATCTCATTGATATTGAGAGGAGCTGTTTGCTCAGCTGTGGGACGTTTACTCTAACTTAACTTTTTTATTTCATAGGAATTTAGAGTTGCACTACCTATTTTTCTCGGTTACCCAGTTAAAGTATACAGATCAATTTCTCGGAGAAGCGAATAAAAAGTGGAGTTTCCATTACCCTTTATCACCCTATGGGTGATAAGTGTGTGCTGATATATATATATGCGCTTATCTAAACAAGGGATACTACAAGAAAAATATCATAGACTCGTACCGTATGTTACCAACGGTCCGGACCGGATTCTTAATTTTAGAGACGATGTCCTTTTCTTTATAAATAAAAATATAATAGTTAAAATACTTTTGTTAATATCTTACCACCTGAAATTAAATGTTTCAATTATAAATTCTATGTCGATTTCCCCAGCGAGCTGCTATAGGCACTCTCGTTTCTGAATTCTTGCAAATTAGATTGTTTTTGTATGCTAATACATCCTGTCAGTCTTTTACGAGAGTTGTTTTTTTTTGTAATAAAAAGAAAATACGTCTCTTTTAAAACAAATAACAAAGAAAACTGTATAATTTCACAGAATATTAATAATAAAAATTGTATACATCTGGTGCAGCCAAATATTCAACGCTTCTTAGGTAAAAAATTAGAAATTGAGTTTCATTAAATAAAAATGTTAGTGATATTTTATGCATTACTGAACATTGATTAAAATATTCTTATTTAATCTTTAATTTCAGTAGTTACCTGGTTGTTAGTTCTTTCTATAGAGAAATATAAATACCACATAATATTTATATATAAGTAAAATATAAGATACAATAAGAAGGGCGTAAAACTTCTAATCAGAAAATTGATTAAATTATTCTTATTTAATCTTTAATTACACAAATATATGGTGGCTCTATAATACTATTAGGAGTCTGCCGAGCCCGCGTACAAAATCAGTTGTAGGCATTTATGCACGAAGGTGCAAGCCGCGGTAATGTGTGCGTTATAATGTACACATACACTGACATCGATATAGAGCGTCATCGACCGGCCGCCTGGCAAAGCAAAGTAATATTTTCTTCGATTGAATTTAGTTTAAAAATGTCATCTTAATAAAATCGTTGTTATTTATCCAGTTTCTGTATTTATATGGTAATGGGTGTATGATACATTTTACATTTTTACACTTTCGTTGTAGGTACCCCATATTCATTAATTTGGTGTAGGTTTTTAATGGTATACATAATAGACATTTATCTGAAAGTATGCACTCTAATTGAAACAAAGTTGACGGGTAATTCTTTTGGTACGTAAAACGGTTTATTACGAAAAGACGTTGTGACAATGTTACCCAAAATAAATAGTTGCGACAACAGGCTTTGTGTTGTGTACTTACTTGCTTCATGTCATGGGTAGTGAGTTCGAATATGACAACCTTATTATTAGTTATTGTGTCGTGTTGTGTTACCTTCGTGTCGAGTCGAGAAAAGAAATACACTTTCGGCACTAGATTTTAGAATACACTTTTTTCACAACTGTCAACTTACGACAGCTATCAGAAGTTGTCGTTTTGGTCGAAATTGTTGAAAGAAACTTAGTGGCATCATTATCATTTCAGCCTATCACAAGTTCACTGCTGAACATAGGCCTCCCCCAAAGATTGCTATGAAGCTCGGTCCTGAGCCACCTGCATCCATCGACTTCCCGCAACACTGCGCCGGTCGTCACTCCATCTTGCGGGGGGCCGTCCTACACTGCGTTTGCCTGTACGCGGCTGCCACTCGAGAACCTTTTTTCCCCAATGGTTTTCAGTTCTGCGAGCTATGTGGCCGGGCCATTGCCACTTCAGCTTGCTGATCTTTACGGCTATGTCGGTTACCTTAGTTCTGCTGCGGATATCATTGTTGCAGACTCTATCACGCAGAGAAACACCGAGCATAGCCCTTTCCATAGCGCTTTCCATAGTGGCATAAGAATTACTAATAATACAGGTTGGTTATTGTTATGGTAGAGGTTACAAGGAACTGCTACTCCAACTAAGCTTATGAACTTGTATTTGGAGTGGTTCACGAATCGAAGTGATATGGCGGGCTCAACCGGCGACGTCAAGTTTCGCATTCCGTACCCTAACTCATTACAATTACAAAGAAGAATAAAGAAGAAAAATTATTTTTTACGGCACATGTACAGAAAAATGATCATAATAGAAAAAAGAAACACATATCGGAAAGAAAACAATAAAAATAACGAGGCAGATACTGAATAAATTAAATTTATAGTTAAAAAAAAATATTCTTTAACTAATAATAAAATGAACACGACGACAATAATAAAGCACCCAAGTAATTAAGTTTTGACAAAACTAGCAATTTACAAAGTATAATACGCAATACTGCGCTCAAGTAATTAAGGATTCGATACAATACATTCAGTCTGTGGAAGCAATTACGTGAAGTGTTGATGATGTGTTTCTCAAAACGAAAATTGTCATCATTCATTACCTCCAAATCGACCTACTGAAAAGGCTCAGCAAAAAGCAACTAGAGAATTTATTACTTTAAATTATTAGTAGTTGATTTACATTATTGTCTTTTTGTTGCTATTTTGATAAATTTCGTTTTAAAAAGATTAAGATTTGTTGAGACCATTGGGATACTCTAGCCAGATCTGAGTTCAATTTATATATTATTGTTGTTAACGGCTGCTTTTGTGCCACATGGTTTATAAGTGATATACAGCTGCAAATCGCCAGCGTACATAAGATACTCTCAGTAGTATATATAGTATATAAAGTATATAACTGATAACGTCTGTATAACTGATAAAGTTAATAGTTTAATTTGTTTTTCATTGTTGTCGTACAAAGACCATAGCGTGACAACTTTGTCCTTAATAACATTCAGTGTATTAAAAGCACGCGAATAATCAAGCAGCGACAGAATGCAAAATGCAGAATGCTGAACTCTCCAGCAGTAGAGGAGATAAGTTATTGAGCTCTAAATATTCCATCAATTGGGCACATACAAGTTTTCTCTATGATTTTAGACATGCAAGGAAAGATGCCTTTAGACCTTAAATCTCCATCGTTAACAGGTTTTGTTTTTTTGGGAATTAGTTTATCAGTGAGTGTTGCCAAACATCTGGGAATACTTGTATCAAAAGACATATTATTAATGTTGCTGGTAGGTAGGTAAGTGTCCACTGCTGGTCAAAGGCCTCTTTCTCAAATATCTGAGAGGGTTTTGGAGTCGGGAATGGCCTGCCATACTGCTCTAGTGCGGGTTGGCGGCCATCTCATATCCCCGATTTATTTTTATTATTTCTCAGACCTGATGGTTTCCGCAGGATGTTTTTCTTCACCGCCGATTACGTGGTGAATACAGCACTTTAAATTGCTATTAATAATTTTAGATGTGCCGGCATCGGAGATCGAACCCAGGTAGGTCAGTCCCACTCTATGATAATAAAATGTGCGCCCACGGTGGACTAGGCTACTACGGCTCATTATTATCATCATTTCAGCCTATCACAAGTCCCGCTGCTGAACATAAGCCGATGTGGCAAAGATTGCCACAAAGCTCGGTCCTGAGCTACCTGCATCGATTGACTTCCCGCAACACTCCAGGTCGTCACTCCATCTTGTAGGGGGTCGTCCCACACTCCGTTTTCCTGCATGGGGCTGCCACCCGAGAACCTATTTTGCCCAATGGTTGTCAGTTCTGCGAGCTATGTGGCCGGCCCATTGCCACTTCAGCTTGCTGATCCTTACGGCTATGTCGGTTACCTTAGTTCTGCTGCGTCATCGTTGCAGACTCTATCACGCAGAGAAACACCGAGCATAGCCCTTTCCATAGCGCGTTGAGCAACCTTGAGCTCATCATTATGCTGGCGATCAATTCTAAAGACTGAGGAAGTTACTTCCAGATCACAATATTATCGTGAAAAAAAGAAATCATGAAATTCTGTTCAAAACTAGGGTGGATGTCCCGAATACAAGTATTTTTATGTAATGAAAGAAAATATTTGTGTTTATATTGTATTTATCAACGTACCGTACGCTACGGTAAATTATCAGGTATGTTTCATGACTATACCTAGTAGAGTAAACTAGTAAAGGGTCATGTCATCAATTTCCTTTGTACTTTGCCGTGTATCTTATTCTGTGTACATTGTGTTATGTGTAATTAAACGCCAAGAAAGTTGAATTTATCGCTCTGGCACCTTTTCTTATCTCGTTAAATCTCCTTCTGATTCCTAACAAAGAAGAAAATCCAACCGCATCAAGATGTAATTTTAATTTTTATTTACTGCCGTTTCGTAACGAGGATACTCTAACGGATTTTATGAAAACTGTTATAAGTATGATATAAAATTACAATAAAATCAAATTTACACCCACGGTCAGAAAGAGATTGTTGATAATCAGCTTGTGTAATGACGTGTACTGGTATTATGTCAATATGATAAAGGGTTTCCAGTGCCCTTATACCATAAAAATTATTTACAATAATTTCATGGGAAATTTATTCACGATAAAATCATATCATGGTATTTTGTATATCCATGTGTCGGATAAATGGAACCATGTAAAAAAATAATAGGGTATGATTTTTTCGGGATTTGATGACACATGGAATGTTTGTGGATTTTTGTGGCATAGCAGATACGGCTCCTGGGTATGTGAGTGTTAACCTTTAAAGTTGGCTAGCAAACATCTAGGTTTGAATAGAATCAACTCCTAGAGGTTGTGCGTTAACCAAAAAAATATACAATGTATCTCAGAATACATATAAGATACAGAAATATGTATTAATTTTAAACTCCAACATAACGCACGTCATAAAGCTGTTAAATGGGTCAAGCATTAGCACAGTATTACATCTGAATCGAAAAAAAGTTTCAGAGAAGCGACTTGAATCAATTTATGAAGTCAATAGTAATGGTAGTATTTATTCCCATTCTACCACCCTTACGGAGCGAAACATTTGCTTGAAATTTATATAGGATCACATCGATAACTAATATATATTAATACAGGTTAAACTATTTAAATAGATTAAGCTGAGAAATAGGTGAACATACGTAAAAAAATATAGGCGTCGAAAATAGAACCTCCCCTTCTTTTACCTCGCTTTGCTTAATGTTAGACAGGTACAGTCACAGGGACTGATCATTTTAATTATGTAGAATTATGTTTAAAATTAATACCGTTATTCAGTTCGCACATTGAATTACATATTTAATGAACATCCATTGTTTTAGCAGATTATTGAATCTGCAGCAGTGGCGTATTTTACGAACCAATAAAACCGCTTTTGTAGTAAGAATAATAGGAACGAATGTGAATTGAATACTCGACCTTTCACAACCAAGCAGCATTTTTTTGTTTGTAATAGTGATTTAATTTTCGTATTTATCTATATAACAAAAGAATATTTATCTTTATGGCGATAATATTTATGTCCGTTTTACTGTGCAAATGATTAGATATACGTTAAATAATATAACGGTTTATTTATTCTGCTTTCATATCGGTTGCCTTAATTACAACTATTTCTTTACCTTGATTACCTTGTTGCCTAATTACTAAAAAATAGGATCTTTTGCCATTCTGTGCAATTTTATTTTATTTATTTGTAATTTTTAGTAAAGTTTTAAATTTCGTATAGTACAGCAAATACTATAATAATTACCCAAAAGCTTACTAAATTACATAGAATTAAGTTACATACATTTGTTAATGTCTTAACTTTCCTCAAAATCTTGGGAGAATTTGCGGGGTTGTCAACATTGAAATCACACCTGCGCGTGAGCATTTACTCGGGGCATTGAATATCGGACGCGAGAGAGGCGGTATTTTTAATATTATCACAAATTAAAAAGATTTAATACAACGACGATATTTTTAAAACCTTAGTATATCTTTATATTTGATGGTATAATCCCGTATTAAGGTTATACCTACGGGATGAATACTATTCGCCAGTACGCTGAGCTACTGTTTGCAAACTAACTTCCGTTACAAACTTAGTATGGATCTAAATACAATACTCCCGGAAACACGAAGATCCGTTCAAAGTAACTGAAGACGGCAACCTTCCGGTCTCCCGTTATGACTCACTAAGGCAGTGGTGGTTTTCATATGCAGGAGCAAATGAAAACAGACGGGCTGTAGGTAAAGGGGGTACGTCTCGTAGGTTGGTATAGTAGGTAGATTTTTATTAAGAAAATAGATGATCTCATGGTAAATTACAAGAGTATGCTTCGTAAAGATTTTAAAATTTTACTAGTAAGTATCGCCCTGGTGAGATAGATATGATATGTGAGAGATATGTTGTTCAAGCGTGTGCTCGAAGACTTGAGTACATTGTTGGACATAACCGATCCGTGGATTGTACAGAGGATAGATCACAGATTAAAGATTGTGATTGTGTGAACTTATTGTATTATAATATAATCTTAATGTGGGTCATTGTTTTGTTTCATGCACTACGATGACACACATGACGATCCTTTGGGACTATATTTTTAATTTTCTTTTAAATTAATAACTTAGTGGTTAGCTAGCTATTAGAACCGTGGTAGACTAATGGTCAGGGCCCTCACTTTAGTTTCATAGAGCGCGAGTGACCTGGGTTCGATCCCCAGTACCGGCTCGACTCAGTTTCGAAGTAAGGTTTTGACCAGGTCTTGTCCTCTACTACTAACTACAATTTGTAGTGCAACGTTAAAATTCAGATATTTAAGTCTTATTCTTTAGAAATCTATTCATAGTTATACTTAATCCGTGTATAATATGTCCGCGACTGGTCGTTGCTGCTGGTGATAAAAGGGCTGGCTCTTTTCTCGCTCAGAGGTAATATTTAACCAGTCACCGTTCTTGGTACTTTGCCATAAGTTACAGTGAGTTATGATAATTTGATTTAATAAATTGTAATTGGTCGTGTATGAACGCGTCGTTATAATCCGTCCTTTCGTATCTGTTTCTGTATCGAAAATCAGATAATAATAACCGGGAGAAAATTTTGCGACAAGTTTCGCCACTCGCTATGTTCTCTCTGACAGGTGGTGACCCTGTCGTCGTCTTACTTCCCCAAGTCAACGATACAAATCGTACGTGCGTTTTGAAAAGTCATTGGTACGAACTATTTACACTCGGCTATTTAGTACTACATACTTCGTGGTAGAGTCAAGTGGCGGCTTTAGCTGCTACTCGAGTTTGTAGAATATCGGCGAAAAGTAGAATTAATGCCTCTTTTTGTGCTTCTGCGTTTCGTTCAGTGAATGAGGCCCGGCAACCGGAGGTCCACTACTTCTCCTCAGCCTCACTACCATCTCTAAAATATGATTCAAGGCCGCCAACGCATCTACAGTTCCCTTGGTGTTGCAGATGTACGTAGGAGACGCTTGCTCGTTTGAACCCTGAAATGGATTCTGGAAATTCTACGGATTATAATTATTGTCAGATTATAAAAATATTAAATAAGACACATCCACAGCAGGAAAATCAAAAAAGTAAATAATAGCGAACTAAAAGTAAATTAAAAATAAAATAAATAATATTTATTTACATTTACTGTAACGATACTCTCACTGCAAGAACTTCTCCAGTACCTCGAAGGCAGTTTAAGTACATACTGAGAAACACTGAGACGCGAAAAATTTATTTGTAGTCTAGACAAATATTTGTCCTGTGCGCGCTAATCGCTAATCGCGACACAGAGCCGACCATCATAGATCAGCTAGATTATTATCATACATCGAATACTTTTGTATCTTAAATTTTGCGCGCTAAATCATACAGAAAATTTTTTCTCTCTGCTACATGCATAGAAGAGTAGCGGTGTAATATATATTTACCAACATTTATCCCAATCTAAAGTGATCGCATAAAATATGCCGTAACATGTCCCCCTATTGTTATCCCTCAACTGTCCTCTCACGATTCTAACTTAAGCCTTCAACTTCATCACAATTAAGTGTCTCGGATATTGAGATATCGGCTCTCCGCAGGAAAGGATATCGGGTTTGTTAATGAAGATCAATTACAACTGGCCTTAATGAAGATGGAATAGGAGAGTTTTCGAAATGAATTTGAAATCTTTATGTTTAATCATAATAAGGTATTATTAGTAATAAAATAGGCATTTCTCGTTTTTTTTATTTATGTATTTGAACCATAAAATATAATAAAAATCTACTTTATACTAATTTTGTTTATACATAAATAAAATTTAAGTATTAATCTGAAACTATACTATAGCTATACTACTATATTTTCTCGGATATACTCGTATACTACATCCGTAAAAGTATGAACATATCTTTCTGTTCGTAATCCGTTCCGTTTAAGCTTTATTCGCCAATCTCGGACATCTATCAGGTACCGTTTTCGTTTATTTTCAAACCATATCCTATTCTAAACTAATACGTAAAATTATATTTAAATTTTGTTTGTATGTATGGAGGAATGAATTTAATTTTGTATCGAGTGGATTTTAACGAATCGACGGGTTTTGACAAAATTAATTTAAAAATATTTCTTAAGCTTCCTGAAGTGCTATCTTTATCCTAATTAATTGAACGACAAACATTAAAAATGGATATGTGTGTCATTCGGTCATGCTTAAGGGACTGCGACCTTATCCGCTATGCCACTAACAATTTCACAAATATTCGTTCGTTAGGCTTACTACGGCTGACCAATATGTACTATAAATATCGCTATTTGGCTATGTAAAGTAAATAATTGTTCACGCTAGTTTATTGTATGACAATGTAAATCATTTACTACGCTTGTAATATTTGGAAAATCTAAAAATCATCATATTAAAATATTTTTAAATACTTTATGACCGGCGTCTCGAGTTCTATGAATTTAAAAACTTTCGGTAATGGTCCTCTCAAATAACACAAAATAATATCAATAAACCTCAAAGAAGGAGGCCTTTGCCCAGCTGTAGGCACCGACACTTGGGCTGCTACTCTACTTACATTTACAATTCATGGTACCAAAAAAAAAACACGTACAGACTTCGAATGCGTCATTTGAAGTCTGTACGTCTTTCACGAACTTTATCGTTTCTTTGAACCGTGACAGCGAAGTGTATTCGACGCCACCCAAATTATTTGCGATATAACGAACTGCTTGGCCCGTCACGAAGCGATAACACGAATCTTCGCCGAAACCCGATAATGTAGATGCCTTATCATACTACAATCTACCTACCAGCTTCTTATCGATATGCATGTGCGTGCTTCTTGTCGGCGGGGATGCGCCCCTATCATGCGCAGGTTCCTGCTACTGATCTGTCTCGCTCAGCCGTTCATTTGCTACTGTGTCTTTTAAGTATCTTTTTGTTAAAGTATGGAAACATCACACTCATGGGACTGTGTGTGTAAGAAGGTGCTTAGAATCAGAAGATGGCACACTTTGATGTAGTACAAGTCTAAGCACGTATATAATTGAGACACGTATGAATCTGTATATAAAAGCATGAATTAGGTATTCAAGATAAGGAAAACGTCTACTTATATATAAAAATTATAAGAAGTCGATGGATTGACTTAAAATTTTTACACTATGTTGCTTTTCTATACGAGTTTTTTTATATACTTTTTATCTCGAAGTTTCCACGGGAATAGGCATTAACAACAAACGTACGAGTACAATTAGATAAATAACACATTTTTTCACAGTCGGCTGTCCGACTGACGGCTGTCACGGGCTCCCGTCAACATTTTACTTTTTGCTTTCAGTGGTCAAAATGTTTTCTTCCTATGACGTAATTAGTAAAATGAACATTACTGAGAAATTTGATTTTTTCTGAGTAGTGATTTGATGTGTATATTTTCAAAACAATAAAGGTGAATTTTTTTCGTACTAAATAATGCGATACTAAATAAAACTGTTACTAAATAAGAAAAATAGAAACAGTGAAGCGTAGCATGGTTCCTATATAAAAATTCAGGTAAAAGGTATGATCATGTCTCGAACGACTTTTTTTTGAGTTTGAACGACTTGTCCGATTGTAGTCATATACCTCTATATATTTGTACTGTCGAGACGATGGCCCATAGCTATGCTAGGATCCGGCAGGTCGCGCTGTAGTTGAGTTTTTAACAAATTGTATATATAAATATTATTTATATATTGTAAATATAAGTCAGTTTTGACCATAAGGTCCAAAATGAATATTATGTTGTCGTAAGATAAAATGAAAAAATCTTTCTTTTATTTACAACTCACTCAGTTAATACAAAGATTATTTTATCTTTTACTATTTAACAAGTTCTGAAAATGAATTAATGAATGAATGAATATTCTTTATTGTACACCACAAAACAAACAAAGTATAAGGAATAAATTAGAAGGTACAAATTGGCGGCCTTATCGCTGCATAGCGATCTCTTCCAGGCAACCAAAACGTAACCAGAGAAACTATATTCGGCCTTGTTACTTGTTTAATAAGCCAACTGACTGTACCTGTACCTAAATGTAACGATGTTGTTTTCTGAAGAATAAATAAATGCTTTAACCAATTAAATGAAAGCCTCTGATTATCTGAAAACCAAGTTGAATTTCGTTAGTTTACAAAGCGACACTAGTAAATATTATACTCTCAAAATATTCTATTTGTAAATTCAAATAGGAAAATCGCTTTAACTTTGCGATTAAAATCGAATATGCACGAAGCTCGTTCACTTCTGCAGAAAATGCTGACTGCATGATATCGTTATTACTTACCATTGGCGAAGGCAGACAGAATTTTTAAATATGCAACTTGAATTTACTTTTATTTAAAAAAACTATATGTCAAATGGCAGACCTAATGACCAATTGATTAGTTTAATATTTGACAAGGCTAAGCTGTGATAATATGTGAAAATCCGACGGCAATGTTTTATAACAATAAAAAAGTATAATATTTTAACGAAAGAAAACCAGAGATTCATCGCTGTAATAGCTTTTATCGCAACTTATATTTTGACGAGAGGAGAACAGCTCTTTTTTTGTTCTTTAACATCATCATGATGGAAGTTCGTTGCTTGAAAATTGGCAGAAAAAGAGTATTTATCATAATCTCCACGCTTGCACGACAGCTTGGCGATCAGGACCAAACATCACGCACATCGGTCTGTATATTTTTGTACTGGAATTTAAAATGTTCTAAAATTTCGCTCAATTGCCACAAGTGAAACAAAAAGCTGATGATTCTAAAAGCTATTTACAACCCATTTATAAACTATAATTCATTAAAAGAAGTTAAGAATAAATCATCAGAACTTTAATAGTTTAAATAGCTAATGGGAGGGGTAAATATTTAATCTCTTAATTTCGTTCTTTAGTATGTAAATAACGAAGCTCTTCATAATATACCCCCCAACACGTGCAGAATTAACTGTATATTGTTCAATAAACAATGTGTCGCTGAAGCTTTGAAACAGAATCTACAGAACTAACAAGCTCATAATTAATGTTTGAATTGCCTCACGTGTCTTTAGATTGGTTGAATGAAGTCGTAATAATATTATTGTGTGATTATATTTATGTCGGAGCCGTAATTGCAATTTGGATATGTATGCAATAGGTGTAATAAATGTCGCAGCAATATTAATTCTATCATTATGACGCCTTAAGGGATATTTAGATTAAATTTATACCAAAAAAAATCTCTCACGTCTGTATATCTATTTATGGAGTGGTTAGGAGTCCATACATTTATTTAAGTTGTTTCAAACATATTTTTACCAGCGGCCTTATTAGCTATCGACAAACAATGTCACAAAAATTCCGTTTTACAACCTTCTCCTGTGAAATCTTACAGTGTAATTTTTTATTTTTTTTCGTATATCCAAAACCTTAACGGTAACGGTAACCATACTAATAAACAAAACCATGTCTTGGATGTGTAAAATAACATAATATGATTTCATAGAGGAACACTTTACACGGGATTGTTGTGAAATATTTTAATGATATAGTTAATAAGCCCCGGAGGTAATTTGGAAAAAGATGACACAAACTGAGCCTATCGTCGTTTTAGTGCGATACAGATCGTACGAAGGGTCGAAAAACTCGTTGGTACGAGCTATTCGTCTACGGGTATGAACTCGAGCCTCTTGATTCGGTGGCAGATTCACCAACTACATGATTATCATGGCTCCCTGGTGGGCTCTGATGAGCCAAATAATTTCCTTAATTTATCATACTTAGGTCCGATTGAGTAGCGTCGGCCACTGCGCTCCCAATGCGTTAGCAAAGAGTGATGATTACGGAAAAATCTACAAACTAAGGACGGATAGGGCCCAGTATGTCTAATGTGCTGTTCAAAAACTAAAATTATAACGATTACGATCCAGATATCTACTTTTATTCGAAATGTCATTGTTGGACAAGTAGAAATAATCAATGAGGAAAGAGTGCCGAAGCAATATTGTACTACAGAAATAAGAGACAGAATCGTCTAGATCTAGATGGACGTTTAGCGACCAATACACATATATATATAATATATAAAGTAAAGTTGTTTAAATGTTTTCCTTTACGTGGTAAATTTAGTACATAAAATTGCTAATAATAATAAGGGCACTCGCGTACTCTAAATTAAAGCGAGCGCCCTATGCTAACACGGGTTACATATATATCTATCCAAATTTATATACTAAGCTTATAGCCTTGTGGTGGCGACACAAGAGAATTACCACCACGTTGTATCCCGTGACCGTGGTAACAGTCGCCTCTATAGGAGATTTACCAGCCACTTCCAATGAAATGGCGGGTAAATCTCGTCGCTTCCGACAGATAGCGGAATACGCTCCTCAAAAAATATCTGGCCGAGAATAAAATGACCCGCGACAGGCAACAGCGACTAAGGTGCAAGATGTCTGATACGGCGATCGCCAAGCCACTTGCTCGTGTGGCGATTATAACTGGGACTGAAGGCATTGACTGCTTATGTCGGGATCAGTATTAAATGCCGTTCGCCCGGCGGCCTTAACAGCTTCAGCGGAAATGACTCGGGAGTAGAATGCTTGCAAGTAATAAATAAGCGGGGGCTGGTGGCAACCAAAGGGTCTCGTACCTCCTTCAGAGGTAATAAAGTATGCAATGCCATGTGCATGTGTGCGTGTGCATCCCAATATATATTTGCATGCAAACGCAAACCCCGAGCGTTAAAGCCAATCTCTGACAGCAGGCAACGCACTAATCGAGCAGAAGAGAAACATTAATTCAAACAAATACATTCTACACTGCAGCGGTATTGTCGGAGTAAATTATGTACTTTAAATCGAATTTAAAAAATAAAAACATAAAGGCTGTTGAATAAAAATACATATTTTAACTTCATCAAAATTCTTCTTTCGTCTTCAACAATGTAGTTATTGTTGTTCCAGACAATGAAATCATTTTACGTCTGATCATTTTATTCCTGAAAAATGTGCGGTTTAATTTTTCTATGATCATAAATAGGTATGAGCATAATTTTCCATTAAAATGCTTGTTTTACTGATAATCCTGTACGTGTCATAACTTTGAAACAATTGAAATTCTTTTATAATGAGTCACATCGGGACACCGGAAGGGTTAATTTAGTATAAGCATCTACGCTATAGGTGATTTTACCTTTCAAAAGAGATTTTAGCGTAATTTAAAGCGATATTTTACCTTATTGTAGAAAAATTAATTATTTAACAACGACTAAAGTTCTTAAGAAGTTTTTGACAAGATTGTTGAAGCAAATAGTCGAATTAATTAGTCCTCTCCTTTATTGAGGGTGTAAGGAGAAATATACCACCCTTTCTTTAAATGACAATCCATCTGCACGTAGTACACCCTTCTTGCAGACAAAGGAGGCTCTGGCGCCCGGATGATGGCTAGATATCCGTCCGAATTTGTCAAACCGATTCGTCGATTAATGATGGGAAGCAGCATCACTAATACTATGGCACCGGCACTACACTCTCCGGTAACACACGACGTGAAGTGTATGGTATTGCACTTGCCAAGTGTGACGATTACAGTAAATCCTTTACGAAAGAGTCTTATATCTAGCAGTTAATTCTTTACTGGCTATTAAAAACGGCGTCTAAGAACCAATTTCTATATTCTATCTCATATTGTGAAGAATTAAAATTTCTTTGTTATGACACGCGACTACGACACGTGAATAACAAAGACAAATGAAACTCTAAAACGTGTGAACAGCTAAATAATCAACCTGGTTGTAGTCGGTTCCTGTGAACCACATAGATCAAGATAAAGGTGTGTTTTACTTCTTGAAGTGAGAGATATTACGAATGGCATGTTACAAGTAAATGGTATTTTTTAAACGTGGTAGACCAAGCGGCGGCTTTTGCTACTGCTCGAATGGGCCGGCTCAATCGGTTCGGTACCACGGCTTACTTTATACTATTTTAAAATTATATTTTATTTCATGGTCTTGTTCGATTGTTATATAAATTGAATAACAAATTTAATTATTATATTTGTTTAATACTAATATCAGATGAGATTGAAAATTTGTGCAAGCATCTGAAAATTAGTGTGGTTTAAGTATAAATACGGACGGAATTACCTATTTCTAACTTCGGAGTTGCACACTCAGTAATGATAACATGACTCGTGCAGACTATATACGTTACGCTTGCTGCTGACGCGAAATACTGCTGCCAGCGTATAATTCAGCACAATTTAAATTCTGTTTGTTATGCTACGTGAAATATTCAATTGACTTCTCTCATTAAAATTGTAGAGTTTAGTTAATTTTGCATTGAACGTGTGGTATCAGCGTAAGAATCTACGACCCCTTTTCTTCCCGTGGGTGTGGTAAGAGGCAACTAAGGGTAAAGCCTTTAAACAGCGCAATGGCTACTGACAGATGGCGAGATGAACATCTCGAAAAATAGCCGACCAAAATTAAGCAGGACGATGGCGGGCAGCAGCGTCTAAAGTATGAGGTGTCTGGTACTGTGATCGCCAATCCGTTTGCCGAGCGTGGTAATTGTGGCAAAAGCTCCTTATGGGATAGGGCCATAAAAACGAAAAAAAAATGTTGATGTTATTGTGTTGTAAGAATTTTTTTTTTAATTTTTTAAATCTCAATCTTATTCATAATTATTTACTGGACACTGTAAATAATTATATAAATAATACTGGATCCATGTCGTTTATTCGTCGTCGTTATTCTAATTTTTTAACCCGAATAATCCTACTGTTTATAACAATTGAAACCAAACTAAACATGCTATTGAATTAAACTTGAGAAAAAAAAATATTTGACTATTATTTATTTAAAAATCTACTATGCTAAGTTGAACAAGTTTTTTTTTTGTAAAAGATGGTATTTATTCAAGATTTTGCACACATTTATCCGGTACAATACTGACTATTTTTTTTTTAAATAACAAGTGACAAAATTATATCCGTATGCCTAATATTTAATTGCTCAATTTTTGGTTCAGAAAAACAAGTTAATAGGCCTATCAGTTGTTCTGCTGCTTGGCGTTGAGTTTATGGATACCCTGTACATAAATAAGTACTCACACCGGTCGGTCAAGTCAAGGGGTAAGCAGTAGGCCTTTCATTTATAAATAAAAAGAAATCATTTTTAATAAACCGATAAAAAAAAAAAAACAGAAAAATTCTTGCCTTTCAAAAAACTTAGCATATTTTGAGTTTATACCAGTTTCTGGGCTTAAGAGTTCCCAAGAGAACTTTAAAATGTTGAAACTTGTAAATCTAACAGTGTGTGCACATTGCTTATCCTTTTCCCCAAGCAACGACAATAGTCCTGCATAATTCAACGATAAGATACGGTCCCCTTTCGTACTTTAGTAAAACATTGTTTTATTGTTCAAAATACATTTAACTAATAAAAATATTTATGATAAGCATATCTATAACATAGTAACTATAATATACAGGTTAATAGCGACATTTTAAGTGAGAAGTTTATTGGTACCTGTCGTTATAATTATTTGGAAATAATTTAAATGAAACGCTAGCAGTATTCGTTATGGTTAATAGTTCAATGACCTCGCAGCGGGCGGTGGATAAGGTCGTGGGTCGTTGGCTTAGTTAACAAATAGTTCAAATATATCTTAATGCAAAATAACATTATGACAAAATTCCTGTACTAAAATTATTAATATTTGGTATATGAATTAGAAATGGCCTGTAGAATATGAGGTTAAAATTAATGTCGAAACGTCGCATCCACTTGTATAAGAACTTTCACCAGTCACGTATAAAGGTAGGCAGATATTACGAACTCCCATTAGGAACCATTCCTTTCGCCAAACAGGGTTTCGAAACACACTTTTACCAATTCGGGAGACAGAACGTGACGACTGCCGTGCCTTGTACATATTTTAACTATAGTCATTTGTTAATTCTTTTTCTGTTGATGACTTCTTTTGTTAGATGACCATGATCTGATAAGTAATACTTTAACCACATTTTAATCTACTGACCTTCAGCATGCATGAAATCTCACTAATTTCCAATATAACATCACATTGCTAATTGTTATCTAAAATAGAGGTTAAATCTTTCTTCTTAATTAGCGTATTTAAGTCCACTGCTGAACATAGGCTTTTTCAAGAAGCAAGCTGGCATACTTTTCCCGGAAGATTTGCTCAAACCCGTCAGGACAGGTGGGTTTGTATGCGGACGGAGTATAACCCTGCTTGCATTAGTGACGCTGCTTCCTATCTAGAAGCCCTGTGACAGAATGGCGTGTGGTAGATTTGGGTTCGGTTAGGTCAGATCGACAGACGGTCGACAGACCCTCGTTTGCACCTTTGAACCTAATGTAAGTAATGCTCAAAAGCAGGCCTCCTCAAATTCATTTATATCTCAAACATTTCCCAGTATATTATTAGCCATCATAATAATCAGTATATCGTTTTATGGGTTTACACCTTACGACGACTTACGACCATTTACTCGAATTTAATTCAGACTTGACCGGCTTAATCCCATTTGAGCCTAGCGGTCTTTTCGCACATATCCGCTAATCCAGTTCTTAGGTGTTAAGCTCATATCATCACATAAAAGCGTAAGCGAGGTCAGTGAAGGTAAGAACTTAAGCTCAGGTATAATGTATTAGTCTATATTATGTAAAGCTACAACTAATACTGATTTTAGCTAATACTGGAGATCGATGACAGAATGTTCGCGATCCTTGAAGTAGATCCTTTTTACATAATGTATAGGTTGGTTTCCTTTCACATTCGAATACGTGATAAATCAGCACTTACAATTAATAATTAGAAATTGTGGAACCCTTCGGGATATCCGGATTGATTAGTCGCGTACTGTAATTTCCGTGTAAAACCATCCTATTTTTAATAATATAAATAAAAAAATACTGCAATATTTATTCCAGGCCAGAGAAATTTGACTGCAGAAATCTGAGCACTGTATTATACAGTGCCTCTAAGGAGATATTATTACACAGAGAAAATATTTTCGATTGATGTGTGCTTCAAAGTAAATTTATTAAACGGATTAGTTATATGTAGGAATAGAAAGTAACTATTTGCTAGTTAAATATATTACAGTTACTAAAACGTAATTGTTACTTAAACTGCGAAATTAGGACTATACATAATATTCATTTCCAGCGCACGTTCATGCAGAACATGTTTACGAAACACGCGGCGTGTTAATTTAAATCCGTGTTTCAGAAACGAAACAATAAGGATAAGAGGTGTCATGGGTAATGAGTTTGACTCACATGTTCCAACACAAGAATAAATCCAATTTAGAGATGATATGAAGATTAAGGGGTTACAGGGGAATGGGATTATTTGGATTTGGTTTTGAATAGATTTGTTTGATAACGTTTGTACATATTTGTACCCAATGCTATTTACAAATGAGATTCTAAATCGTATTTGCAATCACGAAATGTGAATTACTGAGAACAGTTAAAAGTGAAACATCATACGTAGTTTGATACCGCATAGTCCTTGTCCTCGCATAGTCCTAAAGTTCAGTTAAGAATATCTTGTGTGTATTAAATAATAATAATAATTTATTATTATCATTTTGGGGTTATTTATATATATACTTGTCTGGTAAGGTTGTGTATATAAATATACATACATACACAAAATACTCTAAAATAAATAAATAAATTATAAACCAACCACAATGATTATTATTATTAGCTGTAGTAGGTTGTTGCGTGTCCGTCCGATCAGAAAATACATTCGAGATGGCTTTGGAGGAGTCGCGCAGGCGCAATGGGGTGGAGGCGGATTGCTTTCTCATGATGCCCATGAAGCCATCAACACCTAGCTCCGTGAAGATGCCCGAGGCGCAGCAGCGCCACGGCAGCCCCTGCAGCACTCTGAATGCGTTGTTATATTGCACACGTAGAACGCTATATGCCCGCTAGGTATAGCTATCTAGAAGCCCTGTGACAGAATGGCGTGTGGTAGATTTGGGTTCGGTTAGGTCAGATCGACAGACGGTCGACAGACCCTAGCTAACCCACAGACTGCACGTATAGAAAGTCCGACAGTATGCTTTAAAAGCGTTAACTATACTGGCCTAGTCCATCATGCATACCTGCGTGCCACCACCATGTGGACCGCCAACGACCAAAGTTCACTATCTATGTCCACGTTATCCTTCTAGTCCTCGGTAACCCAGTGACCCAAATACTTAATCAAACGATTAAATCTTTTTCTTACACTTTGAGGGCTCGGTGGCGTAGTGGCTAAGCGTTTAGCTGCGGCGGGTCGCGGGTTGAATTCCCGCACGGGAATAGTATTTGTATGGACTACAAATAATAAGTTCCGGTACTGGGCGTTTGTTTGTTAATATGTAATTAATATATGAAAACTGCCTCAGCGACACAGTAGAAATTACTACAGTGGAAGGTTACATATTGACAAAAAAAAAATATTATGCGCCTTTGGTTGGGGTGACAGTCCACCTGATGGGAAGTGGTACTGCATCCCATGGGCCTGTAAAGAACTTTGATCGAAGGAGGCTACAGACGAATTGTGGACTAAGACAGGCTGTAATTATACTATTAGTAATATAATTAGAAATAATGAAATTATTAATTAGTTTAGATACAATTATCAAATGTATCTAAACAAATAGTAAGCCGTGTGGTAAAGGCCTCAGAATAAATTAAATAAAAAATTAGTTCTCCCGATCGCACCCAGTGATAAGGTGATCAGAGATCGGTACATCTGTTTTAAGTCACTTTAACCCGCTTTTTACCATTGCTTATTTTGGAACAGTAGTTAGTAAGTTACTCTATAAGCTAACGATACAGATCAGAAGTTTCACTGATTTAGAGGTAGATCCTTGATTCCAAGGAACCACTATGCTCTAGACGCTTGTTGTTCCTTTCTCGTGTTGTTCCTTTGGTTATTGTAAGAGGCGACTAAGGAAAAAGTATTAAATGTCACATGGCAATATCAGGGTGCAAGCCTAACGACCAACTTGATTTTTTTGAAAAAAAGTAAAAGCACCCGCTGTTTTTACACGTTACTTTTTTCTTTAACACGACACTCAAACATATCTAGAAAGAGCTTCAGTCTTTCATGATATATCATTTTTATGAATATGAAATTTAAACTAGTGCAAGTAGGTACGCGAAGGCTCGAGGCTATGCCTCATGGAAACTGCGACAGCCACATTATATTATGACGATTTACAGCGTCATTAGTGATAAAAGTTTTTAAGTTTAATGTTTCGTGATAACATTTTTTTTAATATAGATATTATAAACTTATAATTTTTACATTTGATATTTCACTCGTATTAATTAAAACTAAATAAGTAAAATAAATGCATTACTATAGTTTGTTTTCAATTATAAAAGCTTTATACACGACCTCTTGTTGTGTGGACCTTTGATTTCAAGTCACGTTGTATTGTGTAGCGTCCTTCGTCTCTGACGCTGCATCTGACTCTTCCTCAAATCTTTTTACATAAGCATTACATCTCATATGGTAATTTAAAGACGAATGAGTGTCTATGTGTTTGCGCAGATGTTGCGGCACTATAGTATATCCAGCGCAGTTGATAACGGCTGATGGATATCGCCGTGGCCGAAATCGATAATCTTTTCGTTAAATAATCTGTATATAATATAATTATTACATAAACAATTACGTCTCTTAGTTTATAAATTAATATTTTTTATTTATAAACTCGCAAAGCACTCGGCAGCCGCGTACAGGCAAACGCAAAGTAGGACGAGCCCCCACAAGATGGAGTGACGACCTGGGCAGTGTTGCGGAAAGTCGATGGATGCAGGTGGTTCAGGACCGAGCTTCGTTCTTCCGGCAATCTTTGGGGAGGCCTATGTTCAGCAGTGGACTTGTGATAGGCTGAAATGATGATGATGAAAGCAAGATTGAGTTCAAGTTCATAGGTGCAGCGTTCAACTACTTATATATAAAAACTTCTTTCCGGTCCCCTAAACAGCGTACGACAATTTTAATGATCAACTAAATATGATTATTATTCAGCTTTAATTATAATAATACTCAACTCTCTAGTCACGTTTGGTCAGCAAAGTAACATCAAGGAAATGTAATGACAAACAAACCTGCTGAAAATGGAAAGTGTCTGTGACGCGTGGCACCGGATGTGAATAATGAACTTCGTCTGGTTGTTTTTGTGACTCAAATCATTCTGAAGTGAATGGATCAAAGGGGAAGGGAGGACAAAAATAATTATCAAGCATTAAATATAAATGCTTTTACTTCCTTTTGTCAGTTATTAATCATATAAATTTCAGTTTTAAATCTTTCTGTAAATTACTTTTAATCCTTTTTTTATTATTTGGGACGAGTAAGCGGCTCTCCCAATGGAGCACCTCCAAGAGGCATCTTGTGCTCCTGCATTTCGTTTGGTAAGTGAGGTAACGGGAGGCCCACTCCCCCTCCTCATTCTCCTTCCCATCTCCCAAATACCCTTAAAGGCCGGCAACGCACCTGCAGCACCTCTGGTGTTACAGATATACGTGGGCGGTAATCATTTACCATCAGGCGAACCGCTTGCTCGTAAGCCATCTTTCTCATAAAAAAAAACTTTAATGTTCAATAGCCATAGTTGTTGGAATATTATCAAATTCAGTTGCCGCGGCTCTACGTAGTGGTGAAATGTTGTCAATTACGCTGCCGGTCGGTTCGATTCCTGCACGGGACATTTATGCATCGGATACGGGAAGGTGAAGAGGAGTAAATGTTTTTTTTTCACTACTTTTACTACCTGTGAGTTACGGCTGTTGATATGGCTGTGGATGTGGCATAGCAGATGTCAAGATGGAATCAACAACATCATTAGGAGCTTAAATGACGAAGATGCAAAGTCAGATAAAAAGGAGTTAAACAGCGATAACAGATTTTCGTTAAGAATGATTCTGTGTAATTAATCAGATTTTTCATCTCACCAGGAGATAGAACTTGACGGAGGCAAGCCTCGAAGTAGTGTTTGCTTCCGGATATTGATATAATATTCTCAATGCTATCGACCAATCATGAGAAGATATGTGATGGCATATTCTTACGCCGCTACTATATGACAATGTTATTAAAAAAAAAAATTAAGCCCAGTACTGGGTGTTCAGAAGTAGAAATTTAATAATTTAGTCCTTCCAACCCACTTTTCACTAGAGCTTATTTGTGACAACGTGACAGATGACGAGGCTGTCGCCGTCTTAATATTCGGCCCAAGCGATTGAAATGAACAAAAAGTATATAAGTTTCTTAAAACTCATTTTCCCACCACATAGGGGATCGAACTCGAGTTTGCTGCTTCGGAGGAAGAACCCTAACCATTTCAATTATCGTGGCTAACTGTCATTTGTTTTATTTAAATAAATTAATTTAATGTTCATTTCAATATACGTTGATATTATGCAAATATATGTACGAGTATACGAGAATAAGATACTTCGAAAACTATACTACAACATGACAAATTACATGTGTGATTACTGCTAACGAGTTGGGACCCTATTCTTGTTCTAACTTGTGCAGCAATGAACTTCCTGCCACGCAATTTGCATGCAGCGTATGTGTATGTTTTTACTATTGTATGTAATTGTGTTCTGCTGTGTAAAGGAAAACTGTTTGAGAGGTTGCTTTTGTAGTGAGAATTTTGTCTATTTATTACATTACTAGCGACCCGCAGCGGCTTCACACATACAGATCTGTAATATATTAAACTAACTGAATGTATCATCATACTATAAAACTTCTTTCCGGTCCCTAAACAGCGTACGACAATTTTAATGATCAACTAAATATGATTATTATTCAGCTTTAATTATAATAATACTCAACTCTCTAGTCACGTTTGGTCAGCAAAGTAACATCAAGGAAATGTAATGACAAACCAACCTGCTGAAAATGGAAAGTGTCTGTGACGCGTGGCACCGGATGTGAATAATGAACTTCGTCTGGTTGTTTTTGTGACTCAAATCATTCTGAAGTGAATGGATCAAAGGGGAAGGGAGGACAAAAATAATTATCAAGCATTAAATATAAATGCTTTTACTTCCTTTTGTCAGTTATTAATCACATAAATTTCAGTTTTAAATCTTTCTGTAAATTACTTTTAATCCTTTTTTTATTATTTGGGACGAGTAAGCGGCTCTCCCAATGGAGCACCTCCAAGAGGCATCTTGTGCTCCTGCATTTCGTTTGGTAAGTGAGGTAACGGGAGGCCCACTCCCCCTCCTCATTCTCCTTCCCATCTCCCAAATACCCTAAAAGGCCGGCAACGCACCTGCAGCACCTCTGGTGTTACAGATATACGTGGGCGGTAATCATTTACCATCAGGCGAACCGCTTGCTCGTAAGCCATCTTTCTCATAAAAAAAAACTTTAATGTTCAATAGCCATAGTTGTTGGAATATTATCAAATTCAGTTGCCGCGGCTCTACGTAGTGATGAAATGTTGTCAATTACGCTGCCGGTCGGTTCGATTCCTGCACGGGACATTTATGCATCGGATACGGGAAGGTGAAGAGGAGTAAATGTTTTTTTTTTCACTACTTTTACTACCTGTGAGTTACGGCTGTTGATATGGCTGTGGATGTGGCATAGCAGATGTCAAGATGGAATCAACAACATCATTAGGAGCTTAAATGACGAAGATGCAAAGTCAGATAAAAAGGAGTTAAACAGCGATAACAGATTTTCGTTAAGAATGATTCTGTGTAATTAATCAGATTTTTCATCTCACCAGGAGATAGAACTTGACGGAGGCAAGCCTCGAAGTAGTGTTTGCTTCCGGATATTGATATAATATTCTCAATGCTATCGACCAATCATGAGAAGATATGTGATGGCATATTCTTACGCCGCTACTATATGACAATGTTATTAAAAAAAAAAAGACTTAAGCAGTACTAATCATTTGTGCCGATCACGGATTTAGTTTGGCTAACGAGTAGTATAATGAATACGTTAACCCAAAATCTCTCAAGATATTACGTTTGATAAATATTTTACCAGAGTAAGCAAAAAAGTCTAAGTAAAAAAACATATTTTTCGGGCTCTCATGGTACTTGTCTTGTCTTGTGTAACCCTTGGGGAACAAACTGCGAGGTCAAAAAACGTTTGAATGTTTTAAACTTACTAATCAGTTCTTTATATCTACGAGGCTTTAATGTAGAGTTAAATATCGACATATTTATAGAGAAATCAAACATATTATCTTTTGAAATGAAACCATTATTTACGGATTTCACTTTTTTTTATTTTAGTATTTATGTGTCCGACAGTTCGTGTACTTTACAGCAAAACTAAAATTAAGCGCCATAAAATCCGTAAATCACAGTTTCTATCCAAATGTGTAGTGTTTTCGTAAATTCAAGAAATCATAATAATATCTTTTTATAAGTATTTCCTATAATCCTACCAAATTTTTGTTGATGAACAGACTAGTGTCAAGAATACAGAAAGGTTTTAAATAACATCGAAGAAAGAATGAATAATAGTGTTATTTGTTTTCCATACTGCAGTGTAATAATTTGAACACATTTTATCAAAATTGTGCACGATTAAAAACAAAAATTACTGAATTAAAATAAAATTTAACTTATGATTATGATACTATAGCTTTCGTTGAAATCTAGTTATCGGCTCCAATTTTGAATGCTGAAATCTAGGCAGATGAGTATACGTTATTTTGACGTGACTGAAACTGTACAATGACTAATAAAATGAGGCGGGGATATAGTGCTAGTTCTAATCAAGAAGTGATTAATGTTATAAGAAATTTAGATTTTGAAGCCATTTAATTGGAACAGTTTTAATTTTCTTTTCCGCTTCATTCCGGGCTGTTACCATTTGCATGCAATTATCCAAAACTGAAACCTACAACAAATACTTCTATGAACTTCATGATATTTATTTTAAAACGCTATTTTTCAATTTCATAAACATTGGTGACGACCTTGAAAGGTTATCTGGTGGCCCATCTGCGGGACCGTGTTGTAGTTTTATATGGTTAGTTAATAATATAGTAAATAATATAATAAATTAACATAATAAATTATCCATTTTCATTTATGTCATTCCCAAAATATTTGAGAAACGAATTCACCTATATATGTAATATTCGCTAACGTTTGAATATTCACGTTACTCTTACAGAAATCTCTTAAATAAATTTCTTATGCTTTGTGTGCGACGCTCTCTAACGGACACCTCCACACTTAAAAGTATTTGTGTTGGTTCGAAATAAATGTCTAATTTTAACTTACGAATAACATTAAAACTACACGATCAAAAAATTTGTTTCATGTAATGATAACCAGAACTGAATATGGAAAACGCGCACCTGTGTACATAGATTGTGCGTCTTCCTCAATAAATTCCTTTACAATGCAATTATTATTATTATGTTTTGACTATCTGCAGATATTAGTAGACTAAACATTTTGAGCGTATTTTTTAAGTAAATAGTCAATAAATATTATATACAGATTTTTTTTAATCAACACGCATGCTATAAATGAGAATGAAAATAGCTACAAAGCAAAGTAAGAACTGTCCACCAAACTGGCTAAGATCCACTCGTAACTCTCAAAATTTGAATTCTAAATCTATTCTCGAGTATGTTTTTGAAGCACACTTAAGCACTACCTAGAATTCAACGTGAGATACATTGCCATTTTATTTCTAAAATTTGGATGCCTTAAGGAAGATGAATAATGTGCGAGGTTGCACGAACTAAGCTGTACTCATCAACGTTTAGTGACATTAACATGGTCGGTGTGCGAAGATTTTTTTCGAGGTTCTGCGAGTGTATACGTAACGCCTACCCTTTGCAGGGCCAAAGGCGGGTTATGTTGGGCTTGCACCGATACTACTTTCTATTTAACAGTACTTTCTATTCACCACCACCACTGCATTCGCCTTCCACCTGCTGACATGCGGTAAAGGTGCCCTTCGTGCCTCGCGACCCCGGAACCCCACGTCAGCCGCGTCATCATTGACAAACCTTTTCCAAAATGCATGCTGGTCTTTTAGAGACCTAGGAGAATACGTTAAGTAGTGAATTTAAAAGGTTGATGAACATTTTTTAATATTTTAATGCAATTTTCAGAACTGATTTCACTGTTGAAGAAACCTGTTTGTCAGAGAAATATAAAAAAAGTATTATTTTAAAGTCCGCCCCATTGAACCAGTGTGGCGGAGCATTTCTCGGGAAAAAACATCTCTCAAACATTTTAGAAGGAGGCCTTTGCATAGCCATGGGCATTTACAGGCTGCTACTTCACTGTTCAATGTGGACAGACACAAGCTGAAGTGGTCAGCTTGTTTATAATTCGATTATACTAATTCCGGTTGTTGGACATCATGGTATTTTCAAAAGTTTTTCCTACACCGTCACCACACAGCCGGCACAAGCCTGTTGGTCCTTTTATTACCAGGAGTATTGACATGCTGTATCCCCTAAGCCCACACGTTTTTCGCATATTTTGCTACACACCTCCGGAATTATAGTACTACTACTTCAGCACTGCCCTTACGAGTATCTATCGTAACTTTTCTAATATAAAATGTTTCTATTACCACTACCTATCAACTTTTTTCATTACCATGATTCGAGGGCTACCCGACAACACAACCTACTTATCTTACTTGCTTTCAGTATTCGTTACTTTTTATGCGAAGTATTTACACCGACATATGAGTATTTACAAGTGAGGAGAGGATGACGGAAGTATGTATCAAGATTAGGGAAGATAGTTTAGAGCAAGTGAATGAGTTTGTTTACTTGGGAACAATGTTTACGAGAAATGGAAGGTACGAATGTGACATTGGAAGGAGAGCGATAGCAGGTAATATGGTGAATGGGGCATTGCATACATTTATGAACAGCCAGACGATATCACACAACTGGACAGGGCGTGGTAGCTAGTCAGTTGTAGGCAGTGTGTCGCCTTTTCAACTTGTTTTGGACAATGGGCCTAGTACCGGGAGACTGCTGCAAGGCTGTAATCGTGTGTGTAAGGAAAATGGTCGCAACAAGATTGTGAAAATTACCTAGGTGTTAGCCTCCTCAGTATCGTCGGCAAGTTGTATGCTAAAGTTTTGATACAAAAAGTCATGGATGAAACTGATGAAATTATATGGGATGTGCAAGCAGGATTTCGTAAGGGGAGTTGAAAAGTATTTGGCTAAGAACCAAAAAGTCTATTGCGCTTTCATATATTTGGAGAAGGCCTATGACAAAGGGGTGAGGGATGAATTGTAGTCGGCACTATCAATAATCAATGGGGCACTGGAAAGAAAGGGAATGAAAGTAAACGTTAACAAGAAAAAGGTTATGGTGTTTGAAAGAGAGGAGAGGATGACGGAAGTATGTATCAAGATTAGGGAAGATGCAGAGCAAGTGAATGAGTTTGTTTACTTGGGAACAATATTTACGAGAGATCCATCTCTCGTAATTATTACGAATGTGACATTGAAAGAAGAGCGATGGCAGGTAATATGGAGAATGGGGCATTGCATACATTTATGAACAGCCAGACGATATCACACAACTGGACAGGGCGTGGTAGCTAGTCAGTTGTAGGCAGTGTGTCGCCTTTTCAACTTGTTTTGGACAATGGGCCTAGTACCGGGAGACTGCTGCAAGGCTGTAATCGTGTGTGTAAGGAAAATGGTCGCAACAAGATTGTGAAAATTACCTAGGTGTTAGCCTCCTCAGTATCGTCGGCAAGTTGTATGCTAAAGTTTTGATACAAAAAGTCATGGATGAAACTGATGAAATTATATGGGATGTGCAAGCAGGATTTTGTAAGGGGAGTTGAAAAGTATTTGGCTAAGAACCAAAAAGTCTATTGCGCTTTCATATATTTGGAGAAGGCCTATGACAAAGGGGTGAGGGATGAATTGTAGTCGGCACTATCAATAATCAATGGGGCACTGGAAAGAAAGGGAATGAAAGTAAACGTTAACAAGAAAAAGGTTATGGTGTTTGAAAGAGAGGAGAGGATGACGGAAGTATGTATCAAGATTAGGGAAGATGCAGAGCAAGTGAATGAGTTTGTTTACTTGGGAACAATATTTACGAGAGATCCATCTCTCGTAATTATTACGAATGTGACATTGAAAGAAGAGCGATGGCAGGTAATATGGGGAATGGGGCATTGCATACATTTATGAACAGCCGGTATCTCACAAAGCTCGTTTGGCTGTGCATAGAGGGGTATTGGTACCAACAGTAACATATGGAAGCGAAAGCTGGGTATGGCAGAAGAGGCATGAAAGCAGGATAAATGCAGTAGAAATGAGAGCGTTAAGAACTTTGATTGATGTGAAGATAACTGACAGGGTTCAAAATAATGTGATCAGAGAGCTTTGTGGCGTGAAAGATGATGTAGTGACACGAATTGAGAAAGGGGTGCTAAGCTGGTTTGGACATGTGGAGAGGATGAATGAAAGTAGGATGACGAAACAAATATATGAGGCGAGTGTAAATGGTAGAGTCGGGAGAGGAAGGTCTAGGCGAATATTTCACGATCAAATCGGAGATGATCTGAAAAAACGCCAGGTCAAGTGTACTCTAAACCAACGAGTATGCATGCGAAGATTGGTGAAAGTGGGAGAAGCGAAAGACGTATGTTAGGACCGTAGCATGTGGAAGAAGATTGTCTCTGCGTACCCCGTCGAGAACAAGGAGTGAATATATATACATATTTACACAGATGTATTTTTTTAATTTCGTTGGTTGAATTTAAATCGTCGACCGTTTATGCGTAGATGTGTCATGATCCTGTTAAAATTTGTCTCTCTTTCCTACTCCTCTGGGTAACAAGGCTAGTTGTCAGGGCGCTCACTTTAGTTTCATAGCGCGAGTAACCTGGGTTTGATGCCCGGTGCCGGCACCGCTAAAATTGTTAATAGCAATTTAAGTGCTGTATTTACCACGTGCTCGACGGCGACGAAACATGCGGACGGTGATGTCTGAGTAATAATAAAAAATATTATTTCGAGGATACGTGAAGCCCATACATACTTATAACTACATATTTATAAAACGATCCGAAACAATGGTACTTCATAGCGACAAATAGCGTAAAAGCTTTGTCTATGGAGAGATGAAAATCCCATCTACTTTAAATAGTTGTGTTAAGAGAACCCATTGTTTCGTCAATTGATATTTAATACTCACAGTTGGGGGTAGCAGCGACATACCTATTGTTTTAAGTCACAGTTACTTAAATAATAATAGTCTCCGAAACCCTGTTATTTACGACCCGAATGTGCTTTAAATAACCGGCAAAAGACAAGACTTCCGGTTACGATATAAATTTCAGAGTCGCAGTACTTTACAGCGGCTATTATTTCGCGCATTCTACAAACATTGTATACTGACAGTTATTTAGTTTAGTGAAATTGTGAAATAACTGTTAGTGTCACGTTTACTTTTAGATATAAAATTTATAGATTGTTGATGTTGATGTTTAACTGTGGTTTCGGGTTGTGAGGGAGAATATGCTATATCTTTTTTTACAAATGGCAACCTCACCTATGCAGCTTGCATTTACCTAGCTGGTATTAATTTACAAAGGAAGCTCTGGCGACCGAATGTTGATATAAAATCCATTCGGGTTTGCCTTTCCATCCGGATTTAGATCTCTCAGACTAGTGATGTACCATCACTAATGCGTTGGTACCAACTCTGCACTCTTCAAACCCGCTTGCTCAGCATCGTGAATATGGGCAAAACTTGCTTGCAGGCTTTTACTGGCCCTTTCTTGGAGAGAAGAGAGCTTTAGCAGTGCACTAAAATAGACTGTACATTTGTCTCACTGTACAAACATTTGAATACTTCGGTACATAGCCGCTGGATTTAGTAATAAATTAAATTTATTATTTTTTAATTAACCAGGTAATAAGTGTGAAAGCGAAAAAATGTTTTGTGTCCCAAGTGTCAACATCACGAATATGTGATGCAGCCTGCCAGGTCACAAAGGGGTCTTGGCGAATTAGAGAGTAAAGTAAAGGATTTTTTATTATTTCTTTGATATGCTGGTGGTATGCATGGCACGCTGTTTTGAAGGAGGACGTGATAAATTTAGCACTTAAAATTGCTATTAACAACTTTAGTGCTGATGATCGAACCCAAGTCAAAGCGAGCACCCTGGCCAATAGGCTACCGGCGTTTACATAGACGGTCGGGTGACTGTTATTTTAATGACTTTAAGTAGGTGCAAATTTTTTTTATTAGATTAACAATTGGCCATTAGTTACTTCGCATAAGGTCGACCTCGTGTAAGCTGCTTAGGAAACTGCGGTCCATGGGTAAGAGGTGATTAAGTGAAAAAATTAAAATCTCATGGCAATTTCTTGGATCCAACTCGGCGACGAAGCTAGCAACTCGTTAAGTTCTATCCCTTGAAAAGAGAGTATAAAAATGGATATTGGAAGCCCGCGGGTAACTTACCTGAGTCCTAATCCATATATAATTTGGCAAAGGCCAGTAGAGTTCGCAGTAAAAACATTATATATATATATACGAGTATTTCCAACGTAACATTCAAGTTCAATAGAAATCAGCAAGAGTTTGATAGTTTTTGTTTTCAAATATCCTTATAAAAGCTCGAAATTTGCAACATTAAGCCTTTGTCTCATTGTACTACTTATTAAGTTCGTTATTGGTTCGCATGGTTGAAACAATTTTGTACTTTTGTTGTTGAAAAACTTAACCTAACCTTTATTGAACTAAACAAAGGTAATCCCACTGGGTCGTTTCGTCTAACCGCACCGGGTAATCGCCGCAACTTATATGTTAATGTTTAAACAGGACTGCGGGTACCTGAGCATACGAATTCGTGATGATACAGTTAAATATTTTTTCGTTCACGAATAGAGCCTCATTAAAATGCTTTAGTTTATATTCCACAGCTGTCAATTAAAAAGAGGATAATACAGATAATTAAGTATATATATTCACGCCTTGCTCCCAAGTAGGCAGAGACAATCTTCTTACACTGGCTACGGTCCTGACATACGTCAATCGCTTCATCCACTTTCATCAATCTTCGCATGCATGCTCGTTGGTTTAGAGTACTCTTGATCTGGCCTTTTTTCAGAACGTCTCCGATTAGATCGTGAAATGTTCGCCTAGGTCTTCCTCTCCCGACTCTACCAATTAAGTTTTGATCATAATTCAAAATTCTAAATAAACGTCGGTCACAACATAAAAGTATGCCAGCACATGCTGCGCATTCGATACCTCGTACGTAAGTGATCGCTGTCCTCTAGAAGTCTGTTCTCGTTCCTTTATTCGTTCGCCAACGTCACTCATCAATCATTGAGTTGTAATTTACACATTGCTGCCAAATATTATACTATTCAAATAACTTCTTATTTCATATAACAAAAAACTTTATGAAAAATGTCTAATGAATTCAATTCAAAACAAAAATACTGCGTCCTAAAATTACTTGATATGCGTTAAAATGTAAACTTCCAACGGTTGATGGAACGTATCATGTTTCAGCTGTAGGTTATTAATTAAAGGATTACTCTGTAATCCAAGAGGTAAGGTCTCCTTCATCTTTGTAACAAATAGTTTGCATATTATTACTCAAGCTTCAACAGGAAAGTTATACTTTTATTTCTGTATAACTTTCCTGTGTTCGGTTAATGTATTTATTATACTTGATAAAAAAAAAAATCAATATAATTTTATTATTTAACTATTTTCATAAATAAAAACATCAAAGAAGAGATGTCATATATGCAGAGTATTCAGATCAAGCATTATTTTGATTACCACAAGTCGTTATTAAGCATGGAGTTAATTGATAAAGTTTCATGACAATGCTCATATTGATAAAGTTTTCAGTGCAGATGAGGTTATCTCTCGTAATTACGGTTTTATCCATTTAAACTGCCGTCAGTGATAACTTTAGCTTTAACGTAAAACTTTTATACATGTTTGACGTTGTAAAACCTGATATAAACCTCAACTTAACTCTTTAAGCAATACTAAGTTTCGTTAAATCGCAGTTGCTTAACTTAAGGCTCGGTTCTTTAATAAAGAGGAAACATAAGAAGATTACAGTGGGTAGATGGGTTGCGAGTGCAGCACCGGTACCTTTGGATGCTAATTCCTCAATAGTTTGTGATATTTGAGTTTGGAAAATTGGGATATATTTTCTACCATCAGCCTATAGCCAGCTTTTACCACGTTTGTTTACCAGCATGGTGCACCACGTGCATAAGAGGTTGGTAATTGGAGAAAGAGATGGTATATTCCCCCTTACATCTGAAATTAAGAAGGATATGAAACACGTGGACAGACACAGTCTCACACACATTCAGACACATTAATAAATATGCAGATCATTCATCATCCTCATCGTCATCATATCAGACTATCATAAGTCCACTGGTAGGTAAAGATTGCCACAAAGTTCGGTCCTGAGACATCTGCATCCATCAACTTCCCGCAACATTGCACATGTCGTCACTCCATCTTGTGGGGGCGTCTCGCACTGCGTTTCCTGTACGTGGCTGCTACTCAAGAACCTTTTTTCCTCAGCAGCTGTCAGTTCTGCGAGCTATGTGGCTGCCCCATTGCTACTTCAGCTCGCTAAACTGTACGGCTGTGTCGGTTACACATCTTTTTTTACGGTTGCAGAACTGGTCTGCAGCAGATATCTTGCAGGCTCTGTCTCTGCGAGATAGAGTCTGCAAAGAAGATAGCAAGCATAGCAAATTCCATAGCGCGCTGAGCAACTTTGAGCTTCCTCATACGGCCTGCAATGAAGAACCAAGTCTCAGTTCTGTAAGTAATAAATGCAGACCATAATGCTAATATAAATATTTCATCGTTACTTTTTTATTTATTATGTTAAAATCATAATCATAGATGATTGTTAATTCTCGTTTATATTACTTAAGCAGTTATTAGATAATTCAGTAACTTTAATGTTCATGTCAATGTTTGTTTAGTGAAGGAATAGATGTACAACTTAATCATATCGAAGAAGCTACCGGCTCCTGAAACACAGTTTTACTAGTTTAGGGGCCTATGGATTCATTGAATTGACACATGTTTTATATCAAAAATATTTAAAATTATGGTGCATATGCATGGAATTGAACTTATATATTAAACATACAAAGACATTAAAAAATATAGTTGGTGTATGTTTAGAGGGACATCACGCGATGGAGACAATAAATTATTGCGGAATACTAATCATAGCTCTGGCCCCCGGAGTGGCTGATTCAGCTTAATTTCGAAGGACCAACGGAGTTGCATACCAAATTCTCTTAATTTTTGCGAATTCCGAAAACGAATCCAAAAAGATGAATGGCAGCGGGGGGTTGTTTTAAATTGTCACCTGCATAGCTCGTACAGCGTCGCGTTGTAAATCCTACAGTAGCGGTGCAATCTTCTGGGGTTCCACGACGATATCTCCAAGAGGGTTCCAAATCTGCGTGCGCGTATGCTTTTTCTCATTTTAACACACGCGCGGGATGCATAAAGAGTAATGCATCCAGCGAAGAATGAGGGGTCCACCGCGCGTCGACGTTAGCTCACAACCACTCGCGGAAGAGATGAGTAACGGATTAGGACGGGGCTTTGGCCCCTGACCTCCGTCCCGATACCAGGGGCTGATAAGAACATATAGTAACTGATGTGATCGAATCATTCGACATAATACAGACAGCCATTCCGGCGTGTCCAATATTCGATAACGTCTTAAACGTATTACTGTAAGGTCTTTAGGTTTAATCGAAAGCTCCCCAGTAAACGTACGTCCAACAGAAATATATAAATAATGTTACTTTCCATTTTAATAATATATTAGAGAAGCGAAGCAGCGTATAAATGCACTTACGTATAATAAATATAAACGAAGAAACTCAGATAAGAAAAGTTTGTTTAACTTTCGGTACTGTACGGTTTAATCGTAGATTCGGAAACATAGAACACGTAAGAGTAAAGTCATAAAGTTGTTGTTCAAGACTGGAAAGATATATTCAACCCACGTCAGCCACTTTCATCATTTAGTTCTGTACGAGTTCGTATAAATATTATCCTTCAAAATTTGATCGTTACTGAATCATCATTATATTTTTTAAATTTGTACCTTAACAGCGTGTAAATAGGACTGCAGGACATAAGCCTCTTCCGTAAGGAGGCTTGTCTAGGGGGTGGACGATCGCAGTACCAGATGCCACGCACCTGAGACGCCCTGGTCTGTGGGATTTGGGATCGGCAAATGCTGGTGGATTTAATGCTATCATTCAGTCACAAGAGTATCGTTTATGAGCTAACAGGGTGCGCCACGTGAAGTTGTGATCAGTCAGTTAGTGGTATTGGGCTGACATATATAATGCAGAAGCTCACATTTTTACGAAATTGCTAGTTATAACATTACTGCTTTAAATATTTTATTTCATTCGTCGTAGTACAAATAAATTTAAATTCTTTGAAATCTCATTATAATTTACGTCAACATTAAATTTAACAACATTCTCCCGCTTCTAATGAAAGTGCTTATGTAACACATGTCGAATTAATCTCTGGGTCACCTGTGACATAAATGTCTGGATGGAGGCAACATTAACCTATGTAATGTAGCCCCTAATCAAGTTTAGGTACATTTTTACGTTGCTCTATCAGTTAATAGATAGTTCACATTCTTAATAATTAATGATGTTTAATGATAACGTTTTGGTATCGCCCTGTATCGCCTTTATTTTATGATATTGATTTTTGTTTCATATTTTTCAATGTGTACTACTTTTAAATCTATAAAATTTCTATTTTCCGTTTTAAACGAAACCAAAAATTCGGTGTAATGTTCTTCAAATAAATGTTAATGTGTTATTTTCACATCTTAAGCATAGTTTCGTTTATTGGTAACCACGTCTTGGATAAAAGAAAGGAATGACGTCACGTCACGAATTTTTGTGAAACTATTTAAGTGTCGAAGCCGATAAGGCCCCCGTTAGAGCTTTAGATGATCATGAACAAGACAAAAAGAATGTCTATATTCTTCCGGATAAGGTAAGAATCAGCAAAAGTCATGGAATTTTAATAACTTGATCAAATTGTCCTAGTATAATAGATTTCACCTTAGACTAAGAGATAAAAATAAAACAACGAATCTTATACGGCTGAGTTTCGTTTAAACTCCTCCTACTTGTCGTCGAGAATGTAAAAAAATCTATTTAAAATACTTTAAATAGTGGTACCATAGATAACTTGCAGGACCGAGGCTTAGAGATAATATAAGACAATTGGAGGTGTAAAAGAATTTGATACGACATCTCATCACGTTGGTTTCATAAAAGTTGACTCCGGGAAATGGCAGAAATATCGCGCTGTCTCCGATATATATGGGGGAACAACCATCTCAAATATGGCAGAAGATTCCAATGACTAAGGACTATGCGTTATAGCAATCTTTGGGGAAGCATGTGTCCAGCTGTGGACTATTAATAAGATGAACAAAGATATTTTTCTTTTTATTAAGAAATGTTATGCTTTAAATTCTTGACTAAATAAAATGGTTTATTTATACGGATTGTAGAGTGGTTAAAATTAAATTGGTAATTTTCAATTTTATATAGCTTTTAGACATCCATTGTTAATGTTTAAAATTATTTAAGTCTATTTCCAAATATGATATAATGATATAAAATGAGTTTTATTTTCAATGAATTTGCAAAAAATAAATAATAAATTTCGAAGTAGAAGTTACGAGTATTAGAGTAATAAGGTTACATTGAAGTTTTGTAACTTATATACGTAGCTTTAAAATGGAGATCATTACAAAAAACTCGACAAGGACAAAAGTAATTTGGAACTGAAAGAAACGATGTAATTCTTTTTGTCTTTGGTTTGAATTTATGTTATTGAGATTTTACGAAACTGCGATTCGGCTTGCGGCCAAGAGTGCTTTTAATAAATATTTCTTTTATATACACGGGGAAATGAATAGAGCCGTGGTAGATTAGTGCTCAGGGCGCATACTTTAGTTTTACAGAGCGCGTGTGACCTTGGTTCGATACCCGGTGCTGGTACCACTAAAATTTTTAAAAGCAAATTTAGTGCTGTATTTGCCACGTGGTGAAGGAGAAAATCGTGAAGAAAATTGTCGTCTTCGAAATAATAAAAAAAAAATATTTCGAGGATATGTAAAGTCCGCTAACCCTCACTGGAGCAGCGTGACGGGCCGTCCCGGCTCAAAAAGTCTTTGCCCAGGAGTGGGCACTTACAGGCTGCCTCTTTACTTTTACTTTGTTACTCGTCTCCGAGGGGGTAATACCCCACGGTGTCAAAATTTTGCTTAGGGTAGGCTTGAGGCATTCACCTTAGTCTTCAGTGAGGACAACGACCATTATGGACTCCAGCGACCACTTACCATCCTGTATATTTTCCTATATCCCTAAAGTCAATGAAATGAGGCTTTAGACTGAAATGCTGCTAAATAAGATTATGTTTGAATGTAATGGCTTGGGAACAAGTCTGTCGTAATATCTCATGTCATGACAATTGAATTTACATTTTCATAACCCGACGTTAGATATGAAAGGGAAATAATGTTCAACAGCAAGAGACTGGTGTTCTGCTGAACTTTTTTTAAAAATATTATTGGTTAACGTGTAAACCAAATGAGATTTTAAATTTAATCTAAGTCAGTTTAAATTCTTATGGTTTCATATGCTTAACATATTTTCTACTTTATTATGTTCTATTTTCTCAATAAGACAAAAAAAATATGATTTATTTTTATTTATGAAGATTACTTTAAAATAAGTTTTTACGGACGAATCCAACGAATTGGAATGGGTAAGCAATTTTTTAAGCTTTCCGTTTCACTTGTTTCATTATTTATTCATTGTATCCTAGCTCCAACAAATTTAAAACAAAGCTTGGCGCTTTAAATTCAACTTTTCAATCTTTTTTGACGATAAAAAAGCATGCTATTTTGGATTTCAGAATCAGCGTAAATTTTCGATTGTAAATTGCTCTAATAATAAGAAAAGAGAGCGTTATTAGACAACATTGTTACCCTTTTTTTCTCTCCTTCTAGTTGCAGTGGACAAAAAGTCTGCCTCCCCCTTCTCCCCGTGGAAAAAAGTAGGTACAGTAAAACCCCTGAAAATCTTTGTGAAATCTGGCCACCAGGAGAGGCGAAAATTGAGCAGTAGAATTAATATCGGTTTACATCCTACGGGTGTAATCTACGGTATCGGTTCACAGTTAAACATAATCATTTCCTAATTTGTTAGTAACAGTGACTGAGTGAGTGAGTGAGTGAGTGAGTGTGTGAGTGATTGAGTGTCGCAGTACCAGACACCTCGCAACATTAACACTGCTTGCAGTCCACTGGTCTAGATAGTTTAGCTCTGGCATATTTTGAACGTTTGGCAAACGGTTGCAACCACGAGATTTTACTGGCATTTATTTACCTAAGGCGATTTTTACACTAACATGATTAGGCAATATGACTAAGAAATTTTATTCGTGCTAGCGGTAGGCCTGAGGCCAAAAAATAAATAAACTGTTTAAGAGGTACGAAAACCACGTGCTCCCGCGGGGCGGCGAGATCTGGGGGGTTCTCCTCGGCAGCGGATATACCGCTCGGAATTACAACAGCGCAGTGTATGATTATGTGCGCGCGATGTCGAGCCATATAACTTAAAAAGAAAGCCGATCATTTATTATCATACAAGTGATGAATAATTTTACGATTTCACTAGTGTGCGTACTTTCAGAAAGTCATAGAATTAGATTTAGAATCAGAACACGGTCAAGAAAACTATACTACTATATAACAGATCTTTCAAGAATGCTCCACTCCATTACGACAATGCAAGCTCAATAAAAGATAAAGCAAAGGACAACACTGCGATAGCGTGATCGAAGTGTCAACGCTCGACTGTCACGCGCCGCGCGTGTCCCGCTGTAATTAAATAATTAAAATGTATAATTGAATGTGTTCCATTGTTGCGGCAAACCAGTGAAGACTCGGTAACTGAAGTTGTTGAAGAATATCTGCCTTCATGTTCATAAGATGAGTACGGTTCGCGATAATTTTCAGAAACGCAATTTTTTTTTCTTTGTCGAACCATGTTGCCACTGTTAGCCTTGGATGAAGGCGTCTAACAAATGCTGATAGGCATTGCTTGAAAGGTTTGCTCATGCCTACCACGCCACTCAGGCAGACAGGGAGCTCATGTCGTTAGTTTTGTGATGTGGGTTCGGCATAGATGGATGTATGTTCCGCCATACATTCACAGAGGCACCATCTCGTCTTTACCTTCCCGTGACCGATGTAACGCTTATCATATGTTTATGTCTTGTTGCAACAATAGAATTGCTATTTATATCACACGATACGAGTTATGCGACAATATCTTCTTCTTTAATCGAAATCCAAGAATATGCATGTTGCACAAATGTTGGCTCTGTTAGGGATTCGAACCCAGGACCCATGGCTCAACATACAAGTACGCAAACTATTAAGCCATGCGATCCTCCAACATACCACCGGTAACAACTAGTACCGCGAGACTAATGAATGATATAACATTTCTTTCCTATCACTTTGTGTTATAATATGAAAAGTAAAGAACGCTAGGTCGAATATTATTTACTTCGAAATTCTCAAACACTTGCAAATAAATGAATCGGAATTTTAAATCAAAGCCATATGATACACGCGCAGTCTCACATATTGATATACACGAGGCTTTGAACACAAAAATCAGTCATGCGCTAGGGAACAAAGCATTTGCTCATGCATGAATTCAACCCATAGTTGGACCTTTCAATACGGGAAATTATTTTATTGTCAGTGTCAGTGCTAAACATGTGGATGGAAAGATATGCAATGTTGTTGAAGTAATTATAATAAGTACGACTAAGTGTTCTTCCTTTTTTTTTACAGACACAATCTAATCAGCACAGTTGAGTTCCGATTTGAGCCTGTATAGTTACAGGCAATGTGAGGTATTCCTTTACGTCCTCGGGGGTGAGAACTCATCTGTAGCCTGCTTCGATTGAAGCTATTTGCATGTGCCTTCAGTAGCCACTTACCAACAGGTGGACAGTCAGTTCGTTTGTCACACCGTTTGTTTTGTGTTTTTAACGAATGTCACAAAATAAAACACGTATTGTTGTGTATACGAATATTTCTAATTTTAAGAGGTATAATGTTAAACTATGAATAGTTACTTGTAAGTAATATTAAGTGCTGCGATGAAACTAAACTCAAACTGCTGGTATAGCGTAGGCAGTCACTACGCTTCGCTTAGCGTCATTATGAGGGAGGCCTATGTCCAGCAGTGGATTGATTTTAGTCTGTTTAGTATTGAGAATATATTATCTATATTATGTACACTGATGACCCTGTGGCTTTGTGGTTAGCGTTCCTGCCTGCTAAGTCATGGGTCCTGGATTCGAATTCCGGCTGAAGTCAATATACTCGTATGTGTAGAAGCACAAATTGTTGGATTTGGGTTCTGGTCGCGTTCGTATTGTGTCTCTTACACCGTATCTGACCCTTTCTACCATCTTAACCGATGTAACACTTAGTGTTATAGGAAGGTAAAGTCGAGTGAGTACCTCTGTGTTTGTGCTTACATTTACGGCACTATAATATATCCTGCATAGTTGACAACTGCGTGATAGTATAGGGTAGTTGTCGCCGTATTCGAAATCGGGCAGGAGGACGTCATGTACACTCTGGTTACGTAACCTGTACTAAACTGTTTTTTGTTTATTTACATTTCACCATAGTGGAGGATCGAACAAATGCGTTACTGAGACTGGTAGGAGATATGTCGAACATTTACAGAATCTAGGGTTCCGTTTGAGAATTGTTCTTTGGCATGGTTCTTTCTTTCACTACAAAAACAATAAGGTCCGATGTAAAATTAATATAATTATATAAACGTTCCCCAAAGGTGTCATTTCCCTAAGGTTAGTTTTGATAATTTGGTTAAGTCAATTACAACTTCTACAAACGAAGCCTTCATAGAGACAGCAGCGGAAATAATATGGACATTTAATTATTTACAAAAGAGTTAGTGCTTCATTCAATGCTTTAAAGATGAATAAAGCGACGTATGCATTTTGCAAATTTAATGTGCAGTGAAAAATTTAGTAATACTATTCGATAGTAGAACTATCTATTTAATAGATAGTAGAAATGAATAAAATAAAGCTATATGTTTCATTTAGATTGTATAAATATAGACTTGTGTACTGTAAAGTTAACGTTCATATTACAACTATAATGTTAAACAAAACCATATGATGATGTTGAGGTCTCATGTGACAATCGCGCACAAAGCTCAGTCAGACGGTTACGGGCAAAGAGATTGTTAATGCATGAATTTGTTTCACAATATGGAGCTCTGTGAAACGCATTTCAGTTTTGACTGCGAAGAATACTTGCATAAACTATAAACATTTGTTGATGCAAAAACGCAATAATATACCTTTACCTTTGTATTCAAGAGGTGCGCGATCCCTTAATGTCAATATTCTGATCAGAATTAAATATTTCTTTATATTTCCTATATACATTGTTAACATCCGCAATTACCACCTTCGCCTCAAGAAATAAGGGACCCAACGGAACGTCTATTCTAACAAAGAATCAATGCGGGTTTCACGCTTCAGCATCAAAAATATAACCTCCTATGAGAGGCCTATGGTAAACAGTGTAACGTTATGTGTAATATGTATTATTCATTTTAGTAGGGTTATATGTCAAAATTATAATGTTAATGTTGCAACTGTCTCGTTATTGGGTATATTATTTCCATAGTCTGGATACATTTGGTTTATAGCTTTAGTCTTGAGTCTTTTATATATTTACATTCGTGAGTTATTATAATTGCAGGCTTCAGAAAATAATCTGTTGTTAGAAATAGTGTAAAAGTTGCTCCGATCTTTTATCCATCGTGGATCGTCGTCCTTAGTAAATAGTCACCATCACAAAATATAATACGCTATATTTATGATTTTAAAACGACTATTTAAATAATAATATACTTAAATAGATTATCTTAGTGAGAGCGACATGCCATACGCGTCGAGGGTTTTACACTTTTTGGGTACTGTTACGTGTGCCGGCGTTTATTATAATAACGGAAAAATAACATTATAAATATGAATATAAAGGAATAATTAATTCGAGTTAGGATATTGAAATTAATGGATTGCGCAATAAATAATACGCTTATTCTGAGTGACGTGTTCGTGTTATCGTGTAACATACAGAAGACAGCCGCATCGAGATACAGGAAAACTGCAAGAAATTCTACCAACTCATGAAGAATGGCGAAAAATACATCCGAAAATGCCGAAATCAAATCCCGCAGAGTAAAGATGGGAAGCAGCATTCTCTAATGCCTGCCCAGGGTAGTAAGTAATAAATAAGGAGACCTATGTCACCAGTGGACATAGGTCTCCCCATGAAAGGGTTAAAAAAAGAATGTCATATACACGCAATTAAACAAGAAAGAAAGAGATAATAAAAACAGGAATTACTAGGAGTAAATAAATATAAAAATTGGTATTTAACGTTTTAATATATAGCTTTCTCATTTGGAATGATCGCTACGTGCCTCGCGCGTTGCCGATCGCAGTACATAACGCCTCGCAACGCAGCTGTTGCCACTCAACATGGGCTGGTTCATCAACTACTGGGCTATCGTGGCTATAACAATAGTTTTTCTAAAATTCTAGTGTACAATCACCATAACAACGGACAACAACAATAGGACACCATAACAACGGAATATATTTATGCATTTTTTTCACACTTTGATAACATAACCCTCTACGTGTCATACGCAATCGTATTTATATTGTTGCAACACGTCTAGAAATAATAATCTTAATTGCTCTTAAAATATAGTTAGCACTATTACTATGTTTATTCGCGGTAAACTGTTAACGACCGCTTGCTCTTTATTACAGTCTCCAGCCTCTGAATAATTAAGTGTATAGTCTTTTATGATATGGTCTCTCTACACAAACACGCCTTTGTAGGAGACGTACTTTTACGAGTTTCATGATTCTAACGCATTTTCGTGCTACGTATGCAGTTTATATTATAGTTAAACATGTTACGATAATAATCATATTGTTTATTAAATAGTACGTTTACTACTAATACAGTAGAACTTCTATGATCAATAATAGTAAATTAATAAAGTGTTGTGTTACCTTGCCCTCAGAGCCTGAAACCCTTTTACATAAAATACGAAGCCTCTACAACTTAAACGAATAATTTAAGCACCGGCCCTCTGTAAGTCAAAGTAGTGTTTTGGCGACCTCCATAACTTAAAGTATTTATCAGTGACTTATTTTAAGTGAATGTGCAAACAAAAGGTTGTACGTAGATTTGTTGTTTGCTTTTATTCCTTGCAGTAGTTCATCAGATCGAACTTACTAGTAGTTTGAACTTAACACTTATTGTCTATGCAAAAATGTTTTTTAAACTCTTCCAAGGCTATTGTAATTATAAGTGAACGGTTGAAAATGTCACATTTCGTTCGGTGAAAAATTGCAAATGCCTGAGTTAGAAATTACTTTCGAACATTTCATCACCTGTGATGATGAAATAGTCACAACGGGAATGTTAACTAAAGAAGAAATACAGAAAGCAGTTATTCAGTGTTGAAAGTAGTGAAATGGATGAAGATTTCGCTGAGGTTCCACAAAATCCTCCTATATGGATCAACGAAGCAAGTAAAGCTGTAAACACATTACGGTCTTTGAAAGAGTAATGTAATGAAATTGTGTAAATACAATGTGCAAAGAACACCACATTTTGTCTCCCTTGATTAATATCAAAAATAAAGTCGATTTAATTAGATATTTGTATCTATTAAAGGCCATGAATGTAATCTCTATAAGTAACATTTGAATATAAAATATCCCTTCTGAATCGAATGTCCAAAGTACATAAATGACCTTCGCTAAGTAAAAACAGGAACTCCTTAATTTAAACTCTTTTTAAGTTAAAAACTCTTTAACTCAAACTATTTAACGTATCCCTTGAACTTTAACTTATCGAACCTACTATAATTAATTCAGATTATTTTTAAGCATGTATGTTTTGTAAACTAATTTACCAACTTTGATAGAAGTTTTTCAAATCTTTCATATGATTCCAGAATTGTATGTTGTATTCTCCATTTTCCATTTGCAACACCAGAGGAGCTGCAGGTGCGTTGCCTGCCTTTAAGGATGCTTGGGAAAGGGGAAAGAAAAGAGGAATAGGGTGTAGGCTTCCGGTTACCTCACTCACCCAACGAAACGCATAAGCACATGACACCTCCACTTCTCGCCGATATTCTGCGAGATTGGGTACTACCCAGGTGGGTCTCCAACGGTGAGTGGTAGCCCACTCAAGTAGCAGCAAATGGCACACCTTGGGTCTACTACGTATATTTTCTTGGGATAAAAATTGTATCTACTCGGGCGAAGCCGTCGGTAGACTATAGTTTCACTAAAAAAAAAAAATTCATTGAAAATATCCATGAATTGTATTTTGGATTGGGGTATATTTTAGACGATGAACACGAAATCTATTATAATAATTTATTTTATTATAAATAAACATGGCGTGTCACCTAGTTGATTTAGATCAGACACTGTTATCTGATAGAACACTGCAGATTGTGGATAAGCGATAGACTGTATCAAATTAAGACGTACTCGGAGAGTTAGTTCCTGGTAACAAGCTTTCGATCATAGACTGCAGTGGTGACAACTTATCTATATTTAATTTTGTATCAAGAATAGATGTCGGTGTCTGTACTAGAGGCCAAATAGAGAGTCTATTAGGATAATTTGTCTGTGGCCACAGACTACTTTTACTATTATTAATGTATTAAACATTGTGACGGAAAACTCGTTTAATCTTTGCTGTCAGATGTGCATCTTAGGGTTATAATCTAATGGTTCGATCCAGTATCAGCAACGATGAAAGGTGTGTAGTATAAGTGTGTATACACGGGCCCTAATCAATAAGCGTATTTTACTCTACAAAGCATTCTTTGATGCTCACCGGCTCTCGATTCGCTTTTTAGGAGAGGATTTATTTTAGCAGTGGTCTTAAATAGGCTGATAATGGATACCCATAACTGGAAACAACATATTTGCAATGGGGGTCGTTGCAAATACGGTGTTTTCCACAAAGATATATCTCTACTGTAAATTGTAACAGTCGACAATAACTAAAATATCACAGGCCTGGAGAATATTCCTATAAACTATTGCTTTCGTGTCACTTCTGAATTTGTCCCGATATTTCAGTAACAGATATGAAAGAGCATCATTGTTCACGAGACGGGATCTTAAGAGCTTTCGAGACGAGAATAAATGTGAAATATGATAGACCCTATCAAACAAAACATTTGATGTTTTTTATTCAATATTATACTCTGTTAAGTGTGTTGCTACTTACTTCATCAAAATTCCTTTTCAAATAAGTTTAAGTGTTAAGATTTATATAGGCGTCACAGACCCAGACAGTTTCAAATTATATTGAGTTATATGTGTTATTATTATATTATATGAAAGTCGATGGACGCTGGTGGCTCAGGACCGAACTTTATGGCAATCTTTGAGGGAGGCCTATGTTCAGCTGTGGACTTGTTATAGGCTGAAATGAAATGTGATGATAATAATAGCCCCGTGGTCGACTTCGAGCACGGTTTCAACGTCAGAATACTGTCGGCAATTGTCAACTGCGCCGGATATAAGAAACAAAGGAACCTTAGCACAAACATCAAGTTTGTTGAACACTAGTCTTTTCTCGATAAAATCATAATGATTAAGATTAAGTTTTGGATAAACAAAACTGTTGAAAAATGAACACTGCATGATTTTGTTAAGAAATGACGACAAACATATGATGTGACAGTTTGTAAACTATACATTAATCACAAAAAGACGAATTAAACCGCATACGGTGGAGCGAACAATTATTTACCAAATTAGCGCAAAAGGAAACCAGAATCAAAGTATCAAAGTACCCTTTTTTTATTTTTCAAATGTCGTCTCATGAATTTATCAAAAGCTTTTACTTTAATTTGGTAATTGAGGCATTAAGAAGCCACATGATATGATATCAGTTTCATTAATAAGGAAATCTGTGATTGGGTTATTTAAGAAAAACTTTACCTAATTTGTAACTAAATTCTAGAAAATTGTTCTTTGTTTTATTGTATTCCTTACGAAATCATACATAGTTTTATATTTATACAAGCAAGCTAAGCACAGATAATTACCTAAACAATTATTTCATGTTGTTTCAATCATTCTGGTGTAATGTGATGAGTCCTAATGTGATTCATACTCGTAACAATAGAATTGAAAACAATTGTTTCAAAGTTATGCCATGTTACGTAAAACCATGATAGCCGAGATAGCTACTCATTCTGGGTTAATGAAATTAATTAAATGAATGAAAATTAGAGAAGCAGCCTTCGATCTAGTAATAAATATATATATATATTTATATATATATATATATATTATATATATATATATATATATATATTATTTTTGCAATATGACTCACTCAAACCTCGATAGAAGAGAAGAAGAACCTCGAACAGAGTGATTAAATCTCTCGCCTAACCCCCCAATATGCTTATTATTACTATTACTCACGTAATATTCATTCCTAATCCGGGAAAGCCGAAAATTCAGACCTCATGCTACAGACCCTTCAGTGTCCTCAGTTCCTTGAGGAAAGTTTACGAACGCATTATATCCACCTGTCTCAAGGATAGCGTTCAGTTACTTAACATTCTCCCAAACGAGCAATTCGGTTTTCGAGAAAAACACTTGTGTGTTCAACAAGTGCACCGCCTCACGGAGAATGTACTGTAACACCTTACGAAAGCCTAGAATATATTGTGAGAGCGCTCTTCTTCAATCCGATAATTCGATCAAAGTCTAGCACAACGCAGGCCGTTATACCAGGCTAGACAGGCTTATGCACATCGTACAAGCCTATCTGTCGAATTGCACCGTCCGATACAAATTCGAGGGGACGCTCTCCGGTAGCAAATCCATATGGGCGGGTGTTCCGAAAGGCACAGTCCTCTCGCCAACCCTATACACGCTTTTCACGAGCGATGTTCCCAAAAGCAATAATAATGAAGCCGAACTGGCACTATTCGCCTACGCTACTTCCCTTTACGGTTCCAGTACTAACGTATCGAGAATTTACATTCGCCTCAAACCACAGCCAACGTATTAAGCAATTGGTTTAGGACGTGGAAAATCGATGTAAATCCTGAAAAACGCAAGGCGGTCTTGTTCACAAGATCACTCCAAGGGATACAAATACGCTTCATGCGCCGGGCTACCAGAGCTCCTCCTTGCATGCGGAATGTACATTTATACCACGACTTGAACTTGCTATTATATTCAAGGAAACTCTAACAAGTTATTTCGAGTGAATAAAAAATCACTCTAACCGGCAGTGGCGGCACTGGGTAATTACATATTTGCGCGAAATTCCATCTTTTAAAGAGCGTGCTAAGAATGTCATTATCGAAGATGATGACATAATAACAAGTGTTAATAATGCGTTCGAGCACTTAATGCCGATTCTGACATAACCGGTCTTCAGCGACAGGTAGGTGACGAGCACCTTTCCCCAGCGTGAAATAATGAAATACAATAAAGAATTTTAAAATCAATTAACCTAATTATAAGATTAATTACATAAGAATTTGACGTACTGACAATGTCGGAAACAAATTTAAGTTTAAAGAAAAGCGAAAAGTAATTACAAGTCAGTATTTACAACTGTCAAAGAACATTTACGAATTGTTTTAAACTCATTTTTCTTTCCGCACGAGACTACAGAGAATGATTACATTCATCCATTATTTAAGTAACTTTCACCGGGACTTTTGAAATATACGTTATTTTAAAAAATGTAAACATTTCTTCAAAGAAACGTAATGAGACCATATATATACTTTAAAAAAATACCTACTACTACTATTGTTGGTGATTTTGTCCACAAGTTGTTGTCCAGCAGAGGACGTTTAGGCTTTATAGGCAGTATATGACAGATATTCCCAAAAATTACAGCATTGATCTCTGACATACTCGTACACGCCGAACTTTTTGCCACATTGGATGTTCAAGTGTCGAAGTTCGGTTATATAAATCAAAGGTAGCCGTACTAATAAGTTACATATGACGAGATACAGATAAGCGATCTGTTTTGGAAGGTTAAATTTAAAATGGTTTAAAGTGTAAAATAAATCACGAAAAAGTTTTTCTGTAGCATTATTAATTTTAAGGTTTTTATATGATTTTATTTGATTTCGTTTTAAGGTACGGTTTTTTGTTAGGCAATCCAACAGCGATTTTAAAAACAATTTATACATCACTTTTAACAATACATAAAGCTCAACTTAACTAGTAATCTCTGATTATAGATGCGTGAGTGAGTGTTTGTGGGTGTGCGTGTATTTATTTGTGATTCCTACTATTAGTTATTTGACCTAATATGTATATGAAATATGAATAATTGGATCGGTGCATCTTTTTGATGACAGTTTAAAAAAAATTATAAAGATGAGATATGTCTAAGTTACAGTAATATTTCTTGTAAGTAAGGGCAGTGCGGTGCTGCCGTTTATTTTTAAGAAGAATATAATGTATTTGGAGTTGATAAAACTTGAATTTGTATCGTACAAGAACGCATTATATGGAAGAGGACCAAGCACTGAACCTTGGGGGACTTCTGAGCAGATAGTTACATAGTCATTTCGAGCACTACCAATTACTACTGCTTGTCTTCTATTTGTAATGTATGAGATAAACCATCTATGAAGTATCTCCACGTATTCCAATGCCAGAAGCTTGTGAAGCAGTATGTCATAATCCACTCTATCAAACGCTTTCTCAATAACAGCTGCGTAAGCGGCAATATTCTTTAGTTTAAAACTATTCTTTAGTTCCGACAGCCATACGTAATTAAAATTGTAACACCCTATTTTTTGTTTATCTACATTGTGATACAAACGAATATTTTGTATAGCATATGAGTGACAAATGCGCTAATGGTATGTCACTTGATGGCAGGTGGCTACTGTAGTCCATGGACGCCTGCCAGCAACAAATTTAAAGTCTTTTGAAATTAAACTATAATTTTCGGATTTTAACGCGTTTAAATATTTTTTTATGATGTCATAGTTAAATCAATTATGTCAAAATCTTTGTTCTTTGACTTTTTTTAATCTACTACCATTTCGTAATGAAGGTACTCTGTAGGAGAACAAACCGGCGAAAGAAACTCAATAAGAAAGTAGCAGCCGGTCAATGGAAAAATATCTTAGATAGTTTTGGAGCCGGGAATGGACCGCCATGCTGCTCCAGTGTGTGTTGCAAAACTTCACATGTGGTCGCAATTACTTTTTTTTATTTCTCAGCATGTCGAGTGAGATTTTCTAGCGATCTTTTCTTTCGCTACCGTGCACGTGGTAAATTAAAATTGCTTTTAACAATGCTGTCGTGCCGGTCAGTCGCTAGCGCTCTATAAAACTAAAGCGAGAAGCCTGTACAATAGGCTACCACGGCTCTATGAAATTCTTCTTCGATAGAATGCTTTATTTCATATAGGGATACGCAGAAGATTGTAGAAGTAAAATATCTATAATGAGATTGTTAAACTAATAGCAATCTCATTATACATTTTTTAGTTCCGATGTTTCAGACACGTTACAACACCGACCATAATGTGAATATTAAATTACGTAATACTCAAAAGCCAAAGCAGTCATTTATTGGCAACTAGAGAACGCTAACAGTAATTTAGGAAAGTAACAGTCACGATTTATTGACAAATCGTGTGGCCTATGAACTGTATCCATTAATCCCTTAACGAGCGCTGTGAGTGTACTTGGATAAATAGGATCTAAAATACAATTCTTTTGTCAATTCTGAAAATACCACTTTCTAGTTTTAAACATGTTATACGAGTACATTTTAGAGCGTGAAATTCCCGTGCGTGTTGTAAAAGGCGACTAATGGAAAAGCCTTGAAAATCACATATTAATATCAAGGGTGAAAGACGGTGTAAGGCAGAATAAAGGCCCATTCGAGCAGCAGATATGTTTTGCAGATCTATATTTGTGTATATTTATCTATTTATTTATTTATTAAGGATTACCAACAAGTTTATCACATAACAAAGACATTTTATAAAAATATTTAGAAAAAAGGCATGTGCCACCTTACTTAAAGGCATCTATGGAAACCTAGTAGATACAGTCTAGTACAGTTAAATGAATATTAATGTTATTCAAATCTATTAATTATCTATAATTACACTAATGTGAGTAATAAAAATTTACAAACTTGACAATAAATCGTTAATAGCAATTTTAAGTGCTGTATTTAACACGTGCTCGAGGATGAGCCTCCAAGTCTGAGAAATAATAAAAACTATTATTTGGAGGATATGTGAATACCGCTAACTCGCACTGAAGCAAAGTGGCGGGCCCTTCCCGTCTCCAGAAACCCTCTCAGATGTCAAAGAGACCTTTGCCCAGCAGTAGGTACTTACAGGATGTAGTATCCTTTTACTTTTTACCGACCTTTTACACGCTTCATTTTTACATAATACAAACAAAATTAGTCTACTTTTCTTTCATTAAAAACAATAAATACAACACAATACCTTATGCGCCAAGTAGGTAGTGACACTTCTAATTAGTGCGTCACAGGGTGTGACGTACAACGTTATTAGTTAGTAATGTCTCGAGAGCCGGTGTCATTGTGATAATATTATTAATCAAAACGAAACATTAGGCTTACATATTAATCAATAAAATATTTATATATCCAAGTAGGGTCTGAGCGTGTGCTATGATAAGGTAATTTATAACCTCTTCTTAGTAAGCGGTACAGATGGATACACATACCTGTAATTGAAGGCGGCTACGTCGGTATGCGCAGCAATAATAATAATTTATTTCAGGCAAAGCCCATCTAGGGTTAATAATATCGCATTAGAGTCAGATATTCCACCTGGTGATAAGTGGCCACTGTAGTCCATGGACACCAGACAACTTTAATCGAATAAGGTTACAGTAATTATACTGGCTCTCTGTACCTTTCAAGCCGGAATTCGTACAGTAATTGTACTACTATTTGGCTGCAGGAATAGGCAAGAGTGTGGTACCGACCCAGAACACTCCTAGAGGAATATACAACCTGTTAAAATGGGATATTAAATCCTATGAGCTTTATTCAATTTAGCAACATAACTTGTGCACTTTCGAAGCACACGACAGCATTTTACCTATTAGGTCGGAAAAAAAGTTTTTTCATACTTCATAAATAAAAAATTGCTGTAAAATCTCTTTAGTTGTACTGTTTGTACCTGGCCGGTTTTGATACCATTAAATATATGACATTTTAAAAACAGAAAAATAAAAAAGAAAAACAATGTTCCGCGATTTTTCTGTTTTTCTGTCCGCCAAAGCGAGTGAATCTAACGAAGAAATTCGAAACATTTAGTTTTATTTTTTGTAAAATATTTTATATAAACTATTATAAAAAATATCTTGAATTTGAATATAAAATTGGAAATAACTTTTTCCTGACCTCATATTTCGTGTTCTCTGAAAACTATTACACTACTATAAAGTTCTCGGAAACCTATTACACGAATACTCCGAATATTAAATGAAATGCATTAAATTCCAATACAGAGAAGTATATCTCAAAACGTATATCAAAAAACCAATTTTGATTTGGATTATGATTATGACTAAGATAATAATTAATTTAAAATAATATTTTTTTACTGCTCATAAACCCGAAGCTATAGTTTTTAAAAATTAAGATAATAAATCTAAAGAAGTCAACGCACCGATATACTTTTCAAATTAAACTAATATTTACGGATCTTATCGCGTTTAATTTTTGTTTTTTATACTTTGACTTTATGAGAGACGTAGTTTCATTACAAATGTGTTGTGTTCCCGTAAATACAAGATATCATTATGAGTACGCTTTGCTGCCTGTCATTCATTGATTTTCAATTATTTACTATGGCCAATTCCAGTTGTGATTGCTGCTTCTAAAGACATACTGTCGCGATGCACGATGGTAGAACTTAACGGCTGGGATTATTCCGAACAGTTTCTCTGAACGCTGTAAATACGATTATAAATAAATTGCCCCTTTCCCATAAAAATAATTACGTAAGCACTTTGACGAAGAAAGCCTTTTTATATAGTCACCGTTTTTGTGTCCAAAAAAAAAATAAGTACGAAAACAATAAATTGAAACTAATACATAATAAAGGTGATTTGAAGAAAAACAATTACTTTTTATACGTATTTCCTAAAGTACATCACCGTAGGTGAGAATCTTTATTACGATTGTAATGGTTCGACGATTTTAAGAGGAGAAAAAAGAACCGATTGTGGTTTCCAAACTTCAAACACATTAACTTTGATGCCTAAGGCATCAAACATGTAAATGGATTTAGCGAGAATAGCCGTCATTAACGGCTTAGTTTGCCTTCCAAAGCACGGTCTACAATCTATGTTAGTAACATGGTCGTACATCCATGCGTGAACTTTGCTAAACCAAGTTTAACTTTGATTTTCGCTTCAACTATCGCCATGTTGCAGCGCTATGAAACCATAGAATAACAATGAAGTAAAAAACAATATCTATATAAATTATAATACGTAGTCTTTGTTTATAGCTTTCTATAGTCGCATATTAAATATATTGAAATAAAATTGGGGTTAAGTAAGTTTTAGAGACCCTAGGCAATCGCACAAAACTTTTATATTAGAAAAACTATAAATCAAATCAAATCTTTTATAAGAAACATTAATGTCACTTGTCCTCTGTCGGAGAAAAAACAGGCGAAAGAAACTCCGTAGGTATCTTTTTTCATATTTTTTATGAAAACGAAACGTTTTAATGTACTTCAATATTTTTTCTAGAAACATCTTGCGAGCGATCAATTCATTTAATGTCGGTTAATATAAGGTTCGGTTGAAAATACAGAAACAAATTTTAAATATCGGAGTCCGCATTTGTATTCGCTTAAAACTTCTAAGCTCCTGTGTGGATTTGAATGTTGTTTTCACCAAAGATTTATATGTATAGCATATTTACATTTAGTTTATACATTACAAAGCTGTCCGTACGAAGCCAGAGTGATTCACTAGTAGCCTATAAGACGGAAACGCTGACCACTAAACGACAACTTAAAAGAAAAGAAGGTGGAACCTTTATTATGCCAAAAATGGTTTTTGCATTATAATGTTCCTTACTATTTCAGAGATTTTCTTATCTTATATTGTGACCTATTTTGTTTTGTGACGTAACCGCCCTATTGTTGTGACGAGCAGAAATTTGTTTTATTATTAAAGTGAGATAACTCCTTCGTGTTATTGTAGCACGTCGACAGCTTAAACAATTGTTGAGGAGATTGTAGATTTTGAAGTGTCCTTTCCCGAGAAATTTGACACAAACTTCCAGAAATAAAAGATGAATTTCTTAAAAAAGTATGGATGGAAACTCTTCTTAGGTGAATATATAAACAGTTGGTTACCGTTGAGTGCCTGACTCTTGAGTAATATATCCAGGTTACGAACCCAAGCGAAAGACAATGTTTTGCACAAACTTTGGCTTGGTTTTTAGGTCTGGATGTGTTATGTGGCGTACCATGTCTCTGACCTTTTTCACCGCTGTTATTATAAGTTTTACATCAGATACCAGAATGTAATGACGAGTGAATGAACAGACAGACAGATAAGAAAGCGAAATAAACGTCGTACTAACAAACAGATGTACAACACATTCGTAAATTTCACAACAGCTGGAAAATTAAAATTCTTAATGTAGCCAACATTCTTTCAAAATTCAAAGATCATACTATACTCCCTCTTCGTTGACATATATCGCACATGTAGGTTATACTATTTAATTTCAAAACCGTTTTTATTAATATCAGCATAAAAGGAAAACTCTCGTTGTGAATGAACCCTTGGGGAATAAGGTACAAGTAAGTTTTGTATAAAATAATTGAATTAAAGACATTTATTATCAAACAATTTATCTCTTGGCCACATCTGATCAGAGTTCTATCACAGGAATACATTTACCCTGTGGTTATATAGCTGCACAATCAGATTGTACGACCGACTCGCATGCGACACGATTGTGATGGGATTGTGTAGGAGTACAGGTTTTAGTAAATATAATATAATTTATACTCGATACAATTACGAGGTAGTCGTCTATTGTATTGTAAAGCTATTGTAATATGAACCCTCGGGGAGTTAAGAGATCTGCCAATGTATTTAATCCGTAAGCTGCATATTTAAAACGATAACCTGAGCTTTATGAGCAACTGTCGACAAAATAAATACTCTCTGTATAATATCTGAAGCCTTTTATTGTCAGAACCCTGCCCTATACCCTGTATTGTTACCCGAACCCCTAAAGATTATAGCTCCCTTCTTATAGTCCTAAACTTTTGAAAGCTTCGTAATAATATAAAATATTCGTTTTATTTCGGCGCAGAAAAATTACAATTCTTAAAACAAAGTTTAAAATTTTGTAATACGAACAGGGGACTGATATACGTAATTATTTTTTTTATGTGTCTTTCCTCATTCCTCCTAAATTACAGCTATTTCTTATACTGCGACTTTTATTACGATACTCTCATCCAATGTATTTTTACATTGGCTAATAATTTTCCTATTATTTAATAAAGATTTAAATATATTTTTTTTTATTGCCGACTTACACACCTACACTGCCTGTATCACAATGGCCAGTTAACCAAACTAAATATTTTTTAATCTGGATACTATTGAAGCCGCGCGAAGCTCTGCCCAGGAGTCTGGGTATCTGTAGGTAAAACCCTTTTACCTATTTCTGCCACCATCAGCAGTGTAACCACTGTTATGTTCCGGTTTAAAAGGTATAGATAGCCGGTATAAATCACAGACTGCGAGGCATTCCATTTTAGTAGAACAGGCCCCCAACAGAAATTGTTTGCAGTTGATGGACTGTTAGCTCGTTTGTCACTTCTATCCAATAAAAAAAGCTTTTCTTCATGATTTACATTCTACACATGAAAACGGTGTTAAGATTATCATAATGTCCTCCTGGCCGATTAAAACCATGGCGACAACTTTCGAATACTATCGGCAGTTGTCGACTGAGCAGGAGATATTATAGTTCCGTAAATGTACATTTACGTTATACCGTATGTATGGTATTGATATACATTATGAGAATATAAAGTAGTTCGGTTGTTATAAGGAAATACGCTCATAACATAGATTAAGATACACTATGTCATGAGAATTATTTGAATGTTTATATAAAGTAGTATGACGTCAGGATCGCGTAATGTAACGAGATATTGTCAGATATATCGTGAACATAAAAACGGTAATGTCCACGGGCTCAATGTAAATTGATCACGACAGATTAATGACGAAAATTGCCATTAAAACTTTTAAACTGTCCATAAAATCTCAGGCTTAGTTTGATGACTGTCATTATTTTGAGATACGTGTCTATGAATACTCTTAGTTTATTCATATAAAAGTATTATTTTATTATACATATTAGAAATCGCTACCTAACTAAATAGCATACATTCTAGCAAAAATATTGTACAGTACAAATATTAAAACTTCAATTTAAAAATAAATATTTACGGAATTTCTTTCGCCTTTTTCTTTTTCGTCACAGGATCTCATTACAAAACGAAATGTATGTTCCTTATTAAATAAAATTTTATTTGATCTCGAACTTGAGACTTTTTTTGACATCGACCAGCAACTTCCAACTTCAAAATACACCGGATAAAAATACGTTAAAATATAATACGAATTTAACTTTGGTACCTAGCGATTAAATTCAATCTGACGATTTATATGACAGAACGGACGCAACTGGAGGCGATATGCACGAGTGAACTTGGTTATCGACTGAACCTCAGCATATTCAAATATTAGGATTCAACTAAAATGTAACTGAATCAGAATTAGTTTTTGATTCTTCGAGGATGAGTATTTTGTTAAACTAATGTTTCAATGTGCATAAAATTTTTAAAACTTTTTTTTATGACAAAGCGAGCAAACGAGCAAGCGGTTCACCTGATAGCAAGTGCATTGTACAAATATTAACTTCGGGTCGCGCACACGAACTCAGGACCTCTGGACTCAACAGGCATGGTAGTCTAAGGCTACGTAAACTTGCAACTATGTACGGTATACTATGTATGGTGAGAAATCCATTCAGAGACTGTTTAGGAAGCTTGATGAATTTTCTATTTGCCTTGTAATTTTTAACGAAACCTTTCCAACAGTTCATATTTAAAATACAACAAAATTCCTTCTTTTTTAAGCAAAGTGGTATGAGAAAAAAATAATAATTATTAGAACAAATTAATATAATATTCGTGAAAGTTCGTTACATGTTTTATCAACTCCAAATACATAATGTTTGCAGATGACAAAAAAATCTTCTTAAAAATAAACGATATTACAGACTGTCACAAAATTCAGCATGATTTAAATATGTTACACGAATATTATGTAAGAAATAGGATTTCTGTTAACACAGGTAAATGTCTTCAAATAACATTAACGCGTAAATCTAAACCAATTATTTTTTGCTACCAAATATGTAACACTCCAATCAAAAAAGTAGAATCGGTGCGTGATCTAGGTGTTAGGCTAGATAAGAAAATGTTTTTAGCAGACCATGTCAACAGTATTGTTGACAATGCGTACAAACAGCTAGGATTTGTAAAACGTATTTGCCACTCCTTTACAAACATAGCTTGCATCGAGATTTTATATTTTAGCTTTGTACGAAGCATCTTAGAATACGCTTGTAGTATCTGGTCTCCATGTTACATAGTCCATATTCAAAAAATAGAAACAATTCAAAGAAAATTTATAAAATTTTTAAGTTTAAAAGACCACAAAACATTTGAGACATACACTGAAGCATGTAAATGTACAGAAACATTAGAACAAAGGCGTACGCAGTATGACGTTGTATTAGTACATGACATATTATCTGGTCAAATTGATTGTAGCGAACTCCTTTCGAACATTGCGTTTCAAGCGACACACGCCTCTGCTACATGTTCCTCACTCGACTACGAACTACTCTCAAAATTCTGTACTATGCCGTGCTGCCCGTACTTACAACAAATATTACTCTAGCTTAGACATATTTCATCTTTCTGAAAGTGTTCTTAAACGTCAAGTCAAAGAGATGCACCGATCCAATTAATATTTATTTATTCATATTTCATATACATATTATGACAAATAACTAATAGTAGCAAATACATACCACCCACCCATACACACATACACACACCCATCCTTACACACACCCATCCTTATTTAATGTTGGAATTGATATATTAATTATTATGTAAATCGCTGTTGGATTGCCTAAGAAAAAAAAAAGGTCTGTGGCTTCAACCTTCTTTCTTTCCTATTAAAACTCCTGATAATTTTTTCTGTATTGGATTGGGGTGAAAAACGTCCTAACAGTCTACCTAATGGTGTCTAATGCTGCCCATGGAGACCGGCAAACAACTTCAATCGTAGAAGGTACATCTTATTCCTGAGGGGTGAGAATGCAATGCAGGTGCTTTGTCACCCTGAGGACTAAGAGGGTGTGAGGAATTCAATTTAAATATTTCATTACATTGATACGTTCATATATACATACATACACACAGGTAAAGCTAATAAAACGTGTCTAAAAATCTTGCTTTATTCAGGGATCTCTTATTTTGGTACGGAGACAAAAACAGTTTCTACATGCACAAACATCTACTCGTAGATCCGAAATCATTTGTCTAAAGTCGTCACGATCCTCTGCCATAGCTCAGCGTCCTTGCCAAAGGGGAAATATACCATTACTCTCTACAAATAATAACCTCACCTGTACAAGGTGTAGTAGCTAGCTAACAAACGCAGCGTGTGCGACCATATGATGGCAGAAAAATCCATCAGACCAGTAGAACCAAAATTACACAGACTAGTGATGGGGAGCAGTATCTATGTGCGAGGGTCGTAAATAATATAGATTGTGACCGATTACAAACTGTATTCAGGTTTATAAAGGATATGATGCATGCAAATTATACAGTGATAATAAAAACAAAGAAATCGTGGATAGACAGATAACAAAAGTATATAGTAAAAAAGAGTGTTCTAGAATTTAGGTTGTGGCTTTTAGGTAACTGAAACATCCTGCCTCTCGTTGAAAAATCTATCATTCAACTTTCACCTTCTTCTTCATTCATCAGCGAGCAAAGACGAACCAGTGTTCTATGAATTCAGCGTTGAGTAGAGGCAATATCACCAATACGCCATATCCCATCAGCAATATCCCATCCGATCCAGTACATAGTTTTGATATTCTTCCGAGATGCCAACTTGAAACAGGAACGTGGTCTTCTTGAAGTAAAACTAAATCACCAACCTTTAAACTGCTTGTGTTGGTTTTCTACTTTTTTCGAGGTTGCAGTTCAGCATGCACTTCCTTATGGTTATCGTGTAAATAATGCCTCAACTTTTCCACCTCGCCATACCGTTACCGTTGCCGTTTAGTAAGTTTGCATTGCAGTGAGTTATCTCCCAAGAAAATTCCCCGTGGAAAAAAAGAGGAATTCGTTAGATCAGGAAGAGAAGAGGCACAAGGGACGGGTATTTTTTTCCTGAGCGAGGAACAATGAGGAGCGTAGCTTGGTGAGAAGATAAACTTAATGCTTTCTTGAAATGCAAGGTCAGTCAGAGATTAGGTGTTCTCGCTCAAATAACAATTTTGTTCAATTAAAAATTTCTGAAAATTTTCGAAAGTAGGTTCTCAGATCAACAGATCATTGTGCATCTCTTCCCACTTACTCGTATGAAGAGAACGACTGTCCAGTTTCGAGAACAACAATACTGTTGGATTGTACAGTTACCAGATAAAGAAATAACTTTTTCTTAACATAAACACAAGTATACGAGGTTCCCGCAGTGGGGTCGTAGTTAAACTACCAATACCTCGTAGCAGTATAAGTTCTTTCTTTCTAAATTCTACGTATCCTATAAATTATCCACCAATTTAAGTGAATTATAATCGTTCAACAATAAGGGTATTAAAAGCAAGCACCGAATGTATAATTATTACCTGTCGACCTTTGTCCAATACATGTCAATTGTTTAATATTGTTCTGTGTATATTTAATTTATTCTCGAACTTGCTGTAATTTTATTAGTAACAACTTAATTTATCCTCGTGTGATTAAATTTTAATATGTAAAAGAAATATGTATTTTCCAGTTTATATTCCATAATATTATCATCAAAATTTACCGAATTTTACAAACATTTTAATTTCGATAAAAAGTCTATTAGAAAATTATTCTGAAAATAAGGCAAGAAAATGAAAACCTTAATTTTTTAAAGATATTTACAATGTATCACAGAAACACAGTCTATGTTCTGAAAGCTATGTTAAACAAAAGAAAAGATAATAAAATTTCCGTTGATAGGGTCCTGATTCAACATAGTACCGTTTTATGTGTCACGGCAGGGAGAGGATATGCGTGCTTTTAGGATCTTTTTCGCACCATCGATAGGATCAATTAGATGGTCCTGTGAGATAAGCTGAACCAACATTTGATGTAATTACTTACTACACAATATTCAGTACAAACTATCAATTGGTACAGCTCGCGGAGAAACGTAGTGAACTGGGAAGGGATGAGACAGGAGGGACTGACCTCTCCTCTGCTATTTAAACATTACGTATCCGATCTAATTGAGAAGCACAACGAAGCTGGTATCAATTATTATGTAGGTGGGAACTATTTAAACAACCGTAGCAACGCAGGGGATATGGTTAAGTAGTAATATCTATATAATTTGAACTAAAATATGACCAAATTAGTGGTAATGGTGTTTAAACGTTAAAAGTAAAAGAAATGCATAATCGTCATTTTTTAAATCTACCATCGTCTCGTAATAAGGTTCCTCTGACGCAGAAGCAACAGAAGGCTCGTCTCTATTCTGTCGCCTTTTTCCTAGAGAGTTAGGGAGAAGGGTCGTTTCTTGAGGAGCGCTCCCCTAGAGTGGCTGGTGGGGTCGCAGACACGTGGGAGAGCGTTCTGTAGCCCTGCCTATATGCAGCGATGCTGGAACACAGTAGGTATTTAGCCGACATAACCACCGAAATACCACCCTCCCGCTGGCAAAGACTGGTTATGTAGCAACGCGAAGCAAACCAACAATATTAAATAAACTAGGCGTACGTAAATGATAAAATTATATATACTATTCAGCCAAAAATACACATGCACTTCGCCACCATATACTTATTTATTTATTTAAATACCTTTAAACAAAAGTATTACAAAGGGCGGACTTAATGCCTCTTGGCATTCTCTGGTGGTGTAAATATGGTGGTGTAATAATATGGTGTAATATATGCTTTAAAGCGGTTTACGGTTGCAGTTTTCCATATAGGCGGATGCAAGTTATTCGCTTATTAACATTTAGTCACTTGGTATAGCTGCCGTTCGGTACTGTGTTATTAGTAAGATGCGACTTAAAGCTGTAATATTTCGACTGACATGTTCACTTCGTCATTTCAGTTTTTCTAAGAGTTATTTCGGTCTCTTTGTTTTAATTACCCCTGACAAAAGCGTGGTTAGATGTAAAGTTCTTCGACGATTCATTTATTATATCGCGGAGTTGGTGTTATGTTAGTATAGTACTAAACCTAAAACGTGGAAGCCAACCGAAGCAATTTATATTCGACGTTGCGTTAGAGACAATCACTTTGGATGACAATAAAGCTTTAGGTGAAGATATCTCGGTAACGGAGAGGAGGAATTCGTGACATTACAGTTGACTTTATCGCGGCAAAATCTTATTTTAATATAAACGTAAAACAGATGAACAAAACATTTATATCTTAAATATATATATATATACTTGTAAATATTTTTTGGAACATTTTACGATCTTTTAACTAGTCATATTTACTGATATATTTATTTGAAATAAACTATCGTTTTCGTACGATTTAAAAGCTGTAGCTAACCCGAGTTATCTATGACATCAGGACGTCTAACACCTGAGTCCACGGGTGCTGTACAGCACTCGAAACGTCCGGAACACACAAACAAAAATTAAACACGATTAAATCCGTAAATAATAGTTTCATTTCAAATGTGTAGTGTTCGCGTAAATACAAGAAATCATGACATATTTAGTTAGGAATATTCCTTGGTCCCTAATTATTCGTCATCACCATTTTATGACTCACGTCTCTTTTAGGTTTTTGAATAGGGCTCAATACCCTCTAGTGGATCTAAAGTATGTACTTTTCGTCATTTATGTTAATAATAATTATTTCGATTATAATAAAAGCAAAATAAGAAATACGTACTCAGATAATTTTGATTAAAAATTTGAAGTAAATAGAGTAGCGAGTATTGGCTATGATGATTATTAAAAACTAGCTTCCGTCCGCAGCCTCGACTGCATGTAACATTACGAATCTCCATAACAAATTTTATCGAAAACGTAAGAGACAGACCGATGTATTTCTGCAATTATATTATATTAGTACGGATAGTATAAATATAAATAATAAGCACAAAATACGTTTATAAATGAGGCACGCAAATTATTTCATCCAGCGAGAGATATAACTTAATAATTAGCAAGAGTATACAAAGGCGTGATTAAATGAACATAAAAATTAAATATTAAGAATAAAATTGCCGTTTTGTATTTAAGCATTCAAACTTAATTTTTTCTAAAAAAAAAAAGTTTATGTTAACAAAGTATTTACTTCATTGTCTATTTTTTTATTTTTCTGCCATCTCGAGGGAAGATCATTTACGCCTTTGCTATATAACTCTGGGGAACTGAACTCTATAAAGGAAGTTTATGACGACGTTTTGTATCGCTTCATGTGAACAAAATTTTTTTCTTACTGGAAATTGTTTAAATTGTGGTACAAATGGTAATCGCTCGGGGCCAGGTCTGGTTTCTAACTGCAGGTCATGTAAGGTTAAAACGGTTAGTAGAACAGTGTGAGGTCTTGCATTATTACGAAGCAAAAATTATTTTGTAGTGCATACATATATACAAACAATGTTTAATAATATGTCAACAAATGAAATAATTAATTGTCATAAGAACATTTTGAGGTATTAACTAGTGCAGTAATATACAGTATGTTTATATTTGGTTTATAGTAATAAAATAAATCAATTTAGGGTCAACCCATTTTAAGAATGACCTTAAAAGAAACTCTATACTAGTCTTGAAAATGTGTTTCAGGATGAATATACAATTAAATTTAATGAAGAGCCGTAGTAGTTCTGGATTGAGGGCTTTAACTTCATAGTACGCGATCCACCGGTCTCGAATTTAGGTACCAGCATCACAAGCTCTACACTCGATAATATAGACCACCAACATATAATACGCGACACGTGTTTCGCCTCGTGACAAGGCATTATCAAGCGACGCTGCCATGTACGACCTCGGTGATTTTGTGGATAGATTTCTAGGAGGAAAGGTTGTGCTATTCTTTTCTTTGATCTAAGTTATATACAAAGCAATATTTTATTAATTTAATACAATTCAAAATGAAACAATTAACACAAAAAAAATTATCATTACTATTGTTCTGCACCCTGCTGACTAACGGACGAGGCTCTTAAAATCCATGCAATTATTTAAGGCCTAAATACCACACTAGTGATGGAAGTAGCAACTCAAGGCACAGAAGCGCTGGCGTACCGGCACTGCGCACACCACTCCGCATGACCAGCGTGGTGAGTATAGCCAAATCTTAAATGTTTTGCATACCTGCGCATGTATGTAAAGCGGTATTTACAATATGCTACTTGTAGAGGCTGATAAAGTGAATAAAAAGTAGAGTACTGCATTACCACTGAACTAATGAACAGTCAAACATCCTTTCTTAATGCACAAAGAAGTTAGGTCAGATTTATATTCAAAGCTTGATTGATTTCACAGTGTCGAAACGTGCGGGGACGGCGTTATAGAACCAATGACTTTCCTTCCTTTTTTTTTCGTTCCGTCGCGTGAGTGTCGTAAAAGACGATAAGGTGAATAAATAGTTCAGGGTATGGGTAGCAACATTTTCTCGAGCTAACGTCATCGTACATTGTACTTACACTTTGCGGTCAATATACGAGTACATATTTAAAAAGAATTTTATGCGGATTTATATTATATGATACACAACTTTGTTCTAGAAAGTACGTTAAGTAGCAGCCAGGTAATTACCTACTGATGGGCAAAGGTATCTTCTTGATCTCTCAATATATCTGAGAAAGTTTTGGAGCCGAGAAGAATTAGCAGTGCGCATTGGAGAAAACTAGGCATGTCCACCAAGTAAACTATTGTTTTTTTATTTTTCATCAGACCTGTTTCTTCACGACGAAGGAAAAATTTACCGTCGAGTAAGTGATAAATTTATCACTGAAAAAACATATTGGCTATTTTAATGGTTTAGTTAATAACACAATTTTTGACCCAATCTCATGAATAATGCCACAGTTTAGTTTGTAGCATATATAATATAACTAGTTATAATTGATAACGTAACATAAAAACATGTTCAGTCCGAATCCATTCAATTTTACTGCTGACTCTACGTAGATATATATTAACTATGTTTAACACCTATTATGCGAACATCACATGCACGATTTAAAACCTTGCTGGTTTACGAACGTGACTTGTTGACTGACCGATACTGGAAAATACTTCCCAATTTGCCGAACCCTAATTTCACTGTCTTGTCATGGGATGAAGACACCGGAAATGCAGTCAAGACCTTTCTGCCGACCTGGGGTTTTCTCATCGAGGCCTATTTTAGCAATAGAGTTAAAAAATAATGAGGAAGATGCATCGTCAAACTGTTATTTACACCATCTTATAAATCATACATAAATATCACTGGCATCCTTTTTAATTAATTAAGGGATTCGATGAGATGAAAGTAGTAATTGTTGTTTACTGTAGCAACAAATCAAATTAACAAATTATGGAATAAATAAAATCATACAAAAGTACTGTAGAATTGTTGTTTACGATCTTTCGAGAGCTAAATAATTTTTACGAACGAAAAGAAAACTGCTTCATTAAATGTCAATTTTATAATAAATTTTCAATAAAGTAATAATTGACTGTATTGAAAAATCGCGAAGTTCATATTTTCTAAGCTAATTCTATTTTAGTAAACATTTTTCAACGAATATCAATAAAATTTTATGTAATGAATAGGTAACGAAATATGATTGTAATATTTTATTTGAATTTTTTCAATAAATTTTATATTATTGTGTTAGAGAAGTTCATATTGAATTTCCTTCAAAACTTCGTTAACGAAAAAAGCGTATCTTTAAAGGTGTGATTTTTATCCTAATTACTGATTATAAATAAAAAAATCATCAAAATATACGAATAACAAAAAAATGTCTGAAAATATTTCAAACACATTTTTTTGTTATTCGTATATTTTTTAGGTCGTTGGTCGTTGGTCGTCGTAGGTGTTGTAGGGTTATGTCGCTATTATATAATCCGACCCATCTAAGTTGCGCGGTGTCGGTACTTTGAGCCCTTATTCACCTGGCAAGCGTTGCCCAGCAGTTACGACCATGTGGAGAGTGTCGACGAAGCAGCGAAGCAGCGAACAATAGTTAATGCTCTATGACCGGATGACAGACCGTCTTGAGATATAGTGTATCGTAGGAGCATCAGATAATCTCTTTCTATCATCCCAAGTTGTTGCGACGCGCCCCCTGATTTCTGGAAATAATTATGTGCCATATTAAGTCGATTTTTAATATCTCTCCCGGAGGCCAATTTTGGATTATATATGATATAGACCTATATGAATATTTGTGACTAAACATTATTATGAAAATTTCCCGGGTTCGTTTTGGCACGAGCCCTTTACTATTGTGACGGCTATTGTGACTTTTTAATTGTGGTTTTTAAAATCCAAATAAATAATAAATGTAGCTAGATATATTATTTATTTATAAATTTTTATTATTTATTTATTTGGATTTTAAAAACCACAATTAAAAAGTCACAATAGTGAAGGGCTCGTGCCAATGGGTTTTTCGAAATTTACGTATGATTTGTATCGTTGGCTTGGACACTTAGACGGTGACAGACACACCTCACTTTGACCCAAATATGCTCTGGTTAAAGGACTTAAGACTTGTATTGACCTCTGACCACCCCAGTGACGGCTAAACGGTCGTGAGTGCTATATATATATATATATATATATATATATATATATATATAGCAACTATAACTTTATGCGGTTTTCGTGGCTATTTCACACATGTTCAGTACCCTTAGCTAAAGTTTGTTATTTTGTATAAGTTGGGATCATCTAAAAACTTTTTGATGAGGGTCACGAGGGTCTTTAGTCAAATAAGTTTGTTCAAGAGTCATCGAAATTCGAGATACAAATACTTACTTTAAGTTAAATGAAGTATAGAATACGAAATAGATTCTAATGTCAATAAGCTACCAATAAAGTATGTATTCGGTCTAATTATGCGAACTAATACAACTTAAAATTTAATACACTTATTGACTTGACAGAGTTAAGGATTCGGGTTTAATCGCAGACTTTATATATAATGTTGGTAGAGTGAACAAAATCGACTTATAGAAATGATACTCAACAATGCTCCTTCCCCTGACATATATAACAATCTCATATTTATGGCAGATTGGTGTTAATTTTCAGAGGAAGCTTATGTTAGACTGGCAAAATGATGAAAATGACGAATATCATGGTAATTATTCAGACCTGGGTAACAGCATCTAAAGTTCTGATTTACCGGTTGTGCGATAACAAAACCCAATAGTTAAGAGAAGCGATTACCGATAATTCTCGCAATGGGAGAGGCTTATATCTAGCAAAGATACCTTGAACAGTAGGTAGAGCAGCCTCTCTAGTGCGCAGTTGGTTACAGATGTTCATGTTTCATGGACCACTAACCCACAGGTGGACTGTTGATTCTTAAGTTTAGTTTAGTATTATAAAAAAAGTATAAATGATGAGAAAATTATATTTTGAATAAGAGAGGACTTAGTGACTATGTACTTTGATTACGAGCTCGAAGAGTTTGTATTACGCAAAATGTTTAAAGAAAATATTCTGATACTAGAGAAAAAGTTTTAATACAAGACTTCTATTACGGAGTCAGTAGGTGTTTCAAGTAATAGGTGTTTTGTATAGATTTGTTCTTTATTTTGTTCGGCTTGCAAATTTATGTTCGGAACTTTGTTGTTTATTCTTGTTTCCTATTCTGAAAGTTATCGCAAAATTTGTACTTTTCTTGTGTGTCAACGTTATTTTCGAGTTCGTTTCATCAAGTAATAAAAAATGCAAATCATTTATATTTAGTTAACAAAATAAACTCTTAATTGAAGAAAATCGACCATCACCGAACGACTAGACGCGGCGAGCAGTTCCACCCTTATGTTGTAGACATTCCTCCATTACGCACGAAGCGGTTTGCCTCTTCTTTCTTTATGCGAACGGCTAAGGAGTGGAACTCTATGCCGAGGTCAGTTTTTCCGGAAACCTTTAACCTGGATATCTTCAAGGCCAGAGTGAACAGACATCTAGGCAAGCGTGTACCATCCTAGGCCTCATCTTCGCTTTCCATCGGGGAAGATTGAGGTCAAACGCAAGCCTATTATTTCATAAAAAAAAAAGAAAATATATACATTTAAATTCAATTATCGATTAATTGTTCGTCCCTTGTATTCTTAAATAAAAGTGCTGAAATATTCCAAGCTTTATTGAAGTTATGTTTATGATAATATTCGAAGTGGTCGTTAATCAATAATTATTATTACCTGAATAATTTTCTATAAATAAAACTTTTCGACTTACCCACAATCGAAATCATAAAATATTTTTTTATTTTTATTTTAGATATTGTAATTCCATACATAATTGCAGCTGGATGTTGTACAAGTGTTACACAAAGTTCTTACTAGGCAATGATATATTTTAGTCCATGAAGTTGCTAAACTTTGCAAAAGTATTTAAAGTGGCTTTAAATACAAGAAAGCCGAGAACGTCTGCTTTGTCTTGTGCTTCAGTTCAAAATGTTATTCATTTCTGTTAAGTTACAACACTTGGTACACTAAGCTTAAGCGAGACATTTGTATACTGAAATATGTTTCCTAAACTTACATCTACGTATATATATATATATATATATAAATTATCTTGGCACACTTCACAAAATTATTACATACACAAATATTGTAATATGACGAATATGTAACGTCCATGTAAGTTTCTTCTATGCCTTATACCAAAGAAAACTCGGTATGTTACGGTCAATGTAAGAAATGCAGTTAGTACTAATAATGACCCCATTAAATACTTAATGAATGCCGCGAGACTTTTATTGTTACTGTTAATAATTTTTAGCACTTTCGGGTGTGTTTCATTAAATGTAATGCATTTAATGAAACAAGGATTTTAGCTTCACTATTCTTTAGTTATTCATTAATGGCAATGTACTGAATTAAAGAAACTGTGCTGTGAATTAAGAAAGTACTTATGAGTAGGAAACAATTCTGGGAGTGGGTTTCCTCCACCATATCGGAGGAACCACAGTGAAGCACAGTTTTAGAGAAATGAAATATTTAAGGTTTGAGGTTATGTCTGCACCAATTCTTTAAAATCAAAGGGGGAAGAATTTTTTGACTCAATTATTTCGTCACCCAAAATAAGAGGTCCTTCCTTGCGTAAGAAACCCCGCTCGCTTCCTCAGCATCGGCCTTCGGCAACGAACCTCAGCCTCTACAATATTTATCATATTATGAATTCTAACCTTAGACTTATGTGGCAAGTCTTATGTTTTGAGGGATAATGCTGTTCGCGTCCGTGGGCTATAGCTCTAGATACCCACACGTACAGTTGCATGGTGGAGCGAACCGGTTCCGGTGCTGTGTGGTGTCTGTACTGGGTGACTGTTCGCGGAGGGTAGCGGGATCCTAAGCACGGTCTTCCGCTGGCCGACCGCAGGTAGTAGAGGCCCAACTAGTAGGTTAGCCACCTATGAAAGGCTGCCCCGCCAACTCGCGAAAAATCCCTGGATGCGTCATCGTGCTGGTTGGCGACCAGATGCGAGGGCCCGGTGAACATCTTTGGGGGGGTTAGGGCGTCCCCGCGCGCTCCAGACCAGTCTCCCATCAGTGCAGCACTATGATTGTACCGCTTGGTATTCGTTTTAGCTATGCCTCGCCTAACTGTCCCCTTTCTGTCTGTCAGTTCACCAAAAATAATAATGAAAAAAGTTAAAATAAGAAACTGGTTAAACAGCGGTTGCACTCCCTTGCACTAAAAGTTCACCTATCCAACATCCGAGGTCTACACTCCAATCTCGTTCCAGTCCATCACTACCTTGAGACTGAAAAACTACATCTGCTGTTCCTCACGGAGACGCAAATCAGATGTCCAGCTGATGCAGCATACTTGCACTACCCAGGTTACACCCTGGAACACAACTTCAAATCTCGCGCTGGCACCTGCTTGTATGCTCGCGATGACATCTGCTGTCGACGTCTTCGTAACCTAGAGGATTCCAGTTTTTCCGTATTGTGGGTTCTGGTGGCTTGGAGCAGATACTCTATGCCAGTGTTTATCGGTCGCATACCGACAATATGGAGACGACCAGGCTCTTTCAGGATCTAACTGACTCTGTGGAAAAAGCTCAGCTCAGGTACCCGTCAGCGCAGCTAGTTGTTCTGGAGGACTTCAACGCCCACCACCAGGAGTGGCTGTACCCATACCTAAACACTAACCATGCCGGGAGATTAGCATACGCATTTGCTCTACCGCTAGGTCTCTCCCAAGTGTTAGCTGGCGCTACTCGGATACCTGATATTGATGGCCACACGGCCAATTGCTTGGACCTTCTGTTGACAACTGATCCAGACCGATATCAAGTTGCAGTCTTCTCCCCATTAGGTAGCTCCGATCACTGTCTGGTGAAATCTGTGTCTGTCTACTCGCCATCTGAACCCGAACACATGGGGACTAGGCGTGTATGGCAATACAAGTCAGCTGATTGGGATGAGATGCGGCATTTCTTTGCGTTGCGAGTAGTCGACCCGGCGTGCTGCGCGGATGCTGTTTCTGGAGTTATATAATATATGCTATTCGTATGTAGGCTATGTAATATTTTGTTCTATATTCTGATATCTCACTCCATGTGAGAGCCCGCCCTTGGTTCAACTCTGAGTGTGATAGTGCCGAAGCACTTAAGCACTTAGCTTACCAAGAGTGGGCGGATGCTCGAGCCCGCAAAGGGCCGAATGTCCCGAAACTGAAAAGAGCCTTCAATAGTGCTGCCAAGTCCTGCAAACGTGCCCTCCGCAAGGCCCGCTTCGACCATATTGGCCGTATTGGAGCCAAACTAGCGTCTTACCCATCCGGGAGTAAAGCTTTCTGGTCTCTTGCCAAATCGGCCAATTTTTGCCGGTCTTCTTTCCCGCTATTGCAGAAGTCTGATGGCTCATTAGCTCACACCGCCAAAGAGAAAGCAGACATGTTTGCCTCTCTATTTGTGAAGAATTCACAACTAGATGCAGCTGATAACTGCCCACCTTTGCTACCTCGTTGTGACTCCGCAATGCCTGAGGTACACATTTGGCAAAAAGAGGTACTCAAAATACTCAGAACTCTAGATGTGAATAAGGCTAGTGGGCCTGACGGCATTCCTGCCATTGTCTTGCGGTCATGTGCTCCTGAGTTGTCTCCTGTTCTGACTCGCCTCTATCGCTTGTCCCTGAGGACTGGTCAAGTTCCGAAGTCCAGGATGATTGCCAATGTCCAACCTGTACCTAAGAAAGGAAGTCGTGCCAACCCTGCCAACTACCGACCTATCGCAATCACCTCCATACTCTGTAAGGTTATGGAGCGTGTTTTAAACGACCGCCTCCTCGCATACCTGGAGGACAACGACCTCCTCAGTGACCGTCAAATCGGGTTTCGTCGAGGCTGATCTACTGGGGATCTTCTTGTGTATGCTATTCACCTCTGGAGCGAAGCCATTGAGAGACACGGTGAAGCTCTTGCCGTGTCTCTTGATATCTCTAAGGCTTTCGACAGGGTCTGGCACGCAAGTCTCATTGGCAAGCTTCCGGCATATGGTATTGCTCCCGAGCTTTGCATCTAGATCGAGGATTTCCTGAGGAACAGATCGATTCGGGTTGTCGTTAATGGCGCCTCGTCCGATCTCCATGATATTAATGCCGGTGTGCCTCAGGGGTCTGTGCTCTCCGCGATTCTTTTTGCTGCACATCAACGACAACACCCGATATCTTTGGGTATGCAGATGACAGCACAGTCTCGGGGAGATACTTGTCCGATGCGAAGTCTGGGGCAAAAGTCCAGTCTTTCAGGGAATCGATGATTGAGGGGGTGAACTCGAATTTAGAGGCTGTTTCCCAATGGGGTGATGCCAATTTGGTCGAGTTTAACCCCTCTAAAACACATGCTTGTCTGTTTTCGGCGAAACGGAGTCCATTCCAACTGACTCCGACTTTCCGGAATGTCCCCGTTCCGGTAAATGACCGTCTTGAGCTCGTAGGTCTAGATCTCTCTTCTAATCTAAATTTTCGTTACATCGAGACCATAGCAAACACTGCTGCCAAAAAACTTAGTATCCACTCGGGGGCGAGACGGTACTTCATATCGGAGTAGCTCTTAAATCTCTTGCATGGAATACTGTTCCCACCTCTGGGATGGTTCGGCTAAACATCACCTTGATGCTTTGGAATGAAAGCCTCGAACACCGTAGACGAGTGGCCTGCCTCTCGGTTTTTTATCGGATTCATTTCGGAGAGTGTGCGGAGGTTTTGCATAACCTAATACAACCTTCCCCTTTCCATCACCGAACGACTAGACGCGGCGAGCAGTTCCACCCTTATGTTGTAGACATTCCTCCATTACGCACGAAGCGGTTTGCCTCTTCTTTCTTTATGCGTACGGCTAAGGAGTGGAACTCTCTGCCGAGGTCAGTTTTTCCGGAAACCTATAACCTGGATATCTTCAAGGCCAGAGTGAACAGACATCTAGGCAAGCGTGTACCATCCTAGGCCTCATCTTCGCTTTCCATCGGGGAAGATTGAGGTCAAACACAAGCCTATTTTTTTCATATAAAAAAAAAACAAAGTCGGTTGACCACTGAGCACCGCCGACTTTCATTAAAAAGTCATACATTCGAATTAGAAAAGGAATACACAATATAACTTAGGAGCCATTCGTGTCACTAACAGGTAGGTTTATGAATGAATTAGTCACTTCAACCCTCGTCAAGTAAATGTCAAACGGCTGTTAGACAACACGGATGAATGGACAATAAAATAAATGTTCACTTACACAGATACTAGTAAAATACTTAAATACTATTCATAAAACTGCTATAAATACTTTTAAATATTTTACAAAATAAATATTGTTTAAACTATGCAGTAGTAATAGTATCTTAATATATTATGGAATTCCACCAAGTGACAACATACGCAAGTATTATATAAAAATAGTATTTATTTCTATGACATTTAAATAAAATTTTAATATCATAGAAATAGGCAGTATGAATTATTGGTGCCTATCTTTTAAATATATATTTATTTAATTTTGGTTATTTATGTACAGTGGTATCAAAGTTGCTCAGCGCGCTATGGAAAGGGCTATGCTCGGTGTTTCTCTGCGTGATAGAGTCTGCAACGATGATATCCGCAGCAGAACTAAGGTAACCGACATAGCCGTAAAGATCAGCAAGCTGAAGTGGCAATGGGCCGGCCACATAGCCCGCAGAACTGACAACCGCTGGGGAAAAAAGGTTCTCGAGTGGCAGCCACGTACAGGCAAACGCAGTGTAGGACGACCCCCCACAAGATGGAGTGACGACCTGCGCAGTGTTGCGGGAAGTCGATGGATGCAGGTGGCTCAGGACCGAGCTTCGTGGCAATCTTTGGGGGAAGCCTATGTTCAGCAGTGGAATTCTGATAGGCTGAAATGATGATGATGATGATGATGATGTACAGTGGTGGTCATATAATTAGAAACTTCTTCTTTTTTTTTTCTTATGTATAAAGATAGTATAACTTCAAAGTACAAATGTTCGTAAAAAATATACACATTCAATAATTAATAATCATGCAATAATATAGCTCATTAATTAACTCAAATAAAAAACTCATTAAATGCATAAAATATAAAACATATCTTACTTTTAATTACAAAATGAGTCTTACATGAGGAGTTTATTTTCTGTTATTGGCCGCTTGGACGCCTTATTAGAAATATTTTAAAAAAGCATCCATAGCTCGTTCTTTTTTTGAAATTGGAGAATAACATTTCTTTTTTGACTTTTTCTATAATTTTGGTGGCAATTCAAAATTTTATCTGAATTTTATTTTGTTCAAAATGGGCAAAAATAAAAGTTGTGACGCGTCAACTAGGCAAATAATTGTTAATTTACATATAGATCATAAGTGGGCGTACAGAAAAATAGCTGAGCATTTAAATTGATCTGTTAAGAAACTTTTTAATGCAATTGATCATTATAAAACACATGGAACTGTTGAAAATGTTCTTAGAAAGGCTGGGCCAAGAAAAACCTTTCCCAGAGAAGATACGCTAATCGTTCGTGTTGCTAAAAAAGACCCAAATAAAGGCTCCAACCAGATTAAAAATGAAGTTTTTTCGCCCGATGACCCGAGAAACATCTCGTCAAGACTGATACGCCGAACATTAGTGGAAGCTAAACTGTTTGGAAGAATCTCTCGAAAGGTACCGCTTCTTACCAAACAACACCGAGAGAAGCGATAATTATTCGCTAAAAATCACTAAAATATGTTAATTGGACCTTTTTGTTGTTGTTTCTAATTAGTTGACCATTATTGTTCATACCTTAAAACTGATTTAAATGTTTGTCCGTAATGTAATATTGAAACTGCACTTGTGTAATGGAATTTATATTGTTTTTCTAATAAATGATAAATCGTTGAACATATTGTTGTCCTATTAATTGTTTAATTTCAAAATAAAAACGATTGCGGTGAAGTATCTTACATAATGTCAAGGACCATTGGCAGTGTTTCTAATTATACGACCACCACTGTATATATTTATGTATATATTTACGTCTATATTTATGTATATTTATGCATATATTTATTTATAAGTAGGTGTATGTAGATTTATATAGAACGTTTTGCATATATGCATGTTTTCTCTTTTTTTACATTGTACGCGCGCAATATACCATTAACTAACTATTCACCTGTGGCAGGTCTGCTGGAAGACATTTCTTAAGAAATAAGCAGTACCTTTGTACAGACCATCTCCTATCATATTTATTTTTTTTCCGATTTACTTGTGTACATAAATTATTAAATAAATAAAAAATATATTTTCTCGTGTATGTAACTTAATATATAATTTTTTTTATTATTATAATAATAATAATTTAATTTAATTTTTTTTCACCAAATGAAATGACTGACCAAATGTTTGCTTCTGGAGAATACCATGAGATTTTGAAGACTTTTTCTATGAGGCATGACAGACATACGCAGGTTTTCTCCCAATGTTTTCTTTAACCGCCAATTACTAATTTAGTAGTACTTATAATTTCTACTCGCATACCATAAAATTAAAACGGATATTCGAACCCCTGAGCTACGGTACACACCGAAGGTAGCTTTTTAGCAAAATATATATCATCATCATCATCATTTCAGCCTATCACAAGTCCACTGCTGAACATTGGCCTCCCCCAAAATATATATACAAGATAAATATTCCGTAAATTTTCTTTCTTCGTGAGATCTTTTTGTGCAAAAAAGGCGTCTGTGTTTTATGAAGCATCGCGTTGCTCACTGATATGTTTCAGCGACCGAATAACGGCAGAGAGCTACGGCGTAATCGGTCTCTTAACATTAATAGCCGACGCAGAAGGCTAGGGGAAACCTAGTTATAGATAAAAACAACACGAATATTTTCCTGAAGGCGTTTTTGTTAATATAATCCCGATTTATCTCGTATTGATTGTATCATTGTGTATCTTGTGAGATCTTGTTTAAAGGAAAATAAATGGAATTTAAAAACGGCTATAAGAGATAAATAATAAAATTATTATCATTATTGTTTTAAGAACCAATTACTTTTATATACGAAAGTATCACTTGGTGGCTTTTACCAAAATAATATTATTGCTGTGCAAGGATCTAATTATAATTTAAGACACATTTAATTTCGTCGCTTATTTATAACTTTCCCATGTTGTAATGCTTAACAAGAATTTGAACAACATTCTAGAAAATTTAGGTACTTACTAAAATGTTAAAATTTTGTTCATTAGAACTCATAAAAGTTGACGATAATCAAGATATTTCCTAATCACGCAATAAATAAAGTTTATAATAGGGAGATAACCCATAAGAAACTTTATTTATTTTTCCTTATATATGGTTATACTTTAATATACTTAACGATAGCACATTTATATCAATGTCTTAAGATTATATTACCGTTATTACATGGGATATGAAATTATTAAAGTGTCATAACAATGTTATTTCTAGATATTTGTTAATACAAAACTTTGTTTAAGTAATATTATAAATAATGCATTCAGTAAAACAGGCACGTTCGAGCCTGGAACGATTCGGTGTGTGCTCGTCGACAAATTTTTTGTTACTTTTGATATCAATAAAAGAAACTTAAACTAGTTTAAAATTATTTAATAGTTTAAATATTATTTAATTAAATTTGAAATGAAACTAAATGATAGTTTTTCACGGATTTTATCGTGATTAATATGATTTTGTTTTGTTAAATCCGGGTCGTGGACCCGAAACGTCGGAATTTAAAGAATCTAACTAAACGCAATAAAATCCGTACAAAATACTTTCATTTAAAATGTGTAGCATTCACGTAAATACGTAATAGTAATCATTATAAAATTGTATTAGTTTTAAAACTAAAATATATTTCATAAGGAACGTAGTAAACGCATTGTACACATAAAATGGTATCATTTCAATGACAATATACTGTAAAAACTTTTATCTTGCGTATATTTTAATAAATACACGCAAAAAATATATCGCAAAGACGTGAGTGAGTCTACGACAGACGCATTTGTCACTTGTCACTGACACAATGTTAGCACCAATAACTTTCGAATAGTGATTTATGTTAGATTGATCGTCTAACTTTGAACAGACTTGACAAACTCATAGTGGAACTTGTACTATGGTGTCTAAATCTTTCAATGCCTTCGTTATCTTTAGCACCACCACATTTATTAAAGTAGTATGGGAATTAGATTCTTGGCAGTTGAGTGTACAGAATTCCTAGATACATATTATAGAACGGCCCGATAGCCTAATAGGTAGCCCTACCTTCGAAGCTGAGGGTTGCGGGTATGATGAATATTAATGTTTGTAAATTATGGTTGTTTATTTATGTATATATATATATATATATATATATACATATATATATATATATTTATGTATATGTATATGTAGGTACATGTATCTTTATATTTTACCACCATACAGTTACCAAGTCACCGGAGATCCAAGTTTGGGACTGAATCGCGTGTCTGGTTGTCCGATATAATTTATTATCTATCAAAATGTGTGATCCAATTGTTTCGGATTCGAATTCAATTGCAATGATTCCGTGTATTATTTTCTTCGTTTTCGTAGGATTGCTTGTAGGATACAGCCAAGTGAATATGCAAAAGTGTCACTAAGTTTGATGTATTATTTCGTTAGAAACCTGTCTAAGTTCACTGTTGGACTAAAAGCACGAGTCTCATTATCGGGTTCGCTCCTGTAGGTTTCTGTTCTGTGAGATTATCTAGGTCATAGTCGCATCATCGTACATCACCCTACTCAATCAAAATGAGCTGAACCCGTCAATGTGCACGACCGCTCTCACCACACAGAGTACTCCTGTCCAAAACCCTGCTTGAGTATTCTTACTGCATCTTGAGTTCGTGTGCATGAAACTTTGCAACAATGCTGCATCGTTGATGTCTACGTGATTATTCTAGGTCACAGTTTCTTTGTTTACAGTCATCTGTGACTTAACTTACACTAACATTGGCTGCCTCCTAATGGCAAAAATCAAGAAACATTTGGCACGATACTATAAAACCTCTTTTTTTCGGCTTTTTAACCCTGTGTGGTGATAGTGTTTAATTATCTGCCAAAATCAAAGTGATATTTAAACAATTTTGTGACATTTCTTAACATGCTTGAATACTTGTTCAAGTATATCGTCAGTAGAACGATAGTCAACTTCTACTGTAGATTTATTGGACTGATCGCACCAAAACATAAATCGACGATCTTCGTCCTTTAATTGAATTTGCCATTTACTGTGCACATATCCGAGCACATGCGGCATTTCACACTGTCAATATCATACATCAAACTTGAAATATACAGAAATTACAAAATCCCACTCAAAACACAATCATAATTTTTTGAGTTCGCGCCAATAGTCCCTGACACACCTCTCTCGCCCGAGTATCGTTCATACATCTACACATGCACGCCTTCGGTTATGGGTACTTTTAATTTGGTCACATCTTCAATATATCGCCAACTTTACCACCCGGCTACATATAGAACATGTTATTACTGCAAGGGAATTAAAGTTGAAATCCACACTTTTCTTAATAGAGATTTAAGGACAATGCATTGTGTAGACTTAAAGTATCATAAAAGACATAAAAGAATTCCATCTGGCACTGTTCACCGCAATGCAAGGACTGTTTTATTTTACGTCTTTATTTAAGATGTTGCCACATCTTACAATATTAAATTAAACTTTAATGTGATTGGTAATTGCACTCTTTGTATAAGACGTGTATAAGACGTCTTCGGTTCAAATCGCAATCGGCTAACGACACTTAATCCTCGTCGGGATTGGATTTATTGTGATTTAAACTTCCTTTGAATCTAAAAATGAATGATAGAGTTTCACAAATGTCAAATACAGAAAGAGTGTTAAAGTAGTCTGTTCATGTGCGGGGATAATATAATAAACTAAAATATTGTTGTCAAAATTGGCCGATGCCATCAATTATACAAATGTTTGTTCAAATGCTAAACTTAAAATTACTGATGCACAAATGTTGTTCAGATAATGTATCAGATCACCTGTTAAAATTCTTAACTTCATAGTCCTATGTGGCAGTACGTTAATAATATAGCTGATGTAGCACTCAAACTTTAACGATTCTTTTATTATTTCTCACTTAAAGTAAATTTAACCCGTTTTGTAAGTGAGTTTTCTTTTTAATTTCATTGTAATAATTATTAAATTACCATTAACACAGTTATTTTAGTTTACTTCTACCTAGCTTTAATACCGGCTAGAGTTAGGTTTTGCTTTTCTGCACAATCTTTTATATTTTTCCCTATTTGGAGCTCCTCAATAAGAAACAAAGAAAAATCTTTTATTCGTAGCTACAGTACAATATATGGTATATAACATAATACAATACAACACAATACATTTGATGCAAAATACAAAAAACAGTAAATATTAATATCACTATTGAACTGCAGCCACAAAAATGCGGCCCACTCAGCGTATTGCTACAGCCGAAATGCTGCAGCGCTGATATTCTGCCGGCACCCTTGACAAAAGTCCTGCGAGCAGCTGCCCGGCAGTATCTTTTATTTGAATTTACTAACAAGTAAGAAATAATTTCACTATCTTGCGTAAACTTAATACAATGACCGAGGTTTAAAATATTAAGGATTTTGGAATTACTACTAATTATTTGGTTACATCATAGAAAGTAGTTATAGACTTAAATTTTTTACTAGAGTTTATGTATTTTGGAGTGAATGGGAGACGTATCTACTGTTTCCCTGTGCCATATAAGTAAAGGCATAATTGCAACTAATAGATGCAAAAAATGGAAAAAGATGGTTGTTTGTTTATGTCTTTGCTTTGAAGTCTTTTTAAACCTACAGTTTATTCGAAATAGTGTAGTGTTGCGTATCAGATTGAGTGATACCACACATTTTACGGAGAATCTTCATTTCGGCGACGTGACAGGGCAAGAGAACCTTACATTGTACTCATTCAAGGGTGTCAATGTTGATTAAGAGAAAAAATCGTAACAGATGACCATTTGTTATAGGTCAAATTTGAAATATTCAGTCCGATTGCGTGCAGCAACTTCTTAGGTATATCGGTATATCGCCCAACAGTATACTGCTAACACACTGGTGGTTATGATAATGATAAATGAAAATATTATGTTTAGACCGCGGAATGGGAATTGAATCTGCGACCCCAGCGCTGCAGCCGTATGCTTGACCACTACGCCACCGACTCAATAATTAGACAAAACAAAGAATATTTTTGAATTAGTTAGTAAAATATATTTTAGAAAAAGTTTGGTTGATAATAAAAACAAAGTTTCTAAAAATTAAAAGACAATATTATGTCATACAATATCTAAACTCCTTTAAATATCGAATGAAAATAATTTGTACAAGATGAATGCTTCAACTATGAAAGCGCCTTAGGTATTTTGTGACACTTTGTAAAAGTTTGATATTACGGTTGTGCTGAACTTTTAATTAGGAGGCAAATTGTTTCTCTGAATTACTAAACAATTCCTTTTATATTTATTAAGTAGCTTGTTTTGTAATTTTACCGTTGGTTTTTTGACATTACAATTCTTTTGGTGCGTTTAAATTATCACTGTTTAAATTATGAGAGTGATTTTACGATGCGCTTGTTCGCCGTCACGCGAGACTCACACTTTCCTAAAAACAGACACGATTATATTTGCTTCTAGGTAATAGATTTCTATAAAATTTTTCAGAACGTTGATAACGAGATACAATTTTTGTAGATTGTAGTAACATTGAGTAAGTAGGTTTCATATTTATTCCATATACATACTCAAGCCTCCGAGTTACCTCACTTATCGAACAAAACGCAGAAGCACAAGATGCTTCTACTTCATACCGGTATTCTGCGTGGCCGTGGTGCTTCCCCGATCGAACCGACCCATTGGAGCAATAGCAAAATAGCAAAAAGCACTGCTTGCTACCACCTAGTGTAAGTAAGTACCCCAGGATGTACCATATAGATGTAGTTTTATAAGATACTTATATTGTGTTAGGTTAGATACCCTCTCAACCCCCCACCCCCAAAAGGATTCCTGGCTTGTCGTGATGGAGAGTGGGGGTGCTTAGCGGACAGGAATTTTCGTATACGACACAATAAATTTATACAGGAAATTCTACAAATAAATCTACATACAATATTTACTACATAGATAAGAAAACGCGGCAAATGCGTTGAAAATATTTTAATTGTACCAAAATATTTAATACTATAGATAACTGCTCAAATAGCATGTTACGTGTTTCATTTGTTATTTATTGAACGCTATTCAGCGAAAATTGTAACTTTATTCCTCCGGCTATAAACCACTTTTATAACTCAACGGAACTCGTAAAAACTGTGAATGACGTATTTGCTTGATACAAACTATTTGCTTTTTGTCACTCATACATCATTTCTCGTTGGTTGTCTCGTTCCTATTAATCATAAGTTTGTTCATAAAGAGTAGTCCATTGATGAAATTTTTATGCTAAAAGATATCTTTATTATATTAATGGTTAAATGGTTATATTTGCCGTGCGGTGTCGGCTTAAGAATCTGTCACTCCCTGTCAACCCGTACCGTTGTTTGAAAGAAGCGACTGAGTGTAATGCCTTGAAAATCGAAATTGCTACCGACAGATGGCGAGATAACCATCTCGAAAAATAACCAGACCAAAAATAAGGATACCGGCGACAAGCAGCTTCTAAAGAGCGAGTTGTCTGGCACTGCCATTGTCAATTCGCTTACCGAAGGTAAATCCTTCTTATGGGACAGGCTTATATCCTGCAGTGGAAAGTTTACAAGCCGTTAAGGTGAGGTAAGGGTTATATTATAAAGTCAAACATAAGGCATTCTCGTGACTCGTGTGACTTATGTATGCCTGTCACCCACAGGGGAGATGGATTTTGATCCGGCACGACTTAGCCAAATGTTCGTCTTCGTCCCTCCGAGAGCTAGAACACGATGAGAGGTGAGTCTATTCGCTGGGTTTGCTAACGAGGATGGAGGAGGATATAAGATTTATTTTTCTTGTAGTCGTTTCTTACACATAAGACATGACAAAAAAAAAGTTGACAGTAAGAAAGAAGCATAAAAATTTAGGTTTCAAAACGTTTTTAAAGTAAAGAACTATGGCTTCTAGAAATTATATCTATTAGTTAAATAATAATGCAATTGCAATATTATTAATATGAAAAAAACTAAATAATATTATTAACTTTTTGGGGAGCGGAGGCAAACGAGCCAGTGGCTCTCCTATTGGTGTGAAAGTGATTACGCACGTATATCTGCAACACAAGAGGAGCTGCAGATGCGAAGCCAGAAAAGGGGGAGTGGGCCTAAGGTTACTTCACTCACCGAACGAAACGCATAAGCACAATTTGCCCCTATTTTACGCCGGTATTCTGCGAGGTCGTGATAGAACCTTGGGCATGCCAAGTGTGTAAACACATCCCCTTATATAAAACCTTAAGACAGTAGATTTTGAATATTTCAATTTTTTGTTTTTTTTGCGCTAAAATTTTACTTTTTGAATTGTAAAGTTAATTTCACGATAGTTAAGAAGAGCTTCTGTCACTAGTATAATATGACATTTAATAGGATGTCTCCAAAATCTGTATATGTTGTTAAATCAAATATCATTTTCATTTCATTAATTTTCAAGTGAGATTTTTTCATAAATATGTTAGAATATTTACGAAATAAAACTTATAATCCCTATGTCGGTCGTTTAATATGATATAACTTTTACAACGCGATAGTAAAGCGACGAGTTTCTTACTATTACAGTATAAAACCTTTTCGAAACTTTTCCTTTATTTACTTACAGCTATAAACTGCAGCGGTATTACCTAAACTTTTAATTACGCCAACAAACCTCATTCATGAAAGAAAATTATAAAAACTTTAATAACTAAGCTTATATAAAAGAAAAGTTCAGTTCATAGAATAATGTGAATTTAGTTAACTTTTGGTTATTACATTTTTTCACTACTTCAATTACATTCAACACTTTTAGGTAATTAAAATTTCCAACCGCAGTGTGGTGGGTGATTGCGACAAAGCTTCCTTTTCCAAGATAAGTTTGCTTTGGTTGGCGCTTTAGAGGGAAGGCTTATATTCAATGGTCAACTTACAACGGTTGATGAGGATGAAGATAATTAATTTAAAATTTGACACATATTTTCATCATGAATAAATAATTGACCTTTTCATTTACATACTAATACTATAAAATTCCCGTCAATCCGCACTGGAGCAGCGTGGCGGTCCCTCTTCCGGCTCCAAAACCCTCTCAGATACTCTTATTTGAGAAGTACGCCTTTTCCCAACAGTGGGCACTTACAGGCTTCTACTTTACTTTACTTATAAAGTATCTGAAAGCACGTTATTCGTATCTACAGAACTTTATACCCTTCAAACCGGAACACATTTGGAGGGTTAATATTTGAAGAAAAAGTAGGCATACTCCTTCTTTAACCCTTACCTTAATAACTCGTATCGTGTTACAAAAATAGAAAATTCAATAGTTACGACACGTCAAGGGTTATGAATAAAATAATTTATTAATGTTTTTATGAAGGATTTAATTTTTTTAACAAGAACACTGGCAATGCTCTTTAAGTAACATTACTAATATTGTTGTTATCCCTCCAACTATGCTTACAGCTTGTATCTGGAGTGGTTCACGACAAAAGTCGAATGGCGGGCTCGAAGTTACGACATGATGTTTCGCAGTCCGCAACCTAACCCATTAGTTACAATACAAGTTCTTTGTTATAGTTCCTTATAAAGTTACTTATATTTGTCACTAGGTGGCAGGCTCCTTCTCTGCCCAGGAGTCATCTGGGTAGGTACGACCTGCATACCCGTTTCTGTCGCCAAGCAGCAGAGTAACGACTGTTGTGTTTCTATTTGAAGTGAATATTGAAGACAGCCAGTATAATTACAGGCTGTTAGGCATTCTATGTTAGTTCTCTGGGGTGACAACGCATCTAGAATCTTATTCGATTGAAGTTTTTTGCAGGTGTTCATGGGCTGCAGTAGCCAATTACCATCAGATGGACTGTTTTTCAGCTAGTTTGTCACCCTAACCTAATAAAAAAATTGTGTTTTACAAAGTAATTAAATATTTATCAAAGTAGCTTTGTATTTAAATAACCTTAAAAATTCAATAACGGTGCAATTTTCTATCGAAAATTTATCCCAAGTAATATAAAATTAAGTTACTCCTCTGTTTTCGAGTCTATTGCCTAAAGTTGAAAACTTTCCCGATCACAGTTTCTACTTTCATACTTAATATGAAACCAGTGAGATTTATCTCGCCTGCTCAAATCCACAGAAATGTAATTACACAATGCAAAGAAAAGCTAAATTTTATGAAGTTTTCCGCGAACTCGGCTAGCTTTTTTCTTTTCACTATTTGACAGATTTATATATTAAATGTAACAATTATTTCCGATCAAGCTCAGTCGTTACTGAAGACGAAATCAATAATCGTGCTGACAATGTTATTTTTAATTTCGAAATGAGTCACTTACATTTGCAGCATGTGACACTGTAATATTATTTTCGTTAAAGTGTTATAATGCCTATTAAATATTAAACAAAAATATGGTAAAATGAATTATTACAATGACAAAATTAAAAAGTTTTTTTTGTGTGTATAATTATTGCTCGAGGCTAAACTTCGTTGTCTCAAGCACTGTCTGCTTATTTTAAAGGTCACATTTCGGATTTATATTCTGTCCCCGTCATCAAAGCTCCGAGTGGCAGATTTGAATATGTTCAGGTGTTTTCCACATTCGAATGATGTAAATGAATTTATCTAATGAATGTATTTATGATTGGTTATATATTCATGGAACAAATTTGTTTCTTCCGTTCCGTTCCATCTTTTTCTCCTAATGCCAACCTCACCTGCTCGTGGCACCAAGATAGCAAACAAACGAAGCGTTACTGACGCGATAGTATCGTTTACTGGTGTTTTTTTGCTCTTCGTACAGCAGTGTACTAAAATAGGCTTACCAGCGCGTACTGACGGGAGAAGGCTATTTAGCCATGCAATGGAGGAGCCACGGTTGCGTTTCGAACGGAGATCACATGACCGTTCGACAGTCCTGTTGGGAATCTCCGTGTGATTTTAGTCAGTTGTAGTCCGACGTTACCTTGTTGCCTCGTCTAGTGAGCCGGGTATCAAGAATGGATTTACCCCAGGAAAACGAAGACATCGTCATTTATTAAAATCGAATTGAAATTCAAATTGCAACGAAATAAACATTTTAAATTACGCAAAAGCGTTATGTACATTTTCAACCGCAAGACGAAAAATTAAATATTTTTGCGATGCTAAGTGACGAGCTAATTTAAGCCCGTGTTTCAACAACAGACTACACGGGGATAAAAGGTGCCACGCGCTAACGAGTAACGACTTTAACTCTCTACGCGAGAAATAAATTAATTTACAAGAGTAACGTAGATATAATGTTTTGTATTAGAAGTTGTAGGGCAGTACCTTCGTCAGATTTTTGCTGTAATATTCATGACTTTGTAGTGAAAAACCTTGTTTCATTAGACTTAAATAAAGTTGGACAAGCATTGAACATACACGTAATGGAGCGAGGATCATCACCGACTAATACTTTATTAAAATATTTACAAACCTACATAATTTCTTAGAAGGTATGAAAAATAAGCTGGCGGAATGAAAATCAACCAAATATAAAATAAAATCGAATCATCAATTCGGAATTGAATCGCCTCAACAGTATAATTGTTACATGTAATAAAAATGTTAGTTTTAGTATTAAATAAAACTTTTAAACTGGTATACGGTAATACTGCTGTGACGGAGGCGCGGAACCCGAAGCTTGTTGTCGTACAGAACTTCCTTGACATGCTTAAGCTCGGTGGCCAAGTGTTTACCGTCACAGATCCCTCGAGCTCTCTGAAACTCTCAGTTATATATTTCCCATAAGCCACACTGTGTATAGAAAAAAAAACTCTTACAAACAGATGTTTAAACAGTTAATCTCGGCACCATCCATCTCAGTTAGCTACTGTTGGTAAATCTTAGTTTCATTTCTAAAACTTTGATTTTTTTATTGGATTAGCATGAAAAATGATCTAATAGTTCACTTGATAATATATAGCTCCTGCAGCCAATGGACACCTCCTAAAAACTTTAAATGAATAAGGTTACAGATGCGCTATCACCCCTGTGAACTATGACGTAAAGCCTCACAGCACGAAATTATACTGGCTCTCTGTACCCTTCAAACTGGAACACAACAGTTGTTAAAATACTTGGCGGCATAAATGTGTAAGAGTGTGGTACAATCTAAAACGACTCCTAGGCAAAGAAGGAAATCTACGCCCGAAGAAAAGAAAAATTAAAAAGACAGATTGTTGTATATTTGTTGCAAGCATCGGTTAGTTTGACCTTAAATTCTGTTAAGGTGCATTACCTACTCAGGCGAGCATCTAAATCAACTCCTATTATTATAGCAACTTTGTTGCAACGATTGCTTAGTTCGAGTTTAAATACTAAAGTGTTGGTACATTTTCAACAGTAGTGGTTGATAAAACTCATAAAATTCATCAATGGTCTCGTTGCCATACAGTTACATCGTTTGGGATTGCGTTTGCCCATTTGAATAATTTGATTGCTTCCAATATTTTACAAGCAAACTGAACAAAGTGGCTTTCAATGCAAAATAGTATTGATACGCTAGTATTTACAGATTCGAACAACTGCGTACAACGTCTTGTTATTTATATATGCATAATTATTCAAAGTCCATGAGATCTTCTTCTCCATCGATTATTTCTATTCAGCTGTTGTAAATGTGACTAAGCTATACAAATGTACATTTATGTAAATGTTCATTTGTATAGCTTAATGTTTAAAAATATTTCAGCAGTAAATACAATATCTATTAACACATAGTATTATATCTTATTATCTATTATCTATACTATTATCTATAACACATAGCTTAACACATATTTAGGTTAAGTAAGCTGTAATATAGTAAATGATTTTAAGACATTAAAATAATACATAATGTGTATTATTTTAATGTCTTTTAAAATCAATACATAAACGTATAATAAATAAATAAATAACATATCTATATATATCGAATGTATAAGTTAAGGCCTTAAATTCACGATTACATTGATTTGCTGGTGGTAGGAGTCTAGTCTGCTTTACTATGATACCCACACTAGATAATAATCTGTATCGTTGGTACCTATACGATTAACGTTAAGTTTTAGAGCCTCGACATGTTTGAAACGATATTATGATGTATAACAATAATATTAAGAAATAACAACTTTAAATGAAAATATATAGATAGAATCTGTACAATACATAACACAGACACAATATATAAAACTATATATATAATAAATAATTAAATAAATAGTCCATTGCTTAAGTTTGAGTATTGCATTTCAGGTTCATATAAGAGATAGAAGTAGTATAGTAAGTTCAATGCAGCATATGTATGCGTTGTCAGCCAATTACCAAGGAAATATTTCGCCTGATTTAATTAATTTTTTACTTGTTAGTAAAACGATAAAAAATACGAAATATCTAGTAATCCGTACGTATGTAAACGCAACATTGAAATTGCGAGTTGTATGTTCTGCGTTAGATCCTCGTTCGAACTCGTTTTCGTGAATACTCTAATTTTTGAAGTCTCCATATTCAATCAAGGTTAATTTTAATTCAAAGAGGCTACTTAATTAAAATGGAATCTTCATACTTCAACTCTTGTTACAACATATGTCAAAAAATATAATAGGATTCTACAAAAGCTGTTAGTTTTGTACTCTCACTTTTGATATTGTACTCACTTTTGACATGGTATTTTCAGTTAATTTTGCATAATGATATTTATAACTAAACCTACTATGATTTATTGAATGTTAAAGTATTATTATAATGAGAATCTCTATTATTGCATCGTCTGAAGAAAATATCTGAATAATAATTTGAATTATACCAGAATTCAACTAAAATTTTATGTAATCTATGAAAAATATTTTTTTTTAAACATGTTTGTATGTCAGTAGTAAATAAAACAGAGACATGTATGAACGTTATTTTTCAGCAAAATATCCTCTTTAAATGATTTAAAAACAAGAGCACACTTTCCGAGCTATTGAATAAATCAAACGATACTCTGAACGCTTTTGCTCGTGACTTTACAAGGACTAAGCCCAATTTACGGCCATTTCATGTTTTTTCACAGAAAATTCACTGAAAGTTGTTCTACACTCGCCGCTATTTTCGCTACGAACGTAAAATTGAGAAATTCGTATGAATATCGTACTTACTTCTTACGGTCAACTATAATTATGAGCATGCATTTCTATATTAGTAAAAGATTTTTATTATTATTAATATAATTACTCTATTTATTACTTAAATATAATATAATATATATAAATACTCACCCCTGGGTGATCCAGGGGAAGCAGGCTGCGATTATGGACATTTAGCACCATCCTGCATCCACATATCAACGAATACATTTTCGTCGATTACGTGTACTCTTAATTAGCTCCATCTCCTTATGACGATAAATTAGTCGATAAACGTTGTAAACTACATGTCTATCTACGAGCCGTATGGTTAGGTATCAACCCATACATGATTCTACGGACCAACAGCCTTTAGTCAAAATCATTTTTTTATTGGTCATGAGAATATAAATTTCACTTGCCAAAAGCCATTATTTTTTCCATCTACCTATTTCGTAAAGAGGTCCCTCGGTCGGAGAAGAAACAAGAGAAAGAAACTCTGTAGATATTCTCTTTTTATATTCTTTTTTATAAATAAACATTTATATTATTACTCATCATCAAAATTGGAAAATCAGTAAAGAATTCCTCAAAAACATCAGCTACCTCCTGGATCAGTCGTTGTAACTTTATTGTTAGTATTCTGCCGGTAGTCAGAGCTGCGTGTCTTGTCCTTTCCCGTTTCTCTATTTATAATAATCTAAGTTATTTTTATATTATTAGCAGCGTTATTAGTTGTATTACTTAAGTGAAATATTTTGAAATGTTTTGAAATATTTCTTAACATATTCTTTAAGTGTTTCTCTATCGTTGTGTGACATTTCGCTGTAAAGTTCATACAACCTTGTCATATTTCGGTGAATTCCAGCTGTTGCCCATTCGTTAAAAGTCTTTGAAGTAAAAATAGTATTCAATTCATTGCTTAAGAGATTAAATAATGCACTGTATAAGGCATTTGTTGTGTCTAACTATTTCGATTAAAAAGGTATACCAAGCCGGTATAATTACAGGGCATGGTACCAACCTGGTCGAGCCAGCCCATTCAAGCAGCAGCAAAGCCGCCGTTTGGCGATTCCTCGTAGCGCTGCAGCTAAAGGCTTAGCCACAACGCCATCGTCATTGTCATCATTACAGTCTGTCACAAGTGCACTACTGAATACAGGTCTGAGAACGAACCACGGTCTTGAGTCACTTGCGCCATCTACTTTCCGCAAAACTGTACAGATATATCGGCACTCTATCATCTTACACTGCGTTTACCAAACAAGAATATTTCTTCCCCAACAGTTGTCAGTTCTTCGAGCCTTGTGGCCGAGCTGGCCAATTGCTACTACTTGCTTACTGATCCTAACGGCTATGTCGATTACCCTAGTTCTGCTGCTCTAGTTCGTCATACGATCTGCACTGAAAGACCACGTCTCGGTTCCGTAAGTCATCGCTGGCAAGACGCACAAGTTGTACATTATCCGTCGGAAGGTTGGTGAGTTAAACAGTCTATCCGACTACGTAAGTTCAATGTTCAACTTACGTTGTCTATCCGACTACGTAACTACGTACATACTCTCGTATACATACTTGTGGAAATTCTAGTGTAGTGTTCCCAACAACAACCGGTATTGGAAAAATATGAACTTTAGATATGATCTTTGTCTTGTCCATATAGATCTTAAGACTAAACCTTTACGAGACAACATTGTGGTCATTGATCACAGTGTCAAGGACTAAGAAAGTTGGGTGAAGTAAGGGAAATACATTTCCATTGATGTTAATACCGAACTATTTCATTTAAAGTATTTTAAATAACGGATTGTAAAATCGGAAAGTACAGTAGTTTCCTTCAATAGTGAGCTATCAGCTTTTGGATTCCTTTGTTATGATGTCGGAACAGAACTATGACAAATAAACAAGTTACGTCATTTGGATCGACGCCAATCTTCTAGTGATATTTATTATGAAGTTCCCGAGGGAGTTGCATTCCAAAATAAACAAAACAAAACGCGTTATAAGTTGTCGGTTACGTTTACTGTAACTTGATAATTAATTATAATTTTTGACCATATTTTGTTTGTGTTTTCATTTTATTTTCTAATGCCTATACAGTTGAACCGCAATCATGTTTGGGTAAAGTATTGATTCGTAACATAGACCCACGACCATAAAGGTCGTATGTTGACTGATGCGATGTGATGTCCATGGTGCAAGGCGGCAACTTACATGTACTATTGTTAGTTTTCAACTGCGACGAATGTATATAAAAAAGGCCCAAAATGTACGCAATAATAAATAGATTAAATCATAATCACATTTCCGTAGCCGATGTTTAATGCGAACTGAACATTTTTTTTTTTTTTTTCAACAAATGTCTATCGTTTCTTCAACGGGGACTGTATTGTTTTTGCATGAATTTGATTTTAATAGAAGATGAATGTACATATTATTTAAAGTCATAATTCAAACATATGAAACATTAAAAACAAAACCTTTCATATCGACTTGCTGCACAGTCAAGCAGGCAATGAAGTGGCGAATGTAATATATCAAATTATAGACGAAACCTGCATTGAACATAAATATCGATAATTGTACTGCAGTGTATTAAACAATATATTTTACAAAACAAGGTCAATTTTGTTTGCGTTGAATTAGCGTGTGACTCTTTCACTCAATAGATTCAATTTAAAATTTTGTAACACACAAGATAAAACTTATGTCTATGTTAATAGAGTCAATTAATGATTGCTGTGGATTAGTAATATAATGAATAGACGTTATAATACAATGTAAACCGCTACCCCAAATCCTTTCGTGGGCCGCGGGTTATGTATTGTACTTAGGGAGATGATGGAAATCGAACGGTTTCCGACAAATTGTGGAACAATAATCACAAATATTTCAGACCTAAATTATCCAGACTGGTGACGGGTAGCAACGTCTAAATTTCCAGAAGTCTGGTTCTGCGACAGCTAACACGTTTGCCAGGCGAGATGGCAAATCTTTTCTGTAGGAAAGTCAAGTGAACTATTTATATTAAAAATGAAAGCAAATAATTAATACTTAATACAATCTTCGAGTCTTCGAGCCTTTAGTTGCAATTATAAAAATCAATTTTATAGTTAACCGGATGGGAAGAGTATCCAGTTACCTCAGTCACCGATTAAAATGCAGAATATCAAGATGCCTCTACTTTTCGCCGGTATTCAGCGAGGCCGTGGTACTACCCCGATCGAGCCGGCCCATTCGACCAGCAGCCAAAACTTCCGCTTGACAGTAGGTGCAGACAGCATCCAAGGAAAGAAAAAGAGTAGCAGATTTTGACGCCGACGGCTAATAATAATTAGATAATCTAAAAGGTTTTATATTAAGACTCAAACATGAGCGATGTTACGTGCTTAGGATGTAATATATTGCAGAATCTGTACTACTACGTTAAATTTATACGTTCATGAAGCAAACCATGGAATAGCGTCATGCTCAATAAATCTCATCACTGTTATGGAGATAACATATTTTAGTGCCTTCGGGGATCTTCATAAATTTAAACGTAATTTATGAGTACGATGATTTGTATGTGTATAAATTGCATTGAAATGAGTTCTGAGCGGTAATAAGGGAATACGCGATTTACGAACACAAAACATTACTCGACACAATTTATGTGAGAGCTTAAATAAAAAGAAAAACTGTTTTAGCAAAACTTAAATTAAGAATTTATTGGTTAATATTGTATCATTGTCAAATTAGCTTCGTTAAGAGCCATGGCAGATTGCTTAAAGAAATTTTTAGTGTTTAATTTAACATGTACTCCTACTTACGTAAAGGAAAACAAAGTGAGAAAATCTGCATGTATGCGAAACAATAAAAAATGCACGTGGACTGTACACGACTGTACTGTACACGTGACTATACAATCAAGCAGCGCAGGTACAGTGCTGCGGACTCTTGTGAGAAATTTACATAATTCTTTTAACTATTAATACTGCTATTTTAATTCATTTTTAACTTACATAAACGGCATGTAAATATTCCACTGCAGGATTTGCCACAATCAACGTGCTCGGCACTCGGATTGAAGATCTCAGCTACCCGCATCGGTCCGATTAATATTGGTCTGGTATTCTGGGATTATTTTTCCGCCATCTGCCGGCGGCCATTGTGATATTCAAGGCTTTACGCTTAGTCTTACTTACGAGCCCCACGGGTAGAAAGACAGTGGCAGATTCTTACGCTGCTACCACTCTGTAAACTTTCAAGTTAATTAAGTAAAGTAGCTTAGTTAAACAGAGCACACAGAAAGTTTTGCGATAGTAAAAATAAAAGTTGTAATTGTTATAGTTTTGTTACAATACATCTCCATCGACGTTACAAAGTTTTGTGCTTCTAAATTTTTATATTAGCTTGTTTGACACTTCTTATAAAAATTTATTACTATTACAAATCTTCTTTATTACGAATTTTGTTCTATAGACTACAACTAATAATTTTTGCCTCTTAAAATCTCTTCATGTATTCCAGGATTGTCTATGTTTGCTTATTGGAAAAGATGATAAGGCATTCATCATAGTAATTACAAACCATTGCTCCACCTTTCTCTTTTACAGTTTGCTTCATCAACATTCTTGAAAAAATATTTGCACAATGATAGGTCACAAAACATGTAACGTAAAAATTTTACCTAACAAGACTCAGAACAATATTATAATGGATTTTCACAGTCAGTCGGACATCGAGCTTCATATTTAACTTGCCGGATCCACTGGGTGTGGTAAAATCCGCACATTTGCTACATTAACATTTTACGTCAAAGATTTTTGGTGCCAAGCCTTTAACAAGCTGATAAATTTTAATTATTAATAGTAAAATATGGCAAGCTCTAACACTAAGTTTTCAAACAAGTAATTTCCTTAAAAATTAACACAACATTAGGAATAAAGTCAATTTTTTTTTTGTTGTAAACCAACAAAAAAATTAATTATGCCGATTATTTTCTAACCGCAAATAAACATACAGACGGAACTTCAATGATCGTGATATTGAGGAATACAATGAGCTGAGCTGAGGGTTGGATGTTCATTAGGTGTCGTGCTTTAAAGCCTCATGCTTATTTATGGTAAAAAGCCAACTCACTAAGATATTACGAATAGTGTCATCATTAACGTTGGAGTTAATTGCGATTTTCTTTTATTGGATTGGTGTGACAAACGAGCTAACAGTCCACCTGATGGTTAGTGACCACTGCAGCTCTATGAACATCTGTAAACAAATTCAATCTAAGAACGTTATAGATACGTTAACAACCTTGAGGACTGTAATGGAATGCCTCATAGACTGTAATTATACTGGCTCTGTAACTTTCAAAGCTTGTGACCTTTCAGGAACATTTGTTACACTGCTGTTTGGCGATAGAAATGGGTAAGAGTTGGATACCTACCCACACAGGCAGAGAGGGAGTCTACCACCTAGTATTTGAAGCGAGTAATATTTGAAGTCGTCACAATACTTCGAAGGTATTGCAGCTATCTAACCAGTAGTATGGTGTATATCTAAGCAGCTATCAAACAATTTAAGAAAGTCGAAAGTTAAACCACATGTTTCTCAAACTACGTGCTTGGTATTCAGAAGCTGATTAATTCCGTCGTACACAGTTTTGGTGCGCCCGAAGCTTTAAGTAATACGTAAGTGATTTTTTCTTTAAGAAAGTTGAATAACTTTGTGGTAATGAATAATTATGACACGAAGGAGGATTTACCGTAATAGTCAAGCTTGGCCAACGGGTTGGCGATCCCAGTAACAAACACTACCACCAGACTTTAGACGCTACTGCTCTTAACCGGTCCGGATAATACAGGTATGACATAGTTAAAGTTCAGGTATTTCGGGTATTACCTTCTGTCGTTAGGCATATTCTTTTAAGACCACCGCACGTTAACTTGTCATCCGCCAATTATTCTGCAGTTACTGGAGACTTTTTTTTATGGGAATAGGGGCAAACGAGCAAGCGGACACCTGATCAGCAGTGATTACCGTACTCCCACGTACATCTGCAACATCAGATGCGCTGCAGGTGCGTTCCCGGCTTTTAACGGTATTTGAGAGATGGGAGGAAGGATGAGAAGGAGGATGGGGAGGGGTGTGGGCCTCCGGCTACCTCTCTCCTCGAACAAAACGCAGAAGCAGAAGATGCCTCTACTTCACGCCGGTATTCTGCGAGGTTATGGTACTACCCCGGTCGAGCGGGTTCATTCTGCTTGACTCTACCATGTATATAACTACGAGTACGTGATACAGTGTCACATAGGAGTTTAATCAAAAAAGCTTTACCAATATTGCTAAGACCTTATCACAAGTAAACGTATTGTGTAGGTATATATAGGACATTATTATTATTAAACAGCTGATGAGGTTCTATGTGTTGCCTTTAAACATTTTAATCATAATACGCAAGCGTTTTCCCCCACAGGCATTACAAATTTCCACCCTGCGAAAATTAATTATCTATGTTTATTAACATTAGGTTAATCAAAAGTGCAGTGAAGATACAAATTGAATTAGGCCGGCATTTTCATCAGTGATCATTTATTCAAAGTATGATTACTTTGATTAATTTTCCAAGAAACGTTATTTTGATTGCGAACATAATATGATGAATTGCGTTCCTTGCACCGAAATCTGCCGAAAATAACAAACCGTAGGTGTAGAAATATTTTTACAGTTCGACTTCTTTTGTCTTTAGTACTTCTAGAAATAAAAATAAACTGTTTGTATGTTTGTCATTTATTTGCGCTTAAGAAACCCAACTGGAGTGAAAGGATATAAATGAATTCAGGCAGAAATGTAGATTATACCATGGGATCGTCTTTATTATCTTGAGGCAAATTTGTGACGCCGCGATGCCGCCAGTACCCGCTAGTATATTGAATATTTAAAAGTTATTAGGATATAGCTTATAATACAACATTTTTTGAGAGAGGTTTAGAAGCGGGAATGTAAGTCGACTAGAAATATGCTTGCAATATTTGATTATTATTTCTCAGATATGCAGTTTTAGTTACTATGTTTTCCTTTACTGCCAAAATTCAATTAGCCATTTACTATTTCCATTAACAATTTTAATACCCGTAACCAATATTCCAACCTAAGTATGTCGCATATTATGAATCTTAAATGACCGCCCTGTCTTCTGGACTACCACGGCTCTTAAGCAATTAAAATAGTGTAAATTAAGTTTAGATCTATTTCACGGATGTTCGTTGTATTAGAAATGTCTTATATCTCTTCACATATCATGACAATAGAATTTCTGTTGTTACAATACGTTAAGAATTAAACGATTCTCAGATATACCATATTTATTTCCAAGTGCCAATTTCACCTGCCGCACGCGAACTGTCAGACGACAGAATGATGGCGGAAAATCGATCTGATTGAGATCGGTGATGGGACCCTCGTATTGGTGATGCAGCTCATCACTAATAAGTTGAGCGCAGTGCTGGTAGAGGAGCACTGTGCTCACCATCCCGCTCGCTCATCCGTAAGAGTGCAAACCTTTTAAGAAATATATATATATAGAATAGCTATAAAGAAGATTATGATGTCATATTTCCTTCTAGAACATTCCAATGCCAAACGTTAGTCTCTCATATTACAAATATTTGCCATTTTGATAATTACAGTTCCCGAAATCTCGCACCTTAAACGCTACTGCCCGTCAACGCCATCTTACGTCTAAACAAATTAATGAACATACAAAACAAACATCCCGTAAGTAAAAAAAGGAAAGTAGCAGCATCTAAATGTCTCACTTAAATTGAAATATATTTTGGGACAGATTGGAATCGAGAAGGGTCCACTACTCTACTACAGTGATGGCGAATATTCTGATAATATGTTTTTATTATTTCTCAGACATGCCTGTTTTCTCATTATGATTTCCTTCAGCCCGAGTTAAATTCTGCACTAAAAAGTAAATAGTCCATTGCAGGACTCTCCTGTAAGGAAGATCGCCACGCTCTCTTATTACGTCTTATTTAAAATAATTTAAGGCCACTGTGTTTAAGAAATTTAAGTACATAATAGATAATATTTATTATCTGCACCAAATTAAAATACAAAATGTTTTTTTTTTCATTTTAATTTGCGCCAAAATAAAATAAAAAAAATCTAGTCTTCTGTCTAATCTTTTCTGAATCTTAAATGTATTATGATAATTTTTTTATCAAATCAAGAGAACTTATCACACCTGAGGAGAGTCCGATAAATCCTCTTTTGTACCACAGTGTTAGATAGAAATCGACTGTTATGTGAAGGCTTCTAGTGATTTTCGTGTTCGCCGCTTTTTGTTGCCAGTGATCTGTGAAAAACATCAAATGGAACTTTTGCTTTTTCGTCGGAGCTTCGTATCGTTCCATTAAATGATCGACGAGGATTCAGTGTGAATGAAATTCGAAATATGTCTTTGTTTTCATTTGAAAAAAAAAAACTGTCAGAATTAACACCTACATTATTTTTATTGGGCTTTTATATTTAGACCGTGTGTGGGATTTGGGTTCTGAAAATTCGAATCGTTTGCTGGATAACAGCAGGTGAGGTTGGCATTTGGGGTAAATGATTTAGTCTGATACAACTGATTGTAGTTGCCGTATGGTATCGGTGTAAAAATTTACCACCCTCTTTATTCCCGTGGGTATCGTAAGATAAAAGCATTGGAAACTGCAAAGGCTACCGGTAGGTGGGGTAACACATCGTCATCCAAACTAACAGACTAAAATGATGCAGACCGATTATAAGCAGCAACATTTAAAGTGCGAAGTGTCTGATACTGCGATTGCAAATCTTGCTTATGGGAGAAGCCTATGTCCCGCAGTGGACTGTTTCTAGGTTGGGTAAGGTAATTGATTGCATAAGTTTTTAGACGATATTATTTAAACGAATATTATTTAAATGAATAACGTTGTATATGGCACACAAAGTTATGAAGTTTGTGACCTAGAATTGATAAAATGCACTCGCTCCTGACAATCAACAACAAAACGTTTAAATCACTTTACGCAAATTTTCTGAGATAGCTGTGTAAATTTCATTCCAACGCGTATGATCTATTTCTGTTCTGGGATATAGCGGCTCGTTCCACAATATTATTATTGACATAGCGACATGCGGAATAACTAAGTCAGTGCCTCTGATTGCCGTGTGGTTAAGAGGCGAATCAGACTACGGTTGAGTTCGAATCCCTATGTGGAAGAGTACCAATTAGTTTTTCGAATTTATATAGAATGCTCGAAATTGAAAATTTAAAACGAATAAGGTTGAAACGACTATAATAAACCTCTGTCCACCCCATTATTGAATATACGGTGGGGAGAGATTATTTTGTGTCAGTGATGAAATTAAAATTGGTTACCTATTTTTTTTATGGTGTAATCGTTTTTGCAGCCCGTATGAGGAAGCTCAAAGTTGCTCAGCGCGCTATGGAAAGGGCTATGCTCGGTGTTTCTCTGCGTGATAGAGTCTGCAACGATGATATCCGCAGCAGAACTAAGGTAACCGACATAGCCGTAAAGATCAGCAAGCTGAAGTGGCAATGGGCCGGCCACATATCTCGCAGAACTGACAACCGTTGGGGAAAAAAGGTTCTCGAGTGGCAGCCACGTACAGGCAAACGCAGTGTAGGACGACCCCCCACAAGATGGAGTGACGACCTGCGCAGTGTTGCGGGAAGTCGATGGATGCAGGTGGCTCAGGACTGAGCTTCGTGGCAATCTTTGGGGGAGGCCTATGTTCAGCAGTGGACTTCTGATAGGCTGAAATGATGATGATGATGATGATGAACCGTTTTTAATTAAAGTACTGTAACAAAAAAAATACAAAAGAAACTTCTAACGCACCGTATTTCATATCTATTTTTATAATAATCTTTCATGCGATAAGGTTGATTAAATATTAATAAGATGAGTGAAGTGATACTTATATAATACAATATAAAAGCATAGAGCCATAGGCAACTGAAAAATCCACATAAAATGTAGATCATAATTACACTACGGAATAAAAAAAAAAAAAACGCTATAAAATCCGTAAATAATAAGGGGCTATTTACTGCGTCTCTACACTGAGCATCCGAGCGTAATGAGCATTCGGCTTCGAGCATTTGAACAGTGGTTATGTTGAACGAAGCATTACAAAGTTTGCACGCGAGTTCACACCGTCCGTTCGGTTTGCGATTATTTGCTTACTCTAAAAATATTGAGCGCTTTTAGCTCGTTGCGCAATGCAAAAAATAGCATCATTACACACACAAAATAAGCTCTATTTCATTCTTTCTTGTCAATGAAATAATAATTTATTACAATGTTCTAAGAACAAAAGCGTCGATATGATTTTTAAGTTTCTTTGCTAAGATTCAGTAGCTTTACTCACTTAGGCTTAAATTGAACCTGTAGCTTAATGCGGAACTCCTTTACGAAGAGCTTTTTGTCTTAAACAATCTGGATATTAATGAGCCGAAGGAATAATAATGGAACGCCTGGCAAAGAGCCGAGATTGTGTAAAACAATGGAGTAACGCCTGGCATCAACAAAACCTGATGGAATGAACTTCTGAGTTACATAAGAACGCAATCAATATTGATATAATATAAGAGGGTTAACTAGCAAGCCTTTGGATGATACACACACAGTAATACGCACATTTTTAAATAGTATAAAACAAAGTGGAAATTCGTGTTTGCCTTTGATATTCACACATAACTTTTAAAGTTTTAAGTGGGTTTCAATGCCATTTTCACTATCGTTTAGAACCTTTCATGAGGAAGGTTTAATTGTAAAACACATTCACATATAGTATTTCAACTTACTACATAAAAGATATAAGGATATACGATATACGAGTATAAGGATATTCAAAAATAATTATGTATCAGCGAACCACACGCCATATATAAAGTAGTAGCCTATAAATGCCCACTGCTGAGCAAACTTATCAAATACCTGAAAGGGTTTTGAAGCCGTGAGGGGTCTGCCACGCTGCTTCAGTGTGGGTTGGTGGATTTCACATGTCCTAAAAATTTGTTTTTAGCAGACCTGCAGTTTGATGTTTCCTTGATGATGATGATGATGATGATGATGATGATGATGATGATGATGATGATGATGATGATGATGATGATGATGATGATGATGATGATGATGATGATGATGATGATGATGATGATGATGATGATGATGATGATGATGATGATGATGATGATGATGATGATGATGATGATGATGATGATGATGATGATGATGATGATGATGATGATGATGATGATGATGATGATGATGATGATGATGATGATGATGATGATGATGATGATGATGATGATGATGATGATGATGATGATGATGATGATGATGATGATGATGATGATGATGATGATGATGATGATGATGATGATGATGATGATGATGATGATGATGATGATGATGATGATGATGATGATGATGATGATGATGATGATGATGATGATGATGATGATGATGATGATGATGATGATGATGATGATGATGATGATGATGATGATGATGATGATGATGATGATGATGATGATGATGATGATGATGATGATGATGATGATGATGATGATGATGATGATGATGATGATGATGATGATGATGATGATGATGATGATGATGATGATGATGATGATGATGATGATGATGATGATGATGATGATGATGATGATGATGATGATGATGATGATGATGATGATGATGATGATGATGATGATGATGATGATGATGATGATGATGATGATGATGATGATGATGATGATGATGATGATGATGATGATGATGATGATGATGATGATGATGATGATGATGATGATGATGATGATGATGATGATGATGATGATGATGATGATGATGATGATGATGATGATGATGATGATGATGATGATGATGATGATGATGATGATGATGATGATGATGATGATGATGATGATGATGATGATGATGATGATGATGATGATGATGATGATGATGATGATGATGATGATGATGATGATGATGATGATGATGATGATGATGATGATGATGATGATGATGATGATGATGATGATGATGATGATGATGATGATGATGATGATGATGATGATGATGATGATGATGATGATGATGATGATGATGATGATGATGATGATGATGATGATGATGATGATGATGATGATGATGATGATGATGATGATGATGATGATGATGATGATGATGATGATGATGATGATGATGATGATGATGATGATGATGATGATGATGATGATGATGATGATGATGATGATGATGATGATGATGATGATGATGATGATGATGATGATGATGATGATGATGATGATGATGATGATGATGATGATGATGATGATGATGATGATGATGAACCGTTTTAATTAAAGTACTGTAACAAAAAATACAAAAGAAACTTCTAACGTACCGTATTTCATATCTATTTTTATAATAATCTTTCATGCGATAAGGTTGATTAAATATTAATAAGATGAGTGAAGTGATACTTATAAAATACAATATAAAAGCATAGAGCCATAGGCAACTGAAAAATCCACATAAAATGTAGATCATAATTACACTATGCAATAAAAAAAAAAAAAAAAAAAAAACGCTATAAAATCCGTAAATAATAAGGGGCTATTTACTGCGTCTCTACACTGAGCATCCGAGCGTAATGAGCATTCGGCTTCGAGCATTTGAACAGTGGTTATGTTTAACGAAGCATTACAAAGTTTGCACGCGAGTTCACACCGTCCGTTCTGTTTGCGATTATTTGCTTACTCTTAAAATATTGAGCGAATTTCGTGAGAGATGCGCAATGCAAAAAATAGCATCATTACACACACAAAATGAGCTCTATTTCATTCCTTCTTGTCAATGAAATAATAATTTATCGCTTCCGTTTATGCAATTAAGAGTTAATAATATAAGTGTCATGTGTTTTATTTCTATATATTTTTATCCTGCCCTGTTACTTTTCCATCCTTATTTGCTCTAATGTTTACTCCATTTTTTTTACTCTTTTAAGTGATTTTATTCGTATTAGATTGTAAAAATCTCTCACGCTGCAATTCCTCCGATCTTACTCTCTCCACACAAGTGTTACTTCGGATACGGGTAGGTAACGACGAGTGAGTGCTATGAGCACTTCGGCACTGAAATTTATTCTACGCAGTTGACAACTCCCGAATGGAATTCGGAAGTTATCGCCGCGGTTAAACTCAATATTTACGACACTATAAAATATTCTGGCTAACAGATGGATTCTGCAGCGATATAGTTAGCAATATCTTCATTTTCTTCAGACCAGATAATTCTGGTTGTTAGTCAAAACATTTTTAATTTAATTTTGTGTTTTTTTTTTAACTTTTATGAACGTTAAGAATCGGTTCAGAAAACACAGTCATTACGTTTAAAACCAATGCCTGTAATGATACGCGGTAGAGCCAAGCGGCGGCTTTATCTGCAGCTCGAATGGGCCAGCTCGACCGGATTGGTGCCACGGCCTCGCAAAATACCGTCGTGAAATAGAGGCACCATGTGTTTCTGCGTTTCGTTCGGTGAGTGAGGTAACCGGAGGCCCACTCCCATGCCCATCCTCCTCCTCATCATCCCTCCCTCCTCTCAAATACCCTTAAAGGTCGGCAACGCACCTGCAGCACCTCTGGTGTTGCAGATGTGTGTGGGCGACGGTAATGACTTACCATCAGGTGAATCGCTTGCCCGTTTGCCGCCTTTCCTATAAAAAAAATAATAATTTATCGCTTCCGTTTATGCAATTAAGAGTTAATAATATAAGTGTCATGTGTTTTATTTCTATATATTTTTATCCTGCCCTGTTACTTTTCCATCCTTATTTGCTCTAATGTTTACTCCATTTTTTTTACTCTTTTAAGTGATTTTATTCGTATTAGATTGTAAAAATCTCTCACGCTGCACTTCCTCCGATCTTACTCTCTCCACACAAGTGTTACTTCGGATGCGGGTAGGTAACGACGAGTGAGTGCTATGAGCACTTCGGCACTGAAATTTATTCTACGCAGTTGACAACTCCCGAATGGAATTCGGAAGTTATCGCCGCGGTTAAACTCAATATTTACGACACTATAAAATATTCTGGCTAACAGATGGATTCTGCAGCGATATAGTTAGCAATATCTTCATTTTCTTCAGACCAGATAATTCTGGTTGTTAGTCAAAACTTTTTTAATTTAATTTTGTGTTTTTTTTTTAACTTTTATGAACGTTAAGAATCGGTTCAGAAAACACAGTCATTACGTTTAAAACCAATGCCTGTAATGATACGCGGTAGAGGCAAGCGGCGGCTTTATCTGCAGCTCGAATGGGCCAGCTCGACCGGATTGGTGCCACGGCCTCGCAAAATACCGTCGTGAAATAGAGGCACCATGTGTTTCTGCGTTTCGTTCGGTGAGTGAGGTAACCGGAGGCCCACTCCCATGCCCATCCTCCTCCTCATCATCCCTCCCTCCTCTCAAATACCCTTATAGGCCGGGAACGCACCTGCAGCTCCTCTGGTGTTGCAGATGTACTTGGGTGACGGTAATCACTTACCATCAGGAAAATCGCTTGCTCGTTTGCCGCCTTTCCGATAAAAATAAAAATTATGACTAAAAAAAAAAAAGAAGTATATTTAAACACAAAAGTACAAATTCAACGGAGCTTAATCTTGACACAAACGTGATACAAAAGCATAAATATTTCTTTCAACTCGAATAATGAAGTATTTAACAACCGTAAACATGGCGGCTTTACAACCCATATCAAGCATGTGTCAGGGTTTCGTTCACTGTATTAACTGATAAATATACATTCACACTGTTAACAATATTTTCTATATTTTTATTTACGAGAATAAGTAGTTACTATTTACTACTAAGGAGAATATAAAGAGAATGGCCTCAAAGATATCATTGATGAACGATAGATGACTAGAGTTAATTTGATGCCAAGTCCATTGTCTCAAAAATGCTTGACCTAAAAAATGAAAACCGTGATCGAGTAGCAGCGTCTAGTTCTGCGATTGGATTGATAGTCATTACATTACGCGTAAGCTAGTATTGAAATATTAATAGTGTTATATTTTAATACAGCTAAAGGACCCGTTGTTCAGCAGTAGTGATTGGTTTGGCGAGCTACACAGTTAAATGCGAAATGTGCCGAATGAATTGCAATACATTTTCAGTGAAGTTAGTGCTGTTGACCTTTTTGGCTTTTAGATCGGTTGATGAGCTCGACCTTGACGCGCCTGCGTCTTGCTAAGTACTTGCAACAATTATCTTTTGTTTCAAAAGTGGAGAACCGCCCCGGTACGCGAGTGTATCTTTTGTACGCGGGGATAGTGTCTGTGTGTGCTGTTGAATGCAATCACGGCCAGGGCCCAGCGTGATGTTCTCCTGGTCCGGCACGAGTACATAACGCGAGCGTTGATATTATATCATTGCGTTTTTAATCGGACCTTCTAGCGTTTACCATCAGTGGATTGGGGCGAACGTTTCGAATTAGCACCAGCATATTTCTTTGAAGTACTTTGTGATCGTAGGAATTTCGCAATCACTATGTAGGTTTGTTCATAACCTGCGTTCTATTAATAGTCTGTAAATTAGTGCAATGCAAGACACAGGCCTCTCCCATAAGGAGTATTGGCCTTAAACGGTACCCCCGACAAAGGGATTGGCCATTCCTGTCCCTGCTGTGCCATGCCTGCATCTGGTTGGCAGACAGCTACTAAGACGACTTAATTCCTACCTAACCTATTGTGTGAATGACATATGAGCGTCGAGAGTTACCCGTAAGTGTTCCGTCTCCCTTTCCTAAGGGATCTGGAGGTCGAACAGTTATAGTCGTGAATGATTGTCTGTAGGCAGGATTATGTTTTGTGATGCTGACATGCTCTCTACCTATCGTAAAGTGTCGGGTTTGAATTGTATACTCCATTTTCGGAACCATTCACCGAGCTGATTGGTTGCGGTTTGGAGATGGATGATGCAACCTTTGTGTAATATAGGCTGAGTCCGTATCATCTGCGAATATCGCGAGAGAATAGGGAGATTATAATTTATTTAATTTATTTTTATTTTGCTATATATTTTGCATAAGTTTATAAAGATTAATTTAATATTTACAATAAATATTTGGCATCCTGTTGTTAGTACTAGGTAACATCTGTATGACTAATAAAGATTGACTTGGTCCTTGGGATATCACTCGTCAATAGTGAAAATAGGATTAGGATATTATAGATTATAGAATAGGATATTAGGAGCAAGAGCCTTAAGGAAGTCCTGGTTTCAGATGTGAATAGATCCGATTGATGAGCGTGTGCCCTCTACCCAATAGCAACAGACCCGCTTTGCCAAGTAGGCTCGTATATTGAGTGGTTAACGGGAATCTTAGTAATGTTAGTATAGCTAGTATTCTTAAAAAACCTAGAAACGAGCTAACAGTCAACCTGATAGTAAATGGGTACTGTAGCCCATGGCCACCTGAAAGCAATTTCAATAGAAGAAACTTACAGATGAATTATCACCTCTGAGGACAAAGATAAAATGCCTCAAAGACTATAACTATACTGGATTTCTGTACCTTTCAAACCGGAAAAAAATGGTATTTGTACTGCTGATTGCAAGAAGCATCGGGTTATAAATATACAGTTTATATGGTGTTCCACGATAACATAGTAATTTTATTATTATTATCTGGGAGAATGTTATTGGCTCCCACTCCTACCCTTCCTCTGCACCTGCAGATCCTCCGATGTTGCAAATGTATGTGGGCGTCGACAATCACTTACCACCAGGCGAGCCTCTTGCTCATTTCATAGAAAAAATAATGAAATAAATAAAAACGTCATTTCATAAAATATTACTGCTTATAGGTACTAGTATGTTCAGATTGTGACGTATAGCTAGAAATGTCATTGCGACTGCCATATGCCGATTTCACTAACTTTAAGTGATTCTTCAACTGGTACATAATAATTGGCAAACCTGAAAGACGTCGAGCGAAGCTCTTACGTCCAGGTACCCGTAATAATACTTCACAGGCAGGTAATGCCTAAGTGCCAATAGCCTAATGGGTTAGGGTGCGGACTGCGACCATTCGACATCATTCTTGACCTCACATACGTGCCGGTATGACCACCACAAATGTGCTGAATGTAAAATAACTATACCGATAGCGTAAGCACATCTATGACATGAGATTTTCTGTGTCACAATGGAAAATTACATGTACAAAGTTAAAACAAAGTAAAATAGTAGGTTGTAAATGCCACGCTGCTCTAGTACAGTTTGGCGAACTTTTCGTGTGCTCGATATATTTCTTTTTAATTATTTTGAGTATAATTGCTATGTTTGTGCGATGTTTTCTTTCATCGTGAAGGATTAAGCCCTTCATATTGCTTTTTTGTTCATGTAAGCAATGGGGATAGAACCCAGGCGAATCGCATACTAGGAAATAAAAGCGCGCGCTCTGTGCTGGGTACTACTAAAACTTCGTATGCTCAGCCTCACGTTTCAATGTCAATATGTATGTATGTTATGTACCTTAAATATAAATCAAAATCAAAATCTCTATTCTGCGACACAGGATATTTAATTTGTCAAAAGTATTAACGGGATTTACCCATATATAAAACAACATGAATATTATAAATGAAATTTTTGTTGGTGTGAATATCGATATAATTCGAATACGAACAAAATAACATTAAATATATTTGTGAACATATTTGTGTATTTTATATCATAAATATTTATTAAATTTATTGTTTTTAAGAGTCTCCTCGTATAATTATTTGTCTTCCACCTGCCAACTACCTTTCACCACGACGAGGGTTGATTGGTAGAGAATGACTTTTGGCATTAAGTCTGCCCATTGTAATCTTAAACTCAAGGTCAATAAAGAATAAATAAATACATTAGACGAAACTCTAAGTTATTCATATTGTAAAATTACTTAAGCATGAAAACACCATTTGCATATTTAGAGAAAATATGTTGAGAGAAATTACATTATGCGGTAATTTCACGTAAAGGTTTTCTGTACTTAAGATAATGCTGTAAGACTCAAGTCTTTGAAATATACTACGTACTACGCAATTTGCAAGAGGATAATAATCAACTATGATCATCTCGCTAGCGCACTGCTAGACTTAGACCTCTCCTATAGATTGTGATGCACAGTACTGAGCAACTTGCTTTATATTATATATATATGATATTATTTGAAATATTAACGTTCCGTACATGAACACTACATGATACGATTTTTTTCTTTAGGTTCTTACTTTGAATTTGCAATATTCAAAAAGCAACATTTAGAGATAATTGTTTTTTGTTTTAATCTGAATCTGGGAGATTCTCTTCATGCTAGGCAAAAAATAATATCAGCTTCAGAAACGAAGGATCAATAAGCGAAGTTGATCTAGAAGCAAACTGACAAATTGACTATTCTCAGCATCCCAAACAAGTTAGTTTCCGAAAAACCTCTAGTACCATACACACTATTCGTCAGATTGTTCATAAGACACAGAAATACAATTTACGCTTATGTCTGGCTTATGTGAACTACAGGAAGGCTTTCGATGTAGTAAAAATTTGGGTTATACAGTCTCTTCAGTGGTGCCAGATAGACATTCACAGCAGTAATAGGGTTATCGACATATCCTTAACCATCAGCAGTTGATGTTTGGTCTTTTTTAAGTATTATGGCGATGGGCCGGCTAAATAAATCGCAGAACTGATAACCGAGGATGTAAGAGGATGAAAGATGAAAGGTTTTCAATTAGCAACCTCGTCCAGGCAAGCGCATATATTATAGTATTGTGGGAAGTCGATGGATGTAGGTGGCACAGGATAGTGCTTTGTGTGACAATCTTTAGGAAAGCAGCAGTGAATTTGTGACAGGACGTAATGATAATAATGATAGCACCGGGTTGGTACCACGGCCTTGCAGAATACCGGCGTAAAGTAGAGGCATCTTGTGCTTCTGCGTATCGTTCGGTGAGTGAGGCAACGGGAGGCCCACTCACCTCTTCCTATCCCCCTCCTCATCCTTCACCACATCTCCCAAATACTCTTAAAGGCCGGCATGGCCTCTATAGATTAGAACTGTTTCTAGTTGAATTATCAAAGTAAATGGCGTCTGTTGAATCCATATCTGACATCGTTTCAGGCCAAATATTTGTACAAGTTGGCGTTTTCATTTGCTATAAATTATATTTGATTTCAATAGGTTTATAAGCAGAATTTGAAGCCAATAGCATAATGGGTTAGGTAGGTTATAAAACGTTACCACTGTAGAAATTTCTCCTGTGTCGCGGAGGCAGTTTACATACATTAATTGCACATGGACAAACACCCAGAGCGGGAAATATTATTTGTAGCCCATACAAATACTAGTTCCGTGCGGGAATCGAACCCGCGACCCACAGCGCCGCAGCTAAACGCTTAGCCTCTACGCCAGCGATCCGTCAAAGTTAGGTTGCGACCTGCGAAACTGAAAATATTACGTTTCATAAACGATATTCAATCCCTTTTCAGAAGGCTTTGATACAATCGTGCACAATTGAAACCTTTTTTTATCTACAACGTAGTGCCCTGAAGCAAAAACAAACCTTTATCATTTTTAAAAAAATGCTGTTGAATGAAAATAACAGGAATATAGAAAAATCGCTTTAAGCAAAGTCTGAAAATTATCAGAATAACTTCGGATTTGTTTGCGTCGGCGTGGACGTACAAAAGAACACCGGTGAATTAGTTATCAACAACCTTAATATTTTTTTTCATGGTGTCAGTTAAAGCATTTTTTTTATTAAAACAACTGTTTCTGAATGTTATATAATATATATAAAGATAAGCAGAATTTAAAAGCTACATTGTACTTCATAAAATATCGTTATAAAAATTCCAGTAGCAGATAATGTCTGAAAACAAAATATAAAAACTCGGGAACGTCTGAACTTAACACAGTCTGCGTTCACTGAATTACCTCTTTACCCAGATGCAACAATGGTCTTACACAATGTAACAACGACAAATTCCTCTTGGCTAATGTTCATGTTACATTACTTAACTTAGGTAAACATAAATAAAAAAACGTTATGGTAATTAACTCTACATAAGTAAATTTGTTCTTGCTCGTAAGAATTTAAGTAAAAGTTTTCTCTCAATTCTATGATAATTATAATGTTATCATAAAGTTACGATAACATTCCAAAGAAACAAGTTCAGAGAAAATTGTTATTTCATAGTTAGTTTAGAAGCACGGCTAATAAGTTTTGTTCTTTCATAACGATAATAAATGCTAATCAAATCTGACTTGTAAATACAAATTAGTTTCGAATTAAAGTTCTCGTAATTTTTGCCCCTATTATAGAAAAGACCTTTAGTCAAGAAGCATAAATAATTTTAATTCCAAGAAAATGCTTTAGAAACTTACTTAATTAGTTTAGTCGCCGGAACGTAAAATACTGTAACATAATCTGTCTACATATTGCTGGGACGTTTGTTATAAATAATATAACGTGTTGTATTCATTTATATTACGTTAGAAAATGTTATGACTTTGGCTTCTGGGGTACGAAATGTCTGGTACTGCGATCGCCAATCTACTTGCCAAGTGTAGCGATTATGCCAAATCCTTTCATGGGAAAGGCCTAGCGCGACGTCTAGCATTAAGATAAAATAGACGCCACGCTCACACACTCGTGCAGGCACGCTCGCGAGCACCGCGCCTTAACATTATTTTAGTTAATCACGTATGTATGTTTATTCAATAAAAAAGTTAAGTAAAGTAGCAGCCTGTAAGTGCCCACAGCTGGGCAAAGGCCTCCTTCTCAAATATCTGAGAGGGTGTAGGAGCCGGGAATGGCCCGCCACGCTGCTCCATTGCGGGTTGGCTGGCTCCACATATATAAATATGAAATAATATATTTTTTTTTTCAATAACCTATGTTTATTTAATAACTTTTATAACTTTAAGCAAATAATGCAATATTTCCCTATGCCTGTTAGTTGACTGACCAGACAATCCCAAAAAGAGTAAAAATGCAATTACGTTTATAATTTAATGTTTAATAATCAAAAACAGTAATAACAAGCAAATTAAACATATATTTTAAAGAATTATTTAAATGGCCAAAATATTATATTTAAGTTTCTGTTCAAAAATACTTTATGGTTTATTGGAAATTGTTTTAAAACTTTATTGTTCTAAAATAATACGTTATTAGAAATCTTGAGTATCTTGATATATTTTAGAAGCTTTTATTTTTTTTATAAAGCAAGTTGAAATGAAAAGAAAATCTTTTAGAGCAATTATGATAGTCTAGTCTAGAGTACTGTACTACCAAGATTCCACGCTACGTTTAATATTTTGTACAATTGTTAACGGAATACTTTTTGGACTTATGTTCAGCCTTCACCTCAGAGCAGATGTCAATCTGTAATTGCTTCAATAGTTTTATTTTTTATTTTAGATTTTAATTAAAGGTTATTACTTAGTACATATTGCAATATTACTAGAAAAAAATATGACTTTTTAACTTTTGCTGAATGTTTATGAAAATAAACATAGTAAAGACTTCCCATTTAGTACTCTGGGAAGACTATGTACCTTTTTATTAAATTATTTACCATATGGAGGAATATAAACTCATGTATTAAACTTGTAGAAAACAAACTGGCTTGTGTAATGTGTAATATATAATACATTGAAAGATATTAAGACCTTGTGACTTAGTGATTAGCGTAGCGTTCGAGTCTGGTTGTGTTATGCGTGTACTGTGTCCCCTCCCCCCCCCTGCATCTATACCTTCCTCCGATCTTGCTGCATCTAAGCGATATGTTGTTTCGGATTGTGTGTGCATTATAATATCTTCTTGACTACTGCCTGATAGTATTTCAGAGTTGTCGCCATGGTCGTGACCGGCCTGAAGAACTTCATAATAATACTTTATAATAGCTATAGGACTGATAAAAAGTGTCTACGGACTGCAGTAGTCACGTACCATCAGGTGGACTGTAAACTCGTTTGTCAGCGCAAGCTAAATAAATATTACAATACAATACAATATTACAATACAATACAATATTACAATACAATACAATATTACAATACAATGGATATCCCGCTGATACTCCTCACGCTGGAACATAATAGTGATTACACAGCTGTGTAGAAAACATAAAAATAATTCTGTCATGTAATGTCCATAAAATTACTAAGCACAGTGGTGACAACGATTCCACAGGGTGGAAGGTTCCTCCTCTGAATCGTCAGGGTAGACTCTCTTGCCCTTGTTGCAGCCAATCAGTAGTGTAGTAACTATTATATTCTTATGTGTGTTGAAATATATAGAGAGCCAGTATAATTACAGGCTATAAGACAATCCATCTCAGTCCTTACAGTTATCAACGCACCTGCAACCATCTTCGATTGAAGTTGTTTCCATAGACCGCAGTTGCCTCTTACCATCAGATGGACTCCCATTCCAACAAAAAAATATTGACTACAAATACCTGCCATTGAGCACAGATCTCTCCGAATACGAAGATTTCCCATAATCTCGTCACTTGACAGGCTGGGTGGCAATCGCAGTACCAGAAACATCCCAACTTTGAAAGTCGTAAATTATTTCTTCAGATGTTTAATCCGGCATTTGTCGAAGTCCAAGGACATTTTCAAGGCTTTTCCCTTAATTGATTTTTACGATGCTCGCGGAATCAGAGTAGCAGATTTATTACGTACCCACCACACTTTTTAATTTATTGAAGTATTCGTTTTGATTTCTCTTCTAATATACAAGGAACCGAGACGCATTGTTTTAGTGCAAGTCGTATGCGGAAGCTCAATGTTGCTTAGCAGACTATTGAAAGAGTTAAGCTCAGTGTTACTCTGCGTAATAGAATCGGCAACGAAGATATCCGCAATAGAACTAGAGTAAATGACCAGCAAGCTGAAGTGCCAGCGGCCAGCCACATATTCGTAGTTCGCAGAACTGATAATCGTTGAGGATGAAAGGTCCAGACAAACGCAGTGTAGGACGACAATCAGAAGATGGAGTATCGACTTATACAATCTTGCGAGAAATCGATAGATACAGGTGGCTCAGGACCATGCTTTGTCAATCTTGGGGGCATATGTTCAGAAGTGATCTTGAGACATCTGTAATGGTGATGATGGTATACCAGCATCACTAATGCAAGGGTATTGGCATTGCGCACTGCTGGCCCTGCGTGATGAGTATGGGTAAACCTTCGAAGAAACTTTTTCCTTCTCGAATATGTGAGAGGGTTAATATTTTTTAATTCACGTTAATGCTCAATATTTTTGACTATTTCATTTACAATATAATAAAATATATTCCATATAAACCAATTTTCATGGCAATCGGTTGAACGATATAAAAGTTGATGAACTGCAGCGGCATCTAGTGGCGAGTTACAACGAATTGGATGACTTAAAAACCTTCTCCATAAAAAAAATACACATATATAAAGTTGGCACACTTACGTGTTGATCGGTTGAACGGTGTTGGAGTTTATCAATCGTGTAAATACACATATGTTTAATATACATATCCTCATGTTTTTTCAGATGGAGACGTTTCAATTACGCCTATATGTCGATTTCCCTAGCTACTAAGTTGGACTAACGCGGTCTTAAAGCAATAAAAACAATTGTGGAATTTAATTATGTAGTTAATGTATCCTCTCACTACTTACCGACATAATATATTTCGTTAACAATTTATAAAATTTCGGTGAATACATTTGATAGTTAGAGACTCTTCTTGTATTGTTTTATAATAGCACATAATCGTGTTTTATAACAGCACTGTGAAATTTTTACTTCCCTTACCTGCCTGTACATAATCATAGGCAGGATGTAGGCATCTCATATAATAGAGGATTCACCATTATCGCCACGCTCGGTAAGCGCATTGGGGATCGTAATACAGACCTCATACCATAGACACTGCGGCCCGTCATCGATCTGCTTAAGTTTGGTCTTGTATTTTTCAAGTTATACCGTTATACCGCTTTCCACGGGGAATGTTCTGAGGAACTGTTCGGATTGATCCCAGCTGCTGAGTTTCATCGCGACAGAATTCGAAGTTCCATCGATACCACCTAGATGGTTGGCATTCCACCACAGTGCGTTTTAATCGAAGTTTTCTGTCACGCACTTCGACTTTGTGGAATCAGCTGTCGCCAGCAGTATTTCCGAACAGTTACGACTTAGAGACCTTCAAGAAAAGAGCTTATTCCTTCCTTAAAGGCCGGCAGCGCATCTGTAGCTCCTCTGGTGTTGTGGATGTTCGTGGGCGTCGGTGATCACTTACCATCAGGTGAGCCGTACGCTCGTTTGCCCCCTTCTTTCATAAAAAAAAAATCTGTCTGTAGTAATTGCGATTTTCAAGGTTTTCAAGAGACTAAAAACTGCCTTATTGTGGCACCCACGGGAAGAAAAAATTCAAATACTAATCAAATTCAAAATTATAAATCAAAATACGAATTTCGGTTGAACCAACCTCAACCTGAATTAGTTGATTTACTTGTCTCATTATATAACTTGAATTATTCATGTTGAATAACGGTTTATTGAATTCACGTAATCCAATGTTCAAAAATCAAGAGTATTTAAATTTGTCTATGTAGAATGGAATTAAATTATTTTAAATTATATATGAGATAAAATAAACTGCATCCGATCCCAACCGATTAAAACTAAAACTTTATTTAAACCATAACTTAATTAGAACTTATGTTGACTCCCGTAATGCTCCGAACCAAGGGTTATGTTCAAACGATCACACGACAAGACAAAAAGATCGTCTTCAGGAGACTTCGTTTGCTTAAACTACTCTGCGCAGCGTTAGGTATAAAATGGACAAAATGACAGGATCTCGCCTAAGGCCTAAGTGTAAAAAAGTGGTCTTAGTACACGCGGTTTGCTTCCATTTTATTTACGAAGAAGCTACTCGAGGCGCGCTGCTGCGGTCTTCCGCCTCGCGGCTTACAGCAAGTGGTCTATTAGGGTTCCTTATCAAAAAAGGTGTATTTTTATCATTTATAAGTTAATGTTATAGATTAATAAATATAATAATATTTCCTATAACGATGTTCCCTTATTTTTCATTACATTTCACTCATGCTCAATGACTAGAAAACTGATTATGTATTCGTCCTTTTACTACCGTCAATTCTGAATATCTCATTTTTTTCCTAAAGATTCTGAATAATCAAAGAATAGGTTGTTCTTATAATGAAAAAAAAAAACGAATTCTGAACGCAACGAAATACATTTGAGTCAAAATGGACCTTTGTGTTAGGAGTGAGTCACAAACGAAGACGTACACAACATTTGTATTGGAAGGAACACAACGAAAAGTTAGGCTTTTCTCAGTTCTAACTGCTTTACATAAACAACAACCGAGACTCGTGTGCCTTTTTGTAAAATAAAATCAAAGTCCACTTTATTGATTAGATATAATCAAAATATAATTCAAGTACTGCGGGGTTTCCATTGTAGTAATTAACGTAAATGTAAAAATAACATCATTTTAATATGTAACATCAGAATATTTTTGTTCAATGCTAAACTCATATGTCACAAAAAGGAACCAGTAAAAGTTGGCATACATTTCTTTTGACTTATCTATACCTCACTAAGTTGGACAAGCGGGTTAGTGAACCCAGTACCCTCACACAATGATTTAGATCCGGCATATTCGCAGAGCAGGTGAGGTAGGAAGCTGGTTAAAGAGACTATATATTCCGCCTTTCATGCCATTGGAGCTAATAATAACTAATAAGCAGAAGGTCAGAAAGCCATTGTAACACCAGTGTGTAAATAAATGTACTTTGGAAACCTTTTACAATTCCATAGTATGCAGTTATTTATGTACCCGAAATCGCATATGGTTTTCAAAAAATGGATACAATGGGTCCTTTCCGATAACTCCGTAAAATTTCAACAATTTGATCCAATTGGTAATTTTTAATTAGTGAATCTCTCTGCTCCTGAATATCTCTTGTAATTAATTAAATGAAATTGAAAGCATTCTGAATATGAGCAAATGCTCTTCTTCAGAGTACCTAAGACAAAGTTATTTAAGAATAGATTCTTTTCAGATTTTTAATCATCAGAATGAAATAAAGACTTAAAAATTAACCCATGTCCATTTAAATTTTTAATGGTACTGCCATGTAAATATTGTAACCTCTTACGGCTACTATAGTTTACTTGACCCTGCAACTTGTTTATAAAAAAAACTTGTAAAAAATATGAGATATAAAAATAAAAGATTAGACTTTTTAGTATAGGCTTAGGCTGCAAATATAATATACGAATTTGTACAGAAAACGTCCAAGCTACAAGTATTTATTTTAAATTTAGCGGGGAACTTTTTATTTAAGAGTCGGATTTTATAACTTTAACACTAGTAGTGAAAATACAGCATTTTTTTATTTTTATGTTAAATTAAAATCAAACGTAATTTGACAGTCGCATGTGTTGAAACCACTCCCTACCATGGAAGGGAGTTCAGTATAATTATGCGTATGCATAATATAACACAAACACTTACTGGTTGTTGGAAATTAATATTTAAGCAGCAACCACTGCGTCTGTCTTAAGTCAGTCAGTCTCTAAAGCATTAATAAACGTTCAATTTAAATGAGGGCTATATAAATTGGAAGCCATTATCTCTTTTATTAAAAACAAAGCTTGGGTAAGTAAGATACGACCACCAATTAATCACTAATCTCCGAAGTATTTGATATAACAAAGAGCGCAAGTTAAAAATTAACGAGGGATGTAATTGCTATGAATTATCATTGATAAGGTTAATAATTTATGAGGTTCTGACATAGAGCAGCCTCTTAAAATAATCTGGTATATATAATATCGCAAAGGGTTTGTTTCCACTTCCCCCTATCTAGATAAACAAAATGAGATAGTGTCACACAACACAGGTTACTTACTGTAAAATATTTATATAAATTTAATAAAAATCTTAAAAAATGTGTAATGTTTGATAGTCACTATAGTTAGAACGTTCATTGTCACTATATTCACCAATTCTTTCACCTAGGCAACGTATAATTATAAAAATAAGAATGTCTTTAGCAGACAGAAGTGTAGAGCCAGTCGGTTCTTCGTCGGTAGAGCGCGGGTCAGAAGGGAAGAGCCAGTCGGTTTCTCGTAGGAAGAGCAGAGGCCTACGAGAACAACTGGGGAGACGGCTTGTCAGCGGTCGCCTCTAAGATTGTAAGAGAAACAATCAAAAAAAATGTTGGCACTCCGGTCACCTCCGTTTATTAATGTTCGATACCTGAGCAATTGTATTCAGTATATGCGACTTTTCAGCAACACTCCGATTCCGTTCCCGTTCTTAATTTTTTCAAATTGAAGTCAATGTTTCTAGAAGTATAATAAAATATCCTCATTAAATTTAAATAAATGTTTTTAATTTCGCACAGCCTTATCAATGTTCTAATAGATTTTAGTAAATATACACAACTAGCAGACGACATTAATATTTTGAAAGTATAAGAGATTATCATACCGACAGTCATAGAAATATGTAAACAAATTATATTAAAATATAAAAAAAAATTATAAGTTAACTAATAACTAAGGAATAAAAGGGCGAACAGAATGATAACAATATAAATTGATAAATAAAAAACAAGGAAGTAAAAGGTAACAAGGTAAATAACATTAGACTTGAAAATTTATATATTTTATGAAAAGGGGATGTAGTACTTTTTAGGTTGATGTCAAACATGCAAAGAAATATGTTTAATCTAAAATAGTATAAACGATTATTAACATCGACAAAATAACTTTTTGCACACATGAGATGGAAGAACTAAAAGGAATAAAGACTTGGAATTTGATATAGATATTACCTAACCTGCTGATAAAAAAACAATATTGATATTTAATGAAAACTGTTAATAATAAATATTTCATGAAATGTCAATAAAGTCGCATAATGCAGTCGAAATAGTACTAATGTGATAGTGACAAATAAAATCGCCTAATCATTCAAATAAAACGTTAGCGCTATTGGTCATTACTGAGTTTTCTTACCTTGATAAGAGCGGTGACTATTCAGGACTTAAATTAAAGGTGGACTCCCCAGAGTGGCTGTAAATGACACACACTCAGACACACCAGTAGACTTATCGGTGACTTCAAAATCTAACAGCGGACACCGTTGCGGACTGTTGTTGGTCTTTGACCTGTGTGTCGTTCGCTAAGTAAAAGAAGAACAACTAAAAAAATATTCTGTGGCTTTATTCCTTTAGTGAATGCTGTGTTGTATTTTTGTAAGTCAATAAAGAGTATATATAGGTCATGGTCAGGAACATATTATGTAAACTTTATCCATTGGAAATTGTCTATGCATCTGTAAGGAAGTGTCTAGATCCGACTAGTACCCTTTATTCTATTGTTTAACACAATAAAACAATAACACGTGAGAGGATATAACTTTTACGTTATATCAATAGCGAAGCAATTGTAAGTATTGGAATAGCGCCAACAATGGGTTACATTTTACTACTTGCGCTACATTTCGGAAATATTCGAGTATATTTAATTTCGATGCAGTTCATATAAAACAAACACTGCAGTTACTTGTTATAGCGCGTCAATGAGTCGGCTGGCTCAACAGCGAGAGACTATATTCTAACAGAATATCAAGATAATATAGCTTCTGCTTCTTCAAAGTTCCGTATTGTGAGCAATGAGAACTGAGAAGAGAGAACTAATTGCTGGAAACCACAGTTTTCAAAGGTTAAAACAATTACATATCACATAATTCTTTAACGAAGAAGGAGATTATCGAAAAAGGCCACAATAGTGTGGTTAGGGATCTGCCACCGAATCAAGAGACTGGAGTTCAATCCCCCACATACGGCATGTATCATTGAGTCATTTTCCCGACGTTCCGAATGCATCACACACTAAAAAGAAACAATTTTATAAAAGATCTACAAGAATTAGGGAAATAACGCAGCCGTAAGTTAGTTAGAAATATCTTATCTTATTTCAGAATATGATTTCAATAGAATAAGCTTTTTGCTAAGCAAATCCAGATCTACAAATAGTATAAAACAAACCCAAAATCCGCGTTTGTATGTGTATTCGCTTAGTACTTTTAAACTTTTCTAAACTGAAATGTAAATGTAGTTTCAATGCAGTTTTCACCATACTACTGCGAGTTCTATATACATACACATTCAAAACAAAGCCGGCTCTATTCACTAGTGTATGTAGATAGTAACTAAAACTAAACAAAAAGCGGTCAAGTGCGAGTCGAACTCGCGCGGGTTTCCGTCTATTCAGTTCTTAGCGCACTGTCAGCAGTCTTCAACGCAGGCCCGACTCACACTTGACCGACTGTTTGTAGCAAGTTTGGCGGTCATGTATTTTGTTGAATGTTTACGCTTTTTTTGATAGTTCCAAACAATGTTGCTTGAATGGGGAAGGATGGGCAGATAGACCAACGGACGCATGGAATAATTGTTTCAATTCTACGAATAAGTAAAATAAAAATGGATTATATGGTATGATATATCAACTCAACTCTGAAGGTATAATATATTATATTATTATTTAATCAAAAAATCGACTTAGAAATGGCCGAGTACTCGGTGAACATATTGAACATACAAAAATCGACAGTTGAATTGATAAACTCGTCCTTCTTAAAGTCCGTTTAAAAGTAAATATTCCACATTTAAAAGCTATAAAAGATACCGGGTCAACAGCTTATCTCTAATCCGTAGGGGTTTTTGTCGGCCCGGCACTTAATGCGGATCCCGACATAACTGGTCACTGCTTAAAAGCAGATAGACATGTAAGTCCCGTCACCTTCCTGTAACTGAACTGACGAGGTAGGTTATGTGTCCCTTTCCCCCACGTGACCCAAAAACAAAAATGCTTAAAAAGGTACAAATCTAATATTTACTTTGATTCCTTATCGGACATAGGACATATGATTCTCCATAAAAGTGCCAACGAAAACTGGCAGTCATGTATAGAAAATTAGTCAATATTCACAGGCGGGTTATTTGGATCTTCAATTATTACAAAGACCAAATTTTGACTGTTTTAATGTAATCACAAGAACAGTTATGACGATAGAAAACTATTATATAGCATTATTTTTATAAAATCATTTTTCGACTGGCTGAAAATGAAATTCACAATTCCCGATTAAAAATGACTTTTACAACTACAAGACCTACGTAGAGGAAGGTTAAATGGTTTGATAAATTGGCTATTTTCAGAAGCGTTCAAGAGGCGCGAAGTCGTTACTTTCACTGAGTTTTTTTGCTTGATATTACTTGTATCTGAATACAATTTTTAACTTAAGTCAGGGGATATCTCATGAGTTAATAAATTAACTCCAGACGTGTTGCAGTAATGTAAATTATGGTTGTATTCACACGCCGAGAACTTATACTATAACTGTATATATTAATAAGAAAAAAAATTAGAAATATAGATATTCCATGTTATCGAAAATAATCTAGTTTCTTTAACAATCTTAAGTATAAATAAGTACTTAAAAACAACTATAATGAATATTCCGATAAGATATAACCACCAAAATAGCGCAAGGCTTAGAAATAGATGTAAGTAAATATTTTTACTTTATGTAAGTTGTACCGATACAGAATTACGTAACTATTAATTTAACAGCAGAGTGAACAATACTTCAGGGATGTATAAGTGGTTGGTTTTGTTATGAGCTTCATTTCTAAACTGCGCCTCGTTTATTTTTATTTTATTGTAAGAAAGAGATTGGATTTTATATATAATAGAGTTGTATGTAGACTTCTTAGAATTATAAAATAATGATGTATTCCAAAATTGTACTTTTTTCATACATTCGGAAAATGTCATAATTAGATTAGACATGTAATTGATAAGCAAGTAAGGGTACTATTAAAAACAAGTCTTATTAATAAACATATTTAATACAGTCGTAAGTCACTCCAGCAAAGGCGGTGGAGATGGCGATTAAAGTAAATATTCGCGTAGGGAGCAGGCCTATGTCCAGCAGTGGATTTATTAGAGGTTAACCTATGTATATATACCACTATAAATGCTTATAGTGCCATCTAGGTAAATATATAGTGATTAGTCAAATATAACAGTAAAGTAAACTAACCTTTTTAAGTAATAACGTTATTCAAATTATATAAGAATAACCCAAAATAACAGCTTGCAAAGATTGTGTACGTGAATAAAACCGTAATGGAAATTAATGCATCTAAATAGTGAAATCTACCGGTACCCAGTAAAAAATAAAAAAAACAGCGGACCAAATAACACAACATCGGCATATTTAAATGTCTGGAAAATACCATCGACTCCGATCTTCCTCCAAGGCTGCAGTGCACACGTAAAAACGCATCATGCACCGGACGCCACGCGCAGACTGCTAATAAACCCACCACACAACGACTTCATAATTCCTGGCATCCCTGAAATGAGGCGTGATTGCGAAGAATCTTCTGAAGAAAACAGAGCGTGACAAATGTATATTTATAAAAGCTTTTATATATTTAAAATAAAAATCATGTCTCAGCTAATGATTTCATAGTACATATAGAGTAGATTACTAGCGCACCGAAAACGAGACATACAAAAGAGTACAATTGTTGTCTTCCACGTGCTTACCAGTTCCCGCTACTCGTGTTGAGATTTCATTTAATAGCTTCAAAGGCTCTCATGTGTTATGCGTAACTATACTAATTGTATGTAATGTAAATAAACTAAAGAATGTATGTGTTCGGAATATTGCGTTCTGAATATATTTTCGGTTGGTTTGTGAGCATGTAATGTAGCCTTCATTATAAAATCATCACAGTCACAAATATTTTTATTCATTATATACATCGCGGGATTCGAAGACGAAATCATCAGCTATTTAAGACAGGGCCGCTACCAATTAAGCTGTACGGCAGGCCAAATGAAGAATTATAATTTTTTTTTATATTGCCCTGATTGATGACAATTGTACTGATACAAGATTATTTACGATTACTATAAATAATCCGAGTATAATAATTAATTGGAGATCTTTAATCTTTCCTTTTCTTTATTATTATCATTCGAGTAAATTGACATTCAAAATCAATGTTTCGAGATCGCTAATTTATTTCGTTTCTTAAAAGACTATCTGTTACTTCGCAATTTGCATATCGCTTCTATTATATTCGAAAATAGATAATTTCTTCTTCGAAAATCGAGTTTAATATATTTAGAGTCTTTTTATTAAGTTTCCATTAACTTTTGATGACATTGAATTAAATTTTCCCATACAAACTCAGATATAAAGAATAATAGCCGCATTCTACATCCCTTGATGGTTTTGAAAAAAAACACTTATACATAAAAGTTTAAAAGTAATAACCTAAAAGTTTTATGGTCTTAAGACAACTATGACTTTTATTCTGTCTCCCTATCCATAATTCATAAACTCATTTAAAAAAAAAACGGAAGCTTTCAGTTTTAAGGAATGTACCAAAATTTCAAGTTTTTAGAGGGCCGATAATTCCCGACATCACGTAATTTGTCAGTGGTATTACTCTTATATAGATTTTTTGAGCTACACTAATTAAGAAAAGATTCGACCTAAAAGTAATATTTAAAAAGTTCAGGAAATTAATTAAGGTTAAAGATATACTGAGAATTCGGGTACTAAGTTGTTGTACCTTTGGCTTATTACTTTTTTCGAAAACAATTACCTGACTTGTTGACGTTGAGTTTTCTCAAATAAAGAGTTTCTAATATAAAAAAAGTTAAGGTTCAAAAGTCACTTTTTATTCTGAGAGATAAGTAGTATGTTACAAGTTTCTTAAGTTTTAATGTAAGTACGCATGAATATGGTGTCGAGTGGTTTATATGGACAAGATGTTTCCTCCTTCCCAAAGAATAATCGTCTCATCTATAAATTTTATTTACTTGGGTCCAATAGCTTTAAGACTTTTATTAAAAAATATTAAAGATATTGGATATTTAATTTAATACTTACCCAACTGAGCGTTGAATTTTAAAACAAAAAAAACTTTTCTAGATGTTGAAGATTCTATGTTGTACGTTTGCATTTCCTTCTTAAAAAAATTTTGAAGATCTAAGCTAAAAAAATAATTGCGTTAAATATAATATAACACGTTGCGTTAAGAGCTGTAAAAATCTTTGTTACTCTCTTGAAGTTGGCAATTTACTACTTCAGATAATTAACCTCGTAGTTAAAAAAACATTCGTAGTAAAATTATGAAAGTATACTAAAATATAGAAAACAGCGAAATGCAAACAAAAAAATTCTTAGAATTAAATACAAGAGGTCTAATCTACGTATGAACCTCTTGTAAATTTTATCTTCACTCGCGTAGAAATACGCGTGAAACTCATTAGCGGGTGATACCTTTTATCCTCGTTAACTTTGTCGTTGAAACGGATTTAAATTTACTCTTCGCGTGCCCCGGGGAAATATTTTATGTTGTTGTTGTTGTTGTTGTTGTTGTTGTTGTTGTTGTTGTTGTTGTTGTTGTTGTTGTTGTTGTTGTTGTTGTTGTTGTTGTTGTTGTTGTTGTTGTTGTTGTTGTTGTTGTTGTTGTTGTTGTTGTTGTTGTTGTTGTTGTTGTTGTTGTTGTTGTTGTTGTTGTTGTTGTTGTTGTTGTTGTTGTTGTTGTTGTTGTTGTTGTTGTTGTTGTTGTTGTTGTTGTTGTTGTTGTTGTTGTTGTTGTTGTTGTTGTTGTTGTTGTTGTTGTTGTTGTTGTTGTTGTTGTTGTTGTTGTTGTTGTTGTTGTTGTTGTTGTTGTTGTTGTTGTTGTTGTTGTTGTTGTTGTTGTTGTTGTTGTTGTTGTTGTTGTTGTTGTTGTTGTTGTTGTTGTTGTTGTTGTTGTTGTTGTTGTTGTTGTTGTTGTTGTTGTTGTTGTTGTTGTTGTTGTTGTTGTTGTTGTTGTTGTTGTTGTTGTTGTTGTTGTTGTTGTTGTTGTTGTTGTTGTTGTTGTTGTTGTTGTTGTTGTTGTTGTTGTTGTTGTTGTTGTTGTTGTTGTTGTTGTTGTTGTTGTTGTTGTTGTTGTTGTTGTTGTTGTTGTTGTTGTTGTTGTTGTTGTTGTTGTTGTTGTTGTTGTTGTTGTTGTTGTTGTTGTTGTTGTTGTTGTTGTTGTTGTTGTTGTTGTTGTTGTTGTTGTTGTTGTTGTTGTTGTTGTTGTTGTTGTTGTTGTTGTTGTTGTTGTTGTTGTTGTTGTTGTTGTTGTTGTTGTTGTTGTTGTTGTTGTTGTTGTTGTTGTTGTTGTTGTTGTTGTTGTTGTTGTTGTTGTTGTTGTTGTTGTTGTTGTTGTTGTTGTTGTTGTTGTTGTTGTTGTTGTTGTTGTTGTTGTTGTTGTTGTTGTTGTTGTTGTTGTTGTTGTTGTTGTTGTTGTTGTTGTTGTTGTTGTTGTTGTTGTTGTTGTTGTTGTTGTTGTTGTTGTTGTTGTTGTTGTTGTTGTTGTTGTTGTTGTTGTTGTTGTTGTTGTTGTTGTTGTTGTTGTTGTTGTTGTTGTTGTTGTTGTTGTTGTTGTTGTTGTTGTTGTTGTTGTTGTTGTTGTTGTTGTTGTTGTTGTTGTTGTTGTTGTTGTTGTTGTTGTTGTTGTTGTTGTTGTTGTTGTTGTTGTTGTTGTTGTTGTTGTTGTTGTTGTTGTTGTTGTTGTTGTTGTTGTTGTTGTTGTTGTTGTTGTTGTTGTTGTTGTTGTTGTTGTTGTTGTTGTTGTTGTTGTTGTTGTTGTTGTTGTTGTTGTTGTTGTTGTTGTTGTTGTTGTTGTTGTTGTTGTTGTTGTTGTTGTTGTTGTTGTTGTTGTTGTTGTTGTTGTTGTTGTTGTTGTTGTTGTTGTTGTTGTTGTTGTTGTTGTTGTTGTTGTTGTTGTTGTTGTTGTTGTTGTTGTTGTTGTTGTTGTTGTTGTTGTTGTTGTTGTTGTTGTTGTTGTTGTTGTTGTTGTTGTTGTTGTTGTTGTTGTTGTTGTTGTTGTTGTTGTTGTTGTTGTTGTTGTTGTTGTTGTTGTTGTTGTTGTTGTTGTTGTTGTTGTTGTTGTTGTTGTTGTTGTTGTTGTTGTTGTTGTTGTTGTTGTTGTTGTTGTTGTTGTTGTTGTTGTTGTTGTTGTTGTTGTTGTTGTTGTTGTTGTTGTTGTTGTTGTTGTTGTTGTTGTTGTTGTTGTTGTTGTTGTTGTTGTTGTTGTTGTTGTTGTTGTTGTTGTTGTTGTTGTTGTTGTTGTTGTTGTTGTTGTTGTTGTTGTTGTTGTTGTTGTTGTTGTTGTTGTTGTTGTTGTTGTTGTTGTTGTTGTTGTTGTTGTTGTTGTTGTTGTTGTTGTTGTTGTTGTTGTTGTTGTTGTTGTTGTTGTTGTTGTTGTTGTTGTTGTTGTTGTTGTTGTTGTTGTTGTTGTTGTTGTTGTTGTTGTTGTTGTTGTTGTTGTTGTTGTTGTTGTTGTTGTTGTTGTTGTTGTTGTTGTTGTTGTTGTTGTTGTTGTTGTTGTTGTTGTTGTTGTTGTTGTTGTTGTTGTTGTTGTTGTTGTTGTTGTTGTTGTTGTTGTTGTTGTTGTTGTTGTTGTTGTTGTTGTTGTTGGGTGGTGGCTGTGGGTTGTTTTGAGAACTCTGGTGATTTCGTCTTCTTTTTCCCTCCTCTGCGTCTCCGTTTACGCTTTGGGGGCGTTTTCCGGTTGGCGAGGTGGTTCTGACGGAGCAAATGAAAATATTTTCCCTATTAAACGACTGTCTCGTCTTGTTGCGTTGTATTCGAAATTGTTCTTTCGCTATTGTACACACATATACAGCTTATGTTTATAACAGTAGGTTAGTTAGATAGTTGAAAATACGATGATGATTAATTTTATTGATTGAATGATTTTATTATATGATTTTTTGCTAGTTGTTTTTCTTTTTCTTCTTTTATCATCTTGTTGACTTGTTAACTACTATGAATTTATGTGCTTCCCATCTACTTGGGATAATTTCAGAAATTCTTATAGATATAAAGAACGCAAATAATAAAATATTTGCTCTTACAACTCAACACAGGTGTGGTCAGAATTCTAGAGTTTTCTTTTAAACACAAATTAAAGATATGAATAAGGCTAAAAGTTGCAGCCTATCAAGTCTTCTCTCGACGCCTTTTGGGCGTCAGAGGAACTGTATCGGGGCTTGGCCCCTCAGTGGTTTCTGTTCGCCGCACGGTGAAGTACGTGCGGGTCATGGGGGTGTGTAAACGCTTCGGCTTCGTGTCTCTGCACCCGTCTCCACGCGGGCTGGAGGCCAGGTGAACCCCTTTCGGGGGAAGCCCGTCCGTCCTGCCCGCGGGGGCCGGCGCATAGTTTATTTAGGGTTGGATGAGGTTAAGGCTTCGAGGGCACGGCTAGGTAGTCCCGCTAATTTGGCGAGTCCCTTTATTGCTGCCTGGCCTATGTCGTCTCCGTTTAGGGAGGCCAGGAGTATGTCCTGCAGGACGGTGATCACTGTCGACAACGGGACAGTGGGTTCCGTCCGCGAGACGTGGTATTGGGCGGAGACGGACGTCAGCCGGGGTTCCGGGCATGGCCTCGTCTCCTGTTGTTGTTGTTGTTGGGTGGTGGCTGTGGGTTGTTTTGAGAACTCTGGTGATTTCGTCTTCTTTTTCCCTCCTCTGCGTCTCCGTTTACGCTTTGGGGGGGCGTTTTCCAGCTGGCGAGGTGGTTCTGACGGAGCCTGATGGCTCACGGCAGATTCCGCCCTCGCCTCTTGTGCCCTGGCAGTCCGGTTCCTGGTTAGAGCCACTGCCCCTGCGCAGCGGTTACGGAGTTCCCGCTGGTAGACAGGGCATTTGGAGTTGTTAGCCGTGTGCTCCTGTCCACAGTTTGCGCAAGTTGGCGGCTCCTCCCGAGGTCTCGAGCAGTCCCTGGCGGCGTGATTCCCTCCGCAGCACACACACGCCAGTGGCCGGTGGCAACAGTGCGATGAGTAGCGGAAGAGTTGGCAGCGATGGCATTGTGCCGGGCCTCTTTTTCCTCTTCAGGCCTCTATTCTGACACGGGGCATACAAAGTATCTCGGTGACAGAATACAGTGTCTGGAGGATGTCCGGAGTCTTCTTCAGTTGCGCGAAGAAGATAACGCCTCGTCGTCCCTTCCGCGCACTGATGCTCTTTATGTATTCCGGAGTGTAACCTTGGATCCGGAGGTCCTCTGCGCTTTCGCTTGGTTCCGTACCCTCCGGCAGCCCGCGTATTGCGACCTTGACACTTCTGTCTGCCGGTAAGGAGTACGTGAACCAAGCTACTTTCTCCTCCTTTTCCAGCCAGGTTAGGTAGCTGGTAATGGCGTGGTTCTCCTGAGCTGTTTCGGGGTAGAACCTGACTCCCTTCCCAAAAGGGCGGGCATTAGGTCTACGTCCGATATTGCCGGACAGGACTCGGAAGTGGTGAGTCCAGTTGGGCAGGTGTTCCACGATGATGGGTGGGAAGCGGGGAGCTTTCATCAACCTCTGGGTGTCGGAGGTTCCCGAGACCAGGGTCGGAGGGCGTTGTGAGCGCTCTTTTTGCACACTCAAGATGCTCGCATAGCTGGTGGATTGCGTGGTGTTTTCGATCTCCGTAGCCATCAATCCATTACCGCTTTGTGCGGTATCTGGAGAGGCTGGGGGAGAGCAGTGGTGGACGGGTGTGGGCGTGCGTTGGAGCGTGGTGCACGGTTTGCGAAACTCTGGCGCTACCGGAACGGTGCGTGGAGTGCTAGCCATGGTCCCAGCCGTGGAAGTGGAGGGGCCTTCGTGGGAAGCGAGGGGCGCGGGCACTGCTACTTGGGCAGGCGGGTCGCGAGTTGCGCTGGGGGTGGAGGTTTCCTCGAGGCAGATGCGCTTGCAGTCTGCCTCTTCCTCTTCTGGGCTTCTGTGGCGTCTAGCAGGGCGATGTATCTCCGTGTCTACACGGTCCTTCGCTGCCTGCTGAACCTTTTCCAGTTCTTCGGGTCCGATGTTGTGGCCCGAAGCCACGAGGTCTGTCCGGGACTTCTCCAGCTTCGCGATGATGGATCTCGGAGTGGATGGGCAGGCGAATGCCCCCAAGCTGTCCATGTACCGTATCGTCCCGAGCTCGTGCTCAACACGAGCCCTTGGCGATAGGTCGGCAACATCTGGAGATGTCGGGGGTGACGATGTGTCGTCCTTTTCGGCGCTGCTGTCCGTGGTGGACACGCTGGTCGCCAAGGTCTCCGTGCTGGTATTAGAAGATGCCGATGTCGACGTCTTCGACGCAGGGCTTTTGCTTTTGCTGCCTTTCTTCTTCATGGCTAGTGCAGTTCGCCGCGACCGGGGGGTGGTCGCCGCCGCGCTAGAGAACGCGGGCGGTTTCTCGAAGCGTTTATATTAATAAACACTTGAGATATCCAGTGGTCCGAGCGGTGTTACTGTAGCGAACGCGAACTGACTGTCCAGTTGCAGCCTGTACGTATCCACTGCAGGGCAAAGGCCTCCTTCTCAAATATTAGCGAGGGTTTTGGAGCCGGAAAGGACCGGCCACGCTGCTCCAGTGCGGGATTGCGGGATTCAAATATGCTCAAAGTAATATTTTTTTTTATTATTTCCTCACGATGTTTTCCTTCACCGCCGAGCATGTTGTATACAAGGCTGCCGATGCAGTTTTAATTGAATTTATATGCGGATAACTTTTATCAATAATTTACAAGTACAATAATAATTAATTTAACTGTAATTCCAATCATAACGAAAGAATAAAAAAATATGCTCTCACGAACCATATGTAATCATTAATTTTATTCCTTTCGACCCACTTTACACCGAAACTTATTTGGGACGACGTGATGAGTCCAGTCGCCATCTTAGTGTCCAGACCAGCGATACAAGACGTACATACTCGTAAATTTTGAAAAACTCATTAGTACAAGCCCTCCTCATAAGGGTTAGAACTCGAGGGCAGATCCTTTAACCACTCGGCTATTGTAGTTATGTAAAAGAATGTAAAAGTTTTGATTAGAGATTCCATTATTTTATTCCAAAACCACATTAGTTTTTGTCTTATGCCCAAAAAAAGGGATAACATAACCTCACCCACTCATCGTCGAATTTCGCAATACAAAATCTAGAAAAAAAAATTTAATTAGAGAGTCTGATGTTAAATTAAAGTACAATATTTCTGTTTCAGGAGTTCTCATAGTTTTCTAAATAAAATAAGAAAAGGAAAACTTCTATGCGTGAGATAGTTATGAATAATAATGAAGAGGGTCAGATACGGTAACAAAGACAATACAATACGACCAGACCCGAAAACCAAAGTTTTGTGAATTGGCACAAATATTTACTTAGGTTGGGATTTGAACACAGGACCTATGTCTCAGGTACGCTAAACATGCGGTCGTCAAATTCGAAATAACTAAAAGTTACAGATATCTTACGCATAAAGTAAATAAATTGAGAATGGTTTAATCAATCCTTGATTCCTATAATGCTTTATTCAACGTTTAATTAGATTCAACAGCAGAAATTGATCCAAATCAAAATGCAAAATAGCACCGCTCCGCAATGCTCTCGGAGGTTGTTTGTTTAATTTTCGATGAGAATTTGGCACAGCATCCGAATTTCGTACTCCACTTATTCGATTACATTCATCACGATTTTTGGTGGAATTATAAAGTAATTTAGCTGAGCTACAAGTGTATCCTTACCTTCACTTACCGGCTGCAAATAAATAGTCTACAGCGAAACATAGATCTCTTCCATAATGAAGATTTGCCAAAATCGGTCTGCTTAATTTTGGTCTGGTACTTTATGTGTCGCTATCGCGCCATCTGTCAGTCGGTAGCCATTGCAAATTTTTTTTGCTTTAGACGCCTCTTACGGCTCCAACTCTCACTGATGGTTAAGAATTTCCTTACAAAAATAATCAATGTTTCTTTAAAGCGAGAAAATCTGGCAATCTATTCAATGCTCGTTACGAAATAGCTGGAGTAGTCGGAGGATATTTTAGGTCGATATGTTTTTAGTTTCAATTAAAAAAAGGGCTTAATAGAAATCAAGTTTTAAGTGACAAGCCTATTGCCACATTAGTGCTCGACTATAAAATATGTACATCAATTTCGAAAAACTCATCGGAACGAACTCTTCACAGAGATGATCGAATTCGGGGCTCTTGAATCGGAGGCAGAATCCTTAACTACCCGTCTACCGTGGCTATCTATCTAAAAATTCAGAATTATAAAAAGGCTCGATGCGATATTATTGACCTCTAATGGAAATTTTGTTAATACTAGTGCTCGTAATTATTATTTGGAAATATTAAAATCAAAAGTTGTAACTACTTATATAGCCTAATTAGGCAAATAAATACATGCGCTTACGTCTAGAAAAACCAGATTAATGTCCTTGGCATTGCAGGATTCTTTTATAACACAACACGATTTTTTTTTAGGTAGGAAGGAAGACCGCGTATAATACGCGGCCATCCTTCCTTCTTGCTAATAAAATTCCGTTTCACAAATATGATGAATTATTTTTCTTTCACCATCGAATATAATATTAGATACTCAACAATAGGTACTATATTCATCTTTGCGTTGTAACAGTAGGCTGAAGGAGCGAAGCTCGATCGCCCAGTTAATCAGCAATAAAATTAAAATTCTAATGTTTATTCTTCGACATATGAACATAAATGTCATTTCATTCATCTTTCATTCGTTATTTCGTTTTTTGATCAACCACCATTACGTAATGACGTTCCTCTGACGGAGAAGAGACACAAAATTACTGATATTAACTATGAGACCTACCTTGGTATTTCGTGAAAACGTTGGTACGAGTATATTTAACCTTACACGCTAATCTAATAGCTATACCTTAGTCTTAAAATACCTAAGCCAACGACTAGTCGGTACTTTATCTACATTATATAATCCAATAAGCAGATCCTACTACGATAAAAATATATTTTTTAAAAGACTCAAAGATGTTCTGCTTTTTAATATACCTTTACGTGCTTAATTCAAAAAGTATATAATATAGAAATAGGACCAAACACATGTCCAAACATAATAGAATCCATTTTCTTCGGACAAAAAACTGTTTTCATAAGCGTGTAATAACGTTATACATTACGTGCCTAGCAATGAAAATGTGGACAGTTGTGCTGACTGTTTCATTTGATTATCTATACTTTCATAAAAATATATTGAAATAATACACATAAGAACGCTAGTCATCCAGAGGTGTAGGTAAGACCAAGGATTTCCATTTGACACTAACTGATACACCTCTCTTGCCACTTTTACACCCATATATGTGTGGGTACACACTCATGCAATACAAATTCCGTTACATGGTACGTTAAGTGTTAAGCAAGACAATATTTTTTTGTACTAGTACAAAAAATATGTTATCTTATTTTTCGTTAAAGTCAACTTCTACGGTATGTACGTATCTCCTTCGGATGTATTTTTTCTAAGCTAAAATGGCTCTTCCGAAAGAACTCTTCATGCTGAGCACCTAAAAATTCCTATACTGCAATGACTACTGACTCAACATCTTCACATCTGTCTTCTCAGATTCTTCTTTAATCTCGGAAGTAGATAGAAATCACTAAGTGCAAGATCTGATTACTATGGAGGAAGCTCAAGTATCACAAAGCTAGCGACTCCAATTGCAGCCGTCGCACCGGTACGCAATCTGTGAGTCCGGGGCGTTGTCTTGGTGAAACAAAGCAATGTTTTTCGAGTTTGCTTCGCCGCTTCTCGCGTATTTTTGTAAATTGAATTTCTTTGGGCACGATAGTTAAAAATTCGGTTACGGTTACGCGTTACGTTAAGTGGTAACTAGTAAATATAAAGTTTAGCATGTACGTTATGTATTACTAGTACCTTATACATAGTCGTGTATCTACTAAGGTGCAATGACATGTATATATTACTACAAAACGACTGTAGACGTATTGAAGTTCTGTGATAGCACGCATGCGCAGTTATACATCTGTTTTCATGCATAAATTTTCCTCTCTCATCATTATAAAAATATTGTATAGTGATTTATAAAAATACTGTAATGAAAATTATAAAATTAAAACATCGTCGAAGAAAATATCTTTTGTATATTTTTAAAATGCGCAGAAAAGTAAGAATTGTACATGTATTCATAGATTCACGAATCACTTTTTTTTTTTGCCCTGCATACAAAGTGCCCGTAACAATACCTCCATGATCGAAACATTTAGGTAATCCGTACTACCACTTGATTATCCCGTTAAAGAGAGCTTACCGATCTTCCGCTTAGAGATCTTACCGGCGAAAGAACTCTTCTAATTTTTTTTTGGAGTTGGAGATGATGATCTTTTCCTAGTAATTTTATTACGGGATCGTAATATCGTCCAGTGTTATAAATCGAGCCAAAGAACGGTCAGAATCTCTATACAACGGTTCTAAAAAGGCTCGGAAATATATTCAGTCAGTTTATTTCTGCGCATCGGCAAGCGTTCTATGTACCCAACGCGCCGATATTTTTTCAGTCCTAAACGTTCATGCAAAATGTTACAATTTTTCGAAATCTTAGTTTCTTCATCAATAAAGCTTACACGACGATCTGCTAAAACAATTCCCACAAACAAGTGGATGTCCCGAATGACGGACACGCTTGGCATATATTATTCAACTTTTAAATTCGGCATACCAATATGCAACTGTAGAATATGGCGGAGTTTTTACCCCTAATGTATTCCGTAAACTTTGATTGACTTGTTTCTTAATAATAGCACGTAGTTAATATATTTTACATTTTCGGGAACATGCTACAATAAGCCACACACAAATTACATTTTTAAAAACAAAGAATTTTTTATATAACTAAAGATAATACGGCTCGGTGGCGTAGTGGCTAAGCGTTGAGCTGCGGCGCTGTGGGTCGCGGGCTCGATTCTATTACGGGACTAGTATTTGTATGGACTACAAATAATAGTTCCCGGTCTGGGTGTTTGTACATGTACAATTCATGTATGTAAACTGCCTCCGCGACACAGGAGAAATTCCTACAGAGGAAGGTAACGTTTTCTTTCAAAAAAAAAAAAAAAAATCTGTTTTAAGGTATCTTGGAGATATTGCAGCTTTACCAGACAGTATTAATTATATAATAATTGTATTAATAGTTTGTACCGCATTTTCATTTTTGTTTGAACGCCGCTCGTAATACCGAAAACTACTGACAGTTGTCAACTGCACAAAGTCAAAGATAAATTTTTGTTTGTGAATACATACAGCAACACAATACAATAAATACAATTAATCGTACTTTACATGTAATTATAATTGTGCAACGAATCACACTATTCACTATCCGCTTGGGGTACGTTTGAAACCCAGGACCCGACTTATATGTAACTTATGCTTTTTATTTAAGCACCGTTCGACATATTACTGGATGGTTTTGAAAAAAAAAAGTCTGATTTTTTTTTTAATTTTTAAAATAACCACAATGAAGGGAGGTAGATTTCCACTAGTATTGTACAAAAAGATGGTAAGGTGTATTTTAGCTACCAATATTGCTGAGTTCTAAAATGTCTGTGCTTTTGGGTAGCAGTAATCTATTATGTTCGATTTTTATTTTAATTTTCCTGTGAAAAACAATCTACTTTTCTTTTAATTCCATAGCTTTGGAGGACTAATGATTTATAAAAATCAATCAGACAATAAGAAAGTGAATGCCAAAAATTTAGTGTTTGGACAAACATAACTTGAAAACGATTCTACCTGTAACTTTTAACCTCTTTACAAAATTTGTCTCGTTGTATATGTATAATATATACTATTTTATATAATATAATATTAATAATAATATATTTTATATATATTCTAAATATATATAAAATATATTATTAATATTAAGAATATTTTTCATCACCGCCGAGTAAGTTGTAAAATTAGCACTTAAAATTGCTATTAACCGTGGTCCCACGTCACTCATACGGGACATAATATTATATGATCCAATATGAACAATTAAAAATACCATAAGTATAGTATAACTAAACTAATTTACATGTATTGAAACCAAGTAACTGTTATAAATCAAGGTTTATTAGTGTAACTTAAAAAAATAATAGCTATCCTAAAGTATTCCGGCTCCGAAGTATTTTATTTCGAAACCGGAATTTTTCGTCTTTTACCAGTTATTTATAGCACATTCGTATCCTAAATAGGCGAGTAATTCAGAAATAAACATTATCTATGACAGGGATATTGGAAAAATGCCTTTTTTTATTATACGTGGATAAATACCTAACGCATACCGGGGGGCATGGGTGCTTTATGTCGGGCGTGCATCGATTAAAACCTCGGTGTTCCAACTTCGGCGCATATCGACAAGGCTACGGCACTCGCAACACTCACGTGGCCTGACGAATATCGGTCGCGCAGCCAATTTTTGCAGCACCCCAGAAGTCGAGATTTAAAAAAGTTATTTTGGCTTCCGGCGTATTTTCAATGAAACTGTATAATCAAAACGGCGATGAAGTTGTTCGCATCGGAAGTAATTAAATAGAGTCTCAACTTTATGTTTTTAAGATTTTCGGAAAAACAGAGATTTCAAGAAGTCTTTTCTCATTACATAACTTTTTAAGTAAAAATTGAGTTTTTTTATTTTTTTATTTTATCAATGAATTATTTTTGTGGCGACGCAGTACTTTGATACAATGTGAATGACGCTTCCACTATTAATCGAAATGATGTCGATATAAATACGCATTGTATCGATGACCTGTACACTATGATGACGTCATACTCACCACCGTTCCCGATGTCCTAAGTAAGCCTTGGTGAATAGTGGGTTAATAGAACTATTTATATTCTTTCTTTAATGATTGAAATATAACAGTTTTACCATATCGGTCCCGTCAATAGTCCACTGCAGGACATAGGCTTCTCCCATAAGGAGGATCCGCCAGCCGGAGGAGTGGCAAGTGGATTGGCAACCGCAGTACCAGACACCTCGCACTTTAGACGCTGCTGCCTGTCATCGGCCTGCCTAATTTTTAATACCGCCATCTGTCCGGCTTTTGTCCTTAGTCGCCTCTTACGACACCCACGGGAAGGAAGATGGTGACAGATTCTTACGCGTAAGAATCGGCGATACCACTCGATAATACTTAATCAATACTTAATGACAATATAATACATAATTATAAATTATTAATAAAAGTAAACCCTTTACATAAATTCAATTAAAATAGCATCGCCAGTTTTATTCATGGATTATCCGTAGAGATTTAGCATAAAGTGTGAAAGTTGGTAGTCCAACTGATTTGAATACTATTACGATTTCCGTATAACTAGAGCAGATGTTACCGTCTTCCGGTGTGTTATGTTTCCAGTTAAACGGTGCACTGCGTACAGTATTAGAGTAATGTTCACATTTGACATAAATTATTGAACTGCAGCAGCTTTAATTTATTGTAAACATATTCTGATAGACCCAACCGACAGACAGACAGACTACAAATTAAACGCAATAAAATCCGTAAATAATAGTTTATTTTCAAATGTGTAGTGTATCATCATCATCATCATCATCATCATCATCATCATCATCATCATCATCATCATCATCATCATCATCATCATCATCATCATCATCATCATCATCATCATCATCATCATCATCATCATCATCATCATCATCATCATCATCATCATCATCATCATCATCATCATCATCATCATCATCATCATCATCATCATCATCATCATCATCATCATCATCATCATCATCATCATCATCATCATCATCATCATCATCATCATCATCATCATCATCATCATCATCATCATCATCATCATCATCATCATCATCATCATCATCATCATCATCATCATCATCATCATCATCATCATCATCATCATCATCATCATCATCATCATCATCATCATCATCATCATCATCATCATCATCATCATCATCATCATCATCATCATCATCATCATCATCATCATCATCATCATCATCATCATCATCATCATCATCATCATCATCATCATCATCATCATCATCATCATCATCATCATCATCATCATCATCATCATCATCATCATCATCATCATCATCATCATCATCATCATCATCATCATCATCATCATCATCATCATCATCATCATCATCATCATCATCATCATCATCATCATCATCATCATCATCATCATCATCATCATCATCATCATCATCATCATCATCATCATCATCATCATCATCATCATCATCATCATCATCATCATCATCATCATCATCATCATCATCATCATCATCATCATCATCATCATCATCATCATCATCATCATCATCATCATCATCATCATCATCATCATCATCATCATCATCATCATCATCATCATCATCATCATCATCATCATCATCATCATCATCATCATCATCATCATCATCATCATCATCATCATCATCATCATCATCATCATCATCATCATCATCATCATCATCATCATCATCATCATCATCATCATCATCATCATCATCATCATCATCATCATCATCATCATCATCATCATCATCATCATCATCATCATCATCATCATCATCATCATCATCATCATCATCATCATCATCATCATCATCATCATCATCATCATCATCATCATCATCATCATCATCATCATCATCATCATCATCATCATCATCATCATCATCATCATCATCATCATCATCATCATCATCATCATCATCATCATCATCATCATCATCATCATCATCATCATCATCATCATCATCATCATCATCATCATCATCATCATCATCATCATCATCATCATCATCATCATCATCATCATCATCATCATCATCATCATCATCATCATCATCATCATCATCATCATCATCATCATCATCATCATCATCATCATCATCATCATCATCATCATCATCATCATCATCATCATCATCATCATCATCATCATCATCATCATCATCATCATCATCATCATCATCATCATCATCATCATCATCATCATCATCATCATCATCATCATCATCATCATCATCATCATCATCATCATCATCATCATCATCATCATCATCATCATCATCATCATCATCATCATCATCATCATCATCATCATCATCATCATCATCATCATCATCATCATCATCATCATCATCATCATCATCATCATCATCATCATCATCATCATCATCATCATCATCATCATCATCATCATCATCATCATCATCATCATCATCATCATCATCATCATCATCATCATCATCATCATCATCATCATCATCATCATCATCATCATCATCATCATCATCATCATCATCATCATCATCATCATCATCATCATCATCATCATCATCATCATCATCATCATCATCATCATCATCATCATCATCATCATCATCATCATCATCATCATCATCATCATCATCATCATCATCATCATCATCATCATCATCATCATCATCATCATCATCATCATCATCATCATCATCATCATCATCATCATCATCATCATCATCATCATCATCATCATCATCATCATCATCATCATCATCATCATCATCATCATCATCATCATCATCATCATCATCATCATCATCATCATCATCATCATCATCATCATCATTTCAGCCTATCAGAAGTCCACTGCTGAACATAGGCCTCCCCAAAGATTGCCACGAAGCTTGGTCCTGAGCCACCTGCATCCATCCATCGACTTAAGTTACAGATTTTGTCACGCAGTGAAGCCGCGAGCTGGTGCTCGTATGTATATAATTCTCACGCTGTGTGGTATTAGCGACTAACAGGTGACTAAGGGAAAGCCTTGAAAATCGCAATGGCTACAGAGAGATGGCAGGATAACCAGCTCGAAATCTTATACCACTTACAAAATCATTTCAGTTCCGACTAACTCATTGGTACAACTTCATATATAGAGAGAATCGAACAGGAGTCTCCTGATTTGGAAGCAGATCCTCTAACCACTCGGCTATCGTTATCTGTTGTAATAAAAGAGCTTGCAGAGCCGATATCAGAACGAGGGGTCTTCTATGAGCAATTAAACTTGTAACGATCTCATCCTTCTTTTCCTTAACTGAGGTCATCTTTGCGGCAATAATCTCGACTTCTAATGAGTTTTTGATTACTTTTTAATCAAAAAAATCATAAGAGTCGTACAATATTTTTTAAATAATACCTTTCTTAGAAATAAACAAGATTATATCTGTTTGATTTTACAAATTGTAATACATAATATGTTGTATTTTTAGGGTCATATTTAACTTCTAATAATAGGACACGGAATCGATGTGGTTTATATCGCGCTTGTAGTTAGTAGTATAGTTGCATTCTATTAAGTGCATAGGTTTTTTTTATATATCGGTCAATCACTCCCATCATCATCTAGACTCGAAATTAGGATTCCCTGTATCTTGGTAATAGAATGGTGAAAAGATATACACACATGCCCGGGGTAGTAAAACCGCCTGGCAGAAAACAGGCGCGAAGTAGAGGCATCTTGTGCTTATGCGTTTCATTCGGTGAGAGGTAACTGGAGCCCACCTCCCACTTACTCCTCCGTTCCCGTTACCCAAATATCAAGGTCAGGATATCCTTAAAGGGCGTTGGAAATCACTTACTATCGTGTGCCTCCTTTCAGATAAAAAAAATTGTTTTCATTTGACGTTTGGTAAGAAACTCAAATTTCATTTGTCAATTGTCATTTTATCAATCTACCACTGTTTCGTAATGAGGTTCCGCTGACGGGTAAGATATAGGTTATTTTTAATATCCTTCTCGAAGTTTCATACTCGAATATGTCATTCACGAATAATGTTGCTACGCTTTATGGAATTTACGCAATTGATATGGACAATGAATTCGTGGTATCTTGATCTCAGTACCGAGCAGAACCGTGAAATGTTGAAATCCCTGATGACGTAATTTTTATTTACTTTCATTTAACTGTTTATATTGAAAAGGGAGTTAGTTATACATAATAATGAAAATATTCTTTACAAGAAACAACATCTATCGTATCATAGTGGAATATCAATCCAGGAATGCCAGACCAGAACCACCTGCAGTGAAGCTAACTCGGAATGATAATAAATGCCGATTACGAAATGGCGTATAAGTAATGGTAATACTGTTGTATGTATGATTACCTTGTGGTATCTATTTGGATGTATGCATGACTATAATGGATGGTAACTGTTGTCAGTTTATCATATCGTATATTATGATTACCAGTAGTAATGTTGGCGCTTATAAGATACAATATGAGCCTCATATACAGCATTGGGATTATAGAAAACATTCTATGAATCATAATTTTTAGCAGTAAATGAATATATTATCACGGCACTAATACAAACAGTTATAGAAATACTATTTATATTATATACATTGTGCAGGGGTACAAACTGAACACCTTTGTGCCCCGTGCCGGAGTTTGCGTATACGTCAGAGATGATATCTGTTCTCGACGCCTCGGTAGTCTTGAAGGTTTGGACCTTTCTACCCTTTGGCTGCGCATCGACAGCGACGACCATCCGCGCGTCTATGCGTGCCTTTACAGGTCCCATAGCGGTAATACCGTAACTGACCGACTCATCGACCACATCCAAATGGCTACAGATTCCGTGCTACAACAGATCCCATCCGCAGAGATCGTGATTCTCGGCGATTTTAATGCCCACCACACCGATTGGCTCGGTTCTCGCATAACCGATCATGCGGGAGATCTGTTCACGACTTTGCATTAGCATATGGCCTGACACAACTGGTAACCTCGCCGACGCGGATCCCAGACGTGGAAGGTCATACACCTTCCCTGTTGGACCTTTTGCTGACCTCACACCCGGACGGATATTTGGTCTCAGTCGATGCCCCTCTTGGCTCGTCGGACCACTGTCTGATCCGGAGTGTAGTTTATCGCGCGCCGATCCCGAACGCGATCTGCGGGTTCCGCCGTGTGTGGCACTATAGGTCGGCAGATTGGGATGGAATGCGGTCTTTCTTTGCTTCCTACCCATGGGGGCAGGTTTGCTTCTCGCTGGATGATCCCAACGCCGTTGCAGATTCTGTCACCGATGTGGTACTTCAGGAATGGAACTTTTTATTCCGTTCTCTGCAGTGCCTGTCGGAGGTAAATCCCAGCCTTGGTTTGGTCGCACCTGCAAAATAGCGTCACGCCGAAAGCGTAGCGTTACCAGGCCTGGGCCGATGCATCGGCGTCTCGGGATGCAAAACCAGTGCTCTTAAAACGAGTACAACTCTGCCTCCAGGTCCTTCAAAAGAGTTATCGCTGCGGCAAAGTTAAAGCACATTGGCAGAATTGGCGAGAGACTAGTTCGCCTCCCATCGGGATCCCGCGCATTCTGGTCTCTCGCCAAGGCTGTCCAGGGAATTTCTGTCAGCCATCTCCCATCTCTACACAAGGAGGATGATTCGCTGGCCCATACTGCAAAAGAGAAAGCTGATCTCTGGCTCTTTTTGCATCCAACTCGACTCTTGATGACCGGGGAAACTCTCCACCTACCATCCCGTGGTGTAAGTGCTCCATGCCGGAAATTCAGTTTCTGCAGAGCTCAGTGCGAAAGGCACCCGCCCCTGACATTCATAAGTCGAGTGGGCCGGACGGAATCCCTCCAATTGTGCTGAGGATGTGTGCCCTGAGTTGGCACCGGTTCTCACGCGTCTTTTCCGGCACTCCTACTTTTCAGGCGTCGTCCCGGAATCTTGGAAGACAGCATTTGTGCATCCAATACCGAAAAAAGGCGACCGCTCTGATCCGTCCAACTACAGGCCTATTGCCATCACCCCTTGTTATCTAAAAATAATGGAGTCACCATCAACACCCAGCTCCTGAGGTACCTGGAGGAACACCAGCTGATCAGTGACCGACAGTACGGTTTCCGTCGCGGACGATCAGCTGGTGATCTTCTAGTTTACCTGACTCACCGATGGGCAGAAGCAGTTGAGTCTAAGGAGGCTTTGGCGGTTAGTCTGGACGTAGCGAAAGCATTTGATAGGGTTTGGCATAAAGCGCTTCTTTTCCAAAGCCATCTTACGGGGTTCCTGAGAGATTGTGCAACTGGGTCACCAGCTTCCTCACGGATCGGAGCATCAAGGTTGTTGTCGACGGTGCATGCTCGGACCCCAAACCCGTGAATGCTGGTGTTCCACAAGGCTGTGTGCTATCTCCTCTGTTCCTTCTGCATATCAACGACATGCTACAAATCAGTAGCATTCATTGCTATGCAGACGACAGCACGGGTGATGCCCTATATACAGGCCGTGCGAATATTTCTCGGGAACACGTCGACGAGTGCCGGAACAAACTTGTGTCTGAAGTCGAGACCTTGTTATTCAAAGTCTCGGATTGAGTCGACGTAATTTGGTCCTATTCAACCCCAAAAGACACAGGTTTGCGCGTTCACCGCTAAAAGAATCCTTTGTCGTTTCTCCTCTTTTGAGAACATTCTTATTGCCTCAGCCAGTATCAGAATCCTTGGCGTTGACATATCGAGCGACGTTCAGTTCCGTGGTCACTTGAGGAAAGGCCAAATTGGCCTCCAAAAGCTTGGTGTGCTCTGTAGAGCGGGACAGTATTTCATGCCGGTCCACCGTTTGCAACTTTATAAGGCGCAAGTTCGGCCCCACATGGAATACTGTTCTCATCTCTGGGCAGGGCACCCCAGTACCAACTCCTTCCATTTGACCGCATCCAACGTCGAGCGGCTCGAATTGTCGGCGACCAAGCTCTCTGATCGGCTTGATCCTTTGGCCTTGCGAAGAGATGTTGCTTCTCTTTGCATTTTTACAAAATTTTCCACGGGAATGTTCTGAGGAACTGTTCGGATTGATCCCAGCTGCTGAGTTTCACCATCGTACATCGCGACTGAATTGAAGTTCCATCGATACCACCTAGATGGTTGGCATTCCACCACAGTGCGTTTTAATCGAAGTTTTCTGCCACGCACTTCGACTTTGTGGAATCAGCTGTCGCCAGCAGTATTTCCGAATAGTTACGACTTAGGGACCTTCAAGAAAAGAGCTTATTCCTTCCTTAAAGGCCGGCAGCGCATCTGTAGCTCCTCTGGTGTTGTGGATGTTCGTGGGCGTCGGTGATCACTTACCATCAGGTGAGCCGCACGCTCGTTTGCCCCCTTCTTCTATAAAAAAAAAAAAAAAAAAATTATAAATTATTAATAAAAGTAAACCCTTTACATAAATTCAATTAAAATAGCATCGCCAGTTTTATTCATGGATTATCCGTAGAGATTTAGCATAAAGTGTGAAAGTTGGTAGTCCAACTGATTTGAATACTATTACGATTTCCGTATAACTAGAGCAGATGTTACCGTCTTCCGGTGTGTTATGTTTCCAGTTAAACGGTGCACTGCGTACAGTATTAGAGTAATGTTCACATTTGACATAAATTATTGAACTGCAGCAGCTTTAATTTATTGTAAACATATTCTGATAGACCCAACCGACAGACAGACAGACTACAAATTAAACGCAATAAAATCCGTAAATAATAGTTTATTTTCAAATGTGTAGTGTTCACGTAAATACAAGAAATCATTACATACCAGAAGATTTTTTATCAGTTACGTTATCCCTAGACCGTATCCAGCTGATCTAGAACAATCCTCCGATTCCAATTATTACTATTCCATGTTCGTAAAGTAGCGAAAGCGGATAGAAATTTAGGTTTTAAGCTTGGGAAACGTAATACTTATTGTAATAAATAAAATTCCCACTGTGGATGGATTTACGAGTAGAACATGCGTGAAAAAAAACTGAATAGTGCTAAAAAGAAAGGAGTACTTAAGTGGTTTTTCTTTTTCATTGAATACATAATATGGAATTATGTATTCAATGAAACATACATCTCTGACAATTGCTTAAGATTCAATGAATTGTTACATATAATTATACTCCCGGACAATAAATCTCAATTCACACAATCTGTGTATCGTCGCTGTAATGAATTTATTCTTGTGTTGAAACGTGTTAGTCAAACGCATTACTCCGTGACACCTTTTAAGCTCGTTTGTTCCGCTTCTGAAACGGAGATTTCAGTTAATTCGACGCACATTTCACAGGCATATTACATTTGGTCTTAATTTCATTGCATTTAAATTAAAATACACATATCTATACCGATACTTAAATTCTTTGTGTGTATCATCATCATCATCATCATTTCAGCCTATCAGAAGTCCACTGCTGAACATAGGCCTCCCCCAAAGATTGCCACGAAGCTTGGTCCTGAGCCACCTGCATCCATCCATCGACTTAAGTTACAGATTTTGTCACGCAAGCGAAGCCGCGAGCTGGTGCTCGTATGTATATAATTCTCACGCTGTGTGGTATTAGCGACTAACAGGTGACTAAGGGAAAGCCTTGAAAATCGCAATGGCTACAGAGAGATGGCAGGATAACCAGCTCGAAATCTTGCTACCACTTACAAAATCATTTCAGTTCCGACTAACTCATTGGTACAAATCCCCCATATATAGAGAATCGAACAGGAGTCTCCTGATTTGGAAGCAGATCCTCTAACCACTCGGCTATCGTTATCTGTTGTAATAAAAGAGCTTGCAGAGCCGATATCAGAACGAGGGGTCTTCTATGAGCAATTAAACTTGTAACGATCTCATCCTTCTTTTCCTTAACTGAGGTCATCTTTGCGGCAATAATCTCGACTTCTAATGAGTTTTTGATTACTTTTTAATCAAAAAAATCATAAGAGTCGTTCAAAATTTTTTTAAATAATACCTTTCTTAGAAATAAACAAGATTATATCTGTTTGATTTTACAAATTGTAATACATAATATGTTGTATCTATTTGGATGTATGCATGACTATAATGGATGGTAACTGTTGTCAGTTTATCATATCGTATATTATGATTACCAGTAGTAATGTTGGCGCTTATAAGATACAATATGAGCCTCATATACAGCATTGGGATTATAGAAAACATTCTATGAATCATAATTTTTAGCAGTAAATGAATATATTATCACGGCACTAATACAAACAGTTATAGAAATACAATTTATATTATATACATTGCTGTTTTTAAATAATACCTTTCTTAGAAATAAACAAGATTATATCTGTTTGATTTTACAAATTGTAATACATAATATGCAATTATGTATTCAATGAAACATACATCTCTGACAATTGCTTAAGATTCAATGAATTGTTACATATAATTATACTCCCGGACAATAAATCTCAATTCACACAATCTGTGTATCGTCGCTGTAATGAATTTATTCTTGTGTTGAAACGTGTTAGTCAAACGCATTACCCGTGACACCTTTTAAGCTCGTTTGTTCCGCTTCTGAAACGGAGATTTCAGTTAATTCGACGCACATTTCACAGGCATATTACATTTGGTCTTAATTTCATTGCATTTAAATTAAAATACACATATCTATACCGATACTTAAATTCTTTGTGTGTATCATCATCATCATCATCATCATCATCATCATCATCATCATCATCATCATCATCATCATCATCATCATCATCATCATCATCATCATCATCATCATCATCATCATCATCATCATCATCATCATCATCATCATCATCATCATCATCATCATCATCATCATCATCATCATCATCATCATCATCATCATCATCATCATCATCATCATCATCATCATCATCATCATCATCATCATCATCATCATCATCATCATCATCATCATCATCATCATCATCATCATCATCATCATCATCATCATCATCATCATCATCATCATCATCATCATCATCATCATCATCATCATCATCATCATCATCATCATCATCATCATCATCATCATCATCATCATCATCATCATCATCATCATCATCATCATCATCATCATCATCATCATCATCATCATCATCATCATCATCATCATCATCATCATCATCATCATCATCATCATCATCATCATCATCATCATCATCATCATTTCAGCCTATCAGAAGTCCACTGCTGAACATAGGCCTCCCCCAAAGATTGCCACGAAGCTTGGTCCTGAGCCACCTGCATCCATCCATCGACTTAAGTTACAGATTTTGTCACGCAAGCGAAGCCGCGAGCTGGTGCTCGTATGTATATAATTCTCACGCTGTGTGGTATTAGCGACTAACAGGTGACTAAGGGAAAGCCTTGAAAATCGCAATGGCTACAGAGAGATGGCAGGATAACCAGCTCGAAATCTTGCTACCACTTACAAAATCATTTCAGTTCCGACTAACTCATTGGTACAAATCCCCCATATATAGAGAATCGAACAGGAGTCTCCTGATTTGGAAGCAGATCCTCTAACCACTCGGCTATCGTTATCTGTTGTAATAAAAGAGCTTGCAGAGCCGATATCAGAACGAGGGGTCTTCTATGAGCAATTAAACTTGTAACGATCTCATCCTTCTTTTCCTTAACTGAGGTCATCTTTGCGGCAATAATCTCGACTTCTAATGAGTTTTTGATTACTTTTTAATCAAAAAAATCATAAGAGTCGTTCAAAATTTTTTAAATAATACCTTTCTTAGAAATAAACAAGATTATATCTGTTTGATTTTACAAATTGTAATACATAATATGTTGTATCTATTTGGATGTATGCATGACTATAATGGATGGTAACTGTTGTCAGTTTATCATATCGTATATTATGATTACCAGTAGTAATGTTGGCGCTTATAAGATACAATATGAGCCTCATATACAGCATTGGGATTATAGAAAACATTCTATGAATCATCATTTTTAGCAGTAAATGAATATATTATCACGGCACTAATACAAACAGTTATAGAAATACTATTTATATTATATACATTGCTGTTTTTAAATAACAATACGTTATTTAGGTCTCTATAATGCAATGGTAAATAAAAACAACGCAACCTTACCTTTTCAACCTTAAATTTTGCCTTTGGTAGATTAAAAACAATAAATCGTCACATGCAAAAAGTAGTCGCTCAACGAGACTCATAATACTACAAGGCGTAAATGAAGAAAGGTGAAGCTTCTTTGAGTTATAAAAAGAAGTATAAGACTAAAAAAAAGTATACGTACTTACTTATGAAATATTACTTACATGTGTTTTTGAACCACGTGCACTCGAAACCTATTTGGGCAAGGAGGCTCCCGTACTCCTCCAATAACCCCTTCATATACCATAAATATCTATATCTATTCAAATCCAACGAAACTTTAGTTTAGAAGAAGAATGTTTAAAAATTTCATACGTGGTAGAGCCAAGTGGCAGCTTTTGCTGCTGCTCGAATGAACCGGCTCGACCGGAGTACTACCACAGCTTCGCAGGAGAATCTTGTACTTCTGCGTTTTATTAATTTCACTCGTGAGTGAGATTACCGGAGGCCCACTCCAACACCACTCTCCAAATACCCTTAAAAGCTAGCAACGCACCTGCAGCTCCTCTGGTGTTGCAGATGTACGTGGGCGCCGGAGCAAGGCGTTTGCTCGTTGTCCCCCAGCCCATAAAAAAAAGATTCGGTTAGGCCCCCTCTTTCTCTGCAGTAAAGAATTGGAACCATTTTCCGTTGTCAGTCTTCTCAAAGCAAGGCGAAAAGCAGCGTGTCTTCAAGATATGAGTAAATACGCTATTGCAGAATTATGCTACCATCACCACTTAATACCAGTGGGATAGTAATCAAGTAATGATTAAGGATTAGTAAAAAAAATTAACTATTGTAAGTAACTTCGATCACATTTCATTCCATTTTGATACTTCAAAGGACCTCTTGGCGTCACCTAATCAGACAATATATTCTATTGTTTACGAGATGTCAAAGACGTATGATTTCCCATAAACAATGTAACGCCTGTGCCATCAGATATGAGATAGCGATACATGTAGTATGAAGACAGGAAACTACCACAACCATAATGGATTATGGTCACGGACAACAATCTAGTTATCTTATATGTTGCTCTAAACATTCGTGAAATGCATGTCTAAAAATTAACAAAAAATATTTCTATGACATGTGAAATCAACCAACCCATACTATAACTGCATGGCGGATTTCACTTCAAAACCTACTTCTAAACATTTATTCATAAATAGAACCTTAATAAGTATATTTGAAAAATAGTTCCGACTTGATCCCTAACTTGGAATCCATCACTTAGAAGCCATGCGGTCATCCAGTAATACACCATAAATTGTAAATTTGTTCCAAAGTCGAAGTATGTTCTATACAAAACTTAATGTTTAAACTTAAACGTTTTCATAACAAATGTTTATTTTTCGTTAAACTTTATACTTACTGGAATTACGAAAACTATATATTTTTCTTTCAGAAGTTGTTATCCACAAATTCTTTAAGTGTGCATTTTATTGAACTCACAATTTCAGCGAGCTTTAAATTATGCTATAGCATGTTTTCCAAGAAATATCCATCGGTCTCTCATTCAATTACTTTAATTCAATTGTGTTGATAAAGTTCTACGCCATGAGAAGTTTTATATAAGGGATACAAAAATAACGCAAATATTTACAGACAATAGTTCCGATTATTGCTTTGAGAGTCCTTTTTAACTTGCCCGTAATATACAATATGAATTAAATATATCTTTATAATATTGTTTTTAATATTACAAAAACATGATATTGTGTTTTGTAATATTCATTAACACAAAATACAGTTTTAGCGTAGTTGAAAATTCTCCAATATAATGTTTTCGTTCTGGAAATTTATAAAATTGCAATTTTTCTTCTTTCAATAAAGTCAGTAAACTGTCCGTCCAGTCCTCTGCATAATCGCCATGGAACGCAGGCGTATTGCCGATTACAATTACAGACATCTTACACGCTCCTACCCTTCATCGATCTTGAGAATAGAGTGATACCGGAGGGTTCTGTATTTTTTGGTTATAACCAATTTTCCTATTTAAATTTTCCTATAGCCAATTTTTATGCTATTCAGGATACTAGTTTACGTGTGTTAATATAGTATTAAAACAATATCATCAAGATATAAACGAAACTAAAGTGAACGCCCTGACCACTAGACTACCACTGCTTCTATATCATTATCTTTTCTGGCAACTTTGGGAAAAGCTTTGATAATCTCATTACAATCTGGAGCAAATTCGTCGACAAGGCGTGCCACTATATGGAGAGACGAAAAGTGAATTGCGATGGCGCGCTCGGCGTCGCTGTGTCTTGTGTAATATAATACCGTAATCTCTGTCTACCCCCAAGGGTGTTAGGTGACAGTGATTATAAATATTTTTAATTCACTTTAGGTTTATTTAAAGCTCTTGAGAACGCAAAATCTACACCGATTCGCAAAAAAATACCTTCTTAGAGAAGAACAAGCAGAAGTAAAGGGATTTGTCTTCTTAATATCATATTACAATGTCATTTACAATCCATAATAAAATCAATACAATGTCAAATGTAGACTAATACTTTTTAAATATTAGGTTTAACAATATGGCAGTAGCCAGAGAACTTACAAGTGTGGATTAAGGAGTTATTTTCCGCATTTGAGTTGAACTCGGGAACAAATGAACATCAATTTCCAGTAACAGTATTTATGTAACTTTTGCTTTTACAGGACCTGTTAAAACTAATAATTAATAATAGATAATCAATACTATATTAATCTATTTTAGTCCACTGCTGAACACAGGCCTCTTTAAGAAAGGGCCATTAAAAGCCGAAATATGTTTCTGTAATCAATAATGTAAATACAAACTCGAACTAAAAATATTTTTAATTTGCAATACATTGCATTGCATTTTATTTAATCTAGTACTCGTTACATATACGAGTATACTTGGTCGAAGATATGTGTAAAAAACCAAATTGTTGTTTAATAACAAACATTGCCACAAACAGTTTGTTATGATTAAATTGTGTTTGCTGTAGAGTTTAATAGTAAATAATATTGAACATTCAACATAACATGTTTGTTTTTGAAATCGCTGTGGGCGAGGTACGCTTTCATCTTCGTAATTATTTTAATATATTGGTCTTGCCTCAATCCTAAACGAAGCCAATATTTGTGTAGTAAACATAGTAGTTTCCAGACTGAATAATACTTTGTCTGCCACGACTTAAGGAGGGCAAGCAATTTCTCAGATGTTGATGAATTATTGAAAATTCTTTATAGCTCGACGTCGAGTTAATTTATTTTGTCATATATCAATTGTAACATTTTTAACAATCTACCATCGCAATTAGGGGTTCCTCTGGCGTGGAAGAAACAACAAATTGTAATGCTTATAAAAAGGCAATTGAAAGCATGTTACAAGAATATAGTATTATGATTTACAAAATTAAAGCACAAGTACACTGCAAACTTGCCTCCACAAGCACCACGAAGCGCCAGACGAACCCTCTACGAAGTCTACAAAAAACATAGACACGATAATAACAGCAACACTATCATATTGGATGGATAGAACTTTATAAAATGTTATTTACGAATCCGGATAGATTGTGTTTTATGTTACTTTATAAAATTTGGTAGAGATAGATTAAGCCATGGAATAACTTCTTTCTCGCTTGGGAAAAAATATGTCACAACGTTGGCAGCCGCTAGTTGATTAATACGTGGACCAAAATTGTCCAAATACTCGCTATCACTTTTCTAAACCTACAATTGTATATAACAATACAAAAAAAATCTGAAACTTTAAATTGTTTATTTTTTTCTTATATTTACGCGAACACTACAGATTTGAAATGAAAAAAGTATTTACGTATATCATCTCGTTTTTTTTTCGTTAAAATTCCCAGTGCTTTTCACTTTTCGAGCCATCCAGTGATCCTGCCATACGGCATAATGCCCTCGGCAAATCGAAGGTGAGTTGTGTATTCGTCAATGATGTTGTTACCATATCCTTTCCCACGGAGCAGCTTAAAAACAATTCGTAGATACCAGACGTTGTTCAGCGGGCTATGGAAGTGCTAGGCTACAGAGCCATACAGATTTATATGCGTGATAGAATCTGCAACGACTATATCCGCATTAGAACTGGGATAAGCAACATAACCGTAAGGATCTGCGAGCTGAAGCTGAATGGGCCGGGCAAGCAGCTCGCAATAGAATTGCCTTTACGTTATCATCATCAGACTTAAGTTAAATTAGTTTTCTTTTTTATAATTACCATGATATTTCGTTGTAACCACGCTTTATTTTTGTATAGCTTTATAATCTTTCACTAGAGAATATTAGTAAATTATGAGTGTATCCAAACAAATAGTAAACAGAAACAGAAGTTCTACAATTTACCGCACTACTGTTATGAGTCAGGTCACGTATTAATATTAATATAATACAGTGTATTCTATCCCTGAGGGATGCGGACTACCGTTTAGTGCTACAAATGGATGCTAAAACGTTTAATGAAAATTTAGCAACCCATTGATGCGTACGAAAGTTCTCTGGGGTGTGACAAATGAAACATTAATGAAATCTTAACAGTTGTTAATTTTTTACACAGTACTGAAAATTCTTTTTTACTTTATATATTTACTGCTATATTGCGGTAGCACATTTTTAAATAGTGTTTCGGGAAGTGCTTTTTTACCATAAAACGGAAGTTTTGAGACCTTGGAGGAAGTCTCATCTTGCAGGGTGGTGATGTTTTGGATATTGTATATTCCGTTTTTACTGCATGCAAAATTGGTTGTCGCGATGTTTGTATATTTGTTTTATGAGCACGATATATTATGGGAAACACGATCTTGTTTATGATACCTTCCTTGTTGAAGTCTACTAATAATTAATCTCATGGACTGTCTTAAGTAATTACATAAATTATAATTATAATAATAATGTATTCAAAGATAACTCATTTATTTTATTGTATTTTAAGTATGTATATGTTTTTTGTTGAAGTTTTCAGTGTAATTTGAATTTGAATTATAATTACATATGAATGAAAATAAAAGAAAACGTAGTCCTAATTGGCTGCCATCAGAAAAAGTGTTTTTGTTGGTGATACAGAAAAGTTGCTAAAGAGAAAAAAAACATTATAATTACTAGACAGATAATTAAATAATTGGATAAGTAAGGAAGTACAAAAATGTACATGTACCTACCGGTCGGAAATGTATTCCAAATTATATTCTAACTTCATTAGTAAGTAGCCTCAGTTGCAGCCTTGCTCAAACGAAACCCAAACGCGAAATTACGGTTGTTGTAATATTGAAATAAATCTTTTCTTTCTTTTATTCACTTCGTACGTCTCGCCACAAACTCTTCGTCACTATCACTATTTTTAATCATATTATTGAGGAATATTCCTCAAGAATCCTTATTAAAATAAGTATCAGAAATTCCGGATGAAGTGAGATGAGAAAGTTGACAGAACGACTGAATAAAAAAGAAACAAGACAAAAAGATATGGCGTATGTACAGATGTCTTTACATTCGAAATATACAAGGAATACTTCTGTTACTCCGCCCGTAACAGCGATATAGCTATTGTTCCTGGATAGGCTACCCGTTATAAGAATTGCAAATGATAAAACACAAAAATGAGTCATTCTCAAATAACTGGCGATTTATTCTAAGATTAAAATTTACTCGAGTTTGGTCGAAAATCCCAATCAGGCCGCCTAATTTATCATAATGACTATTGAAATCAAACATATGAACATAATATATTAACTACCATATATTAATTTGTTGAACGAGTGATTCTGCAACGAACTTTAAAACATTATGAAATGATTTTTGAATGATAAATTCATTATGTGATAATTAAAAAAAATGTAGTTGGAGATCTGTAACTTAATAAGTACAATGAGTATTAGTTTTGTATCAATATAATATTATGTTTTCTGGACAACCTCGTATTCGTTTGAAAACATTTTCACGATTCGATCGCGAATTAAGTAAGCCAAAGCCTCCGTTCTCGAAATTGCTTTTTCTACATTTCAACCTAGTACTTTTTTTTATTATTCTGTTCAACTTGTCGTATCGCATTACATTATAGCTATCTATTTTGATTTATTTTTAAGGGTGTCCCACAGCTGGGCAAGGTTGGAAATTAATATTTGGAAAGGTTTTAAAGGAGGATAATGGTGCTCGTGTTCGGATTTGCGGACTTCGCTGCCTTCCTTTCACCGCCGAGTACGTGGTTGATTCGGCACTGAAACTTGCAATTATTATTTTAATTTGTGCTGAAACCGCGCATCAAAGCCAGGACACTCGCATAGGATGAAATATAAAGCGTTGCCCCTAACAAATAGACCAACTCGGCTCTCTATGTATTTGTTATGTATTGGTATAGACATTGGCCCGTAGAGTCCCTAGGATGTGTAATTGAATGTTTTTAGATTCTAGTGGATTCTATTAATACATTAAAACCAGTAACAGTTATCGAAATTAAACATTTTGCTCCACGCAGTGTGAAGGAATTATAATAGTACATTACAATTATTGGTCATTATAAGGCACGGAGGACAGAATAAAGTTTAGATCATATAAATAAATTCAAAATATCAAGAAAAGCATTGGTGATTCTTCACTATTTCGCTCACACTACGACGCTTTGTTCTAGATTCCAAGAGAAGTTGTATCTTTTAACAACTTCTGATTCATTTTATAAATTTTTCATCTAGTAAATTAAATACTTTGCAACATTGCAAGATACTGTTACTTTAATGAGAAAACTAGTTAAATAACTCCCCTGTAAAGAGACAAGACAGACTCTGCTATTTGAACTGGCACGTTTTCCACTTTCTTCAAGAATAAATAACACTCGATAAAGTTGGTTATGAACGAGGATTCATTCTACCTTTAATTAAATGACGGTTCAGAATGTGTTCACGTAAACTTAAGTTGTCTTAACAATATTTTTTGGATTCGCCTTTACAACTTGTACCTTTCAAAAATTAAGAGAAAAGTGATAGACGAATTTTAAATAATAGTTATAATATTTCGAACGAGTACAAGTTTACTAACCATATCAGTCTCTTTTAGTACAGTACAAAAAAGGAAAGTAGAAGCTTGTAAAAGCGCACAGCTGGGCAAAGGACTCCTTCTCCAATATCTGAGAGGGTGTAGGAGCCGGGAATGGCCCGCCACGCTACTCCAGTGCGCGTTGGCGGGCAGACAGGTTTTAGTACAGTGCTGAACATAAATTTTTCGGGAGGTTTGCCCATACTCATTATACTAGGCAAGCATAGCCATTACGGTAGCGGAAGGTCAATTCGAATAGCCACGCTCGTTAGCTAACGGTACGCACTATGTGCAGGCAAGAATTTAATTTTGAGAAAAAGATGATATATATTACCCTTGTACCCGATGCACCCGAAAACGAAATAGAGCTTAATGTAGCATAGACGCAAAGTGATAATCAGTATTTAAATTCGTGTTCTACGAAAGGGTTTAGCTGTCTCGAATATCTAAATATATAGCTAGTTTACAAGCTCTGTACATGGCCATCATTAAATAAATATACGCAACGAATTGCTTCGTGCTCTTGCAAGTGGAAACATTCCTTTGACGGCGATCCTTTGTACACAAAGGAGCGCTATTTTTAAATTATATGACATTATATATTCCACGCACAAAGAAAGCATTCAAAGTTTTATTGTGGAAAGCGTTTAGTATGACTCTGTTCACCGTATTACATTTACTTGTAACATTCCTTTGTGATTTTCACAAATAACATCGGATAAATTCAATTTTTATCGTGATACTACAATAACAATGAGCCGTATCATCTACATTAAGGTAGATGTTGAAGGGATTAGTAACTGAAGGTAATATAAGGTATATTAGATAATGGAGCATGAGATAAGCCCGCAATGAGATCTTAGCTAAGTTCTGTGATATAAACTTACGTAAATACGTAACCGATGCTCTAATGTGGCAATATGAGAATTATTCATTCATATAACAGACTTCAGCGCAATGTTTCAAATGTGTATTTACGGATCATCACATAAATAACTATTCAATAGGTTTAAAAAGTGTGTTAAACAAAAACTTTATAAATGTTATTATAGTAAAATAGGTAGTAGTATGAAAGGATGATAATAATCCCCGGGAAATAGTTGATCGCTCCTAAGAAGCCGTTTTTAAAAAAAAATGTAACATTGTTCAATTAAAACGTATTATTTTGAATAAAAATGTCAAAAAAGAGAGAAGAACCTCATTACGGAAAGGAGGTAAAAGTTCAGTAAAGTTGAAGCCTGTAAGTGCCCACAGATGGGCAAAGGGTTCTCAAATATCTAAGAGGGTTTTGGAGCCGCAAAGGGCAACGCTGTTCCAGTGCGGGTTGGCATATCCTCGAAATAATATTTTTTATTATTTCTCAGGTATCCAGGTTTCCTCACGATGATTTCCTTCACCTCCGAGTACGTGGTGAATACAGCACTTAAAATTACCATTAACAATTTTAGTGGTGGCGCCATTCCCAGATCGAACTTAGGTCACTCGCGCTCTATGAAACTAGCATTAGGCTACCATGGCTAGATAGAGGTAGATTTAAAAAAATCTACTTACAACAACCTCTAATTCTACTGGCTCAGTATGCCTTTCAAACCGAAACTCACTCTCTTAAACGCATAATAAACATTTTGCAAAATAAAATGTGATTTCTCTTGTATCCAGGCGTGTTTAATGTATTACAAAAGGCATCAAACCTCAACCTACGAAATCCAATTCAGAACGATTTGAGCTCTTCAGATACCTATTATGACAACAAAGGTTTCAAAGGGTTTTTAATTTGTAAAATATTTATATTTATTATTATAGACATACGGTAACATTTGTGTGTAACAAAAATAAACTATAAATTGGTGGAAACATGGACTTACGACTTATTTGCATAAAATGAAAAAAATCACAACAATAAACCTCTTTCTAATTAATCATTATTATAAATAGTGCAGCTTAAGTTATTAGGATTAATAAGTTTTTTTCTGTGGAAGCTTTTCCCATACACACCACGCTCGGCAAGAGGGTGGGTGAGCGCAGTTCACATACCCTTATTTTTTTTTATATATATTCACGCCTTGTTCCCGACGGGGTAGGTAGAGACAATCTCCTTCCACTTGCTTCGGTCCTGACATACGTCTTTCCCTCCTTCCACTTTCATCAATCTTCGCATGAATGCTCGTTGGTTTAGAGTACTCCTGACTTGGCCTTTTTCTCGTCTCGAGAACGTCTCCGATTTGATACTGAAATGTTCGCCTAGGTCTTCCTCTCCCGACTCTGCCATTAATAACCTTGTACTATAGAAATGCTGCTTCTTATCACTCTTCGGTAGGATATGGGTTAGCGATGCCAAATCCAAACCCCATAGACTAGTCTGAGAACTGTGAGTAGGGAACCGGCATCGTCTGGATGCAGAGCGTCGAGATGATATCCATCAAAAACTGGTACAAAAATAAATCCATCGATGGGACATCCTTGTATAAATATATATTTGTCACCCTGGTCTCTTCCGTGTCTGTTGTTTGATATGTTATTTAAATAAACGTTACGTTACAAATAAACGTTATTATAATAAGCTATTAGCATTACTACTACTGACAACGTTAAACCACAGGTAGGCACCACTTGTTATATACTACTCGTAAGCATAAATCTACTATAGCTGTTATAAAACCATTACAATAGTAAAAAAAAAAATATTATCTAGTGTGTGTGTAAGTGTGTGTTTGCGCGTGCGTACTCTTATGTAACCACATGTAACAATGATTCGATCTCATCATATTTGAGATTGGTATACCACTCGGTTAATACCTTTTTCAACAGTAAAGTTTGATTGAGAAAGATAACAGTTTTATGTTTTTCCATTATCAAATGTAACATAAACAGTTTTCTGACACTCAATAACTTACGTATTGAATAATGTACTTCTGTAGAAAACCCGTAGAGCTTTATTGAACATAATCTTCAATAGTAATCGCTGGCCACGTGCGACCTCTAGGGCTTTAGTTTTAGATGCCTCACCCAAAATTGTAATACAATATGTCACACAAAATTTATTGTGCTAGAGCAGTATAGACTAGTTTGAACATTTTAGTTGCTGCCACATGTAAGTCTTAAAAATGGAAATAAATTTTCGTATTCTACCAGTGGTTGCTTCAATATTTGAATGGCATGAAAGCCTTTGATCAATTATGACCCCGAAGTATCTAGAGCAGGCTACTTTACTTTTCAATTATTGGGACAAGAGCACATCTCTTGAACACCACAATTGTGTAGTTTAAGACTAAATGTTGTTTATGATTGTGTACGTCTGTTTTTGCAAAAGATTACGTAATTGGTTTACGATGTATTAATTGTATATTTCGTTGAAGACACTAATGGATTAGTGTCTTCAACGAAAACAAAAACAAATGGCAGAAACAGGTTTCCCTAAAATGGATTTTAGGGAAACCTGTTTCTGCCGATTTATGTACTTCTTCTTCTTCAACTTCCCACGATTTGCCTGCAAAAACAATAGCAGAGTCATCCTCTTATGAGTATACATATTCGTTATCAAGTTTGTAATTACATGAGTCATTAATATATATAAGGAATAATGTAGGTTCTCTTCTCCCTTAACCCTTTTAAATAATATTAAAACCAAAATTTAGAGAATGTCGATATTATTAAAATAAATCTGTATATGTACTCGTATATCTCAAATTAAGTAACATGTGTTTGAATTGGATTAACATTTGAATTTAATGTTTAATCAGGATTAAGTGACTAAGTTGCGAATGTATTATATAATTAATTAGTAAACTGGCTTCGTCAATGTTTAAATGAAGCCACAATGTCGCCAAGCCAACGTCAAACGGTAAATACTAAGGCTTGGAAATGAAAGGCCTTTATGTAAAGTTACTGCAGAGGTTGAGAGTTGAATAAATTGTTAAAAACATGTTTTTTCAGATTAAGGTTTCAATAACTTTCCAACAAAAATAAATGACAATTTGTTCTGTATTCAAAATAAAGTAACAATCTAAACGATAAATATATACGATTGTAGCTTTTTTTTAGTAGAGATGGAGTTTTAATAATAAGTTGGATAAAAATATCTCTTGCACGAAGTGCATCCTTGGGGGCTAATCAAGTTTATAGTATAAGAGATAGTAACGTCGCGAAAAAGAGAATTATAGTGAGGCTGGTTTCTAGATATTTTCTTTCTTCTTATAGGAACTGTGCGCATCCTTTTAAAAATTGTGCATTTTGAAATATATTTTTTCTTTATCGCTGCCAGGCAGTTTAAAAGTTATTTTTTTTTTATTTATTTAATCTTTATGCACTAGTTCGTACATATGGCGGACTTAATGCCTAGAGGCATTCTCTCCCAGTCAACCATTAGGCTAAGCAGAGATATATACATAATAGAGGCGATACTGCTAAGAGAAAAAAACCAGTAAAATTATATAAATATCAAAATATATACTTACAAATTATACAAAATAATACAATACATACGTACATACATACATAGATATATAAATAACATATATACAAATATACCATATATATAGAATAATATACATGTCAGGACAAACAACTGAAGCGGCACAATAACAAACAGCAGCACTAGTACAGACTTGCAACATTTCTGTAATGTTTGCGGATGTTATTTTTAAAGGCAAACTTATTAGGAGCTTTTTTAATGTCAAGAGGGATTTCGTTCCAGAGCCTTATAGCCGTAAAAGCGAATGACTTAGATAAATACCCAGTACGGTGTAAAGGCGTCAGCAACTTGAGACTACCCGAAGAGCGGAGAAAACAGTTATGAGAATCACCCAGGTATTTAAACTTAGATTTCAAATACTCAGGAACACAAGGATCGTTTAGAATTGTGAAAGGGTGCAAAGTGTTCTAACATCTCTGCGCTGACGAATTGGCAGCCAATTGAGCTGTTCACGAAAGGAAGACACGTGGTCGTACTTGCGGAGACCATAAATGTATCTGATGCAATTGTTAAGAAGACGATCCAGTGTGTTAAGATGTTGTTGAGATAGGTCTGTGCAACACACATCAGCATAGTCAATAATTGGCAAAATGAGCGATTGGACAAGTAAAATCTTAGTAGAGGTTGGAAGGAAATTTTTGAGACGATAAAGTGATCGCAAGGTAGCAGAAATTTTGCGACTCACCTCCTGAATCTGTATATTCCATGTAAAACAGCTATCAACATATAGACCCAGGTTTCTGACATGGGAACAGAAAGGAATTATGTTGTTATTAAAAGTAACCGACGGCAAGGTAGCAAAATCTAGATTGTTTACAAGTCTAGAACTGCCTAAGACTATGGCTTGGCATTTTGTATAATTCACCTTAATACCATACACAGCGGACAACTCAGATATATACTGTAAATCATTATTCAATAGAGCAATTATATTATTGATTTCGGAGGGTTCCGCTTGCGCATATATTTGCAAATCGTCAGCATACAAATGGTAAGAGCATTTAATGTTTGTTGTAACGAGATTAATAAAAACAGAAAATAAAAGGGGAGAAAGAATACCGCCTTGAGGGACGCCAGTTAGTACATCACCCCAGTGAGACAAATTCTGACCGGTACGCACAACCTGTCGGCGACCTCGAAGATATGCTGAAAACCAATCCTGGGCTGAAGAAGAGATATTCAAACAAGAGAGGAGAGCTAGTAAAATGTCATGGTCGACGGCATTAAATGCATTGGAAAAATCAATTAAAATAAGTACAGTCAACTTAGAATGTTCCATACCGTCTCGGATATCATCAGTCACCTTTAGAAGTGCAGTAGTTGTACTGTGATCCGGTCGAAAACCATACTGATATGGAGAGAGAATATTATTTTTTAAGATGAAAACAGAAATCTGCTTATGTGCCGTAGCTTCCAAAACCTTAGAAAGAAAAGGTAGAATCGAAATTGGCCTAAAATGGGATAGAAGGCTGCATTCGGTCGATTTAGGAAAAGGAATAACAAAGGCTTTACGCCAAAATGTTGGGAAAGTACCGTACTTCAGCGAAAAGTTGATGATGTGAGTTATAATGGGTAGAACAGAATCAAGCACATGTAAAACCATTGTCCTACTCAAATCATCACATCCGACGGCATTGGATTTGATAGATACAAGGGTTTTCCGTATCTCTTCTTCATCAACAGGAGAAAAAGTGAAAGTGTCAACTGAAAAAAGAGGCATGGAAGTTAAAAATGAGAAAGCGTTCGCTCTAGTACTATCCGACATTATTTCTGCTGATAAGAAATGACGATTGAAATCGTCAGGTGGAAAAGAGGTACTAGTAGTGCCTAGTTGTGTTTTCCCATAACCAAGAGTATTGAGGAACTTCCATATATCAGCCGAAGATAAACATTGCAGTTGTTCATGGAAATAGCGGCGTTTAGCTGCTCTTACCATTTGGTTGCATCGATTTCTTGCAACCTTATATGCTTGCCACTTTTGATCAGTACGATGTTTTTTAAAAACTCTAAATACTCTATCGCGCCTTGTCATAGCCATTCTTACCCCAACTGTAATCCAAGGAACAGGAGGGCGCTTGAGTCGGACCGCACGCTTAGGAGCATATTTATCATACAACTTTAAAGGAGACCAGTCAATGGCATCAGCATCCCGCTTGAGCTTTTCCACATCGAGTTGGGAATGGACACTGAAGAAGGCTTGGGAGACTTTAATTTATATGAAAGAAAGAGCAGTTCATGCCGTGAAAAACCAGAAGCAGGGAATTGACCGTAATTGGTTACATGCTCAACGGAAGAAACAGTTATAAGGTCGATACAGGTGTCCGCAGAGTCTATATTGTGATGAGTAGCATTTAGCGGCAGAATAGTGAAATTTTGCATCCTCATGATCGACCTCAATTTATGTGATTTGGGAGAGGACCCTAAAAGATCGGTGTTAAAGTCTCCCATGACAATGTGATGCGTGTACACTGAACAGAATTGTGACAAATTGTTTTCCAAATCGGAGAAGTAGTCCACTTTAGGTGGACAATAGATGACTCCGAGAAATACTTTCACACTCTTGACATTAACCTCAACAAAGAGAAATTCCATAGAACCTGAGTAAAGCGAGGGTGAGGAATCTAAAATTTTATAAGATAGATCGCTACGCAAATAAATTGCGACACCCCCGCCTCTTTTACCGGTACGATCATTGCGGAGTAAAATAAATCCTGGAAGACTGTAGGACGTGGAAGTAAGTTCTGGCTTAAGCCAGCTCTCAGATATGAGTATTGCGTGAGCAGCAGTTGGAGAAAAAGTATCCAAAAGCTCAGTATGATGTTGAGGAATACTTTGCGCGTTTAAGTAACAAACATGAAAACAGTTTAAGGATTTATTTAACTCATCTGAGATTTAGTTCTGTAACGTCACAGGTTCATCCGAAGCATCCACAAGCGAAAGAGAAGACGAACTGTTGCAAGTCGAATAAAAAGATTCATTATCTGACATTTTATAGATAAAATATAATATAGATAAATTATATAATATAAATTAGATATTATAATATATTCTAGGGGAATAAAATCTAAGTAGGTATATCTTCATACATCACCCTCCGGCCGACTGGTTACAGGCTTTAAAACAATCACATAACAATAAAGACAATAGTAATTAAAAGAATAGAAAAATTAAACAAAAAACGGGTTGCAAAAAAAAAAAAAAAAAAAAAAAAAAAAAAAAAAAAAAAAAAAAAAAAAAAAAAAAAAAAAAAAAAAAAAAAAAAAAAAAAAAAAAAAAGTTGTAACAAATACAAAGACATTCCCACATAGAACGGAACAGCAAAGTTGCGTCTATGGAGCAAGTCTGTACTACGTACAATATTATAATAGTAACTCCCAACTATTTATTCTGTGCTACCATACTAGTTCCGTGTCTATGTCACAAACGTCAAAGCAAACATCCCAAAATTATTATTATGTCAATGTCATTACAAGTCAACATCAACATAACACTAAAAAAGCATGTAAACAATATGGGAAAAATAATGACATAGTATTTAGTTGTTTTTATATTGATATATGCCGATTGTAGACAGCAAAATATGGCTAAAATAATGCAAAACTGCAAGACTATTTGTTGCGAATTAAAGGTTTGGATCTAACTGCAGCAGACCTTAAAGCACTACTACTATTATTTTTGTCTGGGTTCTTCTTGCCCATGGTATTAGAAGGAGAATGAACTGTTGGCTTTTCGCACTGAACAATAAGTTTATCGAGGTCCTCGGAATCAGCCAACCGATGACGCTTGCCGCTAGACATTTTAACAAAGATATTTCCATCAAGCGACCACACCTGCCTGATACCAGAATGGTTGCGTGCAGCAATAAACAGGTTTTGACGCTGGCGAGTTAAAAATTAGTTAGTAGAGTTAAAGCACGTACGGAGTGCCCTTGAACTGTGTCTTCTTGGCCCAAATGGTTGTCTGAGTAGACAAGTCTCTGAACCGTATCAGTATAGGTCTTGCACGACTCTCTGAAGCTACACCTAAACGGTGACAAGCCAGTACGGCACTCGAAGAGAAATCAGGAGGTCGAAGGTTATTCTGCAAGACTGTCACTACTGTTTCGGAAATGTTTGCCTTGCTGTCCTCTGGAACTCCATACAGTAATAAATATTTTCTGCGGTGCCTCATCTCTATATTGTCAACAGATTGACTTATTTCATTGAGCTTGCTGTGTAGCAATGACATGATCTGCCAGACATTATCTTTAAATGCTTGAAAGTCGCTTACCAGAGTTTTCAAATCAAGAAGTGGTGAGAAGGTGTTTTTTATGAGTGCTTCAAAATCAGCCATTCGTTGATTGAGTGAGCTCAAAGCTGCCTTTTGGATTTCAGCCAACTCGGTAATTGTGGACATTGTGTTGAAAATAGCTCTTCTTCTGGTGTAGTGTGATTAGAGTAGTGTGAAAGAGACCGGTGGTAGGGTGATGCACTTTATTCCAATTTAGACATTAAGGCTAGTCAAGCCCACATAGGATGTTGTTATTGACACTAAATTAACAATATCTGAACTATTGTAAACTGTTAATATTAGAAAAAACCATAAAAATCTTTAATTTTTGTTAAGAGCAATGTGTATATTTTTTCACTTCTACCGCCCAAAAAAACTAGTTATAGTTCTGTAATCAAAGAATATAATGTCAATTTGCCAGACATAAATTAGTTTGTTTGATTAGGATTCTCGGAGAAAATAGGTGAATTGGAAGAGAGCGGCAAACTAAATCATTGCTTGCGTAATAGAGATTACTGCGATAGAGACAAAAAATATTTAATTTAAATTAGAATTAGGAAATAAAATAGGCAAAAATATACATTACTGTCTCTTATGCTAAGTATAATTTTGTGCAAATTCGTATTGAACTAAAATAATAACGGGGACTCCTGAAACGGCAACAAATGTATTGTTATGTACGCTCCAGGATCAGAAGACCTGCGGTCCTGTTTGTACATTAGCATACAAGTTGATTTGAAAACCAGATCCATACAAATGACCCAGCGGGATGGCCCGTTTGTGTTTGTTTATTTATTTGTTGTGTTAAATTACACTTTTGAGTGACGCCATGTTAAAATTAAAGAGACACATTGCTGTCCTGCAGTTAAACGCTACGCGGCATACATGGGCTATTAAGACACGAGTGCGTATAACATTAGTACGTAACATTGTAAGAATTGTTGTAGGAATCCAACAAGTAGTAACACTTGTAGCACTGATTTGTCAAACGTCGTCCACTTGTTTGGTCTACGCGTGCTTTCTCGCTTGCGCACAAATATGCGACACCACCAGCACCGGCGGACCTCGGCTCGGCCTCTAATCCCACGTGAGCAATGGTGCCCCCGAGTCCACCACCTCGCGGCAGCCCGCTCCGTCATGTCGGGCCGGTCTCGTAGGTTCCTCTTTGCTCCTCCGTAGCTGAGTCAAGGCTAATAAACACCTCGTTACTACAAGGTGGGAACCCGTTCGGAGGGGTTCACTTGATACCTAGACCTTGTGGCGGCACCTATTATATTTACATGCACCCCTTCGTAAAAGAGAAGGGGCCATTAAAGGCCATAACTTTCGAGAGTGAGTTAGTGCTGTTTGAAGGGCGGACTTAGTACCTAAAAATGTAAATCCGATGAGAATCCGGTTATGTTATGGACCATTTGCAAAGAAAATGATGCCCTGTTATTAAGATGTGTAGAATAAAAGCGAGATTTGGCCATTATTTTATTGCAATGTTCTTCAATCGTATTATATCAAATTAAAACATTTTAGAAACTCATTTAAAATGAAACTTTAATTTACGGATTTTATCACGTTTAACTTTGTTTTTATATTGTGTAGTGTTCGCATAAATACAAGAAATCATGTGACCTTGTGAACTTTTCTTCATCAGCTTAACTACTCTCTTTTGCTGTTTTGGCCTCTCCCAATCATTTTGTCATAATCATATGACAAAATGATTGGGAGATACGTACCAAGCCGGTTGGTTTAGTAAGAAGTTTATAATTTTCTCATAAGCTTTCAAATCACTTTTATTTTATCCAATATGGGACCAGGACTGGGATAGGACCTTTCATTCCAATAGTATATTTACGTAGTGAGGATAGATGAACCAAGTATTTAAATTTATCCTTACACACTCCTTTCGAAAGTGGAAAAAATAACTCCATTCGTAAAACAGGCGCCTACATCTTATACGATAATATTGGATAAGATATAACGTCGACAAAGTTACCACAACTGCAGGATTTTTCCTGTATCGAGAAGCCATTTTACAGGTATAATTGCATATGAGTAAACACTCAGAGAAGGAACGACGGACAGACTGTCGGACGTACAGACTGCGTAGACAATGTAATAGGGATCCGTAAGGAACCCATAAAAAAAAAAAAATGCACTATTATTTAATAGCGTGTTGACGTTTGACCGATGATATTGTTTTCAACTGTTACTAGAGCATGCAAAACATATGAAAAATTAAACACACATTCATGATTACACGCATTGTTAGAATAAATATTAACGTTTTGTATTTAAGAAAAAAAGTACGATAGTGGATCGTATGCGGCGGAAGTATAATATTGCCGCTGTCTCAAATTTACGACAAGTAATTTGTTATAATTTCGCTTATAGCAGAAGAGAGAATAGAGAGAAAGATATATAGTGGTTTTTATTTTATTTAAATATTTTTTTTGTACATATTAGGCTATCGTGCGGACGTACGTACATAGTATAACACCCGGCAGCTGATATATAAGCAGACTTTATGTAACCGTTTTGATAAATATATCATAAATATATCTAGGGTAAAGACTACCTTTATCTGCAAAGATCGATCTCACCTGCGCAAGTTTCACAATATATTGTTTCACAAAATATATCAAATTAATTGGTAATAATTTTTAGAACTCAAAATGTGTTGCTTTTAACTTTGAATTTTACTGTATCTATTTGATGTTGCGTATAAACTTTCCTCTGCTAATATAGGCCTCGAGACCACAATCCTTAAAATTTTGTTAGCCTGTCATACGTCATTAATGATTATGATTATTCCGACAACTTTTCATCAGTTCTAAACCTAACCCTGTTCTTTCAGCTTTATCTACAACTAATTTGGTAGCGAAATTAAAGACAACACTTTTTACAAGAATTAAGGGGTTGCTTTTGATAGATAGAACATTTTTCTTTCTAACTTGCGGGGCCATCTGCTCGCCAGTCTCTTCCGCCGAAGCTAAACGCCGAGCGAAGAATGCGAACATATTTGTGAATTAATAACTAATTAGAAACTATATAACCTAATTGTTGTATAAAAAAATATATTAAAGATATCGAATTATAAATTCATTACCTTTTGGCAATGAATTAATTATTATTGAAAGAAAAAAAAATGCACTATTATTTAATAGCGTGTTGACGTTTGACCGATGATATTGTTTTCAACTGTTACTAGAGCATGCAAAACATATGAAAAATTAAACACACATTCATGATTACACGCATTGTTAGAATAAATATTAACGTTTTGTATTTAAGAAAAAAAGTACGATAGTGGATCGTATGCGGCGGAAGTATAATATTGCCGCTGTCTCAAATTTACGACAAGTAATTTGTTATAATTTCGCTTATAGCAGAAGAGAGAATAGAGAGAAAGATATATAGTGGTTTTTATTTTATTTAAATATTTTTTTTGTACATATTAGGCTATCGTGCGGACGTACGTACATAGTATAACACCCGGCAGCTGATACATAAGCAGACTTTATGTAATCGTTTTGATAAATATATCTAGGGTAAAGACTACCTTTATCTGCAAAGATCGATCTCACCTGCGCAAGTTTCACAATATATTGTTTCACAAAATATATCAAAATAAATTGGTAATAATTTTTTTAGAACTCAAAAATGTGTTGCTTTTAACTTTGGGCAGTATGACAGCAAAGTTCAAATCGACAAGAAGGCTATTTGGGTATTTGAATGTCTTTACATTTTACTATTAAGATATTTATCTCTTTTTGTTTAGTTAATCACATATTTATTCAAAGCTTGTATGTTTAATGCACCCAAGCAATACAAATATATACATATCTCATATTTAATTACATCTCGTAATATGCGATATAGATACAAATAATGTATATATAATACGAACGCACGTCATTCTGACCCAAAACCCTTTATTTTAGAAAAATTTATGTTACCTTACAAGTGTTTTAAAAATCGTAATATCTTGTTTTAGGCGAATACAGCGAATCAAATAAGGATGTATTTTTTTCCTTTCGCACGGATTGATTATTTATTCCTTGTTTCCTCATTGGCTTCCTGGTTACGTAAAATTTAAATATAAATAGCACGCATAACCGATTTCTCTGAATCTATATGTCTGTATGAAAATTGCGTAATCATAAGAAACCCATTATAACATTTTTTTTTTTTGTGAAAGGGGCAAATGTGCATGCGGCTCACCTGATGGTAAGTGATTACCGTCGCACACGTACATACTTCTACATCACCAGAGGCTGCAGGTGCGATAACTGACTTTAAGGATATTTCCTCAACGGTTGTCGGTTCTGCGAGCTATGTGGCCGGCCTTTGGCCACTTCAGCTTGCTGATCCTTGCGACTATATCGGTTTCCCTAGTTCTGCTGCGGATATCATCATTGCAGACTCTATCGCGCAGAGAAACTCCGAGCATGGCCCTTTCCATAGCGCGCTAAGCAACTTTGAGCTTCCTCATCCGGCCTGCAGTGAAGAACCATGTTTCAGTTCCATATGTCATCAGGTTTTGAGGTCTCTTGGTCTTGAGGTGTTAGTTTCCCGAACGCAGCCCAGCCGAGTTGGATTCGTCGATTGACCTCTGGGCCGTAGTTGACTTACCTAATCGGACAATTTCTCCCAGGTATACGAGCCTATTATGAGCCTGTTCCCAACAGTAACCGGTATTGGCGTGACATGGATGTTAGACATGGTTTTCGTCTTGTCCACGTTCATCTTAAGACCAACCTGTTGGGAGACACTATTAAGCATAGTGCTAAGCTCCTCCAGCAATCCTGCCGTAAGAACTATGTCGTTGGCAAATCGAAGGTGAGTGATGTATTTGCCATTGATGTTGACACCGTATCCTTTCCATTGCTTGAATACATCTTCCAATGCAGCGGTTAAGAGTTTCGAGGATATGACATCACCCTGTCTTACACCTTTCTGCAATTGGATTGGTTCCATACTCTGATTCTGTACTAGGATAGACATTGTAACTTTGATGTACCGAGAGTCTATTTGGCACCGCTGGAGAGGCTGTAGTATCGCCCAAGTTTCGACTGAATCGAAGGCTTTCTCATTTCTTTTCCGGGCTTTCCGACAACCGTTGGGGACAAAAAGGTTCTCGAGTGGCAGCTACGTACAGGCAAACGCAGTGTGGGACGACCCCCCATGAGATGACCTGCGCAATGTTGCGGGAAGTCGATGGAAGCAGGTGGCTCAGGACCGAGCTTTATGGCAATCTTTGGGGGAGGGCTATTTTCAGCAGTAAACTTATAGTAGTCTAAATTGATGATGATAATGATGAAGGATATTCGTGGTATGGGAGGAATAATGGGAAGTTACAGTTATATACTTATATAATATTAACCAACACAGGTTGCATGCATTATATAAAACTATTGTAATAAAAATAAAAATATTTGATTTTCGGTAAAAATTATAATTAAAATATCCTCTGAGTCAATTACCTACGATTTTACTTATTGTAAAATCAAGTTTAAAATTAATGATGTTTCCAAAAGTCGGAATTCTGAAAGTGATTACTGATGCAGGTGGCCATGTTGATTTTCCTACGAGTAAAGTTTTTAACGTTCTCTTAATAAGTTTATTTGTTACTTTGTCACAATTTATGCCTGTAGTAATGTTAAATGAACAAAGTTAAGTGTTAAAAAGGGTGCGAAAAGCTATGGGAATGATACATGGTATGACAAAGTAGAATGAAGTTTGTCTTCAGGAAACACAACATTCACGATTTACGAGTTTCCGCGGAGATATGAAACCGGTTTAAAGCGAGAGGATTAAAATAGTATGTCACGATTTTGACGGTAAATTTTAACATCGTGTAATTGTCAGAAAATTTCAATGAATTAAAATATAACGCATCTTGAATCATATTTTTATTGATTTATTTTTATTTGTTTACAAGTTTTATAGGAGTTCATTATATACCAATATTTTTTTTTTCTGAAAAGAATAGGTACTTAAACCTATCCTACTAATACTATGATATTCCAAGTTGTAGCAAATACTCGTATTTTTTTGTACGGTTTAGTAATTATAGTTGAATATTAAGAAAATATTTTGTTAGAAGAACTCACTTTTTCATGCAATTGATTGTATGCAAATGTCCTATAAATCGTCAACGACAACTTTTCTTAAATTTTTAGGAAACGAATTTTAAAATAAGCGTAATACGTGATTATTTTTATTGAAAATATAATTGCTTTTATTTCTCTCTTTTCATAAAATAAAATTTATTAGGCGAAAACATATTAGTTTCGAATTAGCTGACAGCAAAATACTACTGCGTATTTAATAGACCTAAAGGGCCGAACGAGGTAAATTGTTGCCTGATATTTAACCTTTTACCAATTTGATTTTTTAATCTTGATACGTGTTTACCTTTCGTCGTCCACAAGGCCTGTGGTTAGACTTCGCTCGGGAAAAGCTACACTGTTTTCACTCGTATACGACAGCCCAATGGAAATCTTCTGTTAATATCTTGTAGAAAGTGTCCCAATGGTTGATTACAGCCGTTTATCATGAATACTGAATTTGATTAAAGTTTATCTGCAAATATATTAATTTTAATTCACCAGTTACTGAAAGAAAAAAATTAACGAACTACGGAATATTTTTAAGGAGTTTAAAAAAAGTAGTAAGGCTAGATTCTTACTACTTTTTACAAAATCCGTTACTCTGTTGTCTGCATCTATTACACGCATGGTAGAGAATCTAAGGTAATTCAGCATATATAGTGTCACGGGTTTTTCACAAATATCAAGATGCTGGCCAAGCATAAATTCCTGCGAAATATATCCTCAATGCTTAATACAATATCCCAACTAATTTTCGTTTTTAAATCTTAGTGAAGAGTAAGCTATTCAAGTTTGATCGATCTTTTGATAGTTTGTTGTAAACTTAGCCTGGCGGTTTTACAGAATTATGATCGGAAAAACGCAAGGGGTACTCCGCAACACACAACATGTATATGGCGGTATTGACTTTTAATAATAACTTGGTTAGTACTTGTGCACGTTTTGAAATAGTATACATTTTTTTAAGATTAAAAAACCTTTTTTTCCTAGAATTCTAATGTCCTAAAAATCTGAATGAAACACAAGATATTACAGGATTCATTTGTCGGCGAGTTGGCAACTTGAAACACCGACAACGGACGCCGACGCGGTCGTTCGATAGGGGTATTTTAGGTCTCGTGAAATATTAGCGGAAATATATGTCGAGACAATGTTTGAAACATTGTACAACACTACGTTGTATGAGAAAAACTATTGTCATTTATTTTAATTGATATTTGGCGTACAACCTAAAAGTGCCCTGTAGAATATCGTCGTAATGTCACATCGATCCTATATATTTACTCTCCACACGTTAATATTTCTTGTGTTAATTTTTTTTATATTATTAAAATGCTCCATGAAAATAATTACAACGCAAAGTATCTAAAAACACATCTGAACAAAGCACGTGAATCCATTCAACAAAAGCCCTGAACACGAACCAAAAGCGAGATTTCCAATTAAGGGAAACACAATACCGGGGCAATTAATTATTGACACCCTATATCGGTCCTCGTTCATTTTCCCGTACATGAATAGATGTACACTGGGTGTAACAAAAGTTTTTAAATGACTACATAAACTGCAGTCAATCTAGTAGTCTAGTGATAGTGATCCTGCCATCAAAGCTGTGGGTTGCAGGTTCGATTCCGCACTCAACATAATATATTGGTACGGCATATGGATAATCGTTGCTAGTTACGTTTTTAACGTCTTTTAGCGGTAGTACCACGCCTCGCTGAATACCGGCGCGAAGTAGAGGCATTTTGTGCTTCTGCGTTTCATTCGGTGAGTGAGGTAACCTTGATGCCTGAGATGGCCTACTTCCCGTCCCACTTATTTTCGCCCACCCCACCTTCCCAATTATCTTTGACGGCTGGCAAAGCACCTGCTTCTTCTTGCGTGCATGCGTGGGTCATCTTCACATCCTCTTGCAGGATGCTAACATATGTATTCATGCTGCCCGTTATCACCACGGTTGTACATGCTCCGCTAATCGGGCCATGAAGCTCTGGATCATTTCGATATTAAGGTACTCCGCAATTCTGTCGTTTCTGATGTAGCGATCAGGTGCCTCAATGGCACGAAGTGCCATGTTCTACTGGACCTGCAGTCGCTTGCGTTGTATTGTTGATGTGAGCGCGTACCACGCGAGTGCCGCATATGTTACTCGGATATAGGTCTTGTATATACCTATTTTAGTTTTTAGTGGCAACTTAGATGCCAGCACTGGATATAAGACCGCTACCACTGCTGTCGAACTTTGACCTGCATAGTCTACCTGACTAATCATGCGCAGAGAGAGGTCGTGTTGCCGATTCGGCTCCCTCGACGTTGACGCCCTCCAGGAATGACGCCACTAGCCGTATAATAGCAGGTGGAGTGGTGGTATTCTCCAACAGTTTGTAGATAAGTCCCGTATCCCACAGTCTTTCGAAGGCCTTCTCCATATCCAATAAGACCCCTAGACACATTCGGCCGCAAGAGAGTGGAGCACACGGGTAAACTGCCTGTGCAGTGGTAAAGTGCCCACTGCGGAAACCGTGCTGATCCTTCCTGAGCTATATGTAAGGGCTCCGCAGTAGGAGCCTTTCCAGGAGTTTTGCTATATACGGTAGCAGCGTGATGGGACGGTTAGCACCGGGTATTTGATATATTTACCCGGTTTTGACAAGACGATTATCTTCCCCAATTTCTACTCTTGGAGGAAGTGTCCAGTTCTTAGTATCCCATTGAAGAGGTGCATCAGTGCTACTATTTCTCTTCTGGGCAGATGTCTAATGGCAGTGGTGGTGACTCCATCGTGGCCCGGTGCCTTCCGTAGCGGCAGCCGCATGGCCACCCTTCGCATCTCGGCGGGTGATATGAAATCGTCCCCGCCGAGGGTGGTCCACCGGACACCGGTCCTGATAGGAACTGTACGCGCGGACTTCGACTTCGGAGTAAAATTCCTCGACGACAGCGGCATCAGCATTTGGTTATTAAAAAATATTTATTTCTTTTTAGGCATGAATAAAATCATTAAACGCAACAGTTACTTTTAAGAGTTTTTCTATGGATCACTTTTTTCTAAAAATAAAAGATTGAAGAAACTTTTGACGAACAAGAATTATTTTAATTCTTTCTACTAACAGGCTTCCAAATATTGAGAACGCATACAAACATTTTTGTGTTGAAGTTAAATTCGCTTTTCTAAGGAAATATTTGGTTTCGAGAACACAGACAAATGTTTTCACAAAAATTTCTTGGCAGCTTAACAATTTTCGAGTAACATTTAAGTTGGTTGTTATTTCGACGACCGTTTATAGTTCTTTCATTGTCTGGCATTTGTAATAAAGGACGGATTCGTGACGTGGACAAGCTGGTTACATTTCACTAGTCGTGTTTTTGTCATAGAATAGAGTACGTGCAGAGACATGTGACAAGGGTAGTGACGATGTTTTTTGCGTGCGTTGTGTATTTTAAATTAAGTTCTATGACCATAAACATTGCTACTTCAATGAAAGATTAATGTTTGAGGTTGTGAGACCTTGATTCTAATTGGAATTAAACTGGGGCCAAGTAAATATATACATACATATATACATTACTTAAAATATTTGCTGCCGCGTTACAGTGTTGTGTAAGTATCTCTTGCGTCTAATGGAGGCTTCCCACGGTGCCTGTCTTTACGGATGATGGCACAGACTGCCGATGATTTCGGATAGCCGGGCACCGGATAGGGCTGTTCCCACGGTGCGTGCCGATCTGTACGGCTGCGCGATTCGGAGCCTAATTTTGACATTGGAAAATGCCAGGTAAAAGGGAACTTGTAGTATTAATTAGTCATGATCACTGTTGTGTTATGTAAAAGCAAGTAAAGTAGCAGTCTGTAAGAGCCCGCTGCTGAGCAAAAGCCTCCTTCTCAATTATCTGATAGGATCATGCAGCCGGAAAGGGCCGGCCACGCTGGTTGGCAGGCTTCACGTATCCACTAAATATTTTTTTTATTATTTCTGAGACATATTGGTTTCCTCACGACTATTTCATTTTTCGCCGAGCACGTGGTAAATACAGCACTTAAAATTACTTTAACGATTTAAGGGGTGCCGGCACCGGGGATCGAACCCTGTGCACGCGCGCTCTATGAAACTAAAGCGAGCATCCTAACCACTAGCCTACCACGGTTTGTGTTATGTGCTTAAATAAAAACAAAGTAAAGAAAAAAACCAGGCTGGCGGACATCAGCATACAAAAGTCAGTCGCCGTACGCAACTATAAAATTTAATTTTATATACAGCCAGTAATTTAAAAATATATATGTAAAATACTATAGAACTGACATGCTCTATGATTTGTCAAGTAAAGTCGAGGCTGTGGGCGAGACGATCGTCAAAGTACAGGTTGTTTGCGCTTAGCAAATACCATTTTTCATATTAGAACTGTCAACCTTTTCTACCAAAAGCCGTTAATTCTCGGCATCCGCATGAGCAAAGTTAGTAAATAGGAAAATGCAACTCACTGCTGCCGCAGCTTCGAGTTAGAGGTTGTGTAGCTTAGAGAATCGCAAGGCTGGAGATAGCTACACAAGTCTTAGTTACCTTCTTAAAGTCTCCTTGTAAACAATTTCAAGATGTGTCGACGATGTGTCCAAAGCTTTAATGAAAGTATTAGATTTAAAAAATAAAAGTAAGTAAAGCGACACATTAACTAAAATAGTTAAAAAAAAACTGTTTCCTAATATTGCTTCAACTGATAATTTTGTTGAACACTGATAATTGAAAGGTTATTTGGCTACAGGTAAAGGGATACTATTGGTTGATGTGGTAGAGATGATATTGAGTTGGATGAATGAGAGTTGCCTGGTGATGGCAGTGAGACTTGTTGGTATTGTAAGGATTATTGCATTGCATGCATGCAACCTTCCAGATGGAAGAAGACTAAGAACACTCTTAGTCTGCGTAACACGAGTGTGGACGGAAGGCGCTCAATGGCGGTCGCCGCGGAAACGCTTACCGTGCGCCAGGGGGAGGTAGTGTGTGCTCTTTTGTAAAATCAGGTGACGTGTAAAACCACCTTATATCAGCAGATTTAACGTACTGCTACGGACTCGTCTGCCCCTGCGCTTCAGCAAACGTGGCCCCTCCCACGGTGTCGTGTGTGTTTATGTTTAAAATCGCGCACCGTTGGAAGCCACCTTCTTATGGGGCAAAGTCATTGGCCCTAAAAGTGTTTGTGTATAAAATTTTGCTTAACCAAGTGACTAAAAATTACGAAAGAGGAAAATAGAAACATGCAGAATAATTTAGCTATTTCAAACAGTCATATAATGTTTTGTACATTAAAATTTGGTAAAAAAAAACTCTACCATAAACATTTCACAAAATAGCACACACAAAATAGCTTTCGGCAATTCGCTACAAAAAACGAAGGTGAGTTAACCGAGCTAAGTGAATACCAAAGTATATTAAACTTCGCTGGGGAAATATAATTATCCCTACGTTCATTTTTTTTATTTTTTGAAGCTTTTCATTAGCTCTCGAATATTTTCAAACAATTTTATTGAAACTTTATCCGTAATCGTCTGCTACATTAAGTAGTAATAATAATTTCTAAAAGTGAGCATCATTTATGCAAGTAGGTCAATAACATACTTCATTGTATGTATGTCAGCAGTCTCAGAGCTTTTTAAAAATAGAAGTCAGGATGGTAATTTTATAAAAGGAGAAGAATGTGTACTAAAGAGGTGGAAGGAATATTTTGAAAGTCTATTTGAAAGAGTTGAGGCACCAGCAGATGCAGGAACGCCACCTCAAGAAACAAATAAAAGTGAATAAGTCAGAGACATAAGTATGGTTGAGATTATGAAAGCACTGAAGAGCATGAAAGCAGGTAAAGCAGCGGGATATGATAGGGTGGCGGTCGAAATGCTGTGAGCTGGACAGGTCGTGGTAGCTAGTCAGTTGTAGGCAGTGTGTCGCCTTTTCAACTTGTTTTGGACAATGGGCCTAGTACCGGGAGACTGCTGCAAGGCTGTAATCGTGTGTGTAAGGAAAATGGACGCAACAAGATTGTGAAAATTACCTAGGTGTTAGTCTCCTCAGTATCGTCGGCAAGTTGTATGCTAAAGTTTAGATATAAAAAGTCATGGATGAAACTGATGAAAATATATGGGATGTGCAAGCAGGATTTCGTAAGGGGATGGGAAGCACGGATCAGGTATTCTCCTTAAGGTTGAAAAGTATTTGGCTAAGAACCAAAAAGCCTACTGCGCTTTCATATATTTGGAGAAGGCCTATGACAAAGGGGTGAGGGATGAATTGTAGTCGGCACTATCAATAATCAATGGGGCACTGGAAAGAAAGGGAATGAAAGTAAACGTTAAAAAGAAAAAGGTTATGATGTTTGAAAGAGAGGAGAGGATGACGGAAGTATGTATCAAGATTAGGGAATATGCAGAGCAAGTGAATGAGTTTGTTTACTTGGGAACAATATTTACAATACTTGGGACATTGAAAGAAGAGCGATGGCAGGTAATATGGAGAATGGGGCATTGCATACCTTTATGAACAGACGATATCTCACAAAGCTCGTTTGGCTGTGCATAGAGGGGTATTGGTACCAACACCAACATGTGGAAGCGAAAGCTGGGTATGGCAGAAGAGGCATGAAAGCAGGATAAATGCAGTAGAAATGAGAGCGTTAAGAAGTATGATTAATGTGAAGATAACTGACAGGGTTCGAAATAATTTGATCAGAGAGCATTGTGGCGTGAAACATGATGTAGTGACACGAATTGAGAAAGGGATGCTAAGCTGGTTTGGACATGTGGAGAGGATTAATAAAAGTAGGTTTTGACGAAACAAATGTATGAGGCGAGTGTAAGTGGTAGAGTCGGGAGAGGAAGACCTAGGCGAACATTTCACGATTAAATCGGAGACGTTCTGAAAAAATGCCAGGTCAAGAGTATTCCAAACCAACGAGCATGCATGCGAAGATTAATGAAAGTTGGAGACGAAAGACGGTATGTCAGGACCGTAGCAAGTGGAAGAAGATTGTCTCTGCCTAGCCCGTTGGGAACAAGGCGTGAATATATACATACATACATACACTAACCACTCTCCGTTTTATTTAACACTTTTTTTTGTACAGAGTATGAGATGCACTTGTATTTAGAAACCTTGGAGGAGTTGAATTTACCGACTAACCTCTTAGTTCAAGTTGTACTTGAAAATCATTCCATTCACAATGAAATTAAGAGTAAAAGTTCAGTAGCCGCTTGTAAATCACTTTTCATTTACAATATTGCTCTTTTCACTCATAGCATTGTTTCAAAGAGTATTATAGACGATGTCTAGACGATAAAAACCAGAGAACAACAAAATCAGACTATTCTATTCCGCGAAAAAGATGGTCAAACAAGTTATTTGAGACATGTAATGAGAAATTGTTGAAAAAGTATAAATGCAGAGCTAGTTTATTAGTTAACTTTGGTGCGCTCCTAGAAATACTTTTTGGTTTTTTGGTCATAATTACATCTATTGCTTAAATAATCTGAAAATAATGTTACGAGCTTTTCTTTTGTGCAATGTGCATACTAATTTGTAAACTCGCTTATTGATCATCTCGTAAAGTGTCTGTTTAATTAAATATTGTTCATTAAAGCTTTCGTTCTGTTGTCACTTTAACATTTATTTTTATAAGTGTGAGACTCCTGACAGGATTTCTTTTAAACTGCGTATTTTGCTTATTCCTTAATGTAAAATTTTCGTTGACATATTATAATAACATTTTTATTCCTTCCCTTCTTCTTCTTCTTCATCAGCCTGCGTTCCTTAGTCTACGTACAAAGATTTAAAAAATAATTATAACAACGGTACAGTTATTCAGCTTACTGCAGTGATATCAGATGTCATAAGTTATTATTTATGCAGCACTATATTCGTGCACGTTCTAAATAAATTGTATTTTAGAAACGTGACATGTTACAAGATAATGGTAAGTTATCTTATTATTAAACGGAATGGTTGGAAATAATCAAAGATATGTAAGATGGTAAAGTATAATATCTCTCAAAGGCCTCCTCTCAATACTTGAAAGGGTTTTGATGTCGGTAAGGGTTCGCCACGGTACTTCAGTGCGGAAAGGCGGACATATTTTTACATATTCTCCAAACATGTGTTTTTATTATTGCTCAGAAATGCTGATTAATTCGCGATGTTTCCTTAACCGCCGAGCACGTGGTTAATTAAGCACATAGAATAGTGATCCATATTCTAACCCAGCGCCTAGACCACTGAGCTGAGAATTTTGATTAGATTAATTCACTACGGTAGCCAGGATATTTAAGTACCATTTTTTTTAAGAACGCTTCATTGCATGTCAACTTGCAGTATTTGAGAACATAACTTATTTTAATTTTTTTTTTATTGCCGGTCACAAGCGGTATATACAGGTTACAAGGACAGTATTTAATCATTTTAGGGACTAACAGTACCATTTTATTATCTGAAATATCATGCATTATATATTCAAATTACTGTGCTTACATAGCACTAACTGGCAAGTGGCATTTGCTGCATGAGCAGGATATCTGCATTTAATCTGAATACAGATTTCACTTGAATTGAGATATGCCTACATTTAAATATACTTGTATTCCATTTAATTAATACGTATATAACACTATGTATAGATACCTAAATAATTTCAAGATGTGAATAAGTAAAAAAGGAAAATATACAATTTTATTTTCTCTAAAGGCAAACGCAGTGTAGGACGACCCCCTCAGTATTAATGAGTTTCTACTCTATTCTTATATACTAAATACTATATTATATACTGATAATGTATAATTTATTTATAATTGAATACCCGTAAGATGCCGTATATTTTTTGTATAGACAAAGCCTCAAGAGCAAACTGTACAACCAGTGCGTGTTGCCAGTAATGACTTACGGAACTGAGACTTGGTCCTACACTGCAGGGCGTATGAGGAGGCCCAAAGTTGCTCAGCGTGCTATGGAAAGGGCTCGGTGTTTCTCTGCGCGATAGAGTCTGCAACGTCGGGCCGGCCACGTAACTCGCAGAACTGACAACCGTTGGATAAAAAGTTATCGAGTGGCAGTCACGTACAGGCAAATGCACGACCCCTCTCAAGATGGAGTGACGACCTGCCCAGTGTTGCGGGAAGTCGATGGATGCAGGTGGCAATCTTTGGGGGAGGCCTATGTTCACCAGTGGACTTGTGATAGGCTGAAATGATAATGATGATGAAAGGCAAACATCACTTGCACGAACCTGCAAGCGAACAAACGTATTTACTTCTTATTCTTATTATTGCCTAAATACTCACTAGTATAAGTTGTTACTGTTAATTTGGATATGGTAACAGGTTGTTTTTGGAAAGTCTATAAAATACGAAAGGAAACAAGGAAACAGGTCTATAAAATTACTTACAGAAAAGCCGGTGGCACATTAGTCTCGAAAAGAGCACTTTAAGCATTTACATATAAGCTTCCGCCCGCGGCTTCGCCAGTGAGGAGTATCTTCTCTGCGATAAAAGTAGTCTATGCCCTTTTCCAGTCGTCGTCAATGTATCTTCGTACTAAATTTGTCGTGTGGCGTGATAGAAAGACAAACACCCAAACAAACATACTTTCGTAGTTAAAATAAATTAGTATTCTCTCGTTTTACACAATTCCACTTTTTTATGTTAAAGTGGCAAACGAGCAAGCATCTCACCTGATGGCAAGTGATTACCGTCCCCTACCTTGACTTTGACTATGACCTTTTTTTTCTTTGTTGAGGGATGAGGACCAGAAACCCTAAAACTGGCACGAAGTATTATTGTACTGACTTTCTATCCATTTATAAAAACTGTTCCGTATGTTCTATCCTGCTAAAATATTAATATTTCAAATAACAATAATAAAATACATTGAGCCATTAAAGAATATAATTTCATAAAACATTGACAAAAGTTTCTAGGAAAATTATCAATAAAGAAAACATTTCATCGAAACAACATTGAGTTTTCTTTAAAAAAATATTACTTTACGGTCCCATATTGCAGATATATGGGTAACAAAGTAAAGTCCCCGACCATCGATTGCTCACACTGGATTAATGAAGAAACTGCCATAAGAACTTTCAAACCTTCCATAAAAACTCAGGCTTAGTTTGATGACCGACATTATCTTGAGGTACGTGCCCTAAGAAGACTCTTCACATAAACACTATAAAAACGGCCTACAGATCTGGAACATTCGATTGTTATCTGATGAACTAAACTTAATGCTTAATACGATTGATTTTTTTATAAAGGTTTTGCACACATAGGCCGCATAGGTCTGAAAGGGCATCCCTTCAAGGTTATCTATATATAAAAGTTTCAGCTCGCGGCTTCGCTAGTGAGGAGTATCTTCTGCGATAAAAGTAGTCTATGCCCTTTTCCAGTCGTCGTCAATGTATCTTCGTACTAAATTTGTCGTGTGACGTGATAGAAAGACAAACACCCAAACAAACATACTTTCGTAGTTAAAATAAATTAGTATTCTCTCGTTTTACACAATTCCACTTTTTTATGTTAAAGTGGCAAACGAGCAAGCATCTCACCTGATGGCAAGTGATTACCGTCCCCTACCTTGACTTTGACTATGACCTTTTTTTTCTTTGTTGAGGGATGAGGACCAGAAACCCTAAAACTGGCACGAAGTATTGTACTGACTTTCTATCCATTTATAAAAACTGTTCCGTATGTTCTATCCTGCCAAAATATTAATATTTCAAATAACAATAATAAAATACATTGAGCCATTAAAGAATATAATTTACAAAACATTGATAAAAGTTTCAGCTCGCGGCTTCGCTAGTGAGGAGTATCTTCTGCGATAAAAGTAGTCTATGCCCTTTTCCAGTCGTCGTCAATGTATCTTCGTACTAAATTTGTCGTGTGACGTGATAGAAAGACAAACACCCAAACAAACATACTTTCGTAGTTAAAATAAATTAGTATTCTCTCGTTTTACAATTCCACTTTTTTATGTTAAAGTGGCAAACGAGCAAGCATCTCACCTGATGGCAAGTGATTACCGTCCCCTACCTTGACTTTGACTATGACCTTTTTTCTTTGTTGAGGGATGAGGACCAGAAACCCTAAAACTGGCACGAAGTATTGTACTGACTTTCTATCCATTTATAAAAACTGTTCCGTATGTTCTATCCTGCCGAAATATCGAGATTTAAAAATTAAACGGGATAATATCCATAAATAATAGTTTCACTTCAAATGTAAGACTGTTTGCCAAAACTAATAATTAATCTTATTATTTATACAACCCATATCGATAAGCTAATTTTTAAACGAAAATAAACAAATTCTAATTGGTATCAAATAAATTAATTACATATCAATCCAAATAAAAATAAGTTCCTATTGCCAAGCTTATTATTAGCATACAACAAAATATATCAGGCATGTAGGTGGTAACTCATTTTATCGCACGCATTTTATTTTAACCCCGTTATAAAATTTTCATGCACGGAAATAAATGGACGGTTTTATGAAGTGAATTTTGCAAAAAGACCATTAACAATGAAATCTAAATAAGTGAAACGGAGAGTTAAGCAATATAAAATAATGATCCAACACGTATTGTGTGATTATAAAATATGGCACGACTACTCCAAAATTAGTTAAAAAAAAAACTATTTCTCCCAGTCTAGATTTATTAAAGCGTCTATATTGGATACAGTGAACGAGAGAGTTTCATTTGTATGCAAACGAATAAGTAAAAAGTGTGAATTAGGAAATATTTCTAAACGCGCAAAATACTTAAACTCTTGATCTAGTATTTTAGTTCCTTGCATCGTACATCGAGTGACATCGTTGTAATCTAGATAATCTGACCTAGTCAAACACTAAACGATGAGTGTTGACTGAACAGAACACGTATAACCACTGAGTATATATAAAATATTATACCTGATAATGTGTAATGATAAGGAACTATTATGTATTACTGAAAATAGGTCAATCAAATTATCAATATTCTCGGAAAAAAAAATCGGCTTCTTCGAATCCATGCTTTTCTTTCTCAAGTTTCGTTGTTAATTTAGAAGTCAAGAAGCTTTTTTTATAATTATTATTGTAAATAAAACTGAAAATAGAAGAGCAATATAGTGTATTTGTCACAAACTATAGTGAAATGAAAAAATGGTCATATATTAACACGGAAGTGTAAATTATGAGTGAAAATTTTGTGTTTTTTCATGTGAGAGATTACGTGGACATCGAGCACCACTAATTCAGGTAATTCTGCTAATGGAAACGCTGTAGTCGATCTAAAATCACCGTTTAAATTTCGGTAGTAAATTTTTTAATTTATAATTTGTAGTTTTTGTGCTAAAAAAGGTATATTATAATATATATGCTTTATTTATACTTTAACTCTTATTACATATAATAAAGTATTCTACCTTCAAGATAAAAATTATAAATTTGAACTTATACGTAGTTCAAAGTTATAAAATATGAAGAAGCATAACTATAATAACATAAACATTTACAAACATGCGTCACGCATGCGAATATGTAAATCTTTATTTGCTACTCTTTTATTTACGAACCTTAACTTTAAAATAAAGTCAAAATCTAATTAAGGTGTTGAATTTTTGGGAATAATTTCCAAAACTAAAAAACGCCATACTTACAACATTAACTATAAGTATAATTAACACAGTTTAGATCAGATAGCATGAAGATAAATGATAGAAGCTAAAGATAAAACGACCATATTAAATCAAGAACATTTAAAACGTTATTTCACTTAAAATGCAACTTATGAATGCTGAAAGGCTCGTGCAAGAAGCTCAAATATAGGTAATATAAAGGATTTAATCAAAAGTAATGTAAGCATTTCCACCAGATCGTATCAAGGTAGAGCTGTTAAAGATTCTATTTCCAATTCAATGTAAGCTAGGAACTAATTTCGTGCATGGTTTTACACTGAGTTCGCTTTATAACGCTATTCAGTCACGGTATAAATTAGCGCAAACATTTCCTTTTGCCTACTGCTATACATGATAAGCTTCAAGTGTTGATTCATTATTTAAGTTCTACTTTCTTCTTTGCATTTATGCTTTGCATGGTTTTATTCTATAGGAATAACATTGACTTAGGAAATACTATAGAATAGACATAGAAAAAAAAACCGACACGTGTTTTGCACAGAGCAGAAAAGTAGAGAATGTTTATTTCAGCCCATGGACGCAATCATCTTTAAACAAAAAAGGCTATTGGTGCGTTGTCCTACACAGATGGCTCCTAGGGAAAAAACATGATAGCCCTGTTTAGGTTTGTAACGTTAGGGGTTTCCTCCCCCCGAATGGGTTATCGATGGGGACCCTACATGGCCGGTCGGCCATATTGTTGTTGTTCTGTGGAGTTCTGTGCAGTTGATGAAGTATGGACAGGATTAGCAGTGTTGCGAGGGGCCGCCTTCCGTAGACGAGCCGTTCACGGATTCGCGGGGGGTGAGTATGATGAATTCTACGATAACAACATAATTTACAAACTTTTTTTTTTACATTGTCAACGACCTATTAGCAAAGAGATCTATAAGCAAATTCTGATGTCGATGCAGACAAATTCGTAGGTAACTTCAAGTACTTAATGATCTTGTAGGATTTCGATTTTGGCGATTTAATTAAAAAAAAATATTATAAATCAAAATATATTTGAAAAAAAACCTTTATAAATTATATAGATAAATCAATTGATGTAGTGGTAAAGCGATTGGTTTCAATGGATCGCGGGTTCGATTAACGCATGAAAAAAATATCTGTAAGGCCGTCAGAATACAACAAAGGTAAAATCATACAATGAGGAAACGATTCAGTTAGCCCATTAGTGAAATACAAAAAAGCTGTTTAGTACTTTCCAAGATTAGCTTCGATATATTAAATGCGATGTGGGACTGTGTTTTATATTAAGATGTGAGGAAAATTACAAATCATTTTCAAATGCACGAAGTGATTTAAATATCATAATTAAACATAAAATTTTCCTAGCACTTGCCTTAGTTGAGTTTTTCGGCACCAGAGGAGCAAGACCTGGTCGAAGAAAACGGCTGAGTTATTATTTCTAAAATTATGAATCTATTGGTTGGCCGTGTGGTGGTGGCCGGTGTAAGAATCTGCTACTTGTGGGTGTGGTAAGTGGCGACTAAGCTTTGAAAATCGCAATAGCTGTCGACAGATGGCGAGTTAACCATCTCGAATAATACCGAACCAAAATTAACCAGACCGGTGACGGACAGCGTCGTCTAAGGTGCGAGGTGCCTGGTGCTACGACCGCCAATCGGCTAGGATGGATTTACCATAATCGCCTAATTCAAAATATTATGTAAACAATTTAGAGGCTGGTTAGATAAGGTAAATATTGGTATGAATAAACAATTTTTCAAATCCGTTTTACTTCAAATCACAGACTGTAGAAACAATGTAACGTTTCCTTCGTTGTATGTCACGGAAATGATCGTAAAATATCGAGTCGTAAAATTGAAGACTTCCATAAACTGTTTTACGGAATATCGATAAATAAATTTATACAGTGAATAAAATTATAAATGTTCGGCGAAATAAACAGCAGTTGAATTAATTTTTAAAATAATTACGTAGATATTGAATGTTCTCGCGTTCAGGGAAAGAGTTATACAAAAATTAATAGTCGAGTAATAATAATAATCAATAAAATAATTGACGACTAAGGATTGAAAACTCTCTAGGAAGGGAAAGGATCGGCAGGCATATAAACTTCGTCGTGCAATAACAGGCCGTGGATTATCGGCACTGACAGGACGGTGTTAGCTGGGAAAAGTGTCTTGGCAGACGAAAAAAATGAGGGAGCTTATAGATGCTTTAAGAGAAGGGTCACTGCTCGGTGAAAGCGGATTCGGCGATATACCGAGAAGTTAAGATGGCTCAACCAGAATCGTCTCTATCTAAGTGTCGAGAAAAGTTTCAAAAAACGTTGGAGCGACCAGGAATATGTAGAACGTGACAAAAACCCAATCAGGCAGACACTGTCTCCTTCTGCCGGATCCTGTGGAAGCGCGTTAACTACAGCTATGGTGTGCAAGTAGTAAGTAGACCACTTTAATAGGAGTGTTCAAAAAGTAATCTTTCAGCGACGTTGAATTTAATCATCAGGAACGATAAAGAAACATGTACTGATTTCCGCAGAGGATTACAAATAGCTTATAAATATTTTTTCTTTTATCGCACCTTCATTGTCATGGATTACAATGAGCGCACTATTACATGGGAAGTGTGAAAATAATTTGCGTAAAGAAATATTATTTTATTATTGGAAGCGTATCGTAAGACGAATTCAACATTTTATTTAGTTGATACATTTTGTTGTCTTTGTATTTTTTTAATTTTAATCAGTGTCATAAACAAAGAATCAACTTTTTAATGTTCTCCTGAAAGACAACGATCTCCTCTAATCTATAGTGTTTTTTTTTTAAACCGGGTACCTGTCTTGGTTCGTTCAGCTTGAGTCCGTTATGCTACTAAAATAATTCACAACAATATTTTAATCGTGTTGTGTTGTTGTGAGTTATAACGATTAAATACAGATCTCTTCGTGTTAAACTTACACGGCTCGCTAATGGTTTATTAAGTATTAAAAAAGTAAACTATAATTAATTAAAAGGTTCTGAGAGTTGATTTTGAGTGTTTAGAATTATCACCATTTATTATATATGTATATATATATATTGATTAACTTGCACAATGAAATGGAGCCTTAAGCCTGGTATATGTGAATTCTATTTTATAGAACAAATTCCGTCTTGTATATTCTCTTTATATATAATTTTCTTCAACAGTTTCTCGAACTTGAAATGCTATCAAAGGCTATAAATTCAAACTCAATTCAAACCAAATTTGTATTTATGACTTACACAGTAATTCACGGTCTTATATGATCAAATACGTATATTCGAGTATTAAACATTTAAACTCGAAGTAAATTTTTTACTCAATCGAGTAAAAGTATTTAGGCATTTATTATTTAGCAATTTCATGAATTAAATGCATTTTATTACAATTCACATAAAATTTTTTTTATTAAATTTTGTGTCATCGATATATCATTACACTATATCACTTCAAGAACATGATAAAACAGTTACAGTTAATAATAATCAAACATTAATAGAAGAGCCTTGAAAATCTCATGGCATCCTCCGGGAGCAAATCGGCTGTTCTGACCTGCCTTCCTTAGATTCCTATCCAATCCTAATTCAAAATATTATGTAAACCAAAACTCATGACGACGTCTATTGACCTACAAGCGGCAATGTAAGCGCATCTCATTTTGCATTCAACATTCAACACAATTTGTTAATCGGTACTGGCGGTAACATCATGCCAAGTAAGGCAAAATCAAGACATAAGACGAGTTGGTGCAGTGTTGGGTCGACCCAGATTAGTGCGAATACTTTAAATTATATATTATTTAATTAAATATTACGTACAAGGATAACTGAAGCCTTCCTCATCTGAAGACATCACTTAACCTTCCCTGATGGATCAGATATTTTTTCTCTCACTATAGATGGAATTAGTAGCAAGTCAATCAAGTTAACGTCTTATTTTCACGTATAAATTCTAAAATTTATTGGACGTGAAAAGTGTCGCGATTGCCCACAGGGTTCAATACGCGCATTTACTACATTGTTTTCTAACGTGGTAGAGCCAAGCGGCGGCTTTTGCTGTCGCAGGAATGGGCCGGCTCGTCCGGATAAGTACCACGGCCTCGAAGAATAACGGCGTGAAGTAGAGGCATCTTGTGCTTCTGCATTTCGTGCGGTGAGTAAGGTAACTGAGGTCTCTCCCCTCTCCCAAATATGGTAGCGGTATATAATTTTGAGCTACCCAGGAGGGTACCAGTACCTACGGTTCTGGAGAATCCCTCACTGAGCATCCACGTTCAGGCTTTCCTACGCTACCCAATCGTGGATGCTCAGTCTGCCCCGCGTATTCTGGGGCAATATTCCGCCTTTCTTTCCTACTGAGGCAAACGCAGCAAGGAATCTATGGCATCCCCTACCGCGCTCGCCGTGGATTTCTGCAACATCAGGGGACTCACTCGAACCTTAGCGCCGTTCATTACCATCTTGAAACGGCGAAGCCGGCCTTGCTTTTTCTTACAGAGATTCAGATATCGTCTCCGGCTGATACCTCTTATCTCCATTACCCGGGGTACAAACTGGAACACTCCTTTGTGCCCCGTGCCGGAGTTTGCGTATACGTCAGAGATGATATCTGTTCTCGACGCCTCGGTAGTCTTGAAGGTTTGGACCTATCTACCCTTTGGCTGCGCATCGACAGCGACGACCATCCGCGCGTCTATGCTTGCCTTTACAGGTCCCATAGCGGTAATACCGTAACTGACCGACTCATCGACCACATCCAAATGGCTACAGATTCCGTGCTACAACAGATCCCATCCGCAGAGATCGTGATTCTCGGCGATTTTAATGCCCACCACACCGATTGGCTCGGTTCTCGCATAACCGATCATGCGGGGAGATCTGTTCACGACTTGCATTAGCATATGGCCTGACACAACTGGTAACCTTGCTGACGCGGATCCCGGACGTGGAAGGTCATACACCTTCCTGTTGGACCTTTTGCTTGCTGGTTGACCTCACACCCGGACAGATATTTGGTCTCAGTCGATGCCCCTCTTGGCTCGTCGGACCACTGTCTGATCCGGTGTAGTGCCTATCGCGCGCCGATCCCGAACGCGATCTGCGGGCTTCCGCCGTGTGTGGCACTATAGGTCGGCAGATTGGGATGGAATGCGGTCTTTCTTTGCTTCCTACCCATGGGGCAGGTTTGCTTCTCGCTGGATGATCCCAACGCCGTTGCAGATTCTGTCACCGATGTGGTACTTCAGGAATGGAACTTTTATTCCGTTCTCTGCAGTGCCTGTCGGAGGTAAATCCCAGCCTTGGTTTGGTCGCACCTGCAAAATAGCGTCACACCGAAAGCGGAAGTGCTACCAGGCCTGGGCCGATGCATCGGCGTCTCGGGATGCAAAACCAGTGCTCCTAAAAACGAGTACAACTCTGCCTCCAGGTCCTTCAAAGAGTTATCGCTGCGGCAAAGTTAAAGCACATTGGCAGAATTGGCGAGAGACTAGTTCGCCTCCCATCGGGATCCTGCGCATTCTGGTCTCTCGCCAAGGCTGTCCAGGGAATTTCTGTCAGCCATCTCTCCCATCTCAACACAAGGAGGATGATTCGCTGGCCCATACTGCAAAAAGAGAAAGCCGATCTCTTGGGCTCTTTGCATCCAACTCGACTCTTGATGACCGGGGAAACTCCACCTACCATCCCGTGGTGTAAGTGCTCCATGCCGGAAATTCAGTTTCTGCAGAGCTCAGTGCGAAAGGCACTCCGCTCCTGACATTCATAAGTCGAGGGCCTGACGGAATCCCTCCCAATTGTGCTGAGGATGTGCCCTGAGTTGGCACCGGTTCTCACGCGTCTTTTGCGGCACTCCTACTCTTCAGGCGTCGTCCCGGAATCATGGAAGACAGCATTTGTGCATCCAATACCCAAAAAAGGCGACCGCTCTGATCCGTCCAACTACAGGCCTATTGCCATCACCCCCTTGTTATCTAAAATAATGGAGTCACTCATCAACACCCAGCTCCTGAGGTACCTGGAGGAACACCAGCTGATCTGTGACCGACAGTACGGTTTCCGTCGCGGACGATCAGCTAGTTTACCTGACTCACCGATGGGCAGAAGCAGTTGAGTCTAAGGGGGAGGCTTTGGCGGTTAGTCTGGACGTAGCGAAAGCATTTGATAGGGTTTGCCATAAAGCGCTTCTTTCAAAGCTTTCATCTTACGGGGTTCCTGAGAGATTGTGCAACTGGGTCACCAGCTTCCTCACAGATCGGAGCATCAAGGTTGTTGTCGACGGTACATGCTCGGACCCCAAACCCGTGAATGCTGGTGTTCCACAAGGCTGTGTGCTATCTCCCACTCTGTTCCTTCTGCATATCAACGACATGCTACAAAGCAGTAGCATTCATTGCTATGCAGACGACAGCACGGTGATGCCCCATACAGGCCGTGCGAATATTTCTCGGGAACACGTCGACGAGTGCCGGAACAAACTTAGTCTGAAGTCGAGACCTTGTTATTCAAAGTCTCGGATTGGGGTCGACGTAATTTGGTCCTATTCAACCCCAAAAGACACAGGTTTGCGCGTTCTCCGCCAAAAGAACTTTGTCGTTTCTCCTCTTTTGAGAACATTCCCCTTATTGCCTCAGCCAGTATCAGAATCCTTGGCGTTGACATATCGAGTGAGTTCAGTTCCGTGGTCACTTGGAGGGAAAGAGCCAATTTGGCTACTAAAAAGCTTTGTATTACTCATAGAGGCAGGACAGTATTCATGCCGGTCCACCGTTTGCAACTTTATAAGGCGCAAGTTCGGCCCCACATGGAATACTGTTGTCATCTGGGCAGAAATTTTAGTACCAACTCCTTCCATTTGACCGCATCCAACGTCGAGCGGCTCGAATTGTCGGCGACCAAGCCTCTCTGATCGGCTTGATCCTTTGGCCTTGCGAAGAGATGTTGCTTCTCTTTGCATTTTTTACAAAATTTTCCACGGGGATTGTTCTGAGGAACTGTTTGGATTGATCCCAGCTGCTGAGTTTCACCATCGTACATCGCGACAGAATTCGAAGTTCCATCGATACCACCTAGATGGTTGGCATTCCACCACAGTGCGTTTTAATCGAAGTTTTCTGCCACGCACTTCGACTTTGTGGAATCAGCTGGCACCAGCAGTATTTCCGAACAGTTACGACTTAGGGACCTTCAAGAAAAGAGCTTATTCCTTCCTTAAAGGCCGGCAGCTCATCTGTAGCTCCTCTGGTGTTGTGGATGTTCGTGGGCGTCGGTGATCACTTACCATCAGGTGAGCCGTACGCTCGTTTGCCCCCTTCTTCTATAAAAAAAAAAAAAAGTGGTCCTTCGAGCCGGATTTACTAAGGGTTTTGGGTTCAATTTCATGAGAAAATTCCAAAACTACACGAAATTTCCAATCGACATTTTTAATTCTCTTCAAAGTTGTATTTCTTTTGTATATATATATATATATATATATATATATATATATATATATATATATATATATATATATATATATATATATATATATATATATATATATATATATATATATATATATATATATATATATATATATATATATATATATATATATATATATATATATATATATATATATATATATATATATATATATATATATATATATATATATATATATATATATATATATATATATATATATATATATATATATATATATATATATATATATATATATATATATATATATATATATATATATATATATATATATATATATATATATATATATATATATATATATATATATATATATATATATATATATATATATATATATATATATATATATATATATATATATATATATATATATATATATATATATATATATATATATATATATATATATATATATATATATATATATATATATATATATATATATATATATATATATATATATATATATATATATATATATATATATTGATTAACTTGCACAATGAAATGGATTTTAAGCCTGTATATGTGAATTCTGTTTTATAGAACAAATTCCGTCTTGTATATTCTCTTTATATATAATTTTCTTCAACAGTTTCTCGAACTTGAAATGCTATCAAAGGCTATAACCAAACTCAATTCAAACCAAATTTGTATTTATGACTTACACAGTAATTCACGGTCTTATATGATCAATACGTATATTCGAGTATTAAACATTTAAACTGAAGTAAATTTTTACTCAATCGAGTAAAAGTATTTAGGCATTTATTATTTAGCAATTTCATGAATTAAATGCATTTTTATTAAATTTTGTGTCATCGATATATCATTACACTATATCACTTCAAGAACATGATAAAACAGTTACAGTTAATAATAATCAAACATTAATAGAAGAGCTTGAAAATCTCATGGCATCCTCCGGGAGCAAATCGGGCTGTTCTGACCTGCCTTCCTTAGATTCCTATCCAATCCTAATTCAAAATATTATGTAAACCAAAACTCATGACGACGTCTATTGACGTACAAGCGGCAATGTAAGCGCATCTCATTTTGCATTCAACATTCAACACAATTTGTTAATCGGTACTGGCGGTAACATCATGCCAAGTAAGGCAAAATCAAGACATAAGACGAGTTGGTGCAGTGTTGGGTCGACCCAGATTAGTGCGAATACTTTAAATTATATATTATTTAATTAAATTAAGAGCTTGAATCACAATTTTACCTGTAAAGCACTGTATAATTTTGTTTCTTTATCGTAAGTCAATGCTTACTTCACCTGCAAGTTAAAAACGAGGTTCGGGGAAAACTATCCTGATTTGCCAAAAGCAGTCGCTGGTGTCACTGGTGCACGGATATCGGTACTGCGCTCACCAACTGAGCGTGTTTGCCCACACCAACCACGCCGGACAAGTGGGTTTGTGGGGCGCAGTACCGGTCCAACATCGATTGGGGAGCAATATCAGGACTCACTGAACCTTAGCGCCGTTCATTATCTTGAAACGGCGAAGCCGGCCTTGCTTTTTCTTACAGAGATTCAGATATCGTCTCCGGCTGATACCTCTTATCTCCATTACCCGGGGTACAAACTGGAACACCTTTGTGCCCCGTGCCGGAGTTTGCGTATACGTCAGAGATGATATCTGTTCTCGACGCCTCGGTAGTCTTGAAGGTTTGGACCTATTCATTTTGGCTGCGCATCGACAGCGACGACCATCCGCGCGTCTATGCTTGCCTTTACAGGTCCCATAGCGGTAATACCGTAACTGACCGACTCATCGACCACATCCAAATGGCTACAGATTCCGTGCTACAACAGATCCCATCCGCAGAGATCGTGATTCTCGGCGATTTTAATGCCCACCACACCGATTGGCTCGGTTCTCGCATAACCGATCATGCGGGGAGATCTGTTCACGACTTTGCATTAGCATATGGCCTGACACAACTGGTAACCTTGCCGACGCGGATCCCGGACGTGGAAGGTCATACACCTTCCCTGTTGGACCTTTTGCTTGCTGGTTGACCTCACACCCGGACAGATATTTGGTCTCAGTCGATGCCCCTCTTGGCTCGTCGGACCACTGTCTGATCCGGAGTGTAGTGCCTATCTCGCGCCGATCCCGAACGCGATCTGCGGGCTTCCGCCGTGTGTGGCACTATAGGTCGGCAGATTGGGATGGAATGCGGTCTTTCTTTGCTTCCTACCCATGGGGGCAGGTTTGCTTCTCGCTGGATGATCCCAACGCCGTTGCAGATTCTGTCACCGATGTGGTACTTCAGGGAATGGAACTTTTATTCCGTTCTCTGCAGTGCCTGTCGGAGGTAAATCCCAGCCTTGGTTTGGTCGCACCTGCAAAATAGCGTCACGCCGAAAGCGGAAGTGCTACCAGGCCTGGGCCGATGCATCGGCGTCTCGGGATGCAAAACCAGTGCTCTTAAAACGAGTACAACTCTGCCTCCAGGTCCTTCAAAAGAGTTATCGCTGCGGCAAAGTTAAAGCACATTGGCAGAATTGGCGAGAGACTAGTTCGCCTCCCATCGGGATCCCGCGCATTCTGGTCTCTCGCCAAGGCTGTCCAGGGAATTTCTGTCAGCCATCTCTCCCATCTCTACACAAGGAGGATGATTCGCTGGCCCATACTGCAAAAGAGAAAGCCGATCTCTTGGGCTCTCTTTTGCACCCAACTCGACTCTTGATGACCGGGGAAACTCTCCACCTACCATCCCGTGGTGTAAGTGCTCCATGCCGGAAATTCAGTTTCTGCAGAGCTCAGTGCGAAAGGCACTCCGCCCCTGGACATTCATAAGTCGAGTGGGCCTGACGGAATCCTCCAATTGTGCTGAGGATGTGTGCCCCTGAGTTGGCACCGGTTCTCACGCGTCTTTTCCGGCACTCCTACTCTTCAGGCATCGTCCCGGAATCTTGGAACAGCATTTGTGCATCCAATACCCAAAAAAGGCGACCGCTCTGATCCGTCCAACTACAGGCCTATTGCCATCACCCCCTTGTTATCTAAAATAATGGAGTCACTCATCAACACCCAGCTCCTGAGGTACCTGGAGGAACACCAGCTCATCAGTGACCGACAGTACGGTTTCCGTCGCGGACGATCAGCTGGTGATCTTCTAGTTTACCTGACTCACCGATGGGCAGAAGCAGTTGAGTCTAAGGGGGAGGCTTTGGCGGTTAGTCTGGACGTAGCGAAAGCATTTGATAGGGTTTGGCATAAAGCGCTTCTTTCAAAGCTTTCATCTTACGGGGTTCCTGAGAGATTGTGCAACTGGGTCACCAGCTTCCTCACGGATCGGAGCATCAAGGTTGTTGTCGACGGTGCATGCTCGGACCCCAAACCCGTGAATGCTGGTGTTCCACAAGGCTGTGTGCTATCTCCCACTTGTTCCTTCTGCATATCAACGACATGCTACAAATCAGTAGCATTCATTGCTATGCAGACGACAGCACGGGTGATGCCCTATATACAGGCCGTGCGAATATTTCTCGGGAACACGTCAACGAGTGCCGGAACAAACTTGTGTCTGAAGTCGAGACCTTGTTATTCAAAGTCTCGGATTGGGGTCGACGTAATTTGGTCCTATTCAACCCCAAAAAGACACAGGTTTGCGCGTTCTCCGCCAAAAAGAATCCCTTTGTCGTTTCTCCTCTTTTTGAGAACATTCCCCTTATTGCCTCAGCCAGTATCAGAATCCTTGGCGTTGACATATCGAGAGAGTTCAGTTCCGTGGTCACTTGGAGGGAAAGGCCAAATTGGCCTCCAAAAAGCTTTGTGTGCTCTGTAGAGCGGGACAGTATTTCATGCCGGTCCACCGTTTGCAACTTTATAAGGCGCAAGTTCGGCCCCACATGGAATACTGTTGTCATCTCTGGGCAGGGGCACCCCGGTACCAACTCCTTCCATTTGACCGCATCCAACGTCGAGCGGCTCGAATTGTCGGCGACCAAGCTCTCTCTGATCGGCTTGATCCTTTGGCCTTGCGAAGAGATGTTGCTTCCGTTGCTTCTGAGGAACTGTTCGGATTGATCTCAGCTGCTGAGTTTCACCATCGTACATCGCGACAGAATTCGAAGTTCCATCGATACCACCTAGATGGTTGGCATTCCACCACAGTGCGTTTTAATCGAAGTTTTCTGCCACGCACTTCGACTTTGTGGAATCAGCTGGCACCAGCAGTATTTCCGAACAGTTACGACTTAGGGACCTTCAAGAAAAGAGCTTATTCCTTCCTTAAAGTCCGGCAGCTCATCTGTAGCTCCTCTGGTGTTGTGGATGTTCGTGGGCGTCGGTGATCACTTACCATCAGGTGAGCCGTACGCTCGTTTGCCCCCTTCTTCTATAAAAAAAAAAAAAGTGGTCCTTCGAGCCGGATTTACTAAGGGTTTTGGGTTCAATTTCATGAGAAAATTCCAAAACTACACGAAATTTCCAATCGACATTTTTTTAATTCTCTTTCAAAGTTGTACTTCTTTTGGCGCGTTATTAAAACATAATGAAAATTAATTTTAATAATACGCGCGCACGTACGCATACAGTTGACACTTGCCATCGAAATTTACAGTAGAAGTTAGTCAGTTACCCCACAGAACACTTTTAACTATTACTCATACTAGAGGAGAACGACTAATTCATTACTATCTCTGTTTCCTTTTATTATTTATTGTAATGAATTATCTGCATATAAAGAAAAAAAAAAACCTCTATAATATTTTTTTACATAGTGCAACTACATATTACATAAAACAACATTAAAACAATTACATGTACAATAACTAGAATCTAATAATTATAATAACATTTAATTAAATTAAGAGCTTGAATCACAATTTTACCTGTAAAGCACTGTATAATTTTGTTTCTTTATCGTAAGTCAATGCTTACTTCACCTGCAAGTTAAAAAACGAGGTTCGGGGGGAAAACTATCCCGATTTGCCAAAAGCAGTCGCTGGTGTCACTGGTGCACGGATATCGGTACTGCGCTCACCAACTGAGCGTGTTTGCCCACACTAACCACGCTGGACAAGTGGGTTTGTAAGTGCAGTACCGGTCCAACATCGATTGGGAGCAACATCACCAGTGCGATGGACAGGTGATGTTCTTGACTAGTCTGTAGGTGGGATTTGAGTTCGGGAAATTCCATCCGAATTAGGTCGCCGGAGCCTCGTGCTCCTCAGGGTGCACCAGGTAATCATTTGGGGAAAAAAGCTAGTATATTCCGCTATGCTTACATAGACAAATTTAATTAATTTTATACCAAGTTAATAATAGTAATATTAAATATTTGATATCGTTAATAAATTAAAACTCATAATATAATTTAATAAATACTGGAATAGCTTGTGGTTGAAATTTGACCAATTGTGTTTGTAGAGTTACGAAGTTCAATTTGTATTTCTGATAATCTGATGCTTTCATGTCGGTTAAAGCGTTTTGCACGGAAAAGTCATGTGAGAATGTTCACTTTATTATACCTGCCTTAATGGTGACATTCTCATATAATTTTATTTTATGTGCACGTCTATGGGTCAGTAGATTACTTATAAAATGATTTGGTTCTAAAAGTTGAGACTAAAAAAGGTAGGTACGTGAATCATATATTAATATAATGATAGTTAACCAAATATATAATACATGATATCTGTGAAATGTGTGAGTGTAAATCGTTTCGCAAAACACGTTTTAACTGGCTGAAATTTGGACACGGTAATGAAGATTTATTGCATACACCTTTAGAGCATTCGGCTCTTGGCCAGTTTTGCATCGCTTGCTACCATAAATTATATAGTAGCATAGATCCCACAGCTATCTGTTTTTGCAAAAAATATATTGTATAATTAAAATATCATGAGAATTTTTGACAGAAATCTTTATACAAATTTTTATATTAAAGTGCTAGCTGACATGTTTCACATCTTTACCATATTGGTAAAATATTTCTCCGTTCATAGGTTAAATAAATTTTATGTGCACAGACTGTAGCGTCGATGGCATGGACGATGGATGAACCCAATGCTGCAGAAATTATGTAGAATTCAGTCTACATACACTACGCACATACGGCTCCAATACAGGGCCTGTAATAACTTCATTTGCCAGGTCTTAGACGCTTGGTTCGATGTTAAGACGTTTTATTTGATTAAATAAAACTATTAAATAATGTATGAGATTTCATACATTATTTAATAGTCTATTTATAAGTCTATACAAAAATCGATTAAATTATTACGGTAGTTTAGTTACAGAGGTATACTTTTTGTTACTTTGACTAGTGATATATTTGTGATTCAAAACCTGGGTCCTGTCGACCCAGGTTTTGTTTTGGAAAAGGAGGCAAACGAGCAAGTGGTTTACTTGACGGTAAGTGATTACCGTCGCCCACGTACATCTGTAACATCACAGGAGGTGCAGATGTGTTACCGGCCTTTAAGGATATTTCGGAGATGGGAGGATGAAAAGGGCGGTGGGGATGGGGAGATGGTGTGGGCCGAAATGGTTCACGCCGGTATTCAGCATGGCTCTACTACGTCATAAAGGTTAAAGACCTTATCAATCATCCGTGCGGGCATCCACTTCCCGCGTTCGTAGTCGCAGACGCGCCACGTCAGTAAGCTAAATACTGTCCATGACTCACATTTAATTTGGATTATTAAGCTATTTACTTGTTGAAGAATGTTTCTTTTTATACTTTCCTAAAAAAAGTTTCACTATTAATCTAAATAAGTAAGAACAATATTTTTTTTAAACCTCAATGCTAAATTCAACTCGCCCTTACGGGAGCAAGGTCGGGTATCGTCGTGCGTGTACCGGTCTAAGCTCCTCCATCCCGGCAGGGCCATGGGAAAGCTTTAGCTCATACATCCGCGAATCTACCAGTATAATCCTCCCTAGGCGTCCCCTACTCTGGTAAACACACGTCTATGTAGATATGCCCTCTCCCTACTGGCTAGAAATCGAAACATGGACGCGCATCTACTCGGTGTCCAATCCACCACTCCAGTCCGCCCCCCGGAACCCATGTGGTTCAAAAAGGTCAATGCATGTAAGCACCGGGCTATGCGGTAACTCGCGGAGGGAAGGGAAAACGGTTCATCGTAAAACTCCTCTTTCCGCGCGACTCTACGGTGCAAAGTTCCGTCGCCTACCCACCCCCCACAGTCCATCCACTCACATCCGAAGTGGGCTCACTAAGCCCACACGGAGCGGTTAGCTCAAGCCAGACTGTCCGGCTAAGTCAGACAGGCGATATAGGGTGACCAAGCTACGATTACTGTCCATTCAGAGAGGACGTGTGGGCACTAGTACACTAATCACAAAACGCAACAATTCTTTCGCATCCAAAACCTATAATATGAACATAATAGCAATAGTTACTGTTCACTTCGCTTGTATACACTCCCTGTAACGGTTGAGTTGAACACAAAATGTCTTTTAAATCATTTAAGCTTTTATCGCAATCACTCTTAATTAAACTTCCCTATAATTGGTAACTCCTGCCTTCGAGTATTTTCCAACGAAACTGTTAATTCCCCGGTCTCAAAAGCATACCGAAAAGAACTACGCCTGATACTCGGAAGCCTTCTGCTCGCGAATCTCAACGAAGATGTAGTGTCCGGAGTTAAAGATGTACTTCAAAAACCGTTCGCTCGTAGTATTGAAATGCATTGTACTTAATCTACATGATTGATTGTCAGTTCAGATCCTCGTCGTGCGCTTGAAAAATGCAATATAAGTAGGCTGTCTTAGATCTAGTCATAATATATGTACCCACGTGAAGCCGGAGGGTCTAGCTAGTATGTACAACTTTTTTTTATTTGATTGAGTGGCAACCGCAGCACATAGATACAAACACAAAAAAAGCAAACAACTTTAATCAAAGGAGGTTATACATATGTTGTCACCCCTAAGGACTTAGACTCACAGCCTGTAATTATACTTGCTCTCTATACTTTTCAAACCGGAAGACCACAGAGGTTGCACTGATGATTGATGGTAAAAATAGATACGATGGGATTAAAAATTGCAATACTGATTCCGTATGATGGCCTGATTAACCATATAACTGTTACGAACATTTTTGGCCTTGACAGCTTCGGTGGAAGAGACTCGCGAACAGAAGATCCGCAAGTTAGGTTTTTGTAAAATGTTATTCCGGCTTAGCGGATAAGACCTAATATATATATAATAATATGTTACGTAAATAGTGGGTAGTGAGTATATAATAGTAATATAATTTTTAATTGCAGTTAGATGGTAATTGTATGTTTTGGAACGCTAGTATTTTAGTTTAATCATTAAATATAACATTCCTTATAGGACCGCGTGCATCGACTGGTAGTGTCCGGTCTAGATAGTGTATGACCCATAGTACTTAAGCTAATAACGCATCCATAGCGTGACACTACTCGTACAGGAGAAGCGATATAATTATTGCATTGTAGAGCTACTTGGACAATCATTAATAGTATTTACATCATGTATTCGGGGTTCGATCTGGGTTCGATTCCCGGTGCCGGCACCACTAAAATTATTAATAACAATTTTAAGCGTTGTATTTACCACGTGCTCAGCGGTGAAGGAAAGCATCGTGAGGTAACCTGCATGTCTGAGAAATAATAAAAAAATATTATTTCGAGGATATGTGAAGCCCGCCAAACCACACTGGAGCAGCGTCGCGGATTCTTCCCCGGCTCCTAAACCCTCTCTAAAATAGAGTAAAGTTAATAAGAAAAAAGCCCATAAAAGTTCCACTGCTGCTTTCATTTGTTAGATAATTTTGGAGGCGGGACAAATCTCCGTTACGGGTTGGCGGACATCTCGTTTCCTCAATATTATTATTATTATTATTTTAATATCAGACATGTAGGGGTTTATTTACTACTTTTTATTTTATCGTTAAGCTTTGTGCCAAATTCAAAACTAAACATTTTAATGCTCGTAATTGTACGTATCTGGTTAAGAACAAATTAAATACAAGGAGTTTGCCCATTTTTTTTGTTTAAAAAAGTTTTCCTGCGTATTCACTTACTTGACAATATCTGACTAAAAACATCTCTGTCTATTTGTCTATTTGACCAAATTTAAACTAAGAACCACAAAGACAAAATCAATGAAACTTGTACAGATTATTGAGAGTAAAAAAAACTAATTTGCTCTTTATTTCGATGTTATATTTAATCCTTTCTTTCTTTATCAACCTGTGTTGTATGTCCGCTGTTAAGCATTCCATAATAAAAACGTTAACATAGTCCTAAGTTAGCATCCATGCATATGAAATATTTGCCCATACTCACCACGGAGGGTAGGCGTGATGATAAACCCCATACCCTCACCCCATTTCAGAGCCTCGATCATTAGTTAGTGAGAGTCCACCGCTTGCAGGAGAGGTTGAATCTGGATAAAAAGTTGGCATATTCTTTAAATACTTCTGGTAAAAGTAAAACAAAGTAGCAGCATATAAATGTAGCATTGTTGACGCCTTGAATTGTAATTAAACATTTTAGCGACGCTGGAACCGTGTCACAAAAAGCGACTACACGACCCCAGCGTCTCTCGAATACTTCTTTAGTAATATGAATTCCTATAGTTCACGCAGACAAAGTCGCTGGCTCAGTACGTTGACAATAAAGAATTGTTACGTACGTTATTCTAAAACGAACACCTTGCTCATGAATGAATTCCTTAAAGTAAAACCTTACACAACGAAATGAGACTAATGGTTTTTATACATTGAATTTTAAGAGCGTAATTAAAACTTAATCGTAACTCTAATTATCCTGGTTAGAACCCAAGATATATATATATATATATAGAGAGAGAGTGATGAAATATATTACATAAGATAAAATTGTTCATTTTCAATCACCATTATCTGCATACTGTACATAAAATCCGAGATTCCTTTAACTCAAATAATGAAAACTATGTAACAAATAATTTAAAATTTTTATTTAATTTACGAATGCGAACGGTACTTCGCTGCAATTTAATATTTAAAACCGACAAATTTATTTAATAATACCGTTTGTATCATAATAAATATGTCTTCTTTTTATAATCTAATTTAATTCACACTTCCATATATTCAAATTTAGCTATCCGATAAGGCCTATGTCCTGCAGTGGACTATTTGCAGGCTGTTAAGGTAAGTTAAGGTTAGGTCTAATGAAAATCCTGAGATTACGAATTTCCAAAAAATGGGCTAAGCAAACCCACTTTTTGCCACTCCGGAAGATAGAAGAGTGACGGGTGAAGAGACTCTAGAGATTCTCGTGAGATTTCCAAGTTGACTATTATAAGGCGACACCCACAAGAAGAAATAAGGTAGATTATTATGCCGCTACCACACCAATACCACAAGAATATGTAACTTTGTGTGCGTGGAAGGTGCCCGGGGAGATGCGCGGGCGTGGGAGGTAACTAGTTCCGTCATTTTGTCACTCTCATATTCACTTCATATGAAGGCTATATTGTAATTCGAGAAATAAATAATTTCTTGTTTATACTTTAGAGTCGATAACTGAGGATTTGGTTCGCAACGAAAAATTATCAAGGCAATTGTTTCCTCAATTTTATCAACTGGTGTGGGAGGGAAATAGGCTATGGTATACCCGGCAATTGAAATATTCATGGCTCGTGTTATCTAAAGAAGAGGTTTTAATGTCTATAATCTAGCAGTAGTATATATATATCCACATAAAACACTCTCCACATAAGATCACACTTTAAAAAATAGAAAGTAGTGGAAGTGTGTCATTAAAAACTAAAAGATGTGTTAAATATGTTTTACATGCCTTACTGAGCGCGCGTTACATTTAGAAAATATTCACAGCCTCACGACGGACTCGGGAACTATTGAGCTTAGGCGAATGACGGTTTTGTTTTCTAGTTATACGTGGAGGAAAGGTGCCAATCACCTACCAATCACCAAAGTCGGTGTTATATCGTGTCAACATTTAGGATATTGGACTTTCATTTTTATTAAGGGTATTGGACAGACCAAAACCACCGCGGTAGATACGCTGTTGACCCAGTGGCCTTGACAGTTCTGGTGTTAGAGACTCGCGAGCAGAAGGTCCGCAAGTTAATGTATGACGGCGCGACGACGGTGGCCACCAGCCATCTACTTAGATAGTGGAACGAACATCCACAGAATGAGAGAGAGCTCCAGAGGAGTTATAGACGCAGTTAAGGGATTTCGGGTTCACGAAAAGAATACGGAGTTTATCGCTCCGGAAGCAAGTCACGCCCGAAGATAAAGAAGCGATTACGCCCAACCTCTTTTTCATAAGAGGACAATCTACACTTCCGGTTACTGCGATGTGCACGCCTGCTAATAGACTTGCGTGGAAGGCAGCGCAGGGGCTGGGGGATAAATACTGCCAGCGGGGGTTTCAGGAGTACCTACCGACCTCGGTGGCGCAAGGCGAGACGCGTGACAGCCGGAAGATGAAGCCATAGGAGGGACTCTGTGCGCTTCGACAACGCATTTCACCTTGCTAATCGCTTGACTCGTTCACTGTATCAAAAAGTTATTAAAACAACAATACATGTAATGAAATTTATTCGAGCGTACATTTGTACAAAAAAGAGGAAAAAAATTTTTATGATTTACCATATAATCATAATGCATGTTCTATAGTCATAATATCAGGATATCATTGTGTCATAATATTATGACTCATTAGAAGGGTTAAAGTATTACGTTTCATTCAACAAGGCATTGCGTAGCAATGGTTATTAAATTCGGAACGATGTTCTTTATTCGTTTTTTAAAAAGACATCTCAGTAAGAAGTGCACATAAACATGGCTTTGACGAGCTTTGAGCAACTTTTTTGAAATATGCTATCATTAAAGTTATCTTGCTTAGACGTTATATGCGTGAGGAAACTTGCATGTTTGAGAAAATGAAAAACTGTCATCCATCTCACACTAGAGAAGACTAGAGAGACCCCTACCGCTATCAAACCCATTTATATACATTTGTAGATCGTTTTTTCTTTTCTTTGTAAATATAAAAAAAATACTTCTCTTTTTAACGCCGGCGTCTGTTTTTGTAGCGAAAGAGTTATCCTATTGAACATATTACGAGTAGGATCAACTACGTCGGTTTCGTTATTCTGGTAGAAGCGTAATTTATGTAAGCTAATACTGATTCGCCAGTCACGATTTAAAATTGCAGTCCATTTGTGTTGGACTGTGTTTGAAAATTATATTAAAAATATTACTAGGATTTGATTTTAAATGTATTTCCATAAGATTTTAATTTAGCAAGAGAATTTATTTGCATAATCAATTCACTTAATGTTACTTAAGTTGAAACAAATTTATATCAGAATTGAACATTTAATTTAATGTTAGGTACACCTGAAGGTCAAATGAAGGAATTTATTCGTGTAACATGTGTGTCCGTACGTCGTTCGTAATGACAATTAAACGACGGGACCGAGACACTGAATAACTGTTTGGAAGGGCCTCATTTACTTTAGAATTTAAGATAATAACAGTTATTTGAAATTAGCAAAAATCACTTTATAGCTTAACTTTATTTTGTTAGTTTAGTTATAAGCATAATATAAAGTATAACGATCTAGTTATAATGAGGTGAAATGAATATGTATTTATTATATTAGATATATAAAATTTATTTTTAAGATTGAATATCAGTTATATTTGGTCGGATTCTGTTCATTATTTTTAAAGAGGTTAGTTTTTGTCGTCTGACATTTTCTTACATATTGCTGTCGCAAGTCTAAACGACCCTGGACATATTTAATTAAGCCAGAATGTAAACTATTGCATTACATCTTGTCCTCTAGGTCATGTTGTTATTTTGCATCAGGTAGTTCGTCAACCCAATCCTTATTGGAACACAAAAGTCATGCCAGATGAAAGATATTTGTCTTATGACTAGTAAATTTTATTATCTCTCGTAAAATTTGCTTTTCTAATTTACATTCTATCTCGTTAACCTAATACGAAACTTTTTTTACAACCACAGAGACCAATGGCATGCCTACTTGTCTCCTGAGACGTAGTCCTGGGATCAAATCTCAGCGGAAGTTAATCACAGACATACAATTCACAGGTTTTCAAGTCTTAAAAAAAGCTCTCACGACCACATACCCAATGTTGGGGTGGTTAGAGGTCTAAACATATAATAATTTTTTTCCTTTCCTTTTCGACCAAGGCTATTGTGGGACAATATGACAGGCTTGTATATTCCGTGTCTTTCATAAAGTATCTGATATTTTAATCTTATCAGATTAACATTACCTCAATTCAGTATAGTAAAGGAGAGCTCTTTTGTCTATGTTTGTGCTTACATCAGAAATTTTGCACATCAGAAAACTTCTGATTTTAAATCAAAAGTGGTTGAAATGTCTTACTTTAGCTTACTTCAAGCTGTATTTTGTCAATTATTATTACCGCTTGTGCTAGTTTCACAGCACATTTTATTTATTTATATAAGTAAACAAGCGGTTTCGCCTTACGCTATCTTCGGGTATTCAACTATAATGAGATATTCAACTAATATTACCCACAGAAACACAACAGTAACCGATCGAATTGACAAGATTATACTATTAGATTATATGACTCTAATCTGTTAATTATTACCATTTATTTTTCTTTTCGTTTCAATAATTATAAAAAGAAAAAAAAAACATTTATATGATTAAATTTAACGCCACACGTAACAAAACAATTTTAATATAAACTTCTCAATCAAAATGGCAATAGTGACATGTGTTTTCAGAAGGCTAAGTAGCCTTATTATTGGTTATTATTCCTTATTATTCCTAGGCATGTCTAGCCGAAATATCAAGCTTTGTGTATTACTTTCAATAGGGTCAAACTTTCAAACAAGGGTCTTAATATCAATATTTCATCCTCTATCTAGGAACCCTAAATGCAAGCAGTAATTCCGCTGTAGTTACGAATATCGGTAATCTACCACATTTTTTTAATAATTGCAATGTCTCTAAATTTACTTAAACTAAAACTCCGTAAATATTAAGCAATTTGTGTTTACATCTCACTTCAGACATCCTTAGACGTCGCGAGAGGTCTGTCTGAAGTAGGTGGGTAGATGTGGAGTGAACCTATATTTGTATACTGATACACCTTAACATTAAAGTTACTACTTGACAAATTGTATTAACTTTGCTTATGTCACCGAAGTTATATGTAAAAATTATTTACCATAAGTATTCTTGCGTACGTTTAAAATGGTAACTGCCTTTACGCAATAATCAGCAAGAACACGATGAACCTAATTGTTTATTCACGTTATATATTATATCACAGTATATCGAGATGCTGATAAGGAACATATTGTCAATAAATGACAAGCGAGCTCCCGCCTTGTCGTGGGGGAAGGGGATATCTTAGTAGCCATAGCTTGGTCACTCATGATGAACCATGGGCTCAGCCTGACTGAGGAAAGTCGGCTCGAGATGGCCCCCCAAGTCGGTTTCGACTGAGAGGGAAGAACGGACGATGCTTCGTACTGCTCTTTCCGCTTTCCGCAGCTGAGGTGGACTCGCGATAGAGGACTAGTGTTAGTTTTGCGATACGCCTCTTTCCCGATTCTCAGCGGCTCTAGTGGGGGAGTACCTCTGAGGATGCTGTGGTGGGGCTGCGGAGGGAGGTTAATAACGGAAACACAGCGGACCGCTCTTTCACATTCATTCAAGGGACTGCTCTCAGCAGCTTTTCTATAGTCATTCCATCGCAAGAATGCTCTTTAAGATATTCTTGCGACCCACTAAGAGTTAATCTAAATTCTCAATTTTCATTAATGTCATTAGGTCATCCAATTACATGGTACAGTATATCCTGAAACAAACTAAAAAATAATTTGTCTTACCCTTAATGAGTAAAATAATAATTCATATGTTAAATATTGGATTCAGTTTAAATTCGAATAGTGCACTCCGGGTCACGCATTTACAACTGTGCTACATATAGTCGTATATTTTGCCATACACAGACACCACTACTAGATCCCGATCAAAATTAATCGCACTGAGTTATTTTAAATTTTAGGCCGTTAAATTATGCATATCGAGAACGTTAATATTTTCTACGATCGTATAGTTTTGAAAAACCAAGATTATTTTTAACTAACAGGAAATTTGCACTTTGTTAGGAGGAGGAGGGAGAGTCCTTTTTCATTTAAGGAGCATCTGGGACGGCCGGATCAGGAGGAAGGCTATAGATTGGGTATTTATCCACGTATATAAAACTTTTTTTTGACCTTGGTTGTTTTGTAACTTAATAAATTAATAAAAAATAATTAATGTTTTGGTTGTGTTGAATATAACATGAACATGACACAAAAAGAACTAATACGACTAATATAAACCAGTTTTGTTTAAAAAAATCTTATATGTACACGACGTAATCAATTCCGATGCGACTGCGACCATTACACCTACATGTATACCATAATACAAAGACGTAACTGTATTTTGTTTTGCAGACTAAACTTCAAATCCCCTGGACCGATTTTGGTTGGATTTTTGTAGTATATGTTTCTTATGATATTGCGAAGGACATAGCTTCAACTATTTCATTATTTTCGTATAGTTTTTTTGGTTTTTAACCCGGGCAACGTCTGATACAATGGCTAGTTTAAGTATAAAACAAAATCAAAAACAGCGACTACTGCAACTAAATGTGCATACTACATAATTTCTTTGTTGGCCTGTCCTCAATACGTGTCTGCATTATCCAATGTTCTTAGTAAATATTCAAATACATCGGATACATACCCAAATCGATGCGTCTGAGATTTTCAATGTGGCGGCAGCCAAGCGTCCTATCTGCGCGATTTATTAGACCACTTCCAATTTAGATGGATCTATATTTCTTCGCCTCGTGTGTCCTTCCTAAACGTCTACATTTATATCAATGGAAATATTTGCCTTGCTACCGAAAAGCCAGCTAACTCTTTTTAAAACAAGAAATAAGATCTCACCGTTATTTCTATTAAATGGCACAGTTTCCGTGCATTTTAAATCATCGTCGTCATCATTTCAGCCCATCACAAGTTCACTGTTGAACATAGACCTCCCCATATAGGATTGCCATAAAGCACCTTCCTGTGCCACCTGCATTTATCAACTTCCCGCAACACTGTGCAGGTCACTCCATCTTGTCGTCGTCAAGATTGTCCCACACTACGTCTGCCTGTACGTGGCTTTTACTCGAGAACCTTTTTTCCCCAGCGGTTGTCAGTTCTGCGAGCCATGTGGCCGGCTCATTGCCACCTTAGCTTGCTGATTCTAAACACTTCGTCGGTTACCCTAGTTCTGCTGCGTATATCCTCGTTGTAGAATCTATCGCGTAGAGAAACACCGAGTATAGCCCTTTCCGTAGCGCGCTGAGCAACATTGAGCTTCCTCATACGGCCTGCAGTCACTGCATTTTGAATAGCCACTTGTTTTTCTTCTTCTTCTTCGACACGCCTGGGTGGCTGTCTGTATATAATGTCAAATATTTCGAATCATCGCGGGCATTGTGTATAACGTTTCTCCGTCAGATGATGTCAGACGGTGACACCTCTCCGTCACACGTATCATAATCGCAGAACGCATTGCACATTGCATCGCGTGTGTTTATAAACGAACGTTGATGTGCGGCGGAACTCTTGCATCTTCTGTTGTATGCAAAGCCCTTTTGGTATCCCATCCGTGCTCAAAATATAGAATTGTACTGGAGAACTTCTGGACACTGTGCGCCCATTGCGCGTGCGCGCGCGTGAATGAATACGCAATCTCCTGTTGATATCCATCGGGTGCCATAGACGACCGCAAAACAAATGTTGGAGTGATGAACATCAGGAACAGGTGAAGCACGCGGGTTCTGAAGACGCAATGTCCCACTAGTTCTTCGTAAAAATGTAATTATATTGAAACAGCCTTTACCCGGATGCCTAAGAGCTATCTTTCTTATTCCGCAAAAATAATTCGCTCCCAGCGAGTATTGTCCGTCGCACATACACCACTTATTGTCAATAGAGTGGCACAATAATAATTGGTAATAGAACGGAATGGAGTGTATAGTCAACGCTAAATAATGACATTTCCCGGTGTTCGTATCGTTTACTATATTTTCCTAAATAATCAAATTAAAGACGATTTTCTTTCAAAGACACTCCAGGCAAATCGTTAGCGGGACCTGCCTTAGAATCAGGATACCCGAGGTCGATTCCCTATGTGAATGGCTAGTACTAATGAGATTTTCAAAACTTTTGTACGAATTGTATCATTGGCTTGGACACTAAAGCGGTAAGAGGCTCGGCACCTGTCACGTTGTCCCAAATAAGCTCAGGTGAAAAAGTGTGTTGAAAGGACTAAAATTTCCACAACTCTAACCAACTCAGTATTTGTTATGCGGTCGCGAAAGCTTATTTAAATTCAAATTTGTTTTAGTTTTTAATTCGTAAAGAGCGCTGCTAGCTTTTTATTATGCTTTGATATTTCAAAGGGAGAATAATTTTTCTACAAACAAACCGGATGACTTTCCATCAATCGGTAAACGCAGAAAAGCAACAGTATTCCGTTTACTGAATCGGTTAGCTCGGATCGATTTATTAAATTTTAATAATTCTTGTAATTCTCGTTCCTTGCCATTCCTGTGTAATAACTATTGTGTTCCGGTGTGCAAGATATAGAGAGCCAGTATAGTTACAAGCTTTGAGGCATTCCATCGTAGTACTGAGTGGTGACAATGCAGCTGACACTTTTTTGTTGTTTGCAGGTGTCCATAGACTGTAGTAGATACTTAACGTCAGATGGAGCGTTAGCTCGTTTTTCATCGCAAATCGATAAAATAAACTTTGAGCATTGTAATTCTATAAAGTACTGCGGCGCGAGTTCATTAATAGTCATTAATAAATATATTTACGATCAAGGTCCTTACACACACATTAGTGATGCAGATAAAAGCTTTAAAAGGTTAACTTAAACTTGAACTAAACTAAAAAAATTGCATCTCATTCAGCTATCGCAGATATAGCCAGAGAATCTATTACGTCATTGCCGGGTGATTGTTAGAAGGAATTGATTGTACAACTATCGTTTCTGGATTAAACTAGAGTTTTGGAACCGCAGAAAATCATAATTGATAAAATTATAATTGTATCAGTATTAAAAAATAAATAAAAAATATAAAAAGAACTACTATTTACATAATTTTTGTTAGAAATTTAATAACTGTATTCTGAATTCTGTTCTTTTGGGAAATAAACATCTTTAACCAAGACAGGGCCACCAAGATACATAGCGATAAGTTCTAATGACATTTTTGAAACGTCAATAGTAACTTTAAAATATGTTGATATTTAAGAGTTCTGATCAAAGAGCTTCTTTGCCAAGTTGCGTTTCTTTCGACCTATTTGTGTATATTTTTTATAAAGTCACTGTATTGTGTTGATGAACTTTTCACATATGTTCCTTAGTTGAGATCTCTATGCTTTGGACAACAAAGCGCTAAGCCTCAACAATAATGCTAGGCTATGAACGTATAACATACATAAACTGATTTCTGTGTGCACACAGGGCGGGCGAGTTATATAAGATAGGTAAATCACTAACTTCTCTGATTTGCCCCATAGGAGCACGCGAGCGTAATCGTTAATAAACACTAATATTAAAACATATTACGTAATCATGAATAGATATAAATATTAACTTAGTATGTAACTGTTTTTTAACGAAATAATAATTCATTTTATAAATTGTTTACGAACGTTATTCCTTTCATTACGAACGCAACGCATTCTTACACTTTTCAAAAATGGCACGAGAATAATGTTCTGGCTTCATAAGAACTGAAGACTGCTCCTCGTCTACTCTACCACCGTTAGGGCTACTAATTATGGACAGTAAAAATAACACTTACTGCTCCAAACGTTACTCATTCATTGAGTCACTCTCAAGAAGTCTTTACCATAATTATTGCCTTTACTTAACTAAATTACTACCTTTGTACAGAACATTCTCTCCTATCGTCTGATACTTTTTACTTACTTGTCTGTACATAAATTATTAAATAAATAAAATAAAAAATAATTATTCAGTATCATCGTTCGTAAAACATCGATCGATTCTTTTTTTTTGGGAAAAGTTTGCAAAAGGTGTTTTTTACTTATTTCTTTTATCAAATTATTGTGAAATATTTTGGCAAAGACCGTCAACTTTATAGATAGAGTTTTTACGATACAGAATCATAAGTATTAGAACACCTGGTAGGGATATACACGTCTAAATTTCCTTGTGAAACGTAGCTTGGAAAATCATTGATCGTCAACGATATAGTTAGCCAATCAGAGAGACGGATTATGATGAGTAAATATAACATAATTTTTCCAAAGGTCCACCTCACATGCACACGGTGCAGTCTAGCCGATGTGATTCTCGCTTGTTATGTCAATCGCCTGATGGCGGAAAATCCATCCGCCTATGGCAAAACCAAATCCCACATTTATCTTTATGCTAAGATTTAGGTAACCGATGATGAATCGGAAGAAGAAAATTAAGATAATGTTCAAAAATATAGTGATGAATGAAAATTGTGTATTTTCCCAGTCTAATTAGGCGCTACGATATGTAAGACGACTTGATTGTACATACAAATTCAAGAAAGATTGTAGAAACAAAAATGATAGCATATTTCGAAGTCGTGTTTCATTATTTTTTAATGAAATCCCTTATGTAATACAATTTCTTTTAACACAAAATAGTTTCAGGACTATTTGGGTTAAATCAATTAATTAAAATCGACTAGCACAAATATAATTTTTTTTTGTATCATACGGAAAAGCACAAAAATGATGCAAAAAAAATAAAATAAATTGCACCTTATATCGACCGATTTATACGATTTGGGATTTGGAAAACATACAGGTGGATAAGAGGTTAAGTACGGCATCACATTTGGTCACAGGTGCTTTATATAAATCCAATACACAAACTGCTAACTGAACATTCAACAACCTGAAACGAGTCGAAATAAAAGTGTAAACTTTTTACATTCCCAAAGCTTTCAAATGCTATGTTAACTTTTCAATGATTATTCGGAAAAGAATTCAAGTGTAAACAAAACATATACGATTTTATTTTGTTTTTCCAAAAAAGTGTTTTTGTGCTAGCATTCCTTTTAATATTTCGCCCGTCTGTCGTTTTGTGATTTGTGTGAATTTAGCTTGCTGATACTTACAGATATGTCCTTTACTCTAGCTTTGCTATGGATCTCATTATTCCAGAATATATCACGCATTGAAATACCGAGAATAGCACTTTCAATATCCCGCTGAGCAAAACACTTTGCAATATTGGTCAGTAAAAAAAAATACCAAAATGCTGTTAATTAAGGCTGGATAAACTTTTCCCAATGCACGTCAATGCTTGATCTCTCGTACATTGGACACCGTGGCTCGTCATTGACATCGAGATTTATGAAATGGCAAATTCAAAGTTGTACGCTGTCGGTAACAGGTCACGATCAGAATAGATTGGCTTTAAGTTTAGGTTTGGGGTTGGATTCTCCAAACTCGCCTACATCCGGCACTTAGTAGAAATATCTAAGTATCAGACTTCCTCAGCATACCGTCATTATACTACTTTCATGCATGATCGAATTTAAAACAAAAATCATCTAACTTTTTATGATTTGTAATTTCGTTATACGAGACCGCATATGTGTAAGAAAAATCTAGATAATATTTAATATAAAAATGCTAGATTAAATAATGTTACATGTTAATTTTATTTATTATATCCATTTTTCTTTCGCCTTCGTACATGTCATATGTCTGAATACCGTATTCGCCTTAAATGGCTCATTATCCAACAGAGGCGTCTCTCAAGGCTTCTATTTACTCGCTATTTCAACCTTAATGTAATTTCCCCGTCTTATCTCAACGCACGACAGAAATCATCATCTAATCTATATATATTAAATAAAATCCACAACACTTCACCGGTTTTATTAGAAACTTTGCTGGGACTCTGGAACTTCCTCCCCAAGAAGTTGAGAAATCGGAAAACCGGTGCTCATTAAAGAGATTAGTTACAGAATTTTTTTTTATTTGAATGCTGGGTAATTACGACAATTACAAGTATATAAAAACATATGTAATTTTTTTTTATTATTGTTAGTACTTATAATAAGTACTCATTTAATTATTTTTGTTTTCTTGTAGCTTGTCTTTATTTATTTATCTATCTAAATTTATAATAATATATATTATTATGTATTCATCTATGTTATTTTATAATAATATTTTTTGCCATCTTATATTGGGTTAGGACAAAAAAACAAAAAAAAGTCAACAATAATAGCAAATGTCTATTGAGAAGAACTTCTATCAATAATGGCGAAACTCTCGGAGAAACAACCCTGACTCTTCAATCGATCTTCACTATTATTGCTGCATGATAACGTAAGACCTGCAGTTAGAAACCATAGGTTATTCTTGTTCCGTACTCGCCAATCCTAGCCCCAACCGAGTACCAATTTTCCGCAATTTGGTCAATTTCCTGCAAGGGAGAAAATCCCGAGAACAGGAAGCGATACTAAATGAAAGGCTAAGTAACGCTTCCTGTGGATAGACTTTGTGGTGTTCAAATCCCCAGAGTTCTACCCCAAAGGCATAAATAATCTTCCTCAAGATGGCAGAAATGCATAAATAACGAGAGTAAATACTTTGATTAAATGAATATATTTATAAAAAAAATTAGGTCAGAATGTTTCAATATAAAACTGCAATTTCATACTTTAAGCCCTGATATTAACTTTGAGGTAAATGCGAGCGAGTCATCTGCCAGCCTAATATATTTGGCGGGCGGTCGCCCAAGCGCTACTTATGTGCACATACCTTACGTCGCGCTAATTTGAAAATCTTAACGGTTGCATATTTTCACTTACTTTTGACATTAAATTTTACCAGCCATGCACTTTATTGTGTTCGAATCTACTTCAGACACTGTCAAACTCACATGAATGAAGATTCATAACGAAATTTTTACGCGCTTTAACGTGATGCGAATATTATTATGAATTAAGGTAAAGTGAAAAGAAAAACTTTTTTTATGAGAAAGGCGGCAAACGAGCAAACGGTTCACCTGATGGTAAGTGATTACCGTCGCCCAGATACATCTGTAACACCAGCGGTGCATGTGCGTTGCCGGCCTTTTTGGGTATTTGGGAGATGGAAGGGAGGATGAGGAAAGGGATGGGGAGGGGGAGTGGGCCTGCGGATACCTCACTCACCGAAAGAAACGCAGAAGCATAAGATGTTTCTACTTCACGCCGGTATTCTGCGAGGTAGTGGTACCAACCCGGTCGAACCGGCCCATTCGAGAAGTAGCAAAAGCCGCTTAGCTCTACCACGTTTAATAACGTACTTCCATAACGTAATTAAATAACTCACTCCACGTCCAAGCACACAATACACATAACAAATCATCTCCTTCTACGTAGCACTCAAACGCTGTGTTGAATTTATGTTCTCTAAAGCATTGCGATGAAGATAGAACCTCGTGTTTTAATCGATTTATGAGTCTAAGAAACAATTTTATTTGTATGTCAAATACATATAACCACAGTCACCAATGCGGAAATATAATTCTTTCCGCGTTATCATATTTTTCATACGCAAGTAATGGGTTGTTGTAATGTAGCAACGAAAGGGTAACTTCCTAGTATGCAAGCGCATAAAGTGCGCGTGTAATTAATAAAACACTAATCATAAGAGAGCCTTTTTCAATCCCCTACACATCCCCTCCGAGACTGGTTACATAACAGCACTGAAAATTCTTTTCTGAAAACCAAACGAAAGAAAGAAAAACACTGATAAAGGAGAGATAAATAATCGAGATAATATAAAATTCACGATTCAATCTTGCGTCGCGCACAGGAGAAAAGGTAAATACTGTATTGTATTAAAATTTCGGATACAGAATGACAATTATATTCATAGATTGTATGTATTTACCACGTAGCTCTTGGGTAGACTAGAGAACAATTTAAATTCCATCCTCATACTACACTCTCATAAAGCCGTGGTATCCTAGTGGTCAGGGCGCTCACTTTAGCTTCATAGAGCGTGAGTGACCTGGGTTCGATCCCCGGTGCCGGCACCATTAAAATTGTAAATAACAATGTTAAGTGCTGTATTTACCATGTGCTCAGCGGTGAAGGAAAACATTGTGAAGAAACCTGCATGTCTGAGAAATAATAAAAATAATATCATTTCGATGAAATGTGAAGTCCGCCCAGCCGAACTCGAGCAGCGTAATGGGCCCTTTCCGGCTCCTAAACCCTTTCTGATACTCGTATTTGAGAAGGAGGCCTTTGTCTAGTAGTGGGCGCTACTTCAATTTTTTACCCTCATACTCATTTCTGTGCCCAAGCAGCAGTGCGACTGTTGCATTCCGGTTTAAAATGTATAGAGAGCCTGTATAATAAAGAGCTGTGTGGCATTCCATCTTAGTCCTGAGGGATGATAACCCATTTACACATCTGTTAAAATCTTCTCTTCTATTAAAGTGGTTTCGATTTAGAAATACTACTGCAATCCAATAAAAAAAAATAAAAGTTCGTATCTTCAATTAAAAGATGCCTACGGATATGGCCAACTAAGCCAACTAAGCACACAGCACGCATGTCGCCAAAATTTAACGAATAAAGACCACTTGATAGAAAGAGCACGATGTATGCCACATAGGAATTACTACGTTATGATGTAATATTTTTTTTTATATAGAAGAAGGGGGCAAACGAGCGTGCGGCTCACCTGATAGTAAGTGATCACCGACGCCCACGAACATCCACAACACCAGAGGAGCTACAGATGCGTTGCTGGGCTTTAAGGAAGGAATAGGCTCTTTTCTTGAAGGTCCCTAATTCGTAACTGTTCGGAAATATCGCTGGCGACAGCTGATTCCACAAATTTGAAGTGCGTGGCAGAAAATTTCGACTAAAACGCACTGTGGTGGAATGTCAACCATCTAGGTGGTATTGATGGAACTTCAATAAAAAATATATTCGAGTATATATCATGTGACAACCTGGAATTTCGTGGGCACTCGATGGATGCAAGTGATTCAGGACCATGCTTTGTGGCGATTATTTAAGGAGGCCTATGTTCAGCAGTGAACTTGTAATAAGCTGTTTTGATAATGATCATAATGAAGATGTATACGGGTTGGGTCTTCATCCTTATTAACATTTAATAAAGTCTTGGTTAGTGCTTACTAGTGGTCATAATTATTTGGAAACTTTGAAAGAAGCATAACAGTTTTCGTACGGTCTGTAATTGACTTCGACTAGAGCGACTGATCTAGAAAGGTTTCATTATCGGCGACTTTAAACACGGGCAACGGAAGCTGCCTCATACGTTTTTTAAGGTCTTTGGCCTTGGTCTCTATGGCCTCGTTTACTAATACTTGACTAAGTTTATTAATAATATATTTCAACATTTTACGTTTGGTATAAATGTTAAAAACGTTCGTTACATCAAAAGCGATTCTAATACTATAAGAAGTCTACCCAAAGAACTGATGAAATATTATTTTTGCGTTATCGTGTCACACAGCGGTTTAATAATGTCCTGCATCTCTGTTTTCTTGATCGGCATATCGTATATATTACTTATGTTTACTTACATGATTGTTCTGACTCTTTCGATGTGTCGATACCAAACTTATTACTAATATTCAATGTAGGTTATGCAGACAGGTTAAATGAAGAAGCGAAGCAGTAGTTATAATTTGTATGTAATCGATGGGCGATGTTTCCTTATATTACATTTTAAAACCCTCTCTGATACTCGTATTTGAGAAGGAGGCCTTTGCCAGCTGTGGGCACTTCCAGGCTGCTACTTTACTTTTTTACATTTCTAAAATTGAACAAATAAAGTGATCTAAAGTTATTTATTGTAAAATATTAAGAAAATATTACCTTAGATGAAACAAAGAATGAAGGACGGTATTCTGAACGATGGTAACCAAACATCCGTATGATATCATATATATTTATTTAGGTGTTTATGTAAACATAATCGTACCGTAGTCGAATAGACAACAAATTTACAATTTAAAATAGATAAATTACTTAACATTTTTTTTTATTTATTGCATTATTCTTTATTGTGTCCCTAAAACTAAGGTATACAAAGGGCGGAATTAATGCCTTTTGGCATTCGCTACCAGTCAACTCTGGGTGAGAAAGAAAACATATTTACATTTGATATAAATATCTCGACATTTGTGTTGTTCATACTAATTTCGTTTTATTTTCCAACCAACAGATTATAAAAAATAGTGTTATATCTATAAACATTTTATAAAAACGTTTACGATTTTATTCATCGCTACATGGCACTTATGTTTACCTGTGACAGTAAGGATGGACAATCCACCATGGACTTAAGTAATTTGTATAAGTATATTAGCCATGCAAAATCTCGCCTGTTTTCGAGTGATGCTATATGAAAATACTAACACTTATCAGAGTATTCTTCTAGCGTAGGCGTTAAATGAATGCGCCAACACAGTACTTTAAGGAACTGTTTTTGTACTCTCTCTATTTTATTGGAATGAACACCGTATTAAGGCGATCATACTACAGATGCATATTCAAGTTTACTTCTAAACTAAAGAGTATCAATACTTTGAGCTTTTTCTAAAATGTTTAGTAGTAATTAAGATGAATCCTAATAAGATATGACTATACTTTTTTATTTAATATGTTCGATGCGAAACTTAACAGACGACATATTACTAAAAATATACCTAAGTCTTTCAAAACATTAACTCTTAAAAGCAGGCTATCACTCAATTTATAATAAAACATTATTGATGTTTTTTTGTCGTAAAAGATATCATTGTATAGTTTAATATTTAATGTTCTGCCTTGTGCTTCGTTAGAGAAGAAGGATCTTATCCATCGTAATAGGTCCCCATGAATACTGTACCATTTTTCTGATTTCAAACTCGTGATTAACGCAATCGAATGCGTTCGCAAAATCTGTATAAATGGCATCAACCTGCTTAGTTTTAGCAAATGCTCCACAAAGGTGATTTTTATATGTCAACAGATTACTTACAGAAGAGCGATTACGCTCAAACCCATGTTGATTCAAACTAATGTACGGCTTAAGTAAGTTGTCGTTTTAATGGAGTGGCCACTTTGAATTCAAATTAAATCTACATGGTCCAAGATTTGTGAATAAAATTTTTGTTTTCATAAAAACTTTGACATGCCATATCCAAAATGTTATATCATTCTTTTGTTTGAGTTTTAACTTCTATTTGAAGAATGAACCACGAGAAAGACTAGACACTAAGGTAAATAACGATGAATGACAAGTAATGATGGAATACAAAATGTTTAATTGAATGGAACACAATCTTAGCTGACACAGAACTGCTAAAATAAAAGTCAAACAATAATCAATATTAGTTAGCTGAATACCTATGTTAACATAATTACGAAGGGCATTAAAAACAGTGAGAATATGGAATAAACACTATGGAAAGGAAAAGTTAATACTGGCTGGTAAAGTTAGAATATCTGTAAGATAACTACAAAAGTAAGTAAGAGTACCTTTTGTTTAAAAATAGAAGACATTTATGCTACTACGCGTGTTGGCGATTTCTAGGTGCTGCTATTATGTATCTTTGCTTGAAATATTAACTACAGAATAAGTTAATTAAGATTTTCGCGATTCGTTATGGGTAAATGCTCTGTAGTTGCACGTTGATGCGCCGAATTTAAACATGGAAGAACATCTCGAATAGGATGAAAAATTGTACTAAGATTCGTATGGTTTTTTGGCACGATTTATAAGAATAGTCGGAACGAGGCTTCACCATTACGATCCCGATCGATACGAAAAGTTCTTTAGGGAGGGAATTTTAAGTTTAGATAAAAATCATTTCTAGTGTATCAAGGCCAAATTTCTAACAAAACATTGTTTTCCACACATGCTTCGACTTGAAATTAAGAATATTTTTGTTAGTTGTAAGAATTTTTTTAAACTGAGTGCCTATCCTGCCGCCGGCGGACGCAATAACATGTTTGAGTGTTTATGTTCGAAGTGACAGCTAGAACACGCTCACTTTTTGTTAGAATAAAGTGTTCGGTGTTAGAATAACGGCTTAGGTGTTAGAAACAACAAAAACTTAGTTGCCACCGAAACCCGGCTTTACACTGAAAGGTATCGTATGTCGAAAAATAAAATAATTTGTAGTAAGAGTCACATGTAACATACTAATTTTCTCTTTTTATTCAACGCCCCTAGTATGTTCACACTAAGACTGTTTTAATGCGGCATTTAATTAGATTTAATTATACCTAACGGGCGTTACTTGTCATGTTAGCAGTACAGACGAGTGCATCGCGTATATCAGAAGATATCTTCCTAAAATTTAAGAGAAAAATAGTCAGATAAATGCAAATTGATCTAATAGACAACGACGCATTTTATACATCACTGCATCCACCCAAAATATATTTTTAAATATTACTCAATTTTTACAACGAAAATTGACGCAATGAGGTAATATTTCCTGCAGAAATAACGAAAGAAAAGCAACGTTACTTTTTTGACATTTTTGTAGTCAGTAAAAAAAGGTGGAGGTTGTTGGCCCTATCTCCGAATTAATGTCCGTGTAACCCGCGGTAAGCAGGTGGACGTCACATTATATGCAAAAAAGGTCTATGTTGGCCGCACAATAGATTCCATAGAGGTAGGCAAATATTATGACTTGTCATCAGGTACGACTTAGTAGCTGAACGGGCTTCCTCGACCCACTTTTCGCCACTCCGGGAAATAAATCAAATCTTGTGATTAAATCTATTTATTCACCAATATAAGAATCATAAATTTCACTTGTCTATCATATTTTTTTTAAATCTATCACCGTTTCGCAATGAGCTTTCTCTGGATGGAGAAGAAAATGAAACTCCGTTTTTTGTAATTTTTTTCAAAACAAACCGTTTTATTACTATACAACATTATAATATTTTTCCTACAAACAACTCTGGAGCGATCAACTCATTCCCGGGGGTTATTATCATACATGTATTACTTTATATTATAATAACTCTTTTAATAAACTCTTTGTTTAAAAAAAGGTTTAACCCTTTTTATAGGAGGAAGACTTTGCGCGATTACAGGTATTTTGTTGTAGAAACGTATACATTTCCCCTATAAACGAGTTACTATCTCTATGAAGTCTAGTAACTGGCATCACAAACTTGTATCTGTTCCTAGTATTTATATTATGAATTCTAATTACATATGTTTATATTTTTATGTACATACATTCCATTATAATTTATGTATAGATATGACATGACATCTTTAAGCGTGGTGGAGCCAAGCGGCGGCTTTAGCTGCTGCTCGAATGGGCCGGCTCGACCGTATTGATACCACGGCTTCGCAGAATACCGGCGTGAAGAAGAGGCATCTTGTGCTTCTGCGTTTCGTTCGGTGAGTAAGGTAACCAAAAGCCCACATCCCCTCCCTATTCCTCTCCTCTTCCCTCCCATCTCTCAAATATCCTTAACGACCTGCAACGCATCTGCAGCATCTATGTTATTGATGTATGTGGGCGACGGTAAGCACTTACCATCAGGTGAACCGCTTGCCCGTTTGCCGTCTTTTCCAGAAAAACAAAATGACAGAACGTGACCATTGGCCTTGTCAAGGAGTTTGCTCGCTGAGGTTGCCATGCCAAAATTCACGGCATATACATTAATACACATAATATGATAAAAATAATCATTTTAATCACAATAAATTTTGAACTTTTAAAGTTAGAAGGTTTTTATATATCCTACCAAAATTTAACCCTACTCGCTCTAATTGTCACAATTCTCGCTTGATGCTTGATACTGTACAAGTTTTATCCTAAGTACCTAAGATATTTCAGCCCGGAAGTTGCAAAACTTTGCACAAGTGTTTGAAGTAAGTTTAAATACAAGAAAGCCGAGCGTGTCTAACTACGTATATAATTTTCGTTAACTCATTTTATAAAAAAAAGTCTACTTTTACCATTTTATTGTAATTTATTGTTCGTTATTTAAATTAATGAATGATGAAATTAAATATTAATAATTTTGTATTAATTATGTTTTTTTTAAATATAAAGAAAATAATGATTTGAATCTCTTATTCCGCCATCTTTGTAAGGCTATGAGATTTTTTTGACATGTTTTAATCGATTTCACGATAACTACTGAATGACTATGGTATGTAAAAATATATTATTGTATATAGAATTATAGTATCACTAGTTAAAATATTCACATGTTTAAATAGCTAAAATGAATTACAATTTAAACCAATACTTCCATAATTGCTGGATTCATAAAGGATTATGATAATGATGAAGATGAATTATTCTCTAATATCAAAACGCAATGTCTATTAAGACTTACTTGAAACTTTATTTGCTATTCAACGTTGCTACTGCATGGGTACTTAAAAACGGGGGCAATATTCTCATTAATAGCATGTAATTGGTTAAAACCCGAAGCTTAAAGAAGAATCTAATAAAACCAATAGATTAGAAATAGAAAGACTAAGTTCCACAAAATTTTGTCTTATAATGACACCATTGTAAATTGAGTCGGGAGAGGAAGACCTAGGCAAACATTTCACGATCAAATCGGAGACGTTCCGAAAAAAGGCCAGGTCAAGAGTGCTCTAAACCAACGAGTATGCATGCGAAGATTGATGAAAATGGAAGAAGCGAAAGACATATGCCAAGACCGTAGCAAGTGAAAGAAGATTGTCCGAGCCTACCCCGTTGGGAACAAGGCGTGAATATATAGATAGATACATGACATCATTTTACTGCAAAACTAAACAACAATTAATTTGACTAATCTTAATATTTATGTACTTATTCCATAAATGAAAAAGTTTTTTTTAATAAGATGTGTTTACAAAATTTTATTATATACATTTCGGTTTCAAATCTTCTCTGTAATTATTTTCCAAAATTATATGTGATATTATCTTTTTTGAATTACTTCCAATTTCTTTTTACTAATATAGGAAGATGAAAGAAAGAAAGCAAAGCAATCTTTTTGACACCTCAATTAAAAGACAGGAATATAAGAAAAACGAAAATTGAATAAGAAAAACGAAAAAAAGGGTCATGTCAAATCAAGTCTCTGTCTCAGCACTGAAATAATATTTAACAACATTTAAAAAGTTTAGAATTTTCATCGGTTAAACATTTTGAAGTCTCACATTGGTCACACGTGCAGAAATCAACGTAAAGCTAACACATTTTGTATTTGCAAGTTGTACGACCGGGAGCAGCAATCCAATCCAAATCGAAATGCAAACATTTTAACAGCACCGTTTGGCAAAGCTTTCAAAGGCTGTGTTTACTTTTCAATGAGAATTCAGATCAGGATTTATGTAACTATCGTTATACACATCACATTACATGGTGTTTTAATTCATAAAAGATCAGTTGTAGCATTTAAAACATTTGTTTTTCACATTTATAAGACACGCGTGATACAATTATTTAAAATTAAATATAAGGACTTTTATTCTTTTGTTGTAGAGTACTTTAACTTGGGTTTTGTATGCAAAGCGGAAGCATGACAATTTGTCTAGGTTGTTTAGCAAATTGTTGTGAAGGACGCACATTCTATGTACAGGTTTTCCGGTGTTAGTTTTGGTTATCGGCTTATGAAACAATTTCTTTTATCATATAGTTTTGGATGGTATTTGAAAGGTCGAAACACTTTATTTAAGAGATTTATGTCAGAGTTGCGGAGAGTAATTAAGTATGCGCAGGAATTTTGGATTATCCTTTTGCATCCTTTCTATTTCAGATTATCATTGATCTTTTAACATTAGCTTCACGGTACGTGGTAGTGCCAAGCGGAGGCGTTAGCTGCTGCTCGAATGGGCCGGTTCGACCGCAGAATACCGGCGCGAAGTAGAGATATTTTGTGGTACTGCGTTTCGTTCGGTGAGTGAGGTAACCGGAGGCCCACACCCCCTCCCTATTCCCTTCTTCTTCCCTCTTATCTCCTAAATATCCTGAAAGACCGGCAACACACCTGCAGCATCTATGGTGTAGCAGATGTATGTGGGCGACGGTAATCACTTACCATCTGGTGAACCGTTTGCCGTCTCTTCCAATAAAAAAAAAAATATCACAAACCCTCGAGTAACTTTTATTTGTACACGTATTTCTTTTATTTTTACTTTATGTGAGTGATGACATAGATGCAACGTTAACCTGTATTAAGTGAAAATTAAGCGTCGGCATCTTTCTCAAAAACAAAAATGTAATAACCAAAAAAAAAAGAGGACAATGAATTATGTTTTGCATACACAACATGAATTTGGATAGAACATTAATGTAGTAAATGGTGCTCAGAGAGAGAGAGAAACTTTTTAATTTATAATCCATACACGAGAAAATCTGTTGTTAAATTTTGATAAAAATTATTGAAATTTTAAACGAATTAATTATATTAAACCATCAAGAGTACACTCGTTTTAGAACAACCTGCAATGTTGGCGGCGTAAAAGAATTATTTACGTCTCATTTTTTTCGTCGTCTATTACAAATGCCAGAAGTCTTATTACTCCAGCCTTTAGAATAATATTCGTAAATACGTCAGTCTGTACTTCTCTAGACGGGTAATGGGCAGCCACATCTAAGGCGGGCTGGGTTATAACTTATAATGCGCATATGTACTTTTTATATAAAAATAAAGTTTTAAAGGCGAGAAATGCTGAAGATATTAAAATATTAGGTAATTTACATTTAAATACACTCATAAACACATGCACATGCATACACACAGAAACATACACACACAAATAAGTTTAAAATATTATACACATAAAGTAAAGACACAAATACACAATATTTGTAAGTAATGTATTTCAATATATCTCGAGTCGGTCAAAAATATATGTACAAAAAATTAAATTTAAATCCCTTTTATCTGTAAGTTACGTATTTGTACGTAGTTAACATCTCATAAAATATTGTAGAAGGGTGGATTTTGAAAAACGAACGATATATGTAAAAACCTAATTGCTTACCGCAAAAATAGACACTTAAAAATAAAAATATTGCTTTATTAATTTAATTTTTATTAAGCTTCTGCTTTATTTATTAAAAATTTACATACGCATTTATGCTTTAAGCATTTTCTTTAATTCTCTATTTGAATTCATAGCTGTTTATTGTATTATTTATATAAAGATTGATTAAATTACATATATTGCAGAGATGTTTAACGTTAAAGTAAGGACCTAAACAATGAATTACTAATAAAACAGTAGAAAATACCGATAAAAACCCCGTAGGCTCATTCCGAATTCCGATCCACCGTGTCCGTTTATTGCTGAATTTATCGACTAGATAAAATAAAAATATTCCAGTATTGTAATTTGCGGTTCTTTTCAGGTTAGTTCTAGGCGATGATAATATATTTTTTTATTTAAATCACACGACCACACATTGGAAAATAGTCATTTCCATGTGATTAGAGTCTGCAACGATGATATCCGCAGCAGAACTAAGGTAACCGACTTTGCCGTAAAGATCAGCAAGCTGAAGTGGCAACGGCCCGGCCACATAGCTCGCAGAACTGACAACCGTTGGGGAAAAAAGGTTCTCGAGTGGCAGCCACGTACAGGCAAACGCAGTGTAGGACGACCCCCCACAAGATGGAGTGGCGACCTGCGCAGTGTTGTGGGAAGTCGATGGATGCAGGTGGCTCAGGACCGAGCTTCGTGGCAATCTTTGGGGGAGGCATATGTTCAACAGTGGACTTGTAATAGGCTGAAATGATGATGATGATGTTGATGTGATTATTTGCACAAATTGTCTAAATTAAAATACAATTTCTTTTATTTTTTTGCCTTACCGGCGCATACTAAAATTCGATTTTATTATTATGTCATATAATTTCTTGTCTTTTTTTTTCTTCGGAGTTGTATTTGGGAGATGGGAGGATGGGGAGGAGTATGGGTATTGGCATCGGTTACCTCACTCACGGAACGAAACGCAGAAGCACAGTATGCCTCTACTTCACGCCGGTATTCTGCGAGGCCGTGGAACTAACCCGGTCGACCCGGCCCATTCGAGCAGCAGCAAAAGCCGCCGCTTGGCTCCACCAGGTTTTATAACTTGAGACATTGTCATTGACCTGCCAAAAGTTTAAGATGTATACGATTCTGAAAGATTTCTATATTATGAATACGACACGTTTTTTTATTTGTATACAATAAACATTTAACTATTCTGTTTTGACATTAGTTAGAATTTGTTAAAATATCTCACACGATGTTGCTATTTATTTAAATAATAGCAACTTTCTATTGTATCGCCCTCGTGGTCTTAAATTTTGTACCAAGGGAGAATCCCTTAGTGATCAAAAGTATCCTTAATCCTTTTTTAAGGCACGGATATATAGTCTCTGCCAAATTTCCAAATAATATTTATTTGCTGCCGCGCAGTCATTATAACATAATGTTTATCATATTATCGTTTAAATTATTACGCCACGACAAATATAGTACACACTTTAACATTCGTAATAATGAGTTTTGTTTCATAAAACTTTATCCCCGACAGACAAAACATAACCTATAGCATTTCTAGAATCATAAGCAAAGTCCGTTTCCAAAATCCATGTAATTGTTTTTAAGTAAAATCCGTACAAACATATGTAATATAAATACAGAATTCTATGAAAATATGTATGAACTCTTACATCAAGATACTGATATGGTAGACCACCCCACCTTGAGGTCTAGAACATTTATTGGAGACATCACAACGCACTTTTCATCAGAGCTTAATATGGACATCGTGACGAGTCCATATTAAGCTTTTTTAAATTTTTAAAAACTCCCTCCTTCGCCTTCCTCATAGAGATTCGAGCAATGATTCCGAGGGAAAAGTCCTAACCATTCGACTATTGCAAGTGATTCTATTTATTCAATTATTTTATTAAGGATAAAGTAAATGTAAATAAGATTTAGTATTCCAATCGTACATGAGTTTTATAGTAGTTTCTGCTCGGTCTATCTAAATTTATGTAATTAAACCTTTTTACTATCGTCATATAACCAGTCTAAATCTACAATAGCATTCCCGTGATTCTAATTCATATGCATGGTTTAGGGTTTTAATGGTATATAGATTTTTTTTAATATATAAGTGTTTAGATTTAACAACATAAACACACCAATGAATAAACATATTAATTCTTTTTTATGCGAAAGGAAGCAAACGAGCAAGTGGCTTACTCTAGCTACCACGTCACAAAGGTTCTTCGATGATTCTACACATCCGTTTAATGAATTTATATGAAAATGTTAAATTATTTGTAATTTAGAACATGAAAATATTAATTATTTCTTTATGTTTTTGTTTATAATTTTATTCACGTAAGAAACATTAAATTTCATGCTATACTAGGTATAGATTTCTATTGTAATCTATAGTTATGTTCACGGAGTTCTTCAAAGATTAATTCTGACCTGATCGGTGTAATGGCATTTAAATTTTAAACATTCTCCGTTGTAGTTTCGGTTTCAATACTAAAACTTTGGTTGCAAACGCTTAAATGATAAGTTTTCGTTTATTTCATTAAGAGGAGTTTGTATCGATTAAAAGTTTCTTTGAAATGATATAAACAGATGAAATACTTGTAGAATAATTAAAGATAACAGAAACAGTTAATTGTTTCTGTCAGATGCTTGCCGCAGGGAAATTGAAAACTTAAGACGAGCCATGTCGCTGTGACATTGCTTCATCTTAATTTTCCAGGCTTTAAACATTGTATTAATTACGTTTTTTTGTAAAATCATGAACATTGCAACTCTTTAATTGTAGTGTTATCATTCGAGTACTATTAGTTTTAAAACAAATGGTCTTCTGAACTGCCACTGCTCTTTGAGGAAGATATAGTGGGCATCTAGGTCTATGCGGTAAATTACATCTGGGCCATTAATTTGGTTAAAGAAAATTATAAGTAAGATTTGAGTACAAAAGTTATTCTTCTAATCATGTTTTTTTTAATTTTCAGCCGTAAGTCAAATACACCACCTATTTCTCCAAATGCCAACCTATCACCTGCACATGGTGTACCTTGCTAGAAAACAAACGAGAGTTTGGTGACCGATTAGTGATGGGGGGCATCATCATGATGCGAGGAAACTGTCACAGCGCTCACCTACCCGCGTGCCCAGCGTTGTACCACCTTTACCCATACTGTATGTAAACTTTCCAAGAAATGTATACTGGCTTATTTGCGCTTCTTTAACCAGACCCGTAGGTTAGAAGTGGTCTAAAATAGGCTGAATTTGTAGTAGAACTAGATTATCGGCTAGCCCTACACTACCTACTTACTATACGTTCGGAAAGAAGTTTTATTACTTTTCTACGGGTTTCTGAAATTATTAAAATTTCGTAGATCCCTAAAAATTATAGATATATACAATAAAGAAATATATCATTAATCATCAAACTTGCCACGAATAATCTGTATAATGTCAACTTATTATTACACCATGGACGTGATTTTCATATACTCATACAAAGAGAAATTAATGGCTACCTGTGTAATTTGTGATCTATTTTCAGAAGAATGAGTTTTAATCAAATCAAGATTATTAAGTTCTCAGAAAAAGATAACATCATTATAGTCACGAAAATTATACTGCTCTGACCCATGTGTTGTTTAATTAGCTTGCTGCAAATAATATTATTGTTACAACTAATAATAAATTATAACAAAGAGCTTGCACTTAATAGTGTTGCTGAGGACAAATTTTCTATTCATGACGTACCTGCTATTGTAGGTTCTCTAATGGAAAGGACAATCAGGAGAGCCTTCTATGTCCAACAATGAATTTATACAGACTGATAAAGGTTAGATAAAGATAAATAACTACACACATGTTTGTGAACACGCCTAGTACTAAAGCTATAATCTTATTTTTAATATACAAACCCATAAATGACACAAAAATTATGTTTATATATATTATGTAAATAATTTAAAGACCTTCAAAGTGAAATACATTTATATGCAAATTGGCTGAAGAGTTGGAAACTTAAGTAACTACCAATTCAAAGGTAATTTTTAGCACATACTTTGTGTTAAATATCGTTAATATTGGATATTTTTACTCTTTCTGACGAAATAAATAAGTAAATGAAATTTCTTTATTCGACGTTATAAACCGATATTACGTTTGTCAAATATCATTTTTTTTACAATCTACCATTGCTTCGTAAAGAGATTCCTCTGACCGTAAAGAAAAAAAAAAGAAGAAAAAGAAACCCCGTAGCTATCATCCCTTTTGTTATTATTTAATATATTTTATATACACCAAATAATACAAAATAAAAAGCTTCGTAAATAGTATCACAGGCAATTTAAGCATACTCTAAGATAAAATAAGATAATAAAAAAAACTAATGCAGGATTTGTAGACCCGAGCTGACCAGCCCTCATTAGAACACAAGCAGACCTGTTCACAAATGTTCACGTATGTGAAAGACATAGCCCTTCTTAAACCACATTAAAGGGAAGTGGACTCAATCTGTGAAACTTATCAGTCTAAGGTTGGCTATGTCTCATAATTATAATGCATCAATAACAGTCAGATATTGGTTTAGGCATTACGACCCTCGACCTTTAAATGACCTCTGCTCTCTTACCTGAGGGTGCGCTAATACATAAATTTACAGTTTATATCCTTTAAAAGATTTACGATAGATCCCAACCATTACAAAATTGTGTATGTATTATCTCTTCTTCACATTAAGTTCAGTCTAATATTTACAAGAATTCCCTCCATCACTCAAGAGTTCCATTAATTCACGTTTTTCTTAAGGTTGCTATAATCATCATTAAACATTGCGATGTCATTAGGGATCATTAGTACTGTCGGGCACAGTCTTCGGCTTTCGCCTGCACGAGTCAGTTAATACTCATGCTTCCAAGAAAAAATCAAATAATCCTAATAATAAATTTCCTAAACAACTTAATAATGAACCCAACTAAGACGAGTAATATAATAAAATTATAATAAACAGCCATGTATTACATCGTGTTCACAAAATTTGTTCTTGATTAAAAATAGCTATATAACGAATATTATAAATGGAATGTTATTTAATGAATTAATGATCAGATGAATATTGACTCATTAATATTCTGAGTAAAATATCAAGTTTGCACTCATCGGAGAGCAACGCAGATAGTACGTGTTAGAATTTTACACTTTAAAAAAGGCTTTCAGAGGCGTGTGGATTTACCAATAAATTTTGTAGTGCTAAAACGAATTCACTGAGAAAATAAATCTTGGATCAAATTGTTAAGCGCGTCATTGAAATATTTGTGTGCAGCCTAAAAAAGTGTCTTCAACGTGGTAGAGCCAAGCGGCGGCTTTAGCTGCTGCTCGAATGGGCCGCCTCGACCGGATTGGTACCACGGCCTCGCAGAATACCGGCGTGAAGTAGAGGCATCTTGTGCTTCTGCGTTTCGCTCGGTGAGTGAGGTAACCGGAGGCCCACACCCCCTCCCTATTGCCCTCCTCTTCCCTCCCCTCTCCCAAATATCCTTAACGACCGGCAACGCACCTGCAGCATCTATGGTGTTGCAGATGTATGTGGGCGACGGTAATCACTTACCATCAGGTGAACCGCTTGCTCGTTTGCCGTCTTTTCCATAAAAAAAGGAAAAAGATCGAGAATTACAAGTTCCGAACAGCATGGTATGATCGTATACAATAGCTTGTTGTTCACCCTAACAATTAGGGAAAAGTTCAAAACACAGAAAAAGCCCTCGAGACAAATCAACGATACTAATTTCGTTCATCATCTCTGACGGGTTGGTGAGCGCAGTGTTTTCAGCCAGTGATGCCGTTTATAGTCTGTGATTAGGTTTTGGTATATTACAAGAGATTTTCCACCATCGGCGCGTCTCCAAAGCCTCGGTTATTAATCAGCATCATGAACAATCGTACAGGTGAGTTCGACATTTGCTGAAACATATGGTATATTCCCACATATATACTATCACAAAATATTTATATTTCGTAAATCAGTAAGGAGAACAGTTACAACACCAAATAAATTTTATCGATGACGTAGATATCACGTCTAGCTATAAGTTATGACAGTGGTGGATAAAATTGATGACTTAAGTTTATCCCAAGGGAATTCTAATATTGTTATTATTACGAACTATTTAGATATTCTGTTGCGGCTGGCACATTGTCTGCCATTTACATATTAAATCTGTTACGATACCAAATTATTTAAGACATTAAAATTAATTTAACATATTAGAACACAAGCAGACCTGTTCACAAATGTTCACGTATGTGAAAGACATAGCCCTTCTTAAACCACATTAAAGGGAAGTGGACTCAATCTGTGAAACTTATCAGTCTAAGGTTGGCTATGTCTCATAATTATAATGCATCAATAACAGTCAGATATTGGTTTAGGCATTACGACCCTCGACCTTTAAATGACCTCTGCTCTCTTACCTGAGGGTGCGCTAATACATAAATTTACAGTTTATATCCTTTAAAAGATTTACGATAGATCCCAACCATTACAAAATTGTGTATGTATTATCTCTTCTTCACATTAAGTTCAGTCTAATATTTACAAGAATTCCCTCCATCACTCAAGAGTTCCATTAATTCACGTTTTTCTTAAGGTTGCTATAATCATCATTAAACATTGCGATGTCATTAGGGATCATTAGTACTGTCGGGCACAGTCTTCGGCTTTCGCCTGCACGAGTCAGTTAATACTCATGCTTCCAAGAAAAAATCAAATAATCCTAATAATAAATTTCCTAAACAACTTAATAATGAACCCAACTAAGACGAGTAATATAATAAAATTATAATAAACAGCCATGTATTACATCGTGTTCACAAAATTTGTTCTTGATTAAAAATAGCTATATAACGAATATTATAAATGGAATGTTATTTAATGAATTAATGATCAGATGAATATTGACTCATTAATATTCTGAGTAAAATATCAAGTTTGCACTCATCGGAGAGCAACGCAGATAGTACGTGTTAGAATTTTACACTTTAAAAAAGGCTTTCAGAGGCGTGTGGATTTACCAATAAATTTTGTAGTGCTAAAACGAATTCACTGAGAAAATAAATCTTGGATCAAATTGTTAAGCGCGTCATTGAAATATTTGTGTGCAGCCTAAAAAAGTGTCTTCAACGTGGTAGAGCCAAGCGGCGGCTTTAGCTGCTGCTCGAATGGGCCGCCTCGACCGGATTGGTACCACGGCCTCGCAGAATACCGGCGTGAAGTAGAGGCATCTTGTGCTTCTGCGTTTCGCTCGGTGAGTGAGGTAACCGGAGGCCCACACCCCCTCCCTATTGCCCTCCTCTTCCCTCCCCTCTCCCAAATATCCTTAACGACCGGCAACGCACCTGCAGCATCTATGGTGTTGCAGATGTATGTGGGCGACGGTAATCACTTACCATCAGGTGAACCGCTTGCTCGTTTGCCGTCTTTTCCATAAAAAAAGGAAAAAGATCGAGAATTACAAGTTCCGAACAGCATGGTATGATCGTATACAATAGCTTGTTGTTCACCCTAACAATTAGGGAAAAGTTCAAAACACAGAAAAAGCCCTCGAGACAAATCAACGATACTAATTTCGTTCATCATCTCTGACGGGTTGGTGAGCGCAGTGTTTTCAGCCAGTGATGCCGTTTATAGTCTGTGATTAGGTTTTGGTATATTACAAGAGATTTTCCACCATCGGCGCGTCTCCAAAGCCTCGGTTATTAATCAGCATCATGAACAATCGTACAGGTGAGTTCGACATTTGCTGAAACATATGGTATATTCCCACATATATACTATCACAAAATATTTATATTTCGTAAATCAGTAAGGAGAACAGTTACAACACCAAATAAATTTTATCGATGACGTAGATATCACGTCTAGCTATAAGTTATGACAGTGGTGGATAAAATTGATGACTTAAGTTTATCCCAAGGGAATTCTAATATTGTTATTATTACGAACTATTTAGATATTCTGTTGCGGCTGGCACATTGTCTGCCATTTACATATTAAATCTGTTACGATACCAAATTATTTAAGACATTAAAATTAATTTAACATATTAGAACACAAGCTTTTGCTCTACTGTGCAAGAATGTTTTAATGATTTTACTTGTTAAGAATATGTTTAATTTAATTATGTATCCATAACACTTAAAATGTATGTATGGCTGATCAGAATAGTGCATGCAACAATTAGGGTGACCTGTTCGGTACATACGAACAAACCCTCCATTAAATAAAGATTTCAAAAAAAAGAAAAATAATGTGTGAACTTGGCGTCGGTGATCACTTACCATCAGTGAACCGCTTGCCCGTTTGCCGTCTTTCCATAAAAAGGAAAAGATCGAGAATTACAAGTTCCGAACAGCATGGTATGATCAGCTCACAATGGCTTGTTATTTCGCCTACAATTAGGGGAAAAGTTCCAAAAACACAGAAAAAAGCCCTCGAGACAAATCAACGATACTAATTTCCGTTCATCATCTCTGACGGGTTGGTGGCGCAGTGTTTTCAGCCAGTGATGCCGTTTATAGTCTGTGATTAGGTTTTGTATATTACAAGAGATTTTCCACCATCGGCGCGTCTCCAAAGCCTCGGTTATTAATCAGCATCATGAACAATCGTACAGGTGAGTTCGACATTTGCTGAAACATATGGTATATTCCCACATATATACTATCACAAAATATTTATATTTCGTAAATCAGTAAGGAGAACAGTTACAACACCAAATAAATTTTATCGATGACGTAGATATCACGTCTAGCTATAAGTTATGACAGTGGTGGATAAAATTGATGACTTAAGTTTATCCCAAGGAATTCTAATATTGTTATTATTACGAACTATTTAGATATTCTGTTGCGGCTGGCACATTGTCTGCCATTTACATATTAAATCTGTTACGATACCAAATTATTTAAGACATTAAAATTAATTTAACATATTAGAACACAAGCTTTTGCTCTACTGTGCAAGAATGTTTTAATGATTTTACTTGTTAAGAATATGTTTAATTTGAATTCCCTATACAGTTTGCCTTTCCTACGCTACCTAATCGTGGATGCTCAGTCTGCCCCGCGTATTCTGGGGCAATATTCCGCTCTCTTTCTTTCCTACTGAGGCAAACGCAGCAAAGAAACTATGGCATCCCTACCGCGCTCGCCGTGGATTTCTGCAATATCAGGGGACTCCACTCGAACCTTAGCGCCGTTCATTACCATCTTGAAACGGCGAAGCCGGCCTTGCTTTTTCTTACAGAGACTCAGATATCGTCTCCGGCTGATACCTCTTATCTCCATTACCCGGGGTACAAACTGGAACACTCCTTTGTGCCCCGTGCCGGAGTTTGCGTATACGTCAGAGATGATATCTGTTCTCGACGCCTCGGTAGTCTTGAAGGTTTGGACCTTTCTACCTTTGGCTGCGCATCGACAGCGACGACCATCCGCGCGTCTATGCGTGCCTTTACAGGTCCCATAGCGGTAATACCGTAACTGACCGACTCATCGACCACATCCAAATGGCTACAGATTCCGTGCTACAACAGATCCCATCCGCAGAGATCGTGATTCTCGGCGATTTTAATGCCCACCACACCGATTGGCTCGGTTCTCGCATAACCGATCATGCGGGGAGATCTGTTCACGACTTTGCATTAGCATATGGCCTGACACAACTGGTAACCTCGCCGACGCGGATCCCAGACGTGGAAGGTCATACACCTTCCTGTTGGACCTTTTGCTGACCTCACACCCGGACGGATATTTGGTCTCAGTCGATGCCCCTCTTGGCTCGTCGGACCACTGTCTGATCCGGAGTGTAGTGTTTATCGCGCGCCGATCCCGAACGCGATCTGCGGGGTTCCGCCGTGTGTGGCACTATAGGTCGGCAGATTGGGATGGAATGCGGTCTTTCTTTGCTTCCTACCCATGGGGGCAGGTTTGCTTCTCGCTGGATGATCCCAACGCCGTTGCAGATTCTGTCACCGATGTGGTACTTCAGGGAATGGAACTTTTTATTCCGTTCTCTGCAGTGCCTGTCGGAGGTAAATCCCAGCCTTGGTTTGGTCGCACCTGCAAAATAGCGTCACGCCGAAAGCGGAAGTGCTACCAGGCCTGGGCCGATGCATCGGCGTCTCGGGATGCAAAAACCAGTGCTCTTAAAAACGAGTACAACTCTGCCTCCAGGTCCTTCAAAAGAGTTATCGCTGCGGCAAAGTTAAAGCACATTGGCAGAATTGGCGAGACTAGTTCGCCTCCCATCGGGATCCCGCGCATTCTGGTCTCTCGCCAAGGCTGTCCAGGGGAATTTCTGTCAGCCATCTCTCCCATCTCTACACAAGGAGGATGATTCGCTGGCCCATACTGCAAAAGAGAAAGCCGATCTCTTGGGCTCTCTTTTTGCATCCAACTCGACTCTTGATGACCGGGGAAACTCTCCACCTACCATCCCGTGGTGTAAGTGCTCCATGCCGGAAATTCAGTTTCTGCAGAGCTCAGTGCGAAAGGCACTCCGCTCCTGGACATTCATAAGTCGAGTGGGCCGGACGGAATCCTCCAATTGTGCTGAGGATGTGTGCCCTGAGTTGGCACCGGTTCTCACGCGTCTTTTCCGGCACTCCTACTCTTCAGGCGTCGTCCCGGAATCTTGAAGACAGCATTTGTGCATCCAATACCGAAAAAGGCGACCGCTCTGATCCGTCCAACTACAGGCCTATTGCCATCACCCCCTTGTTATCTAAAATAATGGAGTCACTCATCAACACCCAGCTCCTGAGGTACCTGGAGGAACACCAGCTGATCAGTGACCGACAGTACGGTTTCCGTCGCGGACGATCAGCTGGTGATCTTCTAGTTTACCTGACTCACCGATGGGCAGAAGCAGTTGAGTCTAAGGGGGAGGCTTTGGCGGTTAGTCTGGACGTAGCGAAAGCATTTGATAGGGTTTGGCATAAAGCGCTTCTTTCAAAGCTTTCATCTTACGGGGTTCCTGAGAGATTGTGCAACTGGGTCACCAGCTTCCTCACGGATCGGAGCATCAAGGTTGTTGTCGACGGTGCATGCTCGGACCCCAAACCCGTGAATGCTGGTGTTCCACAAGGCTGTGTGCTATCTCCCACTCTGTTTCTTCTGCATATCAACGACATGCTACAAATCAGTAGCATTCATTGCTATGCAGACGACAGCACGGGTGATGCCCTATATACAGGCCGTGCGAATATTTCGGGAACACGTCGACGAGTGCCGGAACAAACTTGTGTCTGAAGTCGAGTCCTTGTTATTCAAAGTCTCGGATTGGGGTCGACGTAATTTGGTCCTATTCAACCCCAAAAGACACAGGTTTGCGCGTTCACCGCTAAAAGAATCCCTTTGTCGTTTCTCCTCTTTTGAGAACATTCCCTTATTGCCTCAGCCAGTATCAGAATCCTTGGCGTTGACATATCGAGCGACGTTCAGTTCCGTGGTCACTTGGAGGAAAGGCCAAATTGGCCTCCAAAAGCTTGGTGTGCTCTAGAGCGGGACAGTATTTCATGCCGGTCCACCGTTTGCAACTTTATAAGGCGCAAGTTCGGCCCCACATGGAATACTGTTCTCATCTCTGGGCAGGGGCACCCCAGTACCAACTCCTTCCATTTGACCGCATCCAACGTCGAGCGGCTCGAATTGTCGGCGACCAAGCTCTCTGATCGGCTTGATCCTTTGGCCTTGCGAAGAGATGTTGCTTCTCTTTGCATTTTTACAAAATTTTCCACGGGGAATGTTCTGAGGAACTGTTCGGATTGATCCCAGCTGCTGAGTTTCACCATCGTACATCGCGACTGAATTCGAAGTTCCATCGATACCACCTAGATGGTTGGCATTCCACCACAGTGCGTTTTAATCGAAGTTTTCTGCCACGCACTTCGACTTTGTGGAATCAGCTGTCGCCAGCAGTATTTCCGAATAGTTACGACTTAGGGACCTTCAAGAAAAGAGCTTATTCCTTCCTTAAAGGCCGGCAGCGCATCTGTAGCTCCTCTGGTGTTGTGGATGTTCGTGGGCGTCGGTGATCACTACCATCAGGTGAGCCGCACGCCTGTTTGCCCCTTCTTCTATAAAAAAAAAAAAAAAAAAAATGTTTTGCCATGTGGAAGCGGTGTAAGAGAATCTCTCGCCTCATTTCGTACATAAAAATTGAGAATATCTAAATATTATAAATAACAGCTTTTAAATAACCCATAGCAAGGAAACCCTCTTCTCAATATTCTACAGGGTTTAGGAGTTGGACCTCTAAGCTCTATCTCACCACTATTTTTTAAACCACAATTTCCGAGTGTTATCACGAGACTCTCCGAGTCCGATTTCGTACCAATGAGTTTGTTCTAGAACTTACGTACGATTTGAATCGTTAGCCTGGATACTACGATGGTGACAGAGTCACCAACAGACACACTGTCCCAAATAGGTTCTGAGGAAAGTGTGTTAAAAGGACTAAAATGTATGAATAAAATGCCTCTGATCTTCCCAATATACGGTCATATTTTTTATATATGTATATTTTTTAATTATTTTTAAGTTTTATTACTTCAGATGTATCTGTATGACTTTAGATTACTTGCAGAACTGGAGTAAACGACAATTTTAGAGAATTAGCAAGCTCAATTGATACACGTCGACAAAGAAATTATCGTGAGCCCAAAATTAGTACACGCCATGGAAATACATGACGATGGATGTCGAGCGGTGGCGCCATTAAAAAAATTGGTTGTCTTCGAGTCGAGGGAGTTGACATTGAGATGACTGGACAAGCTTGGAAATTTCGACAGATGAAAATAAGTATTGTTAAGTTTGCCAAACCTAGAATATCAAGACCTGTACCAGCACAATCTAAGTAACGAGGTGTGAGATAGGTGTGCGATAGCCAATCCACCTGATAAGCGTGACGATCACGAACAGATAGAAGCTGCTTAAGAAGATGTTTACAAAAATACAAAGGCATTTTCTAACGATTTTCTTATAGAAGGATTGATTGAAAGAACCTCAAAAAAGTCCAGATTTTTTTTATTAGGATGGGATGAATAACGATCTAACAGTCTATATTATGGTAGTGACAAAAGCAGCCGATGAACACCTGCAAAAAAATATTAATCGAAGAAAGTTATGTCGTTGTCACCCCTGCAAAAAAATATTAATCGAAGAAAGTTATGTCGTTGTCACCCGGAAGACTAAGACGGTGTTTTTATAGATGGTAGGTGATCACTGAAGCTCATACGAACATCTGTAACACTAGAGGAGCTACAGATGCGCAGCCGGCTTTAGGCTCTTATCTTAAAGATTTCTAAGTTGTAACTATTTAGGAATACCTTTGGCGAATGCTGATTGCACGAAGTCGAAGTGGCAGAAAATTAAACATCTCGCCTCACAGCCTAGTAGTTACACTGGCTCTTTATACCTTTCAAACCTGAACCCAGAAATAGGTAAGAGGGTGGTACCGATCCAGACGACTCCTAGGCAGAGAAGGATGCTACCACCTGTAAAGTATCTACCAGAATATGTAAGCTCATGACTATTTATGTTCCAAAAGTGTAAACTATTAATATGTTGTTTATCAAACAAATTCATGTAAATTTGAACAATATCCATCGGTAATAAAATCGAGGATGAAATTGCAAAGTAATAAATTATCAGTGTTTGTTATCTTAATTAAATTAAGTTTCACTAGACGGTTGTCGTCTCGCTTTTCTTGACAAACAACTTGGAAACTGCAGACAAAGATATTAGTAACTTCAACAGTACCAAATCAATTTATATGAAACACTACTCGATTAACGGTTAACAGTAAATCAAGTGTCATATAAAGTGGGTTAACTAACAACTAATAAGAGGTTTTAGGTGAAAATTATGCCACTAAAATAATCATCATTATCTAGGTAGATATATAACGTGCGAAATATAATTTGCACCGATGACTGGAGTCACGTAGAACGGATTATTCATTGTTCCAAAATAGGGTAGTATAAATTAAAACTCCTGATTTTACAAATCTATTAATAGAGAAAAGAGTATTAATGCATATTTTGAATGATTATTAGTTTTTATAGATAACGCTATGTAGATAGAACACGTAAATATTTTATTTGTATATTAGAATTTTATTTATATACCTGCTGTTGTACCCGGTGTTGTTGTGCACGGGTTAAAAATAATAAAAAGACAAGAAAATAATATAAAATAAATTAATATGTCCTTCGCTGCCATCACAAACAACATTTCTCAAAAATCCGATTAAAATAAGCCTACTGAATTTAAAGATTAGTCAGCACAACAGAAATACAGTTACGCCTTTATATGTTAGTATAGATTTCGGTACGAATACATATATTCACCATATACAGATGGTACGTGTCACACTGAGTCGACCCTTTCTTTTGTTCTATTGTTCTCGCAAGATAAGCCGATGAGTCGAATCGGTGCAAATTATGTTTCCCAAACTATACGCACAAACACAGGCACTCATTCGTCTTTGCATTATTTATTCGGTATATGTTTATGCGAAAGGATCGGAGTTTATTTCGTCGTTGAGTATGCAGATCAAACCCCAATTTTCTCCATAATGACTATTAAGAGGCTGTTAGAGAAGAATAATTTGCACATTCTTCTTTCGAAGATACGCCACTCCAAAGAGAAGTATTCGACCTAATCACTAGGCTTCCCAAATTATGACAGTGCGTACAGAGGTATGGATAATTTAGCCGTAGAATATTTATAATGATTATTCAGTAACCAAAAAATGTTTCTAGTCATTCTCTTAGTCGACTATTATCTTCATGATCGGACTGTCAGCATCATCATTATTGTAACCTTAAACTTAAACATAAATTTCCTCTAAAGATTACCACAAAGTATGATCTTGACCCACCTGAATCCATCGACTTCCCGCAACACTGCGTATATATATATATTATATACATTCACACTGTACTTACTTCTGCACTTCTACCAAATTATAAAATATTTTAATTAGTTTACAAGCAACTCGTATATATTTTTTAAAGAAATCAACTCACAACCATCCCACCTCCAATACTGGGGTGGTCAGAGATATTATAGAAATTTTTAGTCCTTTCAATGTACTTTGCACCGAGACTTATTTGGTACAATGTCACAAGTGTTCATTTTATGAACGTGACAGGGTTTATGATAATTAAATATAATATACTCGTCAAATGGAAATAAAAGAGCCATGCCAGAAATATTTTTTATTCGTTTCAACGCTTGTTACCTTTTGTTGAGAAAAGGAAATTTGTTTTTCTTACATACATTTATTATAGTTAATCAAGCGAAACGCTAAAGACAATTTATCTTTGTAGTTAATGTGTTTATTTCCTTCACAACAAAGTGTTTGTGTGAAAGTATATTTTTGGGTAACAATATATTCTACCTTTTTACTCGCATATTTGTTTCGCCTGCGTGAATGAAACAAATATGCTATGAATTACTTCACTTTTGTGTTAAGTTTTTTATTTTATATTATTTGTTAATTTTATTTAATTGTACAGAACCGAAAAGAAACCCTTTAAAATATAATTACGAGTATTATTACTTATTTGTATATATTTATCTCTGCTTAGCCTAATGGTTAACTGGGAAAAAATGCCTCTGATCTTCCCAATATACGGTCATATTTTTATATATGTATATTTTTAATTATTTTTAAGTTTTATTACTTCAGATGTATCTGTATGACTTTAGATTACTTGCAGAACTGGAGTAAACGACAATTTTAGAGAATTAGCAAGCTCAATTGATACACGTCGACAAAGAAATTATCGTGAGCCCAAAATTAGTACACGCCATGGAAATACATGACGATGGATGTCGAGCGGTGGCGCCATTAAAAAAATTGGTTGTCTTCGAGTCGAGGGAGTTGACATTGAGATGACTGGACAAGCTTGGAAATTTCGACAGATGAAAATAAGTATTGTTAAGTTTGCCAAACCTAGAATATCAAGACCTGTACCAGCACAATCTAAGTAACGAGGTGTGAGATAGGTGTGCGATAGCCAATCCACCTGATAAGCGTGACGATCACGAACAGATAGAAGCTGCTTAAGAAGATGTTTACAAAAATACAAAGGCATTTACTAACGATTTTCTTATAGAAGGATTGATTGAAAGAACCTCAAAAAAGTCCAGATTTTTTTTATTAGGATGGGATGAATAACGATCTAGTCTAGTCTATATTATGGTAGTGACAAAAGCAGCCGATAAACACCTGCAAAAAAATATTAATCGAAGAAAGTTATGTCGTTGTCACCCCTGCAAAAAAATATTAATCGAAGAAAGTTATGTCGTTGTCACCCCTGAAGACTAAGACGGTGTTTTTTATAGATGGTAGGTGATCACCGAGGCCCACGAACATCTGTAACACTAGAGGAGCTACAGATGCGCAGCCGGCTTTTAGGCTCTTATCTTAAAGATCTCTAAGTTGTAACTATTTAGGAATACCTTTGGCGAATGCTGATTGCACGAAGTCGAAGTGGCAGAAAATTAAACATCTCGCCTCACAGCCTAGTAGTTACACTGGCTCTTTATACCTTTCAAACCTGAACCCAGAAATAGGTAAGAGGGTGGTACCGACCCAGACGACTCCTAGGCAGAGAAGGATGCTACCACCTGTAAAGTATCTACCAGAATATGTAAGCTCATGACTATTTATGTTCCAAAAGTGTAAACTATTATTATGTTGTTTATCAAACAAATTCATGTAAATTTTAACAATATCCATCGGTAATAAAATCGAGGATGAAATTGCAAAGTAATAAATTATCAGTGTTTGTTATCTTAATTAAATTAAGTTTCACTAGACGGTTGTCGTCTCGCTTTTCTTGACAAACAACTTGGAAACTGCAGACAAAGATATTAGTAACTTCAACAGTACCAAATCAATTTATATGAAACACTACTCGATTAACGGTTAACAGTAAATCAAGTGTCATATAAAGTGGGTTAACTAACTAATAAGAGGTTTTAGGTGAAAATTATGCCACTAAAATAATCATCATTATCTAGGTAGATATATAACGTGCGAAATATAATTTGCACCGATGACTGGAGTCACGTAGAACGGATTATCCATTGTTCTAAAATAGGGTAGTATAAATTAAAACTCCTGATTTTACAAATCTATTAATAGAGAAAAGAGTATTAATGCATATTTTGAATGATTATTAGTTTTTATAGATAACGCTATGTAGATAGAATACGTAAATATTTTATTTGTATATTAGAATTTTATTTATATACCAGCTGTTGTACCCGGTGTTGTTGTGCACGGGTTAAAATAATAAAAAGACAAGAAAATAATATAAAATAAATTAATATGTCCTTCGCTGCCATCACAAACAACATTTCTCAAAAATCCGATTAAAATAAGCCTACTGAATTTAAAGATTAGTCAGCACAACAGAAATACAGTTACGCCTTTATATGTTAGTATAGATTTCGGTACGAATACATATATTCACCATATACAGATGGTACGTGTCACACTGAGTCGACTTATTCTTTTGTTCTATTGTTCTCGCAAGATAAGCCGATGAGTCGAATCGGTGCAAATTATGTTTCCCAAACTATACGCACAAACACAGGCACTCATTCGTCTTTGCATTATTTATTCGGTATATGTTTATGCGAAAGGATCGGAGTTTATTTCGTCGTTGAGTATGCAGATCAAACCCCAATTTTCTCCATAATGACTATTAAGAGGCTGTTAGAGAAGAATAATTTACACATTCTTCTGTCGAAGATACGCCACTTCAAAGAGAAGTATTCGACCTAATCACTAGGCTTCCCAAATTATGACAGTGCGTACAGAGGTATGGATAATTTAGCCGTAGAATATTTATAATGATTATTCAGTAACCAAAAAATGTTTCTAGTCATTCTCTTAGTCGACTATTATCTTCATGATCGGACTGTCAGCATCATCATTATTGTAACCTTAAACTTAAACATAAATTTCCTCTAAAGATTACCACAAAGTATGATCTTGACCCACCTGAATCCATCGACTTCCCGCAACACTGCGTATATATATATATTATATACATTCACACTGTACTTACTTCTGCACTTCTACCAAATTATAAAATATTTTAATTAGTTTACAAGCAACTCGTATATATTTTTTTAAAGAAATCAACTCTCACAACCATCCCACCTCCAATACTGGGGTGGTCAGAGATATTATAGAAATTTTTAGTCCTTTCAATGTACTTTGCACCGAGACTTATTTGGTACAATGTCACAAGTGTTCATTTTTATGAACGTGACAGGGTTTATGATAATTAAATATAATATACTCGTCAAATGGAAATAAAAGAGCCATGCCAGAAATATTTTTTATTCGTTTCAACGCTTGTTACCTTTTGTTGAGAAAAGGAAATTTGTTTTTCTTACATACATTTATTATAGTTAATCAAGCGAAACGCTAAAGACAATTTATCTTTGTAGTTAATGTGTTTATTTCCTTCACAACAAAGTGTTTGTGTGAAAGTATATTTTTGGGTAACAATATATTCTACCTTTTTACTGGCATATTTGTTTCGCCTGCGTGAATGAAACAAATATGCTATGAATTACTTCACTTTTGTGTTAAGTTTTTTATTTTATATTATTTGTTAATTTTATTTAATTGTACAGAACCGAAATGAAACCCTTTAAAATATAATTACGAGTATTATTACTTATTTGTATATATTTATCTCTGGTTAGCCTAATGGTTAACTGGGAAAGAATGCCTTTAGGCATTATGTCCGCCATACTTTTTCCATTAAAGTATAAATAAATAAAAATATCAGTTAAATAAATTATTCATTATATGTTATTATTATGAAAATCTTTTTCTTACATTTTCTACAATTAAAATCAAAACCGAACAGAAACACAATATATAAATAAAATTATATTAATGTAATGATTACATAAATTTAAATGGCAATGGGAGATGAAATAGAAGTACTTAAAAATATTACAATAGAAACAACTATTAGAGTTCAACAGAAACTCCCCTAGCAGATTTTTTAAATTTACACAAGTCAGAAATCGTTGTAAAAAAACATTAGTCGCTTGATTCTGAGTATCTACACTATTTGTACTATCATACAATCACAGTTAGCTACTAACTTTCCGCTTCTTGTAGGATTAGGTAATTGAAAGTATTGTAAATCGGTTTACTCGATTTACTGTAATCGATACCTCAAGAGTTTCGTTCTTTCGTAAAGGAAGATTTGCCATAATTGTTTGTCAAGCTGATTGAGTGACAGGGGAGATGGTGGCGTAGGGTAATCTATCTATTCCCTATAGTTATATGTCTTTAGATAAAATCACTCTGATTTGTTTATGTTTAAGGTCGGACTAAAGAAAGATGTACCTGATTTTTCTCCAAGTGTCAACAAGGGTAAGTGTAGAATATATATATAGTCTATATATCATAATCATGTATGTCTATAATCAGTCTGAAGCCCTCGGAAACTGAAACATACCGATAAGCTGGTATACTATAATATCTAGAATTATCGAGGCATTTATGAGACCAACAAACTTAAACATTATAAAGTATGCTCGGGTGCCTTTTAATCAAATCGGACACTGAATAAATAACTCTGTACTACGATCACAGGCCGCATAACCCGAGATCATCGGTGACGAAACTGTACATCTCACGAACAGCAGCGTGGCGTGCTCAACGACAAAGCCATGCGCAATCGTGACGTGTCCAGACTAACGGTTCGCTCGCTGTGCAAGGAGATCACGTCATACTACTACACGGTAGGTTTTACAAGATGCATGATAGGTAGATCCGTAGGTCTGTGCCACAATATAGGAATCTCTTCGGAGAAAACGGTTGGCAGAATGATCAACTACCAGCTATACATTTGCTGAAGGATGTTAAGACATAGAGGATGGATGTTTACTCAGGCATTTTATCTCCAGTAGTATGTGTGGCCTAACAACTAGAGAGCTGACCTAAGCTAAGCTACTAAAAAACTATGATATGGTAATAAATATGGTAAAATTCATTAACTTAACGATAAAATGAAAACTGTTAATTATTTTTTTATGGTTTCACCTTTTGTTGTTCATCGAAAAGATTTGTAGGGATAAATTAAACCAAGTCAATTTTATTGGGTTCAATTACCTATTCATAAAAAAAACCATACATTTTAAAAGAAGCAATTTTTAATAGAAAGTTCCACTTAAATCAAATATTGCTTTATAGTAACATTTTCTACATTCGACGTTTTAAATTTGTGTCATTTTAGGGGTCCTTTTTAGCAAATTATGAATGGCCAATGACCAGCAGTGGTCTGATAATATACTAAAGACGAGTAGATAATGAGATGGGACAGTGAAGATAAGTCTATACTTTGACCAGGGCTCAATCACGTACTTACGCTCGTTATTTACCAAACGACGCTCGGACGGCGTCAGACTTCTTGCGATCCACAATTAATCGGGCTGTCACAAGCTCTAGACGGGCTAGTACACATATACATACAACTTTAGTTTTTATCTTCACCAAAGTATTTATTAAAAAAATTATTTCATTTAGAATTTTGCCAGCACTTAAATTCTGTAATCGTTAATCTAGACAAGGAATAAAATGTATAAATGGTTTACTAAAAATAAAACAGTTGTAATATTTTAAAGAATATATACATAAGGTTTACAATTAAAAATGCAATGACAGTAAAATACGTTTTTTTATTTAGCCTCTTTTATTGTGAGTTCATATTTTTTTCAAAGCAGCAGCCCTTGCGTCACTGTGAGTGCTGCGAAGCGATAAAAACTTTATGATAGAGACTTAAGGCACACTTTAGCACGCAGCGCACATCGATCAGACAAAGTACGCTAATAACGCGGTAGGTATACTAAATGTTCGAGAGATGTATTTGTTATGGAGTAACTATTAACTTAACTCTCCTTTAATACTGATACTTACAATTGATTTTAAACTGTACTCCTAGTTTTCATTACATTATTACAGAGTAAAGATTTTACCTACAATAAGTTAGGTTTACTTAAAATATTCTATTACTAAGAATTCTATTACTTGAATGGTGAAAATATCGAAAAATATATATATGTATAAATATATTATAAATATAATATCCCCATTCGCTTTTGCCTTAGTCTCCCGTCGTGTAATGGACACTTTGTTGCGATGTGCACCCGAAACGATGATTCCGAATTCGTATTATCCGGGGGTTATATCAAACGTAGTCGAACAGTTCAATAATATAAAGAATCTGCCAAACGCATTCTTTCCTTGGGTGACGTAAGTTGCAACTATGGAAAAGTCTCCAGGGGGTAAGTCCGGCTACGGAGCTTCCGTTATGTTATGTCCCGAAGAGGTGAAAGGATTATAGATGCCCGTTTCTATTCGCAGACTCATACCGTATGGAAATTTGTAGTCTTATGTCTACCTACGTGTCTACCGCCGTCCTGTGACAGTGTGTCCGGGAGTACATAGACTTTTTAAACCTCGTGTTTTTTTAATGTTAAATGATTTGATAGTAAATGAATCGCGTTTCCAAATTATATACGTTGTGAATTAATTAATAACATGGTAGTAAGGAAATTACTTAATGCGGTTTCTAATGCAGTGCATATTATCCTGATGACTTACCAGAGCTTGCCATAAAAATTATACATACGTTTTCGCATACATATACTAAAAAATACAAAATATTTTTTTTCAAGGCCGTCACATCAAAGCTGATCTCATCTAAGACGTAGCTAGTAAATACCGGACAAGGGCAGACCCTTATCAATTACAAACCTATTACAATAACTCTGTCTACTAAAAATCCAATTGAGTAACTTATGGATCATGATATCCTCAATGATTGTTCGTATGGATTTGTGGAATCGCATATTGGTATTGAGTTCTACTTTTTAAAATATAGATATAGATATAGAGAAAAAACCATAAAAGATGTGTTTTCACCGTAAATTCATCATAGGATCAATTATTATCAGCGCATCTGTAGCTCCTCTGGTGTTGTGGATGTTCGTGGGCGTCGGTGATCACTTACCATCAGGTGAGCCGCACGCTCGTTTGCCCCCTTCTTCTATAAAAAAAAAAAAAAAAATAATAGGTTTTCCTCAAGCTATTCTTTTGTCAAATTTGCGCTCGTAATATATTTTGAGAAAATTCGCGTGAATAAATGAAATTAGGGCACGTGTCAATGAGTTTTTCGAAACATATCTATGTCGTTGGCTTGAACGCTAAAGAGGCGCGCAGGCTCACCACCGATCTCGTTGTTTGAAATAAGCTCTTGAGAAAAGTGGGTTGAAATGACTAAAATGTCGAGACTATAGGGCCTAGCCTATATGTCTCCTCCCACTCCAGTATTGGGAATACGTCCGTGAGAGCTTATTTACATTTCTAAATTTCAAAGAATAAAAATTACATTTCTTTTATATATATATTTTCTTAATTATTAAAGAAAAAGAAAGCCCTCAATCAATGAAATCTTTGTAATAAATGGGAAAGCACGTACTTGAAATCGAGCCGAACTTCAATTATCAGAGAATTAAAATTTGTTTCCCTAACAACGTGATTGCTCATTAACAGCCAATATTGTCGCTGGCTTTCATCGGGATTGGCAATAGAGTGATATTAAATTTACAAAACAGGATATTCGAACCAAGAGTGTTTTTATTAGAATTACAGCGATATTTTATGTTGACGGCCATTATGTAACAAGTGCTTCTAATTGTATATATGATTGGAGAATTTAACTTTTAATCTTTTTAGCTTTTATTGGTCGCCTTTCTTCAACTTTCATACAGGCAAAAGCTTATTAACTGTTCTCATCTATACATTTAAAATATCCTAATACAGTGCATATCCAAAATCATAACAAAATACATAAATAGTGATTGAATGTAATTTATCAATTATCACTTTACTTTTAATTATCTATCGCTTAACGTATCGTTAACGTTACAACAAAACATGTAACAATATTTGAAATGAAACTATTATTTACGGATTTTATCGCGTTTAATTTAGTTTTTTATTCCCGACGTCTAACAACGCAGTCTCCCCGTGAACACGGCAAAGACTCGAAGCGTCGAGAGTCGCGTAAATACCAGAGATCATTATGTAACAAAATTGTATATTTACTATAACCCAATCAATAAAATTATATTTTTATGTTTTAAAAGGAACAAGTTGTAGCTGTACTGTATTAAGCGATTATTTTTTTGGTAATCATATACTACTACATATGTTTCTTAATTTTTATGATGGCCTTCTTATGTGCTCACGCGTTTCATTATTGGTGACATGATTACTCGATGTGATATCTGAGTTGTTTGATGATTGCTATTGCATACGTAGGTAACCACTACACTGAACGCTACGCAATTTCAGAACTAAACTCTAGGAAAGATTCTTGTTGCTATACGCCAGATTTTTTTTGATATAATCATCATATGTTATCTGAATGGTGTTCAACAGCAGAAGACGTCTGGGTTTTATTGGAGTTATTTACTATATTAGATACTGTTAAAGACGCATATTATTAATATATACTTCAAACTGCTCTTATAATTTTATGTAAATTTCTACAAACAAACTAGATGGCGTTAGACATATTTAGTACGCGATATGGTTTCCCTTTTATAAAGGTAATAAGAATGTTGATCTAATATGTTCAAATATACCAGCTTAGACCAGTATACAATTGTGGTTCTATTTATCAACCCTTCGAGTGTACACAAACATTTCAGAGCCCAGTGTGGCTCTTAACAATACCTTAGTTACAAATAACCTGTGAAACTTAATAAATACTACGATTAATATTGCAATAAAAGACTTGGACGCATGTTTCCTGATCAGGTTGGTAACTACAATAATTGACTGACTAACTACAGTTACGTAGGTCCATTTTATCCTTTGTAGAGTCCTAACACAAGGCAAGTTCAATATGTGCTCTATTATCTGGTCTAAAACCAAAAGTGGTTTGGAAACTTGTGGGGCCAAGGGTGAGTATGTCCAATATTATCTGACATTTTTATTTGATTCATTCTTTAACTCTTATGTGCTTTATGTCTGCTTTATCAACATCTCATTCACGAGAAGATATCACAAAACAAAAAACTGGATGACAATCATTAGGCGTGTAGTTTTCAAATGGAGAAATAACTTTTAAAATCGATAAAGTTCCGAAGTCTTTCATACACACATTAATACGTACAAACTTTCATTATATGTATACACACATATATATATATAAAAAAATATAACACTATCACTATATATTGTGCCTGGTTCAGAACACTGAAATTTTTTAAAGTATTTTGTAATAATTCTTGTTAACAACTCCAATTTTGCTTCTCTAGGGGATAATTCAGAACAATAAATGGCAGGCACGAACATTCGACACACACGCCAAGTTTCAACGTTAAATTGTAATTTTTATGATATCGCCACAAGAAGTTTACATAGTTTTTTTGTTATTAATAACATTATAATTCAAGTTAAACATTTTTATTTTGTTCTAGATTTTATAGTTCTCGTTTCGTAACTTAATATTTTAACACCATTAATAAAATAACTTAAGAATGGTGTAGTAACACAGCATGAAATTTGTATTTTTAACACAATATTTTTACTGATCCATGATTGAAATGCGTAGAAAACTGTACGGGAACCTTTTCCGGCTGTGAGATCTATCACTTAAAAAACCCAAACTTCCGCTGACAATTCTGACAATCCTTGTTTTCCAAGTGTTTGATCGATACAGCCTCCTTTGTATGGCCACCACAGGTCGGCCATGTGGGTTCCTCGTTGATCACCTGGGGGAAACCAAGCCACGGCCACTAAGCCTCCGCCACGACGGAACTCGTACGGGACTAAGCAAGCTCTTGGATAAACGTCCTAAATATCAAGCGCTCGAAAGATTTTCTTATGTTTATATCTGAAATGCGATAGGTATGGTCTGCGAAATAATCCATTTCTATCGCACAGGTGTCCTAAAACCCAACGGTTTACATTATTTGCGCTTGCTTAATTCAATATGTTAATTAGATAAACACGCAAATTTGTGGTAATTTACACTTGTAACTATCTCTGAAAATTATATATGGTAGGTATTATTTTATTACTAATCGATATCGGTTAAACATCAGTGTTTATTTTACTTAACATGCTGATTTGCATACGATTATTAATTTGAATGTTGTGGTTACATCTATGTATTTTTGATTAAAGCTTGTGGCTCGTGTTAGAAATTGCGTTAGTTTAGTTGACCGTTACGGAATTTATACGCACGAAAATATAAAACGAATCTTAGTCAGATTTATTTTAAATTTAAGACTGCGACAGTTACAGAATAATTAAGTAAAATACTAAAATGGAAATCAGATATAGGTAGATATATTTTAATTTCTTTTGTAGTTTATAGGCCTATGAATTATAAAATTCTTAATAAACATCTTAATGTCATTATACGGGAATTAAATCGCAAGAAAATACTTGTTTATGCAATAAAGAAACAGAAATACTAAATTTAAATAGAAAAATTTAATATTTACAACAACCAAAATAAAATCACACCTTTATGTATATATTTATTTTGAACTAAACTTTTACTTATAGCTTAATTCAATTTTCTAAATTAAATAACGTACACAATACATCGCCATTTGCCGCATGTGAGTTTACTGAGACGAGAGTTTACTGCAAAATTCTTCAAATATAAAAACACTGCACCTTTTCAACCTGATCAACTTTTTTCTACTAATTTTACTACTCGTACTTTTCTTTCCTTAGAAGAGCTACTATGACTGCTTTCAATAACTACAACTTGACGGACTTCTGCATTTAATTCCTATAATTTAATTAAATATTAAAAAATGTAATAGCAAATTCTGGGTTATCTAATTTTAAGTATTTCGTCTATTTGTATAACTTTTATTAAACATCTATAAAATATATTAAATGTGCGTAATATCTATATTTTAATGTTTTCGAGCCGTATGGGGGTAAATCCATTCGACCTTTATTTCCCCAATAGTTGCCAGTATTGCGAGCTGTGAGGGCGGCCCATTGCCACTTCAGCTTGCTGATCGTTACTTGTGACGTTAGTTTTGCTATTCTATTCCGCAGATAAACCGAGCATAGCCCTTTTTCTAGCCTGCTAAGCCACTTTAAGCTTCCTCATACGGTCTGCAATGGAAGATCACGTCTCAGTCCATTAAAGCATCACCGGCAACACGCACATGTTGTAGACTTTGCTCTTAAAGTTTTGAGATATACTTGACGAAAAGAACCGAACACTGCCTAGCCAGTTTGGATTCGTCGATTGATCTCTGGATTGAAGTTGAACTTTCTGAGTCAGTGAATTTGATCCTGGTTGTCGACAACTTCGGGTGTAGTGTAATCGTAGCCTCATCGTCCAAATACCTCAATACTTCGATAAACTGGGATTCTATTGGCACAGCTGATGAGACTCTAGCACAAAATTTCAACTAATATTTATAATGGTACATTGTACTCCTCGATTTTCTGTGCGGCAAAGAGGTATAAGGTATGATGCCTTTTCAAAAATCGGCTTATTCGGGAAGCAGAAAGTTGTAAAGTATGCTTACAAGACGATTCACGATGACTCTTAAAAACAGCACTGAGAAATGTCTTAGTGAGATAATCGAGATGTCCAGCTTTGAGCTTGTAGTGAAGTAGCAGTCTGTAAGAGCCCACTGCTGAGCAAAGCCCTTCTTCGCAAATATTCGAGTGGGTTTTGGAGCCGGGAAGGGCCCGCCACGCTGCTCCGGTATGGGTCGGCGGGCTTCACATATCCTGGAAGTAATATTTTTTTTTATTTCGAGCTTTTGCTCACGATGTATTCCTTCACCGCCGAGCATGTAGTTAACTCAGGACTTAAAATTGCTATTATACTTGTGGTTCCGGCACCAGGGATCGAACTCTGGTCACTCGCGCTCTATGATACTAAAACGAACGTCTGACCACTAGGCTAACACTGCCCACCTGGTTTATACAAGCTTTAAAATAATTGAGTATAACTACCACAAATGAGTACTTATCATTTATGGTAGTTATACTCAATTATTCCTTTTTTCTCCAGCTATATTTGTTTAACCATTTACGTGGCATATCTTTGAAACAATTCTAATTATCCGAGTCATGTGTCATGTCAAGGCTTATGACACTATGCTATCATAATCTTATAGCACAAGACGACAGTTCTTAGAATTTTAATTGCAAACCAAATATACAACTGCAATAGCTGAAGCAAATTAGGGCGCTTTGCTATACGCTGAATTTTTTGTGACGTTCAGTATTCAGAAAGGTCATATGTAAGTGGCTCTCTGGATCTAGTTTGGCATGCAATGCATAATTTACAACTGCACTACAACCTGATCAATTCATTCAACCTCAAAGCATACATAAAGTAAAGTTAAAGCAAAGATGAATATGAAGTACCTATTGATGGATAAAAGTGTCTCAATTTTCAAAGAGCTTTAGAGCCGGTAAGTGTTCACCACGCAGCTCTGGTACAGGTTAGAGGACTTCACAAGTCATCGTAAGATATATTTTTTCATATCTCAGACTGGTTTTTGTGAGGCAGGTTTTAGCAGTAATCTTTAAGAAATAACTTGACTTGGTTTAATTGATTTACGCCGCTTTAGAATAATGTAACAAAAAAAGTAATTTAAAGTAACTTTCAAATATTGTACACCGAGAAATAGTTACAGAAGGCAGATTATCAGTAGGCTATAAAAGAGAGATTAAAAAAATTGTAACCTATTATTAACTCAGGCAACAGATGTGGATACTCAGATATTAAGAACAGACAGCATGAGAAGCAGCTTCATTATAATAAGGAGTGGAAATTTAAATAGATACACTCTTAAGAAATAAGAGATATAATACTTTCACTTACATATCTGTCTTTTCCGTGACGTTATAAGTGATTTGATATAAATTGTTCCTCACGATGTTTTCCTTCACCGTTGAGCACGTGGTAAATACATCAAACTTTATTGGTGGTTTTTAGTGGTGCCGGCACCGGGGATCGAACCCTGGTCACTCGCGCTCTATGACACTAAAGTGAGCGCCCTGACCACTAGGCTACCACGAGGTATAATATTTACTGTCAAATTTAGTATTAGTTGTGATTTATGTAGCTCAGGGGACGAATTTAATGATAGATAAATTCAGAAACCAACTGTAATAGGTAATTTTTAAAAAATTCGACAAAACTTTGCGCTGCTCTCACTTATTTTTGAAGAAACGAATGTATATAAATGAGTAGATAAATAAATAAGACAATTATGTGTACTGTTTGAATTAAAAAAATCAATAAAATTGTTAAATAATTTTCTTTAGTTTTATTTAATATTTTAAATGTAAATAATATTTTCAGTTATTTATTATAAAAAAGCATCTTAGGAAAACCTGCTTATTTGGGAATAGCTTTAGTATGTGACTATCTGAAAGAGAATTTCGGCGTTGGTACTATATCACATACTTTCATGAAGTAGTAGAAAGACAAAGTCCTGCAGTCGGAATAGTACTTAAGCTGGTCATTATTTTACAACCCAACAATCCCCTGTAGTATTCTTTATGTTAAGGATTGCCTTTAGAGGTTTTTTTCGATTCATCGTAAGTAGCCAATTTTAAAATTAAGAATTGGGGAAATAAAGAGGTCTAACTATAGTACCTACATTAACACAAAAATTAATTAAATTAATTGTCTCTTAACAATAAAAAAAATTTGATTCTCAACCTAGAATGACTTCGATATCTACGTCAATTAGTTATAAGTAGGTCGTTTTTCATATATACTCGTAGATAGGTTTACTGCGTTTAGTCTATATTAACTAGGCAGACTCCTTCTCTGTCTAGATGTAGTCTGGGTAGGTATCACCCTCATAATCATTTCTGTGCACAAACAACAGTGTACCAACTGCTGTGTTCCTGTTTGAAAGACCACTTTCAAAATGTAACTGGTTCCGGTGGACCTACAGTGGTGCAGCTACATTTCTACCATATTCCCAAAACTCGACAAAAAATGTGAAGATTAGATAGATCGAGATAGTTTCATTAGATCCAACCGTGAATTAACAACTTTTTCTGACACTGGCAAACACTAACATCGTTTCACTTTACTTTACTTTTCTTTTCGAAATTACAAGTAACAGTCGCTGAGCTTCTTAAAATATTATCTGCCTATATTGATACGTGAAGTCAAGTCAACATTTTAGTTCTTCACTATCGAAAGAAAATAAATTTTCGTGGACCACCGCTCACGAACTGCGAACCCCCATTTTTTTGTCATGCCTACGTAGACCCCCTTCGATCCTCCCGTGGACCCCTGGACCACTTAGGGAACTAAGGGTATAGAGCGACAGTATAATTAGGGGGCTGTGAGGCATTCCATCCGAATCATTGGGGGTGACGACGCATTCGTAACCTACGAGTACTTCAATCGAAGTTGTTTGCATGTGACCATGGGCTGCAGTTACCACTTGAAAGTGATTTCATATTAAATACTTCTATTTAAATGAATGTTACTATTATAATATAATAAATTTAATAAAACAATAAAAAACGTTAGTTTCGTAACCATTAGTGAAATTATGGCCTAAATTCATCCACTTTATGTCATATACATGACTGGAATAAACCCTTGTCAAGAAGATGCCGGGAGCACTTTCCGTACAAAAACTGTTGGAAGAGTGTGACGTCAAGTTTTTTTTTCATTACAATTCTATTTGTACCATAATCAAAATGGTATTGTTTTAATAGAAATATATTAAAGAATATGTGTATATTTTATATTAGATTTGTAATATACTATCCAATATTATATTATAAAACCATTCTCTTACTATTACGACACAGACAATTTGCGTCGGTGCAAGCTGCATAAAACATATACATAAAGAGAAACTGTATCAATAAATATACTTGAAGGTAACTGATTACCGTCGCCCACGTACATCTGCAACACCAGAGGCGCTGCAAGTGCGTTGCCGGTATTTAGGAATATCTGGGGAAGGGTAGGTGGATGTTGGTGGAAGAATAGCAGGGAAGGGGGAAGTGGGCCTCCAGTTACCTCACTCTCCAAACGAAACGCCGAAGCACAAGCCGCTACTTCAGGCCGGTATTCTCCGAGGAGCCACCGCTTTACTCCACCACCATCAAAACGGAAAATTTAAAAGTAAAACATTATCTAAATACAAAAATTCATCCAAATTGTTAGAGTAACAGTAATAATTGATCCCCTAAGGTGTTAAGATATAGCAACCGTACGGACCTAAAATCTGAATCAAATGATTTAAAAGTAAATGAAGATTCTGCGGTTGTTCCGGAGGTAATTGCGTAGGAAAGTGATATAATTATAAAATTAGCGGGTACGCAATAAAAATTTGCGGAACAACATTAGTTGTTCAGAAAGGGGACGTGCGAACTAACTTTCTTTATTTATTACAGTGTCGTACTCTTTTCCTTACAAAAGTGCTATTAAAAGTTTTTCAGCCACCGTTAACACTGAAAATTTGCACTACCCTGATTATTTAAACTCTTCCGCAGCTTTATTCTATTTAGTTCAGTGCGTTTTTTTTTTCACATAAAGCAGAAAGTTTTAACTCCATGCACTAGGAATATTCTTCTAAATACTTAAAACAACATGCACAATTTAATGCCTCAAAATAATATTTAAAAAGTATTAAACATATCTGCTTAAAGTAGCAGCCTGTAAGTGCCCACGGCTGGGTAAAGGCCTCCTTCTCAAATATTTGCGAGGGTTTTGGAGCCGGCACCGGGGAATGAACCCAGGTCACTCACGCTCTTTGAAACTAAAGCAAGCGCCTTGACCACTAGGCTCCTGCTTATTGATAATAATATCATACCGTAGTCTTTATTGAACCAAATATAATGTCAATTTATTACGAACTATCTAAATAAATATGTTCCATGCAGTCCATCCAGCAGCCGTTATTGCCAGACATTTCTCAGGGACGAAATGCTATTTGTTTCCATTACTTTGGGTGCTGATATAAATAGCCCTTTCGAGCTGAAGTTCAAGGCGCTGATATAAATAGCCTTATATTCTTCAGTTTTCAGTATATTGGCATGGAACGGGTAAAGTTAGTCCAAGGTCTTTTGTGTTTCTAAGTATTACAGCCGCAGACAATATTTATACGCGTTTAGAATATTATATATTTTTAAAGAAAATAGATTTTTCTTTCTCTATGTTAGCATTGGAAAGTCCAGTCGAATATTTATATGTATCGAAACATATTTTTTATTTGGGTAACGTTGTGCTGAGAGGTAGGTACGACGTAAGAGTCTGGCAACCTAACCTCCTTTCTTCCCTTAGGGAGAAGGGTACTAAGGGAAAAGCTTCGAAAATCACATGGCAATCTCCAAAGTAAGCCCCACGACGAGGCTCGACAACCGTCACTTCCTATCTCACGGAGAGGTGATTTGGGGTGCAGTATCCCTTTTACCGTGTAATAGGGGAAATCCATAATATCCTACCCATATGTGTGAGTACTTGTGTTCATAATTAATGTAAAAATTTATCAAAACTTCTGAAAATACCATCGACTTTTGCAAGCCTGTCCAAATTGCATCATCCAGTGTGGGGACGCCCTATACAGCTGTACAAACTCACAAATCAATAACTTCTACTACACAATGATTGGTGTGGATGAGGGGCTCTACGAGCGAATAGACATTGTTTAATATCTAATTTTTTTACTAAGTTTTATTGTATGTTCCTGAGTCGACTTTTATGACACTCCCTGGGTGAAATGATATGGCAGATGATAATTCTCTTTAAAAAAAAAAAAACTTTGATACGACAAAAATAAGTATTAACAAATGAGACACGTCCATGGCTAACATCTGTCATTGATTAATATGTCAAAATGAAGGATAGTAGTAAATGGGAGTAATAGTTTATTTATATTGGACCAAGATTCTTGTTGTATTCCGTATTTAATCTTAGTAGAATATTTCGAGACAAATTGGCGCTGAAGATGACTAGACTTCTTTCGGCCAGACATCATTATATCAAACTATAAAGCTGATAGTTAAAATAAATAATACCTTCTTGTGTAATTGTTTCTTTTATGATTCATTACAATAGAATTTCCATTGTTTCAAAGTTGTGTCCCGTGAAGGTATGTGAAGGAAGGGATGAATGTCATCAGTTTACCTCTAGTTTAGATTCCAGACTAATATTTGGGACAGTTTAGATAACAATAAATTCTAAATTGTTTATTGAATTTTCTAATGAAAACATTTAAGAATTTTGATATGAAGGAAATGAGGTAATAGAATTTTCCATGTGGTATCGTAATAATCTACCACCTCCGTAGGGGTGATGATATTTGGTGGGACAGCCATCTCGAAAATTATCAAACCAAACCAGCATCTAAGGTGCGAGGAGTTCGATACTGCAATCGCCAATCCGCTTGCCGAATGTGGCAATTGGCCTCCGGCTGTTGTCCTATTTAAAGGCTAAAATAAGATAAGTTATCGAATTTACCTAAAATTAGTGAGGTTGTTTAAAAAAAAGTTCAATTAATTGTAAAGCCTGTAATATTAATGCATATTAAATATAAATTCAGATCAGTTTCCACGTATCAAGTGGCTTAAGGTGTAATATAATAATTAGGTAACATTCAGTCGTCTCGTAGACTCCCGTGTAGGTTCTTACCTGTGTTGCCTTTATATTTACCTTGTGCCAAGTCAAAGCTTTAATATAAAGGTTTTTAACAAGAACTCACACGTATTAAAAAAAAATCTATGATATTACCGAAGCTAAGCTACGCTATTCTGTGAGTGACTATTTAAATTACAAATAGTTTTTAGTGTAACCTGTGATTACAATGACATCGACATTTTTAATATTATTAGATTATTATATTTTTTTATTCTATTTAATATTATTTGAAATATTATTATTGGTTGTAATAGTAGTTGGAATTTGTAAATATATTCATTTGCGTGTTGTAAATGGCTGTAAATTGGAGACTTTATCTGTATTGACCACCATTGTAATATTCTAAAGGAGATAAATATTATCACTATCATAATTATTAAAATAGACTATAAATTCATAATATTCGTGTAATATTAAACTTTATCCACACAACGTGTGGCTTAAAGCTGTATAGTTTCGAACATTTATTCAAAACACGTAGCTTGCGTGATTTATGCTGTCAGCATTTCCGTTGCTTGCGTCTGATACCATTTTAAAGGAGAGAAAGTAATTCGTATAACTAAAAAAATATATGTATTAATATTATCTTTTTCGAAATAAAACTTTATGTTAAGTGATAATTGGTATACGTTCCCACAGCATTGTATAATAGACCCAAGGCCGATAAGCAATTCACGAGTTTGGCCTCAACTATTGCATTTAAATGTTCGAATTCTCGGTATCTTTTGATAAGCTCGCATACAAAAGGCTCTTCGGTATGTATAGTTTTAATACATATATACTTTTCCTATGTATCTTTTTTTCAATATAGGAGCAACCTAGCAGAATTTCAACGGCCTTAGCATTCTTCATATTCGTTTCTGCAAAAGTTCAAAGCTGGACTTGATTTCTACGAAAGCACCAACAAAAGCAAGCATGCATGCACAGGATATTTGTCCATACTCACTACGCTAGGTAGGCGAGTAACCAACTAAACCCACTACAATCTGTTCTGTTGACACCTTACGGAACCCTTGCCGTACAGCAAAACAATAAGCATTAGATTTTTGGATGAAAAATAACATGATTTTCAAAAAAGTATGTTCGACTTTATTTGGCATTCGATTACGTCGCCCGCTACAACAATACGTGACTAAAATACAATATTTTTATTCGCTTTCTGTAGTATTTTTTATACATAATCTCATTTCTTTTTTATTTCAGGAAACTATAGTCTTTGTAAGCATGAGGTAGATTATAGTTGAAATAAATCGTTATGTCGAGGGGCAGTAGAGTAGGAGAATCTGCCAACTGAATCTCATCCCGTGATGGATGATTTTCTTCCTAGTGATCACAGAGACATTAGTGAAGAGGTTATCATGATGAAGTGGATCTAATTTATAGTGAAACGATCTTGGCTCATGTTGGTCGATTTTCTGTGGGGCCGCTTCTGGAAAATGGAGTTCACTACTCTAGATTATGGTACATACTACTTCGCCGTAAAATCGGTCAGCTATTGCCCCCTCAGGTTCCATTCAACTACTCTAAAATTGCTGACTATTAACTAGAGTAATGCATTGTCATGTAAAGAAGTTTACTTACAAAAGATATAGAAAAATAGTCTTTAAAAAATAACTGACACAATGTTCATCAATCCGTTAGCTTAGGGAACGGATAATAAAAAGGCCGGTGGTAGATAGAAGGGTAGAACCAGTCGGTTTCTCGTGGGAAAAGCGTGGGCGGATGCCCACTAGAACAAATTAGGAAACGGCTTTTCAGCGACCGCCTCCTAGATTATAGAAGAGAGCATGTTGACAATCATGTTTAGTTATACTTCGACCACCACAAGTCCGAATCGCCTCCCTGTTACAAAATGATTACGTGAAAGCTTAACCAAATAATGCCAGGTTTCCCCAATAACAATTTGTGTTATATGAAAAAAACGATTACCTTTGCTTTTGAGTATTCTAAAGCCACGACTTGTAATTATCCTAAAGTTGTTTTTTGTCTGCAGGTTCCGGAAAGGTGGTTCCGCAAATTATTCACTTCACATTAAGCACTTCGTCTCGCTTTACTTAAAGCTACTTCGAAATGCAGCAGAACAGTGAAGATGAAAAACTAATTTATAGGCAGAGGCTTTTGATGAATATTTGACGTTTGAAAGCGAACCCTTATGTGCAGGGCTCTTTCTAATGACTTTTGAAACTTATGTACGATTTGTATCGTTAGCCTGGAGACTAAGACAGTGACAGGCTCACTACCTGTCATGTCTTCCTCAATTCACTCTGGACAAAGGGAGAAAAGACTAATATGTCTAGACCTCTATCCACCTCCGTATTGAGTTGACGGTCGCGAGTATTCATTTATTCATTTATTTAATAATTTTCTTGTAGAATTATAGTTTTTAAAATTAGAAAATATACGCGTCATTAAAATAGAATGTATATTGTTGCAACTCGTCATGAGTGTAACAAATAATAAACTCAGAATTTATTTTAAGCCGCATGAATTGGTATTAGCATTTAGAATTAATTAGCATTAATGCATATATGGACAATAAAACACAATAAACAGGCCGATACTGTTTATTACGTAATACCCTATTTAATTCACGCGAATAATATTTCAACTAGTCGTTCTGCAGCAGTTTCGTCAAATCCGCAATATTTTGAAGAAGCGCTCGCTAATTAACATTTAATTAAGCAGCCAGTAGCAAACCTAAGACAATGATGAATTTTGGTATTTTAATGCAAATGCGTGTTTTACTTAAATTTAAGGCCAAACCTTAAATATAATAAATAGGGATTAATTAAATTTATTCCTCTAAATTATTTAGCAAATTCAGAAATGTATAATTAAGATTAAACTTAGATTAAAATTAAACGACTACATTCAACGACGAGCCCTATCTAATTTTTTAATGACATAAGTCCTAACATGACTTAGTACAAGTTAAAACTTGTACTTGCGCTTGATGCCACTTGGTGAAACTTCCTCATATTGGCAATTATTATTATCTCTCGTACTAGTATCGCAACACATTTTATGTATTTATATGAGTACCCAACCTATACTTATGTAAATAAATAATAAATCATCTAAAAATGTTGGAAATAGTAACATATATTTCACTTGTCATAAGTGATTCCTTTATTTTTTAATCTGCCACCGTTTCGTAAAGGAACTCCATAGGTACCCTCTTTTTAGTTCACATAATAAACTTATTAAGGAACTCCTTATTCCTTCACGTGTCATAACTTTGAAACAAGTGAAGATTTATTTTGTTGTATTGGTTTACACCTGGTAATAGTCCACCTGGTGGTAATTGACACCTGCAGCCCATGAATGCAAATAACTTCAATCGAAGAAGGTTACAATATGAGTTGTCACCCCTGAGGACTAACATCGAATACCTGATAACCGCTGCTTATATATAGTAATACTGGCTCTCTATACGCTTTCAACCGGAACACAATGGCAATTGCACTGTTGGTTACGAGTGTGCTATCAAACTTAACGTGGTAGAGTCAACCAGTGGCTTTTGCTGCTACTCGAATGGGTGGGCTTAACCGGAGTAGTACCAAGGCCAAGCAGAATACCGGCGTGAAGTAGAGGCATCTTGTGGTTCTGCGTTTCGTTCGGTGAGTGAGGTAACCGGAGGCCGGATTGATGTGGAAATATTCTTAAAGGTCGGTAACGCACCAGCAGCCCCGCTGGTATTGCAGGTGCGTTATCAGGTGAGTCGTTGGCTTGTTTGCCCCCTATACGATAAAAAAAACCCAACCGACTCCTAGGCAAAGAAGAAATCTGCCATCTGTTAAAAAAGTTATATTATTATAAATCATATAGGACTTCGCCACTGGAAGGTTTCTTCAATGCATGGTTGCCGAGTGACAGATGAACCAATTTCGAACTAATCTATTTGGAAGTAAATCACATACCAAAAATATAATCATGAATATTATCTAGCTGAGTTATATGTTCAGCTGTAGACTTGTGATAGGCTGAAATGATGATGATGATGATGATGATGATGATGAGTTATACGCCCAATTTATTATGACTTACACAAAAGGCAATGTAACTAAAAATAGTGATTTGCACATGGTGGTAAAACAAACGCTATGAAATGTATTTCTAATTATTGTATTACTGTTTTATTTCTTTTATAACATCTTTTTAACACGCTTTCTTGTCTGTCTGTTTATTTATTTTTTGTTTGGTGTAAATTTTGCTATCGATTTTAAACTAACTTTACGATGAGCTAGATACTTGACACTTAGATAGCTCAGAACTGGATGAGTTTTCATTTTTGTTTGTCTGTCTATTTAAAAAAAAATAATTTCCACTAGAGCTAGCGACGTGAAACTTTTTAGCTCGATTAAAAAGTAGGTATATACGAGGAATGTACATATTTTAATGCAATTGTTAAATGTTAGTTGAAAATAACTGAAAACTGTAAATTACCTCATACCATGGTAAAAATACGTCAAATGAAAAAGGTGTCTTAATATGTATCTTCATATTTATGTTTTCTTCTATTTCATCATTAGCCTATTTAAATCCACTAATCAATATACGCAAGGCTAAGATAAGAAGTTATAATGTAGTATTTCAGTCGGCGACTCTCGTCGGCTCCCATGGCCGTATAAACAATATTGGGGTGATTAGAGGTAAACAATTATCTCTTACTACGTTTTTAACGACTTTTCTCCAGAGATTATTTAGAATTAAAACAACGTGACACGTAATGCGTCTGTAGCGACACAAATCGTACATAAGTTTCAAAAACTTAATTACTATATATAATTGAGTCTCCTTATTTAGCGGCATATCCTTTAACCAGTTAAGCAAGAAAAATTAAACAATAATTAGAAAATATGTCTGTAGTGCATCTTGAGAAAAGTCAGGTTCTTTTAATAAAAGACAAAACGTGCCGGACAAAACTAGTCAGTCGTAAAACATATCGAACGTAATCCAATTATTCCATGTGGTGGCGGCGTAAGAAAAATCTACCATCCTGTCTCATCTCGTAAAAGTCGATTAAGGAAAATGTCAGATAAATCTTGTGGCTCCCGCAAATTGACAAGAGCCGTGTCGAATAGACTAGGCTTAAATTAGTTTGACCAATGGTGGGCACAGCATGTAAGTTCTGATATGTCTGGTACTGTGATTGCCACCCCGCCTTTAAAGCGTAGCGATCATGATTATCAGAAGTCGTAGTAATACAATATCGAGCAGTTAATTATTAATAAGGAGTAACATATTAAGAGAGCCGTAGCAGCTTAGTAATCAGAGTGCTCGCTTTAGTTTCATAAAGCGCGAGTGACCTGGGTCCGATCCCCGGTGCCGACACCACTAAGATTGTTAATAGCAATGTTAAGTGTTGTATTTAACATGTGCTCGGCGGTGAAGGAAAACATCTGCATGTCTGAATAATAAAAAATAAAATATTTCGATCATATCTGAAGCCCGCCAACCCGCATTGTAGTAGCGTGGCAGGCCCTTCGCGGCTTTAAAACCCTCTCAGAAATGTGAGAAGGAGACCTTTGTCCAGTAGTGGGTACTTATAGGCTATAGGCTGCTTCTTTTAATGTATTAACTCTTTCTCCAACAACTCTGGTGTACCCTGTTACCAAACAAACGAGACTCCAGGGACAGAATTACGGCGGAATATCTATCCTAATTTGCCGAACCAATATCCAACAGACTAGCGATGGTAAGCAGCGCTAGTGCAAGGGTACCGGAACTGCGCTCACCAACACGCTTGCTGTGTAAGGGCAACACATGGTATGGGCAAGTCTTCCAACAAACACATACCGGCTTTAACTGGCGTTTTATTAGAGAGAACTAGAATAGGCCGATTTAGTATCGGCAATATAAAGAGGCTGTTGAAGAAAAAGAAGGAAAGAAGTACGGCGAGCAGTGAAATCAGTGATAACTTCAATGTGAACGTGGAGTTTAGTGGGGACTACTTCACAGAAATCTTGTGGCGTAAGTAATCTGGAAATTGAAGAGCCGAGAGGCACCATTAAAACGTCTGGCAAGGAGCCGAGACTGTATAAAATAAAGGAGTTGCGTCTGGTATCAAAATTTATTCAATAGTAAAATTGCATAGAAAATATTGTGTTAATAAAGTTGCTAACTAACCAAATAAATATATATAATAAAAATCCTCGGATCTAAAAAAAACTTGACCTGTTTGGTCGATGCGTATTTCAACGCAATTACTCCAACATATGGTTTCGCAATACATATTATTAACAATAATTCCCTTGTTTTAAATTTAAAATTTACTGAGGTTTTACATTTTTTATAACAAATCTATGTGCTAAAATAACTTCCATTGACATCGACCTGTACATGGCTTGATCCTTTGGCCTTGCGAAGAGATGTTGCTTCTCTTTGCATTTTTTACGAAATTTTCCACGGGGAATGTTCTGAGGAATTGTTCGGATTGATCCCAGCTGCTGAGTTTCACCATCGTACATCGCGACAGAATTCGAAGTTCCATCGATACCACCTAGATGGTTGGCATTCAACCACAGTGCGTTTTAATCGAAGTTTTCTGCCACGCACTTCGATTTTGTGGAATCAGCTGTCGCCAGCAGTATTTCCGAACAGTTACGACTTAGGGACCTTCAAGAAAAGAGCTTATTCCTTCCTTAAAGGCCGGCAGCGCATCTGTAGCTCCTCTGGTGTTGTGGATGTTCGTGGGCGTCGGTGATCACTTACCATCAGGTGAGCCGCACGCCCGTTTGCCCCCTTCTTCTATAAAAAAAAAAAATGAATACGTAGCCAACTGACTTCAATATCAAATACTTATTTTAATTTGTAGAATATTAGGCATGGATTTGCTAAGTGCTCTGCGGTTGAGGGAATCAATGTGGAAAACTCCTGTTTAAGAATAAAATTCAACGGCATGCGAGACTACCCAATACGCAATTTAACAGCGTGGCTGATTGCTCCAATAGCCTTTCATAATAAGGAGTAGTCCATGAGTAGAAGATATAGAAACGCCTATATTTTATAATACATTTTAAATGTTAAAATAGTATAATCTGACATGTGAAATTTAATTTTGTAGGTATTTCGACGACCGACCTTACCTGACTGCTGAGACATGCGTACTAGGTTCGAATCGTCGGACCGGTCGTGTTGTGTTGTGTCCCTTGTCTCTGCCACTTCAACTGACCCTTCCTTCGATCATGTCGCATATGCGTCACATCCGATACGGGAAGATAAAGACGTGTTTGCGCATACACATCTCCCGGGGCAGTTGAAAACTTCCGATAGTTGTCTTGATCGAAATCCGCCCACACAAATGTTTTAATGTCTCAATTCTTTTTCTCACTACCTTTATACCATATGTTTTTGGCGTAGTGTGAAATCGTGAAATGTGCAAATACTCAAAGATAAAAATCATCCGGACTCAGACAGTTTACCTTGCAATACTCGTGATTACCCGTTTTGCTTTATATCGTGGCAATTTTGAAAAGAAAATGTCAGAAACGTCAAAAGTTGTGCCAAATATTCGCAATTTATACTGTATTGTCTCGGAACTGGTTAAATACTCTACATTTTAGGTAAGTAGTCCGGAAATGACGTAGGCAACTCCTTCAAGATAAGCAACGGTGTAATCGTTGTTAACATTAATTAATAATTGGAACTAACTTAAGCCACTTAATTGTGATAAATTATGTACAAAATAGCGGAAAACAATAAGATTTATTAGTGTACTACAGTAACACAATGATTACTGTAACAGCAATTAATGTTTTGCTTCTTTAAATATTAATTAACAAAAGGAAACGTTTATGTGAATTATGGTTTTAGTGAGATTTCGGAGAGAGCTCTGGTTGCACAGGGGTCAGGACACTCGTTTTATTTTATCGTACGAAAGACCTGTGTACGAATAACGCATTGCAATTTTAATGGCTGAATTTACCCCGACGTGTAAAGGAAAATAGCGCGAAACTGTGTATATCTGATAAATAACAAAAGAAATATTTCGGATGTATGCGATGTTCGCCAACCCACATTTGAGTAGCGTGGATAGTCTTCCAGACTCCTTTTGGAGTTATTTTATCAATGAGTGAGTTTTCTTTACGGAGATAAAATAATCCTTCTGTCAATTTCTATTATTATTACTTGTTTTACCAAACTATTATACCACTGGATATAATTTCAAGATTATTTGATAACATACGTGATAACTTCTTTCATCGGCGCATTTTTAAGTTCACTGCTTGAAGTACTGGTGTAAGGAGGAACATACTATTTCACTCTGCAAATGCTAATCTCACCCCACCAGTCCCACAGACTATTGATTAGGGAGCAACATCAGGGTACCCGGTACTACGCTCGTCACCCCCAACCCAAAATGATGAGTAAGGGAAAAACATCCAAGAAACATATAGCGGCTTTTGCTGGCGTTTTCTAGGCGTGGCCTATGTTCAGCAGTGTACTAAAGTAGGCTGGTAATATCAGTAGCATGAAACGCCAACAAAACTTAACATACATTACGTGGAAGTTTTATGCTTACTACGCCGGGTAGGGGGGTTAGTAAGCGTCTACAGATGGTGATCACCATTACTACTATATAGGATTTAAGCTCGGCATTATTTTGACCTGGTGGTGTTTATAGTATTTAAACGATAGATGGACATGATAACATGGAGAGAAACCATGATAACCGACTGGTTAGGGGATCTGTTTTAGAACAGGAGACTCCTAAATGAGGACTCCTAAATGGGGCTTGTACCTGTATGACTATTTCGAAAGTTATGTACGATTTATATCGTTGACCATAACACTTGGATGGTGACGGGCTAACTACTACTGAATTTAAACTCTTAAAGGTCTTAAATAAATCTTTGGAATAATGACCGCCCTAATTCAGAGTATACGATCTCAGGACCGTATAGCTCGCTATCTAGCGATAGCTATATATTTTTATGATATTTTTATATGGTGTGACCATCGATAGCCGAATATGTTATTTGTGACAATAATATATACATTTAAATTGGCGACAATACATTTTTGTCATTCGCCACATACCGCGATCAAGCCGTTTGCCTCCCCCACAGTTGTTTTAAAATGGGAAGTTAATTTCTCGTATTCTTCCTTTTTTTTGATATACGAGCGAACAGTCCACCTGATGGTAATTAGCACTGCAGCCCTTGGACGTCTGCAAACAACTTCAATCGAAGAGGGATACAGATGCTTGACACCCCTGATTGAATGAGCACCCCGGACTGAGATGGAATACCTCAGTGCCTGTAATTATACTGTCAACGGTTCTGATCCAAACCGGAACATAGTAATTATGGCGCTGCTGATTGAGGAAGTACATCGAAATTGACCAGAAGCACATCACATTTTTTGGGTTGTCAACTGGTCAACCAAGTACCGCTTTTTTGTACTTATCTAATCATGACATGTTGTGTTCCGGCTTTGTGGTGCCTACAGAATAAATAAATAGAATACGTCCGAAAGGAATAGCATTACATTATCCAGCCACTTAGTTTTTTATAGTAGGCTTACAGGCCTGTCCCTATGGTGGTCGCCCTGATACCATAGACTATAAACTACTAAGTTAAAATTTTTATTATCTTACTCTATACATGTTTTGATTTTGGAACTGGTATTCAAATCAACCTTAATTAGAAAACCAAACGTGCAAAACATGAGTGCACCAGATAACCAATTCACATTCCATGTTAATGCGTTTATCGTAAAAAGGCCAATGAATGTTTAAATTATGCCAACGAATATAAATAGGAATGCAAGATCGCAAGAGTAAACAGCTGCGTACGCATCATTATATTTGTGAGTCACGTAATTCAAGACGCAACTTGTTTGTTTACATGGAAATCAACCATTCACCCAATGATATTATTACTTTTATTGTATGCCTATAATCGTAAGTTCATTCCATTCATCCATAAGTTTCTTTTTATTTTTATCTAAGATTACCTCTGAGCCACGTCTTAAAATAAAAAATAAATAAACTGCATGGTACGAATTACATAAATGAAGCATCGAATACCTATTTGAATTTAATACCAACCTGAACTTAATTGGCCTAATTTTGACACTGATGAATATTTCGTATTATATAAAAAAATGTTAATCAGATTAACAAAATTAAAAAATAAATCTAAAGTAACGTTGCACGTATTAATTTAATAATGGAAGGAAGAGCCTTAGTCGCTCAAGGTTAAGGCACAAGTTTTAATATCACGCGATTGTCCTCTATGCCACAAAATAAATTACAAAAAATCTGTGCGAAATCATTCTTTCATAAAATCAAACTATGTTATTTTTCATATCCAAGATATGGTTTAGTTTATTAGTAATCGTGTCATGGTCAAACGAATCCTTATCAATAAACAGGCCAAGTTTCACTACGTTTGGTAATTATTTACAGTAATCCCACCAAGGGATAACATGGTTTTTAAATAAGGTTGCCACAGAAATTGCTTGGTTAACTCAAAGTAAATCGCTCATTTGTCTCGTATAGTAAATTTTACCTAATAACCGTAGTAGCTACGTATATAAGTTGTTTTTAAAAAAAAATCAAATTATACAGATGTTTAATAATTAAACATTGTGGCCTCTCTTTAATAATTATTCGTTTAACTTTTTTATAAAATAAACTTATCTCAATACAATTGCTGTAGAAAAAGAATCTTCTTTCTCTAAGTTTAGAGATTTTTTTCTGATGTATGAATAAATTTAGACTCGGCTTCGTGTGATGCGGTTCAACATGTGCACTATGTAACGTTAGAGGGGTCTATAAATAGCATGTCTCCTTGGTTCACCATTAATAGATGCGTGAAACAGATTTGCACTATGTGCTCGGTTGGTATTAATTATTATAAATTAGTACTTTTATTTTATATTAGTTTAAATTAATATTTAATGTTCAAATTGATGAAATGTTTTACCGAAAAAAAATCTATATTTACCATTAAATTGAAATAAAACGTTAAAAATGGCTATGTGGGACATGGAAACATTAAAGTTTAATAAGTTAGAAGAATTGCAGGCTGTTAGGCATTCCATGTTGGTCCTCAGGGGTGACAACGTATCTGTACAGCACTAAGAAAGCAGAGAGGTAATTAATTCTTCCTCGACAAAATACAAAATTTTTATACAAATGTCATTTTAAAATATATAAATATAGCTTTTTAACAGTGAAATATTTTTAACTTCGGTCCTGCACAATTATTTCTCGTATTTACGCGAACACTGCACATTTGTAATAAATTATTGTAATTATTTACGGATTTTATTGCGTTTAATTTTGTTTTTATAATCAGACGTTTCGATTTCTTTACAGCAGCCGTGGTCACGGGGGACTGAGGTGTTAGACGTCCAGATGTCATTGAAAACTCGAGCTATCTTCAGTTTTCATTTATTAATTTTTGGTCCGATCTACGCAGAATGTGCATATAGTATTTTGAGAGCGTGTAGTGGTATGCTTGGTTTAAGATTTAATTTTGTTTATTATTAGATCCCAAGCTGGAGGTAGCACCCAGCCATCTTCTTCAATAGAGAATTAGCATGTTTTTTTTAATTTCAATGGCCTCGCGATTCATCCTTGGTAGGAATCGGTATTCTTTTGCGAGGATTTATGGTCTATCAAATCTGATTCTGATGATCTTTTAGTTTGCCCTATGTAAGAGAGACCATATTCACAATCAAGCTTGATCTGTAAGGACCCGCATGAAAGAACACATAGCTGTCGTGAAACACCGACGCTCTAGGAAGTCTGCAGCCTGTGATCAGATCCTTGATAGATTTTTTATTCAGCTCAGTTATTTTTATTATGCTTTACCTTAGAATATAATTTTATCTTAGTATAGGCTTTAATTGCCTGTGAGACTATTCGTTGCTTTTTCTTTTACGTTGCCGAATTTGTAATGTATAAATTCTGTTTAAAAATGAGGATACCTACAGTGTTTCTTTCGCAAGTTTCGCCTCCGTCAGAGCTCCGTCATTACAAAACATTGAATTGCTTACGTCAAATAAAGAATTTCCACATAAAGAAACGTGATTTGTTCATCACCATCATAGTCACCGAAAAATTAATAATTTCCCTTTTAAAGAATGAAAATTATTAACAAAAGTATTGTTTTTGTCTCTCTTGTCCCCTTGGTAATGAGGAATGTTCGTGGCGGTTTAAGTTTCTGATAGGCAACACTGCGCTGTCCAATTATCAAGTAGTTTAGAACTTTTAAAAACGGTCTTACTTTAAAAAGCTTCTGCGTAGTTTGAAGCGCTTAACGAGCGCTTTAAAAATGCAGTCGTGTAATAAAGCAAGTCGTCGCCCGAAGAAATATTTTTCTTTATTGGAAGTTATAATTATGAAGGTGAACACACACTTTGTTTCGCGTAAGACCTCAGACCAAAGCGACCTTATATTGACCTTACATGATGATGGTTATCAGTATCGAGTATTTAAACATTCATACAGTATTTGTACGGGGTACGAAGCTGCCACCCCCTTTCTTGCCGTTGGTGTTGTAAGAGGCGATTTTGGGAAAAGCCTTAAAAATCGCAAATGCTACCGATAGGAGGTGGGATAATCATCTCGAAAAAAGTCTAAATTTTAATACATACCTTTTTTATAAATGTAAAAAATAGTAAAAAAATATGTAAAGATTTGATCATGTAAATAATAGTTACAAATAAATGATTTTTCCTTTTTTCAAGGAATTTACTCAAATTATTGAACATATAAAATAATTCAGGCTCTAGGCTTAATTAATAAAATTACTATACATGAAAACACCATTAGCAAATTTCAACAAAATGTGTTGCGAAAATTACATTATGAGGTAATTTCACGTAAGGGTTTCTCTTACTTAAGATACTGCGTTAAGCTTTCATATAACAGTATTCGTATATAGGCTTATACTAACGGAATTATTTTTCTAACAAAAATATCAGAATTCTTAGTATGTAGCTCATATTAAGTAAGTGCTGTTAGCACTTTTTTTATAAATACTAAAGTTACGTTTCCACGTATAAAATTCTGAACCGTTTTTGATGAAAGGTGCGGGATTATTTTCCACGCAAACAGTGCAGCAGGCACAAAATAATAATAAAAACCCCTCAATCACACATCGATACTATCGAAGTCTATATAGAACCTAGTGGTTAGGGTGTTCACTTTAATTTACATAGAAAGCCAGTGACCGGGGTTCGATCCCCGATGCCACCACCGCTAAAACTGTTAATAGCAATTTTGATTGCCGAATTTACCTAGTTCTCGACAGTGAAGGAAAATATTGATAGGAAACTTGGATGTCAGTGCACGTTTGCCCGTCATTTATTCACGATCATAATAATAAACGTATCCAGTTTTAAAATAACCAACCATAGAACTATTGATTATTTTCGTGTGGGGAAAAGTTTAAAATTTTAAATAGTCGTGGAATATTAATTATATTATTTCTGTGTATCGAGATTCTGTACAAAGATTAAACACAGAGTTGGTCTAAAACTATCAAAAAACATGTGAAAGATCCAATTTATAAGGTTACTATGTTAGGAATAAATTATAATACTATACAAATACGCAATATATTTAAAGAAGTGGTTGCTCAGTGGACAGGGCGCTCGATTTAGTTTCATAGAGCGCGAGTATACTGGGTTCGATCCCCGGTGCCGGCTCCACCTAAAAATGTTAATAGCAATTTTACGTCGAGCAATAAATACACTTTTTAATTTATTTATTGCTCGGCGATGGGACATGTGAAGTTCGCCAACCTGTACTGGAGCAGTGAGGCGGATACTTTCCGCTTCCAAAACCCTCTGAGATAATCGAGCAAGAGACCTTTGCCCATCGAAGCAGCTTTGGCATTTACAGGCTGCTACTTTATCTAATAAGTAGTTCAAAACTAAAAAAAAGATATTTTTTCCAGGAACAGCGCATAGAGGAATTTTATTTCAATTATTGTTAAAAGTGTTTTCTCTTTTCACGATGCCTTTCTATTAATTCGGACACTGATTTCGAAGCCATTTGTAAAATTATAACGACAGTTATTCACATCGCAGTAAACGGTGAGTATTTAAGTCATTGAATTAATTTATCAGAAAAAAGATATTTCATTAAGACGGGTCGCTGTTCAAACTGCGACTTGAATAGCAATTTGTCCACCTCATGCCTTAATTTATTAAGTTTTGGTTGAGAATTTTCCCTTTTTGATCTGTAATTATTTTGATTGCATTAAATTTAATTTTCGTCACATTTTTAGAACTAGCTGAGGAGAACCCACATCGCTGGCTTTCTTTTTGGTACGCACGTGCTGGTCGATGGTCGACTCGCAGACTCAACCACCAAACTGGAGAAATTTCGATAATTTCAGGTCATTTCGAACTTTGTTACAGACCTTTCTTAACAAATGAGATTTTTTTCTTTAGTCGTTATAAATGTTATAAAGGTTCTCAAGTATATCAGAATTGAGCGCTACTTCTGGCTTCCTCACACAAAAACTTCTGAAATTTTATTTGTAAAAAAAGAGTTATGGCCTATATAAATCCCTACCCTGCGTAGAACAATTCTTTTCTATGTTCTTAGTCTAGCTACAAACATGTCCGCATTATATTACATTATATTATATTACATACATAAGAGCCGTGGTAGTGTAGTGGTAATATTTCATTATTTCGAGGATACCAACTCGTGGCGGCGTGGTGGGCCCCCAGCTCCAAAGCCGTCTCAGATAATTGAAAAAGAACCATTTCCCGGTGGTGGGTACTTGCAGGCTGCTACGTTTTACGTTACACACACAATCCATTTGGAATACCTTAAAATTGACGGCATCAATTTTCATGGGTATTTCATAAGGTTTTTTTTAAGTCTGCAGGAAGTAGAATTATGCAGGCGGCTCAGGGTGTAGTATTACTTAAAATCGTCTATTTAAATAAAAAGTTTAAAGAAAAGATAACAGGGGTAAAATTAAACTGAATAAATAAAGATAACGTTCCTCTTATTTCGAAGACTTTAGGATGGGTTGTTCATGAACATAGGAATTACGCTGGCTATATCAACATCGAACCCGTACACAGCGATCTAACTTCCTTAGGTCGGCGGTTTGAAAAAGGTTAGGAGGGCGTTACCATCCTAACCAACACTCGACTTTACAGATTGCCAGTTGTACATAGAAATTGGATAAAAAAAAGTTTGATTTTCGTAATAATTGCATGGTTTCTTTTTCATTACACATATCATCAAGTTATAATTGATTATACAGGAACTTTATCACTCATTATTTATTAATTACTTTTATACCGATAAGTTTATCTGATAATATCAACTGAAGTTTCATGAGTAAACTTCTTCGTTATAAATTATAAGTGAGATTTAATCTCATTCATATTCCCAAGCAAAGTTTACTCACGATCTCATATTAATTGTTTAAGTATTGACTGGTTTTACACTATAGGTTCAGCTACTAGCATTTGAGTACCTAGTTAGTACATTGAACCGAACACTATGATGCTCGCACGCTTGAACGAACATTGCCCATTTAGTTTGCGAACGCAAACGAATACTTGCCTTACTACAGAATTTAACAACCATATGAACGTTTGGTTTCGAATGTTTGCTATCAAATACTTGCAAGCATTTGTATGCGGACATTATTGTAACGGTCCCACCATTATATTATTAATAAATATACATAAACATTAATTGTCCACATTGTTTTTTTTTGATTGAAAATTCTTCATAAAATGTAATTTTGTTATTAATAAATAATTATAAGTTCTTGATAAAATGTTACCGAACAAGAAAATTTTCTTTAAATGTAAATAAAAATGCCTAAAGCAACTTTAATAAATAATGACAAAATAATTAGCCTGTTATTCTATGCCATAAATATAGATTGAAAGCACAAGTGAAAGAAACCTTTTTCGGTTGAAAATACTATATTTATTGTGCCCCGGGTATTTTATAACCGTCATTATCAAGGTACAAGAAATAAAAGTACATGTGCGGTGAGTTTCTTATCTTTTTAACAAAAAAAATTATAATGTATGAAAAATACGAGGCAGAGCCAAGCGGCGGCTTTTGCTGCTGCTCGAATGGGCGGGCTCGACCGGATTGGTACCACGGCCTCGCAGAATACCGGCGTGAAGTAGAGGCATCTTATGCTTCTGCGTTTCATTCGGTGAGTGAGGTAACCGGAGCCAACTCCCCCTCCCCATCCTCCTCCTAATCCTCCCTCCCATCTTCCAAATACCCTTAAAGGCCGACAACGAACTTGCAACTCCTCTGGTGTTGCAGATGAACGTGGACGATCGTAACTATATTTATACTGTAATAATTATTTAAATAAAAAACCAACTTCGGTGCAGTGTTTCCATAGTTCATTTTCACAAACTTTACATGGGACCTCGCTGCAAGTACCTTTAGGATAACAAGACAATGACTGAAATCGGTTCTGAAATGCCCAAATAATCTGTAAACACATATGAATAAATATTGATATTAACAAAGTATAAAGAATAATAACTACTATGTCTATGCCAAATTTTAAGTATCTACGTCACATGGTTTCTAACTAAATCATATCTGATAGACGGACATACATACTAGTAATCCTGTTTTCCAGTGATCCGGAACTCTGAAAATAAGGTTGTAATAATATAGAATATGGAATATGCCCATCCATTTCAGTGAGGTATGACGTAATATGTCACTAACCGAGGAGGACTGATGGAAATATAGCCGTATTTTCATCTAGTATGCTCAGTTAGTGATTGATTGGATTGCTATCGCTTTGGATCAATTTGCCACCAGGTTACAAGGTATCGTTAAGAGGTGAAATCGATTTTTCTACAAAATATGGAATATACGATGCAAAATTCTAAGATTCAGATTCGTAAAGATTATGTCGTAAATTAATATCGAAAATGACTGTACATTATAATTCTATATTTTACCTGGTAGAGTGATATTACTATCTCGAAATTTAAAACTCATTTTATACATTGTCGTTGTCCTAGTAAACTTTAACAATAAAGAAATTTCTAACACTTGCTTCTAGGTACAAATATAGTCGTCATAGATGTGACCATTATTAGCTAGCTGAATAAAAAAACGTAATACTTATCCTCGGGGCTTTTACAATTCAATAAGTTCAACTCTTTTCGCACTTGCGGTACGGTATGCCACGGCAGCACATTCCATATGCAACGCGCTGCCATTAATTGGCAACCCGCGAATGGTGGTTTGTCGGCGATCCACTAGTGGCGGTTTGCTCATTTCACTTCCCTCCTTCTCCGCCATAAATATTGTGTTACAACGTCATTGGCTGAATGTATTTATAATGTTGAAATAATAAAATACAAAAAACTAAGAAAACTATTCTGGGATTATTGAAACAAATAAATTTGGGTTTTTCATATTCGAAAATCTTTTTTTCTTTATCCAAATGGATGTTTGTATACGTTAGTAATTCGCGCGTGCCAATTGATATAAAATAGTCGACAGATACTTGCTCAGTATAGGTACTACTTTATAGACATATTTGTAACTAGGCAGGAGGAAACTGGTATAGGTGAGCTGTCCAGTATGGTCATAAGTTCTGTAACACAACAATGCATATCTTTATAAGCTCTTCATCTATAAAGCATATCTCTTTAAACTATAATAATAGTAAAACTTATGTGTACATACCTGATGAAATCTTAGTGATTAATTTATTTACGCACTGGAATTTAGCCACTTCTTTCTTAAGAGATTTCTTGTTTCTCTTGACTCAATGTCGAAGTAACGTTGAACAGATCATGTCCTTTAGTACTGACCAAAGTTTGTTGTATAATTGGTTCGGATCTAAACAGGACGAAGGCATGTCTTCAGCTCTGATAAAGTCTTAAACATTGTTTTCGAACCAGGTTTGAGTGGTTCATGTCTGGGGACCAGACTTACTAGAAAGTCTAAGATCCATTTTTTTAAAAGTGTATGACTGAAAGGCACGATACACGCTGCAAGACAGTCTTTTCATAAACTTTGGTCGGAGTCCTTTACTTCGTTTTGCACAAAAATCAAGCTCCGTGACTCTTTGGTGAGAAACATCCCATCTAGCCATGATACATGCCGGATAATAACCCCGTTGAATTTTTTCAACAAGTTGCGTGGCTTCTTTAGAGGTGTGCATATACTATGTCATTATGCTTGTTGTAATGCTCTTCAACCGTACTTTTTCTTTTATTTTGTTTAGATCACATTTCTGTGTCATTCCGGCACATCAGGACAGAAAGCATTTTGATCGATCTCTCTACAGCTGCAGGAACTGATTAAGGGCATGTCCGGTATATCGATGGTAAGCTCCTAGTTTCAGGCTTTGTTTAATAAATCGCGGCTGGGTCCTAACGATAATTTTCAATTCAAGAGAAAACTTTTTAAAACATTAACCAGCTTTATTCAAATGACAATTTCGGCTGTTGTCACACGCTATATCTGCTGTTATCGAACAAAGTTTTTAGTAAAGACGTCGCTTATTTTTATTGAATCTTAAAAGTCTCGAGATATTCCCAAGGCAAATATCATTCCAAATTGAAACCTAACTTAGTCTACTATCGGTTTTATTTAAATAAGTTTTGTTTCCACGAGGAACAAATAATTGTACAAGTAGTTATTCGATATTTTTATATTAAAATAAAAACTCCTCTTCTTTTTTTTTAATAGCCTTCTTAACTTTCTTTTTCCAACGGTTGTCAGTTCTGCGAGTTATGTGGCCGGTCCATTGCCTCTTCAGCTTGCTGCAACTATATCGTTTACCTTAGTTCTGCTGCGGATATCATCATTGCAGACTCTATCGCGCAGAGAAACACCAAGCCCTTTTCATAGCGCGCTCAGCAACTTTGGGCTTCCTCATACAGCCTGCAGTGTAGGATCAAGTCTCAGTTCCGTAAGTCATTACTGGCAACACGCACTGGTTGTATAGTTTGCTCTTGAGGTTTTGTCTATACAAAAAATAATCTAAACTAGTATCATCCACAAATTTATACACAAAGCCTACAGTTAAATATACTAGACGTTAATATAAAGGAAATATATAGTTGAACTGATAATTAGAACTTGGGACTATGTCCTCTTTAGTTCTTACATAGTCACTGAACCGGTTAGCGACTTTAACATAAGTGTATCTTTGAAATGAATCTACGAGTGTTAATCACGATTTTTATCGCGTATAATATTTATGTTATCATTTATATAAAAGCTAATGGCAAACCGACTTAACTTTGACATTAGGACGTCCAACACTTCAGTCGCCCCGAGACCACGGGTTCTGTAAAGCACTCGAAAAGTCGGGAACATAAAACATTAAAATGAAACGCGATAAAATCCGTAAATACTATCTTAATTTTGAATGTGTAGTATGCACATAAAGACAAGAAATCATTATAAGTGTGTTGACCGTTATTATTACCTCTTGTACTAGCAAGAGGTAATAATAATGGTTTCACATTGAATTTATTTATATAAGTACGGACTGGTTCCGCCTTACGGCATCTTACGGATATACAATTATAAATAAATTATACATTGTCAGTATATAATATAGTAGTTAGTATATAAGTATAGAGTAGAAACTCATTAATACAGTTAGAAGCGGTATGCTACTGTTTTACAAGTTTGTATATAAAAGTCAGGGGTTACATATACGGATTTGCCTTTTCCGGTATTTCTAGTATGGTAAACGGGTACGCGACCCGGCATCCCAAGCTGCTACTGTCTTATCTTTAGGCTTCCAAGGCAGTAATATCCCTCATACCTTTTTCTGTCCACAATCCATAATTTCCCGTAAAACTCCCGTAACTTTTATATACACAAGATATTTAATCAACAAGTAATTATACTTCGATAGTCATTCATCATTATCATCATCATCACAATCATCAACTGCCTCTAATATGCCCCACAACTGGACAAAGACCGGATTGAAGAGATTTGCTGTATGTCAGATGGAGTACCGGATTAGTGTCTGTTGGCCAATTCAATGATCACCGGAAGCCAAGTGATTTCTCTAACACTTTCTTAACTGATTACGATATTAATTTAGTAAGTAATTAAGCTGTAAAAGGTTGTCAAAGAAAAAAAGCTGTAGTATGAATTAATCGCATTTGTTTCAATAAACTGTTTATTAAAGCTTAATAAACAAAGGTTGTTAATTGTTATGCTACAATTAATTAACATTTGTTATTTCGACAATAAGAAATAACCTTAAGTGTTATGATTGTTTTAATTCGGCTTGAATATCAATGATGGAATTAAATTTAGAAACTTCAAATGAAATAAGGGTATGTAGAATAACAATTCGTAACCTCGAGATAAATTCCGTTAATAGTAGTATTTTAGCTTTTTATTGTTTAACAAACTCTTACACAGGTACTAGTTTGATTATAAAGCTGGATACTGGTTTCAAGTCTGAAATGTTTTCTTTTTACTTATACATATTCATTATGACTGTTATAAATATATATAGATGTAATATTAACTAAGCAAGCATTACCTATCACAGAGACGTGAGAGTTGGATTTTGACCTGGGCCAAGGTTCCGATGCCTGCTCCTCAAAAATATTAATTGAAATTTATCAAATTTTACAATCTGCAAAATTTACTAAATGCTCGATGGTGAAAGAGAATTACAGAATTAATGAGAAAGAATAAAAATAAAATTTTAAGGCTATATAAAGACTGCAACCCACATGAGGAGCAGCGTGGTGAACTTTCCCGGGCTCCAATCCTCTCTCAAAAACTATAAGAGTCATATGCCCAATAGCAAAACATTTCGGGGCTGTTAAATTACTTTCACTTTACTTTATCTAATACAATTTACTTTATATTTATAAAAAAATTACGTTCCTTTTTCAAAACAACCTCCTCTTGATATTTTTACTGATAAAGCAAAAAGTTCCATACATGTTATCACAGACTAATAATGTGTGTAATATCTGTTTTGAATAAGCAAAACCGGTCGTAGATGGGATATAGATAACGGCCATTAACTGTTATAGAAGCGAAATCACTGAGATAACATGGCGAAGACAGTTATAAATGTGCACAGATAAAAATGTGCTGTTCTGCAACAACCGTGTTGCTAAAGTTACCTATACATAGACTTAAATAAAATTAACTTGCCTTTTCTGTCATTTTTATTTTTATTTATTTAATATTTAATGCACCAAGTGGTTGATATGTCGAACACCTTTCTTTCAATCCACCATATTAGCTTTTCCTTGAGCAAACGCCAACGTAACCACCACTCTGAGCAGGCGTATTGGCGAGCCATTTGACTTGCCATAAAGAGCCAAGTTGGTAAAAATAATCAAAATCTTCAATATGTAAATGCAGTAACGCAATAGCTTCATCTATCACCACCTCTTCGTGGATACCAATCTAAGGCTAGTTATAAAATTAGGTATAGGTCACTTCTTTTACAATGGCAATTAGGTTAATAGTGGTATGTCCTGTGTTAATATTTGTTAGTCCTGGTTGTAAGATACGAAGGACACTAGAGAAGGAGGAAGACAATTGAAAGAAATTAAGGTACAGTTTACAGTTGTCCATTGGAGGTTAGATGACTATATGCTCATGCGGAATTATATTGTTATTATTATTATATTTTTTGTTGTTATTTATATTTTGATTCCTCATGTATTACAAAAAGCCTGACGTCTCCTCGCGAAAAAAAAAACACAGGGTTCCGACAGACTACCAGCGCTGTAGTTGTGGTTTAGCATTGCTACTACATTATGCTGAGTCGGACACCGTTTTGTTGCTGCAACTCAATAGAATATTATTATTATTTATTTATTTATTGTTATGTTAATTAAGTTCTCATTATGTATTACTTGAGTTGTGGCAATGAATAAAGTACTTTCTTTCTTTCTATCTATCTCACAGGAGACTACTGTCATGCTGACTGGTATCTTGGCATTGAACATAAAAAATCTGAAACGTTCAATGGAATATTGGTGGAGATAAGAACGCCTGTTGGGTAAGATAGGTTCGACGTATTTGGATGGATTTTCAGATATCGTTTGATCGCTAGAGATTTTATTGTAAAGCAATTGAAGCTGTCAATTGGAGAAAAAGCTGGTATATTACCCCACTATTACTAACATTTTATTGTAAAGTATATATGGACGTTCTTTAGTCGAATCTACCAGAAAACGAGCTAGTCTTAATATTTTTTTCTATAAACAGAGCGATATTCTCGATAACATCCTTATTTACTACCAAATGACTTCCCTGTCTGTGGATGAATAAACAGATACTCTTCGGCATTTTAATGCTAAACGCTATTAGGAATTGAATCAGCCAATTAAACGCTATTAAACTTATATAACCCGACGTTTAGTCACGGGGGGATGGGGGTGGGGGCTTACAAAAATCTAAAATAAATAAATAGATAAAATCCGTAAATTATTGTTTCATTTCAAATTTGTAGTATTCGTGTACAAGAAATCAATACTTATTCCGTTTACTTGTTGTATTTTCAAGTGAACTCTTCTGTTGAGTCTGTGTATATATTTTTTGATACCCATCATCGTCACCGTTTTGGTCAGTAACTACTTTTACTAAAATATGGGCACAGTTAAAGAACCCTCAGGTCCGAAGTTATTAAGAACAATCTAATATAATTCATACTGATAGAAGAAGGTCTAGTACATATAGCAAGAAAATCAAAACTTGGTACAGATATTTATATTTAGTATTCGAATGATACGGAACACTGAGTGAATTAATCTGACTTGCCGTTGACCAATCTTATTTCATTATGCCAACTTGTTCTGATTATTAAGACACCATTACGCCATATGCTAACATATCCCAAATTTAATTAGCTCTTGCCACCTGACTCCTAAACAATTTTATTTTAATCGTCGTCTTTTTACTACTTAAGTGAGATGAAATTTCGTTACCAAAACGTTTTTAATTTAATAAAAAACAATAGATTTTTTTAATAGCTACTACCTTATACGGCATGTATGTTATATATAATTTACTCCGTTATTATTCATCGATGCCAGACTGAGATTAAATCAGTCAAGTGAAAAAAATACCTCTGAAAAGCGAATCCAATCTAATGCGAAGCCAGTAACTGTAATAAATATGTTTTATTTTAAGAGTATTGCAATATTTTAAATGGTCTTCAGTATGATGGGTTCGGTTCGATCTAACGTAATGGTTGTAATCAATTTAGTTTATGATGCATGCATTAGACTTCTTCTCTAGCCAGGAGTCGGCTGTCACTGATCAATATTAATAAGTAATCAGATAGGGGACTAGTAAAGTAATTAAAGAGTGTAACAGAATAGTATTTATTAGAGAATTTTTCACAGTCAGATCGTGCAGTTGGATCTACGTTATCACAGGTTGTACTGTGGTACTCATATATTCACTCGGGATTAGTGGAGGAAGGTACCATCCCTGGGCAGTCTAGGTGTTGTTGCCGGTGTTGGTAGCAGACTAGATTAGTTGGCTGGTCCGCGAGATCGCTGGGTGAATGGCCGGTGGTATGCAAGCAGGTCAACCCTGGCTGCCTAGGTGGTGCAGTGATCGTGCGACTATTCTCCGCTACACCCTTGTTAGTGAAGATAAGGAGCCGTAAGGGCTACCTGGAGACTCTGTATTCCGGAAGTAGAACCCAGTAATTGCGTAAGGATGCGTACTTTAGGTTGCGAATGGGCTGCACCACCTGCTTATAAACGTATTAATGCTTATATTAATAAAGTTATATTTAAATTCGGTCCTTCACCCCGCGAAATCTTGCTTCTATTGTGAATTGTTAAGGCACGAAAGAATCTTGATAACGTCTTGTAGCAAAACCGTGAATAAATTATGCAAAGACGTGCCTCACCTTTTGAAGTTTCTTTTCTAAATCGAATATATGGCGCTTGCAAGGCGAGCATAACATTTTTATTTATCTCTTTTGATACCCGTTTATAATAGTACACGGATAACATAGTTCGTTTCCATACCTTATTATACCCATTATTATTTCAATATAATTTATTTATAAAGCATGTATGAAGCCTTTTTGTTTAATACGTCATTTGATTTGATATGACTTTTATATTTATATGGATACGATGGGGTGGTGGTGTAAGAAAATTCGCGTCAAAGCCCTTTGATGTCCTAAAAGTTGTCTAAGAGAACGTAGAAAATCTAACAGAAGACAGATTACTAAATCCATAAAAAAAATGTCAGATGGAAATTACACAATCTCGTGACTTACACAAACTCGTGACGTAACATGGTCTATATTGCGAAAGGTACGATTGCCAGTCTGTATGCCAAGCCATTAGCTTAGGACTATGCTCAATGACCTCAATAGTGTCTCCCACTCCCACAGGTTGGTCTTAAGATGAACATGGACAAGACAAAGATAATGTATAACATCCATGTCACACCAATACCGGTTGCTGTTGGGAACCATAGGCTCGAAGTTGTAGACGAGTATATATACCTGGGACAAATTGTCCGATTAGGTAAGTTCAACTTCGACCCAGAACTCAATCGACGAATCCAACTCGGCTGGCTGCGTTCGGGAAACTACGTCATATTATTTCCGTCGAGTATACCACAAAACCTCAAGAGCAAAGTATACAACCAGTGTGTGTTGGCAGTGATGACTTACGGAACTGATACATAGTCCTTCACTGCAGACCGTATGAGGAAACTCAAAGTTTCCCAATTTTTGTTATTCTGTTTTCCTTTTTAAGAAAAAAATAAATTGAGTAAAATTCGTTGGCATCATAGGTTTCAGACATGGCTGTGAATCTATCCCGTGGTTTGTAAACATTAAAAGTCGATGAATGTAGGATAAGACTGGGTTGAGTTATTCGTCAAATGCCGACGCCGACGATCAAGTCACATTTGGGTCGTCGGCGGGACAGTCTCAAAAGATAATGATGATTACATTAATGAATGCGTCATTAATAGTAAGGGGGATGAGAGTGAACGCAATTAGGACGATAGTGATAAGTTCCGAAATAAGAATAGGAGAGAAGTTGTTTGAGCAAGTTGTGTACTTAGCAGGGATGGACTATACGATGTCCCCACGTATCAACCACGTCCCGACGTATATGGAATATATATGGAAGTAAAGTTTGGTATGACAGAAACAAGTATGGGAGTAAAATTAATGCTGTAGTCTCTGCCTACCCCTCTTAGTGACAGATGAGAAATTTGTTATTTGTTGTTGTTGTTATTATGTCACATAATGTTGATTCACTTCAACTCACAAATGTATGTTCGCTTAATCAATTTTTACAGTTTATTATACACTGACTTGTATATTCTTTGTGTTATTATTAACACAGGTTCTTTTTACATTGATTAGCTGTTTTTTAACAGTATATACATTCATACACATATATACATATAACAATACATACAAACCATTATTTTCCTTAAACAGGCTAAAGCGATATCAAGGATTTTTGTAGCTTTCCTCGAATTGTGAATCTGCGTAGAAATAACATGAATGGCAATTTGTTCAATTCTCTTGTAAGTACTAGCGTAACATTTTTACAGCGCTTCTTACACGGCTTCATGTAATTTTATTGTATACCATAGCAAATGTTTAAGCAATCAAGAGCAACATACTCGCGACAATATTTAACTAAACAAACGTAACTAAATTTATTCACGTTGTGCATATTACTAAGAGAATGAATTTTTTATAACCATTAAAACCCTTATTCTATTTCTCTATGCAACTTTTCACTTATTTTAGATCCTTATATTTATTCCCTCCATTGTTTTAACAATATGATAATAGAAATTAGTTATTAGTAGGCTAAGGTTTTGTTTGTTTGTTGGTAGTAAATAGAATATTTACTAAGCTAAAAATTAAAAAAAAAAACACTATTCAGCAATAAAATAAAACTAAGGTCAATGTTAACCGCCGAAAGATTATTTAAAATCAATCCTTATTATTGAAAAACAGGTATTATTGCACTATTACTTGCAAAACAGTTTTTTTAAGGTAAAGGCAAATGAGCAAGCGACTCTCCTGATGGAAGTGATTACCGTCGCCTGCGTATATCTCCAATTCCAAAGAAGCTGTAGGTGCGTTGCCGGCCTTTGGATATTTGGGAGATGGGAGGGATAATGGGAGAGGGAGTGGCACTATACAAAACAAAGTACTGATCAAAGTATAATAGAAGAGATACATGTATGCCTTTAATGCTATTTCGAACATTTGCATTGGGTATTCGAGCGGCCATTAGTTCAGTTCAATAGTTAAAGATAATTGAGGAAGTCGAGTATGGCTATTCCAGCGTATATCGGATTAATATTACGAAGTTACCCATCGCTTCTTTATATTTCTTACATATCTCTTATATAACTTCTTTCTTTTATATTCTGTTAAATAAATAATAACATTCAAGGAAATTAAGAAAAAATGTTTTAGAATTTTAATCTTTTTGAACTTTGTTATAAATTAGGTTTATTTATTAATATTGTTTTCGTTTTGGGCTCAAAAGAGTTTCGGTCAAATAATTATGCAGGTAAGTGTATCAATGGTTTAAGTAAGGACAACGTAAATATTTGCAGTGTAATAAAATTATCACAAATTTTATGAAACTTTACTCGTGATTGTTGCGATTAAACCTTGATGGTCTAACTTGATATAACACCCTTAAATGTATTACATTGCATAATCGAAATGTATACAGAACAATAAAAAAATCGTGAATCTTCGTTCGTCAAATGTCAGTTTGAATTGAGAACTCACACCTGAGCGAGCTAGCTTTCTTAGTGATCCAGCCGATGTACATTCCGTCACTAAAAGACAAATGTTTGCAGAAAAATCCTACTTGATTTTGTTTGTTTTATAGCTACAAAATCCCTGATTGCCATAGTCTGAGAAGTATTTTTTCTTTTAAGAATGGGTTGGGTTTATATGTGAATAAAAATGAATGAAGCCGGTGGAATTATTTATTTATTTATTTAATCTTTATGCACTAGTTCGTACATATGGCGGACTTAATGCCTAGAGGCATTCTCTCCCAGCCAACCATTAGGCTAAGCAGAGATATATACATAATAGAGGCGATACTGCTAAGAGAAAAAAACCAGTAAAATGATATAAATATCAAAATATATACTTACAATAGATACGTACATACATACATACATAGATATATAAATAACATATATACAAATATACCATATATACATAGAATAATATACATGTCAGGACAAACAACTGAAGCGGCACAATAACAAACAGCAGCACTAGTACTACAGACTTGTTGTCTTTATATTTATTGTTGGCACTTTTTTTGTTTATCTAATTTTCTATTGGTCATACGAAACAGTAAGTTCAGTTTTAAACTGTTCTATCTAATATATATAGAATTTAAAAAATAATATACGAGGCGGTATATTTGTTGAAGTCACTCCATACGATTCCACAGATTATGTAAATATGAATAAAATCTCGTCGGAAATCAACTATATCTCACTCTGTGAGTGTCGTAAGAGTGGGAGTGTCTAGAGGAAATTCCTGGAAAATCTCACAGCAGATGGCCGGAAACCCGTTTCAAAAACAACCCCTAAATGCAGAGACCGATAAACTGCAGCATCTAAAATACGAGGTGTCCGATTCTGTGATCGCCAATCCGCCTGTAAAGCCTGTTGATTATGATAAATCATTCCCATGGAAAAGGCTTATGTCCACCCGTAGACTATTTACAGGCTGTTAAAAAACCAAAAACCATTATGAGCCCGGCAATTCCAAAATATTCCGACCACGTTGACCAGCTGTAGCATCTAAGGCCCGATCTGGCACAGCAATCCTGTTAAGAGCTAGAGAACCCACTCTTTAGGAAAATTGTGTTGTTCTATCGAAGTGACAAATAATTTCAGTCCCGGAATAATAATGTGTACTCCATACAAATACTTGTATGCGGTAATAGAACCCGTGACCCCTGCGGCTGCGATAAGCCACTGCGCCATCGAGACGATGTTCATAAAATATATTTATAAAATCAGATATTAGCATGTATTTCATTTCAACTGTTGTAATTTAGACATATTTCTGAATATGTATATAACAATTATTTGAAAATAATGTCTTTGACTAACATGATACATATATATTTTTCGTTCAAGTATTTTTCATTTACAACTTCTTCAATGAATTTACAAGTGTTCCATTAAACACATTTACACCATCTACGGTTGGTTTATGAAGACACTTACAATATAAATGAAAGGAAGGGACCCATTAACGCTAATTAATTCATAATTATGGGCTGCACTCACAGTATATTTTATGCACGCGGTATTCTTGTCTATTTATATCCATAAAATATCGATATATGAATGTCATGAAATCATTCTCAATAATGTCTACACACGACTATATCTATGTATCTCCTTTTAGTCCACTGTTGGACATAGGCCAGCGCCACATCTCCAAGGAAGCCCGCGCAAAAGCCGGTCAATATATATTTAGGAAATTATGCCCATTCCCACCACGCTGGGCTCTTAACTATGTATGGTATTAAGGTTCGACGAATTCGGACGAACGTTCCGAGATCATTCGGTCGCCAAAACTTTGTTCGTTAGCTAGCAGAGTGCACTACATGAGGACTACCATTTAGAGAAAGCGAAGGCATGTCCCCTTAAAGTAGCAGCCCGTAAGTGCCCACTGCTGGGCAAAAGCCTCCTTCTCAAATGTGGCAGGCCCTGTTCCGGTGCGCTTTGGTAGGAGGGATAAAAGGATTTCTCTTCCGGAGGCCGGTGCTGGTGAGCTACGGATTTGAGAGTCTATGTCACCATTGCCTCGCTGATATACAGCAAAGACATAGCCCGTCCTTGCCCCTGCGAGTATATCCCAACGTATAATAAGGCCCTTCTAACAGTGACAGTTTCAGTTTCAAACATTAAACCTCTAATTTTAATTATTGCGCAGCAACTCAAAATATTTTCGGGGTAAAAAAGCTAGCAAAATCCCGCATGTACATATATTTCTTGGAAGATTTATTTGCTTGGAAGACTATGCTGGGCTTGAAGGTTGGTAAGCGTTAGCTATCCCCTTACATCATTGAAGATCATCATCATCATCATTCATCATCATTTCAGCCTATCAGAAGTCCACTGCTGAACATAGGCCTCCCCCAAAGATTGAGATTGAAGATGATACTCCCTATCTCTAGTCTGAGAGATTTATGACTGAGATTGATTTTACGGATCAAAATAAATTAACAATTTGACATTTATTCATGATGATGCAAATCAAAATGGGCAGCTTTATCTCGGGAATTATTTTCAGCACTGATTAGATTTTATGTTAAATAATACATTGCCATGAGATGTACGGTACGTATTCGTGGGTCCAGCTGTCGGCCAGGCTCTAATAACATTTGTTTGATGTTAGCAATCTCTTTGAGCACATTTAAGATAATTATGTAATAGTCCGTCCATTTAGCACCACAAAAGTATGAGAGTCGGAAAAGTCAGCAAATGTAACTTGCAAGCAGTTAATTCCGTTAGTGGATTCTAACATCACCACAAATAGGACCTTAGCCACTAATTTTCAAAGTGGAATACTTTTTTTTTATCGTTAAAACGTATTTTTGAGGACTATTATTTTTATTTCAGATATATCACTTTAATTTTATGTAATCTTCTTTTATTGGTACAGAAAGAGGTATAATACACAAAAAAAAATATTTTAATTACAAATTATATAAAATAAAGATGGTCAGTAAAGTAGTAAAGAAAATAAGAATATACTGATCTCTTGCCTTGCCGAAAATATAAGATAATAATTTTTTTTTTTTGTGGTACTCAGACAGGAAAATACTTTTAGTTATAATTAAATTTCCTTGTGTTGATGTAGCGGCTTAGAAACATTTCTATGCCTGTGTTCCCAAATTACATAAAAAAAACGGCCACGTGCGAATCCAAGGCCAAGGGCTTCGGTTTTTTTGGCTTTCGTACATATGACTAATTTACTTTTTTAAACTAGATATAGGTAAAAGGTTTGATTATTTCTATAATTATGTAAAGATTTTTCTCTTTCCTTAGGTAGTACTAAATTTAAACCACAGTGGGGGGGGGGAGGAACAGAGAGCTTTGTAAAATCCTGCTGTAAGCTAAATATATGAACCGTTTGACGCAGTTCGCTCCATAGGTGTACGTCGATACGATTTATACTTTTACACAGAACTATCCCAGAGTTACTATCCCATTAGATGGCGTCTGTCACGAAATACTGTTGTTCTTAAATAACATATCGGACAGCAAGTCTTGTACGCAATTCTTGTAACATGTTAATGTGCTTTTATATAGTATTAAACACTTATCTATATCTAAATAAAATATAAAACTTTTAAGGCCTCACGTTATATTTTAAGATAAAAAAGAATATTTTTGTACTCTAATACCCCACATTCCGCGAAAAGAAAAAAATCCGCTTATTTGATGTTTATTCATGATGATTGATGAACACATGTGGATTATTTATTAAAGTATTAGTTAAATATTCGATTTAACACATTACACTAAACATTAAAACTTTGAGTCTATAAAATATTTCGTTTCCCAGCTGGACTTCGCAACAGCCTGTGTTTAATAAGACAAGCTACTATGAAATGAAACCAAATTTAAATGGTAAAAAATGTTTTTATTGTTTAAACAAAAATATATCTTATCCGATTTAACATAAATTACAATTCGTACAGAATTATCTTAACTATATCTACATTTATTTATTTACAAGTATTATGATTTATTGTATGGTCCAAATTATCAAACTTTACGAATGAATATTATATAATTCATTAAAGTACAGAGGAGATTCATGGAAAACATATTAAACGAACTTTCTGAATAATAACGTATAATAATAAAATTTAAGTTTCTTCATTCTTATATAAAAATAAAACCAATAACATATTATAATCTTTAAGTTTCATTGATGCATGTAGTTTTCGTTAGAGCTGGATTAAAACATAGCTGAAGTAATAGTGCTAAAAGTACGCTAACATAGGTATTTATTTACATCGTATTTAGTACAACTTTAACACAGATTATCTATCTTTGTACTAGATGGACTGTGGCTGTCGCTGTGTAGCCGACACTGTATCCAACCCTTCTTCTAGTAGTGTTTCTTAAGCTTAACATGTCTTTACATTCTACATAACGCAGGAAAGCGACACAGATTGATTTTATATATATTGTTGCAATGTTTGTACGAATGCTTACAGCACTGTACTATATTTGTCACAGTTGAAACTTATTTTTATTAAATTGCTATTGTTTAACAATAGTAATAAATATTCAAATTTTGATATTTATTTAAATTTCAAGTATAATGCAATTTTCCAATTATTAATATCATAATAGCTGTAGTGTAAAATGTAATGAAGAAAATGAAGAAAAAGGTCGTTATTTTTTAATATGTTTAAAATGTCATTTCTAAGTCTTTATTTTGCACATTCCAGACATAAGACTTATCAAGAATATAACACTTGACTTCAGTATTAAAATATTTAAACAATATAAATAATTGAGTTCGGAAAGAAACCCCAATAATAAATAATACTGCAGAAATGTATTCATTAGCTACGTTTATATTTATAAATTTGACTAGATTATTAGTTATATAAAATTTATAAAACAGACATAAATACTAACTAAAATAGGTTTAACTTACTTTCAAATAAAAATAAAAACATTAAGTTGCATTAGTTATATTTCAATATTCGGACTAATTATTAAAAAATAAAACCCGGCAACTTTGATGAGAATCAGTTTAACCAACTTTATAAAATTGAATATTTTTCATTCTGCTAGCAATAAAACGAGGCTCTGTCGACAGAACGATCGGATCGGGGCGGGATTCCCATCCGAATTGTCCGAACTCAAATCCGACAGAGCAGTGAATGTGACCGATACTAATGAGGGTACCGACCCGCTTGCCCAGCGCGGTGAGAATGGGCAAGTCTTCCAAGAAATAAAAGCAGACTTTTGTTCGCCCTTCATTGGCTCTCCAAGCCCTCTGCCTTGTTCACGAGTGGGCTTAAATAGCCCGATGTTTTAGTAGTTGTAGTAGTGGGCATAAACGATTGAGAACAAATCTCAGGTTAAAAAAAAAACATCGCAAAACAAAAGTTTTTTATTGTAATGAATTCGTTCGGATCTCGCGATAACAGAATGGTTAGGTGATCTGGCTTGCCGAATAAGGATACTCGAGTTTGATCTCTATGTACTCATGAGGGCTCGTACCATTGAGTTTTTCGAACCATATGTACGAATTGGTAGTGTACAAGACACTAAGAGGCTCACTACCTGTCACGTTGTCCTAAATAAGCTCTGATGAAAAGTGGGTTGGAACTACTAAAATATACTAGACCTCTGACCAGTAACGCGTGCTCGATGCTTATTTTTTTAGAAGCATTCCGGCATTTTAAACAAAAATCTCTCTGTTTCTCTCTCTTTCACATTTTTTGTTTGATGCTTTGAGGAAAGTCAGCATAAAATGTTTTACTAAATCTATACGAAACACATAAAGCAGTGTTGTTGATGAATTAAATAATTGAGTTTGTTTTTGTATTTTTTATAATTATATAATTCTTTTATAAATTGTGTATAAAATATTTATTGAATAATAAAAATTAGTTCGTACTTGCGATCCCTTGACGAAATTATTTTTTTAAATGTAAACAAAAAACCTTTTCTTTTTTAGAAAGTTTTTTTTTTAAATAATAATTTATGATATACATATTTAGTATTATAAATATTTGTTTAAAATTGTTTAACAACGTCGATTCTGATAATAATTATTATGATACCTAACACTTTTTATGAATTGATTTAGTTTAAAAGTATAGTTATAATTTACAAGTTATGTACACAAAATATTTAATCTATTGTTTGGCTTTCTGCACCCCTGTTTCCATTTATGTAATAAAAACTAACACTGTATAAGTGTAACTTTAGTCCGTAAACTTCTAAGTCGGAGCTTTTTCTATGTGGTCCTGTATGGAGCTCTTGTTTACCAACTGTGTCCTATTTAATAAAAAATCTAAATCATTTGATATTTTGCTCAGCATTCTATTCGTCTCGGGAGAATCATACGCTTTGTTCCACTGTTTATTCACCTGATCGATGTCTGATTTCACCTTTGGCTCATCACTCACGATCTCCATGGACGGCAGGGATGTACTAGAAGTAAACTCGTGGTTCTTGCTATTCTTCTTCAGACAGCTTTTTATTGGCGGTGATGGTATTCTGGAAACATCTGGATTAGACTGAACGCATATCGAGCACGATTCCCGGGACGTGTCGAATCTTTTTTCTGTGTATGGCTCAAAGTCAACAGAGCACGTAAGGAGTGGAACAGGGGATTCACGTGGTGGCGGAGTATTCACGACTCCCAGTTCGAGACATACACGGGCTATGTACTCTTTCTGCGGTGGTGATTGTGGGATGAGATCGCATACCGCGTGCGTGGTGGTAATGTGACGGGATTCGTAGCGATGCGGAGATAGTAACGAGTCCTTGAATTCAACGCAACGCACTATATCTGCACGACTGTCGGGCGTCGACTGTCTCCTGTAATAAAATGTATTTACTCGCTTTACATTCGTAGAGTCATGGGCTAAGGGTTGAGCACACTCCTAAAAAAGAAGGCGAGTAACCAGGATTTGACAGTCAATTCCAGTACCAATGAAATTGTTAATTTTAATTGATATCATGGTGATGGTGTTCGGCGGTAAAGAAAATATCGTAATTAAAACCACCTTGTCTTAGAAATAAATATGTTCTGTCTCATGTACACTTCGATAACTTGCACTGGGGCAGTCTAACGAACTCTTACCGGCTCCAAAACCTTCACACAAATGAGGAAGCCTTTACCCTGCAGTATCGCACTTATAGCCTACAATTTTACTAATAAGCATTTCGCTCACAAGCTGAAAAAAAATCGATAAAAAGATCTCCTGAATACAACGATATCAAAAATGTCCATCACTAATGCACACAATACCAGCGGACTTAAATGTCTCTCGTTTGTAAAACTCAAGTTATTTACACAGACTCTTGAACTTTTTTTATACTACACACAATTCATTTGAAAAACTATATTAGTGTTATAACTAAAACAGTCTACAACTTTCAGTGTAAACGTACACAGTTCGTAGTCTAGTTCGAATAACATTGCAACCCTACGTATTATATTTTAGTAAGATTTTATGCGACTATTAGCATTTTGGTTACCTTAAGTACATTACCTATGCATTCCAGCAGGACTCTCAAGACCTGGGGCTCGCCAATACGAAGAAATAGGAGACACGGGGGAGGACGTTGATTCCAACACACCAACACCTCCCCGGCTCTCTACTTCACCGCCTTGCTTAATGTACACTAAAATGTTTTAGATTTTTTTTTTAAATTAGAACAATTATTTTTATTATAAAAAACATCCCCTTCGTAGGACTTTCTGCTATGTGCTGAAAGTATTTTACAGATGTAAACTGCTCTTGTACAAACATCCAGACCCGAAAACAATTATCTTGCGGCCCTGATCTTGCACTGTAGCTTCGTGGCTGCACAATCAATTATTTATAATAACTGGAGCAAACGAGCAAGCGTTTCACCTGATGCTAAGTGGTTACCGTCGCTCACGTACATCTGCAACACCACAGAATTTGCAAGAGCATTGCCGGCCTTAAAAGGTATTTGGGCGATGGAAGGGAATATGGGCAGGGGGCCTCCGGTTACTTCACTCTGATGCCTCTACTTTACGCCGGTATTCTATAAGGCGCTGGAATTATCACGGTCGAACCGAGGTTAGGCTTATGTTGCTGCTCCAATGATCGAGCAGCAGCAAAGTTACCAGTTGGCTCTACCCATCCCATACCCTCTCAAAAATTAACGGGGACTTTGCCCGTCATTTGATATGTTCAAGCTGCTTAATTATTTGTTTTTCATAACATTATGTGTAGATAATATATTAGTATAAACATTAAAAAAATATATCTATTTTTTATTCTTAAATATACGTTTGTAACTTCAACTACAATTATGGAACATAAATTTTGAGTAAATAAGCTGAATAAATGTTTCATTCTTTACTTTTATACCATGCTATTTTGAAAGCAAGCTTTAGCACCCTATTTCTAGGTTTCAATGCGTCTATTGCCAAGCATACAATAGCGCAAATGCAACTTAATACGGAGAACGTTTCTTGTGATTTAAAAGCATATTATACTCGTATATACAGTAAATGTTCTTATGTATAATTTTACGTCTACAAAACGTAAGCTTAATAATATGAAATCTAAACGAACCTCAAGGGGTTTGAATGAAACAATAAGAAAATAAATGCTACCACAGAATTTGCTAAATAATTTTTACTTAAAGTAATTAAAATATTACAAAAAAATGATAGATTTACTCGAGATTACTGACAGCTCAGTGAGGTGTCACCAGCCGGCGAGTCTTCCCATTCTCGATGAGATGGCAACGAAAGCACCCTTTTTGCAGACTGTAAGCACTCGCCGTCTTGTATCACATAGCATACCAGCATGGCTACACCCTAAATAGGATTAAAGAAGTACAATAATAGGTGACATAGCCTCGATAGTCGAGTAGTTATGGAATCTACCTCAGAATAAATAGACCCGAGTTCGATCTCCTATTTGGAGGGGCAATACCAATGCTTTTTTCAAAACTTATGTACAATTTGTATCGTTTGCTTGTACGTTAACTAAGATGGCGACCGACTCTCCACCTGTCATGATGTTCCAAATAAGCTTTAGAGAAAAGAGGGTTGAAAGGACTTAAAAATAAATGACTTGATTTTTGTCCACCCCAAGGATAAACTATGGTCAGAGTTTAATATTTTTAATATTATATTTATATTCAGGAGGTATGGTAGCGTAGTGACAGGTGCTCTGCGTGTTGAGAGTACACACGATACTTCCTAAAATGTTTATTGCAATAAAAGCGCTTTGCACTCGACGTGAACAGTGAATAAGTAGCTTGAGTAGCGTTGAATACATTGCCGCGCCTTCAAAACCTTCTTTCCTATAAAGTCTATTTAGTACATCAGCGTAATTATGTCCACAGCAGAACATAGGACTCTTATTTAAGTATAAAGTCAAGAAAGCTCCAGCAAAAGCCAGCCACATTTCTTGGAAGGTTTGCCCATACTCACCATGCAGGGCAAGCGGGTTGGTGAGTGCAGTCCCGGTACGCTCGCAGTGATGCTGCTCTCCATAACTGGTCTGTGGGATTTGGGTTAGACAAATTCGAATGAATTATGCCGGCAATATTAGATCGCCAGAGCCTCGTTTGGTTTAGTATTTCAGTAATGTGCACCACGTGTAGGTGAGATTAGCATTTGTAGAAAGAGATGGTATATTCCCACCTAAAGTGTATTTATTTCTATCTAATTTTCTTTTGGCCATAAAAACAAGAGCATGTGGCAAATGATAGTTGAACATAGTTTGTATATGTTAAAATGTTATGTGGGAGAAATTCTTCTCGTGGGTGTAGTGAGAGCCGACTAAGGGAAAAGCCTTGAATAATTAAATGGCGCCCGATAAAAGTCAGACTAATCATATCAAGAAATGTCTGACAGAATGTACTCCGTTCGCCGATTCACAAGTCAAGCATGACATACCATAGACGTTTATGTTCAGCAATGTACTGTTTTGAAGCCAATCAAGAAGAAAGCAGAAGCCTTTTTACGTTTTCTGCAACGGTAAGTGATCTTATGGTCATTACCACATACATTATCAAATTTCAAACACATGTCACAATTTACAGTGTGTACTTAGATGACCGGTATAAAATGAGACTTACATTCGCTAATACAGCTGCTGAGAAAGCGGCAACATGTGCGATGTGACGTGTACCTGGCTGTATGTAGACCACGCCCGTGGCCTGCGCCGCAGACGTGGTGAACAACAACGCCAGCGTATGACGAACGATGCGACGCCTGTTAGTTCAATTGATAGTTTTAGACCTGAACGTGGTTGAGCTATTTCGCTACAAAATCGTTACATACAAGAACGTTGTTCTAAATAGATTGTAAACGTAATGGAATTAATATGAAGTGCGTATGTACCAGGTGTGTCACAAAATCATAATTTTTTGAAGAATTTGGTCCAAACGCAATTATTTTACACATAAGTTTATGCTGTAACACCTTCTTTCTCTCTCGTATCATGTCTATCTTTAATAAAATAAATCTACACAATGTATAATCATGTTGTAAAGGTATGTTACGTTCCCAGTAATTTGCGATAGTAACAGATAGGTAGCTATAAAACACGTCAAAATGTTCACTTGTTTCACTAAAGACTGGTGAAAAAAGATACGGAAAGCACGAGAGTGACAGAGATCTGTAAGAAAATGCGCTTCGAGTGTAGCTACAAGTGACTCGCACAGTAATTGTTCTAGCGTTTGGCGGCGAACCCAGACGAAACCCAGACGACTCATAGGCAGAGTAGGAACCTACCACCTCTTGAAATGACACATTCAACTTTCACGGACGTCTCATCCGTCGACTTGTTTTGCACGAACTGATTACGAGATATCCCAATTGGGTCATTTATGAGTGTTCAATTCGGCCACGTAGTAACATACCTACTTCGTGTTTAAATGTAACATCTTTGTGTATAGTAATAATCAAGGCTTTGAAAATATAGATACATATCGCAGTAAAGGTAATTCATTACTTTAACTCATTATAAAAATAACTATTTAAACTTACCGATCCTTAAAGTAAGTTCTTCTCTCTGCTGGTATTTTATGTGTTATTGTTCTGAGTCGCACCGAAACACACAGTGCCAAAACAAAACACAGCATGGCTAGAAGAACACAGCCGGCTGCACAAACGACTTGCGCTGCTGACCCTATTTGCAATGGTGCTCCTCCCCAAAGGCGCGCAGTCAGCCAGGCAAGAATACATACACCTGTGGATTAATTTCATAATTATTTTTTTGTTATCGGTACGTCAACATTTAGTAATACAATTATAAGTGATGTTTCCATTATATTTGTTTGTTGGTGTGCATGTGTATAAAGAGCTTTTACAATAATAAAATTTAATTGATATGTTTAGCAGAATCATAAAAGTAAAAAAATATAAAAATACATTAATAATCTAATCGCATAGTCACTAGACAGAGAGAACTTACATCTTTTCGCATGCATGTATTACCGTAGTGTATTAAAGAAAAGGTTTGGAGAAAACCGTTTGCACAATTAATGTTAATATTGCACCGTAAGTCAAGATAAAAAAATTATAAAACTTTGAAGTTAAAGCGAGTGCCCTAAACACTAGGCTATCATGGCACTTCACGTTTTAATGGAAATTATTATAAACGCTTGTACTAAAGTTCATAATAAATTTCCATTATAATGAAGTTTCCCCAAACGACAACAATCACAAGTATATACTGAACCTGCGACTAAACCGACAGAAGGCGCACGTTGCCCCCTTCCTGCAAGCTCAGCCTGCAGCATTAAAGGTTGCGCGCACAACGCTGCGCATCCTGCGCACCAGCATGCTGCGCAAACCCAACCAAGTGCTCCTGGGCACGCTTCTTCCTTTAAAATTAGATTGTCAACATTATTTTATAAGATGTTTAATCTTTCAAACTTTACAAAGATAATAAAAAGAAACTTTCGACTGTATAAACAAAGCGTTTTGTTACCTGTCTAGTATCACATTCTAACAGTGTTAGCATGGCAGCGGAATGTGTTCCAGCTGTTGCAGCTTTTAGAAGTACGGGCAATCGAGGTTTTCTACCAGGCACTAAAGCCAAAAGTTGCAAAGCTGCAGCTGTAAGACACATCGCTCCTCCTAAGCCCACGCTGACTTTTACCACTCCTCGTAGGTCTCTTTCTACATCAGTCTGTAGGAGTTAAAATAATGAATTTAGCTCTACGTCAAATATATTGAAGACGGAAGAGAAAAAATTGTTTATATTGAAAATAAATAATAGATAAAAGAAATTAGCGTTAATTAATAATTAGCTTCTGCCGAGAACATCACTCGCGAGAAAAATTTCCCTATTGGTTTTCTGGGACAATAAGTTTCCAATATACCTGATGAACTTTGACAAAGTTTTCAATTGTCAAAAGTTCTACTACTATACCATAGCTGTCTGTCTGTTAAATTTTACCGAAAGTACCGTAATCATAACTTCGGAGGCAGTGAAACAAATACTAAGAAACGTTATTAAAGTTGAATTCAGAATTATTATCTATATAGCCTGTGTAACATTAATGTCCAGAACTTCAGTAGTTCTTGAGTCAAATGGTAGTGCCTTTCATTTTAAATAAAAATGGTACGTCTTTTATATTATACACAGAATGCTATATTAAATTAAAGTTAATTTCGTCTGTGTATTGACCGTCTCAATACAAAACGGTGTAGATTGTAAAACATTCTTTACGTCAAATAAAGAATTTTCCTTAATTTATTGACTGTATGCATTCATTTCTCATTCAAAATAGTACAGTAGTGTAATCAGAGACTATACGAGTATTTTTAGTTCTTGTTACTTTGTCTAAATATTTATATGCGATAATAGTTAACTAGGCCTATGAGGCTCAGGTCAAGAACCTAACGGGTAGTGCGCCTGTATTCGTTGCCCGTGTTTAAAGTCGCCGACCCGCAGTTGAAGACATCATGTTATATCGGCGCTCTTGCCGAGGTCAGTTAACGATTATTCATGTTGTAAAGCACTTACGTTTCATTTTGTGTATTAGTTTGAGTAGTATGAGAAAAGGGTTTTTTTTATTTCGTAAATATTTGTCCAAACATGAGCAATACGTAAATAACGTTGTATCCAGCTTGTATACGCATAAAAAAATCGAACTATCTCATCTCGTGGTTATCCAGATCAAGAGTAAGTAGACACGTGACGTGGATAATGATATGAGGCATAAGCCGTGAAGTACTGCGATCGTCGTTCCACCTATTAACCGACGAATTCTCCCTTCATGGGTGGGTCCAAGTCCAGCAGCACACCATTTACTGGCTGATGATGATACAACTATGTACATAATTAAGTATTATATACAAATACTATTGAAACAAAGTCGCGTTTGTCTTGGAATCCTTCTGATTAAAACTTCATAAAATTAAATATTGGAGATCGTACTTTTCAGCGCGGTCAAATTAACACAGCTTAAATGATTGCAAAGTTGTTATAATATAGCAGTTCAAATTAGTGTCTTTTTATGTTAATTGATTACTGAACTTTCAAGATCTTTTTTCTCCTGTTCCTTTTTTTTTGGCGATCCCATTTTAGAAATGTATCTAGTATTTATAAATATAGTTCATAAAGTAATTAGGTTTATATCCCAAAACTGTTAATTACTATATGTTTTTTTCTAATTTTTAATAAACAGCAAAAACATCCAAAATACGTGTTATTATTTCAGATACCCTCACGATAATAAATTCTATTAGCAAGACCTTTCATAATAAGGTTCGTCTCCTGGACGAGTGATAGTAACGTCACAAAAACAGATGGAAGGTGGCTAAGGGTTAAAAAATAATAACGAAATGTGCCCAGTGCAAGGCACGCAAGTGAATATATATAATGTTGCACTTTTCTTGGATACAACCAGCAGCGGACCTTCATTTTTGATGATCAAATATTAATACCCAATAATTCAATTACGCTTACGACTGTGGCCTATTTTACGGTTGAAGGGTCGTTGGGTTTATTCTCTTACCCGAACGTAAATTACACGGCCCATATGTGCTTATTTCAATTAACTCCATCATGAGGCTTCGAGCCCAAATAAAAAGATAAGGGATCCTATAATAACACGCTGGTTATTTCAAATATTTTTAAGGTAATTGGAACAGATTTAAAAACAATTTACCAGAGTTAGACTGATTTGTTTGTTTTTATTTAATTTAATCGTTTTGTCTATACATGTCCACTTCGTTTGCAAGTTATATACGCTGTTCTTTAACAGATGTGTCTTAAGCGGCTGCTGATGGTGGAACATTCTGGAAAATCACTGCCCCGCCTATTCAGCGTTACTACGCTCGTCGTGTAGTATCTATGGGTGAATCTCCCATATAAGGTATTGGTTATTTAACTTTGTCGCTAGTTGTCGAACTATGTATATTAATACACGGAATGTTTTGTCAATTCAAATAAATAGTAAAGAGTAAATCATAAACAGAGATAGTAAGTGTTATTTAACAAGTAGCCGCGCTGTAAACTATACTATTTTTGGAAAGGTCAATGTCCAACAGTATATTATGAGGAAGAAGGGGATAAAGTAATATATTTTCTTTTATTTAATTTGTTTCAACTATTAAATACAATACTTACCAACTTGGTTCGAGCTATGGTAAAAACAGCGAAGGTACCGAGCCCGCGACATCGGCAAGAGACGAAGGTGGACTCGGGAATGCGCACTTCACATGCCTTTATATTCCACGTATGTGGTTCTGCTGACGTACGAAGTCCACATGCTAATTTGGATGCTGCAATGTTGATCGTATAAGTATTGAAAGTGTCAAAAAATCTAAAGTGTGCTATAAATTTGTAGCACGTTTTTATTGGTTCTGCTAGTTTTATATATCGCTTTAACTTCTAATCTATTCTAATACTGTCCGGTTTTGTCATACCTGTTTACTTACATATCGATAGTATAATATCCTATTTATACTATACCAGAACTAAAATTTTTTGCTTTTATATTTTTTTAAATAAATAAATAAAAAAAAGTTATTGGATTGTGGTGACAAACGAGCTAACAGTCCATCTAATAGTAAGTAAAAACTGCAGCCCACATTTACCTGTAATCAACTTCTATCGAAGGACGCATCTGAAGTATTGTGAATATCCTAACGACTATCTAAACCCAGGAGTGACTCAGTAAACCCTTTCAACCGTAAGACAACAGTGGCTGCATAGCGACAGAAATGGGTAAGTTAGCGGTATCTAGCCAAAAGACTCCTCAAATAACTTATCTTTATTAAAGTAATGGTAATTATTATTAGAAGTATTGTTTTTACTTTTTTCTAAAACACATTGTAAAACATAAGACAAGTCGCATCCTTACCTATAGCACTGTAGTTCTTGGAATGTGTAAAGAGCAAAGTGACAGAGTGAGGTAAAGTCAAATCCACTCCACCACCATTAGCAGTCACTTGTATTTGCTGTGATGCAGGTATATACTCCAGCTCACGACCGTTCCTGGAAAATGAGCGACTAGGGAATCTGTTAGAATGCAGTGCAAGAATTTTATTTTTGTTTAAGTAAATTAACGCAATTAAAATTAAAAAATATAGAGAATTTTGCAATGTTTTGTCAAAACCAAGTTCCATTACTACCTGAATGTACCTCAAAGTACCTATACTAGCCTAGACACAATAAAGTAATTTTAACACCTAATCGAGGACAGGTCACTTGTTTCAATTTAAATCAAGTATATTATTTTTATTTTATTTACACTTTGCAATGGCAATTGTAATTGAGTCTGTGCTCTGTTGGGAAGATCTAGAGCTGCTGGCCTAAGTAATGTGTGAAATTTAATATAAAACATTTTATGTTAAGTACAACTGCTTTAGTTGACGCTATCTTTTAAATGGATTTGTCCAGCAGTAAACATGCAAAAGATGACGATGATTAAGAAGAAAATTTTTCTAATAATATAATCAAATATCTTTAGTTGTGTAGTCATATTATAAAATAGTAGACCTTTTAGGAGTGTGTTTATTAAATATGCAAAGTGTTTGATAATAATGGCTATATCAAAAGTGTATGAAAATATAAAAAGCATAGTAAAATGAAAAGAAGCTTGGACTTATTCGTAGTAACTTACGTAAGCTCAATTGATCTTCGCAAAGAAGGTAGTCTAGAAGTTAAATCGTGATATTGCACCACAACCACAGAAGCGTTTCCGTTTTTTCCCATTAATTCCACACCGGCAGATGAAAGTATCCATTCATGTGTCCCAAGAGTGGGTGGAAAGTTGAAGTGGGCATCGTTGTCATCTCTTGCCGGTTTCGTTTGTACTGTAAATTGTTGGTTTATAACGTCCACGTTTTCTTTCATTCCCGCCGTTTCGGCAACTGCATTCTGTAGCTCGTATATTTTCTACAAGAGTGTATGAATTAACCTTGAGTTTCTGATTTAGATATGTCTGTTTAAAGTGTTAGTCTGTTGACTGGAAGACAATACGCTGTGATGAGCGGGTCAATGCAGCGACCCGACGTGCCACTCATTGCTAATACACGCTGACGAACAAATAAAAGTCCAATAACGAATGACGCATATTGAAGAGTTGTGTGTTTCATATATATCAATAGACCGAGGCTTAAGAAATGTCTCTTATTCTATAATAGCATTTATTAAAACAATTATTAAAAAGGTCGAGTTTAAATCGAATTGTTTATTTACAAGTATTATAACTTTGTAACTAGATTTCAAACTAATCTTAACTTCTCATTCTAAGGGCATCTGTTACAATCAAAAGGGTTTTGATATTATTACGAAATGTCTGAAATGGATAATGTTCTTGGTCATAAGCCTGGTAATAGTCCTGTGTTGGACATATTACTCTCCCAATGCGAAAATTTGACATAATCGCCTTGCTCGACGAGTTGACTATCACAGTAATAGACACTTCGTTTGTTAACACAAATGTTTACTTTTTTTAGTTGGGAAAGGGAGCAAACGAGCAAGCGATGGAAAGCTCACCTGATGGTAATTACCGTCGCTAACGTACACCTGCAACACCATTAAAGCTACAGGTGCATTGCCGGCCTGGAAGGATATTTAGGGGACGGGAGGGAAGATGGGCAGGGGCATGGGGGAGATGGGAGTCGGCTTCCGATTACCTCACTCACCGAAAAAAACGCAAATGCACAAGATACCTCTACTTCACGCCGGTATTCAGCGTGGTCGTGGTACTGCCCCGGTCGGGCCTCCCCATTCAAACAGTAGCAAAAGCTGCCGCTTGGTTCTATATCATTTCGGTTTGTAGTTGAACTCTGAAAACTAATTCTATAAAACTTTGTACTTTTATTATGTAATTATTGATGTAAAAAGCGACACTAACCTCCTCATCAAGAAATGCATCTGGATGCTTTAAGAGTGTGTCGTAAATCTTCAGTAAAAGTCGAATGCTTTCACTCCTATCCCTTGGATTACCAGCAGATGACAAAAGATACTGAACCATGCTACGAGAATGCCGTAGCGGAATCGCTCCTTCCCCGGGGTGAGCTGGCAGAGATCGTAGTATACCGCCATACTGGTGTGCGATGTCCGATACGTTTGACCATGAGTAACCATAAGATATGCGCGTAAACTGTAAATAATAATTAACTTTAAAAGGTCACTTAGAGGATGAAAAGGTTCATCAATCACTTAAAAGCTTAAAAGGGAAAATTAACCTTTTCGTCTCTTTGTAAGATTAGATTAGCGATAGGATTAGAATCAAAATAATAGAATCGCTGCTTTTTAAGACAAAAATAAGGCGGTGTACTTTCATAATCTTCTTTATCTATAAATATATTATATTTAATGATTAAAACAGATTAAACATCCTGCAAGACGAAGCAGAATGACAGTACGTAAGCGTGAAATTAAAAATTAAAATCTACCTGTTCGTAAATATCTCGTAAAGAGTCGGCAACACAGCCAGAGAAATCAGGAAGCATCCACTTTACACCATGCTGCGTTGTTTTTGGTTCGCAAAACCTAAAAAAAAAATACTTTTTTATTCAAATTCAAATTTAGATGTATTTGTTTTCACGGACGAGTAGCTGGCGATCAAACGATGACGGAAAATCCAACTGAATTTTCCGAACCCTAATCGGAGAGAGTATATAGGGAGCAATTTCATTAGTTAGAAGGTACCATCACTGCGCTCACAAACCCATCCGCCCATTATGGTGAGTACGGGCTAATTTTCAATGATAATCATAGTAGGGCTAAGTAAAGTATATATACTATGGAGAAACATGTACCTGGTAGTTTCCCCAGTGTGGCTAGGCGGGCAAGGCGCAGATGCATGGGCTCCTGGTGCAGTCTTCGGCCAACGAAGTCCGTGTGATGCCTCAGCTTCACATGATTCATCTTTTGATCCGAGAGCCCACATTGTAACTCCTTTCGCATTTGTTCCCGCTACTGATGAAACTTGGCAACGGAATTCGCTGGATTTCTGAATAAGGTTTTACGTCTGTTAAAAAACTGAGTTATGTCAGTCGTTTTCATATTGCATACTCAGTACATCAGATATTAATATACATATCACACTAATATCCATATTCAACAGATATCCGTATTTGCATATATTTTAAGACATGTTTAATAGCATCTTACTTGAACGTTGTAAAGTTTTAGCACACTCCCGGCCGGATATAGATCCTCCCAAACCTCACGTCCAGGGGCAAGTTTTAATAATGTTCTCTCTCTAGCCCAGCTAAAACCCAGAGCCCCGTGTACACGACCAGCGCCAGCTAAACAAGTGATGCTTACGTTATCACCCTGTCAAAAGTAAAAAGAATGGATTAAGTTATATCATGAATCACAGACACAGTCTATAATTGTACAAAAGCACACATTTTTGGCCCTTTCAGTTTTACGTATATTACCCGTTTTAACACGTACACATGCAGCACTATAATATTTCCTGCGCAGTTAACACCGATAACTACCGATAACATCAGGTGGCAGTGGGGATATGCTTTATATATTGGATTATTTAAAAACATGACTTTATGGTTGTAAAAAATTAATGGTAATGTAAGCAAATGAAAATGCGTACTTTGGTAACTGTTAAGGCTGAAGGTACGAGACGTATATCGGGTGGACGCAGTACAATAAGCCTTAACGCCCTACAACGTCGTCTTCCTGCGTCATCGGCAGAACAAGACCATCTTCCACTATCAAGTATTCTTGCTTCAGAAACTCCTAGTACTGACATACGCCTCCCCAATGCATCTTCAGCTACAGTGCGTGTCCAAATATCTCTAAAACAATTAAAAAATAATAATTAGTTCCCGAATTTTAGTACAAAAGTATATAAGTAAATGTTTACTTATTTCATCAATAATGGCTCCACAGTAACCGAGTGGTTAGGGGACCTACCTCCGAATCAGGAGACCCTAGTATATTGAGGGCTCGTACTAATGAGTTTTTCACGTTGTTTTAATTAGCTAAGGTTAAAACGACTAAAATAAGTGTCTACACCTCTAACCATTCTTGAATTATGTACAGAGACGAGAGAGCTTATTTATTTATTTACGTAAATCAATAAACGTTTGTTTAAATTAATTTTTTTTTTATCGGTTTGGAGAGAAATACGTGCTAACAGTGGACTGTTCCTGTGTGTGACGGACATCAGATGAACCTGATGGTAAGTGGCTACAGCAGCCCGGAACACAACAGTAATTACACTGTTTTGTGGCAGAAATTAGTAAAAGTATGGTACCTAACCAGCCAGCTCCTAAGCAGAGAAAAAATCAACCATCAATCACCTGTAAAAAAATATAACATGCACATTGAATTAAAACATACCTAGTAGTGCCATTGAAGTTAATTTTAACGCCATCTTTGTACCATGTAAAGGTTATGTCTGGAGATCCATATGCCATACAGCTAAGAATGAACTCTGAACCTTCCCATACCTCCGGCCTTTGATTGACTATTAAAGCCTGAAAATGAAATGAATTTTTCCGTATCTGCATTCACATGGGATAAAAATGTATAATGAACATTACAATCAAAAAATTCTATGCCGTGTGATAACGGTCTCCTTTCTTTCCTTGGGTGTCGTAAAATTCAATTATGGAAAACCCTTGAAAATCTTATAGCAATCTCCGGAAGCAAACCCAGCAACGAGACTCACCACCCGTCATGTCTCGGAGACGCGAAAATAGGGTTTTAGAAGCCTGTTTAACTACACTGAGTCGTGTCGAATGGGAATGCTTGATCTTTGCCTACACCTATGAGTGAAAGATGTGAATGCTTATATTATAGTTTATTCATGATTACAAAACGTATTTACATGTAAACTGAGAGCCGGTTGCATGTCAAAATGTAAACTTGCTGGTAAGAGTCTTAAACGGTCAGTGCGCGTGCGCGTAGCAGCTAAGCGTGCGAACGCCGCTCTCAAGGCGCCAGCTTCCCGACGAGCACTCCAGACGCGTAGCCATACTGTGCGGGCGCCATTTATTTCCGGAGAACTGAAGCAGAATAATCCAATGGCAGTTCTTTCATTTCTCGAGGGCGCGTGACGTTCAGTTGTGTTTGTGGTAACACACGTATCTGTATTCGTGTAAGCGTGTGCGTGATATTTACTCATGTGCCGCAACTACTTGCGATTGTTATTACTCTGTACCACTACGAAAAATACACACACTAATACAATCTGTATGTACACGATTAATCACAAGTGAAGCTGACTCACAATCATGTGTAATGCAATACAAGGGATTAAGTGTAGGAAATTTTAGCTCTATTATATCAATTTATATTGTGTGTTTTATCCTCAATATCAATTTACGAAATAGCAACAAAGAAGAACAAGCATAACATTATACAATTTAATCTATATCGAAAAATAGATAAAAAATTATCATCATGGTTTCATTATGTACACGCAACAAGTTCACTGCCGAATTAAGAAGCGGGAAGCCTTTGTTCATTCAGCGGTGTTCATTGCCTAAGATTTGTGCAAACAAAAATGGAAAATCCTAAAAAATACATAAGTTTCCCAATAAGACTCATCCATAAGACGCCTAACAAAGATGTTAAAATACAAATAAAGGGATGTAAAAAACTGTGATTTATTTAAGAAATACAAGACCTATGTATGATATTTACCAAGCAACAGGTTACGCAAAAATGTATATAATGCATACTTAAAAGTCATTAGATTACCTATTATATTGTTTAGAAAATATAATTATAAATACAACACGTCTTACCTGACGTTTAAAATGTCTACTTCGTCTTCTAAGGTAATATTAGATATTTTCAAGTAATTTGTTACCTGAAAATATATTATTCTGTAGTTTAACAAGCAATAAAATAAAAGGTAACAAAACTTTTTGATTATAGAACAGAGTAAGTTAGTTTATTTTTTGTACAATTTCCAAAATCACCAATGTGAAATAAAATTAATAGACAAGTAAATATAGTAAAGCTTGCACCGCGAGGGTTCCGTACCACTACAATATAATAACATTAAGCTCATTGTCATCGTGAAATTGAATAATTTTTTAATAATAATAATAATATTTGTTTATTTTCTCCCCACAAAAACAGACCATACATTATTATCTAATGAAAAATTAATATACATTTAGATATCGGTGTGTCTAGTCTAGGATGTGTGAGGAGCTGGTGTCTGAGATAGGCATAAAAAGCCTGTATTACAGATCACCAGGTCCCCACCCCACGGAAAAAACAAGAGCATTATTTAGCATTTGTGGTACTGGTGTTTAAACTTAATGTATAAAGAGCCAACTAATTTAATTTAAATTAAAAAATCAACGTACGCAGGGGATCTTGTAAAATTATAAAAAAAAGGTTGTTCTAATTACAAAACACAGAGGAAGCTATGTCCATGTTGATTATTACCTGTCTGCCAATATCTTGAGTTATATCACTACTTCCTTGATCTACAATCTGTAATCTTGTTTCAAATCGTGCAGATGCTAGAAAAACAAGAGCATATTTTAAGAATGGTGTATCCGCGAGCATAACACGTGGCGGGGGCACTTACTTATTGCGGCATACGAAAGATAAGACAAGAGCTCAGGCCTCCCGAAAAGTCTGGTTCAATATTTATTAATTTATATGTAAATATGTGCTTACTTTAGTTTCATAGAGCGCGAGAGACCTGAGTTCGAACTCCGGTACCGGCACCACTTGAAATGTTAATAGCAATTCTAAGTGTTGTATTTACCACGTGGTCGGCAGTGAAGAAATAGTTTAGAGGAAACTTGCATATTTAAGACATAATAATAAAAAAAAAAATATTTCGAGGAAATGGCACTGGAGCAGCGTTGCGGATCCCTCTCAGATATTTAAGGAGGCCTTCTCCCAGCACTTACAGGTTGCTACTTTACATAGAATACCATAAAATAAATAATATTTAAAAAAATATTTGATTAATGTAATTAAATTATTTATTATTTTATTATATAGTAAAGTAAAGCAGCGATGCAAGATAATGTTCTAAAAGAACATGATTTCTGTTTCCTCCTCCCGTTCATAACGATATATTTCTAGTTTTATTACACATAATATTAAATATTTTTGTTTCGAAGCTTGTAAAATACGCTAATTGTAAATATATATTTTTCCGTTTTGTGTTTTCACTTCATGGTTTGGAATTCATGAATAATAATAACCACTGCGAATGAGTAGTTCGCTCCCAAGCTGTTTCTAAAAGTTGTATTGTAATAATATTTTACTAAAAAAAGAAATAAAGAGGATACCTAAGTTTCTTTGGCCTGTTTTTTCTCCGTCAGAGGAACAACATTACAAAACGGTTGTAGACTTTAAAAAAAATATGAAATTACAATTTACACAAACAACAACAAGAATATGAATTAACAAGTGAAATTTACGTTCGTTTATGTTCGAAGAATAAATTTTTTGATTTGGTAGTAAAAATGATGATTTTTTGTGAACATTAGAAATGAAAATACGAATTTTATCGCGTTTAAAATATGATATTTTGGATTGCTCCAACCACTACATTAGATTTGACAGACCACATTTCCTCGCAAAAGAACACCGCAGTTATTGGAATTAAAAAAACATCCTAATTTCAATAAAGAAGATGGCTGGGGACAAGAGCAAGCATACAACTGCACGACCTCATAATACCGTGAGCTCATTCTACATAGATATGACCAAAAATTTATAATTGTAAAGCTGACGGTGACCGGGTTAACTATGGCATCTGGATGACAAACACTTCAGTGACCACGGATGCTGTAAAGCACCTGAAACATCGGGATTTAAAAAAAACTAATTAAACGCGATAAAATCCGTAAAGAAATTGTGTCATTTCTAATGTAAATTTTTTGTTTGAAATTGGACTTAAAGCTTCAATGAACATATAAACAGAGTTTCTTATACATACTTAAGTCGCTTTCTTTCGGGTTACAGTCGCAGATGTTTGTTGTCTTGCATCCCTCAAAACATTCTTCAATTCCACATTCTAAAAGAAACATTTTGATTAAATTATTCAGAGCAAAATATGCAAAACAATGAAAATAACTAAACACATATTCATTAATGTCTGAAGAAAATAACTAAAGTTTATATTTACGCGTCAATTACTGTAGACATAAACCGTTGATTAGTCAGACAAACATGAATATAAAAACGTAGCTACAAAAAAATAAGGAGCGTATTAATTTTTACCTTAAATTTTAACCTTTCTTACCTGGCGTACTGCCAGACGACGTGGCGTGGCGGTCGCATGTAGTCGGAAAATCCATCTAACAGTGCCGAACCCAAAACTTATTTTGACTTGCTGCAAATCAGTATTAGTTGTAGCACTGATAATACTGATTTCCAACTAAGGGATTGTGCTTTCCAATCTTTTTGTATAGCATAATTTGTCCCACCTGTCTGCTAGCACGTATAAGGGAAAATAACACCCAGGGGCTTATCCGTTATGCCACAAATATTTCACAAAAACTCCGTGCGATGTGATACGAAGTCTTCGTCATAATTGTCACCTACAAAACATGGCTTCGTTTATGTCCACCATGTCTTGTATAAACGAAACCATTTTGAAAAATAACAGGGTATGCTTTTATGGGAGAATGATCTGAAAGGGAAATTGTGTGAAATTTTTTGCGGCATAGCGGATAAGACCTTGGTAGTGAAATTGTATGAAACACAATGTCATAACAATATAATTTACATTGTTGCGACATGTTATACTAATGTTATACGTTGCCTCAGTGGTACACATTTTGATAATTTCAATGCATTTTTATAATTCTCTGTGATACTTATTTCACTTTATAAGTTAAATTCTCCTCGCTACACATACATACCAGGTGCAGCAATCTGCGACTCGCAGAGGTCACCCGTGTAACCGGGTGCGCAGATACAACTCACTGCAGCCGGACCCATCTGTCTGCAGAATGTAGCTTTGATAAGTAAAATTCATAATGTTTCTATTTATAAAAACTCATTTACGTTTTGCAGGGTCGCTTTCTGCTTGCTTTTTATTTTGCAACAAACTTGCAAGTAGTATGCGGCAAATTTAATGAACATTAGTCAGGCACTGAGAAACATTTTACGGTTTTCATTCATGTTTTATATTGTATATAAAAAATACTATTCTCTAAATAAAAGGTACCTGCAATTTCCACCATTTTTGCACATATTCGAGGTTTTCGGGCATAAAGGGCCAACACCGCAATCGGCTCCGGTGTATCCCTCAAAACAGGAGCAGAAAAATTCCCTAAAATTAAAACATATTAAGATAAAAGAAAAGTTCACACGTTTTTTGTTTTTTGTGTTTTAATAATGCATGGTTATTAATAACAACCTTCAATGTCAAATATTTAACATTATAAAAACCCTACTCTACGTGGTACGGTGCCAAGATTCTTAGCGGCTTGCTCAGTGGTTACATAAATACTTAACCTATGAAAAAAAACCAATCTGCAACAGGAGCAAAAATTTACTTCTACGCCCAAAATCTAATATTATTATGCATTATAACATAATGTCAATAATTAATATAATTTTATCAACTGAATGATTTCGGTCACGGCTACAACTTTCAAACACCTTGTTCGGCCTTGTTGACTTTGACTTTGATTTTGACAGAGTCGGAAGTTGATAACTGCGCAGAACATATAGTGGCGGAAGTGTATATGCAAACACGGAGGCATTCGCTAGTCTTTACTTTCCGGCTTAATACTATTTCGGCAGTTGTCAACTAAGTAGGAAATATAATAGCACCGGAAGTGTACGCTCAAATACAGACACTCAACGTCGATGTCGATGTAAAGCAGTTGCGATAAGATCAGAGGAAGGTGCAACAAAAAACAACCACTTATATTTTTGTAATTTGAACCTTATATCCAGGGCTGAGTAGTCTGATACTCTGACTACTTAACCCCGTGGTTAATTATACAATGTATGCCAATTAAGCCCTTGTTTCCGTCTATCATTGATAGATCACGTACCTCACTGGAATCTAAATAAAGTTCTGGAATAATTCACCACTAACTTTGGCATGATGATGAAAGTGATTTCAAAGTGTACTTTCTTATATTTACGAGAATAGAAATAGACTTTGAAATTGTGCTAATTTAAGAAATCTAACTATACATAACGACGGGAAAAAAATTGTATTGAAAGCTTACTTATAATCATGTCTAGCATAGCAATGTCCTAAGAGTCGACATTCAATTGCACTGCAGGATGTTGGGCCAGGCGGGTCTTGTGGTTTCTGCACGACGTACGTCACGTTGAATCCGAATACCGAGAGCAGACCAAGCGCTCGCAGTTGGGTCCCTTCTAATCTATCTAAAATTAATTCTACGACCAACACGGGGCTTTGGACCTAAAAACGATAATACCCGTATTAAAAACAAAGACAAACTTTGAAAACAATACAATATAGGAGATATAGAGGAAGTATATACATCACAGGTCAATCAGTGCCATTAAAAACATAAATTTTAAGTTCAATTTAACATGATGGCACGCCCACATTTAATAAATGTTTCGATTACTTACAACTCCATATCAGTATTCATATTAAATATACGTCTTTTATTAATATTTTAACATAAATTCAGATTTGACAGACGTTATTTTTGTAATAAGAACTACAAAGTCAGGAACTACGGGCAGAAAGTTCGCTTCCTTGCTTATTTGAAATATATTTAATGTTACCTGTAACCATTTTATTCTCGTGATGTTTTCCTCGGTTACTGTTAAAGCCCTTCTCTCGCCCAGTTTATATGATTCATCGTAATACATGTATTCGGTAAATGTCAACCCAATTGTGGTGTACTGCTGTGTAAAATATATAGATATAGTACCATTAACTATATCATGCTCTATGATCCATCGGCATTTTATCGGTACTGGAAAAGGATTTGGAAAGTTTGGGGTCTGTATAGTCCCCACATGCCCTCTTAAATGTCCGCCACATGTTTGAGGCCCTTGGTGTTCCCTGCTGTTTTGTGAATATGCGTTGTCAAAAGCGAAGGCGACAAGTGTAATGCTAAGCAAATGCCGCATCATAGACCTGTTAACAAAACAAAATAATTTTATAGTTTTTTGCGAATATATATATTAAGGTGCTACTTTGCAGCACACATACGCCGGGTATATTTTTAATTAAGTCAGTTTTATGCACAGCGCTTAAAAAAAAATCAACATTCAAGTTACTAAGTGGTCTCTCAGTTTCCGGAATATAAAAGCTTCCGGTTTGTTATTCAAAGATGTAATTCGTGGATGCGGGAATGTACGTTATTTAAAAACGAGGATCTACAAAGCGCTTTCATTTTATTTACTATAATTAAATATGAAATTCTTTTAAATTAATTTTGTTAAATATAAATATCTTCTCTTTCTTCCTTAACAGACTGTCATAAGTACCGTAAACAGTTTATAATGAAATATTTTCCGTAATTTCCGCGCTTGGCAAGCGGATTAGCAATCGCACCCTGCGTACCTTAGACACTGTTGCCCGTTACTAGTCTAAATAATTTATTGGAAGTGGTATTTGCTAACGGCTCCAGAGAAGTTTTAATCCTATAGGTGTAGCATAGCATTTACCAAGGGAAACAAAATATGAAAATCACTAAAAAGCTCCGAGGCGGAAATGTGTTTGTATACGCTTAGTGCCGTGCCATATAGAAATCCGTAAACTGTGCCTACTCTTCGGAATATGTTTATAATTATATGATTATGATTTTGTTTTAAGTATTTTAATTAAAAAATATTCTTCAACTATGGTTATTGAGGTACAGTTTATATACAAACAGTCGTCGCCTTTTAAAAGGTTACTTAAAGTAAAGATCTTCATCACTAGAGAGGGGTACCGGCACTGCGCTCACCAACCAGCATGCCCACCGTGGTGAGTGTGGGCAAAGCTTTTAACATATCTATGACGTCTTTTTTTGGCACTTTCTCGACTTTTTACTGAAAGAAGTTGACCGTATAGTATCGTCGCAAGAATCTGCCATCCCCGGGTCGTAAGCGGCGACTAAGACAAGACAAGACAACACTGTCATGTATGCATCTACGGTACGTGGTGTCTGGTACTGGAATTGCTAAGTCGCTTGCCGCGTGGCAAATCCACCCTACAGAAGATGCGTATGTCCTGCAATGGATTATTTACAGGCTGGTAAGGTAAGGTAAGGCTGGGCTTTAAATATGTTGACGAAGAAAAATATTATATAAAATATTATTAGTGCAATATCCGTACCCGCTCTTATGGAGAAGTTCATCTAACTAAATGCCACACAATGGTCAAATCATTTAATTCCTGCATTATCATTACGCTAGATGTGGTTAACCATTGTCACCGATTTATTATTACGATGATCAAACGTATTTTTGATATGCAAATTTGTATCAAAATTATTGCGCATATTACTGGACCGTATGTAACGATTGAATTATATTAGCTATACAGCTTATAAAAGTTACATTACATTTCACTCACTAGGATACGATACTGCGTTATTCTAACATTTCGCATGTTCTGTTTGATGACAGTGTTCGAAAATCAGCTAACTCTTCTAATTTTGCGGATAACTAAATTCTCAACATTTAAGTAATAATATACTTGGCATATATAAGGCACTTGTGGATACCGCTGTTTCCTGGAATAACTCTGGATGCTCAACTTCACTGGGGCCGCCGTATCCAAACTTGCTAGTAAACTTAGCTCTGCAGCATATGCTCTAAGGAAAATCCGAAATTTGACTGATTTTCAAACAGCTAGATGAGTTTATTTTAGTTATTTACATAGCATAATGCCGAATGATATTTTACTGTGGGGACATGTAGCTGATATAGAAACAATATTCATCTTGCGAAAGGGGTCTATAAGAGCTATTTACATTATAAATTGAAGGACTTCTCGTAGAGATAATTAGAAAGAAATAAATATTCTGTAATTGGCCTTTCAATAGATATATGAAAATTAAATGTATGTATATTAGAATATAAATACATTTAAAGATTTAAGATAACTGATGAACATAATGTGAATACTAGAAACAGACACAAGCTTGTAATGACAGTTACTTGACTTCATAGAGTCAGCTACTCATTTATGGGGCAATGTATACGATAGTACAACTAAATCGCAGTTGGTGCATGTGTCTCTTCCTATCAAAAAGAAAAAAAATATTAAAAATTTATAAATAGGTTACATTATAACGTAAAGGAATACGATTGTAATCCCTGGGAATGAGTCGGTCGCTCTCAAGCTGTTTCTAAGAATTCTATTGTAAAAATATAATATTATTGCTAAAAAAAATAGAGAATACTTATAAAGTTTCTTTCGCCTATTTCTTCTGCGTCAGAGGAACCTCATTACGAAACGGTGGTAGATTAAAACAAAATAATGATATTTAACAAGTGAAAATTATGTTCCCACTATAGTGAATAATAAAGATTTGATTTAAATTAGTGACATTAGTCAAATCAAATCAAGTAGAGCCGTGGTAGCCTAGTGGTCAGGGAGCTCCAGTGACCTGGGTTCGATGCCCGGTCCCGGCACCACTGAAATTGTTAATAGCAATTTTAAGTGCTGTATCTACCACGTGCTCAGCAGTGAAGGAAAACATCGTGAGGTAACCTGCATGTCTGTCAACAACCCGCACTAGAGCAGCGTGCGCGGGCCTTCCGGCTCCTAAACCCTCTCATATACTTGTATTGAAGGAGACCTTTGCCGAGCAATGGGCACTTACAGGCTGCTACTTTGCTTTTTAGTGACATAATCTTGAAAATCACAGTTGTGAGTTGTGACGCGCTGCAGCAGTTAGGGGCTGCATCGGGGTATCGGATGCCTAACAGGTGGTAGGTATCAAACACTGCGATCCCTGACTGATAGAGCTTGTTAATTAAGCAATAGATTTTTAATGGGATAAAGATATTTTTTTTAAATTTGAAAAATTACTCTCGCCTTTTAATTCCAATGTGGGATTTCCTGTGTCTTGATAACTAGATGGTGACCATATAGATATATACCTACAGATAACCAACCACATATTTATATAAATAAGAATAATTGATTATTCATATATATGAATACATGATTGTTTATCTGGTTATACAGTTTATTTATATAAATAAACATCCATGACACGGTTACAAATATTGATACTCATCCTACAAATATTTGCCCCTAGTGGGATTCGAATCGGCAAACGACAGCTTCGAAGGTTTATTACCTACCAGGATACCTGACCGTCAAAAATTACTTCCTCATTAAATACGGGTTTAGCCATAACAAATTATTAATCATTCTTGTATTTAGGAATTGTTAATTAACTCCAACAGTTAAGCGCCAATCGCTAGTTGGATGCCACAACTTTCCATGTGTAACAGAATCGATTCGATCAAATCGATTTCGATAAATTCACAATAAATCCAATCTCCAAAATACCTATACCTTTTTATACAGAAAATTATTGGTTTTGACTATTTTTGAGATGATACTATTGACTTATAAATAAGAATAAAAATCGTTACTGAATGAAATTTCACAAATTAAACTGTAAATTTTCAAAAGGTACTAAAACAATAATAAAGGGGAAGCGCGAGACTTCTGTTATATATTTTTTATTGAATTATAAATAAGCATCCGTGGTACACAGACAGATCGTTCGCTTCGCGTTTCGCGTCATTTAGCGACATTTTACCGTTTCACGTGTAAACAAGAACCATAACAAATTTTGATTACATGCAACGTTTGAAGTCACTCAGGATCTCAGATAAAGTTTACAAAAATTACCGTGAACTTAAAATATCGCGTCTGAATATCAAAACAAAAAATCGGTTTACATGGTCAAATGAATCCTTCGATGAGACGCCAGTAAAGTCTGGTACACACTATAGTTGAAATAAAAAAAAATATTGCCTCATTTATTGCACAACTCAAGACTACTAGATTTACTGCAGATACATGAACATGCTACAACTATAGACTACTAGATTAGACTAGATAGATTAGCTAGCGGTCGACATACTGTACTGTAATTTTATGAAAAAATAAACATAAAAAAAAATTATGAAAGAACAAGTAAAATAAATAGCAAAACTTAACATAAAACATTTAAAAGTAAGTTGCTTATAAAGCATAGTATGTATCTACTTCATCTAAATACTTCTAGGTTTTGTGCACCTGACTGCATGGAAAGCAGGCATTGTTTTAGATTAAGAAAAGAGCACTGTCACTGAAATACAGATTCTAAAACCTAGTACAGCCATAGTTGCTACATTATTCTGTATATGCACACTTAACTAGCCCATAATATTACAAATACTTTTCTTCGCAAGATTGTTTAACTGAATAAATATATATATAACGTAATCTTTAAAAGTTTTAAAGTAGGTGAAGGAATAACGTAAACACTCTTAGAACATTCTCTGTGACGTTTTAATCTATATTATCCATCAGAAACAAAGAACACTGAGCTCAAGTGTTTTGTAACTGAGCTTAACCTCGACAGCATACAGTTATACCAGAAATAGTTATTCAAGTGCCATAAGTCCTGATATGACCCATAACAATAGAAATTCTATTGTTATGTTTCAAAGTTATGACATGTGAAGTGATAATATGTAATACTAAGCTATTAGTAGTAGTTAGTAGTAAGTAAGTAACACGTTAACAGGTTTAGCCTCTAATTTAACTATTTAAACATCGCACCAAGAAAGATAACACCATCAGTAAAACATTTAAGTTTTACGTCTGTAATTAGTATCTTCCCAATTACAGGTACCCTCTTCCGACTCCCGATCCTCCTTCCCATCCTCCAGATATCCTTGGCGATGGTAATCACTAATGATCAGGTGAGCCGTTAGCTCGTTTGACCCCATTTACATAAAACAAAGTGCTGCACGACAACAAGCATTGTGTCTCGCGACTACGTCACAGTGACCGTGCGAAGCTGGCCACGGTCGAGCAGCCTGCTTTATTACCATACACCAGATGCAACCAGAAAGATGGATCAGTTTTCACCTTCGTCAAGTGTAACGGCCCTCTAAGATACAGTAGTGTAGCTTCGGCATGTCAAGCAAGTCCTGCACGACTTGCTTGACATGCCGGATTCGGGATCCCCGCCTCCCTCACAGTCACCGAGTGAAGCCATTCACAGTCGAGCGAGTACCTGCTTACCGTACCGTCAGAGTCGTTATGGACAAGATTGGCTGTGCAATATCCCTACAATACAAGATGCAGGAGTGTACAAGCTTGATTGTGAATGTAGTCTCTTTCACATCCCATACAAAATGATCATTAAAAACCCGTGTCAAAGGAACATACAGATAATGTAAAACATCGACGCTCAAAAGAAAAATGATTCCGGCCAAGGATAATTCTCGAGGTTAATGAATTAAAAATTAAAATCTTAAACTCAATAGAGAAATGGCTGAACGCGGTGTCATGTGGTGTGGTTGGTAATATAAAGTTATAATAAATATGATAAAATCCGTAAGCAATGCTAACATTTCAAATGATAAGTGATAGATTTTATTTTACTTTTTGTTTTCTATGTAATATATCTTTCATTCTAATCGATTCAAAAATCAATCGTTTTTGGAAAGAATCGCTATTACTAATGTACATATGTTTTCTCGAAATAAATTATTACAACTTAAAGCAGTCAAGCGGCAGTAGTAGCTTTTAAGACGCGGTAGAGTTACTTTGCAGTAGTGCGTAAATTCTATCAAGAGATGTTTATTACATGGAATGGAAGAGCAACGAGACAGTAGTGCTTAAAATATACCTAGCAGGTTGCAGTACTACTACACTGCAGCTGTGCGCAAATTCTACACAATGATTTGCAAAACGCTAGAGCAACACTACAAGAGTGCGCAAATAGAACAAAAAAGCTTATAAACATGGTACTCACATTGCGATAGAGCCATATCAACGCTTTTACAGGGCAGAGTTTGACTCTATTTGTGCGTATTAACTGCAAGAAGCTTTTATGATGTGGCAGAGCCACGCTGCAGATTTACCGACATTCATCCAAGAAGGTAAAGAGATATGTAAATTTAAAATTCAATTGGATACTATTTACTTTTTGATAACTTTAGGCAGTGAACACTTAACAAAGGAAAAACAAACATACGTTGTTATTATGAAATATTATTTATTTTTGTTGAATTTAAATTATAAGCAATATAACTAAATTCCTTTTTTTGTACAATAAAAGTGATATAAGGTTAAGAAAAAATGCCCTGAATGGTAAAAAGCTACAACTAGATTTGTATATATTAAGGCTGCTTCTCGCATTCTAAACTGACACATTGCGGTCCCAGCTGAAACTAAGAAACCGTTTTATCATTTATTGCGTAAGTCGGAACATTGTTACAGTATATGGACCATAGTACTCGAATATGTATACTTAAGGATAAGGATTGTATACAGAAGGTAAGATAAGCATTAAAATGAGAAGAAGTTATTAGTGAGGAGAACGCCGGTATGAAATAAATCAATGTCTACGTTGCGTGATGTAACATCGTTATATAATAATAATTTAGCCGATACATTCGTTTAGAGGCAGCTATTGATAGTAGAGCTGACTTCACGCAGATCAAATGAAAGTGGGCGTACGTACTATTTAACTCAGTAGTTCAGGACAGACAAAATATCCTTTCGCCTGAAAGCGGTGGCGAGCGCAAATCGACAAATCCTTCCCTCCACGTAGGTCCACGTATGTTTATTTCTTTTATGATTGTTAAGAGACTGCTGAAGATGATATTGAAACACGTTTTCTGACAACGCTATGAACAACTACCAGTATTGTAAGTAGTTTCTTTTAAAAAATAGTTTATAAATACTACTACATAAAAAGTCAAATGATCAAAAACTTAAATTTTTAGGACACTTAACTTTCGAACCATTATCAAAATTATCGTGTGAAGCTCTGAAACTGAAACTTACACTTGATCGGTTTCTAATTATACCACGAGCAACTAAATTGTTAAAAACCCATAAAAAAATATACTATTACATTTATTACTGCCATTATATTCAATTTAAACAAATTTGAATATAAATCTCTGGCTAAATAGTAACGAGAAATTGCATAATATCAAACAAAAAGTTTATTGAGTCATATATAAAATCAACTATGTCCGATGCCTTCATTTTAAATGGCGCCTGACTCACAGACCAGTTGGAACTGAACGGAGCGGATCGGGCATTGATCTCCGTAATGATAAAAAGTGTTGAGTCCAAGGTCAGCTTCAGGGGCAGGCCTAACTCACGATTTCACTCGCTACTTTATAAATCTCAAAATACTAGTAGGAAGAAACATTTATGAAACGATACTGAATATATTTAAAGTAAAAGTAAATTAATATCAAACTGCTTCGCTTTAGTGTCAGGAAGAAGCTAGCACAGGAGAAGTGTGGTGGGCAAGTTTCCTCACTCTGTTTTCTTTCACTGCCGAGATGTGATCTATACATTCAAATAATTTTAATGAGTCGGTCTATAATTTCTAAATAATTGCTTATTTCATACCCCGCATGATTATTTGCATGATATTATGTTTGGAAAAATGTTAAAATTTATATATGCATTAACAAAATAAATCTGTTTTCAAGTGCAAACATAGTTAAGCCAAACATTTATTAAATCGTAAATTAAATCAATTTCTGTACTACCAACAATTTTGATTACATGTTAAGACATTTAAATTTAAAGAAATTGCAACACCATATTCAATTTAGTTTCACACGGGGTTGCTCTACAACCTATGCCGGCGTAGATCTGATTATGCATATATTTTTTTTTTTGCACGTAGTAAAGTCAAGTGGTGGCTTTTGCTGCTGCTCGAATCGGCCGTCTCGACCGGATTAGTACCACGGCCTCACAGAATAGCGGCGTGAAGTAGGCATCTTTTATGTTTCGTTCGGTGAGTGAGGTAACCGGAGGCCTACTTCAACGTTTCCCATCCCCTTCTCCTCATCCTCCCTCCGTTCTCTCAAATATCCATAAAGACCGGCAACGCACATGCAGCTCCTCTGGTGTTGCAGATGTACATAGGCGACGCTAATCACTTACCATCAGGCGCGACACTTGCTCGTTTGCCACCTAACCCATAAAAAATGAGGAATTTGTGATCTCTCCAAAGCCTAAACGATGAAAATCATGAAACACTCATCAGGAAACTTGGTAGGGGATAAACATAATATAGTATTATTAACTGATGATACATCATTCATTTTTAAATCAAGCGACAAGTTGCTATACACGTCAAGGTGAATAATATACGTATATATTCACGCCTTGTTCTCAACGGGGTATGCAGAGACAATCTTCTTCCACTTGCTACGATCCTGTCATACGTCTTTCGCTTGTCCCACTTTCATCAATCTTCGCATGTATGCTCGTTAGTTTAGAGTACTCTTGACATGGCCTTTTTCTAGAACGTCTCCGATTTGATCGTGAAATGTTCGCCTAGGTCTTCCTTTCCCGACTCTACCATTTACACTCGCCTCACATATTTGTTTCGTCAACCTACTTTCATTCATCCTCTCCATATGTCCAAACCAGCTCAGCATCCCTTTCTCAATTCGTGTCACTACATCGTCTTTCACGCCACAACACTCTCTGATCATATTATTTCGAACCCTGTCAGTTATCTTCACGTCATACTTTTTTACGCTCTCATTTCTACTGCATTTGTCCTGCTTTCATGCCTCTTCTGCCATACCCAGCTTTCGATTCCATGTTAGTATTGGTACCAATACCCCTCCGTCTGGCTGTTCATAAATGTATGCAATGCCCTATTCACCATATTACCTGCCATCGCTCTCCTTTCAATGTCACGTTCGTACCTTCCATCTCTCGTAAACATTGTTCCCAAGTAAACAAACTCATTCACTTGCTCTAAACTATCTTCCCTAATCTTGATACATACTTCCATCATCCTCTCCTCTCTTTCAAACACCATATCCTTTGTCTTATTAACGTTTACATTAATTTCCATTCTTTCGAGTGCCCCATTCATTATTGTCACCATTGCCTCCACTTCCTCAGCCGATGACGCAAGTAAGACTTGATCGTCGGCGTAGAGCAAACATTTAACAAGCAACTCATTCATTCTTAGTCCACAATCCCTCTCCTTGAAATCTGTCAAACAAATATCCATGAATAAATTGAACAGCCATGGGGATGCTACACAGCCCTGTCTAACACCTTAATGGATATCAAACCAGTCCATGTACGCCCCGTTAAGTCTGATACAAGCTCGGGAACCCTCATATAGGGATTTCAGTGCTCGTATCAAAAAAAAAAAAAGGAGAATAATGCTATGTCAAAAAGAGTTTAGTGGCTTAACGCTAATAAATTGCTTTTAAAAGGCAATTAAACTAAATGTATTAAAATCTCTGATCTGTGTAGGATTATGGATCTTATATAAACAAAATTACTGTATGTGTCACTGATTTCGAAACAACTAAATTGTTCTTAGCTCATATGAATATTTGCACGAAACAAAACTTTAAAATTTTTTGGCTGTCCGTCTGTGTGTTTTTCTGGTATAATCATGGAAACTGCTGAACCGATTTCTTTTATTTTAGCTGTGGCACGTGCGGTGTCTCCGCACGCACTGCATCTAAAAGGTCAGATGCAGCTACGATCTTATCGCATAAGCATTACATCGTTCGTTCAGTGCATCGTGCTCGTGGTGGAGGGAGGTGACACGGGTGAATGCGCCTGCGCGCCATAGCATTCGGTATATCCTGCGCAGTTCACTGCCGACAGCATTCGGCAATAATACCGTAGTTAAAATCGGCAAGGATGACAATATACAATTTATTAAGTCGAACGAAAACTGATAAAATTGCCAAGGCCAAAAAACTGTTATAGTAGTATATAGCAGCTTCGATACCAGATACTTGAATATTTTTCTTTATCTATGGCTATATTTTCTTAAAGGAGTCTGGGGAGTGAAACGGCCTATCACCTTCCAGTGGTAAACTTACAAATGCCAAAATGTATAAAAAAAAGTAATGCTCACTACATAATTGATATTATTTAAATAACAACCATAAATGTCAATAATAATGAAGATGAATAAATAAATGAATGATTCAGACTGGATTTAGTAATTTTTTTGACTAAATTTGGAAAATAGTAGTAAAAGTCTGTTAATAAAATTGGTCCCACCGCAGCTACACACAAAATATTTATTGAATATTGTTGTTGGAATATTTTACTATAATTACCTACCCTGAAAATCTTCGAATTGTATTCAGTACTAGTAATGTTAGTACAGTTTTTAGGTTAGTAAATAAGTAAAATTAACGTCTGTAGCAAAACTAAAAATAAACTCAACATACTTCATAAGTATTTCTCGGTATGTTGTGTCGATGTGTGGAATGATTAATTCATCATTATACATTTAAATATTCATTTGTCAATCAATGAAATTTGAGAGAGTTTAGCCGTGAAAGATGCATCTAGCTGCTCCAGTACAGGTTGGCTTTGGACTTGACATGTGCTCTATAATATTCTTTCATCCTTTTATTTAACAGCCACAGGTTTTATTAGAATTCTTTCTTGTGATAAAATCAGCACTTAAAATTGCAAAATAATATTTTAAAAAGTTGCCGGCATCGGAATTTGAATCCAGTACACAAGTTATCGCAGTAAGAGATAAATAACTCGAAAACAATATTCAATGAATAAATGACTACAATCAATTAGGTCTGTTTACAATAACTACAAACTAAACATTTCAATTATCATAAAGCCCTGTACCTCTTGACATGGTACCATGAAACCTGGCTGCATTTCCACCATGAACGGTTAAACATAATCTTTCTGCGAGAAACGAACTTCTTGTCACGTCGCGTGTACTGCCTTTAGATATTGAAATATCCTCGCCGGGACAGAGACTTTTTCGTACGTCTCTTACCTCCGTCCGCAGCAAGAGTCAAGCGATGGGCATCGCTGTTACGATTACCACCAGACTTACACAATAGATAGATGATATACTGATGGTAGAACTAATAATACAGCGATTTATAAATCTATAGGATATAGAATTTTCAGGCCCTAAATTACAAACGGAAAACATTTAATAAACTGTCCTTGAGTTTCAACTCCGTTTCGACGTTTAAAAAATAAAATACTTTTACTGTGACCTCGTTACACTCATGGCCTTAATGTCAACACACGGGTTCTACTACGACGTAAGCAAACATGTTAGTACGTTTATTTATAAACATAGTAGATGCTATACTTTTATTTACAATGATGAACAATAGGGTTTACGGATTTTTATTACGTAAATGCTTTTCAATGATAGAGAAACAATTTGTTTACTACACATCTACTACATCAACGTAAATCCACTGCCGAATATAGTCCACTCCAAGAAAGCACAAGCTAAAGCCGGTATACATTTCTTGCAAGAGTTGCTCATACTCATCCCGCTAGTCAAGGGAATTGGTGAGATATCATCAGCAATCAAATAGTTAGAACATATTTTTTAGGAAGTTCAATTATTTAGATCAGGAATCATTCGATGACGCCCTTATGGGATGGAGACACTGTTAACTTTAATTAATATTTTTTTATTTTATTATGGTGTACTTCTATATTTACTCATCTGATTGGGTTGTATATACAAATAAATATAGATACTAATAAATACCATATATAAATTATATTTTGTAAATTATATATGTAATAAAATTAAATAGATAACTAAAACAAAACCAGATGGAAGCCCTCGGCAGGGGAGACCAGACAGCCGCGGGTTAGGGAGAAAGGGAAAGAAACCGGCAGACAATGCGAGCAGTATCGAGTAGCACCGCCTTCTGCATTTGAGCTCGGAGCGGTCCGTCACGGAGTCCCAGCCGTCTCAGATGTGCCGAGAGGCTGACTGGGATTAACTCATTCGCAGAGACGGCGATCGGAATAATTTCGGTCAGCATACCACCCCACATGTCGGTTACCTCGTGAGCCAGGTCCAGACATTTTGTCTTCTTGTCTGTTTCGGCTTTCACTTGGTTCTCGTCATATGGAATGGTGATGTCGACCAAAAATATCCTCGACTGTGCCCGGTCCATCAACACGATGTCAGGCTTGTTTGCATGAATCGTCCTGTCAGTGATAATGGACCGGTCCCAATAGAGCCTAGCGCGGTAATTTTAGAGCACAGCTTCCGGCGAGTATTTAAAGTAGTAGTCTTCGATCCACGAGACCGTATTTTAGAGCGAGTTCCTGGTGTAGGATCCTGGCCAATAGGTTCTGTCTGTGCAGATACTCAGAGTTAGAAAGCGCTGAACAACCGGAGATGACATGCCGAAGCGACTCCCCGGGACGGCGACAAGCTCGACAGATGTCGACGGTGCCATCCCTAAGGAGGTATCTCCGATAGTTGTTGGTCTTAATAACCTGATCCTGTATCGCACAGACAAAACCCTCGGTTTCCCCAAAGAGGTCACCAAAACGCAGCTAGTTTAGGGAGGCGACGATATCTACGAAAGGCTCATGTAGACTTGTAGAACCTCCCGTAGAGCTCTTTTTTCTGTACTGCCGGGTCCTGCCATTGCTCGTTGGCCAAGGATAGAGGGGTAAGCCCTTTATCACAACTAATGACGTCCGAATAGTATGCCTCATCCGGTCTCGCTAGGAAGTAATTACGGACGCTGCACACTTCGCGATTGTGCATGGTGAGCACCATGCTTCCGCGGCAAGTACAGCCTCATCACTGACGATCTCGGATGATGCATCCTGTGGGTCGTTATGATTAGGGTCGTGCAGACTTTTCTGTCCAGGGCGTTAAGTTCGGTTTGAGTCCACCTGAGTATGCCAAAGGTATAAACGAGGACTGGCATGACCCAGCCGTATTAAACACTTTTGTCCGACGCGCAAAAAAGAAGTCGCGAACCGTTTGTTTCATGCCAGCCTCATCGATACCTATGTTTTGTGACATACTCAGGTATCGGTATGTATCAGCCTCGGAAAGGATCCTAATGTTAACGGGCATGTTACAAGTCTATGTCCTCAGAATTAGAGACCTTTCGACGTGGAGGACCGCACACTTATCCGTCCCGAGCTCCATTCTGATTGAATTGCTAAAATCGCAAGTGATTTTCAGCAATTCCATCAGATGGGAGCGATTGGTGGAGAACAACTTGAGGTCATCCACGTAGAAAAGGTGGGTCACTTTTGTACCTCCCCTCCGAAGCTGAAATCCTCTCCCTGAGTTCTCCAGTACCGTGCTGAGAGGGTTCAAGGAGAGGCAGAACCATATCGGACTCAAACAATCACCCTGGAAAATACCCCTTCGTATCCTTACCTGGTATTCCGCAGCCGTCATCCGCTCACCTAGATGGCAAAGAATCGTGCTCCATTGCCCCATACATTGCTCGAGGAAGTCTTTTACTGTACAGTCTACCTTGTACAGCTCTTTAGCCACGTATGAGGTACCGAGTCGAAGGCCTTTCTGTAGTCTATAGAGGCGGCAGAGAAGTTCCGACGGTTGCGTTTAACCATCTTGCCAATGACCGCGTCAATGAGGAGTGGTTCCTTGGTCCAGCGACCGCCACTCCGACATCCATTATTATGGTTAGTATTAAAATATTCTATTTCTACAAAGGCCTCCATATTTTTTAAGTAGGATGTAAACCATTGACGAGCTATTCGAATTCCTATGACTTAAGAATTTCCTTGCTGCTAAAATTGTAGAATGTTTTTTTTGCAAAGATCATTTCGGCTTTTTAAGATTTTATATTTTTCACAGAAGATTCAAGGTCATTATAAGGGTTTGCTTTTGATTGTTTTTCGTGTATTGGTTTTATTATAACCGTCAACTGGTCAGATTGGTCAGCTGGCCGATCATTGTCGTGTTCCACACATATCGATGCAAAACAAAATATTAAATGCTTTATATATATTAGTCACCAGTCAAAGTTTGTGGTTCTGCTGTTAGGATTTTTTTTATCTATATTTTTATTTGTAATTTCTCATTTTCTTTTGAACGTTAGTGTGCTCCACCCCACACATATTTTTTATCTAATTGGTATGGTGCTTTTTTTTCTGGTTAATATCATTAAGAATAGTTTTATTTTTAAAATTTACAATCATCTGAGAAGTTGTTATAAATTAAAAACTAAGACGAGACTGCAGCTCGGCGCAACTAACGACTCTGTTTCATCAGACGACAGCTATAAATAGCTTCAATGAAATTAGAACTGCACCACAGTGAAAGTGAAACTGTTGAAAAGCATCTGTTACAATACAATGAGCGCAAATAAAATACGGCCTACTTTATATAAATAACTACAGCACTTATTTACAAATGGTTATGAGTCTGATTTCGAACACGTCGACAACTTCCGAACACTTTCGGCAGTTATTTACTTCGCAGGACATATTTATAGAGCCGCAAGTGTGCGCGCAAACACATAGTCACTCTATAGCCTTTACATTCCCGTATTCGATGTAACAGTCAGACGATATCAACAAAGGAAGAGTCAGATGCAGTGTCATAGACACTGACGCAACACAACCAATCCCCGAAAACCAACCATTTGTTTGTTACATAAATATTAACTCCAGCTGTGATTCGAAACCAGGTCTCGCGACTCAATCGTCAGATTTGCTAGCTAGTAGCTTTGCGGTCGTCAATAGCGGCAGAGATATGTTATAAAATGTTCGTAATTAGTTATTTTTTTAACTTATAGGTAAAGGTGAGTGTTGCTTTATTACATAAACTGCTAATTGCTGCGTACAAGATCGATCTTGATACAGATTTCAAATCTGCCAATTAGTACTGCGTCCTTTCTAGATATTAGATATAGGTAGTAAGTTTGATATAATATATAAACAATCGTGAGGGAATTTCTTACCTTATTTTAATTCAGTTGCGTTAAATTTAACCAGATTATATGACAAACAAAGCTAAATAATAAAAATTATACTTTCGTTCTATATAGCTAATCAAAGTTATAACACCCTTGTTTTTTTTATCTCATTACCAGCAAGAGGAACAATTATTTTGATATAATTTATTAATGCTATATTTCTCTTGTTACTTTGTATACAGTAATATGAAGGTTAATATTATAATTAAAATAGAAAATATTAAGAACTTCACACCGCTAAGTGATGAGCTAAAAAGAATACCATTGTCGATACGCACTAAAATTCAGATACGGCTTTACTAGTAAAATTATATTTTTTATTTGAGAACAAAAAACAAATTATCCTTACAAAATAAAACAGTGCTTACTTAATGCGAGGGATTATTAACACAAAGGGCTTATCATAGACAGATCGCAAGTTTAGGATGAGTCAGCGGAGAAGTTGGGAGTTTTATCGTTTCCGGCAGTCGGCACTTTACCTTCAATTTGCATAAAGGGCAAACTAATAAAAAAATTCCAACTCATTCGGTAATTTGTAAATAAACTTTTGAGCTAATGCAGGTACTCTGAGGGTTTCATTTTAATTCATAGCAGATTTGAAAGACAATTTTTCAATGTATGTTCAATAATTGTAAACTAATAACATGCTAGCGGGGGCATTCAAGTATATAAAAAAATTAACTCGTTTCGTAATCAAATATTCTGGATGTAATTTCAAGTTTTTCATGAAGGATTTTTTTTTAACTTTAGTAATTTGGTTTACACAAACTATAGGTAATGGATAAATACATGAATAGTTTAGATATATCTTCCATAGGGATGGGGTTTCGGAGAAAGAATCTAGTTATTATATTGTATGTAGTTATGATTCTTACGTATGTTATAATGTATATTCTAACCTCTCTGCTTTTAGAACAGTTTCATTCGTGGATTTTGCACTCGTAAAGATATTTCTATATAAACCACTTCTGCATCTGATATACCGACTCTCTCTGATCTCTCTATCTGAGACCCTGAGTACATTCGTCTGAAGTGTATAGGCTCTATCATAACAATTATACGCAAAATATACAAACAGCTCTTTAATCTATAGTTTAAATTTCCGAAGGGTACGTGGGGCATATTGCGAAGGTTGAAACTCGTCAAGTTTGCATGCAAGGCGGTTCGTGGCGGACAATCAGAAATAGAACGACGTGACACAGAAACGCAATCAGTATAACTAGTCTGGCCATAAAACAATGTTACAATTTAAGAAGTTCTTTTTTTCTGTATTCATATTTGGAATGCTTTTATTATGTAAGAAACTTCTATCGATTTGACGCCTTTTTACATATTATTTTTGGTTAAAAAAAATTGCAGTGATTGCTTTCCACAAACTGAGTAATTTTTAAGATGCTTCAAAATCTTTTTTTTATATAGAAGACAGCAAACGAGCAAGCGAGCATGCGGCTCACCTGATAGTAAGTGATCACCGATGCCCACGAACATCCACAACACCAGAGGAGCTACAGAGATGCGTTGCCGGCCTTTAAGGAAGGAATAGGCTCTTTTCTTGAAGGTCCCTAAGTCGTAACTGTTCGGATATGCCGCTGATTCTACAAAGTTAAAGTGCGTGGCAGAAAATTTCGACTAAAACGCACTGTGGTGTAATGCCAACCATCTTGGTGGTATTGATGGAACTTCAAATTCTGTCGCGATGTACGATGGTGAAACTCAGCGGCTGGGATCATTCCGAAAAGTTCCTCAGAACATTCCCCGTGCTAAATTTTGTAAAAAAATGCAAAAAGAGAGGCAACATCTCTTCGTAAGGCCAAAGGATCAAGCCGGTCAAAGAGAGCTTCTAGACATCTATTTAGACATCAGACATATGTTTGCGTATGTCCTGCTGTGCGATTGACAGGAATACTAACATACACTTTTGAAAAATATTGTGAGTTTCTAGCAAGACTACTCTTGATTATTAGTCACTAAGACTTCGATAAATACGTGTATGTACATAAATGTTTTAGTTATAACTTTATCATACTGTTTCTTTAAAATATATGTAATATGCATTTTAACGTGTAATATGAACTTATGGCCCTACCAGTATATTCATATTTTTTTTTTATGTAGATCACTTATTGGAGTATCGTTTTCTGATATGGTGGATATACTGAATAGACTGTCAATATCTTGCCCATGTGTGATGTGGTGGAAAGATATATACAAATATTGTAATGTCTATGAGTCTAATAAGCGTTTTAATGCCTAATAAGGTGATGTAGTGACACGGAAATAATTTTTTAATATATTCTCGTTTATATCTGAAACTGGAAGGTAGAGACAAATGAATGCCTCTAGGTATACGCGTAAATTTGTGGCTAAATATTTTTGCTAAGTGATATATGGCAGTACCAATATATGAGACTACTGGATGTTCCTTATGAATTAGTTGCTTGAGGATTCATTGGAACAAGACTACTTCGAGAAACATTGTCATTGAGAAAAATAATTAATTAAACAAAAACTTCATAAAGGGGTTATTATAATACATGGATTATAACCCCTGCGTATAAACTGATCACTCCCAAGCTATTTCTGGAATATTTATTGTAATATTGTACTATCAAGAGTTTTCGTTTTAAGTAAAAATGAGGGTTTCTTTCTCCTGTTACTTCTCCGTCCTCTCGAATAACGCATCGGAGTTAGGGTAGATACAAAAGAATAACTTTCACTAGTGAAATTTATGTTATTAGTTATTACAGATATATACTCATATTAGTATCCATAATCCCTCCGACGTCTTTATAAACCTACGGGACGATATGGAGAGACAGATTCTCTTACAAAGCTATCATACGGCAAACAGCGAAACTTCTCATTACCTTGGAGATATTATCCCGAGAGAGTCCGTTAAAAAGTTCGGTGGCTTGGAAATACAGTTTACAACATCAAAGCACCGAATAAAATGAAATAAGAGCGGAGTTTTTAAAAGCTGGTGGAAAAGCGATACTTGTATAATAGAAACTGAATGAATACAGAAAAAAAAGCTGTATAAGCATTTTGAACTTTGATCTTGACTTACCTTCTATAAGTCAACAAAACTAAGTCTAAAACTTCAACAATACATTAAATATTGGATATCGTAGTTTTATATAATAATATAAAGTACCTTTCTAAATTTTTTCGGTTAAACACAGATTTTTTTATTTGAAAATTCATATCTTTATACACTATATTTCTGCATTCCAACGCAAATCGTGTTCCACTTAAAACTGCATTAGAGTTGAACAATTTTTTGTACAACATAAATCTTTAGCGCCTGAGCTGAAACGTTGCTGATTTTGAATAATTGTATATGGTCAATATTATACTACTTAACTTTGTCAATATTAATAATTTATAATATTAATAATATAAATTTATTAATAAAAATAAATAATTATAACAAAAGAAATTAAATACATTATTCTAATAAAAAGTTTTTTTTTTATCTGAAAGGCAGCAAACGAGCAAGCGGTTCACGTGATGGTAAGTTATTACCACCGCCCACGTACATCTGTAACACCAGAGGTGCTGCAAGTGCGTTACCGGCATTTAAGGGTATTTGGGAGATAGAAGAGAGGATTAGGACTGAGGGGGAATGGGCCTCCGGTTACCTCAATTACCGAACGAAACGCAGAAGCACAAGATGCCTCTACTTCAGGAGGGTATTCTGCGAGGCCGTGATACCAAACCGGTCGAGCCAGTCCATTCGAGCATTAGCAAAAGCCGCCGCTTGGCTCCACCACGTATAAGATCTTATGATATCGATGGGAATAAAGCAGATGGCTGGTTTTTTATGCCGCCACTATAATTGCCTATTTGATTATGAACTCATGGCAGATTTCAAACAAGGTGATAAGTTTAGAATGATATTTTGTTTTATCAATTTTTCTTCTTTAACATCAGACTTCTCCTAATGGGAGAATTTTTCATAATCTGCCGGATGTTTTACGTCACCAGTCTAGATAATTTAGATATTAAATATATATATTTTCCCCATATTACGTTGCGTCGCTCTTCCGTCCCCGAAATGTGGTCGGTGGCGGAGCTAGGGACCGCTGGGGGCCTGAAGTGCTGGTGCTACCAAGTGCTCGCTTTTCTGACCCTCCTTGAGATCTCTTCGCATATGTGTTATATCTGAAACTGGAAGGTAGAGACAAATGAATGCCTCTAGGTATACGCGTAAATTTGTGGCTAAATATTTTTGCTAAGTGATATATGGCAGTACCAATATATGAGACTACTGGATGTTCCTTATGAATTAGTTGCTTGAGGATTCATTGGAACAAGACTACTTCGAGAAACATTGTCATTGAGAAAAATAATTAATTAAACAAAAACTTCATAAAGGGGTTATTATAATACATGGATTATAACCCCTGCGTATAAACTGATCACTCCCAAGCTATTTCTGGAATATTTATTGTAATATTGTACTATCAAGAGTTTTCGTTTTAAGTAAAAATGAGGGTTTCTTTCTCCTGTTACTTCTCCGTCCTCTCGAATAACGCATCGGAGTTAGGGTAGATACAAAAAGAATAACTTTCACTAGTGAAATTTATGTTCATATGTCAAGGAATAAAGACTGTGATCTGATCATTTATTTTATTTAATTCACATAGTATCGTGTTCGTGATTTGTTTCATTTTGACATTTCCAAATTTTCGACAGTTTGCCAGATCCTGTGGTAGACTTTTTTCTATACTCAGAAACTAAGTCTAAAACTTCAACAATACATTAAATATTGGATATCGTAGTTTTATATAATAATATAAAGTACCTTTCTAAATTTTTTCGGTTAAACACAGATTTTTTTATTAGAAAATGCATATCTTTATACATTATATTTCTGCATTCCAACGCAAATCGTGTTCCACTTAAAACTGCATTAGAGTTGAACAATTTTTTGTACAACATAAATCTTTAGCGCCTGAGCTGAAACGTTGCTGATTTTGAATAATTGTATATGGTCAATATTATACTACTTAACTTTGTCAATATTAATAATTTTTAACATTAATAATATAAATTTATTAATAAAAATAAATAATTATAACAAAAGAAATTAAATACATTATTCTAATAAAAAGTTTTTTTTTTATCTGAAAGGCAGCAAACGAGCAAGCGGTTCACGTGATGGTAAGTTATTACCACCGCCCACGTACATCTGTAACACCAGAGGTGCTGCAAGTGCGTTACCGGCATTTAAGGGTATTTGGGAGATAGAAGAGAGGATTAGGACTGAGGGGGAATGGGCCTCCGGTTACCTCAATTACCGAACGAAACGCAGAAGCACAAGATGCCTCTACTTCAGGAGGGTATTCTGCGAGGCCGTGATACCAAACCGGTCGAGCCAGTCCATTCGAGCATTAGCAAAAGCCGCCGCTTGGCTCCACCACGTATAATATCTTATGATATCGATGGGAATAAAGCAGATGGCTGGTTTTTTATGCCGCCACTATAATTGCCTATTTGATTATGAACTCATGGCAGATTTCGAACAAGGTGATAAGTTTAGAATGATATTTTAATTTATCAATTTTTCTTCTTTAACATCAGACTTCTCCTAATGGGAGAATTTTTCATAATCTGCCGGATGTTTTACGTCACCAGTCTAGTTAATTTAGGTATTAAATATATATATTTTCCCCATATAACGTTGCGTCGCTCTTCCGTCCCCGAAATGTGGTCGGTGGCGGAGCTAGGGACCGCTGGGGGTCTGAAGTGCTGGTGCTACCAAGTGCTCGCTTTTCTGACCCTCCTTGCGATCTCTTCGCATATGTGTTATATCTGAAACTGGAAGGTAGAGACAAATGAATGCCTCTAGGTATACGCGTAAATTTGTGGCTAAATATTTTTGCTAAGTGATATATGGCAGTACCAATATATGAGACTACTGGATGTTCCTTATGAATTAGTTGCTTGAGGATTCATTGGAACAAGACTACTTCGAGAAACATTGTCATTGAGAAAAATAATTAATTAAACAAAAACTTCATAAAGGGGTTATTATAATACATGGATTATAACCCCTGCGTATAAACTGATCACTCCCAAGCTATTTCTGGAATATTTATTGTAATATTGTTCTATCAAGAGTTTTCGTTTTAAGTAAAAATGAGGGTTTCTTTCTCCTGTTACTTCTCCGTCCTCTCGAATAACGCAACGGAGTTAGGGTAGATACAAAAAGAATAACTTTCACTAGTGAAATTTATGTTCATATGTCAAGGAATAAAGACTGTGATCTGATCATTTATTTTATTTAATTCACATAGTATCGTGTTCGTGATTTGTTTCATTTTGACATTTCCAAATTTTCGACAGTTTGCCAGATCCTGTGGTAGACTTTTTTTTCTATACTCAGAAACAAAGTCGATTAAATTAGATAAGTCTGTCTGTCTGTGTAACTCGATCTTTTAAACTGTCGATTCCGTCCAAACGGATTCACCGATTCAGATTTTTTTAATAGAACTACGAGAACAATGTGTATTACATTTAAAAATACCGCGTCGATTCGGTATAAATTGTACTGAATGTCACCTGACTTTAGCTTTTACTGTCGCTAGGGGTTGTTTACGGAGCAGTTAATTGCCTATACGTTTCACGGCCAAGTTCTGTTGAAAACAATGTAAATATCGTTGGTGCCAAATCCAAAGTATGCAAGAAACAGCACCTATAAAGATTTTAACCTATGATCTCATCAGGTCATGTGTCTGTTTTTTTAATATTTTGTAATGCATTCCGTTCAGTTAAAACAGACAGCTGGTCTTAGAACTTCAGCGTTAATTTTTACTTATACTTCCATACGCTCACATACACGTAGGGGTACAATAATGAAATAAATTAAATAACTTAATTAGCTGTGAGTCTAATTTTGATATACTCGTACTTTATAAATTTGCTTTCTCTAATGATTATAATGACGCATTAAATAATGTAATTACTTCATATTATTATTCGTCAATTTGGCCTACAGCTTTGCATTTCAGTGTCTCATAGGAAACAAGAGTAACTTTTATATTTAATCATATTTAAACTTTCTATGGGGGAGTATCAATCGATATTGCTACTCTCCCATACCCAGTATAGACATATAAGATGAGAACATTATGCGGAATTTATATATATGCAGATATATCCCTAAAAGATCGCCCTTGGCTTTATCCTGAAATTGTTTCAGTGCCGTGCGGCGGCTGGTTCTTACGAGACAGCAGTAGGCCTTATTGTTCTTAGTAAGGTTGGCCAAGGTTTTCGAAGATTGGCCGTTCACAGGCACAATAATCTTTCCGAAAAGTTAAATGGAACCTCCTTTCTCGATGAAGGTGCGTGAGTTGAGAGAGCCGCCTACGACCGGAGGTTACCTGCTGCTATCGTTTTAATCCTCTTCTCGATGGCGATCAAGACTGTAAATATGTTTGGTTGCAAATAATATCACCGTATATCCTTTCTAGAGGGGTAGACCAATACCGACCGAAATGTAACTTTAAGCGTTGTTTTTTAAATTAACAGCGCATTCGCAGCTTCCGAACATCGATCGTTACAAGCGCCTAGCGGCAAGACGACTTTTTATAATCAGTTTACGAGATGTCGCTAATGCTGTATCCACACACAATCCGAAGTAGATTATAATGCCCGAACAATAGATTTATTATAATTACAAGAAAGTTAAAATAAAACATGGCGTCTTGTTTTGTGCCGACTTTGTTCTTTAAGATTGTTAATTATAATTACAATGAAAGTTTTGGATTACTAGATGATAAAGTAAAATTTGGGTTAGATAAAATGAAACGATGTAAGTTCTGAACTTTAAAAAATAAAATGAAGTATACATACTAGGAGTATCATAATAAATGAGCAAAACTTGTTAGAAATGTATTGTTGAAAAGCTTTTAATTTTGTAGCTCCGAAAAATCTAAACAAAAGCCAGTCACGGAGGCTTACGCTAAATTCAGCTCGTGTGAACAAAATTGAAGTACGCATACAGAAAACTAAAAACACTTTTTTGCTCTTATGTGTCACCAGCCTGTATTTGCATTAATTACCCCAAAAAGACTTAGTATACAAAAGTCCTAACATTGTTTACTTTTAATCTGATAACAAAGGTGAAGTTAACACAACATTTTATTTAAAACTATTTTACTCATTGATTTAGTAACGTTAAAAGAACAAAGGACCTTTTATTTAGATTTCGATCAGCAAACTGTTATTAAAAATTGTCTAGAACTAATCACGACCAGAAACAATATTTAAAGTTTGATAGTTATTAACTTTTGTCTACCAAATGTAAATATTGCATTTTAACATATTACAATGTATGTACCATTTTAATAATAAATCCAGTCCAGAGCGAGTCGGACTCGCGCACCGAAGGTTCCGTACTCGACTTATGTTATGTACTTACAAAATAATTGAGTTTTCTCTCATGCAGTTCGGTTTAGCACAAGCCGGAATCACACTTGGCGGGTTTTAATTATTTGTTGTTATACTTTATGCCTATGTTCAGCAGTGGACTTGTGATAGGCTGAAATGATGACGAGGATACTTTACATTTTGCACCAGAGTCATACCAAGTTCAATGCTTATATATTTTACCGTTTGTATTACAAAGCAAAACAAAGAAAACGTTTAAAAAACTAGTTCCTTGTATGCGTTTCTTAAGATATCTACAGGAACAAATGTAGTGACAGATTCTAACGTTGATATCATGCAAAAATGTAAACATTAATATATTTTGTCTTCGCAAATTATACATTTTCATATAAATTGACATGTTTTGTTTCATCGAGTTTCTATTCCGTTTCGTTACATTTGTAAACCTTTTTATTGAAACTAAAATAAACAACATGCAGTGAGATCTAATTAACTAATAAAGGAGCACAAATATCTACAAACGAAACCTTTTTACTTGAACTTTTCTTTAAAATAATTTCTTTGTAATTTGCATACTGTCAGCAGCAATTGTTGAAATTTTCTTTGAACCTTTTGGTTAATGCTGTTAAGGGTATAGATGTATTTATATTATCAATCTGAGGTAACAAGCATGTTTGATACAAAAAAAACATATACAAGTGCTATAGCTGACGTAAAACGTAGTGGCTCTGGGAAGTCTGTAGTCTGTGATTATATTCTTCAACCATCAACCATTCAACCATTGCGTAAGATTTGACAGAACACATATCCCCCAAAATAATTCCAATTCGTGACAAGGATAATTCGCGAGGCTATTGAAATTAAATAAAAAACATGGCAATTTAAATAAAGGACGGTAGCACCCAGGGTGCGACCACGTGCTGTAAAGCACCAGAAACTTCGGGATTATAAAACTAAATAAAACGCGATAAAATCCGTAAATAATATGTAGTTTCATTTCATGTGTATGGCTAAACATCACATACACGTATATTTAAAAATTACATATCAAACACATGTGAAAACCGGAGGAGAGACTTTGCTCAGCAATGGGACTCTTGCAGGCTGTTACTTTTTAATTACATGCTTCGTACAATGCATTGATACCAGTAATTAAATTAGATGACTTGGCCTGGATTCACAAACTAGCAGTTATCTACTTAAGTGAGTCCATCAGGGGATTTGAGCAACAACAACGTAAATATTTACGGAGCTATAAAGAGCACCAAATTATCGTCGGTATAATGAAAATTACCAAAAGATGGGTTAGACTTAAACAAACGTCGGGTACCTCAATTTCCACGTTGCTGGCGCTGGCGTAACAATGAGCCCTTGAGTGTGTTTACGGCGCGCGTTCTACTTTATTTAACAGCTTTGTGCGCTATCGTTTTAATTTACAGTTGCAGTATTGTTCCTTGGTTATAAAATTTCCAGTTAGGACTTAGAACTATAAGGAAATTTTATGAATATGGAAACAATGGAATTAGCAGAAAACTGTTAAGGCTAGTTTAAAAACATGTTCATCAGAATTTATTTTAATTATCCTTGAAGCAGCTGGCAGCTTTGTTGTGTGATTTCAGTGAAAACTGAGAGATGCAACGAGTCTTCTTGTTGGTAGGAAGGTGGTTTTCTCCCTAGGAGCCGTCTAGGTAGGTACCATCCTCTAATTAGCGACGGAAAGAGCAACCTTGGTTATATTCCGGTTAATAGGATAATTATTAATAAGGATCCGGTTAATAAGGATTAGTCCTAGACAACGCATTTGCAGATGGCACCCTACTTAAATTGAGGTTCGTGACCTATTACTATCCGGTGGACTATTACCTCGTTTTTCACTCCAATGTTACCTGCCTGGTCAGAGGTCTGGACATTTTAGTCCATTCGACCCACTTTTCAGCGGAGCTTATTTGGGAGTACGTGACTTGTGGTGAGCCTGTCGCCATCCTAATTTTCGAGCCAACGATAGAAATGGTAAATAAGTTTTGAAAAATTCATTGATGCTTGCCCTCCACATTGGGGATCGAACTCGAGTCTCCTGATTCGTGAGCACTTTTATGAATGACAACTAAAAATGACCGACTCGTTGGTCATTTTTAATTGTTCACAATTTAAGTGGAACGATTAAAATGTCAGTAAAATAGATCACTTTATGCATAATGCATCTGGGGCAAGATGTGACCCCATTTACTAAAGCAACGAATAAGAAATTTCCGCTAGATAAACAAGTAATATGTCATTTCAGTTGTATTCAAATATTGATATTAATACTTTAAACTAATATTTCAAGTCTTGACGACTCAATCCATGGGATTCGTAAAAGTTAATAAAATGCATTTCATGATAATATCTTTTCGCTTACTTCAGAAGGCATACTCAACAACATCCTCAAAAATGCCAGACCTGAATTATCCAAACCATAGAATTAACCTTTTGTTGACGGGCCGCTGTCAATGTTGCCTGTCACTACAATATCCAAACACTTTATGATTTATAAGAAACAGATACATTACACGTATTTTCAACAAAAGGATACAACATCCCTGATTTAATGCAAATTTTTATCTACTTTGTAGATATACTTTGTAGTTAGCAATTAAAAGTTTATGATAAATCTAGTACCTTGAGGTTATCTTCATAGAACTGAATTATTTCCGCCTCATTAGAATTTCTTCTCAAGGAAAATCCTGAAACAAAAAAAAAGAAAATTAAATCAAAGTATTGATGTATTGTAAAACATTATTTAAATATTAAGTTTTTTATTAAAGTAAAGAAAAGTAAAGTAGCAGCCTGTAAGTGCCCACTGCTAGGCAAAGGCCTCCTTCTCAAATACAAGTATCAGAGAGGATTTAGGAGACGGGAAGGGCCCGCCACGCTGCTTCAGTGCGGATTGGCGGGCTTCACATATCCTCGAAATAATATTTTTTTTTTATTTCTCAGAGATGCAGGTTTCCTCAAGATGTTTTCCTTCACCGCTGAGCACGTGGTAAATACAGCACTTAAAATTGCTATTAACAATTTTAGTGGTGCCAGCACCGGGGATCGAACCCAGGTCACTCGCACTCTATGAAACTAAAGTGAGCGCCCTGACCACTAGGCTACCACATTTTTTATTTAATTTTACACTAAAATAAGTAAAATGTTTAAGTACTACACTAGGAAAGAAAAATAAATACAAGTTGAATTGAGCAAAAATATACCGGAGTGAATGAGTATAGATTACAATGCTAAAAGTTCATGCACTTTTTAATATAACTAATTTTCTGGCCAGTTTTCATCATTAGGCTGTTTATGTTTTCCAGCAACAATTTGTCAGCCATGCAGTGCGTGTTGCAAACACTGAGATTCATCAAAAACATGTAAGTTAGGAAGTGTTACATCGAGTAAACATTATATATTAGTTCTTTTTATACCATTTGTCGCCCATTAATGCTTTTAGTGTCCTTAAGTCCTGATATTACTAGTATCAAAACAATTTCAATTGCTTCAAAGTGGTGTCTCATCACTTTGGTTAGGTTAGGTTAAATAATAAGGTACTTGAAAATCGTTATAAAATTATTTATATTGTAATATTAGGAAAAAATTAATATTCGACCTTCTAGGATCATACGTGTTAGTAATACAAGTATCTTAAATCTATTTATTAGTAAATCTCAAACCAACCTAACTTAAGATAGGACCGATTTGTCAGCACATGAACCATGCAGCAGCGGTTCAAGTGCTGACAATCGAGCCTGTCAGCAAATGCTCTCACGACACCATTGGAGCTGACTCCGCGCAACAAGGATGTGCATCGCTTCCATAAAGTAGTGTAGAAGCAATCTACAGTACACGCGACTCCACGAATATACCTGACTCGCTACAAAGTCGTGGCAGCGCCAACAGCATCCTGAATGCAATGTTGTACTGTACACGCAGGGCGTTATAATTTTTTTGTGTATAATCGACCCACATACTGCTTGTGTGGAAGGAGGTGCAGTATGCTCTAAAACGAGTGACTTTGACTGGCACGGAAAAAAGAGTAAACCTCCGGACGATCATCTTCACCCTAACAGATAACGCCCTGAGATCAGAGAGAGTCAGAGGATACTGAGTGCCCAAGATATTTAAACCGATCCACTCTCGTTAGTGGATTCCCGTACATTTGTATAGGAGGAACAGAGGAAGGCAGTGATTTTGGTTTCGCTATAATCTGTGGAGGTTGACTGACTTTTGACCATGATTTTTTCGCACGTTCTTGTCGTAGGTAATCTTCTTTTCATCAATCTTTTCAAAAACGGTTCGGTTTCATTACGTTTCAAGAGAGAATCGAAAATAATTCATTCGATTTCTTTCAGTGAGCTCGTGTGGCACCCATATATCGAGCTTTTACAAACTGGTCAAAACTATTTTATAGTCAACCCCAGCTCTTCAGCTATGTCATAAGTACTAATATTCCCATCTTGCTTTACTTTAAAAAATTGAATCGGCTTTATCGGCAGGTCGACTAAAACGAGCTTCATCTTTGTCAATCATCAAAATTCACGGACTGAAAACGCTTGAACCAGTTGTGTGTTACTCTTACTGAAACTGAAAGTCTATAAACGTCACCAATTTTTTTGCAGCTTGGGACGCATATGTCCCTCTTTTGTAATAAAACTTCAAAACGTATTCGTTAGATTCATACATTTTGGCGAACAGAAAAACAATAGAAAAATGGCGGGAAACCTTTTACAATTAAAATTTTTGTGTTTTTAAAATATCATCTAATTAACGGTATCAAAATCAGATAGATGCTAACAGTACAACCAAAGAGATTTTACTTATAAATAAGGAAAATACTTTTTCCGTCCTTTATAACACCATGCGGCCAAAGTTTGTCATCCAAAAATTTAGACAGTACGCTCGGACTCTACGCTTTCTAGCTTAATAGTTTCTTTCGTTTTATTGTGTATATATTCTGTTATATCTTTCTCTGTCGTTACCTTATGCACCTTGGTAATAAAAATCGGTAGGCTTCGGTCCGCTGCCTTGAAATTGCTGTCCTTGCCGTTAGAGGTACGCGACGCGCCTACGTATCGGTAAGTTAGTTTTAGGTTTCCGGCGTTGCACCACATTCCACTCGCCCTCTTTTCACATTACCCCGGCAAAAGATAATACGCCCGTTGTTTGCGATTGCTTCGCCGTGCTCGTATGATTGCTCAACGGTTGCAATATCACCACGTTCCACGGTGTGCTCCACGCTCGAGATGCGACGATCGACCGTTCGATGACTCATTTCGTCGCTAAATGCACTGCCCTATATATTATAGCCTATATTTAAATAATAAAGTTATTTAAATATAGGCTATTTGATATCATTACTATTATTATTGACATCCAATATCACTAAATACTAAATCTGATGAAGATTTAATTAAAGAAATTAAATAAAATCAGAGGATTTTTTCTTACGAAACATTTAGCACATGGCACGCGCCTTTGAAGACGCCAACTAACATCACGACTCAAGGTTGTTTAGTCACGACTACTTAATATAACTAAGGACTGAATCAATTTATGTTCAAGGTGAGCGATTATACAACACACGCCATTATCTTCCTGCCTTAACGAAGGCCGAATCAGTTCATGTCCAAGGTTAGCGCTCAAAGAACACACCATTATCTTTAGTCAACTGTCAGTTATAGTGCCCAACATCGTGAAATTCTGATTCTTAAAACGGCATTGTGTAGTTTTTTTACTCGTTTTATTAGGAACAAGTCAATAACAAAACGTGACCTGCTACAAATATTTTTGCTTTAGCTCATACTACGTTTTACTTTGTTCAACCAAAGCAATTCTAAAAGAAATACAATTGATTTTTTTATACTTTTATTTATTATATTTTAATTAATTTCTAATATTTTTATTAACCAATTATATTCTCTAAACTCTATATAATGTGGTAATGAGGTTACTCGTACATTAGTAAGTATTTCCTTGGACCACATGTTTGCATATAGTGAAACGTTAAACGAATTAAGCATCTCGTAACAAAAACTGATTTGCTGTAAGAGGTCAAAATCTTAAAATTTAGGACCCCGTACAAGAAATGTTTTTTTTTACAAGAATTTGCAACACTAAAGTAAAATAACAAATAATAAAAACCGGCCAAGTGTGAGACGGGCACGAGGTATATTATCTCGAATGAGAGAAAGCACATTTTTTTTGTAAAGAAATAACTCATATTCTGTGGTTGCACGGAACCCTAGGTATGCGAGCTTAACTTGTACGTGGCCGATTTTTTTGTGCTAAGTGTACAAACATTCATGAGAGTGTATAGAAAAGATTGCGCACTCTCGCATATGAGAGTCAAGTTAGCATGGGTGAATGTACACAAACGAGCCTAAATATATGGAGACACATCGGCTACCATATTTACACAATTTTGTTATTCATTTTCGACAATGTCACAACCTACTCATTGGAAGACAGACGAAAAAGCCTAAATTGTTTGTTTGACTGTAACAAATAACCAAGCTGTTTCCCCCTATATCTCACAATGAACAGAGGAAAAATTATTAACGTTATTTTAAAAATAACACTACATTTATCTTGAAAAATAGCTTACTTCATTATGAGTAAAACACCCGCTTGTTGACTTCGGGGTCAAATGTTTAACGTCAGAAAAATGTTTCATTTTTATGAAGCTACGGTAGCGTTAAAGTTGCAAAAATAGCAGATTTTTTAATTTATTTTTTTACGCAAATGAGTTAAAAGCAATGGCGCGTGAAATTGACGGACTTATTTACAGACATTTTTAAAGTAATTAGCAAATAAACCGTGCTTATTTCATAATTTTACATGAATCAAAATTTACTCACTTTACACAATGAGAGTAATGATACAGTAACGCAATACATTTTATAGTCATCTAGTACAGGCGGATCTCATGGCACCCGTCAGAAGACGGCATAAGCATCCCCAAAATTGAAGACCGACGATTTGATGGATGATAGTGGTCTAAGGGATTAACTATTCATAATTTTCTTCTTCTTCATCAACCTCTTTAAGTCCACTGCTGAAAATAGGCAAGAGAGGAGGCATATGAACAAGGTTTGTGTTGGTTCGCGTGCTGGGCAAGCGGGTTGGAGAGAGCAGTGCAAGTACACCGGTACTTCACTAGCTTGATGGGTTTGGGTTCGACAAATTCTGAATGATTTTCCGCCATCATTAGGTCCTAAGAGCATTGTTGTTAGCTATATATACATAGCACCACGTACGTGTGAAATACAATATGGGATATTCCCCATAATAATAGGAACATTACAATGTACAATATATTACATGTAATGTACAATGTATTACAATACGTACACTGCGCGAATTTTTTCCTCAAATCATCAGGATGGAAAAATTTGAGTACAAGAGTGGTACTTATCTACATATTTTAAAATTAGAGACAATTAATAGAGCTCGATTATAAAATTAAAAAAATCCGAAAGAAACTAAACGCTCAGTTAGAAACATTATATAGAAGGATACTACTTTTTACAGAGAAAAATATAAATTTGTCAACTTGTGTTATATTATTCGCTACTCGTACGTCTTTCGTTTTTATTTCAGATCTATTTGTAATTCAGGCCTCATCTGTAATTTAGACAATTTTTCCCAATAATGATATAACTTAATAAAAACCACGCTTTTTTATTTTCTACGTGCAAATAAAGAAGAAATAAGTAATACTTTTTGTTCAGGCAGAAGCTGCGCTATTCCTGTTATAAAAATTATTAATGACTGAAAATTGGAAAAACTGACTTTGTGAATGAGATTATTATAATACCGACATTAAAAAGTGAATTTTGTTCGAAAGATGCGAATTTTTCATTATCATTCTTGAGCCTTACTTATAATTTATTTATTTAAATGTAAAGTAGATTTATGGCGCAAGTAATTTATTCCTCGACCGCTTACACAATGATTTATTATCGAATACACTTAATTCTGTTCTATTTTCCTATAAATGATAACGGTATGAAGTACTTATGTAAGAATGTAAAAATGCTGCAATAATGGCAAAATAAAATTATTATAAAAAGTATTTTTTTATTAGCTTTTATTTTTTCGTCGTTTATAGTGAAGAAAATCAATAGCTATTTTGTAAGCAATATTTTCGCTCTAATAATATTCATTCCTTATAGATTCCTATAAGGAAAAATTTAGGAAATTTCGCGAAGTACCTTTCTAGACAATGGATATTTTATTTATTATATATCTTTAGTATAATTTTAAAACTGTCCGTCTATCGTTAATTGATTTTAAGTAAGTTTTTGGTAGGGAATTGTTGCGGTTTCAAAAAATCAACTAGTAAATAAATCCAAAAAGGTACTTTCATTAACTTTACCCATGTTTTACGAAATTATTTTAAACTTTCAAGCGACGCTTTACAAACAGTCTGTGCTTTTGTGACAAGACCTGTTTATACATAGCTTTCTGTGGCTCTCTTTTCAAGTTATGTTTAAATGATTTTGTAATTTATTTTGACATTATTTAAAATATTTATTAAGACATAAAAGATTCTAGATTATAGACTTGATTCTGTTTTTTAAACATAATTATGGATTAATTACTAACTTATGCTATCTCTCGCATGTACAAACGCTGGTGAGTATTTTTTTTATGGCAAATGAGCAAGCGGCTCACCTGATGGTATGTGAATACCGACGCCCACGTACAACGTAACACCAGTGAAGGCAGGTGCATTGCCGGCCATTAAAGATATTGGGGAAGATGGAGGGACAGGAGGGGAACTGGGCCTCTGATTACCACACGCACCGAACGAAACGCAGAAGCACAAGATGCGTCAACTTCATGCTAGTATCGAGGCTGTGGTACCACCCCGGTCGAGCTGACCCGCTCGAGCTGCAAAAAAAGTTGCCGTTTGGCTCTACCACGTTATGAAAGTAATAACAGTATTCAAAAAAATACTCTTTAAAAAGATTAATCCGAGCACATTTACAAAATAATTAACACTACCCGAATATGTGTTAATTTTTGCTGGTAAACATAATATTATAGTGTCCAGTTCATCTGATTTATATTTATATTTATCTTATGATTATGAAATATAAATTATTAAGTACATTTATTTATTTGCACGTAGAATTATTATAATTATCTGTTAATATTAAGTTATAAATTCTTTTTTCATTTAATAATTATTGATTATTATTTCTCTCCATCAAGCAGGATCGGACTGGTAGAGTATGTCACGCAGCATGAAGTCCGTCCATTGTAATTCTGTAGTGGAAGGTGAGTAATAAAAAAATATAAATAAATATCTATCCTTGATGGAGAATTAATGTAATAGATCGATTTACGGCTTTCCGAAATATGTCAAATCGTATCTAGTGATCCCTATGGACTGTGGATTTCCACTCGGTGTTTTGGGCCAAATTCCTCATTTTATTTTGACATTTAGATAAAATAAATCTGATAGTCTGGTAATTTTTTTTCTCCAATAATAATTACATTAAACCGAGAAGTTATTCATTGTAACTATTTATGTGGTTTAGGAGCAGGAATCGCGTTTTAAAAGCCATATTTCGGGTTCACGATATTATTAGCCTACAATAATTTATTATTGCAATTTATGAAATTACGGGCTTTATCATATATATATAAATAAGTACTCACAAGTCACCCCTAAGGGTGATATAGGCATATTACACATTCCCATTCGGTACGACATAGCGCAGCCTCTTTTCTTACTTCTTTAACTTACTTCTCTCTCCGGTAGACAGGACGTGGACGAGTTTGCTGCCGGAGATTGCCTTTAAGTATTTCCAGGCTTATGTAGTCATAGTATATAAACACTTGAAAATAACTTAGGAAAACTAACGTGTTTGAGAAATAATAACAGTAATGCAAGGATACCGGAGCAGCGATCTAAAACTCTACTTAACTCTATTATAGGTGACATGTTCCTAGTAGAGGCACTTTTATAGGCTATTTGATATTTGCTTTTATTATTGTTTCAATACTCTTAAAGGCAGGCCGATCGTAGGGGATAAAAATTCTCATGCGATTGTTAGAATTCGCGTACACAGATTCCATAAAAACGAATGGTAGATGTGAGTATGAAAGAAGAATAATGATACTTTTTTGTATGTTTACATATACTACCTCTTTGTAGTATGAAAAACTTGAACGATTTTTTTTTTCTGTATAGATATTTATATTATAATTTCATTTCTTTTCTGCAGTATAGATAAATTGACCAAAACAGAATCATTAATGAAGTAGAAGGTACATTCGGAAACTATAATATTTTTGTTTTACTGCCGGGACTGGGGTTTGATTCCCGATATCAAAAATAAATATTGTGGACACGTGAAACCCGCCAACCGGATTATCTGAAAACATCACAACGGAGAACAGAACACGCATCGCAGACTGTGAGATGACTTTGAATCATTATAATTTATTTATTAAAATCGTAGTCTATGAGTTTCCCACAGCTGGGCAGAAACCATATCTTATTTTCAGTTTTTTCACTGTGCTCCCATGCCGGTTGACAGATTTCACGAGTGCTTTATATGTTTTTATGGGAAAGAGGGCAAACAAGCCAGCGGCTCACCTGATGGTTAGTGATTACCGGCGCCCCTATAACACGAAAGAAGCTGCAGGTGCGTTGCCGGCCTTTAAGAATATTTGGGCGATGGGAGAGATTATGAGGAGACGCAGAAGCGCATGGTACCTTCACTTACCACTACCTGCCGGTATTCTTCGAGGCCGTGGTACTATCCTGGTAATTAATAATCGAACAATCACACACGTTAACCAGTCCCAAGTTAGGACTCCCTGTGTCATGATAACACGATGGTGATATCATACACCAACAATGATAAACAACCTTAAATACATGTAAATATGTAAACATCCATGACTACAAACATTTATATTCGTTATACAATATTTTTAACATTCATCATCATCATTATTTCAGCCTATCACAAGTCCACTGCTGAACATAGGCCTCCCCCAAAAATTGCCTCAAAGCTCGGTCCTGAGCCATGTACATCCATCGAATTACCACAACATTGAGCGGGTCGTCAGCCTGTGCGTGGCTGCGAATAGATAACCTTTTTACATTAACGGAAGGTAAATATGAATTTTGACTAATCTATAAAAACATAAATTGATTTAAAAAAAAAATTTACATATAATTTTCAACTAAAATAAACTAAAACTGTCATGGGGTATACAGTCGCGAAAGCTTTATTTATACTTATAATAGCTGTTACTCTCGAGGTCGTGCACGTTGAGTAATTTGTATATAATTTTATTACATTCGAAAATTAATCTTTTCTTATTCGATATCGAATCAAAAATATTTTAGACTTTTTTTAATAAAATTAATAATAACAGTAAATAACACACGAATACAAACTTTCGAACCCTATTCAGAGGAATAGTCCCCTATGAGCTGTATTTCAAAATGTGCGTAAACAGGTATTTCATTGTTTAAATGTAAAATCGAAATGACTATTTTAATGTCTAACTTCAAAAGCGTGGGACTTTCATAGTGCCTTCCAACCTACATTTCGCCCCTTAGGGGTGGTGGTTTTTCGTAAAATCCTTTATTAGCGGATGCTTAAACCCTGTCAGGTATTTAAACTAAACGTATATACATTATGTTAGGTAAATAATTATGTAAAGTAGCGGCCTGTGAAAACCCACAACTGGGCAAAGGCCTCTTTCTCAAATATCTGAGAAGGTTTTGGAGCAGGGAAGTGCCATGCTACTCCAGTGCGGCTTGGCGGACTTCACATGCCCTCCAAATAATATTTTATATTATTTCTCCGACATGCAGGTTTCCTCACGATGTTTTTCTTAACCGCCGAAAACGTGGCAAATACAGCGCTTAAAATTTCTATTAAGAATCTTAGTGGTGTCGACAGCGAGGATCGAACCCAAGTCACTCGCGCTATGTTATTTCACATATTTATAATACATACTACTTACTATTATTATTTTGAGCAAACAGGAAGTCCCAATAATCCAATATATTGAAAGCAAGCTCTCCAGTCTGTATTTAAGTACAAATGTGTGCAGAATGTGAGAAATAATATTTTCCTCGTACTTCAGGCCCGAAGAGAAATGATCCGAAAGAAACTGAAAGTTATTTCATGCTTGTATTTTGCTAACAAAGAAGTACTTTTATTGGAATTCGCGTGGAGAAAAAATTAGCAAACAATATTGGATATTTGATGTGACTCGTGTATTGTTATATTTTATTTAATAATATAATAATTAGTACCAGGAATTCTATTATAGTAGTTTTTATACCATTATTCTTTTTTTCTTAGTTCTAAATTTTTAGCCTACGGAGCTGGTGATGTCTTTAAGGATATTTGGGGGATGGAAGGAGAGTTGGGGAGAGTGGGTGCGAGCCTCCGGTTACCTCACTCGACGAACGAAACGGAGAAGCACAAGATGCCTCTACTCCGTCGTGGTAATACTCCGGTCGAGCCGAACCCTTCGAGCAGCAGCAAAATCCTTGCTCTTTCAATAAAGTTTCTTTCTTTCTGATATGATATAAATATTGAATACGTTCACTGAATTAGTTTCAAAGAAATTTATTTCTCAACCACAGCCACAAATGTCAAGTCACAATGACACTGTATACTATAATGCAGGCAACAAAGCAAACTCGCCTTTTTCAAGAACAAACGTCAATATTAGAAGTAACATTTTTTTTTTTTATGGTTTCAGTTTTTAAATTTACGTAATAATTTACGCATTTATATATCAAGGATTATACAAATCCACATCTGAAATTTTCATGGGGATATTTCTTATCTTTTAAACTGATTCTGATAAGGAAATAAGATATCGGGACAAGACTTACGTATTAACGAATATGCAGGAAAACAGCCTTTAAATAGTCCACTGCAGGGCATAACCCTCTCCCACAATGAGGTTTTGCCACAATCTCCAAGTTCAGCAAGCGGATTGGTGATCGCAGTACCTAAGACGCTGCACCCGTCATCGGTCTGCTTAATTTTTGTCTGGTATTTTTCTATATCCTTATCCTGTCATCTATTTTCCATTGCTATTTTCTAGGTTTTTCGTTTTGTCGCCTCTTACGCGGGAAAAAAGATGGTGGCAGATTCTAACGCCGATACCAGACGGCACATTGTTTTCCCTTAATCCTCAGCCGCCTTATTCTCCCTTGGTCCCCCGTGGTCGCCGGTTAGGTCCGGTCCAGATTATATATTTGAAAAAAATATTGAACCGCGTTCTTAATATTTATATACATTCATTTAAATCCTAATTTGCCGAAAATGTGTAAAACTCCCTCTGTAAAGAAAATATCAAACTGCACCTCACACTAGATAAACTTCGACATTGCCTGAATTTAGGAATCTAAAAATTAGCTCACGCTAATCAGAGTTTAATTCGTTAAAAAAATCGGAGCCTAAGAATAATTTTTACCATATCAGATTGGTCGGGTAATTTTCGCTCAATTTTCACGTTGAGTTAAAAGTGAGCAGGGTTATAACTAAAAAGTATGTATTTATTTCATTCTTGGTATACAAAACTAAAAATTATAGTTTTTCCAATTCTCAGTATTCATTCCAAATAATTTCCAAGAAGTTCGGCTCATTTTTCTACTAGACGTATTTCTGTAAAGTTGTTTACACTGTTTTTACTACTACAGCCACTACTATAGAACATTGCTTATGAATTAACCTTACATTAATGGAAGAATGTTACCGGTTTACGTATCGTATTGCAAACGGCCAACAATTTGATAAACACCGCTATTCAATGTGTTAATAATTGAAAATATTTCCATTCAAGCCTCAGACTATAACAAAAAAAAATTATCTAATAATCAGAAAAAATGCAACTTTCCCAGAATATGGTGTAATTGTTGTTATTGCTACACGCTGAAGACTACTTCAGTAAGACGTAAGCTCTGTTGGATGCTGGTCTATCCCACATAAATATTTCCCACAACAATGGTAATGGGTGGAGAATAGGAAACTTCTCTGACTTGCTATAAAACAGTAATAAGAAAAGTACCCCATTTTTGTGCAAACTGCTGTAATAACTAGTTATCTATGTGCGGCATTCTATTTGTATTACAGAATAAATTTTTATTTTGCATTGGCAAGAATGGCGGTTTGTAAAAGCCTCCGCCTTTCAGAATGTAAACATATTTAAGTAGTAAAGAAGCAGTCTAAAAACGCCCAATGCTGTGCAAAGGGTCCCTTCTCAAATATCTGAGTGTTTTGGAGCTGGGAAGGGTCGATCATGCTGCTCCAGTTCGGTTCCTCACATATTTTCCTTCACCGCCAAGAACGTGATAATTCAGCACATAAAATTGCTATTAACAATTTTAGTGGGTCACCAGGGATCGAACTCAGGTCATTAGCCCTGACCACTAGGCTACCACGGCTCTTAAACATAACTAAATACGAGTAAATCTCGGAGTTTATATCTCTTAACTATTAACTGATTGACAAAAGCAATTAATCTAAAAGCCTATTATGGGGATATAACTCCACTAATCATATTCTCATAATTGGTTTTAAGAGCGGTCAAAACCTCGATGGTAATTTATACCCATATTTTAAACATAACATAAACACCGAATTGGAATGTAATTATAATCCTAGCAGCAAACATATAATATAATTGACCTTACATTCATTCAAAGACTGCTAATCAAACATTCGTTTAATTGGGACGCTTTTCGTAAATGTTTACCCACTATATCTAATTAGTTGTTAGCTCCACCATGATTGCGCCAAGATAATGCGACTTAAATGTACAATGACACATCGCTGAATAGTTTTTGAATGGAATACCTGAAGTCGTAATGCCACGCAAAATAAAATTATTTTTTATCAACCTACAAGCTGGAAGTCTTGGAAGGCGGGACTTCCATGACTTACCATGATAACGTCAACAAAAGCTGGCATACCGAACATGGAGGAATTTATCATAAACACAGCGCTGGATAACTCTAGTCTTTAAATAATAAACATTTAAATTGTTTATTTCATTACCAATGACCAAGAACATTAAAATAAAAACGAGGTTGGAACTTCCTAGTAAATTTATAAAAACCTTTAGAGAGATTCAAATCCTCCATAACAAAAATAATGTAACAACAGTTCCAAAAATGAAAACAATAATAAAGTTTTTTTTTGTTTATACAAAACAACATCAAAAAAAGGAAAGGAAAGAGACTGTAACTTTTAACTTAATCCTTAAAACTCTCATATAGTTGTGTGTATATGCGCGCCGGTTAGAGGGTGTGAGTTGTGTGTTATTGTTTGTTTTTTTTATGGGAAAGGCGGCAAACGAGCAAGCGGTTTACCTGATGGTAAGTGATTACCGACCCCCACGTACATCTGCAACACCATAGGTGCTACAGGTGCGTTGCCGGCCTTTAAAGGGTATTTGGAAGATGGGATGGAGGATAAGGAGGGGAATGGGGACGGGGAGAGGGAGTGGGCATCCGGTTACCTCACTCACTTCTCTACTTCACGCCGGTATTCTGTTAGGCCGAGGTACCAATCCGGTCGAGCCGACCCATTCGAGCAGCAGCAAAAGCCGCCGCTAAGCTCTACCACGGGAAGAAAGTTGTTTGTTGTTGTGTGTGCGTGTTTCTGCGTGTGTATGTGAGGGTGGGCGTGTCCATGAAAACGTATCCAATAATATGAATATCGAGAGATATTTCGAGATATTTCTGAGCTTTTAGTTAAAGCAATATTTTATAAGGTATATGTTCAGAACTAAAAGTTTAGTACATTTTATAGTAGAGATAAGAAGATTGTTTAACATATTGGTGGCTCGTAAACATAGTCCTTGTAATGGGCACCTGCTCAATACCATCCTTTCTCCTTTAGTTTAAGAAAGTGACGTCATAGGGTATTGATCTGTGCATTCCAATGATTATATTTAGTAGATTACATAGTGAGTAAAGATTATCGGTGTTATATTATAAGTCTGTGGTATTTAGGTTTGATTTTCTGTTAATCTACAGATCAAGGTTGACCTTAAGATATTTCTGAAGTAGAAGGGATTATATTTTATTATATTTACTTACTATATTACATACCATAATAACATTTAATTTTTATAATTTTTCCAAGGTGTTTAAATTGTAATTTATAGAATCGGAAGTTATTTTGCGGATATCCAATCCAATTACTGTCCATCAGTGCGAACTCCCAATCAAAAAAACTCAAAGATCAACTACTAAATGAGCTTGATCAGTTCACTTAGCTTACTTTTTAAACTTTTTATTTCAGTGATTGGAGAAAAATGCATCTATGAGTTTTCCCTGGCTAGAAAAATAGCTTTAATATTTTTAACGAATACTAAATCATGGTGTAGTAAAGTATTAATGCAGAAGTGATTCATATCTACGCATAAAAAGTAATTGTAAGAGTTAACCGTAGAAAATAATGAACACGGGTATATAACGTTATTCGTATCTACTTCCAAAATAGTCTTTTTCTTCTAAGTCCAAGACCTACATTCGATTCTTTATATAAAGTGTAAATTAATGTTTCTATTTGCATTTGTATTGAAAGGGATTAAATATACGGGGTTTATGATGGTTGATCAAGTTACTTAAAAATTAAACTAAAGAAACAGTCCTGACCAAACGTTAAATTAGGAAAGTCATACCGAAGTATGATTATAAGCATTACAAGTCATGACTGTTCTTAACTTTAAAATCGTATCAAAATGTTTTTAAAAAAATATTAAAATCTATCTGACAGTTGGTATGCGTATTATCGCATACCAACTGTCAGATGCAATCTTCGCCAATACGTTGCTATTTCGCTAGTTGTCCAAAATAATATTAAATAAATTTAAAGCCTAATTTATCTTATTTAATGGGACCGAAGACATTATAGCCACGATAGCGAAATGGTTAGCTAGACTCGAGATAAAGAAATGGTTAGAGAACTCGAGTCTCTCCCCTATGTGAAGGAATAGCTTATTTAATGGCACCGATTCGCTAATATTATTACAGTAAATTAATTGGTCTACACTCGGGGCAGTCGCTCGCAAGTCACCATTGTCGATTTCACGATTATTACATATATATGTCGTAAAGTATATTTATATCGATTGGATGTAACAGTCAAAATCATTGCCTAGCTTAAGGATCTGTATAAAAGGTTAAGTATTTACTAAGGCCTTAAGCATTAATGAACCTCACTCAAAAAGTACCGAACGGAATCTCAAACTTTCGACATCCGGGAGTTACATAAAAACGTAAAATTAGGTCAGTCATGATTCATTATGGTAATAAAGTCGCTATATCTATCGACTTGCACTTCTCGCTTCACCTTTGGTTGTGAAAGTTCTGAGGACTGTATACGCCCTACATCTGCAACACAAGAAGAGCTGCAGGTGCGTTGCCGGCCTTTAAGAATATTTGAGAGATGGGAAAGAGGATCAGGAGGGGGGATAGCGGTTACCTCACGACGCACCGAACGAAATGCAGAAGCACAAGATGCCTCTACTTCACACCATTAATCTGCGAGGCCGTGGTACTACCCCGGTCGAGCCGGCCCAATCGAGGAGCAGAAAAGCGGCCGCTACCATGTACAGGACAACACGTACCACATTCACCTTAGATGGAATACCTATCATACCAGAACACAACAGCTATTACACTGTTGATCGGCAGCAGAGAGTGGTATATACGCAGAGCCGACTTCGTAGGTACCTGGGCAGAAAACTAAAGAAACTATTCTGACCAATCATAAAAGACGTCACACCCAAGCTATGGCTGTTCTTGACTAAATGCCCCACAGCCCGTAATTACGATACCCCTCTATTTCTTTCAAGCCAAAAGATAACAGCTGATTGGCGACTGATGGCAGAAATGCTTATGAGGATAGTACCTAACCAGAAGAGTCTTAGGCAGAGAAGGAGCCAAGCGAATCTTGAAAGCTAGCGCTTATTTTTATTATATTGTCCAAAGAAGATTCGTCTACATTCTCTATTGGTATTACAATTTTAAAATTTTGAAAAGTAATAGACATTGTAAACACTTATATGAGTTTATGTGATATGAGCTGAATGAAAACGGCAATAGGAATTCCATCACACTCAATATCTGTGTGGTGAAATTAGTGAGTAGACAAGTAACAAGGAGAAGCTACTGTAACATTAAATTCATATTGAGTAGCATACAGAACAGTTTGATGATAATTAAGAACAACATAACGCAGAAACTTTTTAAATGATTATTAGTTATACTAAATTTACATAGACGACGCTTAGTGGTTAGCGTAACTGATTGTTGGGACTGAGAGGGTTCGAATCCCATCAGTTCGAATTTTGCTATACACAAATTATTTACGGTTTGGTTGAGATGTGTTATTTATTTTCGCTTTCTTCATTATTATCGCATAAGCTTTAAATGTACGTATATCCTTCGAATGTTATTAGAAAGTTGACATCGTGGCCGTAATTATTCAGGAGTAAGTTAAGTTAAGTAAAGCAGAAGCGTGTGAAAGTTGCACTGCTAGGTACATGCTTCCTTCAAAGGACAAGGTTTTGGAGCCGAGGAGGATCTCTCTCGTTTGGGCTGGCGGATTTCAAGTATCCTCGAAAAATTTTTTTTTTTTGCTCTGACATGCACGTTTACTCACGATGTTTTCTTTCACCGAGGGTGAATTCAGCACTTTTTTTTTATTCATTTCAGCCTATCACAAGTACGCTGCTGAACATAGGCCTCCCCCAATGATTGCCACAAAGCTCGGTCCTGAGCCACCTGCCTATCAAGTCTTCTCTCGACGTCTTTTGGGCGACGGAGGAACTGTATCGGGGCTTGGCCCCCCCCAGTGGTTTCTATTCGCCGCACGTAAAAGTACGTGCGGGTCATGGGGGTGCGTAAACGCTTCGGGTTCGTGTCATTGCGCCCGTCTCCGCGCGGGCTGGTGGCCAGGTGAACCCCTTTCGGGGGAAACCCGTCCGTCCTGCCCGCGGGGGGCGGCGCATAGATTATTTAGGGTTGGATGGGGTTTGTGGCTTCGAGGGCACGGCTAGGTAGTCCCGCTAATTTGGCGAGTCCCTAGATTGCTGCCTGGCCTATGTCGTCTCCCTTTAGGGAGGCCAGGAGTATGTCCTGCAGGACGGTAATCACTGTCGACAACGGGACAGTGGGTTCCGTCCGCGAGCCGTGGTGTTGGGCGGAGACGGGCGTCGGCCGGGGTTCCGGGCATGGCCTCGTCTCCTGTTGTTGTTGTTGGGTGGTGGCTGTGGGTTTTTTTGGAGGCTCTGGTGTTATTGCCTTCTTTTTCACTCCTCTGCGTCTCCGTTTGCGCTTTGAGGGGGGTTGGGCGTTTTCCGGTTGGCGAGGTGGATCTGACGGAGCCTGATGGCTCCCGGCAGATTCCGCCCTCGCCTCTTGTGTCCTGGCAGTCCGGTTCCTGGTTAGAGCCACTGCCCCTGCGCAGCGGTTACGGAGTTCCCGCTGGTAGACTGGGCATTTGGAGTTGTTAGCTGTGTGCTCCTGTCCACAGTTTGCGCAAGTTGGCGGCTCCTCCCAAGGTCTCGGGCAGTCCCTGGCGGCGTGATTACCTCCGCAGCACACACACGCCAGTGGCCGATGGCAACAGTGCGATGAGTGGCGGAAGAGTTGGCATTGTGCCGGGCCTCTTTTTCCCCTCCAGGCCTCTATTCTGACACCGGGCATACAAAGTATCTCAGTGACAGAATACAGTGTCTGGAGGATGTCCGGAGTCTTCTCCAGTTGCGCGAAGAAGATAACGCCTGGTCGTCCCTTCCTCGCACTGATGCTCTTTATATATTCCGGCGTGTAACCTTGGATCCGGAGGTCTCTGCGATTTCGCTTGGTTCCGTACCCTCCGGCAGCCCGCGTATTGCGACCTTGACACTTCTGTCTGCCGGTAAGGAGTACGTGAACCAAGCTACTTTCTCCTCCTTTTCCAGCCAGGTTAGGTAGCTGGTGATGGCGTGGTTCTCCTGGGCTGTTTCGGGGTAGAACCTGACTCCCTTCCCAAAAGGGCGGGCGTTAGGTCTACGTCCGATATTGCCGGACAGGACTCGGAAGTGGTGAGTCCTGTTGGGCAGGTGTTCCACGATGATGGGTGGGAAGGGGGGAGCTTTCACCAACCTCTGGGTGTCGGAGGTTCCCGAGACCAGGGTTGGAGGGCGTTGTGAGCGCTCTTTTTGTACGCTCAGGATGCTCGCATAGCTGGTGGATTGCGTGGTGTTTCCGGTCTCCGTAGCTATCAATCCATTACCGCTTTGTGCGGTATCTGGAGAGGCTGGGGGAGAGGAGTGGTGGACGGGTGTGGGCGTGCGTTGGGGCGTGGTGCACGGCTTGCGAGACTCTCGTCGCTACCGGAGCGGTGCGCGGAGTGCTAGCCGTGGTCCCAGCCGTGGAAGTGGAGGGGGCTTCGTGGGAAGCGAGGGGCGCGGGCACTGCTACTTGGCCAGGCGGGTCGCGGGTTGCGCTGGGGATGGTGGTTTCCTCGAGGCAGATGCGCTTGCAGTCTGCCTCTTCCTCTTCTGGGCTTCTGTGGCGTCTAGCAGGGCGAAGTATCTCCGTGTCTACACGGTCCTTCGCTGCCTGCTGAACCTTTGCCAGTTCTTCGGGTCCGATATTGTGGCCCGAAGCCACGAGGTCTGTCCGGGACTTCTCCAGCTCCGCGATGATAGATCTCGGAGTGGATGGGCAGGCGAATGCCCCCAAGCTCTCCATGTACCGTATCATCGTGAGCTCGTGCTCAACACGAGCCCTTGGCGATAGGTCGGCAACGTCTGGAGATGTTGGGGGTGACGGTGTATCGTCCTTTTCGGCGCTGCTGTCCGTGGTGGACACGCTGGTCGCCGAGGTCTCCGTGCTGGTGTTGGCGTTGGAAGATGCCGATGTCGACATCTTCGACGCAGGGCTTTTACTGCCTTTCTTCCTCATGACTAGTGCAGTTCGCCGCCGCGCTAGAGAACGCGGGCGGTTTCTCGAAGCGTTTATATCAATAAACGCTTGAGATATCCTGTGGTCCGAGCGGTGTTGCTGTAACGAACGCGAACTGCAGACGAGCCACCTGCATCCAACGACTTCCCGCAACACTGCGCAGGTCGTCACTCCATCTTGTGGGGGGTCGTACCACACTGCGTTTGCCTGTACGTGGCTGCCACTCGTGAATGTTTTTGCCCTAACGGTTGTCAGTTATAATTAGTATTATAATTTTAGTAATGCCGTAATATGAAATTAAAGCCAGCGCCTTAATCACTAGCCTACGAGTATTTTATAAATACTTTATTTAAACGCGTTTTTCATGTAATACTTTTTAATTTTTACACTTTAAGCTGCAATGAAAAAGTTTTACAATGTGTTATTATCACGGAAAACAATTCATCCCACCCTTCTAAAATTGTTTCTCGCGTCGGAATATGAGCAATATTCATCAGTGCATAACTCCGTTTATTTTCGTATTCACTGTCATTGAAACACGGTTTTAAATTCATTCCTACCATGTGTGTGGTACAACAACATTCACGTTTATAAACAATACATCTTTAAATTCATTAAAATTAAATCGTTTGTTTTGTTTTTGGTTTATACGTTTTTCTTAATTAATGTAAAATTTTATAAATACTTTATTTAAACGCGTTTTTCATGTAATACTTTTAATTTTTACACTTTAAGCTGCAATGAAAAAGTTTCACAATGTGTTATTATCACGTAAAACAATTCATCCCACCCTTCTAAAATTATTTGTTTCTCGCGTCGGAATATGAGCAATATTCATCAGTGTATAACTCCGTTTATTTTCGTATTCACTGTCATTGAAACACGGTTTTAAATTCATTCCTACCATGTGTGTGGTACAACAACATTCACGTTTAAAGACAATACATCTTTAAATTCATTAAAATTAAATCGTTTGTTTTGTTTTTGGTTTATACGTTTTTCTTAATTAATGTAAAATTTTATAAATACTTTATTTAAACGCGTTTTTCATGTAATACTTTTAAATTTTTACACTTTAAGCTGCAATGAAAAAGTTTCACAATGTGTTATTATCACGTAAAACAATTCATCCCACCCTTCTAAAATTGTTTCTCGCGTCGGAATATGAGCAATATTCATCAGTGCATAACTCCGTTTATTTTCGTATTCACTGTCATTGAAACACGGTTTTAAATTCATTCCTACCATGTGTGTGGTACAACAACATTCACGTTTAAAGACAATACATCTTTAAATTCATTAAAATTAAATCGTTTGTTTTGTTTTTGGTTTATACGTTTTTCTTAATTAATGTAAAATTTAATAAATAAATGTTTTTTTTTAATTAAGGATAAGAAAATAGCACAAAATCCTCCTAATATCAAGTGGTCCCTGCAGTTCATAGTTCAATGCATTTGATTGATCATCTATTAAGAATCAAAATGCAGATGCGTTTCCACTCTAGAGGACGAAGATGTAATGCTATCTACTATCGAGCTTAGTCGACATCTCAATGTTTTATCGCATCTGTAGGCAATTTTTTATATATAAATGAATAACCTTAAAGAGTGTGCCTCTTAGCAAAATCAATTCAACAAACATACACATACTCACTACACGTACATTTGCGGTAGGCGAAAATACACCGATTTGAATTTCAAGTTACACAGATTCATTACTCACATCGCGCGTGAGCTTTGAATCAGGGAATATTTCAATTGACCCTTTTTAAGTACGTCACCGATTTATTAGCCTTAATGGTCCAAAGTACCCCCAGCAAATCGTCATTCACTTTAGACCAATAAAATTTTATTATTTTTGCTCTCGTACTCGTATTATTTTTGTTTCGTAACGTATTCAATAAATACGATTATCTTACCGTAACATTTTATATGGTCCTCATCATGACGCTATTGGGCATTAGCATTACATGTAATGCACAACCTCGTTGCTTAGTGGTTAGCTTACCTGACATCTGAACTACGGGTCTTGCCGGGATTTGAACCCAGGTTGCTAACCACTAAGCCACCTGGTTGTCTAATACTACTAATACACCAAAAACGGACACAGTTAAGTTCTTAGGTGGCACATACTTACGCCGCTATCACACGACAACGAGGCATCTAAGTAAAAGCAACAAACTCTAAGCAAATATCTTATTTAAATGCTAAATGCTAGTTAAAATACAGAGTATATTTATTCAAAGAAAACACATCTCAAAGAATAAGCGGTGGTTAAAAGGTATAATACAAAAAAACGATGTGGAAGCGATGGAAAAGCTGTGAGAGATCATTGAGCGGCCGCTCTGTGCCGTTGTGAAATTCAAAAGTATATGCTTAATCCGTTTTAACGTTTATTTTATCTTATACTATCTTATTTACACGCGATTCTTTGTAAAATATTTTTGTTTAAGTTTTTAAACATACTATAATACAAATCTGTTTTATAACTAGATAGAGAAGGTAGAATAAATTGACATCCTAGTAGAATAGCCCAGGCGTAGTATCTCAATATATGAAATCGCATATTCAAAACAAATAAGTTATTCTAGCAACTTGATCTCAAATGCTATCAGTACTTGCATTACTAAAAGTATAAATATAAATTTGAATGAATAAGTTTGTATTTTCAAAATGTAATAAAAGTTTAATTTGGAATTTTCAATTGTTTGTAATATTTAGCGACACTTAGGTTTCGGCATTAGGTTTAAATATACATGTTATTCAATCAAAAAAGCAAAATACCTAACGCATAATTATTTATTCATTGACATTATGAAGTAATTAATATATTATTATCATTATTTGTTTAATTATGTTTGTGACACTGTTACTTTATTAATCTATACTAGTATTTTTTTTTATAGACGAAGGGGGCAAACGAGCGTGCGGCTCACCTGATGGTATGTGATCACCGACATCCACGAACATCCACAACACCAGAGGAGCTACAGATGCGCTGCCGGCCTTTAAAAGTATCGCTTGTGGTCGAAATTCAACTAGTTGTTTGTAAAGTAACAAATTTCAAGCTGCTTTTCAGATAGTCAGACGATTCCATTTAATTAGTAAAGCGTTTTGGTTAATGGAAAAATCAAGAGTATGTTCATTGTATTTTACCTTAACGGGCAACATAGACACGATTTATTTTTGGGCACATCTACGGCACTGTACATGTCTGACGATATCAGTTTAATTCTTCTCTTTTTTTTAATAACTACTAAAACAAATTATATTACTATAATGATTAACAATTGACAACTTATGAGAATATATGGAAATAAATATAAGTAAGACATTTTGTTACATTTCTTGGTGTATAAATTTAATTACATTTGTCTGTATGTTTAACGACTACTTGGTAACTTGTAGTATCGCAGGGTATTCACTTATTACAAAGAATGAATTTACCTTATATGTTGAAATGGAAATAATGATTTTTTTTATGCCAAAAGGAGCAAACGAATTAGCAGCTCACCTGATGGCAAGTGATTACCGTAGCCCACGTACATTTGCAACATCAGAGGAGCTGCAGATGCGTTGCTGGCTTTTAAATATACTGGGGAGATGTGAAGAGGGTGGATGGCGACAGAAAGTGAGCCTCCGGTTACCCGAACGAAATGCAAAATCCCCGATCCAGGTCGATGAGCTAGTTATTCGAACAGCAGCTAAAATTGTTGCTTAGCTAGAGCCATATACATTTTGTACGTCGATTTGTATTTGATATTAATTTTTAAGACCAGGAATATTATAAGCTATTGAATCATAACCTAACTGAAGTAGAGCCGTGGTAGTTTAGTGGTCAGGACGCTCACCATAGTTTCATAGAGTGACCTGCGTTCGATCCCCGATGCCGGCACCACTAAAATTGTTAATAGCAATTTTAAGTCCTGTATTTACCACATCCTCAGCGGTGAAGGAAAACATCGTGAGGAAACCTGCATGGCTGAGAAATAATAAAAATATTATTTCGAGCATATGTGAAGCCCACCAACCTGCACTGGAGCAGCGTGGCGGGCCCTTCCCGGCTCCTAAACTCTCTCTGATACTCGAATTTGGGAACGAGGCCTTCGTCCAGCAGTGGGCACTTATAGGCTGCTACGTTACTACTTTACTAGCTTAAGTGGTAGCGCTTTAGCGCTTAGTGCGATTACTCGTTATCTTATATATTTACTATGTTCTTATTTTGAAGATCAATTGTACAAAATTTAAAGAAACCCTCAAAACCACAAATTATGTTAAAAAAAACCGTAGACACTCTTCATTGAAGATATTCTGTATTTCATTAATATTGAACTAATAATTCAGTGGATGAATAAATGATCACATCAAACGCTCAGTATTCGAGTGCAAACGCTGTTTGAGAACCACTTGAAAGCGACTAGCATTTGAATGAGGTCGACCAAATACAAACATATGCGACGCGATTTGGTTTTCAAGGGTCTACAAGTGCTTTACCGATTCAGTATCCATAGTTAATAATTAATAGCTATGTTGATTTTAATAATTGCTACGTGTACGAGCAGGCATAGCGTGTGCGAAAAGCGAACAGAATATGAATAGGGCCTCAAAAAATTTATCAATTCTGAAACCAGCGTTTAATAATTAACAACAGTAAATAACTAGCAGATAGCTTCGCACCAGAGATGCCCCTCCCCATCAGTCGCCTGTGGTATTTGGCTTCGGTGTAGTTTTTTCGCCATCAGTCGGTGAAAGCCAGAGCCTCGTTCGTTAATCAGCGGGTGCACACCATGCAGGTAAGGTTGACATTTGAAGAAAAAGTTAGTACATTTCCCCTAAGCTTCGTTCCAAACTCGCCCACCCTAAGTGGTGAGTATGGGCAAATGTTCATGAAGACGCCCATGTGGCTACACGGTCGAAATTTTGTAACATGACGGTAATACCTTACCTTACATTACCTTAACAACCTAGAAAACAGTCCACTGTAGGACATAGGCCTCTCCCCTCCCATATGGAGGATTTACCATAATCGCCACGCTAGGCAATTGGTGATGACAGTACTAGGCACCCCGCAACTTATACGCTGCTGTCCATCATCGTTGTGTCATTTTAGTAACAGTAATACACTTACTATTAAAAAGACGAAGTTCTAATACTTTCAAAATATTTTCTATTGAATTATGAAGATAACTACAGCTCCCAAGAAATTAATTTTCGTTATCTAGTCGAACGATCGTGTTTATCTCCTTCTCTCTGTCTCTCTTTGCAGTATAACAAGAATACCAATCTAAATTTTATCACCCAATATAATGAAATTTAATAGAATGTAGTATCTTATTTACATCTTTTTATATATACTAAAGCTTAATAGTGCAGAAAATATAATATATCAAATAACTGAATCTCATGTTAAAACTTTATGATGATACCCTTTGTCTTTTGTGTTGTTTAAAAAGAATTTTCAGTGAAACATCTCCGTGGATATAAGCAAATCATTTTAGTTATGGTTTAATTCGTACACCTAAATATTAAGTTAGTTACAGAGGACAATTTATATGCATGTATCTCATTAGCTGAAACTAGAAACTTTGTCCGGGTAGAATTAACTTCTGTTTTTTTTTTTTAATTTTAGCGCAGGAACCATAAACTTTTCAAGAGAAATAAGAAGCTTACGTTACTACAAAGTTCTTAATTTTCCGTGAAAGTTTCATGAAAATCAGCAGTTTCTATGCTCGAACAAATAATCAGGCAGACAAAACATTCAAAAACATTTTTTTTTTTGAGTATTGATATCGTGTGTATGTGAACTATGTGAAGCATATTACGATTATTTGCACGAAATATACGTATACAAAACTAGCTTAAGTGGTAGCGCTTTACGGAAATTAGCGCTTAGTGCGATTACTCGTAATCTTATATATTTACTATGTTCTTATTTTGAAGATCAATTGTACAAAATTTAAAGAAACCCTCAAAACCACAAATTATGTTAAAAACCGTAGACACTCTTCATTGAAGATATTCTGTATTTCATTAATATTGAACAAATAATTCAGTGGATGAATAAATGATCACATCAAACGCTCAGTATTCGAGTGCAAACGCTGTTTGAGAACCACTTGAAAGCGACTAGCATTTGAATGAGGTCGACCAAATACAAACATATGCGACGCGATTTGGTTTTCAAGGGTCTACAAGTGCTTTACCGATTCAGTATCCATAGTTAATAATTAATAGCTATGTTGATTTTAATAATTGCTACGTGTACGAGCAGGCATAGCGTGTGCGAAAAGCGAACAGAATATGAATAGGGCCTCAAAAAATTTATCAATTCTGAAACCAGCGTTTAATAATTAACAACAGTAAATAACTAGCAGATAGCTTCGCACCAGAGATGCCCCTCCCCATCAGTCGCCTGTGGTATTTGGGTTCGGTGTAGTTTTTTCGCCATCAGTCGGTGAAAGCCAGAGCCTCGTTCGTTAATCAGCGGGTGCACACCATGCAGGTAAGGTTGACATTTGAAGAAAAAGTTAGTACATTTCCCCTAAGCTTCGTTCCAAACTCGCCCACCCCAAGTGGTGAGTATGGGCAAATGTTCATGAAGACGCCCATGTGGCTACACGGTCGAAATTTTGTAACATGACGGTAATACCTTACCTTACATTACCTTAACAACCTAGAAAACAGTCCACTGTAGGACATAGGCCTCTCCCCTCCCATATGGAGGATTTACCATAATCGCCACGCTAGGCAATTGGTGATGACAGTACTAGGCACCCCGCAACTTATACGCTGCTGTCCATCATCGTTGTGTCATTTTAGTAACAGTAATACACTTACTATTAAAAAGACAAAGTTCTAATACTTTCAAAATATTTTCTATTGAATTATGAAGATAACTGCAGCTCCCAAGAAATTAATTTTCGTTATCTAGTCGAACGATCGTGTTTATCTCCTTCTCTCTGTCTCTCTTTGCAGTATAACAAGAATACCAATCTAAATTTTATCACCCAATATAATGAAATTTAATAGAATGTAGTATCTTATTTACATCTTTTTATATATACTAAAGCTTAATAGTGCAGAAAATATAATATATCAAATAACTGAATCTCATGTTAAAACTTTATGATGATACCCTTTGTCTTTTGTGTTGTTTAAAAAGAATTTTCAGTGAAACATCTCCGTGGATATAAGCAAATCATTTTAGTTATGGTTTAATTCGTACACCTAAATATTAAGTTAGTTACAGAGGACAATTTATATGCATGTATCTCATTAGCTGAAACTAGAAACTTTGTCCGGGTAGAATTAACTTCTGTTTTTTTTTTTTAATTTTAGCGCAGGAACCATAAACTTTTCAAGAGAAATAAGAAGCTTACGTTACTACAAAGTTCTTAATTTTCCGTGAAAGTTTCATGAAAATCAGCAGTTTCTATGCTCGAACAAATAATCAGGCAGACAAAACATTCAATAACATTTTTTTTTTTTAATTTTAGCGCAGGAACCATAAACTTTTCAAGAGAAATAAGAAGCTTACGTTACTACAAAGTTCTTAATTTTCCGTGAAAGTTTCATGAAAATCAGCAGTTTCTATGCTCGAACAAATAATCAGGCAGACAAAACATTCAAAAACATTTTTTTTTTTGAGTATTGATATCGTGTGTATGTGAACTATGTTAAGCATATTACGATTATTTGCACGAAATATACGTATACAAAACTAGCTTAAGAACATTTAGAGAAAGTACTTATTTAGAAGTCAAGAAATAATGCCATTTTCAGTTGCCGATAGCACTTCTATTAAAGATTTATATCTGCGATGAGTTTTAAGTGAAGCGAGTGCCAATGCTTGATAATTGGATTTGTGAATTTTGAATTTCACCAGCGACTCGATGCTGAGCGCCTAATATCTGTGTTATCTACGATTACACTCGCTTTGTGAGGAAGATACGATTGGGTTTATTAGACATAAAGGCTTTGTTATATCAACTGATCTGGCTTACAAACATTTATTGTAAAAAAACGTCGATGATAACAGAACATTTCTTCTTCTTTATCGGCCTATTTATGTATTGTATTACCTACTGCTGAACATTAGCCTCTCTAAGAAAACTTGAGCAACCCAGCATCAATTTCTTCGAAGAATCAGTGAGCGCAGGCCCGATACTCTCGAGCTAGTGATGATGCTCCCTATCATTATCTCATTACCTTACCTTACCACACCAGCCTGTAAATAGTCCACTAACATCCACATAGGCCTCTCAATAAGGATTGGCGATCGCAGTACGAGATGCTGCTGCACATCATCGGTTTGCTTATGTTAGGTCTGGTTTTCTTCGACATGGTTATCCCGCTCCATCCATCTGTCGGTGTCTGTTGCGATTTTTAAGGCTTTTTCCTTAGTCGCCTCTTTGGTTACCCATGGGAAGAAAGAGGCTGACAGATTCTTACGCCAACCACGACCCGTCTATTTACATATAGGTAGAACCAGGCACATACAGGTGGGATCAGGCATACTAAGACAATAATTACAGTATAGACTATCCAATGTGCTGTAGAAATATAAGATTTATCAACCAAAAATATCGTCTGAATATATTCAAAAAAGATTACTTGAAACGCTCATTCCGAGCCTAATTACTTAAAGGAGAGGGGGCAAACGAGCATGCGTCTGCAGGTTCGTTGCAGGCCTTTAAGGACGTTTAGGGGATTGGGAGAGATGATAAGGAGGGTTGGGGAAGGGAGAGTGGGCCTTCGATTACCTCACTCACTGAACGAAACGCAGAAGTACAAAATGCCTCTACTTCGTCTCGGTATTCTTCTGCGAGACCGTGGACCGCGAGAGCTTGTCTCTACCACGTACGAAGTTTGTCTACAACCATATAGACGTAGTGTAATAGAATCTCCTAATACGTACCAGGTCGCGGATGTCGTAAAATTAAATTAGGGAAAAGCTATAAGAATGTGGCCTCGGACAGATGGCAAAATATCACCTCAAATTAGCAATTCATCTGCCAAGCGTAGCGAAAATAGCAAATTACGCCAAATTAGTAGAAGCGTATATCCTTTATCCGGTTCAGAGATCTTCAAACATGAGTGTCAACTAATTAGAAAATTCAGTCAAAGGATGAAATTCATTCGGAACAAACTTAAAACTTTTTAATTAAATGAATTTGATAATAGTTATTCTTGCCAAAAATTAATTACTATGGTAATTTTACAATACCGTCAGGAATTGTTTGACCACGCCGAGCATTTGATGGAAAATGTGCACTCTAGTGTGATCACGTTCGCGTTGAGCCTCCAATACACATGTTCTGTGACACAAGCTGTCGCACAATGAATTCCATGTAAAATTACCACGAATTTATCTTCGAAACAATTTTTTATTTAAATCAACTTATAGACAATAATAGAGTTAATTTAAATAAAATAAAACTAGAAGGACTATACCGCGAAGCCAACAACAACAAACGTACAACCTTTTACTTTATTCAAATTATTGTCAGAAGGGAGTACTCGAATCATATTTATTTTATTCTTTAAAAAATGTATTTCTAATATAATATCAAGTCATATAAATAAATTTCACATGCCAGCCGTCTAAACTGTCAATAAATATTCACTCTATCCGTTGACATTTGGCATGGTATCATTGGAACATCTGCCTACTCCGTCAGGATTACAAGTCTGCGTCACTGCATTAGAACTCAATTGCGCAGGTTCCAACGCGGGGTCCATATTGAACGGCGCATTGTTTTATTATATAATATCGTCCGTTTCGAGTTTTGGTGTCTATAGTCTGCTACACTACACAGCTTCACAATACATCCACGATAGTGATCTTAAATACCGAGTAGCAGTGTGATACTAATCGCACCTTGAGAGAGTCATCAAGGTTATTTCTGACTACAATGAACTAACAATTCAACTTTAGTGGAATACATGTAATTAAAAAATAAGATAAATTTAATTTTTTACCAATGGATTTTTTTTTTTTTGAGTATTGATATCGTGTGTATGTGAACTATGTGAAGCATATTACGATTATTTGCACGAAATATACGTATACAAAACTAGCTTAAGAACATTTAGAGAAAGTACTTATTTTGAAGTCAAGAAATAATGCCATTTTCAGTTGCCGATAGCACTTCTATTAAAGATTTATATCTGCGATGAGTTTTAAGTGAAGCGAGTGCCAATGCTTGATAATTGGATTTGTGAATTTTGAATTTCACCAGCGACTCGATGCTGAGCGCCTAATATCTGTGTTATCTACGATTACACTCGCTTTGTGAGGAAGATACGATTGGGTTTATTAGACATAAAGGCTTTGTTATATCAACTGATCTGGCTTACAAACATTTATTGTAAAAAAACGTCGATGATAACAGAACATTTCTTCTTCTTTATCGGCCTATTTATGTATTGTATTACCTACTGCTGAACATTAGCCTCTCTAAGGAAACTTGAGCAACCCAGCATCAATTTCTTCGAAGAATCAGTGAGCGCAGGCCCGATACTCTCGAGCTAGTGATGATGCTCCCTATCATTATCTCATTACCTTACCTTACCACACCAGCCTCTAAGTAGTCCACTAACATCCACATAGGCCTCTCAATAAGGATTGGCGATCGCAGTACGAGATGCTGCTGCACATCATCGGTTTGCTTATGTTAGGTCTGGTTTTCTTCGACATGGTTATCCCGCTCCATCCATCTGTCGGTGTCTGTTGCGATTTTTAAGGCTTTTTCCTTAGTCGCCTCTTTGGTTACCCATGGGAAGAAAGAGGCTGACAGATTCTTACGCCGACCACGACCCGTCTCATTACATATAGGTAGAACCAGGCACATACAGGTGGGATCAGGCTTACTAAGACAATAATTACAGTATAGACTATCCAATGTGCTGTAGAAATATAAGATTTATCAACCAAAAATATCGTCTGAATATATTCAAAAAAGATTACTTGAAACGCTCATTCCGAGCCTAATTACTTAAAGGAGAGGGGGCAAACGAGCATGCGTCTGCAGGTTCGTTGCAGGCCTTAAAGGACGTTTAGGGGATTGGGAGAGATGATAAGGAGGGTTGGGGAAGGGAGAGTGGGCCTTCGATTACCTCACTCACTGAACGAAACGCAGAAGTACAAAATGCCTCTACTTCGTCTCGGTATTCTTCTGTGAGACCGTGGACCGCGAGAGCTTGTCTCTACCACGTACAAAGTTTGTCTACAACCATATAGACGTAGTGTAATAGAATCTCCTAATACGTTCCAGGTCGCGGATGTCGTAAAATTAAATTAGGGAAAAACTATAAGAATGTGGCCTCGGACAGATGGCAAAATATCACCTCAAATTAGCAATTCATCTGCCAAGCGTAGCGAAAATAGCAAATTACGCCAAATTAGTAGAAGCGTATATCCTTTATCCGGTTCAGTGATCTTAAATACCGAGTAGCAGTGTGATACTAATCGCACCTTGAGAGAGTCATCAAGGTTATTTCTGACTACAATGAACTAACAATTCAACTTTAGTGGAATACATGTAATTAAAAAATAAGATAAATTTAATTTTTTACCAATGGATTTTTTTTTTAATTTAAGTAAACTGCTCTTATAATATTCAAGATAGTAATTGCTGTTAATTATCAAAAATATTATTTTTAACTCCAACTTCGAAGATACTGTGACATGAAATCGCATTTAATTTAGAAAAATTAAGGATCCTGTATATATATACAGTATATAAACTGCGGGTAGCTATGGTCGACGTTAAGTTCCTTACATCATCATCGTTATTACAACCTGTTTAGTCCACTGCTGCAGATTGTCTTCTCCCAAAGAGTCTATTCTTGAAGACTTATTCCTGAGTGACGGTGATCACTCTCGAGGGATGCCGCTCCATCACCTATTGGTTATTATCTCATATTGATTAACTATCAATAATGTGTCTACAATAGCAGTGTGGTTAAGGCCTATAAATCAGAAGACTCGAGTTAGATCCCTCATGTGGAAAGTTCTTACCAATGAGTTTTTCGAATCTTACGCACGATTTGTTTTGTTAGCTTGGACACTAACGGCGACAGGCTTGCCACCTTCTACGTTCCGAGCTTTGGTGAAAAGTGGGTTCAAAGAACCAAAATGTCAAAGAGCTTATTAACATGCTTTTGTTAGCATGACCAGAACGCGTGAAATGTTATGGAATCTATTAATTAAATTTACACCCAGTTCCTGACGTCCGAATAATTTGGAATTCTGCACACGTATTAAAAATCGACGACGATACAATAATATGGAGTCACAAAACTGGTCTGAAGATGGAAAAGGAAGTTAAATAAAAGAAACTATTAATAGCTACTAGGAAACCTATCGAGTGTAGGCATATCCGAGAATTTCATTTTTATTTTAAGATTCGAAAAACATATACTTCGCCACAATTTCTTGCAAAAGTAAATTGATAATCTATTCACCCGGTTCAAAGAGTAGACACTACAGCACAGCCCTGCTTCCAGCTGGTGCGTGCACTTTTAATGCACAAAATACTATCGTCCCACAGGGCACCAACACTAGCACACACTCAACGCGCAACACCCAACACCACTTCGAAAGAACTCCTTTGTTCTTCGAGAACGGTGATCGTTGAGAAAGGGTGATGTTCTTCTTTACTTTGAAATAGGTAATTTAATAAATTGGCATCTACACCATTTTATTTTTGCAATCGGATTTATATGAAATAAATTTCTTTGTCCATTTCATCCCGATAGATCATCTAGCAGGTTCTTTTACTGCGAAATCCTTCTTGGAGTGGACTGATTGCTTGGTAATTTAAGGCATGATAAGGTAAATTTCGTTGTCGTCTTTAAAATAATGGCTTATCGCAAAATGACACCTTATTCTATTAACTAACTTAAAACAAAATATAATGATTAAATGCATAAATTGTAATAGTGTTACCATGAATTAATCTAGCACAAATTGTATTTATTCTGGTCATGATTATGTCCTTGCACGAACATAATTTCACGAACATTGTTTGAGAATATATTGGAAGCTGCCGATATAATATCGGGGACGAGCACTTAATAAACACTAAGCTTTAAAGAAAGATAAAACAGTGAAAATAAATGTATGTAGAGGTACGAGATGAGTTTGTGATTACCTACATGACATCGCTTTTGTGAGTTTTTAATTACGTCCTTAACTGTAATAATAAAATATCAAATAAAATTTAAGCGAAATAAAAAAATACTTTACGAAATATCTGTTCCGCAGGATCGTTCTGCAGTAAACTATTACTGTCTGATGAAAATTAATAAACAGAACATGAACATAACCACATATCGTTTCGTGGGTATCCTAAAAAGGCTGAATTAAATAATAGAAAAATGTAATGACGATCAACAGATGCCGGAATAACCTAATCAAATATGCCAGATCTAAATCAAACTCAAGGGAACACCGCACTATAGAATGTACTCGTTTTGTACTGAGATCCGGGGACTCGCATGTCGAGAATGACAAATCGGCACATCCTGCTGCCATTACCAGAAGTGAACTTAAAGCTGATAGTGGCGTCGACGCATATTTTTACAATGTAAGAAACAATAACGCATATGTCCAAACAAAAAAATATTACAGAGCAGCTTGTAATGACAGTTACTAGACTCCATAAAGTCCAGTAACTCATTTATCACGCAATGTATATACATATACATTTGTACAACAAAATCCCAGTAAGTAGGCAAAGTCTTTTTTTTTATGTTTTATTAAACTAACACTTTACAAAAAGGGTCATTATAATATAAAATAGATAGTAAGATCCATGTAGGATGATTGTAACTCCTGGGTATGCGTTGATCACTCCCAAGCCGTTTCCAAAAGTTTTAATGGATATTATAAAAAAAAAATCTCTCCAAACTATGTAGTCCATATGATCAGAGAGAAAGACACAAATTTTAGTCGTTTCAACCCACTTATCACCGACTCTTTTCTTCTTGTTTGTCTACTATATTTAAGTCTTCATATCTCTTTTGTTATATTAATATCATTGTAATTCAGGTTGTCTAATCAAAACTTAAACCAAAAAGCAGCAACATACAAAAGATGAAAATTAATAATTAATAAATTTTCGATACCTAATTTTTTCATATTCTTTGTGTATCCCAATTTTCCATTTTTTTTTCCTTTACAAAATGTCCGCATGTTCCATTTTAGACACGTCTAGCGAATGTCAGCACCAGATAATTGGATTTGTGAGACTGTACATTTTGAAGTACATCGATGACACGATGTTTGGTCAAACATTGGGCCACTATGAATCATTGACATTCCACGGAAAGTTTAGTTCGAAGTGAAGTGATTTAAAGTATGGGACTGTGAAGAAGAGACAGAAGACAGAGAAAGCTCTGTCTTCTGTCTCTTCGAGTCGAATCTTTTCGAGTGTTTTATTTACCTATTACTTATAGCGCCGTGTGGTGGAGGCGTAAGAATCTGCTACACCTGTCGCAAAAGTCAAAAAGTAAGCTCTAACAATGATATACCCAATGCCGGAGAGGTCAGAGGCTTAGACATTTTAGTCCTTTGAACCCACTTTGCACCAGAGCTACCTGACAGGAGGCTCGCCTTCTTGGTGTCCAAGCAAACGATAAAAATCGTAATAAGTTTGAAAAACTCATTGGTGAAAACTCGTAGAATACAGGCATGAAGTAGAAGCACCTTGTGCTTCTGCGTTTCGTTCGGTGAGTGAGGCAACCGGAGAAGCTCTCCTACTCCCCATCCCCTTCCTCATCCTCCCTCCCATCACCCAAATACCCTTAAAGGCCGGCAACGCACCTACAGCACCTCTGGTGTTGCAGATGTACGTGGGCGACGGTAATCACTTACCATCAGGTGAACCGCTTGCACGTTTTCCGCCTTTCCTATAAAAAAAACACTCGGCTATCATGGTTTACTCGTTAGTGTCGTAATAGTAAGAGGCGTATCGTACTTACTCGACGACATTAGGTAGCCAAAAAAAACAGACTTAAATATTTTATGGCAATCTTCGGGAGCAAACCCGGTAATTATTGATCTATTATATTACCTTTGTATAAGTTCTTATATATTTTATTCTGTATTGTAATCTGGAGCTTAGTGTTACTTCGAGCGGACTTAATGTCTTGTTGTATTCTCTAGCAGTCAACCGGGTTTTCATAATTATGTTTATGATATATTCGTTGAAATAATATCGTAATAGTTCTATAAAATATTAAATAGGCGAGAACGTATCTCGATCGTCTTGAGGCTCTGTCTAACCTTCAGAATATTGATATGAAATTAATTTTTATGGATTTTATCGCGTTTAATTTCGGAAAGTAAAAAAGATAAATTTAAACACGATTATTAAGTAAAAATGAGTTTAAATTAATTGTCTATATATTCAAGTAATTAGAAGAAATAAATATACGTGTGCCTTTATGCATTGACATACAATTGACAAATATAAAATAATGAAATTGTGGCATATTAATAAACTTTTACTTTAAATTATAATGAATGGAACGTACGCCTGAAACGATCGTGACAAATTTAAGAATAATTTTGCCAATCTGTCTGTTATCCTGAGAGATTTCTACTTTTAGTCAAATTACTTTATTCTTCTACAGATAAAACTTACAGTTCCATTTCCCAGCTGCGTCATTTTTAAATCCAAGCAGAAACCGACATAAGCAAATTGAATTTGAAAAATTGTTAAATTTTAAATGAGTTCATGGTTTACGTAAGTATTCCAGTAGTATTCTTTCTTATAATTAAAACACTATTATAAGAAAGTGCCGAATTCTATTTACATTTATTATCAAATATACGTACGCAACATACGTAGTTAAAGCAAGCCCAAAAACAAGTATTATTTACAAAAAAAGTATTGCAAAGCATATTGTAAAAATATAGTGTACTCTTTTCCTGCGAATAAGCAGTTCGTCTATCTATCTATCATATGAAGTTCACCTGATGGTAAGTGATTACCGATGCCCGCGTACATCTGCAACACTTGAGGAGCTGCTGCTGCGTTGCTAACTTTTAAGGATTTTTGGGAAATAGTGAAGAGGAAGGGGAGTGTTCCACTTCACCAAACGAAACGCTGAAGCAAAATATGCCTCTAATTAGCGCTGGTATTCTGCGAGGCCGTGGTATCTGACACTGTTAAAATACATTTACATAGAAGCGTAATAAAGGATGTCTAAATGAAATTGTAAATTCTGGAATAACATCATAATGAGAAAAAACATAACTGCTTTTTAACACCCTTAGCATGACGGCACACATTTTGTTCAGCTTTAGCTAAAATGCGCTTTACGTTAATACTTACGTTTGGGTCGTAATTGCTAGTATTATTTTTAAAAGCCAAAAGCCCGGTATGAGTATTGCTATGTAAGCGTTACGGTCGTGGCACATTGAATATTTCATTAACCTAATTTTACGATATGATACTGATTTTAATTGAATTGAATTTGTGGTTGAAATATTTAATAAAATTATATAGGAGGGAGGAACGTACCATCCGATCTCAACTGCACGAAGCTCTGTCGTCCTACTCATGGTGGAAAATCTATCAGACTTTGCTCAATCCAAATCTCATAATCTAGTGATCGGCATCACCAGTGTGAAGGAACTGGGGTCACCCAGGGTGGTGAATGCGGACAATTCTTCCAAGAAATGAATGTCGGCTTGCTGGCACTTTGTTAAAGAGGTCTATGTTCACTGTTCATCTGGTATTTAATAGGCTGATGATCATGATAATAACGATGTTGCACGTCTAAAGTAGAAGTAGCCTACAGCTTACTGCATTTATACTGAAATCCATACTTGGAGTATATTATAAAATGCAAAAGTGGCTCGGTATGTCTGTTACGTTGTAAGGGCTAAACCGATTTTGATAATATTTGCCACAGAGGATATTAGCTACGTTCTTACCGGGAAAACTGCGTAAAATTTTCAAGTAAAATAGTCAATATTATTTCTGTGAATTATGTTTTGATTGTTCATTTCGTAAATTTCTAATATATTTTTGATTCTAAATGGAATTAAATAAACTAGAGACTGATACAAACCGAGCAGGTGGAAGCTTTGAAGCGGTAACTCCAATAACGGGTTAGGGTACAGTTGTTTGATCACAGGGTTGTGAGTATTATGTAAGTGATTTCTGATCTGTAGACAGATACAATATATATCAAATCACATACCCAATTAGGTTTGGTTAAACATAATTTCCTTTACTATTTGGATAGTTTTTGATTCAATTTCACTTATTTAAATAGTCAAATTTATAATAATAATCTATGCTAATATTATAAAGAGCGAATGTGTTTGTGTTTTGCGTAATATTCGGAACTAATGAACCGATTTCAAAAGTTCCCTTTTTTTTTGAAACCTACGTTTGATCCTACCTACGGTTACAACTACGTTCGATTCCTAAAAAAATCTATAAGAAAAATCTTCCCGTGTAAAGCTAACCAATATCCTCGTAAGTAATTGCAATATGAAAAGTTAACAATTAAATTTAAACAATTTGTTACTTTATATTAAACTGCAGACGTAGTCTTTCACCGCAGGTTGTATGTCAAAGCTTAAAGTTGCTCAGCGGGCTATGGAAAGGGCTATGCTCGGTGTTTCTCAGCACGATAGGGTCTGAAATAACGATACTCGCAGTAGGACCTGCGTAACCTACAAAGCCGTTATGATCAACAAGTTGAAGTGGCAATCAGCCGGCTGGCAATTTATGTTTGTTTTAAATATACTAACATGACCCACAAACAGGTTTTGAGTGTATGTGTGTGTAAATTTTCCGGAATGTGTGTCTGTGTGTATCTGTAGGGGTGAGTTTTGAGTGTGGTATGAATATTGACTATGGCTGGTATATATATATATACCCAGAACTCATTGCTCAAAAGTCAGTCAGATACGCTAACGAAGTAAATAATTGTGCAGGTATGGGATCACGCAAGGTTAGTGTGGGCATAAACAATCACAATCTTACGAATACGTTCGTAAAACGAAATAATCTCGTGTGTAAATTTATGGTCAATTGCAATTTTAATTTTTACACAATTAACAAAGATAAGAGATATTGGTTCAAGCTACATTATACTTTTATGATAAGGACTTGAGGTAATATTAATGAGATTTGCATACAGCAACCATTTTCAAAAAATTACTTTAAGTATAAAAAAATTCGCGGCGCTGTGCGTCTTCATTTCATTTTTATGTGAATTGTTTAAATTAATGACAGATAACAACTAATGAAATACACTTTATTGTACACCAATAGCAAAAATAGGAAAAAAATAAATAAAAAGAAACATAAAATACACAAAGGTACAATTGGCGGCCTTATCCCTTAGAAGCGATCTCTACCAGGCAACCATTTTGCAGAGGAAATAATGACCAGTGAGCAAGGGTTAAGGGTGTACGCAAGTTACAAAGAAGTGAAAATATAATATAATAAATATATATTGATATATACACAAACATATATATATACTCTAACATATACTGATATATCTAAATAAATACACAATATATACCCATACATATACAGGAACATAAAGAGTAAAGAATAAATAATATAAGAGTACTCACTCAATGAACTATAAATTGTATTTTTACAACTATACTCACAACATAAAACAGGAATCTTATTAAATACTTTTAAGTTATACTTTATTGGGACAAAACTACTTGTGATTGCGATTGGACGTATTCATTTATTAAAATTACCGAATATTCTTATAAGAGGTTATGGCCGATCCTGACAAACACGGGGAACCGCCTACAAATTAATATTCATAGGAAAAAGAAAAACAAGTGTTTGAGAAAAAAGTTAAGAAGAAAGTGAGAAGTTTGGAAAAATCTGTCCTTCTTATCTTTTGATAAGATATAAGAAATAAGATAATAGAAAAAATCTGTCCTTATATCTTATCTTTTGTTAAGATATAAGAAATAAGAAATAAGATGATAATAAGATAATAAGGTAGAAGGACAGACGGACGATGTCCCCCTGCTGGGAAAAAGCATCCTCTCAAAATTTGAGAGGATTTTGGAGCCGGCACAAAATCATGACAGAAACATCAGATTTTAGCTTATTAAAAAGAGTATAATAAATCCTTACTGCAGCAGTTTTTTGAAACTTTATTTAGCACACGGACAACGTAACTTACCGTCAACTTTAAGCTTATGACATATTTTATCTACGCTTTATAAATGCTTTAAAAGTTTGGTTTGAGGCTAAACATATAAAGAGAAATGTACCTAGGTTACCAAATTTACCACAAGCTGTTTTGTTGTGCGAACAAGAATACCTCAAGACAAAAAAATTTACATTTTAGCCTTAAAATAATATTTTTAAGACTCAATTTACATTCAAACTGTCGTCAATAAAAAACTGCTACTGTATTTACTTTAAACAGTTACATTACGTTTATGGTATAAGATAATAAAAATAAAACTTGCGGCGTGCCCACTAGGGATCGAATCGGCAAAGGCCAGAGCCTAATTACTAAAATATTAATATTTATGAATTTTGCTATTAAATTTATGAATACTAACAATTTCGCTTAGTAAACTAGATAATCTGGGAGAGAGAATCTTCTGGAAAGAAATCCCTCAACAAAAAATATATTCCAAGGGTCTGTTATAATTAGGTACATGATATTTATATTATCTGGTCGTACATTTAGATTTGATTTTGTAAGCTTTCTATTTTCTACTTTTAAAATGTCTTGTCTAAGTTCGTTTTGTGTAATATAACAAAACAAAATTAAAAATAAAAACTTTCATGCGAACCCTAACCCACAATGTACAATTTATGTATTACTGCCTCCGCGACACAGGACAAATTCCTACAGTGGGCGGTAGCGCTTTCTAAAAAATAAAGAAAGATATTCAAAACTCGGAAAGGTAGGTATATGTTCTACCAGCTTCAGTCCGCGACTTCGTACGCGTGGAAATGTTTCTGCGGCTTTTTTTTAATAATAGCCTATGTCCTTTCTCTGGGCTCAAGGTATGAACTTACGAAGGTTCAAGCGACTAAACTGCATCAAAATCGGAACAGCGGTGTAATCATGACAACGTAAGACACTGACAGACTGAGTTACTTTCGCATTTATAATAAGAGAGTATGAATGTAAACAAAATTATAGCATTATATCGTGGCGATTTCTAAATAGGTAATTCATATTGTGAACGAGTTATTTTTGTCAGACATAACGGACCTTAAGAACACGACACTTTTCTTCTAGGTATAAAAATTTGTAAAAAAAATTATGCAAAAAATAATGGGCAAATTGGAAAACATTTTACATTATTCGACAGCGCATTACTCAAGTAAAAATCTCAGATGTTTGTAATCCCGGAAAATATCCAGACAGACAAAAAAATACTTAAAATAAGTAATGGTCAGAACGGGATACATACACAAAAACCACAGAACTATTTAAATGCTCTATGTATTATGTGTCGATTTATTACGAAACAATATTATAAAAAAATATGTACTGTAATCATAGATAATGCGCGGGCTAAAGCTTGTAGAGAATATGATCATAAAATTTGATCGACAGCTGTTAATTGTCTACAGCATAGTAAATCACGTAACGTATTGTACGTTTAATTTAAACATGAAACTATTTTAAAACACAATTCAAGCACAATTTTAACCGTTTCGTTTAATTTGGTTAGCAATACCACATATTTTTTTAAAAAACTGTAATACTATATCTCAAGTCAAAACAAATAATGAACTCATTAAATACAGAGTTTAATCCTGAAGTAAATACCTTCTTGAACATGTGTACGTTAATATAAAGTTAGTGTTTAAACTAGCGGAAATATTTCACTTAGGTAGACACAAACAAGTTGTAGCGTTAACATTAGTTGTGTGCAGAGTAACTCACAAGCTTAGCACACTTTAAATTGAATTGAACACGAGCCCAACCCAGGCCGAGTTTGATCCCTGGTACCATGTGGCATAAAGTTATTTTAACTGTTCTCTTAGAACTTGCTTGGTGGTGAACGAAAAATTATTGGGAAACATTTATCTCCGAAAAACTTAAAATATTTAGACGATAACCCGGTCTTAAGCAACGAGTCAGACTCTTCACGCCCCAAAAAACCCTCTAAAATGAGATGAAGCATGCAAAAGTGGGGCGTTTATACGACCTTACTTATGTCGGTAAACGTTAAGACTTTTTTTTTCTATAAATTAAAAATAAAACGTGAATAAAAAAAACTGTTCAATACCGTGAGTGTCCCGCACTACACTCGCTGCGCAATCCAGGAATATAAAATATATACATATAATTAAGTACAGATCATCTGACGCGCAGCACTATTTTTGCTTGAATGATGTATACCTTATGTATATGATGACATGGTTACAGATAGGAATAACTTTGTGCTTAAATTGTTTAAACCTAACTTTACTTTGCCAGTAGTTATGTAAGTTCCCTTAATCCGTAATGAGTTATAAAAACAACGTATTATGCATTTATACTTTGCTTATTTTATACTTAAACACATTAAGAATGAAAGTCATATACGGCGGTCAAGGTCAACTTTCGAGGAATTTCATGCCATTTTGATCAAATAATCTTAATGACGTTCATCCGCTCACTGAATTTAAATTTGGGACGAATAATTATGCAAAAATAATGGGGAAAATTGGAAAACATTTTACATTATTCGACAGCGCATTACTCAAGTAAAAATCTCAGATGTTTGTAATCCCGGAAAATATCCAGACAGACAAAAAAATACTTAAAATAAGTAATGGTCAGAACGGGATACATACACAAAAACCACAGAACTATTTAAATGCTCTATGTATTATGTGTCGATTTATTACGAAACAATATTATAAAAAAATATGTACTGTAATCATAGATAATGCGCGGGCTAAAGCTTGTAGAGAATATGATCATAAAATTTGATCGACAGCTGTTAATTGTCTACAGCATTGTAAATCACGTAACGTATTGTACGTTTAATTTAAACATGAAACTATTTTAAAACACAATTCAAGCACAATTTTAACCGTTTCGTTTAATTTGGTTAGCAATACCACATATTTTTTAAAAAAACTGTAATACTATATCACAAGTCAAAACAAATAATGAACTCATTAAATACAGAGTTTAATCCTGAAGTAAATACCTTCTTGAACATGTGTACGTTAATATAAAGTTAGTGTTTAAACTAGCGGAAATATTTCACTTAGGTAGACACAAACAAGTTGTAGCGTTAACATTAGTTGTGTGCAGAGTAACTCACAAGCTTAGCACACTTTAAACTGAATTGAACTAGAGCCCAACCCAGGCCGGGTTTGATCCCTGGTACCATGTGGCATAAAGTTATTTTAACTGTTCTCTTAGAACTTGCTTGGTGGTGAACGAAAAATTATTGGGAAACATTTATCTCCGAAAAACTTAAAATATTTAGACGATAACCCGGTCTTAAGCAACGAGTCAGACTCTTCACGCCCCAAAAAACCCTCTAAAATGAGATGAAGCATGCAAAAGTGGGGCGTTTATACGACCTTACTTATGTCGGTAAACGTTAAGACCTTTTTTTTCTATAAATTAAAAATAAAACGTTCATTAACAACAATCCGATGTCTACTGTCCCAACACGTCAGGAGTTATATAATCACAAGCTGCCCTTGCTTTGTTTAAGTACTTAGCTCAATTAGCAATGACCTGTATGTATGTAATGAATGTATATCAGAATTCACTATTAGAAAACTATACTAGAGCTGCTCCAGATGTGGTTTCCGGGTTCAACCGCTATCTAAGATAGCGCCACGATAAAAGTAAGTTCTAGTCCTATGTTTATTATTGACTAGCGGCTTTGTCCACGTTCCCACAAACAAGTTGTTCCATGACAACCTTTAATGGAGATAAAAAGTATCCTATTTTCTATGTCAGCGTGCAAAATTGCGTTCAAAGTCGTGATTAAATGACCAACATACAAACTTTGTCATTTGTTATATTCAGTTGAATAAAACGTAATTAGTAGAAACCTCATAAAAAAATCTTCAAATCTAAGAAAAGTAAGAAAATGCATACAATTCACACAAATAATTGTTTAGGTGTATAGTGGTTAGAAATCATGAATCAAAGAATTATAAACCAAAAAAAAGCACCTAAAAATGTTATACAATTACTTACATAAAAATGTATAACTCCAACTACGCTCTTCTGGAAATGCCATTAACACAGTTGTTTAGTAAGTGTTGGTAATATAACTCATGGTCCGTTGTAACAATGTAAATTCGATTGTTATGACATACTAAAGGTTAATATTTAGTGTAGTTCTTAGTGTAAAATATCGTTTTAGTAATATTTAGCTCCTTGAAATCAAGTATGTTATGGTTTTGAATACAACATATTGTGCTAATTTATTCTGTGTTAAATTAGACTACCAATGAAAAAAGATATCGTCAGAATATAGTGTTATGTCCCCTTTAAAATCGAATTTATGTACGTTTGTAGAAATAAGAGGGGCCCAAGAATAAAGCACTGTGCATCAACTTATTAAAGTACTTTAGAGACAAAAACTCTCCCAGGGAGCCCCAATAAGAAGGTATACCTTTTCGAAGGGTTTCCTTATACTCACCACGGGTTGGTGAGCGCTTCACACTAGGTATAGCCAGCAGTCGGTCGCCAGGGCCCCGATCGTTATCTACTCGTACCACGTGCAGGTAAGTTTGACGTTTGGGGAAAGAGTCGATATTTTCTCCCTTACCTATTTGCTTCTTATCGATTTCGTTATTTAAATTTTTTACAAGAGGCAGCAAGGTTTTACGATTATATTGGCATAGGAAGTAAACCAAATTAGTAATGGAATATACTTCTGCTACTACATCAGCCTATATATTTTAGTCCTCATTTGAACATAGATCTCTCCAAGAAAGCGCCAACAAAACCCAGAGCGCTGAGCAAACGGTTTGGTGAGCGCAGTGCCGGAACATTCGACGTAGTGATGCTCTTCCCATCAGTAGTATGAAGGATATTGGGTCAAGCTAATTTGAAAATAATCAAAATCGCAAAGACATAGCTGCAATGTCTATAAACAAAAGACATCTGAGTGCTCAATATTTCTCTGAGAGTTCTGATGTTTCAGTTTCAATGTCAAAGGTTACACAATGTATTCCGAAACGACGCTCCAGCGCTACTCAGAATTTCTAGGGATATAGTGCAGATTGAGGTAAAATAATAATACCTATTACAGAGCTACATCCAAATTAAATGAAATTCACACGTAAATTCTTCACCTTCACGAATTCACGATAGCAGAGTGGTTAGCAGTGGCATACTAGGTCCTCAGAAAAGGGCAAACCCGTTAGTTTTAATAAGTGATCAGCTTTGATTTTTATTAAAAATGTGATGTATGATGTGTGCACGTGCGTGCGCCAATATTAAAAAAAATTGTATGATGTATATATTCACGCCTTGTTCCCAACGGGGTAGGCAGAGACAATCTTCTTCCACTTGCTACGGTCCTGACATACGTCTTTCGCTTCTTCCACTTTCATTAATCTTCGCATGCATGCTCGTTGGTTTAGAGTACTCTTGACCGGGCCTTTTTTCAGAACATCTCCGATTTGATCGTAAAATGTTCACCTGTTAAAAATGTTGTTCCTTATCATAATCGGGATGGACAATTATAATTGAGTATTTTATCTACAATTTTTTGAAATATTTTGCAAAGTTAATGTTTTATTTCGTTAAAAAAGAAAACGACAATAGTTACAAGAATTATCCGGCAGTAGCTTATTCGTAAATTGTATTGTATCTAATATGATAAAACACACGCTCATGATAGGTAATAATAGCTTTAGGCAAATTAAAGCAAGCAGTTTTTTTATTTAATAATCTGTTGTATACCTTTTCCGATTTTATATAGGTATTTGTTACTTCTGAATAAAACATTGTAACTAAATAAAGTATAACAATAACTAAGTAAAAAGGAAACTTCTTTTTATAAATTATGCAGGTGTCAATATTGCGCATGCATCTTGCTGAAAAATTAAATATACGGTGATCATATAGATGGCAAAATATAAAAAATAAATAAATAAACATACCCAGGTGTACTGTTGTTACGTACCTTCGCTTGCGAAGTTTCAACCATAGCTCCTACGATGATAAATTGAAAGTGTCATATTTATACAACATAGTGTACACGTCAACATATTATAGCTTTTACAAATTCAACAATAAACAGTTCATTACTTGATATGTTCATAAATAAATCTGTAAATACCTCTGTAATGGGATAACTTAGGTTTTATAATTCCCAGCGCTCATTTAAAACGTCATAACCAGAAGTGTTCAAAACCTGCAACTCCAGCAAAATAATCTGTTTGATTGGGATGAACCAACTATCTATTGAGTTTTGCACACCTATTATCTATTAATTGTATTTTAAAGTATCTATTACTATTTTGGTAAATACACACAGACTTTACATTTTGCGAAGTTATGCGCTGCTTTTATTCTCTGCAAAAAAGCTTAAAGATCAACGATTAGATAGAAGAACCTTTCAAGTTTTGTACATTCTACATGTCTCAAGGTAATATGTGTAACTTAAACTAAACAAATTCAGCGAATTGACGTGTAAACCGTAGTAGTTTAACTTTTACAATTTTATCGCTCAAACCAAACAATTGGGTACTTTCTACTTAGAGGTCAGAATTTTATGAATGCCGAATTGGGGGAATTTTAATAAAAATAATATATTTATGCTGTTATTCACTTAATAAGAATTTATTCGAATAACTTCGATGCGTTTAACCGGCAAACTAACGTTTTTTAAAGCAGTTGATTTTAAAGTGCATTCCTCTCAAAATTATTTATTCTAAATCAAAATTTTAATCGATGTATGTGGTATGTTTTGGAAACAACAGAAAGGTATTATACGGATACATGATTTTGTAAATATCTGTAAATACTATAACAATAACTGATTATGTCCATATGAACTAAATACCAGAAACTAAACTATATTAAACCAAATAAAGTCTGTATAAAATTAAAGTCTTTATAAAGTGTTTTAAAAGACGTCAGTCAACAATTTTTCAAATACTATTTAATACTAAATTTCCGAACAATTGTTTGTTATACATGATTAAATATAATATGCTCGAAAATTAAATCGATCATAGTCTTATTATCGATTGTTATAATTATTTGCAATGGCGGTTAGCGCATCGCTATTTCGTTTCATGCATGCCATGGCTATGTTCAGTATGCTCCAACATCATAAGCAAGCATGCATATTCCCTGCATTATTGGGTTAGGTTAGTAAGGTACGGACATATGCACTCGCGGAGCCACGTAAAGTCAACGAGTGTGAGCGAGATAGCAGAATATTTTTCGAATTGGCGCGAGTTCTAGCGTTGACTGATGTCACAGCAAGTAATAATACCTACTAAAGGTGTTAGGTATTCCAAGGTCAGCGCGCCAAAATATTAATGTTTTTAAATAAGTTTAATTACAGTTTGAGGTTTACGTTTATTTTTAGTTAAGTAAGGCAGTAGTAGTATTGCGGGCTTTTTGGCTTCTATGGATATCTCCATAGAATCTACCTCCTACCGCTACTGGCGGTTTGAGGATTTACCTCCGAATCAAAAGACCTGTGATGGTTAAATTATGCGGAGGGCTCGTAGCTATGATTTATTTTTCTTAATGCTTTTAATTTTTCATTAAAAAGAATTAAATAACAATTATTGTTTTTTCTTTCATTATTGGCTCGTAATGTGAATGCGTAGAAAACATTTAAAAAGTTCTAACACAACTATGGGAGAAAGAGAAATAAAATGTTTTTATTGGAAAAAAATTATGTCCTTGACAAGCCCGACAGAAAGTCATTACCTTGAAAACGACTGAGACCCGCATACGCTTGTATTTAACACACATATAGGTAGGTATAGGCTATAATGTAAATAAAGGGGTATCAAAGTAACGAAGACGATGATAACGAATGAAGTGTAGCGTGTCAAAATGTTTTTGCGATAAATATAAATAAAGAATGAATGAGAATTAAACGTTTTTTCTTTATTTTTTTTTATTTAATTTATGTTTTTATAATTTATATTATCCAACCTCAAACGTGGCTACGTTTACTAGTATAAACACATAAACTCTCCGGGAACTCCTCTGACGGGCCCAATATTGAATAAACGGTCTCGGGAGTTTGGGAGTACGGCCTTATTTCCTTTACTTATCGCATAGACGGAAGTGTATATTAATTTTATAAATTCGTACCTATGACACTATAATATAATATGTAAAGAAGACCTAGCAGTAGAACTCAAGCGGCGTTTGCTTCTGAGGCGTTTCGTTCTGTTAGAGATGTAGCCGGAGGCTCATTCCCACTCGTCCTGCTGGCAAAACATCAGCAGCTCCTTTGGTGTTGCAGATATACAAGTCGATAATCACTGACCTGACCTAATCATATGTGCCCTCAATGTGGAAATTGTCAAATAAAGGACAGCGATAGCATTAAAGAACTCTTAGGGAGTCAAGAAAGCGCACTGGGAAAAGCAAACAAGTATCAGCGCTTACTCGAAAGGCGCTTAACCTTTCGTTAATGGGCCATAGGAGATGGTGGATAGGCTCCATCACGTGAGTGCCTAGTTGTTTTCCCTTTTTCCCTTAAAAAGAAGCCAAACCAAGAAGCGTCTCCCCTTAAAGGTGTCTGCGGAGGTACTGCCGTTGCAGTGCATGTTATTCTGTAGATAAGCAGTAATATGCATGCATTACTTCCTTTCGGTTGAAAAGGCGATAAAGGCTAGTAACCTTACAGAGCGTGTGAGACTAACGCCCGCATTTACAAACATTACAGTAAGGTTATAAAATATGATACATAATATAAGGATACAAAAGCATATACGAACACATTAGAAATGCCTTACTTTGCTACTTCACTTGTACAAGTATACTTTGCGAATACTGGTGTTAATAACTGACATCTTACGATTGCCACAGCAGGGTCGTGGCTTTGTTTTTGCGCGTACACTTGCGGCACTATAGCAGTTGCTCAACTGACAATTTCCGATAGTATTCAGAAGATGAGCCGTGCTCGAAACCGGACAAGAGGGAATTATCATCATGCTGCTGCAACTTTTATGGATAGGCGTAATCTACCCACGCGTTAGTCACTTGTCTATTTCGTTACCAAGTTCCAGGAATTATTAAAGGCCTTGATACATACAGTAAGATGTTATATAAATATAATAATATTGAATAAATAAATATAAACTGTCTAACAAATGAGGCTCTGACTAACAACTAAAAGCGAATAGTTCATCCGATTATGACGAATTCTAACCCTACAGATGAAGAACAGCATCTGTATTGTGAGATTATCGACACTGCGCTTACTAACTCGTCTGCATAGCGTGGTACAGACAAATTTTACTTGCAAGGCATACCAGTTTTTGTTGGTGCTTTCAAGGACTGACCTTTCTTTAGCATTAAACGCAAGTAGGCCGGATAAATAAGAAGAAAGAAATAAACTAAAGGTCTAAAATGGAGCTCTCACAATTTTGGGTCGGACGGAGATCTAGACATTTTCATCCGTTCAACCTACTTTTCACCAAAGTTTATTTTGGACACGGCAAAGGTACAAATATATACATAAGCTTCTAAAAACTCAATAGTACGAGCCCTCCACGCAGGGTATTGAATGGAAGTCTCCTGATTCAGAGCCAGATCCCTTAACCTCGAGGCTACCGTGGCTACAAGAAAAAGAAAAAAGTCAAAATAAAGTAGCATTCTGTGTACAGAGGTTGATAAAGAAACAGGTGTTTCATCTCATTTTTAACTTCAACATACTAACTACCACCAAAACAACAAACTAAATCATCAAACATACTACATTATCGATTTCATGTTCAAAATCGTCAGCATAAAATTGGTACTCGTAGATTTTACCTCTACAAACAAACCTCATTAAAAGAAATACCATAAACTTTCTAGAATTATACATTGTCACCAAAAACGCAAAGAGGAAACGCTGGCTAATAAGTTTGTGCGGAAGAAGTTTTTTTTACTTGAACAAAGTTTTTAAAAATAACTTTTGCGTCATAACTTAGTTTTCCTTATAATAAACACCCGCAGGACTTCGGTTCGTCGAGAGGGTTTTCATGTCTAAATTAACAACTTGGGATTCATATTTGAAAACCGCTGTGGCTAAAAGTTATGAGTGTACGAAATTTCTAAAGTTGCCTTAAGTTGATTTGGGATCTAAATAACCTGCGATAAATAAATTGCAATATACAGTTTAACTTAACATGATCTGGCGCTTTCTTAGTTTAACCTTAGGGCTTGTAGCTTATATCCCTCGTTGTACCATAAATATAAAATTTAATTTAATACCTTTTCAAAAATACAGACAAATCATCATCATCATAACATCACTCTTGGCAACAGACGCTTCTCTTCACTGATTATAACATGTGCTTAAGCTCTGGCATATTTGTCGTAGATATTGTCTCAAGATTATTTTTGAACTTATACAATTGTTGGTTTTTATGGCACCCTCAAGATGAGATTGGTGGCAGATTCCCCAATGTCGCAGCCCCACATCAATGTCATCTTCCCTTAGTAATAAATTGTGAACATAAAGCTTTCCTGGTATGCACTTACAAAAGCTGGCGAACGTTTAATCGAAGATTTACTCATATGCACACAACTGGACAGGTGGTTCTGTCAAAGAAAAACTTAATACCAAAAGTTAAAATTTTTCTCTTTTAATCTTCGCGCAATAAGCGCCAAACGCCGGCAGGCTACTGACATATTTTGAGCTAGATAAAATCACAATTCCAATTTTCTGACGCTAGAACTCGATTTAAAATGGCGCAGATGTGAAATTTATCTAGAGGTATTGTGCGAAGAAAATATATTATTTTATTGTAATACTTCACAGACATTTCCATGCAGTAATTTTTTTAATGACACAGAATAATCTTAATATTATATGGCTTAATTATCGACTGGGAAAACGTGAGAAAAATTAGTTCAAAATGCTGCATTGTAGCGGTTTCTAATAATATTCTTTTGATTACATAGCGGTATGAAACGCTAGTATTAAGTTGCTACATTATTTCGACAACTTAGCGTCCAACTTATAATCATTACATTTTTTGCCGAAATCCATCTACTTACCACTTGGTAGGAGCTAATCTAATATCCTCCTCATAACTAACATTAACCCCACGCTCATCTCCTTCAGAATCCTCTTCAAATGACGATAATTCCTCACATCAGGGCCACCATCGAAAAAGGAGCTTTTGAAAAACAAAAATCATATTATATTTAGTTTAGTTGTACACGTTATAGCTAATAATTAAACTAATTGACTATAGTTCTATATTTTAAATATTGTTGGATAATTCAGTAAAAACAGATTTTTAGCAAATGTTACACACATTTGCTAAAAATCGTCAACGGTTTGTACAAAACATCTTGAGTTTTGGTGTCAATCTTAAACGTGAAGAACTCTTTTTGGATCTTCGTGTGTTTCATCATTATTACAAATATTACAATTACACTGCTGAACAAAGACCTATCGCAGGATTGTCAAATAGCATAATCCTGACCCACCTAAACCTAATCGACTTCTCGCAACACTGAGTAAGCCTTGACATATTTTCTTTTTTTTTTTACATACCCCTTAAATATGTGCCACTAGGCAAGTTCCATGCAACCTACATCCCTTGACATCTCGCAACGCTGTGAAGGTCATTAATGCTCCATCTTTTAGATTATCGCAAGGCTCTACTCACTCTTTTCTATAAGGTTGCCACTCTTTCTTTTCTAACGTTAACAATTCTACTAACCAGGTGGTATGTCCGTTGCCGCTTTAGACGATTGATATTTATTGTAGAATAAAAACAAGATATAAAAGTCTTAGAAAGTTAACTAAGGGCGTAATTAGAAATGTCACAACAGATTATTTACGTGAAGACACAAATTTTCCACGACGTCGGTTTTAAAGCGCTTTTCGTAAAAACTTCCATTATGGTCTTAATTACGAGAATAATTCCCTAAAAGGTCTATTTAAACATTTCCAAGTTGGAAACAGGCATAACAAATTGTAGGCTAAGTGCTCAACCATAATTATTGTTTATAATTGTAAGTCCCTTTGGATGGCCGATATGTGTGCTTATTTAATATTTGTTTCTACATTTAAGTACCAGTAATATTTAAATATTGTTGGATAATTCAGTAAAACAGATTTTAGCAAATGTTACACACATTTGCTAAAATCGTCAACGGTTTGTACAAAACATCTTGAGTTTTGGTGTCAATCTTAAACGTGAAGAACTCTTTTTGGATCTTCGTGTGTTTCATCATTATTACAAATATTACAATTACACTGCTGAACAAAGACCTATCGCAGGATTGTCAAATAGCATAATCCTGACCCACCTAAACCTAATCGACTTCTCGCAACACTGAGTAAGCCTTGACATATTTTCTTTTTTTTTTTACATACCCCTCAAATATGTGCCACTAGGCAAGTTCCATGCAACCTACATCCCTTGACATCTCGCAACGCTGTGAAGGTCATTTCTCCATCTTTTAGATTATCGCAAGGCTCTACTCACTCTTTTCTATAAGGTTGCCACTCTTTCTTTTCTAACGTTAACAATTCTACTAACCAGGTGGTATGTCCGTTGCCGCTTTAGACGATTGATATTTATTGTAGAATAAAAACAAGATATTTAAGTCTTAGAAAGTTAACTAAGGGCGTAATTAGAAATGTCACAACAGATTATTTACGTGACGACACAAATTTTCCACGACGTCGGTTTTAAAGCGCTTTTCGTAAAAACTTCCATTATGGTCTTAATTACGAGAATAATTCCCTAAAAGGTCTATTTAAACATTTCCAAGTTGGAAACAGGCATAACAAATTGTAGGCTAAGTGCTCAACCATAATTATTGTTTATAATTGTAAGTCCCTTTGGATGGCCGATATGTGTGCTTATTTAATATTTGTTTCTACATTTAAGTACCAGTAATATTTAAATAGTATGCAACAAAGTCGCAAGCCGCGTTTGTCTGTGTATTCTATTCGCTCATAGCTTCTTAATTTTTTTAATCATTCCAATGCAGTTTTCATGTTCTATTAGAACCTTTTATGAACACATTCACATTTAGTTAATATTTTACGGATGTATCCGTGCTACGAAGGCGCGGTTTCCTAAGTATAGCTTCTCCTTCGGAAACCAGAAAATATCGGTGCTATCACGTACTGTAAGAACTACACAATCTATAAGCGCTGTCACAGCTAGAACTCTCCGAAGCCCCACAGGATAACAAAAGAAGTTATCGCGATGAAAATTTACGCCATCATCTCTTTCAGGGATAATCAAACGAGAGGCTGAGGCGTGATGCTTTTTATTTATACTCAGAACATGCTCTAAATTATTATGCGGAAACAATACGTATAGTTTTATATGTATCTGTTTCATTGTTTAACATAGCCCAAAAAGCGCTCGTAAAAATAGTGTCAATTTCATAGAAGGTGAAACTTTAATAGCTAATATAGTGATTTCATACCTTACATAGGGACTACCTTAGAGAACCGGATCCGATACTACAGGGGGGATAATACCACTTCCGTTATTAATTAAAAGTGGTTACATCTCCCATTGAGATAGAGCTTTTAATTTCTATGAATTTTGTAGTCTCTCATATAAGGTATTTTCTCATAGAAACATGCACAATCAAGACACACAACTTATAATTTATGTTAAGCTTCAACTGGGTATCGATATCAGACACATAAACAGACTTACTAATGTATAAACATAACCATTTGTCATACATGTGTACACATATTACCTTTAACCTGCGAAATAAGCAATGGGGTAGCCTCATAAGAAGCTGCCACCACTTCCCTTTCTGTGGGTGACGTAAGCGACGACTAAGGGAAAAGCTTCTTTCTCCGAGAGACTAGCAAATTGTATTTCGGAAGAATGTTTGACTACGCTACGTCATGCTAAGTGGAAATGCGTAATCTTTGCCTACCTCTATGGGTTACGGCCATGGTTTATGAATTATATTAGATACCGAAAATGTCTTCTTAGTCAATATATAGTCTAAGAAGTGTGAGTATTACATTATGTGATTACTAGCATCATATGTAAGGTTTGATCAAACTTACATTATGAGTAAAATTTCCCAAACTTTTTTTTCTCGCTACCTACTAAAAGAGAATTGAATTAATTCACAAATAAGCAGACTTTCTAAGAAACTCATACATACTTTGAACATTAGCTCCGGTGAAATCGTATAGCAATAATACATTATGAAATACATATTGACCAACTTTGCTCCCTCGTACTATAAAAAGAGTTTGAGCAAATAAACTTTCCAAGAAAGATTTCGAGAGTTTTTCTCGCAAAGTAAATATGAATTTTTTTTGAAATTAGTTCCTCGACTATTAGCAAACGACGCGAAACGTTTAATTAAACAGGATGGCGACAATTTAAACCATAACTTAAGAGTTTATTTTCTTTTCGATGGAGACCAACAATTCTGTGGGCTAGTTATTCAAGGTGGACAAGTGAATCTATCATCTCTACTACTCGTATGTCAAACTTAAAATACGAATTATGATAGCGGGGATCATTATTCATGATACTATTGTTTTTTTTAATATTGGAATAGGGTGAAAACGAGCTATGTCCACCTGGCGGTAAGTGCCTACTACAGCTGTAAACAACGTCAATCGAAGTAAGGTCACTGCCGCATTGTCAATCCTAGAGGACTAAGGCAGAATGATTCTCAGCCTGGGTCTCTATACCTTTCAAACCGGAACACAACAGCAGTAGCACTGCTGTTAGACGGCAGAAAAGGGTAAGAGTGTGGTACCCACTCCAGACTCCTAAGCAGAGAAGGTATCTACACCGGTCAATTTAGTATTGTGCGTTTGCATCTGTTCTTTCTAACATTATAGAGCTCTGCATGTTTCATGTCCGGCAAGTGAACACCGTCATTATTACAGCCTCGCCTATTTAAGGTGACCATGTGAATCCATCATATCAACTATGTCAGACTTAAAATACGAAATATGATAGTGGGCAATACCTACGTGATTTAGTATCAATGCGTTTACCAACCCACCTGCCGCGAAGTATTCCTCCTTACATCAGAGCTCTATGAATAAAAAGTAAAGTAAAGTAACAGCCTGTAAGTGCCCACTGCTGGGCAAAGGCCTCCTTCTCAAAAACCTTTTAGTATCAGAGAGGGTTTAGGAGCCGGGAAGGGCCCGCCACGCTGCTCCAATGCGGGTTGGCGAGCTTCACATATCCTCGAAATAATATTTTTATTATTTCTCAGACATGCAGGTTTCCTCACGATGTTTTCCTTCACCGTTGAGCACGTGGTAAATACAGCACTTGAAATTGTTAATAACAATTTTAGTGGTGCCGGCACCGGGGATCGGACCAAGGTCACTCGCGCTCTATGATACTAAAGTGAGCGCCCTGACCACTAGGCTACCACGGCCCTATGAATGCTTTATGTCTAATCAAGTGGGCATCATTATCATTATGACTCACCATGCATGTCCACTGCCGAGCATAGGCCGCCCCAAATATTGTCACATGCATCCATCGACTTCCCGCTGCACTGTGCAGGTCGTCACTGCGTAATCTTGAGAGGATATCGTACACTGTGTTTCAACGAGGTAATGATGCATAATAAAGTGTGTGTCTTCTTCGTTAAAGACTAACCGAGTTGAGATACCAAAATAATATGAGTTAAATATTCAGAAATAAAACAACATATTAGAATTACGCAAAATTATACAAAACAAACTAGATTGTTAATGGCAATAAGCCATGGTAACCTAGTAATCAGACCGCTCATTTTAGTTTCATAGAGCGCGAGTGAGTTCGATTCCCGGTGCCGGCACCACTAAATTTGTTAATTACAATTTTAAGTGCTATAATTAACACGTGCTCGGCGGTGAAGGAAAACATCGTGAGTAAAACTCCATGACTGGGAAATAATTTCCAGGATATGTGAAGTCCGCCAACCCGCACTGGAGCAGCGTGGCGGACACTTCCCAGCTCCTAAACCCTCTCTGATACTCGTATTTGAGGAGGCCTTTGTCCAGCAGTAGGCACTTACAGGCTGCTACTTTAAACTAAATTGTTCATATTTTATTTTTTCTTTTATTTTGAATCATGTTAACTGCCAGTGCCACTGCCTATTGCATTACTTCTTTCTTTTTTTAGCTGTTGAGCACGTACATATATTGTCAATACAAATGTTATGTCAGACCCTTTTTTCAATTCCAATTCTCCCTCCATTAAACCTTGTTACGATTATTCGATTCAGGATGTTTTAAAAATGGGAGTGCTGTCCTTTCATAAAATGAAAAGGTAACTAAAATGTATGTAAACTACCGAAAAAATGTACTGTTACACTTATGTTTCATATAGTTTGTAATTAACACAGAATGTGGTTCTATTATTTATGTTAAAATTGCAATACGGTGACGAGTGCGTGTTATTTATAATTAATAGTCAAGGTATCTACCAGCTAAGTTAATGGACCCTGGGTTTGAACCCAAGTTGTAGCCAATATTTGTGAAGAATTATTATGCACCATTACCTCGTTGAAATTTGTTAGGAGAAAAAGTACCCATGGTATAAATATCAGAAAAGCAAGTCTAATACAAGAAAAGCAAGAGCATTTATCAGAATGACAGTTTCACAAGTCTCCCAAACCAAAAGCCAACCTGTATTTCTTCGTGGACGAATCGGTTTGGCAACTAGTGAAATAAAAGTTTCGCAATTGAAAGTCAGTGACCGTAATTATTCTTACTGCTCCAAACATTTTTATTGTGACAGTGAAAAATGAGCGCCCAGCCCTGAGTGCGTATCGTTCTCACCACGCTGGGCAGGCGTTTAGGTCCAGAATCGCTGTACCATACATCTGCTTTTCCCACGCTCTCTAAATATACCGTATTAAACTTGGTCCTACATCAGTTCCCCTTGGTAAATCCAAACTGATTATCATGAAACATATTTTTTTTTGAGAAATGATAAAAATTACAAATTTTATTGAATTTTCAGATATACTTCATGAATCATACGAATTTAACGTGGTTGAGCCAAGCGGCGATTTAACTGCTGATCGAAAGGCCCGGCTCGGCCGGATTAATACCACAATCTCGCAGAATACCGGCGTGAAGTAGAGGCTTGCTTCTGCGTTTCGTTCTGTGAGTGAGGTGACCGGAGGTCCACTACCCCTCCCCATTCCACTCCTTATCCTCTCTCTCATCTCCCAAATACCCTTAAAGGCCGGCAAAACACTTGCAGCTCCTCTGGTGTTGCAGATGTATGTGGGCAACGGTAATCATTTACCATCATTTATCATATTAATGAGACACACAAACAAAATATATACACAGATTAATGAGATATTATTAAATGTATGGTTGTGGTAAAGATAGGTGTGGAGGTTTTAAATTATTGTAGTCAAACGAATTCTTTTGAATTAACAACGAAACAAATGTATTCGTTAATGTTGTAAAATGCAAGCCACAGATAGTTTGCATAATCCTAATAGAGCTTTGTCCTCCCACTAATTGGCCTTCTGATAATACTCTCTGTCACTTACGATTAAGAGCTTACTGTACAGTGCTAAAGTGGACGCTTAATTCAGTTGCACAATGAGCGTCTATTCCAGGTTTTAATATACAGTTCTGCGTCTGAAGTGTAATCTACTCTGTTGTTTCTGTAAATGATGTGGTCGCAACTGTTTGATTGTTCACTGGCTTATTTTATTTCGCAGATAGATTTTAGTCAGTTTCTCTTAAACATAAGAACTGTTAAAATCAAAAGTAAAAAGAGACACTTCCAGTCGAATTTTATACACGAAACGAAAACAGTAAATAGTGCTACACAGTAATCATGAGATGTTGGCCATCCGGCTTAACACATAGCAACTTGTAACATAACGCTGCTGCGAGTATTTACGGGTGGCTAGATATTTGTCTAGGAGACATGACTGGAAGTGGCTCTTTGGTAGATTGTAATTCAAGAATTACCTACGTTTGACAAACGAAATTGTAACTTCTTGGGTTGGAAAATAAACTATTTTCATTTCATATAACAAAAAAGTTATTTGAATTTATAAGCTAGTTTATCTAAATTAAAAATTTAAATGTGCTTTTATTTTGAAAACCTTTTGTATTTACTAATTTAAAAACGATTTAAAGAGCAAGAAGAAAAAGGCATTGATGAAAGTGGATATGCATGAGCAACTACTCAATATGCATTATCAAAGACTATTTGTAGAAGCCCGTATGGCTTAAAGAGTAGGTGCATGAATATTTCATTATTTGGATTCAAGACGTCGTAACAACCGACTTTACTCCTGTGCTCCTTGTAAGAAGTGACTAGGTTATTTACCTACTTGTTGTACTACTTATGTAAAACATAAGTAATACAACTACATAAATAAATTCCATAAGCTCTTTTTTAACACAGAAGAACATGAAAAACTTACTTCTTACATTTATTCCTAAATCCCGTGGGTGTCTTAAGAGACGTCAAAGACGAAATCTCTTGGAGCAAACCCACCTATCTCCCTGAGAGGCGAAAAGACGGCTACAGACATATCAACCCTTTATCAAAAATATTACAGGATACTACTTTTAAAATATTACTAAAACCTCAGTACCTACGTAAACAACTACAAGGATAACCTTGCACGAAAAACTTAAACAATACATAAACGAAATGTTATCTGGAGAAAACTTTGTACAAAACAATTCTCGCGTGGTTCTGTGGACTGACCTGTAATTCTTCTTACTTTGATACTTTTCAGTGTGATATGTCAAGATAACTAAGGGATAGTTGTTAAGAAAGTTTTGTTGTCTGAACAATATTTTGATATCCCGTAACTTCTGAACAATGCTAAAGGATATTTTATCTTTGTTTTTCAGTAGAATAGGCACAAAACGTGATAATGTAATTGATTAAGTTCTGTTCGAAATATCTCCATAACGATACCTATTTTTTTTTCTTTTATTGGAATGGGGGCAAACGAACATACTGACGGGAAGTGAATACTGTCGCTCATGTACATTTGCAACACCAGAAGAACTGCAGGTGCGATGTCAGCCTTTTATAATATTAGGAGAATGGGAGGGATGATGGGAGAAGGGGCTGGGGAGAGAGGATAGGTCCTCCGGTTACCTCACGCAACAAACGAAACGCAAAAGCATAAGATGCTTCTACTTCACACCGCTATTCTGCGAGGCCGTGGTACTACCCCGATCGTGCCGGCCCATTCACCAGCAAAATCCGCCGCGTTACTCTTGAACGCGAGGAAATTAATTTTGATTATCACCATCAGACTATAAATCCTTAGTTATATTTACATGCTGCAGTCAAAATCCCGGTTCTTCTGTTAACTCCTACTTTAAGTGCTATGCACAATCGCCGCGGTGAATAAAAACATTGTAAGAAAACCAGTACGTCTGAAAAATATAAAAAAAAAGATTTTGATGACACATAAAGTCCTCTTCCTGTCTTTAAAATCTACTCAAATATTGAGAGGCTTTAGCCCGGTAGCTTTTCTTTACTTTTTGGCGCGAGGTCTTGGCAGTGGGGATGGCAGATGGCGGAGATGTTTCCCAGACACAATTAAAACTTTTTAGTAGCGCAGGCGATGTTATTGTATTGGTGTGCTCACTAGCATTAAATGTTATTGATATTCACTATCTCTACTCATATAATACCGATGCAAACTGCATTCTACGCAGTATTATACTCATAAATAACCAAGGACGAAACCACTCATTCACTCTTGAGTTTTCATTATCAAGGCATATTACATTATAGCTATGCTAGGATCCGATTAGTGGCGCTATAATCAAGTTAGAAAATTCTATATTTATTGACATATATTATGTTGGTTTTAGTACCAAAAAAGAAAGTCTAATTATTTGAAACCCGATATTGAGACGCTTTGCTTGGGTAATTAAGAAATCGAACTCTTCTCGCCCCCTACCGGGAAGGGCAGAACAACGTTTACGGAGCCAGCTAGTTTTAATATAAATAAAGATATCTTTTATATTAACAATTGTAAGTATATATAACAAGTCACGTGTCATGAATGCAAATTATTTTGAATAATGAGGTTAGTTCTGGCTAGGTCCTTGAAACTGTATTTGCCCCTTTGAGGGTATTGATGATGATAATCTAATGTAAGCCGTCAGTGTCTTCAGAGACACGTCTTCGAATACTTATCGATTCCAGTAGCGTTAACGAAAGGGATATATCGATAATAAATCCAAAAATTTGCACGTTTTCTATTACATCTTATTATAAATTATCATATATATGTTTTTTTTTGAATGAGCTATGAATCTTCATGGATATTGATAATAAGCTAACAGTATTTTGAACTTACTGTGATATAACACTGCCAAATCTAAATATAATAAAATTTAGTAGTTCGCGTATAATGAGCATTCGGCTGCGAGCATTTGAGAAATGGGTACTTTAGATCGCGTTACAAAACTCGCACGCGAGTACAAAGTTTCTTTGTGAGAACGCTTCGATCGACCGTTCGAATATCGAGCGCAAGTCGCCGAGCAGTCGCTTTCGTATGCTAATAGATGCTCACGGTAGGGACGTACCTCCACACAAATCTCGCAAACGTATTGGCTTGGCTCGCAATTGAATTCTAGAACTTTTGCACGCGATCGTCGATATATAATTATTATATATGTGTTCCCGTCAAATGTCTTACGTGGTAGAGCCAAGCGACGGCTTTTACCGGCTCGATTACCGGGTTGGTACCATGGCCTCGCAGTATACCGGCGTGGAGCGTCTTGTGCTTCTGCGTTTCGTTCGGTGAATGAGGTAACCGGAGGCCCACTATCCTTCCTCATCCCCCTCGTCATCCTCCCTCCCATCTCCCAATCACCCTTAAAGGTCGGCAACGCTCCGACAGCTCTCTGGTGTTGCGGATCACGTGGCCGACGGTAGTTACTTACTATCAGGTGAACCGCATGCTCGTTTGCCGCCTTTCCCATTAATAACAAACGAAAACTTGTAAGCCAATTGTAATTTAACTACCACGTGAACGCTCGCTATTTAATGATGAATGCGCTTGCGATGGAAACGCACCTTAACAGCAATCGACGGAACATTGTACTTGCCGAAGTGAAGTTATTCTTCTCGGCATGTTTCTTTATGTATTTTGTGAGAATTTCATTAAAACTTTGATACAACAGAAATGAGCTGGACGTGCCTTCCCCCAACACGATTATATGCAGTGAAGCTATTTAAGTTTCAATTAGTTCAGTGTTTTGTTTGTCGCCAAGTTAAGTCGTCGAAGACACTCTTGACACAAAAACATATTAAATTTAGCAAGTGGAAAATGTTTACTAAAGTATTATAATACTAATTTAAGTATAAAGTTAATAATATTTTAAAATGTAATTTGTCTTTAATGTGTCCCATTGCAAAGGCTTCAAACTCTCCCATAGATCGAAATAAACTTCACTATTCATTCTTATTAAATATTCCATACAAACTAACCATACAAATACAATGTCTTCGTAAATAACACAATAGAACTCATCATCAGGTTTAGTTCTGAACTAACATGGACACTTGAAATGTCTTACCTCAATGCCCAATCTTCTGTCTTGGTCCCATTACTATAACCGGACCTTAAACAAATTGTTTCCAGGGTAATGTAATTCGCGCCCGTTGCTTACCGTATATTCTTGAATAAAATTGCATCAAAATACCCAACACTGACCTAATTATCGTAATCAGCTTTAAAACCATTCAATTTTTAATTAACATTCTGTTCCAGTCCTTCCGGGAGCGTACTGTCAAGTATAAAAAAGTATAATTACTATATAATTGTTTGTAATTTTGTAATAAGTATAGTTATAATTATATTTGTTTGCAATATACAAACAACAATTAAATACTCTTAATCTTATTTGCAAATTCGTTCAATATCCTATACTTTAAACGAGCTATTCTAGTACATATATATAATGAGGAGCCGTGGTAGCCTGATGGTCAGTTTATTTTGATTTTGAACAACGTGGTGAGCGCTTCCCGGCTCCAAAACCCTCTCAGATATTTAAGGAGGCTTTTGCCCAGCTGTGGGCACTAACAGTCTAAATAAAATTATTACGATTATTTGGTAAAATTAATAAAACCGCTATCTTATAGAATATCGAAGTACCAGTAAATTCAGAGTGACGCTTCGTTAATAATGTCTGCCATTTATGCCGATTGCTCTACACTTCACTGACTCTTCAACTGGTACTTCATGATTAGCAAATTGCCTTTACTTTTATTTTAAATAATGAAAAAAGCGCATTACATTTTGTAAATGGCCAGCAATTAACAATTAGGAACATACTTAACACTGACAATTGTTAACGAATTCGAATGCAAAACATTAATATGCAGCATTTTAATTTAAGAACAAATGACAGGGTGAGCAATGGACTATAACCAAGAGACCTGGAGCATGTCGAATCCCGGGATACTCATTCGTTTGTATCATACAGACCACAACTTGAAACATTATTCACTATGTAATTCTATTTTACATCAGTAATTTATAACTAGCATTGCATACGTACTTATGCATTAATAATAGTATAATACTACTATTTACTACTATTCGCCAACAATCGCGCCCATATGATAGAATTGCTAAAAATCATTTGTGATTTTAGCAATACATTAGAACTCTTTCCGAGGCTGAAACATACCTGGGTATATCACAAAACATAGTTATCGACGAGGCTGGCATGAAACAATCGGTTCGCGATTTGTTTTTTGCGCGCCTGACAAAAGTGTTTAGTAGTCTTTTGTCGGGAGGGAACGAAGCACGGGCGTCTAACGGCTGTGTCATGCCAGTTCTCATTTATACCTTAGGCATACTCAGGTGGACTCAAACCGAACTAAACGCCCTGGACAGAAAAGTTTAAAAACGTCCCACAGGATGAATCATCTGAGATCGTCAGTGATGAGGCTGTACATGCCGCGGAAGCGTGGAGGACTGGGTTTCTTAAGCGCCCTCACCATGCACAATCGCGATGTGTGCAGCCACCGTAATTACTTCCTGGCGAGATCGGATGCGTCATTCTGTTCGGACGTCATTAGCTGTGATAAAGGGCTTACCGCTCCGAGCTCAAATGCAGAAGGAGGTACTTCTTGATACCGCTCGCATCGTTCGCCGGTTTCTTTACCTTTCCTCTAAACCTCGGCCGTCTGGTCTCCCCTGCCAAGGGCTTTAGTTTGGTTAAGTTATAATTTACTATATTTACATAATTACTGAGTTGTCATCATAATGCCACATATAAATATATATATATATATATATATGTATATATATCTATGTCCATTTATATATATGTACGTATGTGCATGTACATATTGTATTCGTAGTTTATTATATTCGTATATAATTAATTTATATATTTTATATATATAGCGTATTAATATATTATCCTATGAATTAAATCTTTATTTTGTTTTATCTATTCTGTAACCGCCTTCCATGTTCTATCGATCCCAAAGGTTGACAGGCAGAGAATGCTTTTAGCATTATCCCCGCCTTTTGATCATATACTCTTATATGGTTCAATAAAGAATAAATAAATAAATATTTTTTTTATTTATTTTACTTTAAGTATTTTAATTATAATATATTTAAAGATAACTTATTTATTTAATTGTATGATTATTGACTTTGTATCTAAATATAATACTACGCTTTGACTACACTATATGAAAATAATAAACTAAACTAAATATTAAATTAAAAAAAAATGTAAATTGCAAAATCAGGGGACTCTACTCCAATCTTAACCGACAACGTTAAATTTGGAGATGTTGTTTTTTTCATGCGGAATTGTACAAATCTTCATCTTAATAGAAATGTATTTCCGCAAAGTAATACTCGGTTCTATTTACAAACAAATATGTCCGCTTACTGCTACAAGTAGCACGGTCACCATGGGTGCTACTTTCCTCCGCGTATCTTTAGAATAAACCTACCTCCTTTAGTTTGTAGGAGTTGAAATGTTGTCGTATCTTAACTTTGCAGTTCATTGAGTCTAGGGCGATGGCTGCTGCTGCTGGGAATTCTTGCAAAAATAAACGCGGCAGCTTTTCGCATCGGACAGCTTGAAACCATGTACAAAGCTTGGGTCTAGTTGTGTGTATAAACGGACTCATCCGATGGGTTGAAATTAGGCGGAATGATCGTATAAGGAATAATATAATATATGAAAGTATTAAATTCGCATCGCATATATAGATATCGAGATGAAACAAACATTGAAAGTGACATCAAGTAATGTGGAAAGTTCTAAAACTTTATCCAAATCAGGTTTTAATTTTTTACGTGACAAATTGACCAAACAAACAGACAAATGGAAAACAGACTTCCTAAAATTCACTTGTGTGTACTATAAATATTCACTTACCATTTTTTCTCCAATTATTGTTTCCAAAAATTCATTTAATTGTACATAATACAGATAATGTATGTTACAGACAACTGCACCTGCTAATACCCGGCTATTTTAATAAATAGTATGAAGATATTTTTTTTCTATAACGACTCCACGCCTAGAAACGCTGTAATGTAAGTTGTATCGCTATCAATCGTCTATTGATTTCTATGTTATTATTATTTATTCCTATTGTCCAGCTACTTTAAGAGATGATGAGAACAATGATGATATTGACTTATTACATCGAACATGATCTAGTTACATTTTTTTCTACTTCTCCTACGGCTGACTGTCAAGGAATTCCAAGAGGCATTAAGAACATCCACGTGAGTTACAATTACACAATTACATTAGCTTAAGGAGTTTCTAAATAAGAATAAATAAATGAATAAAACAAACTTCTACATGCCAGTTATTATATAACACATCGCCATTCGATAACAAAATTCATTTCTCCCGATGTGTATACTGCCACGAACCTTTAACTCTAACCTTACAAAATATACTAAATACAGTTTAGCGAACTTTCGTTATTATTATGGTCGGACAGATATAAACTAATAAACCCAAAAAACATTCACAACCATTATCCCCAGAGAATTTCTCAGTTAATTTGAAATTTAAAGGATAATTATAAAACTAGCGCAACTTCGTATTTTCCAAAAGTAAAAGCATTCATTTTAGCAGTAGTTATACTAAACAGAAAACATGAAAAAGTGTAAAAACGACGTAATTAAAATGGCAAAACACATTTTGCGAAATGCCTTTACAGTGCCCGGACGAATTTTCTTCGGTACCGGCTTTTAAGTACTTTTGTTTATATACCCTATTAGATTATATATTATTATAAAATTTAAGAGCCCTTAATCCAATAAAAAGATAATTATAAATAGGTTTAAAGGAAGCGGAAATCAAAGCGATTAAAATGGGGTTGCACCAACACGACTTGGCTTCCACGTCCGAATCTAAATTTTCTGCATATTACTTGTTTTTTTAAACAGTGGCGTATAGAGAGATATTAGTAATTAATACAGATAGTAACGAGTAAACAATCAACCTAATGTAACCTTTGAAATGTAACCTTTGAACAAACAATTACAATCGAAGAAATTTACAGATATACAGAGAGCCGGTATAATTATGGGCTGTGAGGCATTCCTTTTTTTTATTTAATTCATTTTATTAAAACCTTTGTTCTAATCTCGTTTTTGAAATAGGTTAAATTTGGTAACGATTTACATGTAACGATCGTTGTGTACGACTTACACTGTTTTTAAAGGTTTAATTTACCTAGGTTTAATAATAGATCCTACTAGTAAATTTACAAAAAAACCACGTCCGTCCGTGTTTTGTCGTGGTTTTGCATTATGAACGGACGCCAACGACGCTATGCTAAAATGACTCACAGCGTTTCCAGACACATGATTTTGGATTTCCTTTCTTAGAAATACGGTGAGGTCGTACAGCTGCAGTTGCACTTACTATCCTCCACTAGTTTGTGTTAGTTTGTACACGTGTGCAAACACTTGGATACGACGCAAAACATCGCTAATAATTATGACCCGCCGTTACGTTATACGTAATGTTTTCCGACCACACTTATAATTATATTTCATTTTATTTTATTCAATAATTGTTAATGGTTTATTTTAACTTTTGTAGTTAAAATTTCGTTGTAGGAGAAGTCATAAAAAAAGTTGAATGTGTTAGAGGAGTATTCGTTGTAAGTAGTTAAAGAAGCATCAAAAAGTCGATATGTTTAAATTTTGCGAGATTAGTAACAACGTCACGGATAAAAAGAGAAATATAGATGTTGTATTCATTAAAACACTATTTTTACTCGTCCAGAGGCCTATGGATTCATTAAAAATAAATTGTCTCATGTTCTGTGTCCAATAAATTTATTTATTTATTATTATTAAATAATATTCATGGAACTCACCTGTTAATTCAAGACGCTCAATTATGACATATTGTTGATCGCGTCTAAAAAACTTATCGTTAATTGAAATTAATGGTTTTATTTTACCAAATCTCATTTGGTAGATGATAGTAAATAAATAATAATACCTGTTACTTAATGTTACCACATGAACTATTATTATCGGTGGGGTACCTATTTCTGTATTTACTCATCTGGTTGGGTTGTATATATAAATAAATATAGATACAAATAAATACCATAATATAAATAATATCTTATAAATTATATATATAATAAAATTATATAGATAACTAAAACCCAACCAGATGGAAGCCCCCGGCAGGGGAGACCAGACGGCCGAGGGTTAGGGAGAAAGGGTAAGAAACCGACGGACAATGCGAGCGGTATCAAGTAGCACCGCCTTCTCCATTTGAGCTCGGAGCGGTATACCACCCCACATGTCGGTTACCTCGTGAGCCAAGTCCAGATATTCTGTCTTTTTGTCTGTTTCGGCTTTCACGAGGTTCTCGTCACCATATGAACTATTATTATTATAAAGTTACAAAAACATATTTTTGTAATTGTTAGCAAATAGCCTTTAACATGCGAAAAGAAATTGATTTCTAATATCAGCATAAAAACAATACATAATTCTAATCGAATAAATAGCAACGCAGCGACATGTTTATAATCCAGCTGAACTAATAATGCATCTCTACTTTACCAACATTACTTAAGTCACGTTGAATGCCGTGTACAGCGTAATCAACAGGTACTACGTAAACCCACTAGTATTTCTACGATGCAAACAGTTCAAACACTTACGCTCAGCTACATTGATTAAGTGCACTAGGAAGTTAGGTGAACTATAACGGAGCTTAAGGGGTTCACGGAAATTCATTTAAGATTTTGTTACTGTCTCAGTAAGTTTCATATACACTTACTCACTTCACACACACACATGCACACACTCACACATACACATGCAAACTACACGCATGTTACTTAATAATTAATATTTTGGTAAATATAGATAATGTATTTGGTTAACTTAAGATACGGAAGAGCGGCGTCTCCTGGCACAAGCATTTATTTGCTTAAAAGGAGACTACAGATAATAGTTCATGTATTTTCTGTTTACGTAAATAAAGATATTTTAGTTTTAATTATTATTTTATTAGTTATAATTTAGGTAGTAGTTCCTCATGTATAGACTGTAAGGAACCTCGTACCGCCTTCAAAATTAAGCAATTCTTGTTAAATTTTCTCTAGATTGCTCACTCGTCGGCCTCCACCGACAATATATGTGTTTACTTAAGTAACAAATCTTTGATTGAAAAATACGACTTTACACCCGATAAGACGGGGTGACAAGATGTCTAAACTTTTATTTTAGTGATAATTATAATTCATATTTGCGATTGTTATCACTTGGTGAAACTACATCATATTGACAATTATTATTATCTCTTGCACTAGTTTCACAACACATTTTAACTATTATATAATTTACCGACTGGTTTAATGTTAATAATAAGTATTTAGGGACGTAAATAAACCGTTTCGCATTACAATACAGACAAAAAAAAATGTAAATGAAGTCCTAATGACACGTAATGTATTTAGTTCTTACACAATTCTCATAATTATAAGTATCTAAAACCGTGCGCTTACTTTAAGCCGAAGTCCTTGAACGTGTAAAACGTGTCAACGCGTGAGGTGGTTATAAAAAATAAATTTCTTTGACTTTACTCCGGTTTTCTGATGCAATCATTCATCATTATCAAGATTAGAAAATCTTTTTACGTTACCAGCGTAAAAAAAAAATTTAATTGGATGTAATAGTCACATGAGTCACAATAATTCCATCTAAATTGTAGTTTTTTTGTATGTTTTCAAATACCTCTAAAACCCTCATAAATATTGAGAGTATACTTTTGCCCAGTTGTGGGACTAGATTAGATTAGACTATATTATTATATTAGATTCTTGTGCCGCGGTAACTCAATTGTCAGGATATTTAATTGCAATTTTACACGTATATTCTGAATTTACGCATATGCGGATACTTGGTCAAGAGCTTATTTTAAATAATATATTCAAGCATTTGCTTCAAAATAATTTAAATTTTTTACACACGGTAATTTTTTTTTAATAGTAACATTTTTTAAAAACAAAAAACTGCCACTTTAAATTGGTATTTCATATTCATTCTGTATTTCTGCAACTAGATTTTTTTTATGTATATTCCTCACAATTTTACAAATATCTAATTGAGTAATAACATTTTTTATAGAGGAGCTCATACACTTGTATTTATTCCACTGATTTATTGCATTCATTCCTTCTCTATTTCTTCCATTTGTACTTTTTATAATGTATATTCCTCACAATTTTACAAGTATATAATTGATTAATAACATTTTTTTATGGAAGGACACAAACGCTTGTTTTTATTCAACTGATTTATTACGTTCAAGCTAACACTTGACCCGTTTTGCCTTTGAAGGCATTATCAAATGTTTAAAATATAGCTTGTACCATAATTAAATTCGCAATCCAAAAATGTTTATATAATATATGTCTTCGATAAGAAAAACGTATTAGTTAAGGTCGATTTTTTTTGTATTTTTGTGCTTCAAGTGGCAATGTGGCAATTTACCATCCTGTGAGCTGTCATTATAAAAATAAATAAGTCCGCACACTAACCCATTATTGCTATTGGCGCTTCAGTATGTTGTCGCTGCGGGCTGTAGATTCCGGCATCTATCCTCGATTAAGATTAATCGAAATGCAGATACGTTGTCACCCCTGGGGACTGAGATGCAATGCGTCGTTACCCGTAAATAGCCGTGGTTTATCTCTCTATATATACATATATTTATTTAAGGTTAACCAACAGTAGTAACACTGACACAAATATTCAGAAACATTGAAACATAACGTAAATTCCGCATGCACCATAATATACAGAACTAGATAAAAGTTAACTTACATATTTTTGCCTAGGATATATAATTCATAGATATGAAATAAATGTTTCTTTGCTTGTATATACTCGCAAATCACTCGATCGATTCAGCTTAAATTGGTTATTTTCAACTCATGGCTACTGGCAAGGTTCAGAACAAATAAATATAAAAATAATATTTTACTTACAAGGATTGCCTCTGCGTGGTTTTGCAGGGTTCAGCCATTTTGTGCATAATTATAATACAATATCATAACAATATAAACGATTGCAACATTTGGACAAACAAATACTTAACTCTCAGTATATATGTGTTCTTTGTCCTTAAAGAAACAGATGCGTCATTTTGAGGACTGTCACTCATTACGCACGAGCTCGCACAGGCAACGTGGGAGGGGCCTTTCCTGTAGCGCATGCCGGCGGACGTGTGCGTAGGCCCATTCCAAGGTGCGATGTGCGTGATAATCCATCAAATCAACGTGGGAAGTCAAGCAAGAGCTGAATGCACTCTTGCTTGGCGACATACAACAACGATACCTCACCTAATTAAGAGTAGCTACAATTTGCGATGGCTGCACTCGCATTGATGGTCGCAGTATAAGATATTTTACGCCATGGACCCTGCTCTCCGTTATCACTTTAGATATTTTCTGAACATTGGGAAATTTTAAATATCCGTTTCTTTAACAACATGCGTAACTATAAACAACACATACATACAGATTATTTTATTGTTTCAAACGAATCACAAATGTATCTCAAATACAATAAAACCTTTTATCCTTTAAAAATCCTCTCGCAAACGAAAATATTTGCTTCATATAACCTTTTTACAGCGCAACAATAAGCGTTCCAGCCTTTTGTAATTTTTCAAGTGTAACTTATTTATTGCTTTACGAAGACTAAACAGAAAAAAGCTGCAAAGCGCTAAAATGTAGCGCACGAAATTCTTTAGTATCCGACATAGACATCCGACAGATACTTTGATATATTTAACGCATATATCTAAAAACATGAGTGCAAAAGTAGCTCAGTGATCTGGGCGCTTGTTTTAATTTCATGCTAGTCGTGTGACCTGTTCGATCCCCAATGCGTGCACAGCTAAAATTGTTAATTGCAATTTCAAAGCGCTGGTGCCCATCATGTCTGTTAATTTTGGATCTGGTATTTTTCCAGTTGGTTGTCACGCTATCGGTAGTCGGTAGATATTGCGATTTTTTTTTCATGAGTAAGGCGGCAAACGAGCAAGCGGTTCATTTGATGGTAAGTGATTACCGTCGCCCACGTACATCTGCAACACCAGAGGTGCTGTAGGTGCGTTGCCGGCCTTTAAAGGTATTTGGAAGATGGAAGGGAGGATAAGGAGGGGGATGAGAAGGGGGAGTACGCCTCCGGATACCTCACTCGCCGAACTAAACACAGAAGCATAATATACCTCTACTTCACGTCGGTATTCTGCGAGGCCGTGGTGCCAACGCGGTCGAGCCGGCCCATTCGAGCAGCAGCAAAAGCCGCCGTTTGGCTACCACGTTGAAAATTTTTCTTTCTGGTCTCGTAAGAGGCGACGGGGATTTCCCCTAGTCGCTTCTTACGAGACCCACGGGAGGAAAAAGGTGCGACAGATTCTTAAAAAAGATAATTTTTATTAGTATTTTAGCAATGGTTCTACACAAAGAAAATATATCTGCAAAGATAGATACCGAGTTGAAGTTTGCCAGTTGACTAATATACACAACAAGACGAACCTACGAAAGTTGGTCCATTGTCCAACATTTAATAAAAATTACTCCGAACAATCTTTAGATCTTATACTTATATCGTGTCTGTGTTAACAAGTTAGGTACCTGTACTCTGTCTTAGTCACCATATTTAGTTCATTCATCCACTGTTCTATTACAACTTAATCTTCCTATTATTAGAATGGAGTGTGAATATGTTCATGTTTTAAGGAAATATACTCACGTACTTATTTCTGGACGTATTTCTAAAATAATAATAAAACACAACGAATTTTAAACGAAATACTACAGAGTAGTGAAAGTTATAAAATACTTAGTCTACGTGAGTTGATTGGTTTATTTTAGTTACTGTACTTGCGAACGTGGTGCCGAAATTTAAATGAGGTGTATTCAGACGGACAGACGTACAGATAGGTACTGGGGTACAGATAGATACAATTTACTAATTTCCTATCTACTCTGTGTTCACTATATTAGGTGTACAATTTGAATATATATGTACACAAACAATTAGTTTTTATCTATTTTAACTTTTTTTTTTGCAAAATTATGATGTATTTTTTTTATTTATTTTTTTATTAATAATTGTAAAACAATAAACATGAAAGGGAAAGTAAAATAAAAAAGTTTGGAGAAAAAAGCCATGAAGGTTCTACTTCTTCTTTCTTAATTAATGGGTTCTCTTAGAATTCCGCCAATGTCAAGTCAGTCATGGGAGTGTCGAAGAAATAATAATGAACACGAACGAATTGAACGGTGTGATGTATTATTAGAATTGACTCTTATACTGACAGATTATATTGACGGGATAATGTATAAAATCACAAAATAATCATGTATTTAATAAGATTTTTTAAATGTATTTATTACACAGGCTTATATTAGGAAATTTTTATGCAAAAACATACGTCAGTGGATTGGAATGTAATCCGAAATAAGTTGCGTTTTGTTATTGCACGATGACATATTTGTTTTTTTTTTATATATAAATGTCTTGCATACTTGTAGTTATAATTATAATATACGTACACTTAAATTCTTTGGTTCCATTATCACAATAGGAAAAGTATCCTGTAATATAAACCAAATTTTATTCCAAATCTGTTCATCCCTATATGTATGATTTACCGACAAGATTCCACATTTGTGATATTATAAAGATAAAACAGCCTAGCAGGACTAAATTATTTTAAAAAAATCATACAAATATGTCGATTTGTTTTCAAGTTAATTTATATAAACAAAACCACGTAACTCTATAAACCTCGTTTGATTAAGTCATGTAAGCCGATTACTAAACTTGTAAATTTTGGCCCGAACAAGTGTTTTTCATGTTTCTGCGACACAATTAGTTCAGTACTGACGACTAGTTGACTACTTCGAGACTAAATATAGATACGCATAATGTTTACATTGATTAAATAATAAAATACATTATTAACTAACCAAAATAATCTCATTTATTTGCTAGATGCTATCGTTGGTCCCTTCTATGTATATGTGTAAATAAATATACATAATTTAATAACATTTTAATTTTGGATGTATCGTCAAGAACACGTATTTGTCGAGGACAAGTAAGATGAGACGACATTAAAGGTTTATTTACTATTTACATATTATTGTTCAGTGCTGAACACTGGCCTTTCCAAGAATGCGCCAGCCAAATCAAGCATTCGTTTAATAAAAAATTTGATCATACTCATTACGCTGGGCATGCGGGTCGATGAACAGGGTACCGATTCTCTGGCACAAGTGATACTGTTCCCCGTAACTAATCTTCGAGATTTAGGTTTGACAAATTCGGACGAATTTTCCGCAATCATTCGGAGCCTCGTGTTTGCGTCACTTGCGTCGCGTCAAGGAGGGCGCGTGCAGGTGATGAAGATGCAATATGTGTAAGAAGACACCACTGAATTAATTATTACACATATCGACATATAAGGAGTTAATAAGCAAATATAAAACAAGACGCTTCATGAAGCTTAAAAAAGTTATTGGTTTAAATATCTTGATATCCGGAAAAAAAATTTCGTCGTGGACACACGAGCTTCCTTTTTTTGTTGTTGCGGCTAATAAATTTCCGTCGAGAACCGTGGTGACACATAAAGGAATTGCTTGTGTCTGTTTATGGCAACGAGTCGCCGCGCTGTCGGTTGGCAGCCAAGTCAGCTTCTGTTCATAGATAACGTGGAATAATACATTTGACGTACAAAAGCCAATACTCAATGGAAGAACAGCTTAAGGCAGCTTATTGATAATGCTATTTATAACAAAAGATTATTAATAGCGTTAATTCCACTGTTGATTTTATTAATTCAAATATAAATATTTATTTTTCCAAACTTATCTAATGTAATATCGTTGCGTGTAATATATTATATACTACCATAAATAAGTAGTTGAATACACAAATGATATATTTATTTATTATAAAGTCTTTACACTGTCAGATGATTAACTGACTGATTAACCACATTCTCGGCGGTGGAGAAAACATCGTGAAGAAACTGGCCGGTCTGAGGAATGAAATCGATGCCACGACTCGCGTTCAAAGCGCTCTGTAGAGAATTTAGTTTTGTTTTAACGGAAATAATAGTCAGACCATTGCTAAAATGATTTAATGTTTTATTTTTTCCAAAGTTGCAGATTAAAATTTTTGCATATAAGTAAAAGAAATATTCAGCTGAGTACTGAAGTACCTCCAGCACGTAAAATAAAAAAAATCTAAAGTCGGAGGAAATTGTTTCTATGGTAGTCAGAAAAGGGCAAAGATATACAATATATAGTATAGTTTAAGAACCCTATAATAATTGGTTTTATCAACATAAAAAATTATAACGATTAAGGACTACCCTTAGTCCTTAATCGTCCTATAATCGTCCCACGGTTTACTAAAAGGGAATGTAGTTTCTTTTCGCTATTTGAAGGTCAGAGAGTTGACTGACGAAGCTACAGCTAAATTAGTCTATACTTTGCTTACTTCTACAGTGTCGTGTCTTGTGGTGGGTTACTGTAAGAATCTGCCAGCCGGATTGAAAACAATATTTTTGCAATATTTAGCAAAACGGGTAATCTATTGATTGGGGCTGGGCGGCGTATTCAAGGAGTCCGTCATTTTTTTTTGATAACATTATACATGCAGTACGTGCGGAAAAATATAAATTTATTTAAGATAAACCTAGGAGACAGCCTATAGAAAGAAGAGATTCCTAAATACAGATTGCCGAAACGAGAGTATTTTCTGAATACAGACGTAAAATATTACAATAAAATTTCTGATTATATTATATAACATACTGACACAATGTATAAACTACTGACACAATATCTAAACAGATTATTCAAGAAACTGTTACCCAAAAATACTAACTATTCTTACAAATTTTATTCAATAAATAATTATTTAGGAAATATTTTAGGAATAATCCTACAAAATTCGTAAAATACAGTATGGAATTCTAAGTAACCTAAACAAGAAAAACGTAAACCTCAAAAATTCCATTCGACAAAAAATCCAAAACTCAATATGATTCAGAGATTTGAAGAAGATGAATGACCCAAAACAGGTTTACAAGGACTTCAGTAGGTATTCTAAAGGCAAGAATATTTCTCTTACGACCACCTTGACGATCGCGTGGGTATTCCGTCACCTTTTCTACTGAGCAATGGGTTCAAATCCCAGTGTAAGTAAGGGGTTAAAATTTAAGTGAAAGTAAGAAGTTGACGTTTTAATGGAGTGGCCACTTTGAATGAAAATTAAACCTGCATGGTCCAAGATTCGTGATTAAAACTTTTTTTTACACAAAAACGTTCACATTCATATAACATTCTAAATTGAAAAAAATTATGAATTTCTTTTGTTTGAATCTCAATTGTTTTTACATTATTTGAGTTTCATACAGTATTGGAGTTAAACGTGGAGACCTCAAACATTTTTTTTTGTTTAATCCCATTCTCAGTAGAGACTTAGACTTGGAGAATGAACCACGAGGAAAATCAGACACTAAGGTAAATAACGATGGATTAAAAATAATGGTGGTAGCCGATCCTTATCAAACGACCAAGGAATTAGCGTCATGGTTTGATTTTAGTTTACTCACGATATTGACGCATTTGCACCAAATTAGTCAAATAAATAAACCCGAGAAATGGATGCCCATGCGTTGTAGCTTCCTTTGCTCAACCCAGGTCAAATGCCGGAATTGTTTCGGTAAAGCGAAACTCTCCCGTAGAAAATGTAATGGTAACTATTTCGTGGTCACTTTATTTTCATCATTATTACTTTGTTAGATTCCATGTACCAATAACATCTGATATCTATTGTGAAGAACTTCGAACAATGATGGCGAAACTCCCAGAGAAGCAACCCCGACTCGTCCATCGATATCCGCCATTATCGCTCTATGATAACGCAAGACCATACTGTAGGCTACATTTAGATAGATCTCCCATACTGGCCAAACCTAACCCTTAAATTAAATTTTTTCCGCAACTTAGACAATTTCCTGCAAGGGAAAACATTGGGAACTCAGGAAGTAGTGTGAAATGCCTTTGTAGAGTTCAGATCCCTAGAGTTCTATCGTAAAAATATAAATGATCTTCAATCTTGTAAATACTTCGATCGAGTAAATATTTTTTTTCTTGCTTTTGCAAGAGATGGAACTTTTTAATTTAAAACTGCAATTGCAGACTTTAACACCTTCTATATAAACGGAAAAAAAGTTAGTTCACAGAGCAAAGTTTTCGAATCTGAAGGTGTTTCTATCGCAACTTAGGTCTCCTTCATCTTTATCTTAATATTTCTTAGTTAAAATTAAAACTGTGAAAAGGACATACTTTTTACAGAAATGTGCGAGCTATTTAAATATTTGCTCCATATGGGGATCGAACCTACAACCTGTTGCCCTAAGTTGCATCACACTGTATTTTTACAGCACTATATCTTGCAGTTTTTAACAAAACCTTTATATCGATTCCTTTTTAATATAGTATAATAGAAATCACATAGATACATAAATAGATACCTAATGTGGCATAATATAAGAAAAGAAATGTCATTTCACATTCGATAAAGCCTCAGTACACCTCTCGATGTTGATGAATTATATGTAAGTACATAAAGTAGTTACATTCCAACACACAAAGCCCTTGTATTATATTATTGAGCCCGAGGATTCTGTGGGCGGCGATAATGACCTACGGCATTTACATCGTATCTGCGTAGGATCTATCTGCTTTGGAATTCGGAACAGGCCCCAACAACTCCCCGCTCTATTTAGTGAAAGCAAATAAATATATTCCAGCGTTTCAATAGCTATTCTATAAATATATTGATTTTTAAAAATCTTATGATGTACTAACGTTAAAACACAAATAGGGGTTATAAGAGAAATTATGTACGTATTGTAAAGAACAGGAACAGACAAATAAAAATACCAGTTACAGAACTAAATAGTATCAGTAAGTAGTAGTAGTATACGTTGCTATGACTATAAAATTACGATAACAAGAAATACATGGATGGTAATAAACCTTAGGCGCCAGGTGATCGCTGCCATGCCAGCAAGCGAACCTAATCTCGTATTATTACATAATATATACTTACACAGTTTGTCTCCGCCCGGCACCCGTAATATATTATTTGGATTATAGAATACAGAACCAAAATCAACAGTATAGGTTCAGGAATATATATACACATCAAATTTCAAGACTTTATCTCATGATATAGTTGATACAAGGACACACCCCCAAAATTTCTAAGACGTTTTCATAATTTGTTTCTGTAATTATTATAAACATTGAAAGTAATGTGTCTCTAGTAGTAGGAGTAGTCGTATTTTTACACGTCTTAATCAGCTTTGTAAGAGAAACTTTACTATTTCTTTAAACTAAAAATTATTTGGACAAATAAAAGTTACAAAGTCGGCTCCGTGGCGCAGTGGCCAAGTTTTAGGCGCAGCGCTGAATGTCGTGGGTTTGATTCCCGCACGGGATAAGAATTTATATGGACTACAAATAATTATTCCGAGGCTGTTTATTCATTCAATCAATTAAATCAGTTCAATTAATGTATTTAATATCCTGTAGTGGAGTTTAAAGAAATTCCTAGTAGAGGTAAGGTTTATAATGACAATAGGTTATGGTCTTAGTTCATTGATTTTTTTTTTACTATTATAAAATACAAAACAGATTTAGAAAAGAAAATTTAAAGGAATTAAACCGCCATTACTCCAAAGTATGTGTATACGGAGAACAATTAGTTGCACTGCATCTGTTCGGTAGACATTAAAAAACCTAAAAAAAAATCATTTTGAATTTTTTTCACATATTTGTCATCAGCCGCATAAGTTTAGAACGACACATGTCAAATTTAATTTGGGCTAAAAAATAGCTGAAGAGTTTTTTGTAATGGGAAAAGAGCAGGCGCCTCACCTGATGGTAAGTAACAACCGACGACCACGTACAGATGTACGCCGTCGTCGGTAATTACCACAGCAACACCAGAGGAGCAGTTGCGTTGCCAGCCTTAAAGGATATTTGGGGAGGGGAAAGAAAGGGGGGTAAGGTCCCCTCCTGAAGGAGAGTGGGCTTGCGGTTACCTCACTCACCGAACGAAATTTAGAAGCACAAGATGCTGATACTCCTCGAGGCCGTGGAATCACTCGGTCTAGTGGGCCCATTCGAGCAGCAATTTCCGCCTATATTTTATTACTAAAAAAAAATACTAAAAAGATTCCTGCGGTGTTTCGAGAAACCTCTCACTGAAGCGGTGGTTTCCGATCTAATTGCATAAATAATATCACATTGTACTAGATGAAGAAAAGTAAGTAATGTAAATTTATTTGTTACCTAAACTTACGGCTTTGCATTCATACACTTATAATACAGATATCCGAATGACATAATGTGTTCGAGTCCTAATGAACAATAGACGTACGTTACGGAGAGTAAGCTAGTGCTTGTGTATGAAGTCCAAGGTGATAGCGCAATACATCAGAAAGAGCCTATTCCAATTCTTTAGGCTAGGAATTGTGATATCTATAACAAAAGGTTGTGTCCTGTACGATGAAAGCTTGAAACTGGCCACGCTGTGGTTGGATTAATTTTAAAAATTCAAATAAATCCAGATATTGTGACCTTACCTCGAATCCTATGTTTGCCGATTTTTAATAATAGTAGCTTATAAAAATAATTACATAATTCGACCATAATTATATATAATCTACTTATACCATAAATTATTTTATATTTTCATCGGTTTATGTTTGATCAAACAATCATGGTTTCTTACCCGGCTGTAAAAGTTTTCTGGGCGTACTCCCTTACTAAATTAGACTAATAGCCAAATATGTGTGCTGAAAAATAACAAAAGTAAATTGCAAATACTAAAGTGACACACATTCTATCAAGATCCAACCCGATAATAGTTCGCATTATAGTTGACTCTGTTGTACCGGTGTAAGAATTTCCACCCCCATTTTTCCCGTGAATGAAACTCGTCACTTATCGGTGTATTCTCGTTCATCCCACGAATGTGACGTCAGAAGAACGTCCTTGAATTCTCCGATTTATCCCACTGATCTTGTCAGAGGGAAGAATCGTGCCCATTGGTTCGTTATGTCTCCCGGAGGGGCTAAAAATGGATTGCGAAAGAACAATTAGTTACGCCGAGTCGTGGCACATGAAAATACCTTATCTCTGCCTAGTCCTACGGATGAAATGCGTGAGTGCATATAATATAATACATAGCTATGAAAAAAAAACTGCGCGCATCGTTAAAATTAACTCAGATATTTCGCATACTAATAGAAATCTAAAATCTTCAACCAGACGCTAACATCAAGTAGCATAATCAGGTCGTTTTATTTTGTACATTTTCCCAAAATGAACGGTTTTATTAAAAGTAAAATTAAGCAATTCGACCATAATACTACATGTACGAGTATCATAAAATAATTTCCAACGACCATGGCGAAAAAACTTTTTGCAATACCGTTCTTATGCAAAAATGTCCTTTTACTTTTATCGCAAAATAATGTAACACTTGAAATATCTTATACAAATTGAGAAACATGTGTCTACTTAATTCATCTTAAACTAATTACATATTATAAAAAATAATTACATAATTCGACCATAATACTACATGTACGAGTATCATAAAATAATTTCCAACGACCATGGCGAAAAAACTTTTTGCAATACCGTTCTTATGCAAAAATGTCCTTTTACTTTTATCGCAAAATAATGTAACACTTGAAATATCTTATACAAATTGAGAAACATGTGTCTACTTAATTCATCTTAAACTAATTACATATTATAAAAAAAAATTGCATCAAACCGAACACCCACAGCAAGTATGAGAATAATAATGCGCAATCGGTGAAGGTACCTCTATATAATATAAAAGTACATGCATTATATGGGTAAGCGATACGATCTTTCAAACCTGTTTACGTTGTCTTTACAGCCTACTTGTGTATTCTACTTGACCACGGATAATAAATGAGTCTCAATGACGGTGTGATTACGTACGTTAGTGATTTAATGCCTAGAAACAACGCAATGAATGTGCACCAACGAGTTGAGTTACAATGAACAGATAAAATAGTTGAAGTATTTTTTTTTTATTGTAAAGGCCGCAAACGAGCAAGTGGTTCACCTGATGGTAAGTGATTACCGTCGCCCACATACATCTGCAACACCAGAGGTGCTGCAAGTGCGTTGCCGGCCTTTAAGGATATTAGGGAGATGGGAGGGAGGATAAGGAGGGGGATGGGAAGGGGGTGTGGGCCTCCGGTTACCTCACTCACCGAACGAAACGCAGAAGCACAAGATGCCTCTACTTCACGCCGGTATTCTGCGAGGCCGGGGTACCGATCCGGTCGAGCCGGCCCATTCGAGCAGCAGCAAAAGCTCTACCACGTTTTAGTGGTATTTATTCTGCATTGGTTATTTCAATTGTTCTGGCTTTATGGAGACGATTACAACTATAAAGACAAGCAATCATACAACGAACAAACATAGTTTATACAATTATATAAAAGATGGTCGTGTGGTAATGGCGTATGAATCAGCCACCATATTCCTTGCCGTGGCTGTCGCTAGAGGCAACTAAGGGAAAATCTCATGGCATCACGTGAATGGTATGGGGCTACTGAAGCCCATGGACATCTTCAAGCAACGACAATCGAAGCAAGTCACAGATGCATTGTCACCCCTGAGGACTAAGACGGAATATCACGCATCTCGTAATTATAACGGCTTTCTGTACTTCTCAAACCGGAACACAACAGTAGGCGCGCTGCTGTTTGGCAGCGGAAATGAGAAAGAGTGGGGGTGGTACCTACTCAGACAACTTCTCGTTAGAGAAGAAGTTTACCACCAGTTAAACATATCTGAATAAGCTAGAAATACTAACATAGTTATAAGTAAAAAATGTTACTAGCAATATATGGATATTTCGGTCCAAAATAAACATTTAATTATTGTTATACTATTATTAAGCTCTCACAACCTTATGCACTATACTGCGGTGGTCAGAGGTATCTAAATATTTTGCCGTCTCAGTGTCCAAGCCAACAATCGATACAAATCGCACGTAGGTTTCGAAAATTTCATTGGCACTCCACGTAGGGGATCGAACTCGAGTCCCCCAAACCATTCGGCTATCGAGGCTTAATCGGATATCGTGCATTTATGCCAACTCTCTATTTCAAAACCCGCATACAACAGTGCCGGTTAGCCTATAGAGCCGTGGTAGCCTAGTGGTCAGGGCGCTCGCTTTAGTTGCATACACTGGGTACGATTACCGGTGCCGGCACCACTAAAATAGTTAGTAACAATTTTTAGCGTCAGAAATATGCGAACGAGTGCTTCTAACCCAGACGGCTCCTTGGCAGAAATGGCATCTTACCGTCTAGATCATGTATTCCCAAAGTGAACGATACCGTTTTCCCAGGCGACGACTAAAACGAAAACTGATTTTGAAGGTCGACGAAGTCTAAAAATCGACTCCTATTAATTAACACAGTGCTTTTTTAAAACTTTCAGGATACTATATAAGTTGTGTTACGTGTACCAACTTGTTATAAGAATGACTGTTATTTTAGTAGGAAGTATCATTGTTGTACTTTTAAGACATTTTTACGTAATTTGTATTAATAATTATTAATTACACTTGATATTTACTGAATTTTATGTCAATTTATTTTGTTAAATTATGATAAGAAAATGGTGTAAAGTTTACTCACTTAAACAACTGCAAATTTTTATTGGTAAGTATTTTGTATCGATAGCAAAAAAATAGAAATAGAAGTTTTAAAGTAATTGGGCTAGGGGGGTCAGAGGTATCAGTTAATTTTGGAAAAGGGGTCTCTTGCCCAAAATAGTTTAGGAATCCCTGGTCTAGATACATCCAGCTGTAGACACTGCTACTGTCTTCGATCATATGTCCTATGACCATTGACAGTTGGATATATTGAAAACTTTGCTTACGACGTTTGGAATTAAATATGTGAGTTCTAATGACGTATGGCAAGCGGCAACAATGCAATTGTTATGACACGCTGATGATTTAACTGCGTAGAAAAATGTTGCACGTTTAATGTCCACGCTAAATGGCCATCTTTGTTAGTTGTTGTATTTTAGCACTAGAGCGTAGAATGCGTTGCACCTCTGCCAACAAGGAAGCTGCTATTGACCGACATTTCATTAGTGTTTGTTACAATGTTGCCACAGGGTTCACTAGATGACGTTGTTTCACTTGCGCCGCCCATTGTATGTAAAACCTTCAGATGTCGTTTTATTTACACTCAGTTAACGATAAAGTAACAATGTTCAATATTAACTATGAACAAATGAGGTACACACATTTGTTTTTGAGTTTTTTCATAAATGCATAACTGTCAATCTTTTTTGTAATATTATGTGTAAGGTAAATAAATATTTATTTTGTTTTCTTAATAGCAACAACATTAAACTATGTGTTACTTGTGAAATTCTCTCCCACTCAACCGTATAGATGAAGAAAAAATGTAGACTGGTAGAAGCTATGAAATAATTAGAATTACAAAAACAAAAAAAAAATTTGATCCAATGCAGTTAAAACAAAAGAATAATCCAACGACCTAAGTGCGACAGAGTGCAAAAAAACCGACCCTGCAGATACTAGGTCTATTAAACAATACAAATATATTATATTGGATTAGGTTTATTTAAAATCAAGATGTCCATTCAACCGACTAAGTACGCTCTTACAGAATACCAGCATAACGTAACACCTGTAACGCCACAATGCGGTTTTTTTAATGATGGAATCTTAACGGAGACACAATTACTGGCCACGACGCATTCTGTCTTAGTTCAATGGTGCCGATGGTCCAGAGTTGTGTGGTTTTCAGCCTGATTGTTGCCATTATTGAAATGATAAATAACACCGTAGGAAGATATAAGTAGGTATATAACAACGAATGTTGTTTAACAACGGCACGTAGTCTAATGTATTATTAATCTAAAAGTAATTTTCCTAACAATCATTTGATAAAGTCATACAAATGTCGCAAATTGGATAGTTTGGTCTGGCATTGGAGAGATTAATGAACGTTAGATCGAAGTTTAATACAATGAAAAATAGAATTTATAATAATTCTTACATTAATCTATTAATAAAATAGCCAATGTTTTTTTTATAGTTAAGTCTAATTATATGTAACTTTAAAATATTATTTTTGTTCACGAATACCACCAACTTTAGTGCATAGAATAAGCGTAATATACATATATCTGAAGCGCTTACTGAACCATAAAAGGATAAAAACAAAGTTCAAAGATAATGCAGAATAGTTTCCTATCCCAAAAAGCAAAAAAAAAACTTACGACTCTTGGAGACTTGCCAGCAATAGCTTGCCGGGTTAATAGCTGGAGCTTCAATTGCCAAACTACGAGCACAAAATTCACAAAACAAGCACAAAATTTATCACGACACTCAACATCGTAATGTCGATTCACCCGCGAGCATCAACTCGGAGAACCGCAACACGTCTACTGTCGACTGCCGTTGGCGGGGCACTGAAGCTGAACTCGTTTCCATAGAGCTTGCTACGTACGTGCGACCTAAGAACGGTATCATCTCGTTTTTTTTTCCACACAGACTTTTCGCCACTTTTCGCCTAAACTCAACGTCCACCGACCAAGCGACTTCTTTTGCCTATTAGCAAATTACGTCACCACTAAAGGCAGTCCCTATCTCTCAGTCAGTATACGATATTTAAAAAAGTTTCAAAGTAAAACTTGAAGGTTGCCGCCTATAAATTTCGCATAGTAGGGAAATGATTCTTAAAGAGGGTTTTGCATTCGATAAACGTCTTTATGCTACCCTAGTACGGTTTAGCACTAGGGTACAATAAAGAATATCACCGGCTCACCAAACATATTTCTCAGATATGTGGATTTCAGTTAAAATTGCATATTTAAAAATCATACATCATAACATTTTTTTAGATTTTTTTTAGAATCATTTAATCACTGTTACGAAATGAAATTACGTATATAACTAGAAAAACACAGCACTGTTGAGAAACTAGTACAAGAGGTAATAATAATTGGCAATATAATGTAGTTTCACCAAGTGACAACAATCGCAGGTATAAATTATATAAATGAATTATTAAACGTTTAATTATCTTTCGTTTACTACAAAAATTACATTCACTTGTTCAATGTTACTTAGAAATTACCGCTTCTGAAGTTGCTCTCTATTTTGCTCTTTTTTAAACATCTGTCGAAGTTATCCGTAGTCTCTGTTAAGTTCATTAATCTGGCCCAGAATAATTGATGTTCTTCTGTTCATTTAGCGCCATTCAAAATGTCGTTAAGAATTTTAAAGCTTAAGAACTTTTCAAAGTAAAATTTTGTCATAATGATCATTAAAAAAATATATTTACACCTGATAAGTTTCAGTCATCGCCATCAGCCCATGCTAGTCTATATGTTGAACACAATGGTTTAGCATGGACCGATGACCTGTAGGCTTATCTTAGATTAAACTTTCTATCCCAGTCATGGGCATTACGCATTCGATTTACGTAATCTAGTGATAGTTACTGGATGCTTCCCAGTTTACCTTTGCTTAGGTGTAATCTCTATTTCCGGAAATTTTGATTGTTTAATGTAGTGTATATATATTTATACACTTACTAAGTGCATGTTTTAAGTAATACCTTTTATATTACAATATTGATCGATAATATTCGACTTATCAAATAACATTGACTTAAAACGAGGAAAAATTAGTGATCAAAAATTATACAAAAAATCCCTATGTTGAGGAAAAAAGAGCAGTGATGAAAATGTAAGATTCCTTACTACTGTCCTGCCCTCTCTTTGCCTCGTCGTCCCTCACCTCGATATCCATAGCACTCCTCTTCATTGTACGTTTTTAATGTTAGTCTATAAGCGTCGTGGATATTACCATATTGCTGTGCATTTTTTGTGTCACATAAATTACCTGTCAAGGTCAAACGCAAAAAAACGAATAATTGTTGACGCATTACGAGCAATATCATAAATTACTAATTCAAATTTAGAATACCACTAAAAGTGGCCAGTATGATAAAACGGCAACTCCACAAGTGATTCTTTAAATTATGTATTTTTGTATTATTTACAATAGTAAATCAACGAGGAACTGGACAATTACAACATTATAAATAATATTAATTCATTTTTCTATCTTGATCGACAAGTTGATTCTATAAAAGTTTCTTTTGAAAGTCGTCGTATCATATCGTTCGGTTGTTACAATTATTCTACTATTTTTTTTCCTTTCCTACACATACAATTTTATCATGTTAACAGTGACGTCACCTAACACGTAGTTTTCTATTCGAATCAAGATTAGCTCAAATCGTTAACTTTCATGCGCTCCCGCAGTTAACTACAATAACCCGCTTGAAAAAATTTCTACACACCAGCAATGTGTTATAAGGTATTGTGCACCTTCCTTATCCAGAACTACAACCTCTTTTCTTATCAATTCCTACGTAGTTATATTGTTATATATCATTTTCGAATTAAACAAATGTTTCGTTGTATTTAGGAATTTTCGCATGTTACGCAAATTTAGCTTTCCCCGGGCATACACTAGGAAAGTCTAACACTGGACTGAGAAGGGCTAAATTATGAAATATAAGCAGGTATCATGTGATCCTTAGTAAAAATAAAATTATTCCGCTTTTTCATAAAAAAAAAACGAATTATATTCCACAATGCAAACCTATTCCAATTACGTCACATACCTAATGACAGAACAGCTCTGTGGTCCGGCATCCGCTTTAAATTTCAAAGTACGCGAGTGATCTGGTTTCAATCACCGCTGCCGGCAAAAAATGGTTTGGGGCTAAATGTGCAGTGTTGCAATTTTGTATAACCATTTCTGTGTTACCGGTACTATGCCTACTACCTGCCTTGAGCGCTAAACTTGTCACGGCACTTCACATTTACATGCACTCATATGGAACTGGCAAAAAAGCGTCTGGTAATACACAGACAATATCACGATTTAAAAAATAGCAACAAAAAATAACCTCTTCTGGGCCGCTACAAAATTTTACACATTTTTCTCCAAATACCGACCTCGCCTGCATATGGTGTACCCTGATATCTGACCAACGAGGATTTGGTTTGGATTTGGAATTCCGTGCAGTTGTCGGAGTTGGTTGTATACAGCGAACAGAAGTGACCACGTGACCACGGGTGCTGTAAAGCACTCTAAAACAAAAGTTAATAGCCATAAAATCCGTAAATAATAATTTAATTTCAAATGTGCAGTGTTCGCGTAAATACTAGAAATTATTAAGCAAAGTCATTGCGTAACCCAGCCGTTAAAACATATCAAGTTTTAATGATGGATACAATATTTGCCAACAGCTATAGACGAATAACTCTTTATTTCGATTGAGAGAAAATTCTTAAGTTTACAATCTCATTTACTTTGAAAAGTCAAGACCTTACTCTCATTATACTCGAGCATTTTCAGGTCTAATAAAAAAAATATTACTTGCTCATTTGGAACTAACAGCCAGACCACAAAGTAAAAGTTATAACTAATGAGTTGAGAACTCCAAGACGTGTCTGTATTACATTCAAGACAAAAGCATTGTTACGCTTTATGCGAGAACAAGAAGAGCGTATTGCTAACGGAGGAAATTTATTTTATTAAATAATGAAAACAATAACGCTTAAATACCTACTTATGTATTCGTATATCTTTTTGCTCTTACATTTTTTTAGAAGAGTATGTGTTTACAGTATGTGTTTACAGCATGCGGCTCACATTACGGTATGTAATTACCCAGGCCGACGAAAATGCGCAACGCCAGAACAGCTATCGGTTCATTGCCAGACTTTGAGAAGGGAATGGGCTCTTTTCTTGAATTGTACTGTTCGGAAATACAGACGGCGACAGCTGATTCCACAGAGTCGAAGTCTGTGGCAAAAATTCCATGAAACTCACTGTAATGCATAATTTACAATCTAAGTAGTGTTGATGGAACTAAACATCCTTCAGCGATATACGATGGTGGAACTTAGCAGCTGATGGTTCCGTTTAAGTGGTAAATAAAGTAAAAAGCTAATATTAAGAGCTAATATTGGGCTGTCCCGGAACAGAGATGAGAACAGTATTCCTAGTGAAGTGGAACTTGCGACTTACAAAGCACCGTTCTGCTGAGCACACCGCGCTTTTTTGAATCCAATTTGGCCTCCTGGTAAGTAATGTAATAATCTTGTAGCGATTGCTTACTTTAATGTAAGTACTCACGTCTGCAACTCTTAGATTTCGGCATAGATTATGGATATCCTATCTACCTATGAATTACCACTTTTCGCCATTAGTCAGTGCTGTCGGAGATTAAAAAATATTTCTATTTTGATTTTACAAAACATACCAACTCAAGTTTAATATTTCAACGTACAGCTAATTTGTTTTTTAAGACACAGTTAGTGTCTGAAGAGAATGCCAATATGCCCTTAAATCCGCCCTTTGTTTTCATCGGTTCAGTGGTTTACTTACTTTCAGGCTTACTTTCGCACTTATAATAATATTATGGTTACTTGATTCCTGGAAGTTTTACAGAATGAATTAATTTAAATATCTCTTGCTCTCCTACAGCAGCTTTTACTAAGTCCGCTGCACAACGTCACCTTACTGTAAACGCCACATCTCGTAGGCGAATTAACGATCGTAGTAACAAACACTTCCTACCTTAAATGCAGTTCAATAATTTAGGTCAGGCATATTTGTGGCCACGAGATATGAAATTTGTGGACTTTTATGAGAAACACGGTCGTTCACTATCCTTGAATACAGCGAAGGCTACCAGACTGAAGCCACTTGGAAGAGCGGATGAGCCTGAATTTCGGCCTCATCATTGGCTTTTAAACAGTCCATTGCTGGATATAGGATATTTTCCTGAGAAGGTAATATACTATAATATACATAATTGCCACGCTTGGAAAGCGGGTTCTCCAATCACAAAAACTTCGTCTTTACCTTCGATCTTAGACACGATATCTGGCAATTTTGTAATCTCTATTCCATCATCTGTCATAGGCCTAGTGATTTGTCCGGTATTTCCTTAATTCAACAACCGCGGGTAGAAGCGGTGTGACGATGTACGTTTTCTTACTAAGTACACAAAACGCCTGGTCAAGTGATACATTGGCACGTCGTAAAATAGCCGATACTTGTTAGAGTGTTACGGTCCAAGTATCGTTGTCAATTATCAAGAGAAAGTTTATTTTCGGATAGAATTCACGACTGAATCGCAACTATTAGTTAAAGTAAAAGTTTTGAATACAGTCAGTTGAGTTTTCTGTAAACGTGCCTTTGACCATAGCGTACCGGGGAATATTGATCGATTGATTGATGCCAGTACATGTTTAATTAATATTTAAAAAAAATCGAACTCATGTGAAGTCCGCCATTTCGAACTGGAGCAGCGTGGCGGATCGCTCTTGGCTTCGAAACTCTTTAAAGTATTGTGAGAAACTTTTCCATGCAGGGGAACATTAAAAAACCTTTTTGTACTGGATTGGGGTAACAAACGAGCTAGCAGTCTACCTGATGGTAAGAGATTACAGCCCATGGATACGTGCAAACAACGTCAATCGAAGATGGTTACAGATGCGTTATCACTTTTGAGAAGAGGCCCTTCATAATACTGGTTGTCTATACTTTTCAAACTGGAATACAACAGTAGTTACAGTGCTAATTGGCAGATGTGGGTAAGATAACATACGTACTCTTGCCCGTTGCTACCTACCCAGACGTCTCCTAGCCAGAGAAGGACTCTATCATCTAGTAAACTGCCACTTCGCTTTACTTTTCTAAATGCCGTAAATTGATATACTCAGTCCATGGCTTACATAGTGTCAGGGTCACATATGAAAGTAAAAAAAAAATCCTATTTCTTCTCCGTCACCGGGAAAGTGGTTACACAACGGCAACTGATAAAATATGAATGGATGTTATATTTCTTTCGTCGAAAAATAAAGTATTTTCTTTTGATTACAGCCACAAACTCGTTTATTTAAATAGGTAAAAGTAAGGTCCACGTAAAAAAAAACATATTTACAGTGATAACATTCTTTGTTAAAATCTTATGCGTTTATGAATACTGGTACATGAATAAATATAAGTTTGCATTCCAAGTTACAACAAAGCATTTTTTTTATTGGATTAAAGTGACAAATAAGGTCACAATCCATCTGATAGCTACTGCATTCCATGGCTACCTGCAAGGAGTTGTAGAGGGTTACAGATGTGCCGTTACTCCTGAGAACTTAGATGGAATGTCTCACAGCCGGTAATTATACTGGCTCTCCATACCCTTCAAACCGGAATACAAAAGTGGTGGTACCGCTGATTAGCGACAGAAATTGGTAAGAGAGTGATATGTACCCAGAAAGCCACTTGGCAGAAAAATATAGTATTAGCTAATATTCTCACCTATTATTTTACTTATCCAATACAATAAAAAAACTGCATTAAAAAACTCATGTATATGTGTTTTAATTTATACTTGCGATTGTTGTCACTTGGTGAAATTTCATCATATTAACAATTTTTCAGCTGGAAGATGAGGTAAAGCAAAATCGGTCCGTTACTTATATACATAAAAGAAATGTGAAACTGGTACAAGAAATAATAATAATTGTCAACATTTGTTGTATGTTCACCGGAAGATATATCCGGTATGACGCTGATGTAACAATTGTCAATGTGCCCCTTGGGTATTACAATAGAACACTAGTTCCAATTTTATGTACATATCATGTTTATGATAAACAATCTGTTATTTCAGAGAATCATAGAATATTTACAATTTCATAAATAATCAATTGTACAGAGCGAACTGATTTCTGATATCTTTCATACTACAGAACAGGAACGTTGAGGAATGAAATTATATTTAAGTATATGTGATTTTCATAACCGTACAGCGTAGCCGAAAATAGCGTAGATAAAACTAAAAAGTTAACACTTAAAAAATGGAATTATTTCGATTTCTTGCATGTAACTTTTAAACAATTTACTAAATTAACTATGTTGTGGTAGACTCCTTCTCGGCTGCCAGCTATTTCAGCCGCCAAATAATCAGTGCAACTACTGTTGTGTTTGAGTTTGAAAGATAAAGAGAGCCAGTATAATCACGGACAGAGAGGCAATGGAATGTCACCCTGCGGGCTAAGATGATCTCAGTCTGCAGGGATGACAACTTCTCTGTAACCATCTTCGATTGAAGTTGTCTGCAGATGTCCATGGTCTACATTACCCACCTCGTAAGTGGACAGTTTGTTAATTTTTCAAGAAACAAAAACCGTTAACAAAGTCATTCGTTACTCAGCAAATTCATTAATCGTATAGGAAATTTAGAATAAAGAAATTGCAAATGTTTTATGTACTAAACTAACAAAAAGGTCTACTTCTATCACTACAATATTAAGCATCAATATCATACAAATTATACCATAATACATACGATTTTTTGTACGTAGATCTTAAAGAATTAACCTCTTTGTCTCATATTTATAACACCGTTAAATGGGTAAGCTATTAAAATTAAAAACACTTCTGGCAAATGATTAATCAAATTGTAACTATGTTATATTCCCTCGCTGGAACCGTTGCCTGCTGCACATTATCTGCAGTGACTTGACATATTCAGCAGGCGAGTCGGTAATTACATTACACTACGTATCTCGGTGTCGGATCTCTACAACAGCGTGACCTGAAACTAGATTATTTTTAAATTTGAGATGACGTTTTATTTTCCGGGTGTTCTTCTACTGAATATCAACTTAAATAGTAGCAATACTTAATATTACTTAAATTATAACACTAGCAATTCTTTCTAAAGTCAATTTCTTTTGTCACAACACACACAATTTGGTTTTGAAAAAAAAGGTTTTGTTGTGTCATATGATTCATTTATCAGTGGCTGAGCATTATTCTCATGATAATTCATGACGTATTGATACAATGGATATTCTATTATTATGACCTATCAAGGGATAATGATGACCAATAAGTATTCAGTTAACACAGTAAATAGTAATTCTGGGTCATAGCTATATCCATCCTCGATGAGGAATAAAGATATTATTCTTCCTTCTATGTTCTTCACAGAAAACTACTGTATTATAGAATATTACTCTGGTAATGAACTTTACTCTAATATTGTGAGACTTTGATAGTCGAGTGAGAGATCCTTTGAAGGTCGATCGTTTTGGGCCCTGCGTTCGTATTCCTTCCGAAATAAATATTTGTGAAACACACAGGTCTAGTTGTATTATCTTATGTTCCTCGTTTAAATGAATCTGACCTTTACTTTGATTTAATTAGTTAAGGGTTACAACTTATACCAGAAACACAGAAAAGTCTCTTATTCTTTGAATGTACTATTGTGGGAGTAGCTCCTCAATATGTATCGATCTATGGGCCTGTCTATGTAGGGAGACTAGTGATGGAAGTACAAGATTAATTATCCAGACCGAATACGGGAGATCTGTCTTAAATGCATGTTGCCTAGTACTGCGATTGCTAACTCAAAGCGTTACGATAACGACACTTCCTCTCATTTGAAGAAGTCTTAACTCTAATGAACTCATTAGAGTAAAGACTTCAAAAGTTTCTAAAGAAAGAAAGAAGGACGAGTAATATCGTACTCATAATACTCATATCGTATCATACTCGTAATCAGTTTACTAATACTCAGCGTTCCAACAGATCTTCTTTACATATTAATCTTGTTATATACACGACCGAAACCGAATTCCCCTTTTTTCACGTAATATTGTACGTGGTAAAGCTAATCGGTAGCTTTTGATGCTACTCGAATGGGCCGCCTCGATCAGGGTAGTACCACAACCTCGCAGGATATCGGGATTAAGTAGATGTATCTGGTACTTCTGCGTTTCCCTCGGTGAGTGAAGTAACCGGAGGCCCTCTTACCCATCTCTATTTTATTTTTTTTAATGTGAAAAGCGGCAAATGAACCAGCGCCCGTTGGTAAGTGATCGCCGTCGTCCACCCAGAGGCCCACTCCCCTCTCCCCTACCCCTCCCTCCTCGTACTCTCTCCCATCCGTTTAAGGGGTTATTTGGAACCCCTTAAACGCCGGCAACTCAGCTGCAGCTCCTCTGTTGTTACAGATGTACGTGGGCTTATCACTTACCATCAGGTGAGCCGCTCACTCGTTTGCCCACTCTTCCATAAAAAGAAAACAATTAAAAATTATAATATTTTCTTTTTAGGTTTCTGAAGTCTATACAATTCAGATAAATACCGATTACAGATTCAGTTAGCTACTCTCAATAATATTGTTTCTAACTAGATGTAGTAATGTAAACCGAGTTTCCTAATCTGCACGGGGTACATAATTCGGAAACTGTAGCGTAACTAAATATTATGAACATGGAGCTTAACATCTATTGTCATTCAGCAGAGACCGAAATTTTGCGAAAAATACCTTAACAAATATTTTTACTACTAACTAAATGTTTGAACAATACTTCCGCAGACAGAGTTAATTCCAAAGAAGTTGGAAAAAAATACTTGAGCCACGGCCACGCGGTTGTGGTAACGAGCCTACACCCTTACTTCATATTGTAGGACAGTCATAGTTGGCAGTTAGTGGAGCAAGGTGCCGTCCTTGGCGTCGCCCGCCGTTGCTGCTAGTGGCCCGCAGATCAGCTGGGTAGGTGACGTGGCCAGGAGAACCGGGTATTTTGACCACTTATATACCGACTACCTCAGATTATCGTAGTTTGAGCGTTCATGCTACAGATTATAAATTTGGAACGTATCGCATTTATAAGTGTGCCCTACAAGTGTTTCTCAATTAAAGATAAAGAGAAATATCGTAACGTTTTATAATTTTTTTATAATTAGGATTGGAATTTAATAAAATTTTACTAACTTTATCGTACAACCGTCAATAGTACGCTTGTAGCGTTTACCACCATTCCGCCGGGACATGTCTTTGAAGAAAATATATACATGATTCGTTGGAGCTGGTATTCAGTACGAGGAAAATAGATAAATGTAGATGCATTAAAATTGGTTTTAGATTATGCGCAGCTTCATATCTCCGAATAAATAATGTACATAATCAAAAGATTTACAATGACAGAATGAATTTACAATACACCATAGAGTATAAAGTTATGAAGTTCTTGAAACTAGGATTCATCCGTGTAACGCGTAGTATTACAATGATATAAATAGCAATATAAATTAACGTTTCGTTAAAAGAAAAACTACTAAGTACATCAACCTATTTTAAATCCACAACTGAACATACATAGGTCCTTGCAAGCAATCGTCATACATTTCTTTGAAGGTCTGCCATATTCAACACTCTGGGAAAGTGGGTTGGTGCGCGAGGTACTGTTATCTTTGCACTATGATGCCAATCTGTGGGATTTGGGTTCAGCAAATTAAGATGGATATTCTGCCATTATCTGTTGCCACAGCCTCCTATGTTTGCTAGTGGAGTGCGCCAAGTGCACGTGAAGTTATAGTTAATACAAACAATACTTTTTTACTCAAACTTTTTGATAAGTTACTTTTAGTAAGTAGAAATGTATTAGGGGCCGAAATTTTAAAATTTTTATTACTTAATAAAAGATAATATGCTGTTCTTATTAAATTCTTAATATAATATAAAACAAGAATCATTTTAATATACAATATTCTGCAAACACTTATACTCCTTTGTAAAGTTTTTTTTTAGATTGGGGTAAGCAAAAGCACTGCAGCCCGTGGACAGCTGCAGACAACTTCAATTGAAGAAGGTTACCGATACGTTGTCATCCCCGACTAAGATAAATTCAACCCGTAAATGTAAAAAGTAAAGTAGCAGCCTGTAAGTGCCCACTGCTGGGCAAAGGCCTCCTTCACAAATACAAGTATCAGAGAGAGGTTTAGGAGCCAGGAAGGGCCCGCCACGCTGCTCCAGTGCGGGTTGGCGGGCTTCACATATCTTCGAAATAATATTTTTATTACTTCTCCAGGTTGCAGGTGCAGGTTTCCTCACGATGTTTTCCTTCACCGCTGAGCACGTGGTAAATACAGCACTTAAAATTACTATTAACAATTTTAGTGGTGCCGGCACCGGGAATCGAACCCAGGTCACTCGCGCTCTATGAAACTAAAGTGACCGCCCTGACCACTAGGCTACCACGGCTCCGTAAATGCACTAGACCTCTATACCTTTCAAACCAGAACACAGCAGTCGTTGCAGTGCTGTTTGGCGGCACTACTAGGTAAGAGTGTGGCAAACTACTCCTAGGCAGACAAGGAGTCTACCTACCACCTTTGTATTACCGATCTATCTTTAACAACCAGCAATGACAAAGAGCGCGTTAGGTAGGTGGATTAACCAACACCATTTTTTATGGTTTTTCGGCCATCTACCGGAAACTACGAGATTTTTCCGTCATTTCCGTTATTCAACTTTTACGATACTCACGTGATGATATTGGGTGGCAGATTATCGTATGCTGCCACTAAAGGTAAATTTGCCTAAGTTACAACACAAAATATTTAATAAATTTTCACCCTGGTTCAACAAGCCCAAATAAAAAGTAAATAAAATAATCTTCTCCGGTTATTAAATGAAGCGCTGGAAATGCAGTTTGCCTCACTCCGCTCCACTTAAAGGGAAGTCGTCAAATTAGCGCAGTAAAACGGAGCTGAATTTGTTAATCGTTATTTTTCCTTTAAAGTATTTATTCCGTTAACTTTAACGTAAATTACTATAAAGAACAAATTCAATAACTTTTTATAACAAATTGTATTTTAATTTATTTTATTTATTATTGTTTACCGCTGTAAAACTTTATTCTGTACCGAGGAGGTGTTGAACAGACATACCCATAAATTGCACTTGGACAAACACCCAAACTCGGCACAATTATAAGTACTGTGTCGTTAAGTTTGTTTTACGGGTAATTTGAAATTAATAGTATTGCAAGTAATAAAATAGGCACTAGTAAAAATAATGAAGAGTCACAGAGCATAATTTATTATCTATGGTAGTTTTATAAAATTTGAATTCAGTAATTTTAATAAAATAAATTATTGACACAAATATAAATATTAGATCGTGGTAACGAGCATACATTCTCACTTAATTTATAAACACACTCATATTCCTTTGAGAAGTGGAGCAAAAGCGGAGTAAAGTGTTTAAGGTTTGAGGCACTCGGTCATGACTCGAATGAAGAAAATTTAAGTTATCCTTAAGATGTGTTTAAAATAGAATAAAGTACTGATAAGATTCTGAAGCTACGTCTTTGGCGAATAAAGAGCCATTTTAGCTTTGAACGATAGAAGAAAATGTTAGCCAAGTTACGTTAGTCAGGAAACCAAGAAAAAAAAGTAAATCTTATGCAGTTATTGAGAAGTCGCTTCTGTTTAGTGGCAAGATATTGGGATGGATCTGGCTAATACACTTCTGCATAGTCAATAATGGGTAGAATAAGTGAATGAAACAGCAAGAGTTTGGTTTTCAAAGGTAGGAAATTTTTGAAAAGATAAAGAGAACGCAAAGTTTTAACGACGTTACCGACAGTTTCATCAATCTGTACGTTCTAAGTCATAATCTAATCCATTTGCTAGCCAAAGTTGTTCATGAAATGACATGACATGACATTATCCACCATTGCCCGCATTTTTGAACTACCCATAACCATTACTTTACATTTATACGGATTGACAGAGACTCCGTATGTCTGTGACCAAATAAAAAAATAGCATTGTTCAGATCCTTAATGCTGATATCTTTAGTTCACGGTGTTGCAAGCTGCCACCGCATTACCTCCCGTAAAAAGCCTTGATCTCATGGATATTTCCAGAAGCAAAAACGAGTATAACGGCACGACCATAAAAGTTACGAAGATTAACGTATCCTAGTTATTAATCATTGACTGGCGGATAGAGCTCCACTAGGTATAGGTGACATATTTTTAAAAACTTGAAAAACCGTATTGGTAATTGTTTTAAATACAAACAACGCACACCTGTTTGTTCCCAGTTCTGTTTAATGTAAGCTTTAGATAATGTATATAATATAAGATACCCAATAAAATGAAAAAGCTCCCTAATTATGATGTAAATTTAACGGCAGTAAAGTAAGGCATCAATCAATCTGATGGAGTACTTTTCATCAGTTTTTATACATTTTCTACTTCCATTAAATCTTCTGATACCATAGTGCCTTTATTAATTATATAGCATCATAACATCACTGAATTGCTTTGCGACAAAACGCTATACTTAATTTTCAGCGCTTAAAATTGCATTGAAGCAATCCAATACTTACGTAATATTCAATTTAGATTAAATTACAAGGGGTGAAGAAAGACACTGTTGCGTGATAAAACAACTGTAGACATGTAAACGCGCACTGTTGTCAGCTTCCAAAACTTTACTGACCTGAAACATTTATTACATAATTAATATATTATATATACATATCTTACACGTATTGTTTATTTTCTTAGCCTATTTCTATTTGATACAGTTATAGATCTCGATAGGTTTCACCTACTTGATATTCATATTCAAGGATCTTAATATTGATAAATTTATCGCTAAAAGATGGCGTTGTTACATGGTGTCTGTTTTCTCATTAATTGCCAATATTTTGAAACCAAAGAGTCACAAAGAAAGAAGACGTCTCGATTACGCAATGTTATAGTTTATGTTTTATAAAAAATAACTGAAAATATTATAGCCATATTATCAATTCAATGTTCATCGGAATAACTCATTAGGTCATTGAATGCAAAATATTGTACGAATTTCAAGTATTTTTGTTTTGTAAGAAATCATATTGCTGTTCTCATGACAGGTGGATAAAAAGATACCCATTGGTCGCTCAAAGACAGTTCAGTTCGAAAATAGTTATTTATTCGGGAAGTGTATTATGAATGGTAGTAAACAATATTAAAATACTACCTAAAGATAATGGAGGTATAGTTTATCTCGCATTCAAACGTGAATAAAATGAGAACGAGAATCTTCTCTTCTATCTTTAAGTCTTTTCTGAATGCGGAATTGTGCAAAATAAGTTTTCCTAACATCTCTAATTTAAGTTTGTTTACTTAGTTACCTCTTTCGAACCCTATTCTTAGCCCCTGCTTCCCTACTGAGTGTAGGTCGAACTTCACATATTTTTTTTTCTCTACGTACAAATAGGTACTAACTAGCCATTTGCCAACTGCCTAGCATTTCAGCTAAGATTATTAAAAAAAAGGTGTAGATTATTAAGTAACACGGGGAAGACTTGCATATAATACCAATCTAAAGTAGCGAAATTATACTTCTACTTTAGCGTAATGCGAAATGCGATTGGCTAAATTACAGCGGTATTTGTTATGATGCGTGGAGAAAACGGACGAACCATTACCGGCAAACAGACATACAATTGAATCTTAAATTTCTAATTTATATGAATTTTTATTAAATATAATATAAATGTTTTACAGCATCAATATTTTTATTTTATTTCTCAGGTACCTAGTAATGCAAAAGTTAAATTAAATTGAAAATAAACTTTGGATCATTGTCGCACTGTCTGAGCTCGGGAAAACCCCTGTGCGTATTTTATTATTTACGACCGTTTTGTCAATATTCAGTCAGACGCAGCTTTTGCTTAAAGCATTTTGTCAGAAAAGATATATGCTATGTCAAAGTCTATTAATTGATAAAATATTTAGAAAAGGTACTGCATAGAATATGATAGACATGTAATAATTCTATTGGGTACTGAGATTTTTTCGATTGAATTATTATTATATACCTATATTAATATGTCGGTAATCACAACATCTCGGAATAGTCCAACATAAATAATATGACGTTAATATTTTAGTAGTCTTTCGTAGCATGTATTTCAGTCGCGTGATATTCTATTATAGCCTTGTTAATATTTAATTAAGTTTATTGTTATTAATAAAGAATGTTTAATTTAGTTACTGCTAAAGTAGATATCAGTGCTGTATATTATATGGGCAATTACAAGTTGTATGTATGTTAGTATATATTCACGCCTTGTTCCCCACGGGGTAGGCAGGGACAATCTTCTTCTACTTTCATTAATCTTCGCAAGCATGCTCGTTGGTTTGGAGTACTCTTGACCTGGCCTTTTCCCAGAACGTCTCCGTGATCGTGAAATGTTCGCCTAGGTCTTCCTCTCCCGACTCTGCCATTTACACTCGCCTCATATATTTGTTTTGACAACCTACTTTCATTCATCCTCTCCACATGTCTAAACCAGCTCAGCATCCCTTTCTCAATTCGTGTAACTACATCGTCTACTACTACATTTATTCTACTTTCATGCCTCTTCAATTACAAAGTGCTATTACAGAATATGACTCTCTTTCCCATTTGTGCCGGCAATCAGCAGTGTAACAACTGTAGTGTTACGGTTTGAAAGATATAGTCAAAAAAGGTAGATCCAGTATACCTCTGACTCTGTTACCACCAGACTCTGTACCAGACTCTGTCTCTTCGATTGAATTTGTTTGCTGGCCCATAGACTACAGTAGACACTTATCATCAGATGAGCCGTTACTGAACTGAACAGCTTGATGGTGACCCCGATCCAATAAAAAAAGAAATAAAGCTTCAAGATAGATTTTATACTTATTCAAACCGTAATTAAAATATTCAAGCATCGCATGAGATATTTTACAAAAAAATTTTTTTTATTCGACTCAAAACGGCGCGTGTACGTAAATTTTTCTCTATTGGTTTTCTCTCTATTTCCCTTGCAGATATTAAGGTATATTACGGTATTTCTGCGCAGACTTGTCAATAAACATTGAAAGCGTGCTCTCCGAAGAGCTTTTTGCTTTATTCATGTTGTTTCACTTAAAACTCAATCAATTAATTAATTAATGTCGACACATTGTATAAGCCACATAAGTTGGTATGTCCTCCCCACCACTTAAAACAAAAAGTAATTGAAACGTATCGATATCGTTGTTAGATTTATGTGATTTAGATATTTGAATTCATATCAGTTATCATTTTGGTTTTTTTTTTATATTTTATTCCGTAGAAACAGTGTCCGGGATCTTGTTCGTGTTAGACTTTAGAATTCAAGTTGTTACAAAACTTTTGGAGTTAATGAAATACAAAATAATTAATTGGGTTCAATATAAAGTTAATAAATATAAAGTTATAACTCACATCATGTGGTGTAGTAAATTTAGTTAGCCTAGAGGTCAGGGCGCTCGCTTTAGTTTCATAGACTGCGAATGACCTGTGTTCGATACCCGGTGTCGGCATTGCTAAAATTGTTAATGGCAATTTTAACTTTTAACCTCGTCGATGAAGGAAAACATCGTGAGGAAACCTGAAGGCCTATTAAATAATAAAAATATATATTTCATGGATATGTGAAGCCCGCCACAGCAATGGAGCAGCGTGGCCGGCCCTTCCCGGCTTTAAAACCCTCTCAGATATTTTCACTTAAAGGCTCCTAATTTACTTCACTTTACATGACCCAAATAATTGTTTTAAGACTGATTTTAATATATCGCATCCCAATCATCGCATCGAATATATCGCACATCGATCTTACCACATAGGCTTTACATCTGTTACAGGAAGGTAGAGACGATCAAGTTCCCCTATAATCAGGCCAGTAGACGACATGCGATAGTAATATAACTAACTGCTAATGCCCTGGTTGAAATCTACCAGGAAGACATCAACATAATGGTATATAGCATTTAGTTTGATACAAGTCTAAAAAATATAGATAGATATTATATTTATATATATTCATATTTTAATATAGCAAAAGCGAAGTTAGTACACTTCTCTTTTTTTTGTCAGCTAATACAACAACAACAATACTTAGTACGCAATCATTTTCATAAGTATTCACAATCCATCCCGATTCAAAAGTTGTTTTTCTAATTTATCTTTCTGGAAGTAAATAAATTGACGAAAACTTATTTACGTATGGAAGAATGTTGATTAATTGAGTAGGTATCGAGTAATCGAATTCCGTAGATTCAAAGCGAAAAAAATATTACCTAGCTATTGTTTGTGCTACTGATAACAAAAATGTTTTTAATTGGTTTCCAGTATAAAGTTATTTTTGTTTTACTGTCCCAATTCAATATAAACAGTAAAATTTTCTTTACATCTACAGACTAATTATTAAGCCTAATTTTTCCAGAAGATTGATGTAACAACTATTGATTCTATTGTAACCATTATTATGCATAACTTCACAGTAATAAGAAAAACAGACACACTTCGTGTACTTAATTATTTTGGTTTTACCAAATTTAGATATTACGTGTACCACTAAATAACATTGACGATGTATGAGTACAATAGACATTTGTTTTTCTTAAATTAGGTACAGATTACACAGTACAGTTTTGTTTTTTTTTTTAAAATATATATATATAGGAGTGTTTTATAATATTACTTAGAAGGATATGTTTTGCAATAAATAGCTTGGAAAGCATCATCATCATAATCATTTCAGGCTGTCACAAGTCCACTACTGAACATAGGCCTCCTCAGTAGATTGTCACGAAGCACGCTCCTGAAACATCTGCATCTATCGATTTCCCCGAAACACTGTGCAGCTCGTCACTCCATCTTGATCGTCCCACGCTGCGTTTGCTAGAACGAGCTTGCCACTTCTGAATCTTCTGCCACATCGGTTGGTTTTTTTATACCCAGATGGCTACAGTTAATACATTTTTTTACATTGCTGACTTTAGAATTAACTTGCGACATAAATTATTGTTGTTGCGGGAAGTAGATGGATGCAGGTGGCTCAGAACCGAGCTTCGTGGCAATCTTTGGGGGAGGCCTTTGTTCAGCAGTGGACTTGTGATAGACTGAAATGATGATGATGATGATAATGGGTAAATTTGAATGGATTTTAGTATGAAATATACTTATATTTCATACTAAAATATACATTAAGTGGTGCATCCTGCTAACTTACAAACGGGGCTCTGTCGACCATGATGGCAGAAAATCCATCAGAATTCGACGAAGCAAATCTCACAGAAGATCTTGGCAGAAGCAAACATTGTGCAGTGATACCGATACTTCATTCGCCAACGTGGAGAGTACAGAAAAAACCTCAAACAAATATTTTCCAGATCGCTAGCGCCTTAGGTAGGAGAGCAATGTTCAGCAGAGATCTTAAATAGGCGATGATGACGAAGAATAAGGAGATATAACGTTGAAACTGGAGTTTTATGGTCATTTTATATACAATGTGTCTGCTTTAATATTACGTCCAAATTTGCGCGAACCGTCATAAAAGTTTTAAAGGCCGTAAACACATTCGGCACGACTGTCAAACAGCACATTCGTTTGTCTTTTTTTTTAATCAAGAATAGCAAATTATTTTAGATAACTTTGCTGCATTTTTTGTACACACATTCTACAGTATCTTTAGAGTACCATAAAACTTAAAAAAGAACTTGGTGTACCTAATATGATCTTATCTGAACATGTCTTGATATCTTTTCCTTAAAATGTTCACAATCTGTAGCGAAAAATACATGCGCAACTTTTTTAATTATGTATAAACCATTCCAGTGATTTGCAAATCTATCTAAACAATAAATCACTTATCCATAATACAAATTGAAATCGAACGTTTGGTGACGTCATGGATAGGTTTTCGCAGGACATTAATATTCCTGAAGCGAGTTCGAGAGTTTCAAAAAATCGATGCAGTGCTCAACCATTTATATAAATGTAGCTATAGCTTTTACATCTCACATCTACTTGTCAAGACTTTTTACGAATGTAAAGAGAAAATATATAATTATTCTTCATCTTTCTTCATCTTTCTTTCATGTATAAGTTTACATCTGAACAAAGGCATTTCCATGAGTAAGTGCCAACTTAAGCTGTCACGTCAAGCAAGGAAGATTTACTCGCACTCACCGCGCCGGGTAAGCAGGTTGGTGAGCGCAGTTCCACAACCTTCGCACTAGAGATGCTGCTCTCCATCACGAGTCTATGGGATTTGGGTTCCGCATGTCCGATTGGTTATTCCACCAGAGCCACCAGAGCCCCGTTCGTTAGTCAACACCGTACCGCGTGCAGGTGAGGTTAACCTTTGCAGAAAAACATGGTATTCCCCTTCTTCCTCAACAGCCTCTAAACAGTTCACAGCTGAACGAGACCTCTTCCGATGGGTGATTTTTTCCGTCAAAGATCTGGATAATGTAGGTCTATTGGTGGTCTCAGTAGGCCATGATCAGCCTGTCAATTTTCCATTACTACATTGCTGCCCTTCGCATGACACAGGGAGGGTTTCCCATAATAGACGAAATATAAAAATTAAAAAGTAACATGTAATCATTAATCGTCAAAAATAATAACTACAAACTGACCACCTATTTTATACCTAATTAAAATGAGTTTATTTAAAAAGAAGGATTTTTTCCATGAGTAACAAAGGAAGCTCTGGCAAATCCACCTACATATGTTGCACCCAAATCCCACAGAGTACTTACTGATGGGGAGCTGAATGCCTAGTGCGAGGACACCGGTGCTGCACTCACTAACCCACCTGTCCAGTGTTGAGGAGAGGAGCTGCTGGCCTTTTAGGATAACTAGAAGATGAGAGGAATATTGGGGAGAGCGGTTGAGGAGGGGTGTGGGTCTACTGTTATATCACTCCCAGAACGAAACGCCCCCGCTTAGTTCTAAAGAAAAAGAAATGTTGGTTTATCAACTTTTTCATTGATTCTTATTACATTTATTAATCAAAGTTATAATTGTATTAATATATATATTAATCATTTTTGTATTTAAATGTCTTGTCGAACTACGAGATCATAACCATTTATAGACGGAGCAGAAATAATAGGCTCTGTCTTTTGATACCATTTTTACTGTTTCTGTGCTGTAAGCAGTTCACTTATATATAGAAATAAAAATAAAACTCGTTCAGAGGGAATTTCGAGTAGCCACTTACGTTATTTAATTCCTTCCTTAACTCATTATATAAAACATTTTAAAATAAGATTATTCGAAGAAAATGGAAGGATCTGGTTTGTGCTTAATTTGCAAGTAGATTAAAGGAATAATATAAAATAGATTAAAAATGCTGGCGATTAACTTTGAGAGAAAAATTTCTCTCAGGATTTTTCGCAACCGCTGCAGAAGTGAATCTACCTTTTAAATTATAATATACCATTTCCATTTTATTATGAGAATAATAAACGTTCACGCGTGATTAGGAATGTCCCTTGAGTTTTTTGTGATCCGGTATCCAGCAACTGTCTATTGTGATGAACTTCGATCATTGATGGCGAAAATCTCAAAGAAACTGAAGTCAAAAAGATGCACCGATTCAATTAATATTTATTTATTAATATACATATTATGACAAATAACTAATAATAGCCAATACATACCACCCACCCATACACACATACACACACCCATCCATACACCCACACACACCCACCTACATACCCAAGCACACAAACCAGAGATTGCAAGTTGGGCACAATGTTTCTGTAAACTTTTGATATATCTGTGTAATCCGTATTTGGGCTTATTTATTGTTAGAAGTGATGAATTAATTATTTTGTAAATCGCTGTTAGATTCCGTAATAAAATTAAAAATACCAGCTGCACTCGCCAATAGTTCTTCCTCATCATTGGTCCATGATAACGCAAGCTGCCACTCTGCTCGACAAACCGTTTTAACATTACAAGACCTGCAGTTAGAAACCATACCCCAACGCATGACCCCAACCGCTTACACTTTCCTGCAAGATTTTTTTTTTATTTTATGTCCAAAATGCCTTCATATACTCTTACTTTGTAAACTTCAAACACATAAATCGCGATAGCAGAAATGTCTTAGAAAATAGTAGTAGTTACAAAGTAGTGGTGTGCGGGCTGTTGGACTTCACATATCTTCAATTTAATTTATTACTGTTGAGATATACAGGTTTCCTACCTATGCATATCTTAAGTAAAATCAACAGTTTCATTGCTACTAGTGCCAGCACCGGGTACAATACCGAACTCTGGTCGTTCTTGTATTAATAAAATAAACTGAGAATTCGACGAATCTGCCAACTCCTTTCATCCAATGAGTGTTGTATGAAGCGACTAAGGGAAGGGAGTCATTGACCCTCTCTCTAGCAGTCGTCTGGGTATGTACCACCGTTTTAAATATTTCTGCCTTCAATCATCTGTGCAGACTCTGTTGAGTTCCGGTTCGAAGGGTATACTCCGTCAGTTTTTTACAGGATTTCTAACCTTCGATTGAAGTTGTTTGCTGGTGCCCGTGGGCTTCAGTAGCATCACGTGGGCTGTTGGATAGGTTGTCACCCTGATCCAAGTTTAAATTGAAAAGTTAATTGTGAACTTAGATAATCACAATTTATATACACAGTAATATAAATAATAACGACGCAATTTAAAACGATTGACAAAATTAAATAACAATACAAAGAGATAAACAGAAAATGAGAAAGTAAAAGGTAATAAGTTAATAAATATCATTACAACGACACAAAAGGCATTTCTTATTAAAATGAAGAATATACTGATAAATACAAAAATTAACAGAGTACGAAGAGGTTGTTTGAAGAATAATGCCTGCTTTTTCATAATAAACCTTAAATAATGGCTACTAACAACTAGTTTACAACGACTGCAGTTTTGTGTCGCGAAGTAGTGAAAACAATCGTTAAAAGTTAAAGCAACTGCAGTGGCATTTATTCTCCAACGCTTCTTCGCTTCGGATACCAGATTAAGCCGTCGACCTCAGTAATCACTAGACCGGAAGTGTTAGATCGGATCGTATACACTTTGTATCTGTAAAGTTTCGTTCATCCTAACAACAGTTTCCATTCTTTTAGGAAAAAATGTTTGTCGATTGATTTGAGCCAATAAATAGAAACGACCGAATGTAATTGGACATGAAATTGGACATAAAATGGACTCATACAATGACATTTACATAAATCGGAAGGAAACTGAATAGAAATGTTTCGAGGCCAAACGCAATCAAAATAACTGGCATAATGATTTTATGGAATTTATCACGTATAATTTTATATTTTTAATTCCTAAAGTTTTCCGGGCACCAAGAACCAATAACCAAATAAGAACCCACAAATTTTAGATAATCCCTGTACAAAAAGAGTAACAAAAAAACAGGCAAGCAAATAAAAAAATCTGTGGTGTAAGAAAAATTGGCCTCTCATTTTCATCCAATGAAGGACAGCCCTAATAGCTTAGTAGAGACATGATAGCCTAGCGCTCAGGTCGTTTGCTTTAATTGCGTAGTACGATAGTGACCAGGGTTCAATCCCCGATGAGAGTGGTACTTACTCAGCCGACGACTTTAGGTAGAGAAGGAGTCTACCGCCGAGAGAAACTTATATAACACACATTTAGTCAACCTAGGTACGATATATTTTTAACACTTCCGCCGCACAGTTTATCTTATAACATGTGGTGATATAAGTGCACTTAACTATTGCGGAATGCCAGATGGTGTAGGCAGAATACGGAAGATAGCTCAAGTCCCCGGTAGAGCCAGATTCAATATAAAAAAATACGAATGTATTTAGCCTTTTGGTTGAATAAAAAAATAGGAATGATGATTTTCAGCATTTTTGAAAAATCGTCCACTAAGAGGTTAATTGCGAGCACATTTTTTTCTTATAAGCTGTAGTATAAGTAATTTTTATTTTTAATTCTGAATTCCGCATCGGATAAACTTTCGGAATAGATGTTATTTAAATATGGAACGATGGAAATTACCCATACAAATCTTTGGTTCTGTTATTCAAACCGATGACGCCGTCTAATACTCCGTGCACTTCTCTGGCTTTCCACCGTATACACTCGTTTTTAACATTAGAATACCATTTTAGTCCGCTTAAATTAAAAGTAAAGCACACCCTAAAAATATTGTCAAGGGTATATTGCCGAGGCCCCACGTGGCGTACCACCGGGGGCGCGATCAGTGCAACAGAATATCCGTTCGACTTTAAAAGAATACAGTTCTCACTCAAGTTGTGTTATGCCATGATCATCAGTAAATCACAAGGACAGGTTATGAAACGAACTTAGCGAATAAGGCATATGGTCCGTTTATTATAGGCCCAAGAATATTTAAAAAAAACCTACATGACCTCCAAGACATGGTTTTGTTTATTGGTAACCATGTCTTGGATAAACGAAACCATATTAAAACTCAACAAACACAAGCGGATAAGGTGTCAGCATCGACTTATGAGAGAACTTTTTCTCTCACAGTCAGTTTTAAGTGATTCCTCGGGTGAGCTCTGCCAGTGGTCTGGTCATTTTAGTCCCGGAAAGGAACACCAAAAACATAGTTTACAAATAGTTATTTGTAAACAATACTTGAATGTAAGTTGAGTGGTTAACCTATTTTTATTTATTTCGAAATTCAGACGGACGAGGTCGCTGGCGCAAAGTCAAGACAAAAATAGGTATGTAGTGGTAGAAATATTTCTAAAACCTGTATGCGACATACTTTTGAAAACTTAGAAATGGTTCCCAAACTTTTCAAGTTATTGTCATGCAAATATCAAACTTTTAGAGCACATAAAATACCGATATAATGTACCCCAAAAATTCATCGTACGTACTCAATCCCTTCGCGGATTTTAAATATTCCTACCCAAAAACCCTCGGAACGAATGCTCTTGTACTAGTAAAATATTCTATTACTTGTACGTTTTCCTTAACTGTCACAATTTATAGCCAAATGGACGGAACTTTGAACGTTGAAATGTGTAATATATGTGTCAAAAGTTTAATCAAGGCTATATTTTATTTCCGGTATTATGAAGTATATAATGATAAGTCGTTCTAATATCGATATCATTTTACATTATTATTAAATCTGTTAGGCAATAATCGTCAGAAAACTTATTTCGGCACAGTATCTCTGAAGAACATTACAGATCTTCGCCAAAACTACATAAGATATCACTGTATGAATATCCTTTCGAGTGAAAAATAATCATCCGATTCGGTTTATAAGTTGCCGCGTAATCGCAAAACGTATATCGGAAAAAAAACAGTAGAATTGATAACATCGTTTTTTAGAATTTGTTTAATATTAAAACGATTTAAAAAAAGTTAGGTTAATTATATAAATTCATTAGAAATATCAATGAGCCTTAGTTAAATTCACGTATGAACAATTGGTAAAATCATAACAAATATTGCGCTCTGGGCGATGCTACTAGCTAACTTCTAGTTTTCTTTTTCTGTATTCGTTCCTTTTTATTAGGCCTTATATACATATTACGTAACATACAAATCTGATACTTATTTAAAATACACATGCCTTATTTATGAGCACGTAGCTAACTTACATTCTACTTGTGTTTTTACGACACCATGTTTCACGTACAGTGTTCTGTATTTAGAAGATCATTACTTTAGTTTGGTACATTTAATGTAAGCAGGTTATATTTCATGAATTATTATCTCTAGTATGATATTAAAACTGATTTACTGCTAAAACAACTTATGGCATGTTTTGCATTTAAAATATTATGCGAATTTGTAAAATTGAATCGCTTGCCGAAAAAGTAGACGAAAGTTGACTATTATTAATGCTACTACGATTTTATTTTTCACGTATAGTTTGCGCGTCTTTGAGTAAAATCATCAGAATATTTTTAGGTCTTAAAATGACAATAAACATACAGCAAGCCATGTTGATTGAAAAAATATTCTTTGTAGTAGTAACTTTGATTACGTTATCCCTGAGATTTCGTCAAGCAACCGGGCTACGGAATTCCGTAACATGAAAAGGTTAAGTGATCAAGCAGTTCGCTGTGAACAGTAAGAGTTAGTTCTCTGCAGAGTTGGAAAAAAAAAGTAATATCAGGAATTTTTCTTAAATCACACATCTGTCGCACCTTGACTGCTGCAGCCTAACATCTGAGTATTTAACCTGTGGAATATTTGTGCGGAGACGGCTTAAAAGATTTTGCCACTTCATCTCACTCTGTGCTTCTCATGAAAGTCAAGTTAGGGTAAATGTCATGACTACTGTCACGTAGCGGTAACGGAAACATACCAACAAAATAAGCAGCTATAACGGACAGCAGTGTCTAACGGGCGAAGTGTCTGGCAGACACTATATCTTTAAGGCCAAAGTGAATAGACATCTAGGCAAGCGTGTACCATCCTAGGCCTCATCTTCGCCTTCCATCGGGTAAGATTGAGGTCAAACGCAAGCCTATTTTTCATAAAAAAAAAGACATCGGCAACACCTTCTATATTCTTGTCTGCCACCTGCAGTGTTTCGCTACACTACAGGTGGTAGATTCATTCACTGTCCAGAAGTCGTCTAGGTAGTTACCACACTGTTACTCGTTTTTGCTGCCAAACAGCAGTGCATTTACCGTTGTCTTCCTGTATGACGGTTATAGAGAGCCTGTACAGATTCTTCCTCTACGGCGTAAGATACACACCGTGATTGGCCGGTCCGGCAGTAGACTATTAATAAGCTGATAAACAAGAAGAAAAAAGTCTATCATATTACGACTCCCAGGAGACAACACGAATCGGCTTCTGCTGTCACCGCACTCAAAATTCAGACTAACGATTCCAATAGTTAATTCTTCTTCTTTCTTCGTTAGTATATACCTATATAGATATCGCCTCTCTTAGTATGGTTCTGTTAATTTCATGTCAGCCATGGGATGAAGCTTATTAAACTACATAGTTTATAATATATACTTGCGATGGTTGTCACTTGGTGGAACTCCACCATATTGACCATTATTATTACCCTGAAGATGCAAGGCGAAGCCTTACTAAGGTTACTTATATAAAAAATAATAGTAAAATGTGTTTTGAAACTAGTACAAGAAATAATAATAATTGTCAATACAGAGTTCATCTTTGAAATTGACATGTCTATGTATTTATAGTGTTTAAAATCAAGTCTTTTATGGAAAATTAAGCTCCGTGGTATCTCTGTGGCGTGTTAAGCATTACATGAATTGAATTTATGTACCGTGAAATATATAGGTACTCGGCGGACATATTAAGACCGTATATTAGTAGAAAACTAAGTTATTGCAACAACAATTATAGGCAACGTTAAATAAAACCCAAATTTCTGAGAACCCAAAGTTAATAATGTAATAAAATAGTGACTCGTTTCGTAAAGCAACACTTTATTATTAATACTGATATCGCCATGTTTGATTATTTTTATTTAGTAAAGGCACGTTACTGAATCTAATCTAGGTGCTTAAGTATCTTTTGTGTAAGTGTGATTTCAAACAGCTGCCTTTATCAGTGCTCATAGGCGCGATACACCCTTATTAGTAAGCTACCAAGACTCCGAAAACGGTTTTCAAAGTTTTAACTGTTTATGCGTCTGTTCTTACGGACTAATCTTTGAGACGAAACTGAAGTTCAATATATTCATACATGTATTTTGATAGAACTTCCCTGATAATTATTCAGAGTTCTGTCCCGTTAATGGAAATGCCTTTAAAATATGGATAGTATGAATCTTTTTCCGCCATTCTCTAAAAATTAGATTCCTTTGTAATAGGGAAATGTTAATTATTTTACAATAGGGATATACGATAACATGAATCTTATAGTCTGAGAATCTGAAAATCGAAAGAGATAAATATTATTCAAAATAGTGATTGTAATTGAATCGGCTCAACGTAGAGCCAAGCGGTGGTTATTGCTGCTGTTCGAATGGGCCGGCTCGACCGGATTGGTGCCACGGCTTCGCAGAATACCGACGTGAAGTACAGGCATCTTGTGCTTCTGCATTTCATTCGGTTAGTGAGGTAACCGGAGGCTCACATCCCCTTCCCATCCCCCTCCTCATCCTCCCTCCCATCTCCCTAATATCCTTAAAGGCCGGTAACGCTCCTGTAGCACCTCTGGTGTTGCGCATGTACCTGGGCGACGGTAATCACATAACATCAGGTGAATCGCTTGCTCGTTTGCCGCCTTTCTCATAAAAAAAAGCTTTAGACATAGGGTAACTTACGTAAAATGTAAAATACGTAATATAATATTTCTTATCTTTGTTCCGTCAATGACTTTATACATTTAGTTGTCTATCTGTAATTACAAAGCATTATCGGAGCGATGGAAATTTCGCCGCACGTGACCTGAAATCAAATTATCGTCAAATCCGTGATGACATTTAACTTGTTCGTTTTATAACGTAACGACCCTAAAAACACCAAGTTTCTCGCCTCGTTATTGCTGTAAAGATGTGAAAAGTTGCGAGGCTGAACAAAATTTTTAAAGCCCTTATTACACACTACTTGAATATTATGAACGTGAAATTATTTTTAAACTGCTATTTGCAAAGCTAAATCCACCGAGAATTTTATTAGTATATGTGAGCTTTTTAAACAACTAGCGGAATGCCCAAGCTTCGCCTAAGTTTTATGTTAAAAGAAATTGCAGAGTACGTTAATTTAGAATATTACAGATTACTAGTGATTTTATCTTAAGTGATATCAAATCGCGAATACATAAGTGATAAATAACAACCACCTTTCTCAATGAAAATTTTCTAAAGAAAAGAAACAGGCAAAAGAAACTCCTGAGGTCTATATATATATCAGGGTAATGTCAAAAGTACATTAGGTGATGTAAGCTTAGGTTAAGCACCACTCTGCTAGCAAACAAACGAAGCTCTGGCCAAGGACTGATGGCAGAATACCCATTAAAATTTGCCGAACACAAACATCACAGACTAGTAATGGGGAGTAGCATCACTTATTCGAGGTATCGAGGCAGTGCGCGACACAGGTCAAACCTTCCAAGAGATGACATGCCGGCTTTTGCTGGCCCGTTTTTGGACAGGGTTCAGCAGGTATACATTTGGAAAAATAAACTAAGAATCCAAGTAACTACTCGTCAAACAAGACAACAAAATAATTTCAAAAATAAGTGTACGGCGAACTTAAAAATGTGTAACGACGACTTGAGAGAATGTTATAACGTCGATTTTGTATTTAACGCGACTAAGGGAGGTACGAGAAAAATATCGATATCTCCGACAGATGGCTGCCTGCGGCCCCATCTCTAATATGCTAAATCTAAATTAGACGGACTCGTAAGGAACGAGCAGCGTCTGGTACTGTGACCACAAATGCACCAACCCAGCGAGGCAATTACGGCAAAGCCTTTTGGCAAGAAGATGAAGCCAGAATAGAACTTATAAAATTTTAGGAAAGAATAACCTTTATCTCATATTGAGTACTCCATATTATATTATAATCTTACACAATCATTCAAATCTTTCTCTCTTACGTGTGCACATTTATCGCAGTATTAAAGCGATTGATTAAAAACAATTTATTCAAAGTGGCCACCTTTGCCTTTGATACATGCCTTTAAACTCTTTGACCACAAATCTATGGATCTTAAGCACTGCCTCCATGGGGACATAATTATTAGTGCCAATAGAACTTACACAATTTGTATCCCATCGGGTTCAGATCTGACATACAACATAGCACTGGATTCTTCAGCGGATCTTTTACTGTACAGGCTATACTGCTCTGGAACGCCCTTCCCGACGATGTCAGAAACGCTTATTGCATACTACGCGTATATTTATGTACGCTTTTGCGTACAAATACTGCACTATGATAAATAAAAAATATTATAGTGCACATTTACTTATTTTAATTAGTACATACATGGGTAATAAAAAAAAATTTACTAGAAGAGAGTAAAAGCTGTACTTTTATGAGATTCGGAACCATGTTTTCAAGACAGGTTGGAGTTGTACGTGCCTTGTGACTTGGGCAGAATGTGTTTTATCAAATAGGGTGAAAAACTGTGAGAAAGTCCCTTTGATTTTAAAGTCAACGATATTAGAATAATTAATAGTAATTTAGGTTAATAGTTTAAAAACAACACTATGGGGTGTAGAACCCGGGGGTAGTAACAGGGGATGAAATTTTCTATTGGAAAATTTTATTTACGTTTAATTATTAAATTGAAATTAATAAAAATTCTCTTAAATATACGAATTTATTAAAAATTTAATACATTTAACGAAATTCGCAGGGAACAGTTAGTATAATTTTGAAATTATCATTGGTTCAGTTAAAAAGTGTGCATTCTCGGGGACACAGATGTGATTCCCAAGCGAATGCAATTCATCATACTCCATCTGCGAACCAATTATTTTCATATTCCGTTTGCGTCAATATATACTTTATTCAGAAAAGATATTACATAAAGTAAACTATCTGTACACATAAGATTCCTGAGGGTATTTCCACCAACCTTTATCTTGACAACCAAACGAGATAGAGAGTTAGAATTTGATATGCATATTTCTGAAACTAAGCGGAAATATGAAAATACTTTTCATTATTTAAACAATTATTTAGTTCTATGATCTACATTTTACCAAGGGTGTCGGGCGGAGACAGGCTGATATGTTTTTTTTTTTATGGGAAAGGGGCCACACGAGCTAGCGGCTCACGTGATTGTAAGCAATTACCGTCGAATACGTACATATGCCACACCACCAAGTGCGTTGCCGACCTTTAAGAATATTTGAGGATGGGGAAGGGAGAAGACGAATAGGAGTGGGCCATGAGATGAGGGGGTTGGGGAACGGGGAGGAGACCTCCGGTTATCTCACTACGTTCGGTTAGTGACGCAGTAAACGAAGAAGCAAAAGACGCCTTTTTAATTCTGCGTGGTCGTGGTACTATCCCTTCCAGTAGCCCTAACTAACTAACTAACGACTAAGCTAATGAGCTATAGGCCACCTTCTGAAAAATCTAACTCGGATTTGGAGCCGTTTTTCTATCTCAAATAGTTGTTGAGGTAAAGAGTGAAAGAAAACTTTCAGGCATTTATATATACAAAATAGAGTAGACATAGAAGTGAAAAACACATAAAAGCGTTAGATAAATAGAGCGATATCTCTCGGGCGAATCTAAACCTCTAAGGTTCTACTGATGTGTTTGGCATCCGCCATTAACGTCCTAGAAATGAATGCATTACTATTTTCAGAAAAATTGAGAACAGAGTCGGCATTTGTGCGTTACGTGATTTTTTTTCTTTTGAAAGATTATTTTTTTTCTTTTGTTTTGAATTTTTTTTTCTATCGAACTTTATGAAGTTTTGAGACCTTAAAATCGCTACTTTCAGTACAATTTTTTTTATTTTGTAACAAATTTCAGTTACCTCAATTTTTTTAACCCAGCAGATATTTCATAATAATAAACAAATCACTACTAACATCGTTCGATTGTAAAATATTGATAAATAGATAGATACTGAAAATTAATTCTACTATTTTCAAGAAGAATGCGCAAGTGCTTTGCAACGCGATCACGTCAAACGGTTGGGGACTACGTGAACCAATGAGAAGCGTCATTATTAAGATACCTGAATACATTTTATAGCAAAGAATAAAATTTTATTCCGCTCCCGCAGACAACCTGGAAACACAGATAAGAAAATTGTTCGTAATGGTTTTCTAATAAATACTTTTACCTTATCCCTAATTATCTTATTACGTGTATAGCGTGTTAACGCCACTTTTATTAAATGTTAGAACAGTTTTCTAACATTTATGTAGTGCGAAAATGCTTGCTTTTTTTTCGTAAATATTTTTCTAAACTTACACAAGATTTTCACCTTTAAGGTATCTGTTTAACAAAATTTCCGTTTTCACGAAAAGTTTTAAAAGCTTTCAGAAGTTAAATTGAATAAAGACTTTACGGAAATGTTACGTTAAATTTTTTATAATTATTCAAATAAGTAAGGTTAAAACGCTTATAACTCTGTGAACTTTTAACAGTAATAATTGTGTGCTTCTGATATCTTTATTCAATTCTTTAGATTATTGGACTAATTGCAGTAATTTAACTTGATATTCTAATAAAGACGTTGCTTTCAGTGTTTGCTATAGCCTTTTTATGTAAGTTTGCTTAAATATCATGAAGTCTGGTATGGAAGTAAAATCTTTCTTGTTCATCAGCCAGTTAATAATCTAATAATGGACATTGGTCTTTTCTAATTGGAGGAACTGTCGTAATCCCCACGCTTGGCAAGCTGGTTGGAAATACTACATATAACGCAATATCAGTCGACTCTTACCATACCTATAGGAAGATTATGCCGACACCACACGACAAAACAATTTTTTTTTTTAAATTCTATCTAACTCCTAAAGGGCGACAACACATCCGCAACCTCCTTCAATTGAAGTTATTTACAGATGTCTATAGGCTGTAGCTAACCACTTACCATCAGATGGACTCCTAGCTTGTTAATACCCCAATCCAATTAAAAAATTACAATTTTGTAGTCTTTTTTTACGGGAAAGGGATCAAATTACCAGGCGTCTCACTTAGATGGTAAGTGATTACCCACGCCCACGTACATCTGCAACATTAGAAGATTGCCTGACTGCGCGGTAGGTGCGTTTGGCAGACACGTCTTTCTCTCTAATTGAGTGCCTAAAAATAGAAATTAGAGATCCAATCTGTACCCTTTAGAATCGATGTTTTTAAAAACAATAAAATATTAGTAAAGTTATGTCTAAAATAAAAACTAAATACCATTTTTTTGATATTTACTTTAAAATTGACGTGATGGTTCCATTTTTATACTCTTTAGAGATAACTTGAGCAAAGTATACAAATAGTGCGTGTTGCCAGTGATGACTTACGGAACTGAGACTTGATCCTTCACTTCGGGCCGAATGAGGAAGCTGAAAGTTGCTCAGCGCAGATAGAGTCAACGATGATATCCACAACAGAACTAGCGTAACCGACATAAGGTAAGCCGTAAGGATCAGCTGAGCTGAAGTAGCAATGAGCCCGCCACATAGATCGCAGAACTACTGCCACGTACAGGCAAGCGCAATGTGGGATGAACCCCACAAGATGGAGTGACAACCTGCCTGATGCAGGAGGCTCAGGGCCGAGCTTTAGGGCTATCTTTGGGGGAGGCCTATGTTCAGCAGTGGCCTTGTGATAGTCTGAAATTATTTATTATTTAATTATACTTATTAAAGTAATGCTTGCATTTAATCCTTAGCGTGTCATAACAATATAATTTACATTGTTGATTAGTAATTAACTCGTGAAGGCCACGAGTTAATTATTGTTTCCAGGATGGTCATTTTGTTTTAAATTAAAGTGAACCTTATCTCCTATATTATTCGCATGTAAGTTTGTAAAATTATGTGGAAGAACAAGTAAAAGTTTTTTACTCGCTTATAGCAATGGCATTTTCTAAAATAAGCAGATTATTAATCATGCAATCCTAATTTTGCACATTCTTTTTTATTGCAATTATGTATGAAAGAGGTAGTTGTAAGACATAGATCGAAGAATAAGCAATGAGCGTTGACACTGAAAACAAAAAATGTAATAAAATGTTTCGTCGACAAAGCTCTTCAGTCAGTAAATATCAACTTCTGATTCTTTACACGTGTCACTTAAATAAACCATTACTTCAAGTGGACTCCGACATTGGCAAGCTGCCACTGCCTAGACAAGGCTATGCCGCTAAGTGACATTTGTCATCTTCAGATAGTATAATAGGGAAATATTTTCAGTACAATTACTACTGTTGACATGTTCTATATCAGAAATTTTATCGTCAATTCATCAAGTGAAACTGTGGTTAGATTTATCACTTTAAAAATTGTGTGGTAGCAGTGTATGAAGGTGCAACCCCCTATCTTCCTGCAGTTTGGGATTGCTGTTAGAGGCGACAGAGAGAAAAATCTTGAAAACATAATGGTAAAAAAAAAATCTTCGGGACAAATCCTTTCCCGTTCTTTCTGAAAGTCTGTTTAGCTACGTCGAGTCATTCCAACAGAAATTGTTAATCTCGCAAAGTTATAATAAATAGTTAAATGCCTATAATAGAGAAAGATTCTGGAAGAAAGCAAAAGTCACGTAAGCCACATGGAATATTTGACACAAGGTTGACTTACGCAATTACGTAATTATGTTTATGAAGAAATATCTTTTCTTAACAAAACGAAGAGACATCACATACTATTAGAAAGTAACTGTGGATTCTTATATGAGTAAGACGATGAAATAAAAATCTCCTCGGGATCTTTCAATAAGGGCACGAGGTAGAGCCAAGCGGCGGCTTTTACAGCCGCTCGAATGGGCCGGCTCCTCTTCCCCAACAGCCCTCCACATCATCCCTCTCATCACCCAAATATCCTTAAAGACCGGCAATGCAACTGCTCCTCCGGTATTGCAGAGGTACGTGGGCGTGTTTTATGAATGATTACCGAATCATTCATAAGACGAGGTTAATGTTAAGGTTCAGTGTGACTCTCATCAATCGGTGATTACTGCTGGCTTTCACCCTAGTAATCACAGAGATATCACTGAACAGCTGCCGTTTGGTTGAAGTCAATTTAATTTTTAATAAAACCATCCTGGCTCTTCCAGGTCCCCTTTCTAGAGTTCAACACATTGAGTCCCTCCTACTCCATAATGTCGGCCAGCTGTCGGCCATTTGGATTCCGTAGCCGTACTTCAATATTACCTACTAACAGCTCAGCGCCTTTTGCCATGCCTCGTTTTGCATTGAAGTTTACCATCAACACCGTGTTTTACAGCAATTCATGGCTGTTGAGATATTCTCAAACATTGCCTCCACTACCGCATTAAACAACATGCTACTACAAAAATATCAAGATTACATCGGACTTATGTTACTTAATATTGCTCATGTATATCTTTTCCATACCATGAACGCTTTATTTATTGCGCCAGTATTGTCTCAGAGTACAATGTATTTGTGTTATATATTAAAAGGGCGTATAATTTATTATTATGATTTGAGATTCACATCAAATGCTTTAATTATATTTTTTTATGACAAACATTAGAGCCGACCGATTATCTTTTTAAAGTCGACCCAACGTTATAACACTACTTGCGATTCCAGTGTTCCACTACATGGAGAGCAGCCTCACCAGTGCGAGGGTACCGCAACTGCGCTTGCCAACCTGCTTGCCCATCGTGGTTTGCGCAAACCTATAAACGAATATGTGCCAGCTTTTGTTGACTCTTTCCTGAAGAGACCTATGCTCAGCAGTGGACTAAAATAGGTGTACAGATGTAGTACTATATAGCGGTATTTAAATCTGTCACCGCATTTCTTCCCAACAAAGCTTTAACTATCGTGTCAACTAATGTCATATTTAGTATATTAAGAAATTTTCTTTTTTTTTGTTTCACAAATAATTGTTAACCGAAATAAATAAATAAATAATAAATATGAACTGATTGGTAAAAATATTATGTTTTATCCATTCGAAATTAATAAATTACCAAACTTCATACCAATGACTATATAAGATATGCCAAGAATTATAAGCAAGTTGAAATTTAGCCCATGAATACTTTAAGCGAGCAATTATTATCTATTATGTACATAAAAATATATTGGGTTCCTGGAAATGGTTCTATCGATTTGGATAAAACTTTGTATTTAGATAATGTTTTACATAGATCGAAATCGAGTCTCTAATAGTCAAGGCAGATCCTCTAAACAATCGGCTGTTTTGGCCTGTACTATGATAAATTTAACTGTTTTTATTTTACCATATGCGGGAGACAATAAAGGTAAACGTGCCGAAAGTGTGAAACGTATTTGCATAGTTGAATCCGCTGATACAGAACAATTTACGTTGACAATTTATTAACACGACCATGGAGATAACACATACAGTTTAAAACCACGTCACGAATATCGTTGTATGTTAATTTGTAAATTAATGTTTCGTAATGTAATTGTACGCATCAGTTAAATGTATGTGAAATTACTCCTAACATTGCGGCCAAATTTAACTAAAAATTCCTTAATTTATTTTCATATAAAAGCTGTTACTAAGATTATGTAAGTGAGTATGCAAGAGTTGTCTTATGTACAGGCGGAGGACTACACCTGCTCTTTCGCTAAGCAACTTCACCTTCACGTGGTGCACCCCGGTCGGCAGAGCTAACTAATAGCTCTGCCGACCGAAATATAGCTGAACATCCAAACCCAAATTACATAGACTGGACTACTCTAGTATGAAAACGAATGATCTGTTTTAAATTTGAATACTTTAAATAAATGTTGTTACTTTTCTGTAAATGCTTTGGAGCCTCATGTCGAATCCTGATCCCGGTGACTAACGATGGGCAGCAGCAGCATTTTGGTGCAAAGGCACCGGCACTGCGCACACCAGCCCGATCTGCGTATTATGGTGGATATGGGCAAACCCTGAATAAAATATGTGCAGGTGTTCCTTACATGTCGTCACTACGTCTAATAATGGTAAAGATGAAAAGCAGGTGGCTGATAATCATGCATTGAAGTGCTTCGTATATACCTGTGACTAATGCCGTGCTTTACTGTGAGTTTTTATAATTTATTATTGCGTGGTAGAGCCAAGCGCCGGCTTTTGCTGCTGCTCGATTGGGCCGGCTCGACCGGGGCAAGTACCACGACCTCGCAGAATACCGACGTGAAGTAGAGGCATCTTGTGCTTCTGCGTTTCGTTCGGTGAACGATAACCGGAGACCCGCTTCAAAAAAAATTAATATAATTGTATGTAATATGGACATTTAAGTTGACTAGTATTACCTGAGGTCGAAATCCAATCCAGAAGATCAATTGTGTTTGTAAGGTACCGAATTCAACTTGTTTTTCAGATAATCAGATGTTTTCATTTAATTGGTTAAAGAGTGTTGTTCACATCGTCAACAAATATACATTATTTCTTTGTGTGCACATCTACAGGACATGATCTTTCGAATTATGTAAATTTAGTTCTTCTCGTTTCTTAATTACATAAACACAGCTTCTCAAATTTTCGATGATATCTTTTAATTTTTTTTTATTCAGAAATATCCTGGCTCAGAACCGAGCTTTGTGGCAATCTTTGGGGGAGGCCTATGTTCAGCAGTGAACTTGTGGTAGGCTGAAATGATTATGATTCATAAATATGGGAATTCTGACATGAATGATAAACTTACGAGTATATTTATATTGCAAATACTGTTTAATTTCGCTAAGTACTTACAGTATATTTATAAACACTTAAGTCGAGGAATGTAGCACATGCGAAACACTTAGGTCATAAAGGTTTAATTCTGTGTAAATCCCCTTTCAAGTCTTCTTAAATCAAGTAATTAAAATTGTTACCTGGCACTTATTACGTGATCCTTCTTTCTACGACTAGCTCATTCTTCTGAAAGCTGTTTAAAATTATACTGAAGCAATAATGTGAAAGCACACTTATAAGCGCTCAAGACCGTGTACCCAATACTGGAGAGTTCAGGGAGTACTTTATTAGTCTTTTCACTTTTTACCAGACCTTATTTGGTACACTAAGATGGCGACAGGCTCAGCACTTTTCATGTTGTCACAAAAATGAAAACCTTGATGAAAAGTATGCTGAAAAGTCTAAAATATCTAGCAGTAATTGAGGACCTGTTTGAACTCCTCCCGATGGCTGACGAAACGCAGATACGTTCACCCGATTCCTGCTGAAGTAGACTCATTTGACATAATGTACATACAAACATTTTGGTTTCCAACTCAAATTTATGTATTTATAAGTCTTTCAGAAATCAATTTTGTCTTTTATCGTAGTTTCGTTTATTTTAGACGAAGGAAAAGTAAATTAATGTAATGTAATTTTTTTTCATATACAGTCACGTCTTCACATCATGGTGAACGTGAATAAATGTCTAATGTTATTATGAAGATTTATGAAGACCTGGTAAAAGCATCCGGTTTACCATACGGCACTTTTAAAATTGTCATAGTAATAAGTCAAAATTCTTCATTTTCTTCTTAAAAAACATTTTTTTTAAAAGTTTATCTGTTTATGCTTTATACTGTGATCGCGGAGTAAGAATTTGCCACTTCCTTTCTCCCTGTGGGTGTCGTCATAGGCGAGTACGAGAAAACCAATGAAAATCCAGTAGCAATTCCTTAAATCAAACCCGGCGACAATACTCGCCAACCGGTTTTATCTCTCGGAAAGGCAAAAAATGGGTGGCCTATAGTTAGTTCGGCTCCCCTGAACTGTCGTGAAAACGCCCTGATGATCTGACACTGATTCATTGGGGAAAGGACAATGTTTGGTGTGGGATGCAGCTTGCGTCGGTACTTTTACTGCATATGATATACATCTCAGTAACACAACTTGCGTTGGAGATGCAACTGCTAAAACAGCTGCGTGGCGTAAGCACAAATATGCAAATTTACGGCAAACATAACGCTTTTTACCTTTTGCAGACGGCAGGCTCTTGGCGAACATAATTTCGATGTATTACGAAGGGTATGTTACGTAATACATCTAATAGTATTAAGATCGACAGAAGTAAAAATATCAGTAAAAGAATTATTATAACTAATAAATAAATATAACAGTTGATTACGAGCGACAAAGAAATCGTATTACGCTCAGCTCCCACTTCTCGTTTACCTCACTGCGCGTACGACGGACCTAAAAATTACTACTGCGACGCCATTTGTTAGAAGCAAAATTAAAAAATTTGTTCTAACTTTAGGTAGAACCACTTTTGCAATTCCTTTCCAATGCTGATGCTCTCTCCCTTAGCTCTCGAGTATAAATGTGTTAAGAGGGTCCCTATGAAATACCGTTTCGTATCCTTAATCTGTTTTCCGCAGCCGTTATCTATACGCCTAGATGACAAAGAATCGTACTCCATTGCCACATACACTGCCTACACACATCTCTGACTACAGTACAGTCGACTTTGTACAGTTCTAGAACCTTCTAGTCGAGAGTCTATTGGAAGTGTCGGGTGAGCACAGCGTGACACTCCGCGAACCACTTTAGCCAGTAGTGATGCAGCCCCTCGAGTCCTGGACTTTTCCAGGTGGGACTCTACGAACCACCTTAGCTACGTCGTTATTATTATTATCATTTGAATATATAATATTTATAAAATCGGGGGTAGATATATCCTCCCAGATATCCTTTGGGACTGTAGATACGAAAATGTTTAACTTAACAAAATTTTACTTAAAAATCCATAATAAATCTAATAAAAGAATCGATTTACAGTACAATGTGTAACAACTATGTTTTAAAAATAATTAATTAGGACCATATTGCATATCAATAGCTATGGATTAGCTTAAGATTCGAATGGAGCCTGATAATACATTTACAAAAAAGAAATAACCCAGACAGTCAGTCTCACATCATATTTCATTGTTAGACGAGCCAGAAACCAATTAATTATAATGTTGACCTACATTGACCAGCCTCTATAAGGGCATTGCCTATGAATCGTTTTATAAATTTCTTCCTTTTTATCTTTTCTCATGTCATGGGATCTTACTGTTGGTTATCTGTAACTGCTAATGATATGGTTTTGGCAGTTATTGTAATTTTCTCGCAAATTCTTCAGGCTTTCACCAGTTTCTACTGAATTTAGATTTTTTTTTAATTAAATGACTCATAATTTATTTTTGTCTTGCCACATGGTGGTGGTGTAAGAAAATCTGACCTCTGTTTTTTTCCCGTGACGTCCGAGACTAGGCGTCTGGTACTGCCTTTGCCAATTCAATTACTAAGTTTATGTCCAACAGGTACGTATGTGAGGTAAAAAAAGAACATTATGTTATATAATTGCTAACAGCAATTTTAAGTAGTGCAAAGTGCTCGTGCATCCGATCCCGCTGTGCAGAACGCACGGCCGACGGGTTGGTGAGCTCAGTACCAAAACTTTCGCACTAGTGACACAGCTTCCCGTTGCTAGTCTGTGAGAATTGGGTTCAGCTAATGTGGATACATCATTTCCATCATTTGGTCTCCAGGGTTTAGTTTGTTACACATATATGTGATTGAAAAAGATGGTATATTCCCAATTACAGAATTTTTTTTATGGAAATGGGGGCAAACAAGCTAGTGGTACACCTGATGGTAAGTGATTACCGTCGCCCACGTACATCTGCAACAGAGGAGCTGCAGGTGCGTTGCTGACCTTTGAGGTTATTTGGAGGACGAGGAGGATGTGCCTCTACTTCACGCTGGTATTCTGCGATGTCATGGTACCAACCCGGTCGAGCCGGTCCATTCGAACAGCAGCAAAAGCCACCGCGTGGCTCTACCACGTACAAAATTGTTTTACGTGTAGCTAAATTACGTGTTGTTACGTTTACGTCTAGTAAAATTTAATTCTTGTACATTATAGAAACAAAACGTAAGACATATTAACTTACCTTTTGTACACAAATATCTAACTAAGTTCAAACAAATGTGTGCAAAGGGTGAGCAAAGTGCCGCTGCCCTTGCACAAGTGATGCTGCACATCATTCTCTATGAGTCAGTAGGACTAAGGTTTGTCATTTTTGGATTGTTTTTCCAGAGACTCTTGAAAAAATCCTAAAGTTCCATAACTTCTAGTAGAAAAACTAACATGAATATAAACAATATTCTACTGTTTATACAATATTTGTGTCTGAAATATTTATACAAACTTCACTATGCGAAGTCAAAAGGTAATTCGTTTTTACTAATTTTACAGTATGGAGACGCGCTTGAAAATTTCCTAAGAAACAATTCATTCCAGCCAGGTCGGGTCACGTCGTCACAGCTATCAATAGACCTCTTCTGACCCCGTTGACTACGAACATTCACATCATTTCCCTAGATCCACCACAAAAGCGAACGATTTAAAAATTCATGAAATGTCCTACTTTTACGTACATCTTTTTAAAATTGCCGCAATGATATAAAACTTCTTTCAATTTCTTCAAAGCCTAAATCAAAGTATGAAGATTGTGAAATCAAATCTAGCGTGCTTATCTTGACGGTTGAAAGTCAAATCTTACGTTGACTATCGTACACCTCTTACAATCGCTATACTAATCGCTGGAATGAGACCTCTGCGAACATTCGACGCTCTTTTTAAGTAAATAGTGATGCAAATATGTCTAGGCAAATACATCGCATGAGTTAGGACTTCAGGCAAATGTAGGGCGCAAAAACAAACTTTTATATGCCTTTATTTTGAGGCCATTTCTATTCACATCATTTTAATATCAAAAGTTATATGTGATATTAATAACGTTTACAATTTCTAGTGCATTATCTTAGTAATATATTGAAATCATTTTGTTTTCTTATTCTACTTCGTATAATAATATTCTAAAATTGTGTCATATTATTTTAGTTCTTGTATTTCTGATACTATCTTGTAACGGATTTTTTAAAATTAATATAATAAATAAAAATTTAACTATTTAATGGGTTATAGGAAGATGTTATTTGAGAGGGAATATACTAACTTTTAGTTCAAATGTTAACCTAACTATACGCGGTGTGCACCCTGCTATTTGACGAACAAAGCTCTATCGACCAGCTGATGGGTGAAAATCCATTCGAGTATACCGAATCAAAATACCACAGTCTACTGAAGGTGAGCAGTGTCACCGGCAAAAGAAATCTTTCGTTGCCTTTCATGGGTTGCCCTATATTCAGCAGTGGACTTTTACAGGATGGTAAAATAAAAGTTAAGAGATACGTTAAAGAAAAAAATATGAGTTCAAACTTTAGCCAAACTTAAATTGTTGTAGTTTCTATTATTTTTTTATTGTTATGTACAACGTTATTATTAACTTGCTTTTTTGTCTGTTATTTGATTCGGTACAAATTTTACAATCGATTTTAATGTAACTTCCCGATTAGCTAGAAACTTGAAACTTTGAACAGCTCAAAACTAGATGAAAAAAAAATGTTTTTTAAATAAGATTTAATACAATGAGAACCATAAATTGACGTCCTTTTGTTCAATAAGTTAAACTAAAAAATATTATTCTTTCTCTTTATGCAGCTTCCTTCTGCGACACCACCTGTTAACTAGCTAGATTCTGGCTCTCCACGACTTGTTACTGCTGACCATGGCCTTGGCTTGGGAGTAAGAGGTCGCCCCCCATTGCCGCGACGAGTTCTTTACGCAGTTCAGTTCATATTCGACACTCCTAGAACGTACGCTCTGCCATGTCCTCGTCGCTGCCACAGTGGTGGAAGTCTGTTGTTGGCTCTCTTTCGGCTATGCGGCACAGGTAGCATGGGTGCTACCTGTCCTGAGAGCACCTACACCAGCCGCAAAGGCAATGATCCGTGCAGCCTGTCCATCCAGTCGCCAAGGACCGGACACAGTCTCGCTAGTTCCGTTGCCTGCTTATTGGGCTGCTGGGTGGGCTTGGGTTGCTCGTTTCACATTTCGAGCATAGACATATAGAACCCTGCATTCCCACTCCCTAGGCGAGTGACAAATTCCTTGGAGCTGAAGTCCCGAACAACGCTGATAATAAGGTTGCCATTCTTGGAGTTTTGTTTCGCACACACTGCCTCTGAGGAAATGGTGCGATATCAACGTAATTCCCCGACTAACCTCCTCTGAGTCCTTCCCAAAAAGGGTATGCCGTTAGGTTATAAACCCTACTTTAAAACACTATAAAGTCATACATGTCATTTACACCTTTGAAATGAAACAATATATCTTTGAAATCATACTACAGATTTTATCGCCTTTAATTACCCTATTTTTTAAATCCCCACGTTTCGGATGCTTTTAAGTCATGGGGAACTGAGGCGTTTGACGTCCTGATGTCATTGTTAACCTGGCTACCGTCAGCTTTATAATTGTTAATTTTTGGTCCGATCTACTATCAATGGTATGCCAGGTCATGGACTTAATTTTATTAATTACGGGATCTAGAGCAGATGGTAGCACCAAGCCATCTTCTCTATTGAAATTAATATGTTGTTTTAATTCAATAGCCTCGCGAAACATTCTCGGCAATAATCGATGTTCTTTAATGTAATAGTTGGGGCGATACAGACATGTATAAACACAAATTACAGACATCCCAGAGCACCGATGTTTTACATCAGCTATGTGTTGACGCAGGTTTTAATTGATGTTTATGCTTATTCTATGTAAGAGAGACCACATTCACAATCCAGCTTGTAAATATATCCCTCTTCAAAATGCAGGAGCGTCTTGCATCTGTTAGGTTATTGTAGTGTACCAATGGTAGGTATCGTAATGTAGGATGTTACTCTTGACATATAGTAAAAAGTGAATAATCTTTCACGGAGGCTCGACTGTGGCGATTGGTGGTGAACGATATTTATAACACTTAAACAAAGTAAAATTATACGCTTTTAGCCTAAAATAGCTAAAACAAGAGCTCCTTATTATATCTCATATATCTATCTATTTCTGTTCTGAACTCCTACAGCCAATGAATCAAATCCACAAAGTATAAAGTAAATCTGAGCCATTATAGGCCATAATTATATTAATTCCCTGCGATAATTAAACCCGCAACTTTTAATATCGAAAATACTACTAAATGGCTTGATAACCGAGCCGGTAAACGGCGGCGACCACTTTCGAATATAATCAGTAGTTGTCAACTGCGCCGGAGATATTATAGTGTACGACGTGTGTTTAAATTCCATTTTCTGATGTAAACACTTGGGGGTAATATCACACAATAATTTGTGGATTCCGCATAATATGCTGGCCTCTGCTGAGATTCGAACTTGGGGCCTGTGGCTAAGTGCTCAGGTATGGTTACTAGTCCACGCAGTCGTCTAAACATGGAAGGGATATAATCATAATTATGATGTTATTCTCACATAATAATTATAATACATTTACGTTATGAATGTCGAGGTACAAAATATAATCTACAAATGTTAAGTATTACTTCACTTTATAGTCAGCTAAATATTTAAAAGATTCCTGCTTTATTGCATTAATATTTTAAATTAAAAGAAAATGAGATCCAGTAATCCGCACCACATTCAGTGTTCTTATTTTGAATACCGGTAAGAGCCGTTAATTATGTTAAATTATTTTCGAGATTTTCCGGGAGCCCGAATAACTTTACTTATTATTTACTGCAAACTTTATTCTTTTTCACCTTTTTTTCTTATTTCCTTTATACAAAGACTACGGAAATCACCTAAGATAAATGATAAAATAATGAAACAAAAATAAAATTGACCTCAAAATATAATTAATCTGGGTATGAATAGATGTTATTCTTTTACATTGAGAGCGATGTCTCTATGGATAGTCTATCTATATCTGTGCTTTTAATCTTAAGATTCTTCAGATCGTAAATTAACCAAAATATACAAACCGGTCAAGAACGAGTCGGACTTGTGCACCGAGGATTACGTACAACCACAAAATATACGTGAGTCATGTTAATCATAACCTCTAAAACTCAAAGACTGATAAAGTGCGGTTATATAACCTACTCAGTTTCATTCCGGTTAAACGCTGATCCGCAGTCAAGGAATGAATGAATGAAAATTCTTTATTCGTCGAACTAAGAAAGATACCAAATGTTAATTCTTATTATATTTTTTCCAATCTACCACTCCCATAATGTAATATTTTTCATATATTTGAGTACATCCTTTGGCCTTGCGAAGAGATGATGCTTCTCTTTGCAGTTTTTACAAAATTTACCACGGGGAATGTTCTGAGGAACTGTTCGGATTGATCCCAGCCGCTGAGTTTCACCATCGTACATCGCGACAGAATTCGAAGTTCCATCAATACCACCTACATGGTTGGCATTCCACCACAGTGCGTTTTAGCCGAAATTTTCTGCCACGCACTTCGACTTTGTGGAATCAGCTGTCGCCAGCGGTATTTCCGAACAGTTACGACTTAGGGACCTTCAAGAAAAGAGCCTATTTCTTCCTTAAAGGCCGGCAACGCATCTGTAGCTCCTCTGGTGTTGTGGATGTTCGTGGGCGTCGGTGATCACTTACTATCAGGTGAGCGGCACGCTCGTTTGCCCCCTTCTTCTATAAAAAAAAATACAAAACGACTCCGTACTACCTACTACTACAATCCACTGTTACTAAATCAGCTAACATTTTAACCCACAGCTGAACATAGATATCTCTAAGAAAGCGCGTTAAATAAAATAAAAAAAATATTTACCAAAGAAAATCTTTATTTCATTCAGTTTCCTCCATCTTTAAGTTTGCACTACTCTAATTATCGCACAAAGTTTGACATTTGTATGTATTACAGTTATTACCACAGAGCACGAACTATAAACGTTTATTAAAACATACAAGAAATCCCTGTAGAAAAAATGTTTATTATATCCTTAATTTTTTCTTTTTGCTTTTCCGGCTGCTCCTGAAGGAGGCTTATGTTTTTCCAGTGCATATGTCTGTTTCTTTGGCACGCTCTGTGGCCTAAGCCGCTTTGACGGATTTGCATCTTGTGCTTTTGCGTTTTGTTCGGAACGTGAAGTAATCGATTTGTTTTCCAAACATTTGTATCTATCAACCAGCAAAAGGTTTAAAGAAAATTATGATTGCTTTTCTACTGCACGTCAATCTATTGATCTATGTAATGTGTATATTTAAAATCCCTGAGTAATGTTTTTCCATTACCCTTTTCCAGAGAATGAAATTAGATAAGGACTCGAAATTTGATTTATGAACTCCTGAACCCATGCGGTTTATGTGTAAAATGTTGAATGGTTTCAGGAATATTTTGTTTAAATTTCAATAATATTTTTTCTTTAAAGTGATTTATTCATTCAAATACTAGAGCACATATTTTGCTTTCAATATGTTTGAAACAATTTTTTCTTAAAAAAATTATGAAAATGTGATAAAAACTTTCCGCACTCCTTCTCAACAAAGAAATGAGGTAGACTTACATTCGATATGGATGTAAGTCTACCTGTTGATAACAAAAATGCGAAAATATTTTTTTTTAAATAATTATTTTTTCCGTTTTCTACATAACACACTTCAAGCGCCGAAAGGCGCCAGGCTGATATGCTAGTCGTCTAATAAAACTACTTGGCCGTCATTGATTTTGGTCCACTTAATTTTGTTTATTTTGAACGATGTAAGCCGCAAGTCGCCGCAATTATGAAGATGCCTATGTCTTGTTGGAGATTGATTAAAGGCTGGTGGTAATGATTATGAAAGCAAAAAGAAATTGTGGTAGCAGCATAAGAATTTGCCATCCTCTTTCTTTTCGTTGGTGACGTAAGAGGCGACAAAAAGCCTTGAAACTCTCATGACAATATCCAGGCGAAAAAAATGTACCGCGGAACCACACTTTGGCTATGCTGTAAAGTCATTAGTATAGGTGGCCGATGTGAGTTCTATGTTATGTGATTGAGAAACTAATATGTTTGTAAGCCGTGGTGGCGGCATTAGAAAATCTGCCACCCCGTCTAATTCCATGGAGTTAAATTCAGCGGCTAAAATATACACTAAGGTTTAAGATGTCTAGAATTAAGATGATGGAAAGATGTTCGGAGCTTAGCGTCGCGAGTGCAACTTCTACTTGTAGTGACATCTGAAGATGGCGCAATCTTCAGATATCTGAATCTATCTGCATGCAATACATCATGCGAATAAATCCATAATCGCTATGAAATTTTCAACAGAACATTATCATATTAAAAATTCCAAATAACACTTTGGCAGGAGGACACTTCCCAGATCACGAACAGCCGAACTGGCGGGTAACTTCGTCTGTCGAAAACCTTTGCCCAGCTTTGGAGTATTTTATAGGCTGAGAAGCAAAGCAAAGAAGAAATGTGAAGCAAACGTTAGTATCAAATGTGAAAATTAAATATTAAAAGCTTTTTTTTTAATTGAAGAAAAAACTTTTTACCTACTCTTATGGTGGTAATTCAATGTCAAAATATTTTTATTAAATTTAGGCTTCTTTAAAACTCTTATTAACGTCGAAATCTACATTATAATTCACATTATATTTTATAGTTATATAACACATATGACCCGGCTCGGTTTACGGCCCAAATAACTTTTACTTCGTGGTCTCGAACAACAGTTGTAGGGCAACAAATAATCCCTTTCTGATTAGAAAGCTGTGGTTTAGTTTAGAAAATTGCGCTTACCGAAGAGGACTTGTGATTGTGCATATTTAATGTTAGGTTAAAATAAATATCGATGAACGTATGAAAGTTAGCTCGGGACCCTATTTCATATTATTAACTTCTTTTATATAACTCGATATTTGTCACTTAATCACGCCTTACATAGAGATGTACGGATAGAAATGAATTTTGACAGAAAGGTAATTTAATGGTAATGTTAGGGAATAGAACCGTATACATTTAGTTTATACCAGGAGTTCCATTGAATATAATTTATGAACAGACTGTAGTATTTCTAAAACGATTCCTTCACGGCCAGCAGTCTATATTCAGTCATGCTTGCAATCGCCACGCTCGGCCGGTGGGATGGCGATCGAAGCAGTTTTCAGCAGACCCTTAAACCCTTATTACACAAGAAAATCTTAATTACGAAATAATCTATTATTACAAAAACATTTTGAAAAGGTAACACAAAGAAAGTAAAAGCTCTCTTACAATATGGCAAACCATTTTAAACTCTTTGAATGAAGTTTTTCAGAATTATGGGGATGTTCACGCTTTCGTTCCTCTGCAATTATCGCACTTTAAACGATTACTGAACCGTTTTCGTTTGTAAAAACTAGACCAGCCAAGAGTGAGCCAGAGTCGCGCGCCGAGCGCGTATTACTTTATTCTGAAAGTATAAATTTATTAATACCAATAAACGTTTCATACTCAACCGAGAACAAAATATACAGGCAGATATAGACCGCAGTCTTGCAATCATACATAGTCATACGATCTATGAAGCTCAAAGCCATAATAGCTAGAAAAAAGACGTCTACTATAAAGGTACTTTTCGTCTCTAGGCCGCTATCACCCACGTGATCTTCGCCGAGCTTGCTCACGGAGATCGCCTTGAGATTTTCCTTCGCTTTCCCCATAGTCCATTGTTTGTATATGTATATTTGTACTCATAGTTTATACTCATTATTACATTTATGTATTTGCATTCTTATAAAATTACGAAAACTTCTCAGTTTTTTAACTAGGTGGTTTTTGTCTGGGAAAGGAAGCAAGCGAACTAGCGGTTTACCTGATGGTAAGTGACTTCCGTCGTCCACATACATCTGCAACACCAGAAAAGCTGCAGGTGCGTTGCCGGCCTTTAACGGTATTTGGGAGATGGGAGCGATTATTAGAATTTTAATTTTTTTGATAATAAATTTGGATTCATTTTACCCTTGTCCATAGGGGTGACATCGCATTTATTACCTTCTCGATTAAAGTTGTATGCAGGGGTCTATTGGGCTGCAACAGCCGCTTACCATAACGTGAACTGTTAGCTCCTATCCCAACCCACTAAAAAAAGGAGGATCGGTGGTGGTGACATAAGAATCTACCAACCAGTTTCTCGTGGAAGTTTCAAGAGACGACTAAGAGAAGAGTAATTCCGTCGACGTGGCTTAGCCACCAGTAGTATCGCACACAGTGTTTTTAGTTATTAATTTAAATTCACAGATATGATGCTAAACTTTCATTTAGTACCTTGTTTCTTTGACCTTACAATATTATGTTACTGAATCCTGATAATCTGTCTGTATATTCTAAATGACTAAAACATGCTTATTAAAAACCAAGTTTAAAACATTGCGAAATTATATTACATTAACAAAACAAAAAAAATTCAATGACTAACACGAGTACTTTAGTAAATGACACGCCGTTTGTGATTGTATCCGAAAGTAAACTTTTTACGCCCCGCTGATGCCAGTGCTTTTATCGCAATAGTAATTATTGCATCACTACTTTCTTTAAAAGCCATCTCGCGTCTGCAAAGCTCAAGAGAAGTCAGTGCTTTTTCATTCGTGATATATCGAAGTTGCGTATAATCGTACCATACGTATTTAGACTCGTTACATTAAAAAATGAACTGAATGTTGAAAATATTGAATTACACCTTTTTTAACTTATTACAAAACCAAAATACCTTCCGCGTGCGTTTTTTTATCTCCAAATATTTAACTTTTACTGATGCTATAATATATTAATAAAATCAATTATTCCAACTTTTTCTCCAAATGACATTCTCTCCGGCGCGCGAGGCTGACTGACGAGGCTCTGGCGACCGATTCAGAGTCAAAGCCAAAACTTTTTTATTCAATTTAGACTTGTTTAAAGCTTATATGGACGCCAAATTCTATACCGGATCGCAAAATAAGACCTCAGGGAAAATCCGGCAAGAAATTCAGGGGTCTTTTTTAATGTCGTGTTACAATTTATAATAAAATCAATACAATGTCAAATGAATATTAACCATTTTTTTAAAATATATATTTTCACAATATAGCAATCTAACAATATAAGGCTGAACACAAACTCCGATGATCAGTGATGGAAATCAGCGTCTCTAGTACGAGTGTACAAGCGCTGCGCACGCTAGGCCGCTCTCCCGGCGTGGTAAGTACTGGCAAATATTATATATATAACATGCTAATATTCGGTGGCACATTCATGGAAAGACATATTATGCGTTTGTCCCGCAACGGACTTAAATTAGCAGCATGTAAGTGCTCACTGCTGAGCAAATGCCTCTTTCTCAAATTTCTGACCGGGGAAAGATCCGCGACGCTACTCCAGTGCGGGAAGGCGGACTTCATATGTCCTCGGAATAATATATTTTTTATTATTTCTCCTAAATGCAGTTCACTATGGTTTTGTTCACCGTCGTGCACGTGGTAAATTTAGCACTTAAAATTGTCGAACGCAGGTCACACGCGCAGTATGAAACGCCTGTACCACTAAGCTACCACGGCGATGGACTTATGCATGTTGATAAAGAAGTAAATTAGAAATAAAATAAGAAAATCACAACGGCCGCGCTTATTAAACGCCGTCATTTATAAGGTTATTTACCATAGTTACATGGAGCTGTATAAATCTTAATAAAAATCACGTTAATTCATCAGCTTTCTAACAGTGAACCTTAACCAAAATTGTCCAGCAGTTTTCACGTAACGATCCCGTTTTAGTCAATTTCCGAAATATTTTTTCCGGGATTACGGTGATTGCAGTTTTTAACTTGCCATAAGTGTTCGAGCAGTGAAAACCGCTTCAAACCACTTAAGTAGTTTTCGACTTAAAACAAGTAAAATTCAGTTTCAGAATCGGTAGTTCGCGCAACAACCTGTTTTTAAATAGTAAGCATTTATGGCTATAATCAGTGTTCTTTTGCGAGGATTTGTGGCCTATCAAATCTGATGTAATGGTTGATTTGATAGAAGGATGATTCGCGAGGCTTTTGAAATCAATAAACATGGTAAGCATTTATACTGAATAGACTTATGTACCTGTGCTTAGGTAGGTTAAGTCATGTTTCGGACTACTACATCAGCCTATTTTATTCCACTGCTGAGCATACCCCTCTTCAAGATAGTGCCAGAAAAGCCAGCACCGCGCTGGGCACGAGTGACGTTGCTCCCCATCATTAGTCTATGGTATTTGCGTTCGGAAAATTGGAATTAAAAAAATATTCTTAATACTACGCCATGGCTGCCTATCAGAACTCTGATTTAAATTTTCATAGTACGCGAATGAGTACATATGACATGGCCCGATCGTAGAATTAACCACGTCATTAAGTGGCAAGCGGTGACTGTTGCTGCTGCTCGAATACCTTGGTCTCATAGAATACCTGCGTGAGTAGAGGCATCTTGTGCATCTTTGCAATAAAGACCTAATGTGTGTACGATCCGAAGGGGAAGATTTTTGTCACCACTCCTTTAAGTCGTAATCCAAAAACTGAACCAAAATCCAAAAACCAACACAGGTAGTAACACAAAAGAATCAATTTTCTTTATCGATTGCGCGTATCGAACTTTTCGTTCTTACTACCTCCGAATTTTTTATTTAAGAAAAATACTTCAGCCTTGGAAACTACTATTCTTTCTTCTAAAAGATTCATATGTCCAGCAGAGGATTTTTTTAAGGAGAAAAAATACGTGCTTCAATAATTCAAAGCTCCATAAAGCTGAGTAGTTCTACGATCAACCAGGGTGCGTGTAAGAGGACGTGTTATAACGTTCATTATTTTGTGAAACGCGAATATTCATTTGTTCCCCTTAAACATTGATAGACGCTGATGAGACAATATCTACGTTGAATGAAGATAATACCGTTTCAATATTTATGTTTTCCTCGTACTCGTAGTATTAAGTGCTTTTATTTTTATTTGTAATTCTAATAAAATCTGATGATTTCCGCCTCGTCAATTGTTGTTTTAGAAACAACACAACCAGACCCGAAAACCAATAGCTTGTGTTGTACATTTGTGGAATATGAACATATAACTTATATCCAATTCTAAATAGACGTAGACTAGACGACTGCTGAATATCTCAGACCCATTTGGACTGACTTCTTATATTTTCTTATACATTTATCTGTGGGACTATACCCTGCCTCGCTTGGTGGGTGAGTTGGTGATTACAGCAGTATATGCCTTGCACCATTGCCGCTGCCGTCCTTTACCGGTGTGAATAATTTAGGTCATCCATACTTAAGATGGGGTTTTCCGCCACTGTAAAAGATCACGAAATGACTGACATGGAGAACTTCCTAAGCGAGTTCATTATTGGCAAAGTTTATAACGCTGTAGTAAAAAGATAAAACGAATGAGGTCAATAACTTTGAAAAGTTATATTTCGAAATATTCAAACAAAACGGAGAAAGTTTATGAGATCCAGTAATCCGCATCACGTCTTGCGTTGACTTTGAATGCTGGAACGAGTCGTTAATTACATTAAATTATTTTCAAGTCTTTTCAGTGGAAGCGAAAATACTTGAGCCGATATTTTTCTGCAATATCATTTTTTCCGTTTTCCATTTCGTCTAATGTCTTTTATAAAGAACCTGCGTAAATCTGTACTGATAAATGTTATAATAATGACGCTAGGATAATCTTTAAAATTTATTTATTCGCTGGCAATACAATCATTTATGAGAATGCTGGACTGTGGGGGGAAGCCTTGTTGTTTAACACGCATTGTACTTGCTGCCCCCTTAATACAGCCCCTTATTGCTGCCCCTAAATACCCCGTCGGCTTCGCAGCCGACGGGGTATTAAGTGGACAAAGGTGTATTGATGTTGCCTTGCGCCACTCGCCTTATCTTCTGTGACTCTGGTAGGACCGCACCCCTAATGCAGGCCATGGTGGTGATACGGGGGGAGTATCGGTATTGTTACTTGTCGATCTTATTACGCCCGCGGCCGAAATGTGGTAGGCGTCGGAGCCATGTACCAGATCCGCCGTTTGGGCCCGGGAGTTCCAAGCGCTGACTTTGCTAATAACCAAGTCCTCTGGGTTGCATACGTGGTTTGGGACACCATGGAGATTTATTACACATCAGTGGAGCGGACGGGTTATGTCCGTTCCCCTGTGAGGGAGGGTAAGCATCAGGTATTTCCCCACTCATAAGTAGTTAAACATACGGATACATACGGAAACATGATGACATACGGATCCGAGACTTGGTCCTTCACTGCAGGCCGTATGAGGAAGCTCAAAGTTGCTCAGCGCGCTATGGAAAGGGCTATTCTCGGTGTTTCTCTGCGTGATAGAGTCTGCAACGATGATATTCGCAGCAGAACTAAGGTAACCGACATAGCCGTAAAGATCAGCAAGCTGAAGTGGCAATGGGCCCGCCACATAGCTCGCAGAACTGACAACCGTTGGGGAAAAAAGGTTCTTGAGTGGCAGCCACGTACAGGCAAACGCAGTGTAGGACGACCCCCCACAAGATGGAGTGACGACCTGCGCAGTGTTGCGGGAAGTCGATGGATGCAAGTGGCTCAGGACCGAGCTTCGTGGCAATCTTTAGGGGAGGCCTATGTTCAGCAGTGGACTTCTGATAGGCTGAAATGATGATGATGATGATGATGAAGTAGGTAAACGCCTTGGCAATTGTGCGTTCAAAAAGAAGAAGAGGTATAATTTAATTTTTAAATTAAATTAGCGCCCTCGCTGATGTAGGTGAGTTGTTTTACTTTTAATTTAGAAGGTAAAATTCAAGCACATACGTTATTTGTTAAATGTGATGCGACCCATATCAATTTAAGATCAGTTTAAGAATACAGTGGAACAAATAATAATCCATTTCAAATTAGAAATGCGTGAAAATTAGATATCACTTTCATAATTCAAAAATAATGAAATATACTGCGTTATCGTTCTTACTGTGCAGTGTGCAGAATAATGAATATTTTTTTTTATTTATTGTAATAGGTACAAATATTATTTTATAACAAAAAGACCGTTGGCTAGCAGGCACATCCTATGCGATTTTTTGCTCTCTATCCCGGTATCGGTACCTGATTTATCACGCTTAATATAGATAATGTATTAAGAAAATACTATTATTAACTACATGTAATAAATGACACATTAAATATATTTGAACTGAAGTTCCGATCAATAACAATGCGCATTTTTGTAGGTACGCTAATAAAGATTAAAATTTATGCGATAAATATTATATTACCAATAAACCAAAACTACAATTGAGAAGCCTCAATGAAGGGAAACCTTTTAAAGAGAAATAACGTAAACTAAAAAAAGCGCTTTTATTTATGATCTGTACAATACTTTCTATAAAAGGCTATCACCTATCTGTAATTATCGATGTTGATACGATTGCAGAATTAGTTGATGTAGAAACCAAGAAGAAACCAAAGCGAAAAACTTATTTACTTAAAAAAATATATTTATTTTCAAAAAACCTGTCAAACTTTTATGCATATTACGCTTATATTATGAGAACATGTTTTTTTACTTCTTATTTTTTATAATACTGACTAGCCGACGTGGATGTGCCACGGTGTAGGGATATGGTTATTCTGTTGGCGTTAGTTAGAATGTCGAAAAGGGGCTACCTGTAGCTAGAGGTTATTAGATAGTACTAGTTGTTCATATTTAACTACAGTAACCACAGTTCTTTCAAAGTTTTCACGAAGATGCTGCCCATCAGGCGAAAATTAAATGTGTCTTCTGTGTTGTTGTCACAAAATAGTGTCGCAGATCTTGAGCTGCTACGAAGCACTACATCTATATTTACTTATTTACTCTTTATTGTAACACGTAAAACTAAGGCATACAATAGGCGGTCAACCCTGGTTGAGAAAGAAACACATGTTGGCTGGTGCAAAAACAAATAAATAATAAATGTAAATTAAATATTAATATTAAATAAATAAGTCTAATAATATAACATACTTATTACAGACATAATATACTATACTTATAATATATACATAAACAAATTAAATATGGAGAAGAATATCGCAGATGGCATTTGCCTTCAAATAGTGATGAGAGAGCAGAGTAGTTCTTATAATTTTTTTGTTTTGTGAGTGTCGATAAATACTTTAAATTATTATTTATACAACAATCAACTTAAAATCGTTGAATTTGTATTTTAAAATACATATGCAGTATTTTTTTTTTATTTGTGTAACACGAAAGTTATACTGTAAATCTATCGTATTACTCAAACTACATACCGCAAAAGTAGAATATGTACGACGTGCCGCACGAGATCGACCGCGAAGTGCCCGCGTTGCCTTCGGTAGGTACGAGCAATGCTATCATCAGCCGTCTGTAGGACGAGTGGTAGGTGCTTACATATTGTTTCGAGTACTGGTAATAGTTTTTCTTTGTCATTCGTCATAAGTTCTAAAAGAAAAATAACTTTCAAAGTTTAATTTCTGTTAAGAGTCATATGAGCTTCTCTTCGTGGGCTTCAATATATGAAGCTTTGTAGAGATTAGTTGACAAAACCTAATAAAAGAACTATTAGGTTCACGTTGCTATTAGCGCCTGACAATAAATATGTCAATTATAATTGATCGAAACTAATGCTATTTGGAAACATAAAGTCAATGCAATTATCTTTAATTTAATTTTTTTATTTAATTTTGTTTTTTTAACCACAAATTATCAATCCTTATCAGCATGCTTTTTAGTATCAGCAATATCAATATCAGCGTATCAAAATGCTTTTTCATTACGTTTGGGATACTAAGTATTTAGCTGCTCTTCTTACCTACTGTCTTAACTTCCTGAATTCGTCTATACATGTTTTAATTTAAAATATCAATAAGAGTTTGTTTTATTGGATTCCATACTTTTAACTAATACACTTTTAAGGTTTGTAATGAAACTTTTATTTACGGATTAAAACGCGTTTAATTATGTTTTTATATTCCCGTTGCTGAAAAGCAATCGAAACGCGATAAAATACGTAAATAATAGTTTCATTTCAAATGTGTAGTGCTCGCGTAAATACTAGAAAACACTTTTAAGGCTTTTTATATCAGCAACTACTAATACTTACGAGTACTACTAATAGAGATAGGTACTTAATTTTTTTTGTTTAACTTCTCTTCCAACTTTATTCCAAACATGCTCCATTGGACGTAGCGGGCTAAAACTACGACTTAAACACAAAGGTTACCAGAAGTACAGATAAGATATTCAGAAATTAACAAAGCAGTGAAGGGCGAGCATTAACATGCAATAGAAGAAAATTATATTCAGCATTAAAACTATTGTCCGTTATGTACCGATCCGCAGTCAGGGTCCCGTTTTCCACGATGCGTAGCTCCGTACCCATAGGAACACGTACGTAGGTACTTCCCTAAATCATTACTGACCATCCTTTATAAGGCTCTCTTTCAACAATGTTACACTGATCGTACTCCGGGTTGATTCCATACTTTGATGTGTTTTTCTTTAGTGATATGATCCTTCTATCATATTCCCAAACCACCACTCGTCAGTAAAAAGTCCTCCTAAGGATCAGCTTCCTAGTTGTGGTGCGAACGAGCAAAATTAAACCCAGCTACTCGATGACGTGTTTTAAGTACAGGTCCTTGCCGTATTCCAGACGCCTTCAGTTTTCATTTTATGGTTTTAGTGCAGCTTAGTTCTTACCTTAGAAGAAGTCGAAGTTCGATTTATTACCACACCGTTTATAATAAATCTGTCACAAAATCAAAAAATATATTACCAGTTTATGAAGAAAGAAAAGTACTGATGGTTAGTGACATCTCGTATAGTTTATAGACATCAAACATAGACTTCATCAGTGGTGAATAAACGGTGAACGCATGTTCATTTTGACACAGCCCCTGCAGTGGGAAACAACATGGCCGTGTCTTCTTAATTAAATTTGAGTGTCACCTTGACCAGGTAACACTTGTTTTAAAGTAAATGACATGATAGATACTGATGTGATAATGTTAATGATAGGTATTACATATATAAAGTATGTAATAGCTTTTGAAGTACGAAAATAAATAGAGTTAAATCTCCTTGTTGCTTATCATATACTAACTCCTTGTTCTTATTTCCGAAGCATGCGTCATCAACTATAAATAGAATCAAATTAATCAAATTCCTGCTACATTGAACACGAGCTACACATAAAATTCCGTTATAGTACAAATTTAATTTGGTATAGTATACTAGGGTATATGTTTCACGTTAGGCGACAGCTTCTGCTTCATTATACAACATTTAAGTTTATAAATAAATATGAATGTTATTATAATTGGAGTGTAAGGTGTTGAGTATAGGCTAAACGCCCGGGAAATATTTGCCTTTGCTAACACTTTCTCGGAGAGGCCTTTGTTTAGCAGTGGACTAAAATAGGCTCATTTAGTTGTTATTATAATTAAGTTAAGCTGGGGAAGAATTTAATCTCTTTCTTTTCCCTCAGTGTAGGATTTTCTCCGGTGTCGTGGAGACTTTTTACAGACGTCATAGATAAACATCCAGACCCGGAACAAAGAAGATTTTAAATTTGTTTAAAACCAAGGCTTTAGTTTAATTACACGAACGTATTTTTCATTATCGTTAACTATGTTAACCTCGTTTTGTAATAATGGGGAATGCCTGCTGCCTCCTAACTATGGTGTCAAAATGATATCAAAGATTTAGAGATAATATTAGAAATTAATACTGCTACGGATTAAACTGTAAGAAATTTCTATTTATTTTCAGTATTTTTAAAATTTCTTATTAACAACTACCTGGATCATATGTTGGTCTTCAATTTCTACAGTCACGAAGTCATAAGCTATTGCGAACCAGAACCAACTTCATTAAAAAGCAGAATGCACAAAGTGTACGTGAGCTTGTGCTTTAGAAAACAAGGAGTAACTTTTCCTATACACCCTTAAAATTACATATATAAGCACTCAAGCCTGTCACCCCAAGGAGCAGGCAGAGATTATAAATTTCATTTGATAGAGCTCAACGAAACCAAACAAGCTTCCCCAAGTCACGTTTCGACTCTCCGAGAGATAGAACGCACCGGATGTTATTTAAAATTTTCAATATTTTTCTTCCCTCAGGATTTTTAAGTCGCTGTCGCAAGGCAGAAATTAATTGACAAATTATTACGCTTGCGACAAAGCCTACAAAGTGCTCGAGATAAAACAACTCACGTTCAATGAAGATAAAGCAACAGAAAATGATACCAGATGAATAAAAACTCTTTTTGTTATAAGTAAAAGCACTCCAGTAAATGACATGTCGTTTACAATTGTAACAGAATATGCACGTTTTACTTTTTGATGCATTTTCCTTTAATCGCGCGGGAAATTATCGCTAAAATTACTATATAAATAAATAGGAATACTTTTTCTCACATGAACTTAGTATTTGTAACCTTGGGTTGGCAAATCGTGCATCCCATAGAGCAGCTGTGTGTCAGCCGCGTACCAATTCAAATATTCTTATTTCAAATGCATTAACTATACCTGAGTCTTCAATGCGTAAGTTATTCTAGAATCAGCTTAATTTATGAGTTTACATAAATAAAATTCATGTATAATTACTCAAAGCTTTTGAGAAAAAAATGTTTAAATATTATTCTTAGGGATGGTGGCATGATATCCAACAGCGTAACTTTAGCCTATTAGGCTTGTGTAGGACGCAAAATACCCTAGACATTTCATTGCAACCCTAACCCTTATAATATTTTGGTTTCACATATCAGATACCCAGAGCGAATTTTCTGAAACTTATCTTCCCTCTTTGAGTGAAATAAACTAGGATTTAATGTCTGTAAATATTTAATTATTATTAACGTCAAAATATTTTTTTTTGTAAAACCTGTGCAGGAACCAGGAACCTTTACCGGAAATGACCGAATCTCTGACTACAGCATGACAAGAAGTATGGTTTTATTTTAAGGTGGGCAAAGGAACATGTGACTCACCTGACGGTAAGTAATTACCGACGTGTACATCAGCAACGCCAGAGGAGATGCAGGAGCTTTGTTGGCCATTTTTGTGTGATTTTTGATGTGTATGAGGCAAAGGTGGAGAGGGGGCCTCCGGTTACCTCACTCACAGGACTAAACCCAGAAAGAAGCACACCCCGGTCAAGCCAATCTATTTGACCAGCAGCAAAAGCTACCGCTTGGCCCCAACGAAACATGATAGACTTTCCTTCAATTTTCCACACCAAGTAGTCCAACTTTTCGACTGTAAGGAAGATATAAACGTAGCGGGTTGCAGGTTTCCTCACGATGTTTTCCTTCACCGCTGAGCACTTGGTAAATACAGCACTTAAAATAGTTAACAATTTTAATGGCGCCGGCACCGGGGATGGAACCCAGGTCACTCACGCTCTGTGAAACTAACGTGAGCGCCCTTACCACTAGGCTACCACGGCTCATATTCAGTATACCTCTAAAGATTTTGAGAAATACTTCTACGATCAACAGGATATTCTCCAAGCGTAGTGACAATTTCAGTAGAAAATTAATTAAAAGCCAACTTAATTAGGGTAGGTAACTTAATTAGGTAACCTTTACAAATTACGCACACAAATTTATTTAATGGAATTTTGTCTTAAATTTCCCCCGAGAATCTGATCGTTAATTACGAATAGATTCACATTCTTCGACCAAATTACATAAAAATAAAATATTAAACGTTCTAAATCAAACCGGAATAAACGCTAGATGATGCGTATTTGTATTCTTAGAATTCACCCAGTTCTATTAATAGATAATTTTAAGTAATACTGTGTTGAAAGCTCCATATAAATCGATTTCTACATTACACGTACCTTGACAATTTTGCCTAGCTGCTATAATCGAAAGCGTGATGATGTGTATCCTAGATGTTGCTCAGTACTCCAAGTAACTCAGCAGTGAAAACCTTATCCAAATCTGAATAAAGACTGGACTTAACAAAAAAAAGGATAGCTACGGAGTTCCTTTCACTTGTTGCTTCTTCGTCAAAAGAAAGTCAGTTGACACACGAAATTTTTATTTTTTATGCAATCTAATAATTTTCATATTTTTTCGATTAAAATATTTTTTAAACTGTATAGATAATAATTTCTCATATTTACGTGAACACTACACATACTTACATGCATAGGTGACGTGAAACGCCGATGCTCTAGGTAGTCTTCAATCTGTGACCATATCCTTGATCGCCCTTGACTTATAGACCACAACTCCTCGGAAAAGAACACTGGTTCTTGCCAAAGATGATTCTTGAAATAAAAAAAAACATCCTAATTTCAATAGAGAAGAGGGCTGGGTACTACCACCGGCTTGGGATCTCATGATACTGTCAGCGCATTCTGCGTAGATCGGACCAAAATTAATAAATAAAAGCTGATGGTAATCCGAGTTAACTATGACATCTGGATGTTTTACACCTCAGTACCCCTGTAACCACGGCTGCTGTAAAGCAATCGAAACGTTGGGAATATAAAAACAAAATTGAACGCGGTAAAATCCGTAAATAATAGTATCATTTTAAATGTATACAAAATTTCATTACAGTGACATTTAACATATACATACATAACTTACACATTTTTTTCTAAAATGCATCTAAACTAAAATGGAATGGAAGATAACTATACGAGTACATTTGAAAAACAACTTTTATTTATAACAGTTTTCTATTGTTAGAATATACTTTAAATAAAGTTATATTCCTCCGGGAGAGTGCTCTACAGTTTGTCAAACTTCTTAAACTAAGCCACTTCGATCGAAAATGTATCTTGACACTCCAAACTGCTTAGCAGACCTCGTTGTAAAAGATAAAACTAATGAGTTGAAAAATTCGACAGGAATTCGCATTAGAGAGCAGTTACAGATGCTTTTACTGTAGATAACGATACATTGCATAAAATGTTTAAAAAAATATAATTCCATACAAATTAAGAGTACACTTGTTAGTACTATAACCATATCGTTTTTTCTAGGACAAGATTTGAAGTACAGTTTTACACACACAATATGCGTGGTAGCGTTTTACTAGATCGCATACTGAGCCAGGGGAGTGACAATCCATCTCCAACCTCCTTCGATTGAATTTGTTTGCAGGTGCCCATGGTCTTCAGTAGCCACTTACAGGTAGATTGTGAGTTCGTTAGTAATCAGTAGTTGTCAGTGAAGGCAAAGGGGTTTCCGTAAACCATTTTTTACCTCTCCAAAAGATAAAACATAACGCTTAGCAATCCGTATACTTTTTTAGCCCATGAATGCAGTTTACTTAGTTTGATTTAATTGAATATTAATTTATCTATAGCAACCGGGACTTATCTGATACGAAATTTTAATGAGCGAGATACTGAATACAGAAAGTGACAATTCAAAATACCGTACGTTTTTAATGCATTTAGTTGAAAGCGTACTTTTGCTGGATGTGACGACTGCACTACCCTGTTGCCTTTTCCACTATGCCCTATTAATATGTCACAACAATTCCGTGTTAAGTTATTCTTGGTTAAAACCATACCGTGTTATTTTTCATATCCAAGAAATGGTTTAGATTATTGTTACCCGTGAAGAAATTGTTTGTGCCAAAGCGGATAGTGTAATTATTACTTTACTTACGAAATAACATTTTATTAAGACTTTTATAAGCATATTTTTTCCACATCCTGCTGCTTTGAGCGCCGCATTGGTATGGTTGTAAAATTACCATTTCACACCTTCGTCTTAATACTACCCGTAATATCCAACCCCTGTATTCGTAGTATAATGCAAGTTTTTGTAACATCGTCACGTCTCTCCTTCGCGGTCGATGTAAACAAATATCCAACATTATTACAAAACTGCCTCAAACCCCCCATAATAGGGCCTTAAAAGCATCCGTGTCCCATATAAGATTCTATGAAATTCATGATTCAAAAAATATTGTTTTTATAAAATAAAAAAAACAGCGCGGTAGCTTAGTGGCCGGAGTGCTCACTTTCGTTTCATAGAGCGAGAGTGATCTCGCTTCGATCCCCGGTACCGCAAAAAACGTTAAAAGTAATTTAAGTGCTGTATTTACCACGTGCTCGGCGGCGAAGAAAAACATTATGAGGAAACCTGTTCGCTGAGAAATAAAGAAAAAAATATTTCGAGAATATGTGAAGCTCGTCAACCCGCACTGGAGCAGCTTCCCGGGTTCAAAAGCCCTCTCAGATATTTGAGAAGGAGTCTGTTGACTAAGGCACTGACAGGCTACAACTTTTTTGGTATATTGGAATTTTCTGCATTAGCACTTCTTCTACAATATGGGATATGGAATATAAAGTGGGAGAATAAGTATATCGTAATAATGAAGATAAAATTATAAGAGAGAGAATGTAAATAAAATATCGTATTAAAAGAAACTGTTCGAAGATACAGTTTAATGATGATTAAGTAGGAGTAAGAAGATCATGATGTAGTTTTTATATTTTTAATTCAATGTAAACTAAAATTGAATAATTAATTATTGTCACCATTTTTATCATTCAAAATAAGGGTCTGTTATAAGAAACCCAAGAGTGTTAGTCCGCCACTAAAATAATACAACACTTTTGATTTTATTAAAAGAATTTGAATGATACACATCATTTAATTTTTGTTTAAATGCAAAATAAAATGATTGACTACACTAATAATATAATTAATAATTTAAGGAATGCCTACAACAGGAATCATTGTATTAAATACGTGAACATCGAAAATTTAAGTTCCTTTTTTTAGTATTTGTTATGAAAGGAGAGAAATGAAATGAACGTCATTCGAAAGCTACTGTGCCGTTGATGTGCACAAAAAATAATCGTGATGACATACAAACATTATTTTTCGCTTTAACCAATCAAATGTTAGTATCTGATAATCGGATAAATAAGTTCAATTTCAGTACTTTACAAATACAATTGATTGATGTTATATAATGGTTAAGATCAGATTTATAACCGACATAATAAAAGAAAAAGTAGGTTCCTCCACCAGACTTTGTAATTTAATGTATGAGGTGACGATGTATTTAGTAGGTATGTATTTGGTAGTGCGTGATTTATTTGGCGAACGGGTTGCTCGTGTGATTTCATGTATTACCTTAATTGTTATCGAGATTCGAGAAAAAGTCCATAGTCCATATTCAACAATTTATCTAATAAAATCTTTAATGTTCTCACCTTTATATAAAAAATAACAAAATGCGAAAATAATGCTCATTGTTATTATCTGTCAGTCAACCCACGGCATGGCGAAATGGAGTGGCTGTTCAAATATACGTTAAACGATTCGTATTCACTAAGCGTAAGAACTACTCGGTTTTCGCTAACCGCGTCTCATTCAAATCAAATAGGAGTTGGGAACTTTTGTAGGATGCATGTAGCGGAAGTTTTAATTAATGGGCCAAGTTTAAATACCGTGATGATTTCGCATAACGCAAAATTATATTACGTACGCAATTTAAAATAGAAAGAGTAGTAAATCTACTATAGATTACCGCAAAGCACGGTCCTGAGACACATGTTCCCTTAACATATGCCTGTTTGGCTGTTTCGGGTGGCTGGATTATTCAAGTCTGCTTGCTTTAAACACGTTTTCCCAGAAATACTTTTTTTATGAAGATCTATAAAAGAATTATGAAAAACGTTACCTCCCTGTGTAAGAATTTCTTCTGTCGCGGACATCTAAAGATATTTAATACAGTCGTTGTCTTCTGTTTAACTTAGTACAATGCTACTTGCCGCAAACTAATTAAACTGCTATAATACAATTAAGCACTTCAATTATATGTACTATTTACCTGTTGGTTTCTGCATAATATAATTTTTCAAATAAATTGTTTTCATTGAAATGTCAAATTATGTAAGGAACAATCAAAGAAAATGGCGAGGTTTAACTGAACTGAAAAGTATATTTTAGGGCGGTTTCAGTTTGGGTCGCCAATTCGCCAAGAATTATTTTCTTAAATTTTCCTGCTTATGGAACTTTCGAGAACATTTACTTAAATGAATACTAACAGAACTAGCAATGCGCCTGCTTTATCCATTACTAAGTTGTAATCAAGGCGAATGATCTAAAATATTAAACAGTATTTGCATTTTGGAATACGTATTATTGTATCTCCTTGAAGGAGACATTATATTGTGACAGATTCGCCAATATAAGAAGAATATATATAATCTCCTGCGAAGAAGACAAAATGCACTTTGCTCGGAAACTTCTAAATATACAGCAGACATTTATTTACATTCTTAAGTCGAGTTTTCTTTCTAAACATAAAACAAATTTAAATTCACTTCATTCTTAACCACCAACATTTTAAATTTTTGTCAAGACAAAATTAAACGAAATTAATTAGTTTAATACTATTATTTTTTAATATTACTTCTAAATACCATACAATATTTACAGTCTTTAATAGTTCACACACGTAAACATATTTGTAGGTATATATTTTATAAACTGCTATATTAATATATTTCAATTTATAAAATATACAAAAAAAACAATTCGTAATACATAAAATCATTTTTAGAAAGTCGTTAAAGAAGTTTCATTTATAATGATTGATAAAATACTAACGTCACCAAATTACTGCAAACTTAATTGTACTTGACGAGGGTCGTTCTCTTAATCTTCAAATAAAATGTTTATTCTGTAAAAAAAAATATTAATTGGAGCAATAAAATTAACTTAATTAATTATATAACTTTTTTACTTCTTGAAGAAATCACTGAATAATCTTAAAAAGAATTGCCGTAGTGGTTATGTCGGCAGGAGAGTTGGAATTTATCTTTCGACCTAAGGAAAATGATGTCGCCTCTCTCTGTGTTTATATCTTTGCTAAGGTTAAAGAAACCTCTTAAGATGCCCAAAATAGATGTTCTGATACTCTTACGCCGGTACCACTCAAAATAGTTATTGCAGCAGCATACGAGAATTAAAATAATGAACACATGTTTCTGATTTATTGCAGTAAAACTTAAAGTAATACACGTTCATTAAAACAGGGTTCACTATTCAACGCAACGCTCTCTATTCACTTACATTCTATATGTGCCTTTGATCAAAAAAAATACAAAAAAGTGTGAACAGCAAAACAGAAAAAGCAGCATATTTCTAAGTCTCGTTACAGGGGTTGTTACATGGATACATAATGTAAATTTAAAAAAAAGGATTGAAAAAATGTTTTAAGTGCCAACAGCGAAACATAACAACTCACATTTAAGCCCACAATTCTGAACCACTTCCCGGCACAAGCTTTTAAGCTTAGTTCGAATACAAACATTCCTAGTATATTCTTTTAAAAAAAGTTAGACTTTCAGAGTTTAATTAATGTTACAACTTCATGAGACACTTAAAAGAATATAAATATAGTTTTACACATAATAAAACATGCATTTGTAATAGAGAACTCTGGAAGTACGATATTTTGTATTTTTTTAATAATTAATAATAAAAAATTACAATTTTATTAAAAATGCACGTATTTGCCACAGACCGACAGAACCAGTAGTAAGCAATTGTTATATTCATATTTTTGGAATACTCTTCTACTTTAACTTTTACTTACTTACCATTTACAACTCTATAATTTAATATCGATAATCTATTAATTTGATCACATTATACTTATTACCCTTATGTTTCGTATGTTGCATATAGAATATACGAAACAATACCAATAATACCACACGTACTCACAGAATACCAACGAAACATTGTAGTATAATGCAGTAAATACGGAAACTTTCGTGTTGGTAGTTATTGAAGCGGAGATTACAAATTACAATTATAAATTATTAAGTCCTAGTCCTTGGGGATGAAAATGGATCTGAATTTTGAGTCTTAATTCAGGATAGAACTGTGTGCTCTTAACCTTATCTGTAAAAAACATATATATTTAAACTAGGTACATACATATACAAACAAAAGTGAGAGAAAATAAATCTGTGCGCTATTCATACTACTTAGATTATTTGTGTTAAGTTTTATCAAAATAATCAGTTTCAAAGGAGACAGCAATAAAAATTTGAATCGGAGTTGAGATAAAATGGCTTCGCTCAGCTTATATATCCAATTCCTCGAACTGAACTCCCCGCACGTGAAGCATTGTAACAGAAATTAGTAAAGTGCATCGTCGTGGATAGTGATATTGAAAAAAATATAGTGACAACAGTTTTAGTAATTTTTTTTTACTATCATAACAATTTGTAATTGTCTAATAGCCCTCTCCCATGAGGCTTTTCTATAAACGCCACGCTCGGCTAGCAGATTGGCGATAGCAGCACCAGACACTACAGCACCTTAGACGCTGCTGCCCGTCATCGGTCTCCCTAATTTTAGACTCGTATTAAATTAAATTAAATTAAATTAAATTAAATTAAATTAAATTAAATTAAATTAAATTAAATTAAATTAAATTAAATTAAATTAAATTAAATTAAATTAAATTAAATTAAATTAAATTAAATTAAATTAAATTAAATTAAATTAAATTAAATTAAATTAAATTAAATTAAATTAAATTAAATTAAATTAAATTAAATTAAATTAAATTAAATTAAATTAAATTAAATTAAATTAAATTAAATTAAATTAAATTAAATTAAATTAAATTAAATTAAATTAAATTAAATTAAATTAAATTAAATTAAATTAAATTAAATTAAATTAAATTAAATTAAATTAAATTAAATTAAATTAAATTAAATTAAATTAAATTAAATTAAATTAAATTAAATTAAATTAAATTAAATTAAATTAAATTAAATTAAATTAAATTAAATTAAATTAAATTAAATTAAATTAAATTAAATTAAATTAAATTAAATTAAATTAAATTAAATTAAATTAAATTAAATTAAATTAAATTAAATTAAATTAAATTAAATTAAATTAAATTAAATTAAATTAAATTAAATTAAATTAAATTAAATTAAATTAAATTAAATTAAATTAAATTAAATTAAATTAAATTAAATTAAATTAAATTAAATTAAATTAAATTAAATTAAATTAAATTAAATTAAATTAAATTAAATTAAATTAAATTAAATTAAATTAAATTAAATTAAATTAAATTAAATTAAATTAAATTAAATTAAATTAAATTAAATTAAATTAAATTAAATTAAATTAAATTAAATTAAATTAAATTAAATTAAATTAAATTAAATTAAATTAAATTAAATTAAATTAAATTAAATTAAATTAAATTAAATTAAATTAAATTAAATTAAATTAAATTAAATTAAATTAAATTAAATTAAATTAAATTAAATTAAATTAAATTAAATTAAATTAAATTAAATTAAATTAAATTAAATTAAATTAAATTAAATTAAATTAAATTAAATTAAATTAAATTAAATTAAATTAAATTAAATTAAATTAAATTAAATTAAATTAAATTAAATTAAATTAAATTAAATTAAATTAAATTAAATTAAATTAAATTAAATTAAATTAAATTAAATTAAATTAAATTAAATTAAATTAAATTAAATTAAATTAAATTAAATTAAATTAAATTAAATTAAATTAAATTAAATTAAATTAAATTAAATTAAATTAAATTAAATTAAATTAAATTAAATTAAATTAAATTAAATTAAATTAAATTAAATTAAATTAAATTAAATTAAATTAAATTAAATTAAATTAAATTAAATTAAATTAAATTAAATTAAATTAAATTAAATTAAATTAAATTAAATTAAATTAAATTAAATTAAATTAAATTAAATTAAATTAAATTAAATTAAATTAAATTAAATTAAATTAAATTAAATTAAATTAAATTAAATTAAATTAAATTAAATTAAATTAAATTAAATTAAATTAAATTAAATTAAATTAAATTAAATTAAATTAAATTAAATTAAATTAAATTAAATTAAATTAAGTTACCTTACATCATGCGACAGGCACATAAGTAGCCCTCTTTGCTGGTAGACTCCTTATCTGCCAAGGGGTATGTGCTGGGTAGGTACCACCCTTTTACACCTTTCTACTGGCAAACAACAACTACAATCACTGTCGTGTTCCGTTTTAAAAGAAAAAAAAAAAAAAAAAAAAAAAAAAAAAAAAAAAAAAAAAAAAAAAAAAAAAAAAAAAAAAAAAAAAAAAAAAAAAAAAAAAAAAAAAAAAAAAAAAAAAAAAAAAAAAAAAAAAAAAAAAAAAAAAAAAAAAAAAAAAAAAAAAAAAAAAAAAAAAAAAAAAAAAAAAAAAAAAAAAAAAAAAAAAAAAAAAAAAAAAAAAAAAAAAAAAAAAAAAAAAAAAAAAAAAAAAAAAAAAAAAAAAAAAAAAAAAAAAAAAAAAAAAAAAAAAAAAAAAAAAAAAAAAAAAAAAAAAAAAAAAAAAAAAAAAAAAAAAAAAAAAAAAAAAAAAAAAAAAAAAAAAAAAAAAAAAAAAAAAAAAAAAAAAAAAAAAAAAAAAAAAAAAAAAAAAAAAAAAAAAAAAAAAAAAAAAAAAAAAAAAAAAAAAAAAAAAAAAAAAAAAAAAAAATTATATTAGGAGGTGGGCAGCAGCATCTTCCCGCACTCAGAACAAAAACTGCGGTTAACCCGTCGCCAGTGGCAACCAAGGCAACCTCTCTCATGATGAGAGGTAGAAAAGCAATGGCCCCGGTCACGGCGGCCTCGCTAGTCCTGGCTATGGTGGCAGCCATGGTAACGGCGAGGCAGGGGTGCGAAGAATCACTGGCTGATTTCTAGCTGCCAACCCAAACGACTGGACCTGGCAACATATAACGCACGCACATTGAGGACCGACGAGAAGATACTAGAACTGGAAGAAGAAGTAAGCAAGTTACACTGGAGTATTATGGGTTGTCTGAAGTCCGAAGACAGGGAGAGGACTCTATAATCCTAAAATCCGGTAACTTGTTCTACTACTGGCAGGGTTACCACCTGTCCCAAGGAGGTGTCGGGTTTATCGTTCACAGGTCTCTCATCAACAACGTGATCGAGATCGGAAGTGTGTCGAGTAGGGTCGCGTACCTTATACTCAGAATAACCAAAAGGTATTCGCTGAAGGTCATACAGGTATACGCACCAACCTCGACACACCCTGATGATGAAGTGGAGGCAATGTATGAGGATATTTCAAGAGCCATGCATTGCTCTAAGACTCACTACACGGTGTTGATGGAGACTTTAACGCAAAACTAGGTACGAAAAAGGCGATGAGCTGATAGTGGGGAACTTTGGAGTAGGGCAACGGAACCCAAGAGGGCAACAGCTGGCTGACTTCATGGCAAAGGAGGGATTCTTTATGATGAACTCCTATTTCCAGAAGCGGCCCACAGGAAGTGGACATGGATGAGCCCGGACGGTACCACAAAAATGAGATCGACTTCATCATGACGACCAAGCGTCAGCTGTTCAGTGATGTCTCTGTGATCACTAGGGTAAAACCGGCAGTGATCACCGAATGGTAAGAGGCACACTGAACCTTAACATTAGGCTCGAGCGGTCTCGTCTGGTGAAGTCTACGCTCCGCCCACCACGTGCCCTTATCCAGAACCCCGAGAGCTTTCAGCTCGAATTGCATAATCGCTTTCAGTGCCTAGACGATTGCGTTACAGTGGACGATACGAATAGCAGGCTAGTGGAAACTGTCCATGCGGTAGGAGCTAAGTTTTGCAGGACCCGCCGCACGAACAAGCCCCAAAAGCTCTCCGATCACACTCTTAAACTCATGAAAGCCAGGCGTGAGATAAAGCTGCAGTCTACAACGGATGCGTCAGCGTATCGGCTACTGAATAGACAGATCTCCAAATGTATGAGGCAAGACTTACGCAAATTCAATACAGCCTGTATTGAAAAAGCGATAGAGCGGAACCAAGGCTCCAAAGTCTTCGCCAGAGATCTGTCTATCGGAAAGAGCCAACTGACCAAGCTGAAGACCGAAAGCGGCGCAGTCATTTCCGCTGGAGCCGAGATTTTGAGTGAGATCGAGAGATTTTACGGACAGCTGTACACAACGTCGTTGAAACCACACATTGATGTGAGTAACGACCCAAGAGCCAAGCTTATCCGACATTACTCCGATAACATCCCGGACGTCAGTCTGAGCGAGATTAGGATGGCTCTCAAACAGCTTAAAAACGGCAAGGCGCCGGGTGAGGACGGAATTACAGCTGAGCTTCTGAAAGCGGGTGGAAAACCGATACTTGTTGTCCTTCAGAAGCTGTTTAATTCCGTCATTCATGGCGGTGTTACGCCGAAAGCGTGGAGTAGAAGCGTGGTTGTCCTATTCTTCAAGAAAGGGATAACTGCCTTTGAAGAATTATAGACCGATATCGCTTCTAAGCCGCGTCTACGTGCTGTTTTCGAGAGTCATCTCAAATCGTCTAGTGAACAGACTTGACGACTTCCAGCCTCCCGAACAAGCCGGCTGAAATGATGATGATGATGATGATGATGATGATGATGATGATGATGATGATGATGATGATGATGATGATGATGATGATGATGATGATGATGATGATGATGATGATGATGATGATGATGATGATGATGATGATGATGATGATGATGATGATGATGATGATGATGATGATGATGATGATGATGATGATGATGATGATGATGATGATGATGATGATGATGATGATGATGATGATGATGATGATGATGATGATGATGATGATGATGATGATGATGATGATGATGATGATGATGATGATGATGATGATGATGATGATGATGATGATGATGATGATGATGATGATGATGATGATGATGATGATGATGATGATGATGATGATGATGATGATGATGATGATGATGATGATGATGATGATGATGATGATGATGATGATGATGATGATGATGATGATGATGATGATGATGATGATGATGATGATGATGATGATGATGATGATGATGATGATGATGATGATGATGATGATGATGATGATGATGATGATGATGATGATGATGATGATGATGATGATGATGATGATGATGATGATGATGATGATGATGATGATGATGATGATGATGATGATGATGATGATGATGATGATGATGATGATGATGATGATGATGATGATGATGATGATGATGATGATGATGATGATGATGATGATGATGATGATGATGATGATGATGATGATGATGATGATGATGATGATGATGATGATGATGATGATGATGATGATGATGATGATGATGATGATGATGATGATGATGATGATGATGATGATGATGATGATGATGATGATGATGATGATGATGATGATGATGATGATGATGATGATGATGATGATGATGATGATGATGATGATGATGATGATGATGATGATGATGATGATGATGATGATGATGATGATGATGATGATGATGATGATGATGATGATGATGATGATGATGATGATGATGATGATGATGATGATGATGATGATGATGATGATGATGATGATGATGATGATGATGATGATGATGATGATGATGATGATGATGATGATGATGATGATGATGATGATGATGATGATGATGATGATGATGATGATGATGATGATGATGATGATGATGATGATGATGATGATGATGATGATGATGATGATGATGATGATGATGATGATGATGATGATGATGATGATGATGATGATGATGATGATGATGATGATGATGATGATGATGATGATGATGATGATGATGATGATGATGATGATGATGATGATGATGATGATGATGATGATGATGATGATGATGATGATGATGATGATGATGATGATGATGATGATGATGATGATGATGATGATGATGATGATGATGATGATGATGATGATGATGATGATGATGATGATGATGATGATGATGATGATGATGATGATGATGATGATGATGATGATGATGATGATGATGATGATGATGATGATGATGATGATGATGATGATGATGATGATGATGATGATGATGATGATGATGATGATGATGATGATGATGATGATGATGATGATGATGATGATGATGATGATGATGATGATGATGATGATGATGATGATGATGATGATGATGATGATGATGATGATGATGATGATGATGATGATGATGATGATGATGATGATGATGATGATGATGATGATGATGATGATGATGATGATGATGATGATGATGATGATGATGATGATGATGATGATGATGATGATGATGATGATGATGATGATGATGATGATGATGATGATGATGATGATGATGATGATGATGATGATGATGATGATGATGATGATGATGATGATGATGATGATGATGATGATGATGATGATGATGATGATGATGATGATGATGATGATGATGATGATGATGATGATGATGATGATGATGATGATGATGATGATGATGATGATGATGATGATGATGATGATGATGATGATGATGATGATGATGATGATGATGATGATGATGATGATGATGATGATGATGATGATGATGATGATGATGATGATGATGATGATGATGATGATGATGATGATGATGATGATGATGATGATGATGATGATGATGATGATGATGATGATGATGATGATGATGATGATGATGATGATGATGATGATGATGATGATGATGATGATGATGATGATGATGATGATGATGATGATGATGATGATGATGATGATGATGATGATGATGATGATGATGATGATGATGATGATCATTAAATCTGTCAGCGGCAAGTGAAATTGTATATCTTCTTCTTCCTGTTTATCAGCGTGATAATTGTCGGGTCCAATTGGATCAGGGAATGGAAAATTCTTCTCTAAATATCAACTTCAGCTTCTCGCGGTGCTCCATGCTGACTAGCATACAAGGCTTTGGTGACCGATTGATGGTCGAAAATACAAGCGACTAAACCCAACCCAAATACCACAAAAGTGATGGGGACATCCGCTCCCCGTCATTAGTATGTGTACTTTCGATATGACAATTTTTAAAATAAGTAAATTATGTAATTTAATCGATTGAAAATTTTACAACTAAATTTAACTCGCTTATAAATACTAAGAACGTTGAAGAATATAGCAACATCTTACAGAAATGTATTGAAGTACAAGCAGAAGCGTATAAAGAGGATATTTTATGCATAATTTGTACGGTATGTGTGAAATAACCATCCTAAATATGCCGACTTGAATAATTCAGACCGGTAACGGGAAGCAGCATTAAAGGTGCGAGGTGTCTGGTTCAGTAATTGAAAACCCATCTGCAAAGTGTAGCAGGAACAGTAGTAATACTTCTGTTGTAAGAGGCCTACTTTCAGCATACAGACGCTGCTTAAGTAGAAAAAATTGTGGTGATGGATAAATACTTAATTTTCGTCTGGTATTTTTCAAGATGGTTCCGCCGATCTGTTGATCTTCCGGCAGATCCCGCCATCTGGCGGTCGCCATTGCGATTTGCAAGGCCTTTCCTTTAGTCGCCTCATACCACACTCACGGGTATGAAGAGGGCGGCAACGCTGACATCTCACGGCATGTCTATTGGCCAAGACTATCAGATCCTATTTAAGACTAGTTGATCTTAGTTGTCCTATTTTTGTTAGTAGGGACTAAGTATATAGTTAGTAGGATTTCGTGCTACAAAATAACTCATTAGTAGTCGTTAATGAATGCTGAAGTCTGTGGTAAGGTAGATAAAATGTAACATAAATGCACTGATATTTGTACATGGCAGAACCGAGCGGCGGCTTTTATTGCTGCTCTAATGGGCCGGCTCGGCCGGGAAAGTACCACGTTCGGTGTCACCCTTCTTTATCCCCAAATATCGGGCTTGCACCGACTAAAATACCACGGTGTTCCACCTTCACCACATATCGGCAGGGCCACGGGAACGCTTTTGCACGCAACCGCCACCACCGGGCACACTCGACGGCCCCTCTGTTAAGCGCTATTAAATCACCAGCCTTTCCGACACTCTTTTTCTCCCACGGCCGGATTAGCGATGCGGCACGGAAGACAGGGAGAATAGCATATCGGAAAATCAAAACTCCTCTTCCCCTGCGAGTCCACATCGGCTGAGAAGGGCAAGGGAGTGGCGTCAAGCACTCTCCCCATAGTCCACCAATCTATATCCGAAGTAGGCTCGCTAAGCCCACTCGGAGCAGCCACCTCGGGTCAGCCATCCCCCCAAAGTTAGGTCGGCCATTTAGGTTCCCCTTGGTTCACCGGGGGAGACCCGAAGCGGCTACGGTTACTATGCCCCTCCGCCACGACAATATGGATAATCGGATTACTTTTTGAATTCATAAGAAAATATTAGGATTTCGTGCTACAAAATAACTCATTAGTAGTCGTAATGAATGCTGAAGTCTGTGGTAAGGTAGATAAAAAGTAACATAAATGCACTGATTTTTGTACATAGCAGAACCAAGCGGCAGCTTTTGTTGCTGCTCGAATGGGCCGGGAAAGTACCACGTTCGGTGAGTGAGGTGAGGTGACTGGAGGCCACCTTTCCCCATTTCCTAACCCTTCTTCGTCCCCAAATATCGGGCTTGCACCGACTAAAATTCCAAGGTGTTCCACCTTCGCCACATATCGGCAGGGTCACGGCAACGCTTTTGCACACAACCGCCAACACCGGCCACACTCGACGGCCCCTCTGTTAAGTGCTATTAAGGCACCAGCCTTTCCGACACTCTTTTTCTCCCACGGCCGGATCAGCGATGCTGCACGGAAGACAGGGAGAATAGCATATCGGAAAATCAATACTCCTCTTCCCCTGCGAGTCCACCTCGGCTGAGAAGGGCAAGGAGAGCTGCATCAAGCACTCTCCCCACATTCCACCAATCTACATCCGAAGTAGGCTCGCCAAACCCGCTCGGAGCGACCCGAGGGGTCAGCCATCCCCTCAAAGTTACGTCGGCCATTTAGGTTCCCCTTGGTTTACCGTGGGAGACCCAAAGCGGCTACGGTTACTATGCCCCTCCGCCACGACAAGACGGATACTTGTACCCCAAGGAGGAGAACAGTAAGTCTTAGAGGGTACGCGTGAAGATTAACGTTAAGACAGTTGGCTGACTGGTAAGTACGACTCGCGTTGTGGCGTGTGCTATTTGAAAACAGATTTCTTTTTGCTTGCACTTAATTGTTATCGACAAAATACAAAAAAACGACCAAGTGCGAGTTGGGCGTCGCTCTATTAAGGTTCAGTACTTACTAATTAACTTCATGAAAGTAGATACTTAATTAGGCAATGCTTTTTTCTGTCTTAGTTCTTAGTTATATAGCCAAAAAAGCTTTGTAATATGATTTTTGAAGATAATTCACGAAGAATTTCAGGTCTCTAGGTCGTACAGAATGAGTTACACTTCTCCGTGACATACGAACGGACAGACGGACAGTCAGACAACAGAGTGGCATTAATAGAGCTCCATTTACCCTTTGAGTATTTATTTAATATACAGGAATGTATATTAAATAGCCTCGTACGCTACGAGTCTAAGTCTACGCTCCGTTCAGCTCTTATCCAAAACCCCGAGAGCTTTCGGCGCGAATTACATAATAGCATGTAGTACCTAAAAGATTGCGTTATAGTGCATGATTCGAATAGCAGGCTAATGGAAAAAGTCCATGCGGTAGGAGCTTAGTTTTGCAGGACTCAACGAACAAGCCCCAAAAACTCTCTTTCCTCTCATACTCTAAAACTCATGAAAGTCAGGCGTGAGATGAAGCTGCAGTCTTTTTTATGCGAAAGGCGGCAAACGGGCAAGCGGTTCACCTGATAGTGATTACCGTCGCCCACGTACATCTGCAATACCAGAGGTGTTGCAGGTACGGTGCCGCCCTTAAAGGCCATTTAGGAAATGGGAGAGAGGAGGGGGAGGGACCAAACGAAACGCAGATGCACAAGATGCCTCTACTTCACGTCGGTATTTTACGAGGCCGTGGTTCCAACCCGGTCGAGCCCGGCCCATTCGAACAGCAGCAAAAGCCGTCGCTTGGCTTTACCTCGTGATCTACAACTGATTCGTCAGCATATCGGCAACTAAATAGACAGAACTCAAAATGTAGGAGGCAAAATGAAAGTAAATTTAATACGGACTGCATTGATGGGATAAGAAATGCGATAGAGCGGAACAAAGGCTACGCCATAGATCTGCCTATCGGAAAGAGCGAACTGACCAAGTTGAAGACCGACAACGACGCAGTTATTTTTCTTTTCAGATTTTGAGTGAGATCAAGAGATTTTACGTACAGCTGTACACAACCTCGTTGAAACCACACATCGGTGTGAGTAACGACCCAAGAGCCAAGATTATCCGAAATTATTCCGATGAAATCCCGGAAGTCAGTCTGAGCGAGAGTCTCTCAAACAGCTTAAAAACGACAAGGCGCCGGGTGAGGACGGACTTACAGCTGATCTTCTGAAAGCGGGTGGAAAACCGATTCTTGTACTTCTGCAGAAACTGATTAGAATGCTAGCTACTCTCTAGAGAGTCATTCGTGGCAATGTTACACCGAAAGCGTAGAGTAGAAGCTATTCTTCAAGAAAGAGGACAATAGTCTATTGGGGAATTATAGGCGGATATCGCTTCATCACAAATAGTCTAGTAAACAGACTTGACGACTTCCAGCCTCCCGAACAAGCCGGATTCGCATACATACTCTTCTCCAGATTGAACAGAACGAGATGTACTATATCTGTCGTCATCATAAATGTGAACTGCATTTAATAAAACCAATGATAGTAATAGCCCTTATACTTATAATATCATTGTTCCTAACTATCAAATATCAGATTGGTAAAGAGATTTCCGTTTCGTGGTTGCCTTGTGACTCCTGCGCCTGACTATTAAATTTTTCCAGGTTAAAGGACTCCATACTACTGCATACTTAAAAAATTGTAAAAAACGTTCTTCTCTTGCTTTTTGTCTTTTCGATGGATGGTCTACAATCATCCGTGCACAGAGTATAAAACGAATAATTTCTGTAGTGTCAGCAATAGTAAGCAATAAACAAACAATTTGTTAGTGGAGCTTAACAAGGTTGTGTACTTTTCCGTTGCGTTGTTTGAATACATTTAACAAATTCGCGATCTTGGAATTACGCATACATTGAAAAAAAATCTTTACCCACCCTTTGAAACTTCTTTTAACATAGAATGCTTTGAATATTTCTATTATCTGTTCTTTATAAATCATCGTACTGTAACTTTTCGAGAGGGTGCTTATCAATAGCGTTTTTAAATTTAAAAATCATTTATCATTGTTTTGAGAGGGAATATAGGCATCTTAAATGTTAATATAATATAATAGAAACGCAGAAAAAAGTTCAAATTAATTATAGAGCTCCAGAAAAATAACACAATATAGCAGAATACACTTTGGTAACAGTCTTAATATCTCGGCTAATATGGTCTAGAGAGCCATTAGCATACACTTTCTCAATGATTTTATAGAATTTACCAACATTTCGTAATCGGTTACACTGATGGAGAAGAAACAGTAAGAACAACTCGTTTTTGACTTTTTTTTTCAATAATTTCAGTCTATATGTAGTAATAAAAATGTGGAAAAGATAAACCTATCCCTTAGGCATCCGAAAGCAAGATAAACGCATATAAAAAATCACAAACAAATCGCATTCACGGAACTCACCACTACGGCTAAACCACGCAGTTGTTATACATAATTAATAACCATCACATTTAAAAAAGTTTTAATTAAACAATGTCGGTTTTCGCCCAACCTTACCCTTAGTGAAATGATTAAGCAAAAAAGGCGATGGGTAAGGGTCTATTCTATGCATTTCAAATAAGTGCTCATGCGAAAGGAACACGTAGATAGGCATTTTAATTTAGGTATGTACGAGAAAGAGGCTGCATATAAATCATATTTTTTTTAAAAACTTTGCTCCTAAAACCCTTCTCTAAATTTGAGAAGAGTTGTGCGGGACTTTTACTTTCCTTATTTATAGAAACCTTGTCTGCACATTGCATTCTGCTGCCTGACAAGACAAACTGACTCTGGCAACCGAATTATAGAGGTAAATGAATCCTCTATTATCCAGAGTATGTCTTATACCTTTTATTTAATAAAACAACTCAGTTTTGGTAAATATTTTTGAAATATTTTTTTTTTTTATGTATTAATAGTAATCTTTAATCAAAAAGCATGTTATAGTACGTAAAATCGCTGAGACAATATAACTACACTTATAATATCATAATAAATACAGACCCTAAAATAAACAATATGTGTGGTATACAGTGTGGCACAATTATTGATGTTCGCTAGGATTTGAAACGAGGTTCCCTGACTCAAAAGATAACTACTAAGTGATGCGATGATTGAAACGTATTAGATAAACGGTTAGACGAACCCGAATATATCAATAATAAATCTTTATTTCTGGCAACAAAAAAAAAGGTACAATTTTTCTTAAAATTACCCTGGACCCCCAAACTAGGATATCCCGTGACTTGAGGGTCAGTGACTCAAAGCCCAAAATCAAGGTACATAAAGGTCCTGCATAGACTATTGACAGTCCTCGGCGTACTTTTTTGTCCGTTGAAACAGATCACTTAGAACTGCGTCGCACAACGCACACAACGGATTTAAAATACCACATACAGAAAGAGTAAACACCGGAGAACACTGACAGCTGATTTGCACAAAAGTACTACTCTTTGGAAACGTCTTTTCTCCTTCTTAAACTTTAAGTACATTGGAACACATACTTACAGACACGTAATCACGGAATATATAATACACAACGTATTCCATATCGTGCGCTACCCTAAAGTTCCAGTGAACAACAGCGATCGTGGCAAGTGCCAAGCCAAGTGTATTTCTTCTCCCGATTTACGGACTTTACTTCTGCAGGCAATAGTTCCTCATTTGCGCAGACCAAAGCAACTGTGCAAACAAGTACCGAGTTGAGTAATTCCGTAGAAATAAAACTGTACTGAAATTAAGATATCTAGTGAAACATCAAGTAAGGCACATCAAGTCAAGGCTAAATTCTCAAGGTAATTTTTTGTCTAACGAAAACAGCAAAAGCCACAGAAGAGTGTTTACGGCGAAATTCATATTTTGGTCACTTAGTGTTATCTTCAAGGACGCCATAAGATGGGTACTTTCATCGTGCACATCATGTCCCTAATATTATTAAATATATTTACCTATTAGTCGGCACTAGTATTTTGGACTATGGTGGTTCCTTCATAAGAGCCATTGTAAAGTTTGAATAACTTCAAAATTTTATTTATATTATATTCGTAAATGTATAAGGATAGTATTCTTGAAAGAAAAAATAAATTCTTTTTTCTGTTATATTTTAGATGAAAAACAGTAACAGTGTTAAAGAGATTACAAATATATTCAAGTGGGACTTTTTGTATCGTAAATATTTAATAGCGCGTGCTTTGTTGCCGTCTATGGAAAAAATTACAAAATGTCAGATATGCTCGTGGCGTAAAAAAATAAGATTATCTTTGAACAAAAATTCGGAACAAAATAGAAAACAAATCAAATTATTTAGTTTACTTGTAAAATAAGCCAAATGTTCGCGCCAATTTTTAACTTTTATTACGTGTAAAAATTCCAAACGTATATACAGAACATATAATCATCTAAAATATGCCTGACTTAAATTACCCCGACCGGTGACAGGCAGCAGCGTCTAAGGTGTGAGGTATCTAGTACTGCCATTGGCAACTCGCTTGCCAGGTGTGGCCAGTACGGCAAATCGTCGTCATGATTTATTATGTCTTTCATGTCCGGAATAAACAAATGCCCCCTTTCAACATACAAAACTTTTGCATCCTAACATTATGTTATTTAGAATTCTTATGATTCGTTTTATTGAAAGTTTGGTCTATAAATATATTTTTACAAAAATAGTTAGAATTTTTTTTTATTGGTTTGTGATGACTAACAGGGTAACAGTTCACCTGAGCCCATGCAAATAACTTCAATAGAAGGAGGTTGCGGATGCGCAGATGAGAACTAAGATGGAATTCCACACATTCTAGAATTATAAGGACTCAATGTACCTTTCTAATCGGACCACGACTCAGTACTTTCACGGCTGCTTAGCGGCTAAAATAAGCGACTAGAAGCCTACCAGCCAGTAATTATAACTCAGGAAAAGATTACATTATGTTACGAAATTCACTTTTTAAAATATGTCACTATCGATTTACCAAGCTATACAAAATACTATACATACTAACAACAATATTGGTACATACCGACTAAACTTCTACAAGCATATTTAATTACAGCGGCCTCAGTTTACCTTCATTATATAAAGTAACGATAAAGTACCAAAGTAGATGTTTGTCGATTACGTGAGTATGCTAAGTATGTTGTGAAATGTATTTGTTTTGAAGAAATTCAACTATTACTTAATACAACAACGCACATCTTTGAGCCACTCACTTGTGTTCACCTTCCCATATCCGAAATAACGCTTCTGCGATAAGTTTGTTTGAAGGGTCAGATGCAGAAACAGAAACACGGGACGTAACAGTGTATTTTCAGACGCGAAAACCATTAACTTGTACTTTTGCGCAAACATTTGCATCGACTGGGATTTGAACTCAGTACTCAGGTTGTACTAATAGAAAAGCACACTAAATACCAAGCCACAAATTCATTACCTAAAAAATGACACGTATATCTGTCAATATCCTCATCGAGTTTCCAAAGCATGAAGTTGCTTGAGCTTGATTAATAATTGATGTGTTGAAACAATATAAAATCTTTTGTTATAACACCTGAAGGGTTAAAAGCTGAACCATTCTAACATACAAAAAGGATTTGTACAATAAATTATTAAAAAATTGTATCGTTAGATTAAATTAAATCCGCTCAACCATTAAAACCCATAATAATTACTTCTACGGAGTAATGACCGACAAAACATCTTGAATCCCTATTGATGTGCACCCTTCCACCAAATATCTATTGCTAATTTCCACTCAAGGTAAATAAAAACGAAGAGGGTGGCAAAATTATCTTTCATACGAAGTGCTTTTGTGATGATTTAGTATTTTTTCAGAACACATCATGATATTGATTTAACAAAATAATGTTTATTTATTTGTTCTTCATTGTTTACATCTAATACTAAGGTATACAATGGGCGGACTTAATTTCTTATAGCATTATCTGCCAGTCAAACCATCATTATCATCAATATAACTTCATAGACATTCCATAGGACTTATCTACACGAATTATCAAAATCTTATCGAATGTCAATACGGTTGCATCCAATCTATACAATATTGTCGTCACATAACAACGTTGAACTTCAGAATTAGCCATTGCTTGTGTAGTAGACTTCAATACAAAATGGGAAATGTTCACAAGAATTAGACACGGGTTATAAGTATTCTTATTTACAATGATAACAATGAAATAATCCCGACCGTGACTATTAGGGAAGTATTTCGACTTAAGCCCAGCCACCAATTTTTTTTACAGTGGCTAACAACAAAGAGAACTAACTGAAAAAAAATTCAATGATAAATTTTAAAAGACTATTATAATGATATATCATTGTTATTTTTTTAGTCTAATGATAATTTTATTTTATGTTTATGATGAAATATTAAATAACTTTCACCAAAATTATTATCGTTATGGTATCTCTGTAGACATACGAGAAGGGCTCACTATCACACATACTGTATGTGGCCCAGTTTTCATGCCCAAGTAACTTTTACTTCGTGGTTTGGAAAACAGATGTGGAGGAGATTAGAAAGTCGTGGTTACGTTTGAAAATTGCTCTTTCCGAGGAAACCCTAAAATAGTACATATTGTGTTAATTTATTACAATATGAGGATATATGGAGTTTTGTACATAAATGAAGTATTGTATTATAACAATAAAACTATTTGATTATTAATTTGTATCTAATTAATTTTTATTACCTAATACCTAATAAAAGAATTATCATAATTCGCGTCGAAGTAGGAAATCATTTATTTTTTATTTTTACGCGGTTATTGGAATTTAAATTCTGCTTTCTGCCCACTCCCCTGCTTCCCGAAGCCCCTCCCTATCCCTTTCCATCACCCATATATCCTTATAGGCCGTCGACGTAACTGCAGCTCCTCTAATGTTACAGATGTACGTGGGCGACGGTAATCCCTTACGATCAAGTGAACCGCATGCTCGTTTGCCTGCTTACCCATTAAAAAGAAGAATAATATTTGCACTTTTCAACTCAGTCCAGTTGATATTAATAAAATACAAACTATTGCTAGGAAAGCTTGATATATTTCTGAATTAAAGATGAAAAATATTATAGCTCTATGATTATAGAGCTATAATATTTAAGCTAATAAGGATTCTTCACGCGTCATAGTTTTTACATAATATCAATAACAATATCAGAATATCATTAAAATAAAAAATCAATATCAGAACTTAAAGCATTTATAAAATAAACGTTTCCCGCCTCAAGTGCAAAATCCGGCTAAGCTCTAACAGCACTAAATTTATCGAATACATATATAAAAAGGGTTACTTTTACTCCACTCACCGAGTGTCACTTTTAAGACATAAGTAGTAAGAGATAAATTAAAATTACCCCCAATTTACGCAATTTCTATAGATACAAAGAAAAACTAATACCAATATATTTCATCAAAGTAAATTAAAAATGTTATTATGTAATGTAAACAAAAGATCCTTAGGTATTTTTTAATTTGAGTCATAAAACAAGAGAAGGTAAAGACCTTCGTTTCTCATAATGTTTTCATGTTACAATTCAAATTTTATATTATTTTGTCCAACAGACAGATAAAATATTTTGGGCCTAATGATAATAAGTGTTGATATAATGCCTGTCGACTTTAACGACACAGTGACTTTATGTGGATAATAATGACAATAACAAGTTGTATGCCAACTTGTATAATAATAAAATAAAATTATTAAAGTGACGTAAGTATTAGCGTAAACACAGAAGCATACTCAATTTTCACTTTCCCGCATCCAATAAACCTTATGACATAAGCTTGAGTAAGGATCAGATGAAACAGAAACAATCACAAACCCTCCAAATCTGAACACCATTATTTTGAGTTGTTAAATTATTGTATCGATTCGAACTGACTAGACTCACGACTCAAGGAACTGTAGGAACGGTGTTAACTGACACGCTGGTATTATGATGATAACTAGTGGATATCAAGTAAATGATTAAAGTAATAATTTTTTTGTTGTACTGGCAATAACTTCCTGTTGTATTAATTCAGAGCTATGAGGGTGAATATTAAAAACTTTTTCTCCAAATGTCAACTTCATGCGCACCTGAAAAACAAATCACAGCCTAGTAGGAAGCAACGTCACGAGAGAGATGTTATAGACACTACGCTTAAAAACATCACAATGATAAACGCGGTATCAGACCTGCGAAAACTTCAATCTAAGAAGTTTACAGATGCGTTGTGAGCCCTGTGGAATAAGATGAAATGCACAGGCTGTAACTCTACAGGCTTATAGAGAGCCTCCTCTCGACAACCCTTCAGACTGAAACACAACAGTAGTTGCACCTTTGATTGGTGGCAGATATAAATCAGAAGGAGGTACCTACCCCCAGATGGCTTCTAGTCAGAGAATAAGTCTTACCACTTAGTATTCCCATTCGGATCCCCAATTGTTGGCACTTTCATATATATATAGACCAGCCACAGTGGTCTTTGAAATGCTAACTAAAAGAAGAATACTCGTAAAGCAACACTAAATCCTGGTGTATTACGTATCTTTAATATAACAAAAAATAACTTTCGAGTGGATAAATCCTTTTTTAATGGAACTATAGTACTTCTGAGAATGCCACGATGTTTCCGAATTTATCTAAATAAAAACTTTTTGCGTCCTAAAGATGCTAGTGCTTTTATCGCATTTGAAATAACTAGTTTCTTTAAAAGGTCGTCTGAAAACTCAATCGAAGTTTGCTTCTGATTCACAGTATAACGAAAGGTTGTGTGCAGTTAACGTTTAAAAAATCTTCAATCTCACAACTTGCGATAAATTAAAATGACCGGTGCCTTTTTTCTTTCTTTATATAGAAAGTGGGTGCAAACGAGTAAGCGCATCCGCAGCACCGAAGGAGCCGGAGGCGCACTGCCCGCCTTCAAGGAAGGAATAGGCTCGTTTTTTGATGGTTCCTAAGTCGTAACTATTCGGGAAAACCGCTGGCGACAGCTGATGCCACAAAGTGTAAGTGCATGGCAGAAATTTCATGTGAAACGCACTGTGGTAAAATTCCAACCGTCTAGATGGAGTTGGTTGAACTTGGAGTTCTGTCGCGATGTACGATGATGAAACTCACCGGCTGGGATCATTCCGAACAGTTCCTCAGAACATTCCCGTTTCCCCGTGTTAAATTCGGATCAAGCCGATCAGAGAGAGCTTGATCGCCAAAAGATTCCAACCGCTCTACGTTGGATGTGGTTAAATGGAAGAAGATAGTACTGGGGTGCCCAGACGGCCAATTTGGCCTTCCCCTCCTGGTGACCATGGAACTGAACGTTTGTTGCGTCGACGCCATGGATTCGATACGAATTACGTTAGCCCTAATCCAAGACTTTGTTCAACAAAGTTTCCATTTCAGACAAAAGTTTATTCCTGTACTGTACGATGTGTTTCCGAGAAATATTCGTACGGCCTGTACTGTCTGCATAGCAATATATGCTACTAAGTTTTAGTATGTCGTTGATATGCAAAAGGAACAGAGTAAAAGATAGCACACAGCCTTGAGAAACACCAGCATTCACGGGTTTGGAATTGGAGCATGCACCGTCAACAACAACCTTGGTGTTCCTGTTCGTGAGGAAGCTAGTGTTTATAACATAATTTAATTAAATAAACTTATTTGAAATATCTTAAGAGTATTATTAAACACGTTACATAAAACATGTTTTATGTGTGTTTAAATACTTTATTCTTGCCACAATACAATAATGTTTATTGTATTGTGGCAAGAATAAAGTATTAAAGTAAGCCTTAGACAATTGTTCAACTAATAGCAATAGTAACCACAGTATTCGGATGAATATTCCGCCATCTTTCGGTCATCAAACCAGAAAGATCAAACATGTTTGTTAATCTTCTGGTTTGATGTTTGATCAAACGTTGTTACGTCGGCTTACAGGGTCGGCTTGCTGCACTACGCGCAGGAGAGGTTGGCATTTAGAGAAAAAGATGGACGGTTATGATTCGCCCATGTGGAAACGGTTTTCTGATTACTACGCGCCTTCCCGTTGTTAAACCCGGTTATATGTTAAAATCGGTTTGTTAGTTTTTGCTCGCTCAATCTCTCGAACAAACGACAAAATTCCTAAAATCAGTGTATTGTTTCAGTATCGAACCATACGTCGTATTTGTTTGATAAAAAATGTTTATATTTAAGAAATAATACGCACTACTGTACGAAAGGGCATACTTTAGTCTATTTGTAAGCTAATATAAAAAAAAGTGAGTGCGTGCAATTCACACGGCAGAAGTAAAACTTCAGAAAAGTAGCCTACAAGAAAATGAGATAAATATATCAGGAGTATTAGGATAATTAAAAGGTTTATTATTTTTATAATATTTTTACCAAGTTAAAAAATTTTAATGCAAAATATTACATTTTATATTTTAAGATATATTATAACACATATTATTTTTTGCGACCTTTTTCACCTTATTTTCTTTTTTTCTGTCGATACTCACGACAATTTTCAGCTTTCGGCATTTTTGGAAAATATTTTGTTAAAATTAAAGATAAAATAATTAAATAATTTACTAATTTTATTAATTTAATTTTAGATAATTAAATAAATAAATATTATTGGTAAAATTAACACAGATGTGTTAAATAATTAACATAAATTAATTAACCAATGAATTTTAATACGCAAATCCATAAAAATAAAACACGTGCATTATACACCACATTGTTTATGAAATATTTTCCGAAGGCTTCGTTGTATGCAGGCGCAGAGACACGTGATAGCATACGTACGACTATCTCAATCTCTCGTACGCAAAATCCTATTTATAAATACTTTTGTCTCTTTTTACTTCGCTTTTTCGTTTCATCGAATTTTCGAATCACAACGGTGCTAAAGAAGTTTCACTTCAAAAATATTGCATAATTAAATAAACTCCATTGTAGAGTAGTTTTACCACTTCCAGCTTAAAGTTAGGAGTAAAAGATTTGTACTGAAGTGACTGCAAAAAACTGCCAAGACTTTTTCAAGAACGTTTAATAGCAACTAGATCAGATAACAGGAACGTTCAAAAGGCCACTTTAAACTCTACTAATTTAAACATTCTTACAATTTCACAGTGTCCTAAGCATTTTACTTAAAAAGTTCATGTAATTTTCCTATACAGAGAGGGCTTTTAATCTCACTTCCAGCTTAATCTTGAAGTAAGAAGTAAAAGATTTGTATTAAAGAGACTACAAAAGATTCAGTCAAGACTTTTCTAAGAACGTTTAATAGCAACTAGATCAGATTAGGGGACTTTCAAAAGGCCACTTTAAACTCTAATAATTTATACATTCTTACAATTTCTAAGTATCTTAAGCATTTTACTTTAAAAGTTAATGAAATTTCGCTGTTTATCAATAAAATCTTTTGATAACATGTCTACTAAATTGTATTCACTTCTAAATAGCAATTTATTTTTTTATATAAGAAATAAATGTTAATAATCCTTAACGATTGAACCTTGTGGCGACGTTCACTACAATCCGTGATACCATTGATGTTAAATTTACTGGATAATACCAGGAATATCTTGTGATCTCTTAAAGGCGATTAAATAAGTGTGATGATGTGTTGTAAAAATACAAATTCGACTGCTATGTCAAGTTATGGGATAACCGTCTCAAATATGAAAGATTAAACTTATCTAGAAAGAACGAACGAAGAACCGTCTAATACAGGAGATATCTGGAAATGCGCTTGCCATTCGGGTCACCGAATACTTACTAGTGGCTATTTTATCTAGTGATTACGTCAAATTCGCACGCACTTCGACTTTGTGGAATCAGCAAGTCTCTAGCAGTATTTCGTAACAGTTACGACTTAGGAAGAGCCGGTTCCTTAAAGGCCGGTAGCTCCTCTGGTGTTGCGGATGTTCAAGGGCTTCGGTGACCATCTACTTACCATCTGGTGAGCCTCATGCTCGTTGGCCCCTTTTTCTGTATAAAAAAAGGCTGTTGGTAACGATGATGTCTTCCTGGCCCTTCACACACTAATTTTCAACTGCACAGGGCATGTGTTAGTGCCGCGTGTGCACGCGCAAAGACATAGGCTCTCAGACGTACCGTCCCGTAATGTCAGAGACACGAGACAGTTACTTTACTTTTCTAGGTATTTTACTGGGTGGCAGGCTTCTTCTCTACCTAGAAGTCGTCTAAGTAGGTACCACACTAACGTATTTCTGCCGCTATGCAACAGTGCGACTACTGTAAGGTATACCGTTACAAACCGGAGCCAGTATAATTCCAGCCCTGTATAATCCTGAGGTATATCTTAGTTATCAAGGGTGACAACGCATCTGTCACTTCCTCAGCCACGTATCATCAGGTGGACTGTTAGCTCGTTTGTCAACTCAAAATATTGAAAAAACAAACACAACACTACCAGACCCGAAAACCAATATATTGTGGTTTGTACAAATTTTGGCTTCGGCTGAGATTCGACCCTTATCTCGGCTAGCGCTTTCTAGGAGAGGCGCATTCCCAACAGTCAACTTAAATACGCTAATGTATAGTAGCTATATTAAAAAGAGGTACATAATGCTAGTGTAAAGTTTTGATACAATACCGAGGTAACTCTGACCTCCGCGAAGTACAGTCAATAACAGGATCGTCTTTGAAAAGCACAAAGTAGATATTTTCAAGCGTAATGTTACATTTCTCAGTAAGGCTTTACTCTCAAATTACTTTTGTAACAGTAACTTCCTTATTCTATGACTAGCGAATACAGACTTCCTTTAGCGAATACAAGAACTACTTACGTATTTGTACAATATAGACTTTGATTAAATAAAATGCATATAATATGCTAAGCGTTGTAACTGGCATAAGGAATGGCATTAGTATAATTTCTGACGGATTGCTCCGCTGTACACTTTTCCCTGTATCGTTAGTGCGTCAGCAGATCCACCATACCGAAATAGTTATCAGTAGACCATAAACGTATTTGCTTATAAACTTATAACCACCGAGTATTCTTCGAAAATTATAACGATTAAATTGTTTAAAAATAAAATGTAGCCTCGATTACGAATCTTATTGGGAGAACTCCACTCTCCGTTAACTTTTATGATAATGGATTGGTTGTTGCTGGACCCCGTCTGGCATAATTTACGCACTCTTTCAAATTGTCCCCTGTCAAATTTAATACAGAAAACCTTTCTTAGTGATTGATGAAATTAGTCTGCTTTTTCATTCAGTCGTTTTTGAAACTATACTCGTTGTGTTCATCCTTGCCGTGTGACTTAATAATGCGTGCTAAGCATATCTAACTGGATCCAGGCTTCAGCTGGATTTCAACCGAAGACAAAAACTGTCAACAATTTTCGGATTTGTGTTGTGTTGTGTCCCGTGTTTCTAATATTGCATTTGAGGCTTCCTCCGATCTTATCGCATATGCGTTGCATCGAATACTGAAAAATAAAGACATGCGAGTGCCATTGTGTTTAAACGTTCACTTACACTATAATATTTCGTATCCGTGGTCGAAATCGTCAAAGACCTCATTATTTCAATTACTTGTAGATCTTTAGAATCTATAAATTCAGAAAAGTAACAAAAAGTACATATTGAACTTCTGTCTGAATATAACTTTTTGTGATTTTGTTATTAATTCCACTAAAATAGAAAGTTTCATTTAGTAGTATCTTCTTTATAAAATACAAATATTATGTACTCGTAAGTTTCGAAAAATCTCATCGTTTCAAGCTCTCCATGAAAGGTATCGAACTCAGTAGGTCTCCTGATTCGGAGGCAAATCTCTTAACCACTCGGCTTCAATAATTTATTAGTAGAATTGTAATTTAGAGCTCTAGTAATCAGGCCACTCACATTAATTTCATAGTACAAGCATGACCTGACTTCGAGTCTTGGTGCTGACACCACTAAAATTCTAAATAGCAATTCTAGTGTTGAATTTACTACTTACATGGTAATCAAAGAAAACATGGTGAGGCAACCTGCATGTGTGAGACATGACAATATTTTGAAAACACATGAAGTCCGCCAACCAGCACTAGAGCAACGTTCGCCACGTTCCTTCCTTCTCGGCAACAAAACCTTTAGGTATTAAAGAGGAGGCATTTATCCAGCCATGGCCATTTAAAGGCTAGTTGATTGATTGGGTAATGAAGTTGTTTTGAAGATGGTAGTAGTACATTATAGTCATAAGTTAATTCATACCGTTAAGTGACTATCATGTTGCGCTATAAGTTGTTTTAAAGGCGGTAGTTGTACGTTAGTCATCACTCATAAGTTACGTCATACCGTTAACTGATAATAAGCAATTTCTGAACAGATTCGTTCAACTTTCTACAGACTCATTAAAGCTGACGTATCCATTACCTAGGTAGAACCTTATAATCGCTTTACGAAAGATTGAATTAATATTTGCTTGTTTCTAGAAAACTGTCGTTAACTCTTATAATTTCTGTACATACTTTTAATGAATACTCCATAGGTAAAATTTTTCTGTCTTTAACTTTTCTTTTTAAAATCAAGTAAGTAGTCCACTGATGGATAAACCTTTCCCATAGGGAGAATTTGCCTTAATCGCCAATCTTGGCAGGTATAATAATATATAAGCAATAATATCTGTATAATGTCTTATATTAAAAGTGCTCAAATATATAAACGTTAGCATATTTTTTTTTACTCTGAACAATTTCAAATTAAGTCTAATTTATTTTTTATAGTTATTAAAATAAATTTAAATAAACAATGTACAAATTTTTCTCCTAAAACTTTAAGTATGACTTTTTTTTCTCACGTATCACATACTTCTACAACATTTAATCTAGCACTGTCGTCAGAATGGTTGTGATTCGCACCATGATTAAGATGATGGCGATAAATCACCATTACTCAACTTGGGACTTTCGTTGGGTTCTGTGACTACCTTCCGCAATTACACGCTAGATAGCACCAAAACAAGAAACCACATTTATACAAAAGAAATGAGCCCATACTCGACAGGGTTTCGTCGTGTGATCTCGAAACTAACTTCAGGGTCTATCGTCAAACCACCTCTATGATACCATATGTACAGTAATCACAACTATATGAATGTGCAAAATTTCTGCTTCATTGGACACCGTATAGTATTTCGTAATTGTAAAATTTAATACACTATCTTCCTGTGTCACTTCATATTCATGAAACTGCTAACAACACTTGGCAGTTGTTAGCTAGACCAGCATGAAAGATTTGTTCAGACACATCCATAAGCGCGGTCCCGTCCCCCTCACAGTAGTACACACACTGCTCCACATCACTCGCGAATACATTATCACAGTAATCTACCATCCCTTCTTCTTCTTCCCATAAGTGACGGACAGCTATCTCCGGAAGCAACCCGGCGACGCGCTTCGTCACTTGTATAAATCACGGAAAAGTGGGTTGCGCAATCCCGTTTGGCTGAATCGTGCCAATATGAAATCCATTATTTCCGCCCCCTCTTTGGATGAAAAGGCGTGTTTATATGTGTATTAAATAAAGGCTTGAAATTAATCTCTACGTAAACAACAATGTATGTTATATATTTTCATATATAATATATTTAATACATAAAAAAAACAGGGTAGTAAGAGAAACAAATCAGCAGAGCTCACTATCCACATTCATCTGCGGCATCAAATTATCCGTAATAAATTGGCTCGTTTAAAGGCGAGTCGGTAATTACGTTACATTATCCAGGGGTTGGGTATCTCGAGCGTGACTTGAAATTAGATTATTAACAAACATATTTTGTATTGCTTTTCTGTTTCTTCTGCTCTAATACAATAATACACAAACACAATACTAGTGGCCTGTAATTCTTTACACTATTCAGATATTAAAGGTACTTGCGATGCTTATACGATTATAGACTTAGTTTGAACTTGAAACTTATTTTTCGATCGCCTGCGTCCACCAAATGGTGCTCAGAGAAACCAGGGCCCCAGTGTGTAAAGGCCAAAGCGCACTTCGACCTACCGTTACAAATACTCGGTGCACCTATAATTGGACGGGGGTGCGAACTATCTCCAGTAGCAAACCCGACGAATCTTTTTTTTTATGGGAAAGGCGGCAAACGAGCTACCAAACAGCTTACCATCAGGTGAACCCAAGCGGAACATTAAACGAAACTCAGAACCCAAGCGGTTCACATGATGGTAAATGATTACCGTCGCTCACGTACATTTGCAATGCCAGAGGTGCTGCAGGTGCGTTGCCGGCCTTAAAGGGTATTAGAAAGATAGAAGGGAGGATGAGGGGGAGGATGGGGAGAACGAGTGGGAGGGTCTGGGGAAAACTTTTTACCAAAAACCAATAATCTGGGTTGTGTACAAATCTGAACTCAGTTTTTTAGCCGGCATAGTCAAAAAGAGGTTTGAATCTTTTCGAACCATCCCTATTTTTGACTATGGAAGTCGAAGAATGCGTCGTACAACAAATATGCGAAAAAGCTTTCAATATTATGATCGAAAGATTCGCCGTCATCGTCGGGCTTGACAGACAGATAGGCGATTGTAATTATAAAAAAAAGCTGCTGTCCATCACCGGTAAGGATAATTTTGCTCTGGCATATTTTAAACTGTTATTCCGCCACCTGTTGGAAGCCATTAGGCAATTCAGGTATTTTCTAATCGAAGTTCATGACCCCCTAAGAATACGTAGCAGTGGCAGGATCGCTCGCACTGACGTCCGGGAGATGATGGAAATAATGTCCGATAAGTTAGGATCTTGGGTTGTTACTTACACTACTAGTGTATGGTTTCAACGATCAGCATCGCATCTCCTCAGTCAAAATCTCAGCTCCAGCGAAAATAACTGCACTGCTTTCGGTTGTCAACTTGGCTCAACCAATCGACAGATCTCTGGCGAACAGATGGAACATATGGTGGAGACATTATTCCACTCTATCGCATTTTCAATACAGTTTGTATTAAATTTGCATACGTCTCGCATCATAGATTAAGAGATCCTTTTTATTAGTTGCCGATATGATGACGCTACAGTAGGAGACTGCAGCTTCATCTCACGCCTTGCTTCCATGAGTTTTAAAGTGTGATCGGCGAGATTAGCGACCTGATATTTATATTTCCCTCTATCAACCGGTGACACCACCCGGTATTAAATACAGATGTTAGACAGCCATGATCAAATAGGGTTGGCGCTATTCGTTACTTCCGACTGTCACACGGATAGTATTTCAATTTATATTACAATTGAATTCCTCCTGTAGTTTTCGTAATTGTACTCGACCATTTGCGTAATTGTACTCGACTCATTAATTAAAACTGATACTTCATGCATCCTACAAAATTCTTGATTTCAACTGGACATGGTCGATACTTAGGGGAAAACTTGCTCATAGTGCATACTATGTATTTTTACAGGTGGGAGAGCTTAGTGTCGGCTTTTGTTAGTGCTCGAATGGGCCGGCTCGACGAGCTCGGCTCGGTAGTACCACGGCCTCGCTGAATACCGGGGTGAAGCAGAAGCACCATGGGCTTTAAAAATATGTATATAACATATAAAATAATTAAAATACTTTGTTTAATTGGAAATTATATAACAATTATAAATATATTTAAAACTGTAGTGTACCTATGTTCTTTTGAAATTATATACAAATCATTGAAAATAAATATCTTTGGGCATACCATATTCCGGGGGCCTTAGGAGGCTTAGAAGCCGTGGCTGTTCTCCCACGGTAAACTAAGAGGAACGCTCAGTGGTGGGGTAAAATTATTGACGTAGTATTAGTAATTCAAATTATATTATTTGTGATTTACGCATATTATTTTGTCGCATATCAATAATACTTTGTTTTGTTACAATTTTAAATAAAAAATAACTTAAACAAATCTTTAACAAGTTATTGTACTGCACTGTATTTTATTTTTATTTGTGCGCACATTTGCGGGAAAATCCTAGCTCTAGAATTGTATTTGCAATTCTATTCGCTGTAGTTACATCGGTCTCTTCCAATCTCGTTTTTATTATGTTTCCTCTCTTTATCTTGTTACTCATTTAACGCCAATCTGTGCAGTGGAAAAGCTTTTTGCTTGAATTGATTGAAACCTAATTCGTTTACGGTCCGATATTTTGTTGCTCATGTTTTCTTAAAGCACATTTATTGAGATACTTGTATAAACCTGTACTAAATAAAACAGGATTCATTGTTCTCGTTAACTACTTGTGTTGTTGAACAGAAATTGGGCGCCAATCAATTTTATATTTATTACTTTTATTTAATTCAACACATACAATGCGAGTTCGGGATACCACATATAATATATAAAATCCATTTTGAAGGATAACGAAACAATATTTAGATTTATTCATAGATATGTCATTCATTCTTTTTACGAATATGCAATCCAAACTTATACCTTTTTTTTATTATTACCATCTTGTACTATTTGTATATAAAATTTTGTTTAACGTTGTGAACTGTAAATGAAACTTCTTGTAAACTGTCTTTATTCTTTTCATACACATTTTTTCGTTTTTCTAAGTCAACTCTAAGTTCGGCCATTCTAAAATTAAATGTTTTACAAATTCACTTACTACTAATTACAAAAACATGCTGGACTATTATTGCATTTAAATATATTTAAGTAATATAGGAAAATACATTATGCCCGGTCAACACTTGCAACACGGTTGGTACCAACGTTGGGCAAAAAAAGTTTTGTGCTTTCTGCTGTTTCGCCCGCCCTATGTAATATCTTTTATTTTACATTTCAATTGTTCTGTTTCTAATTTCCCTTTTCACGTATGAAATGGACAGTTGTCATGACACGATTTTGTTTTCATATATAGGCCTGCCAGGGCGTGGAGTGCTTCTAGGTTTCTTAATAGTGATACGATAGTCAGTTCTTCCTTCAGTGAACCAGCTCGGTTACTTCCAGGAATTCATACAGTTCAGCTTGAAAGACGGAACAGTATTTCTCCAGAATGAACTTTTTTGCCCTTATGTCCCTACCGTAGTTCCAGTATGATAAGGCCGCACCAACTCTGCCGTCTATATTGCCACCATCAGTATATATCTGAGGCCTAACTTCTCTTCCTCTCTCTCTCTCTCTCTTTCTCGCTCTCACTCTCTCACTCTCTCTGTCTCTTATATAAGTATTTAAAGCCATAGTTACACGAAGTTGACATCAACCTCTTTCGACGGATCAGAAGCATGAATAAAGCATATCTTTTTCTCTATAGTTTTGTCTCTAGACTTGCACCGTTCGATTTCGTATAATTTTGCTGCTTCTTGGACTTGGTCCTAGGGGAGAAGTTCAGATAGAATTATAGCAGTATTCAGGGAACCAATAGCGGCTTATCTTCTGTGAAAAATCTCTGCACGGTTAATAGTAATTGGCAAAGATCAATCTGTTCTGGACAGTTAGTTGTAGTGTAGATGTTAAACACACCACCGGCCGCATACATCGCCACGGGCTCGACTACGGCGACGTAGGTTGTTCTGGTTATATCAACGGGGTGCACCGTGTGTATTTCAGGTTCATGTTTTGGGAAAACATTGGCATATTAGCACACCCGTGTACATTATGAAGTTGCTTTCAATGCAAACAACATTTAGGGTACAACAAACTTATTACATACGAGAAACATTCTTATTAGGTATGAGCGTTCACTACTAAAGCAATAACAACTTTTGTAATTAAACTTAGTTTTGTTACATGTAGTTAAACATACTTTTGAACTACGTAACAGTAGATTAGTAAATACGAAAAATGATTATGCTCAGGTAACGAATGAGGTAAATAAGTACACATGCGAGGTTTTATCGCTAAATAAAACTAAGTACGGTACACACTAATGAGATATTTGTCTGGGGCTAATGAGGTTAAGATGGTGAAACATGACCTATATATATATACATATGGTTTATAACGTTAGGTAACGGGTTCGGTTCTTTCGGAACAAGTATTTAAAAGGAATACTAATAATTATTTTGGGTCTGCATATGTAAAACTGCGATCACCAACCCTTATGCTTACTAAACATGTCGATTGCGACAAATGATTGTTTTTTTTTTATTGCGCTACGTCACTGTTCATAGGAACAGTGACGTAGCGCAAACTATCACAATAGTACTCGTAGCTGCACCACTGATGCGGCTGTGATGGGGGCCGCGAGAAGGGTCGCTGTTACAAACCATTGACTAGATTCGCCGCTGAGAACCGTGGGGCAGGTGCTTTCAAGTGCTTGCCTTCCCTCGTAATAGCCTCTGGGGACCAACTTGGATGAGTACGTTTCCTTTGTGGGATTGGTGGATGTGTCTCCGTGTTCGACCCTTGCGTCTGAGGAAAGTGTCCTCTACCGATGAAGGAATACGTAGGGTTGTTTTTGCACAAAATTTAATTTTGGGATGGTTTCGAACCTAGCATATTCATGGCTTATTAGTCAGTTACTTCTAATCACTAAGCCACGCGGTCGTTACGCGGGTGTAAGCTTTAAACTAGCAGTGAAGAAAAAACACACAGGAGCCCAGTTAATCCAGCAGCCTGTAATAAATGTTTTTAAAAAAAACATGTTAGCTATTGTTTTCATAAAATTAAAACTTCTAAATTGTATCGCCCTCGTCAGATGCTTTTTCTATATTCTCATTATTTTAATAGAATGGAACTTGAGCACAACAGATTACATAAGGGTGCATCAAAATAGGGCTACCAGTAATACATTTTTTGTAAGTTTTACCTCAAGAACATCAAGAATTTTATTATTGCACAAAAAAATGGTATTATTTAATTTACGTAATTAATTTCAAAATATTATACTATCTGGTTAACTAGCAGCTAAACAGTTACCGAAAATTTAGAATATAGTAGTCGCGCGCGCAATATAAATAGAAGGGCGCTCAGCCCCTTTAACCTAAATCAAATATTAAAAAATAGAATTTATTCCTCGATATAAGAAACAAAAATTTTCGGGAGACAGGCGTGACTGCCATATTATTATTAATATATTTTTTTAAAGACGACTAGCAATACTATTAATATTACTAATATTCCTGCCAACCATTTCATCTAAGCATTACAGCTTGTATCTGGAGTAGTTCAAGACAATAGTCGAATGGCAGGCTCGAACCTGCGACATCATGTGTTAGTTTCGGAGTGCGCACCTAAACCCATTTGGCTATTGGCACTTCAAGCGTGTTTATATGTATTATTAATATATGTAGAACAGTAAAAATAATTAAAGATAAAAAATAGTATTAGAATTGTTTAGATTACTATTGTTTATTTCAGGGGGGCAGAGAACGGATAAAAACTATTAGCTAGTGTAACGTCTTTATAAAGACTTGTATATCGGTCCGGTTCAAAATGACTTAGGTGTTAATATAACATTACACACGGTCGCGTATTCAGGTAGTCTAGTCTCTAGTAATAATGTTGGACATTGGTTCACGTCGTCCGCTACGAAGAGACGTGACCGTGATACTAAAACATACATAGGTACGACGAAAAAGTGTCGGATATTAGTATTACGAACGTGTTAATATTCTTTATATTGCAACAGCGGTGTTGGCCTTGTTAACACTCTCTGGGGAAATTATTTTTTTTTATTTCAGTTGTAAGACACCCTGTCTTTATGTTTATATAGCTACTTTTGTTTTCATGCTCGTGTTATTAAAATGTATTAAATGTTGAAATGAGTGTTAAATTTAAATAATTAATATCTAATTGAATAATTAATTAGATCAAAGATTTCAATTTATTTAAGAAGGCTTTGCCCCAGCGTTGGGATATTTTTAGGGTGCTACAATTTTTATTTGTTAAGTTAAAATTTTTAGTCTTTTATTCGTTGAGTACTTTTTTTCTCTTGAAATAGGATTATATTATTATAATATATATGGTAACATTATATTCTCCTACAAAAGTTAGTTATACTCATATTATAGTAAAAGATCGTGGTAGCGTGAGTGGGCTAGCTACGCACCCCCGTCCGACTTTGAATGAAGTGCGCTGGAATCTCCGGTCCATAGTGCGTTTTTATATTTACACCCTAAGGCATGCCAATACCTTCGATGATAGATGTCCTTAAAGGTGTGTAAAACATATGTTTTAGTACCCAGAGCTTATATTGCACGGCCTAGACCAATATTTTTCACTTCACTAGGTATTCATCCAACTCTAGCCTTAGTCTAGTCTGTAGTAAGACTGTAAAGCGCTATGACTGTTGAGCCACGGGTCCCGGGTCTGGTTGTGTCGTATCGCAGTCCGTCTCTCTGTCTCTACGTCCGACTCTTTGTTCGATCTAATGTGTGCGTGAGTGAGAGTTGTTGTATTCACGTGTTCATTTGAGCCACAACAAAATATATCATAAACAGTTTATAAGTGCTAGTTGACACGGTGGTCGAAATTGGCCAGTAGGACATCCTCATCGTCATAAATCTTTAGTTATAACTGAATAAAGATTGATGCGAGTGTACGCGATGCGATCGTAAGCAGATATTGCGTAAAGAATCTCTTCGATAGCATTAGATAGAAGTTGTTTGCAGTTGCCATGGGCTGAACTGGCCACTTACCATCAGGTGGACTTTTAGCTCGTTTGCCCCCAGTAAAAAAAATATAATTCTTAGTAAGAGGGTATCGATTAAGAAATACTAATATTTTACGTTTTATCGAAGAAATTATTTGTGTTGCTCAGTCTGATTGTTATTGTTTGTTATTCGCCTACCCTGTCTAGACGAATGACAATAAAACCTGTTAGTGAAAAAGTAATTATCCAGACGCCTTTGGCATTATTTTGCTAGTTTATTGGCAATCGTGAAGATATACAATTCTCGTAGTAATAGGATCCACAATCCAATTATTCGGATTTCGGTATTTTATACATTTTACGAAAATGTAGCTGCAAAATATCACGCAATATACTCTCGTCTTTCCAGGCGTTGGATGAAGACAAATTTTAGATTGTAAGCTAAGGCCTGGGCAAACGTGGTTACTTGACCTTAGTGTTACGTACATTTACTTATTTATCGCCTTCGCCATCAGCCTCACTAAGTCCACCGTTGAACGTGAGCGTTTCCAAACATGTCCCGCTGGCGTACATTACTTAAAACATATTTCCATCACTAATCTATGACATGTTCGGGAAGATCTTACGTTCTTAGTCGATTGCCAGAATATTGTACGTCCTTCGGCGGAATGTAAAGTTTCTCTTTTATTACGAAACGAGTTTTAACTTTATTTTGGGTTTAAACCCGGTCTATTTAGAAACAAGACATGATAGAATGTCAACATAGTCCTAAGTTTGATTCGTTTTGTTATAAGTTAATACGATTGGGATGCCACGAACCGACCGATTAAATTCAATGGATAAATCACAGGTAAAATGCAAATTTTTTTTTTTGGAATCTGGTAGCAGCGACATGTCACGTGATCTAGATATTAACTACAATCTGTTATTTCGTTCAATCAGTAATACTTTTGGTTTTGGAAACCTGGGTATAGCGAATATTTGTAATATCTTTAAAATTATTAATTACTCTCCATATCTTTTACATACTTACTTTTATTTACTTAGTCCAATCCACTAGATATTGATGTTACGAGGTTCACTTTGTGGTTATATGCTTTTTGGGTAGACTATGCTCCACTACCCCTTTCATAATAATTTTAATAATTCCCAAGATTGGGTACGTGGCTTTAATTTTATTTAATATTAGTTTGAAACATCAATCACAATTCACAGACACGAATAATATCACTTTTCTTCATACAATTTAAATACAAAGAGACGTACGTAAGCTCCGTGAAAAGTTATCAAATATATAATATGCATTAAATAAATATTATCTATATGATAATAAATAATAAGTCATGTACAGGTATATAACTACAGAATTACAATTACTGCAGGGCGGTACATTGGTGCACGAATTTACTTTACTAAATCTTACAATTATTATTGATAAATTAGATTTTACTTGTACTTTATCAGCCTCTTAATGTCTGCTGCTGGTTATAGCCCTTTTCTTGAATAATGATCTTCAACAAAAGCCGGCATTCCATCCACGGAAGTTCTTCTTCAGCACGCTGGGCGTGTTATCTCGGCCCATTGCGGCCGACATGCTGCTCCGCGTCACTAGACTAGGGTATTTATGATTTGTGTTTTTCAGCCATCAGTCGGTGGAGAACGGTCACCCTTATTCGTAACCTTCGTTCGGGTGCACCGTGTGCTGGTTTCTCCCATTCGGGAAAAAAATTGATTCTCCCTTACACCCTTTGTTTTATTTATCGTCTTCTTATTATAGTTTTAAATGAAAACTGTTCATTGCACTGACTGCTGTGATATAAATTTTCGTAAATATTTTTGTTGTGTTTAATTTTGAATATGGACAGCAGTGGACTTATTTATTTAAGAGACTAAGATCTTACCACGAATTGTACGGTGAATAATAAACAGTTATACAAAAACTTCGTCAACTCTTAATTCAAGTAAGCTCTAATATCAAAGAAGGCTGTTCTCATTAAAAACATAAAGGTCATTGTTATTATTTATTGTCACATCTAGCAGAACGAACGAAGAGGGCGAAGTAAGCTTTCCCTTAGAGTGGTATCTGGTAATCATAAAGAACCATTCTGTGATGAAAATGGAAGCACCAAAGACCATATTTAATGTCGTCGTATTTGTTTTAGCATAAAATCTCGATGGAATAGGATACTCAAGCCTTTAACTAGATATTTTCTCGTTTATTTTTAAAACCGAGACGAGGACGGTAAAATATCATGAATCATGAGAGTCTTTAAACCTTTTAAACGTTACCATATTTTTCACGATTACAACGCGTCTAAAATCTGGAAAGGTTAACGACCAAGCTTTGGGAACTAACTTATCTATCTTATTTTGATATTTTGTTAGCGGCTGTCAATCTGCTACATTTTTTTCTTTGTAAAATTGTAACCTAAACGTTACATTTTAACATTAAAATATTATTCTTTATTAATATTATTCTTCCTTGAGATATATATCTCAAAGAAGGAAAGAAAGAAAGAAATACTTTATTTATATTATATTTTTAATCTGAATGATAAAATTCTGTCCTTCATTTGCTTAGCCTATCTGCGTCCAATACTGGACACGTAAAAACACAAGAGAAAGAAAACTGATTCATAAATAAACTAATACGCCTTACATGTAAGATCTCCACTCGCACTAAGCAAAATACTCAAACTTAAATCAAGGATACACAATGCAATTTATTAAAAATTTGAGTATTAAAAATATTAATTTATTTTAATCAAAAAGCTATTTTAAGTCTGTTAAATAATTACTAGAAACGAATTATAGTGGCGATCTTAGAATTTTTCCAGGTTTTACGACACGCACCAGCTGCTCGGCGATTAGATAAGCGGAAAAATCCATCCGAATTTGCCGAAACCCAATCCCTGACTAGTGATGGGGATCTCTAGTGCGATGGTGCCGGGCCTGTACTCACCCACTCGCTTGCCCATCGTCGTGAGTGTGAGTAAACATTAAAAGCAATACATTCTGACTTTTGCTGGTGCTTTCTTGCAGAGCCCTATGATCAGCAGTGTTCTTAAATTGGTTGGTGGTGAAAAAGAAATTTACTTAATAGTATTTCAGTTAACTGCCGAATTGTTGAGTCATGGATGAAACTGATGAAAGTATATGGGATGTGCAAGCAGGATTTCGAAAGGGGATGGAATGCACGGATCAGGTATTCTCCTTAAGGGGCATAGTTGAAAAGTATTTGACTAAGAACCAAAAAGTCTATTGCGCTTTCATAGATTTGGAGAAGGCCTATGACGAAGTAATGAGGGATGAATTGTGGTCGACACTATCTTTGCATGGCGAGCACTGAAATCCCTATATAAGGGTTCCCGAGCTTGTATCAGAATTAACGGGGCGTACACGGATTGGTTTGATATCCATAAAGTTGTTAGACAGGGCTGTGTAGCATCTCCATGGCTGTTCAATTTATTCTTGGATATTTGTTTGACAGATTTGAAGGAAAGTGATTGTAGACTAAGAATGAATGAGTTGCCTGTTAAATGTTTGCTCTACGTCGACGATCAAGTCTTACTTGCGTCATCGGCTGAGGAAGTGCAGGCAATGGTGACAATAATGAATGGGGCACTGGAAAGAGAGGGAATGACAGTAAACGTTAATAAGACAAAGGTTATGGTGTTTGAAAGAGAGGAAAGGACGACGGAAGTATGTATCAAGATTAGGGAAGATAGTTTAGAGCAAGTGAATGACTTTGTTTACTTGGGAACAATGTTTACGAGAGGTGGAAGGAACGAATATGACATTGAAAGGAGAGCGATGGCAGGTAATATGGTGAATGGGGCATTGCATACATTTATGAACAGCCAGACGATATCTCACAAAGCTCGTTTGGCTCTGCATAGAGGGGTATTGGTACCAACACTAACATATGAAAACGAAAGTTGGGTATGGCAGAAGAAGCATGAAAGCAGGACAAATGCAGTAAAAATGAGAGCGTTAAGAAGTATGATTGATGTGAAGATAACTGACAGGGTTCGAAATAATGTGGTCAGAGAGTGTTGTGGCGTGAAAGACGATGTAGTGACACGAATTGAGAAAGGGATGCTGAGCTGGTTTGGACATGTGGAGGGGATGAATGAAAGTAGGTTGACGAAACAAATATATGAGGCGAGTGTAAATGGTAGAGTCGGGCGAGGAAGACATAGGCGAACATTTCACGATCAAATAAGAGACGTTCTGAAAAAAGGCCAGGTCAAGAGAACTCTAAACCAACGAGTATGCATGCGAAGATTGGTGAAAGTGGGAGAAGCGAAAGACGTATGTCAGGACCGTAGCAAGTGGAAGAAGATTGTCTCTGCCTACCCCATTGGGAACAAGGCGTGAATAGATACATACATACCGAATTGTTAAACGTAACTCTTTATTGAATACGACCCGATAGTTCGGGTTCGAATCAAGCTTAGAGCAAACATTTGTATGATGAACATAAATATTTGTAACAGAGTCTTGGATATATGATTAATTGTCTATGTAGGTATACGTATATCTATGTTATCACTATCCTATTACCAAGACACGGGGAATCCTTGTAAGGGACTGGATGATTGTTCAATATATCATTATTTAAATAATAAAAAAAAAGGAAATCATTATAATTAAAAACGGAATACCATTATTTGGGAAGTAACAAATCAACACTACTCGAAGTTTATGAAACAGGCCCTTAATTCTTGTCGTGTTGAAACAATAGAAATTCTATTGTTTTGACCCGAAAGAATTAAAGGCCTCCTTCACAAACTTGAAGTAGAAACCGAGGCAACGAGAGCGCAATTTGCTTTTGACGAGTAAATGAGGCAAGACAGACAGTTTACGTTACTAATAACGACTATTTGAATAAATTGATTCAATTATTTCTAGACTTTTCAGTTAACCATAAAGTTAATGATCAAAACCGAGAATCTTAAAGGTAGATTGGCTAAAACTAGATACTCTTTTTTGTATAAATACATAAAAATTTAAAATAACATCCCTTAAGATATAGGGCACCAAACAGACATAATATTTAAGAAACTTGTTAAAGAAAGTATATTTAAAAAGGCTTGTTATGGTTCATACTAAAAAATGATGAGCACAAAGATGAGCAGAAATAGCTCTTCATCTGCATTTTCAAGTCAAAGACAGACAGATGCTCGTTAAAATTGACATTTCAAAAGTTCTTGATATACATTTTACATTATTTTGATTTATTATAACTGACATAGTATTGATTTTATTATAAATTATAAATGATATTGTAACATAGCGTTTAAAAAAATTATATTTCTGAGTTTCTTGCCTGTTCTTCTCTGTGAAGGTCTTGTTTTGTGCCCCAGAGTAGATTGCATGACTCATAAGAACTTTAAACAAAACTAAATTGAATAAAAAAGTGTTCAACTTGACTTTTTTTTTTGCTTGTGAAACTGTAACATCTTTTCACGTATCACAACAAAACAATTTCTATTCTTACAACACGAATTATAGTTGCTGGTTAACGTTAATTAACAGTTATTTTATACACTTGCTAGAAGGTAGGTTAATACCTTTATAATTTAAAAATAACCTTGGTGAAAAGAAAAAGTATTTTAATGATAGCTAGTTAATTCAAAATACCCAATTAAATTTGAAAAAAAAATTTCAGCCAATTACTTTAAAAAGAACTGTAGCTGAAAATACGCATTAAAATACAACGAAAATAAGTTATTTTATTTAAAGTAAAGCAAGTAACACAAAATGTTTCACTAATTGGAAATCAAACAATGTTTTGTTTTGAGATATAAAAATTCTTAACTTTTCTTCTTAACTCCTGCGAAAATAATATTGTAATTTTTTTTAAGAACTTGCATTTTAAGTATTGAATTGCAACAGTCGGCGGTTCTTTAAGAAGTGTCGCTGGTTTGTTGCAAATTTTTTTTTTTACTAATTTTATTTTTGCTTAAAAAATTTTCCGGTTGCATCCATTATCGGTACTGATGTTCCTGTTTACTTCATCGTGCGAGGAAACTTCGGGCGTAGTTTTCATCATTCGTAATAAACACATCGATATATATTAATAAACATAGTCGACAACCCGCTAGCATTGTAAGTAATGACCTTGCCTTCAAATGGATTGCCGGTAGGAACTACGGCCAGTATCGATCAATTGCACGATGAATATAAATGTTTGTTAGGTTGTTAATCACTTATAGCTCTAACCTTAAACATATATACGATTATTAACTCACTGAACTCTACACCCAATAATGGGGTGATCAGAGATCTAGACAGATAAACCCAGAGCTTATTTCGAACAACTTGACAGGTGCCAAGATCTTCGCTGTCTTAGTGTCCAAGCGAGACCGAATATAGGAGATAGAATTCGAGTCTCCTCATTCGGAGGCTAATCCCCTAACCGCTCGGCTGACTATAAACAAGGAGCTAAAATAAACTTAACGCGCGATCGAGCAAAAATTGTCTCTACCTTAATCGCTGACTTGTAGCACAATAGATAAAAGTTTAAGCGCTTCCGGCCCATTCTCCAGGTCCACAAAATAACAAATGTCCGTCGGATACTTCCGAATGATTGAACATTATTCTCATGTTGCAATACTAAAGAACATTTCCTTATTTAAAAGACGTAACCGAGATTGTACTCTTCGTAGAACAAAACTGTGAAAGTAAAATGATGATGATTATGATGGACCCCGGCCGATTTCGACCATGGTGACAACTTTCAAATACTATCGGGCAGTTATCAGAGGCACTCACTCGTTTTTACCTTCCCATATGCGATAAGACCAGAGGAAGAGACACCTGCAGTATCAGAGACACGGGATACAGCGAAACATTTCCATACCCGATGTAACGCTTATGCGATAAGATCGGAGATAGGTTCAGATGTGATGTCACAGACACGGGACGCGTACAACACTAACAGACCTGAAAACCAATAATTTGTGTTTTGCACAAATACTGGCTTCGGCTGGGTGTGAACCCAGGATTCATGGCTTAGTAGTCAGGTACGCTAGGCTCTAAGCCAGGCGGTAGTCAAGTAAAATAATAGTAACAAAAATTATAACGATTGATATAATGGCAAACAATTTCAGATGTTTTAAGTTACGTTTTTCGAAATCGTGGCGAGAGTGAATTGTACATTATAAGATCACAGTAGGAATTTATTTCCTATGAGTGAATGTAACGACAGTGAACCTTCTTTATACCCGACATTTTGTCGGCGTAACACATTTGTTATTATGTGATGCACGTTTGAAGCCGATAATATATAACTATCTATATAACATCTTTATCTCCAAAGTTCAACCTCACCTGCACGCGATGTGTGTCTCTGCCAACCAACTGATGTAGGAACATGCATTCGAATAGGCCGGGAAAAAAAAGGACAATGTCTTTAGTGTCGGTGCAACCCGATGCTGCTGTCCCGGACAGCGTGGGCTAATCTTCCATTCAAGCAAGTCAGTTTTTGTTGGCGCTATCCTGCAGCGAATTTACACAGGCTATTAAAAAAGAAACAAAGAACAGAAGTCATTTTTTTAGAGAAACTGTTTAAATGTGTGAAATCGACGTCTTGAAATATCGATAAAACGTTTCGTATTTTACTCCTTAAGTGTTATAAATTTTAGCAATTTTTTAAGAGGCAATTTTTATTTGTAAACGCTGATAATTTATAACTGAAATGTTACATTTGTTATATTTCTTGGAGAGGCGAAAGGTGGTTGGAGGTTGGCGGAGGCTTAATAGATTCGTGCCAAATAAAAGTCCATAATGTTGTATCCATAATAAAATTCTCTTCGGACCGTCAGGTTTTCGATCACGGGGAATTTTCAATCTTCCAGGAAGTTCGTGCGGGATCGCTGATAAGTCTACGAGAAATTCAAACCGAACGAGTGTTTTTTTTTATTGGATTCGGTTGAAAAATTAGCTAACAGTCCACCTCATATTTCGTGGCCACTGCAGCCCGTGGACATCTGCAAATAACTTCCATCGAAGAAGGTCACAGATGCGTTGTCATCCCTGAGGAGCAAGGTGGAATGTCTTACAGCCTCGTACTGGCTCTCTTACTTAGAAATTATACCTTTCAAACCGGAACACGGTTTGAAAGGTATAATTTCATTAATTGCACTGCAGTTTAGAGGCAAAAATAGATAAGAGTGTGTTACCTAACCAGACATCTCCTAAGCAGAGAAGGATTTCTACCACCTGTCAAAACCGGTACGAAGAAAATTAGGCAGTGATGTAGATTATGCCTTGAAATCGTATATTGGATACATTTATCTCAATTAAGATTAACATGTGATCATGCGACCGAAACCGCGGCTAGCCTCTAGTCATTAATAAATATCTAATATGAATATCAAAGAGCTCCGGAAAGCATTTACTTTAAGCTCTTCGTTACCGGAATTTTGTAAAAACCGCTCCCGGAGATTGTTGCGCGGTGATGTAAAACTAATATTGCAATACAAAAAGTTTTGACTCGCTGCTCTGGAACTCTGACACGAGCCCGCATAGAACTTTTCCTTTAGCGATGCTTTTAGTTTTAGTTAAATTGTTTGTTTGTAGAATGTATGAGTTGGGTTAATGCGTATCAAACTATTTTCACAAATGAAGAATTTTTCTTAATTTTATAAGTAAACCGCCGCTGAGTTCATAAAAACTTAAGATTCGAGTCTGTCAGTGCCCACAGCTGGACAACGGCCTCCTCAAATATCTGAGAGGGTTTTTGGAGCCCGGAATGGATGCTGCTCCGGTTGCGATGCAGTTTCACGTATCCTCGAAATTAATTTTTTTTTATCTTATTTCTCAGGCATGCAGGTTTGCACACGATTTTTTCCTTAACCGCGGAGCACGCGGTAAATACAGCACTTAAAATTGCTATTAACAAGTTTTTAGTGGTACCGTCACCGGGGATCGAACCCAGGATCGAGCGAGTACCCTGACCACTAGGCCACTGTCCGGCTCGACCGGTGTAGTACCACGGCCTCGCAGAATACCGGCATGAAGTAGAGGCATCTTGTGCTTCAAGAAGATAAGAAGCGGGGTGGCCGCTTTAAGTTGGCTTCGCAATCGCTTGCAGGGTGCAATGTGTTTGCTTCCGAAGGAAAAAGGTTAGTCGCCTCCTACGACTCGGGACTGGCAGCTTACGCCCCTACCTCACGGCACTATTATTACTTTACGTATACTCCATAGCCATGTGGTGGCAGCGCAATAAAATCTACCGTTCTCTTTCTTAGAAAGTAAATCCGGCAACTTGGCTCGCAACCCGTGACGTTCTCTCTCCCGGAGACGGGTAAAGTTGGTTGCGGAAGCCCGTTTGGCTACGATTACAAATCTGTTATCTTTCATTTTCATTTCATTCAGAATAACGGCGAAGGTCTTTAATGATTCTGGAAGCGTATTCAATCCCTCCCCGTATGATATATTATATTCCAACGCTGAAATCCTTTAAACGCACACCCGTACGCCAAAAATATATTTTATTACAGTTACGTTTCCTTTAACCGCAGTAATTTATGTCCAAAAATGGATAAAAAAAACGTGAAATGTGACTTAGAAAGGGACTACAACATTTGTTCTCTTATTTTTATTTTTAGGCAATAATTTACGAAGAATTTATAGGAATAAAATTCAAGAAATTAAAATATTTTCAATAATAAACGTATCAATATTATTTTAAAACGATTTTATAGTAAGTAGTGACTTTCGAGCACAATTACTTACTACATTACTTCCCTTCATATGTAATAACAAAATAATTTATGCTATTTTAACCAAACATTTTATAGTACATTACTAGGGCACCGGAAATGAAGAGTACAAAAGACTACAATTATTGCCTTTGGCCTACGAATAACTAGGCGTAATAACATACACGAGCTTCACAGTTCCCGCTAACGTTAAGATTTCTGAACATAGGCGTCTTCATTTTAGAGGATTTGCTATAATCGTCACGCTAGGCACGAGGGTTGGTGATTGCAGTACCAGGCAGTTCGAAACTTGCTGCTGATAATTTATGTCTGGAATATTTGAGTTGAGTATACAGTCATCTTACAGAAACTATTAGAAATATTTTCTGCCATTTCCCTTTGTCGGTCTCACTACGACACCCACTTCATAAGATAGGACGGCAGATTTTCTGAAGCCGATTACATATGCCACAACACCGCTCGGGCGCTCAAATATACCTTGCAATTTTGTATGGGTTTTATTTTATTATGTTGTTTATCGTAGAGCATTGTTCAGTTGCTTCTGCGATAATGTTTCCTTTTTTTTTGTTTTATTAAACAATTTAATAACACAGAGAAAGATACAAAATTTAGAAAACAAAATCTTGACACAAAAAAAACATTATATAAAGCGCAGTTTTGAATTTTACAGTGTATGATATGCATGTAGCTTTCACACAAGGCTAGCCGGTATCGCGAGGGCCTGGATACGATTGACATTTTTTAAATGCACCTACAAGTCTATTACAATTTATATATATATATATACATATTGCACGCATTATGCCTTTATAATTAATAAGTTTTCCGTAACATCGTAACTGAGCGTGATTAAACTTTTTTTTAATTTCTCTCTTAGCTTCGTGCATTGTTTTTGTTTTTATATTACAAATTTAATTAACTACGTTGTATACTCAAAACGGTGAGCGAAGGAAGTGTTTACGTGGTATTGGTAGACGTTACGTATTAACATTATATGTATAAAATGAATAGGAAAGAAATAGCAACAAAGAGGAAAGAGAACTGCTACTGGTTTTCCATCGCAGGGTACTCGTTAAAAATTTGTGGTCGAATAAAAAGCAGGACAAGTGAAATTTATGTTTATTACGTCAAAGAATATTTTTTTTTATTTCATTTCATTGAATACAAAGCGCGCCAACCCGCTTGCAAGGTGGTGAATATGGGCAAATTTCAGGAAATGCATGTGGGCTTTAGCTGACGATTTCGAGTACAAAGCGATCGTTCATCAAGTTGAATCGGTAAGGAATATTATAGCAAGATAGAATTTTATTGACAGGTTTTCAATAAAACCCGAATCGATTGCATTAATCGACTCCAAGGTGATGTTTTTAACTGCCTCCTGTAGATTTGCTACTTTGTATCAACGATGGGCCCATGATATCAAAACAAAGATAGGACTTATTTGAAATAAACTCGCTTCATTATTATAATTTCATTAGGTTCAATATTTTGAAATAACTAAAAATACATCTTAAATGTATTGGTACTATCTAATTGTAATAACATATCTTGCTTCCATCGTATTTGTTAATCCAGGCTAGAAATTAAACTGATTTTTTTCAATAAAAAGGATCTCCTGTATAAGACTCAGAAGGTTCTGATGTTGTGGTTGTAGCAAGTGCTGTAGTATCCTTAGTTATCGATGTTGTAGTATTTGAAGCAAGCGATTCTGATGATGTATGTAACACTTTTGTAGATGATGAAACTATTGAATTAGGTACTACTTTATTAGTTACATGCGCAGTAATAGTTACAGCACTGGTAGCTTTAATTCCTGTCTTGTTTGTCATTTTTAAATTTGAGGACAAAACTTTTTGCGATTTGGTCGCAGGAACTAAAATCGGAGAAATTGTATCTTCTTGGTAGCTTATATCGGTGTTCACACTTGCCGTACTATTATCAATAATTATTGAAATAGTGGAATGGTTTTGCTTTGTATTACTTGAAGCGGTTAGTGTTGTTCGTGTTATGTCTTTCGTTTTTTTATGGACCTTTTCTTTATTTCGTATTTCCTTGTTATTCGTTTTCATATGATTATCGATTAAATTCAAACTAGTTTGAAATAGATTTGTAGTCATAGTAAACAATAATTCTATTGGATTTCCCGATGTTGATTTTACTTTATGCTTCTCAGCCCCAGACTTTTTAGTCATTTTCATATTTATTATACGCTTTGTTAAATGTTTCAACTTTAATTTTTGCGGCCGAATAAAGTGCCTTTTTGTAGATACACGCATTTCTATAATTCGTTTAATAACGCTTAATGGTACCCAATGACCAGGCAACCCCGCTTCAATGGGATTATTCACATACACGACTTCGTCTTTTAAAGGATCTGGCCACATCATACATGTCATTAGATTAAAGTAACTTAGTATATGTACTATAATTAAAGACATGCGCACTACAAAATATTATGAAAAACATTAATTTGATGATTCAAATAAAAATATATTATTATTTTAAGTACTTACTCTCGATAAAATAAATCTAATACCATTTTCATGTTTTTCCGAAACGTTGTTGGATGTGTTAACACAATTTTACAAAGCTACATTTATTAAAATCATTTCAATGATACATACTCAGTAAGGGACAGAATTTACGTGAAAGTATTTTTGGGTGTAATCGAGCATGAAAATCAATTTTACTGTTGAATGGCTTTATGATCAAATATAACAGAAAAGATGATAAGAATGAGCAGGCACATGTTGAGACCATTGTAAAATTAACTGAATAGAATGGATTTTATTCCTTCGCGTGGAAAAGATACACCATTTGGTTTGGGCACAGACGTGTAAAGAGACGTCTGTGGGTTTGGGTTTGTATTTAAAAGAATGCCAATCATAACTGCTGTTGGCGAAAAATTAATAAATGTAAATAATGTTATCCAGGCTCACACTGCTACCCGTGACAGGCAGCAGTGTGAGCCTGTCGTCATCTTAGTTAGAATCCAGGCCAACGATACAAATCGTACATAAATTTCGAAAAAGTCATTGGTACGAGGTAGGAAATTGAACTCGAGGCTACTGATTCGGTGGCAGATCCCCTAACCACAAGGCTATTTTGGCAAAAGAAATATTTTACTCATTTATTCTCATGTGACCTTAAAAAACAAGGAATAAATTTTGTGCGCTCCTTAAAAGTTTTGCCCCGGTGTTATGTCTAGTGTTACAATGATAAAATTTGTTCCAGAATATTAAGTATAAATACAGTTTTTGTTTTACTAATTTTGGGCAATTAGTCGTAAATTATATCCTAAAACGGCCTGGTCTGTTGCTCGTTGGCAAAACTTGTACATGGACTTCTGAATGTTTGTCAATAAGCATGTCTGATCACCGTAAGTCGAATTGAGAAGGAATCACAAGTTCATGGATGTGGATTCTCCCCGTTTCAGCTCTAGTCTTATAGGAGGTTTCCCCCTTTTATTTGATTAGCTATTTCATGAACTAGTGGCGTTTCCATGTTGCAGCTAATATAGTGCGCCTTGATATAATAATAATAATTGATAAAGATAATAATAATAATGAATATGGATATTATTATCTATTATCTTTATCATATATATAGAAGGTATGCGGCCTTATTGTCATTAAAAGAAATAAAAAAAATGTTTTCAAACAACTGAAATAGCCTTATAATCTAAATGAAACGCAAACGCCCTTCGACATGAATAATGGTGTACTGACCTCAGCAAGACCGTCGACCTCGCAAGACTATTTTTTCAGCGATTTCAAACGCGGGCAGCCCGCGCGGATGGCGTTTGTGAAACGGACGTTAGGATTGCATAGAACATCAAATATAGTGGAGTGAGTAATGGTATTGAATGGCTTCGTAGAGTCTAAGGCAAAATACGAGACAGATGTTGAATTACTGGAATTACTCTACTACTATTTGATTAAACTGCTTGTAAAGTGGTGGATAAGTCTGGCTTCCAGCTTGCTCAAGAGGTTACTCATGGTCTAACTTTCAAGATATACAGTTCCCTGAAGAGCAAACTTTGGTAACCGGTTTTGCTACTTCTGGGCAAGTACAGTCAATGTTGAATTGAAAGTGAAGAGTTAGGATTATACTGTTTTGTAAATATTTACGCCGGCTGTCACGGTGACGGTGGCGCACCGACTATTGGAGACGACCTATCGATGATTTATGTCCTTAGTCTAATTCCTAATAAATAACGCTCGTTTGAAATACAAGGCAAACCATAAAATTGTGTTGGTACCAAGAGAAGGACCAAATCAGTCAGTAACATATCTTTTTCGTCTTTACAGCCATCTCTGAACATAGGCCTCTACAAGAAAGCGCCAGCATGCATTTCTTATAAGTTTTACCCATACTCACTACGCTGGGCAAGGGGGTTGTTGAGCGCAGTGCCGGTACCCATGTAATAATGATACTGCTCCCTGTCACTATTCTGCGGTGTTTGGGTTCGGCAAATTCGGTTGGATTTTACGCGGTCATTTGATCGCCCGAGCCTACAAACGTTTTGGCTACCTCTTACATTAATTTTATTCGGTATTATAGTTTCTTGAAAATATACACGTATATAAGATAGTTTCATATTATTTGGTGCCTACAAAAATAAATGTTGAACAACGTTATTATTCAACATTTTTGCCAAACATACTCGTATGTTATGACGTACCTGTCATGAAATATTGTTTTGATTCATCGTAAATTATTGCAAATATTATTGTTTATATAACTTTCCTCATTTAATATATTGTTATAGTAAAACAAAACCATCAAAAGATACGATACTGAATTGATACATATTAAAGATAAAATACCCGCCAACGGGCCTGTTTCTCGTCAGGACTGTTTTGTTTTCTGAGAAAAGAGTATTGTGTGTTTGCATATTATATTTCTGGGCTTATAAAAACTTTTCTAATAACTTGTTATCGTATAAATGTTTAATATGAATAAATATGAAGGTATAATTTGATCACACTAACTCTCCGCTAAGAGATCTATATTAATCATTTTAGACAATTACCCATGAAGTGAGCTATTCATTTGTACGAAATACTAAAACATAGTTTTGCACGTGTCTGGATTTTTTTTTTATGGAAGAGACGGCCAACGAGCATGCGGTTCACCTGATGGTAAGTGATTACCGTCGCCCACATACATCTGCAACACCATAGATGCTGCAGGTGCGTTGCCGGTCTTTAAGGATATTTGGGAGATGGGAGGGAAGAGAAGGGGGAAAAGGGAGGGGGTGTGGGCCTGCGGTTACCGCGCTCACCGAACGAAACGCAGAAGCACTAGATGTCTCTATTTCACGCCGGTATTCTGCGAGGCCGTGGTACCAATCTGGTCGAGCTGGCCCATTCCAACAGCAGCAGATAAAATACACACAAATATTAAAATTTTGTAAAAAACACAACCGCCAAGCCTCTCCCGCTTTGTCCATGACACGACGTGGGAGCTGAGTATTAGTAGCTAGAACACCTACGGTGGAACTAAGAGGGACCTTCGAGTCTGTACTGGGGCAGGGGGCCGATGGCATCTTTATGTTAAGCATTTCCCTACGGAAAAAAATTTGCTAAAAGTTTGGCTGGGGGTTCACGAGTTCGATTACGGCAAGGGATATGTAGGATCCCGGGACAGAGAGATCTCATGTTTTCTAACAAACAATTAGAAAAATAGCGAATAGTATATTGAAATAATAAGGCTAAAAGTCTATCCTGAGCATAAATTGTTAGATTATTTCTGTTTTTCCTGTATGCCATGTTTGTCATGGACACACAGTTTGTCTGACCCTGAACTTAATGAAATAAAATTAAAAAAAAATATTTCAAAAGGTTCAGGAAAATTTAAGATTCAAAGTACAATTTGGGGAAAATTGCATAGCATTTTTAATTACCTTACAGGACCAATGGCGGAATAGAAAGAGAAATTTTGTTATGTACATAATTTAATAAGTCTAACAATTCACTTCTAAATTACCCAAAATTAATTGTCCCATTTCTTGGACACATCCACATATTCGCCGTCAGGTGAGTCATAATTCTTGATAGGAGGTGTTGCGACTGGTCCACTTATGGTGTACGTAATCAGTTGCAAATCAGGCTGACAACATTAAAAAAAACATTATATAATAACTATACATGTTATGTTTATCATTGTACTCCTATTTTACCATTACATGCAAATTCTCAGACTTCCCTCTAAACACACCAAAGCGTCTTTTAGTGGGGTAGTTATAGATAAGGTTAAAAATAACTACTTGAAATATTTCATACTGCCCAATGCTCACAAACAGAACTTACCCATTCCATTTGAGAGAAAATAAGTTACTAGAAATTTCTAAATATAAAATTACATATACGCCTTCTGTCTTTAATTACGCTAAAGAAGTATAACTTGTAACATGCATACAATAACACACACCCATATTATTTTTATACCAAAAAAAGTTACAATGGCACACAATGATGACAGTAAGTAGTTGCTATGGCCCATAGGCATCTACTCTCGGTTAAAGGTGCAGCTTCAGCTATTCATATTCACCGTGTCTCCCCTTCGACTAAGATAGAATGCCTAATTACCAGTAAATGGTTCACCGGTTTAATCACTCACCATACAAAACACAGCAGCACTATAATGCTCTATCTATGAGTGTTGGGCCCTTCTGTCAACCACACCCATTTATGCTGCAGCTATATCTAATACAGCTCCTGTGTCGCTCTGTAAAGTAGCAGCCTATTACTTAGGGCCAAAAATGGCCTTGTCTCAAATTTTTGAGAGGGTTTGGAGATGGGAAGGGTCCTCCACATTGCTCCAGTATGGGCTGGCGGACTGTCATAAAAGAAATATTTTTTAATTATTTCTCAGATATGCAGGTTTTCTCATGTTTTCCTTCACCTCCTAATTTGTGGTAAATTATTTACTGTGGCACTTGAATTTTCGGCTTTAGCCGGCACCAAGGATTGGACACAAGTCACAAGTGTACAAACTAAAGTTAGCAATCAGCTCCACTCCTAATCCACTAGGCTACCCCACCACCATGGCCCTTTAGGCTACCACAGCTCTTTGGTCCTACTACATATAAATATATTTAAATAATATTTTGCAAGACGAAATTTCTGCCACTGCAGTGCTGGCATGAGATACAAGTTTTATATATTTGTCAATATTTACCATTACTGCCTCATTATACAAATCTTCTGACTCTTCATAAAGCATCTCAAGAGCATGGCGCTGGGCTGCCATTATTCGATCGATCTGTGCAACATTGGCCATGTACTCCACACGTTTGTAACGAGTCCATTCTTTCTGTAGTGATGCCCGAGCTTCCACCTCATCTATTGAAAGCTGAATAAGTGGCCTTTTCCTCTTTCTAAAATGAGAAAATTTCCTTTTTATTCAGTATTTGATTTTGAAGCCAATTTTGTGACAATGAAAGACAATCCTTTTGTTTTTGATTATAACATAGCAAAGAAACATCTTAATAATGCAATCAACCTTATAATCTTGGACTACCAACTGGATTACGGAAACTAGCTCTAAAAGCTGAGGATTATCAGTTTGAATCCCTTCATGGGTAAACAATTGTAATATAATATATATGAATTATCTGTATATGTATAAAAATAATCAACCTACGCCCACAATCACATGAAAGATTTTACCATACTCACCACATTGGTGAGCATATTGTTGGTACCCACACACTAGAGATTCTGCTCCACATCATAAGTGTGTGAGATTTGGGATCATCAAATTCGATTTGATTTTCCACCATCATATGGTCACTAGTACTTCATTTGTTAGCTAGCAGAGTGCACAATATGCAGGTGAGGTTTGCATTCAGACAATAATATTTTAGGTTCCTTCATACACCACACACACCCTTACACCAGCACAAATCTGATTAAATAAGTTCAAAAGTAAGGTTTCAATAACTTTAAGGAATAATGATTTAATAAAGCTTATAAAATTGTACCCCATCTGATCCATGAGATGCAAAGGAGGCTCAACTTCATCAATAGGCTTTAACTGTCTCGCATTCTTTTGAAGCCGTCTAATTTGTTTCTCTAATCTTTTACGACGCCTTTCTTCACGAGCTTTAATGATTGCTGGATCCATCTTCTTCTTTTTCTTCAAAGGCTCCGCACTAATATAAAAAACCACATAATTTCTATAGATTCTTCTTTGAAAATCAATTAGTTTACCGTGTATTAAAATATCATATTGATATTATTTTATATTTTTTTTATCTTACCATAATTGATCAGTTATTTTAAATTGTAGACCCGGCACAGTAAAAATATTTCTAGAATTAGTGCGTAATGTAGACGTAGTAGATACAGATAATCTGAAAATTATCACCAATTAAACATTACGGTAACTTGGCTCATAGGTTATATTCGTAATTTATAAACACAAACCTTGAAAACTGTTTTAAAATTGAAAGACCAAACATTATTATTTTATATAATTTATCACGGTGTTTTCTTTGTAATTTGTATTCACAAATTTTATAAATATACAATGCAGAATTAGAATTTTCAAATTTTTATGGACATAAAAAATAAAAACAGAATCTTTTTGACAGTGACATTATTAAGCAGGAGACTGACATGAAATATGTCATTATTTTTCAAACACTTACTTATATGGGCAACAGCTTTTATCTATTTGCCAGTGCTGATGAGAATTATTAAAATATATCTCGACAATTAATTCTTCCTTCTTAACTTTCAACTATGAATTATAGTGAACCGGAAAATGGTAGTTGTAGTTGTTCACATAGCATCTTATTGAAACCGGCTATATCTGTTATGGAATTTAATTATGTACCTATTTCGCTTTAATCCTTAATGTTACTGCCTTTTCGTTGTAATGTCACCAGTCCATAAACTCTGTAATTGTAGACATGATATTTACAAGTTGTCAAGTAATGGGAATTACCTCTAACAAAGTTTTATAGTGGAAACTATACGAGTATTGGATATTTAAATCACAGCAACAGACCTCCCACAAAGCACGGTCTTGAGTGACCTGCATCCATCGATTTCATAGCATATTTTCGGATCAGGTTAAGACAGGTTGCGCACCACATCTCGAACACTGCATCCGGCCCCTTATTCCAATTTTATTGTATAAGTGTTACAACGAATAAGGGAAGTTAAATACGAGTGAGTGCCTGTGTGCGCGTATACATACTCCTCTATATCATATACTGCGCAGTTAACAAGCTGCCTAAAGTGGTGGTTTTTGAAACTACTAATGAATGATAACAATATGGGATAGGGTGACAAAAAATATTAGGGATACAGAAGACAACATATTATTGACGATAAATAAAAACTTGGTTAGTAATTACAATAAAAAAACGTTTTTTTCCAATCACTTAAAAAGTCTAATAATCCAGATTAAACGCAAGCGCCATGCAACATAAAATAACTTTTTGACGATAGGAAAATTTCCGAACATTGCAAGATTAATTTGTCGGCGCGACGGCGATTTCAGATACGGGCAGCTGACACCGATAGTTGATAAGGTCTTTGACCTGGGTTTGTTGGCATAGTTAACTATTATATAGATAAGTATTGAACCAAAGTAACAAAAAATATGCTGTGACGAAAGTAATGTACTTATGGATTTTGAAGTGAAATTTCTTTACCCCGTTGTGATTTGAAAATTCCGTGAAACGAAAAAGCTATAGTAAAAAAAGACAAACATAAATAGGATTTAGCCCGCGAGAGAATGAGCTAGTTGTACGTATGCTATCACGTGTCTTTGAGTCTGCGTACAACGAAGCTTTCGGAAAATGTGTCATAAACACCGTGGTGTATCATTCACGTGTTAATTTTTTGCATTTGCGTATTAAAATTCGTTGGTTAATTAATTTATGTTAATTATTTAACACATCTGTATTAATATGACTAATAATTTTTATTTATTTAAATTTCTTTATTTATTTATTTATTTATTCTTTATTGCCATAAGCTTAAGGTTACAATGGGCGGACTTAATGCCAAGTGGCTTTCTCTACCAGTCAACCCCTGTTATGGTGAAAGGTAGTTGGCAGGTATAAAACAAAGAATAAAAAAAAAAAAAAAAAACTCCAATAAAAATAACTTGATAAGTACATATAAATAAACTATATAATTAAATAAATATTTATAACATAAAATACACAAATACGTATACAAGTATATAAAAGGATACATAAATAAATATGTAATAATAATCAAAAATAGATAAGCCGAATATTGTCAATGATCTATTATTCTATTAGGTAATTACGAAGTAGACTCTTAAACAGTTTCTTCCTAGGAGCTGCTTTTATCTTATCGGGCAGGGCGTTCCAGAGGAGTGTAGCTTGAACAGTAAAAGAAGAGTTATAGTATCCTGTATTATGTTGTGGAACTCGAATCTTAAATTATCTCAAATTAAAATTTATTAACTTTAATAAATTATTTATATTGATTTTACACACATATATGTGTATATTGTGTAATTTTTTAATGTAATATTTCTTATAATATATTAATAGTGTGAATATTGTTATCTTTTTATTGAATTAAATATTTTTCATCAAATGCCGAAAACCAAAAAAGATAATAAGATGAAAAAGCTAAGCTTGTTCAAAGTCCCTTTATCGGGATAAACAGCTCCCCGCACTCCCCCAGTCTTGCAACAAACACTCCGGCTGGCAAGCTTTTTAAGTATCACCAAGTCCGAGAATTATTTTCAAACGCTTGTGCTGTCTAATATTGAATTCAAAAAGTGTCCATATTATTTTTATCCCATATCCTATCTTTATTTCCAATATTGAATTTTGCTCTTAAAACATTGGCAAATCGAAATAATATTATAAATTATAACCGATATATATATATATATATATATATATATAATGTTAATTTTTTTTAAATAACGCCTATGTTTATGTTTTTTGCTTCAATATTCAGAATGGACAATGCTGAAGTATTTATTCTTTTGTATTTTTTATATCCTTGTAAACGAAGGGACTTAAGTTTATATTCTAATCTAGGCACTAAGCCCATGTCATCAAAATAATTGGCAGTCGCTGACTATGTAAATTCTACATCTAAAATGAAGGTTTATCACTTTTGTCTGCGTCAAGGTTCTGTATATAACGCTAAAATTTCAACATGATTATTTGACTAGTCTGTAATTTATTTTCATTGCCTAGGTATACAGTGACCATTAAAGATTTTCTTAGGAAGACAGTGGATTACATTTTTTTTTATGTTTTGAGGTTGATAATTTAGTGATATTACTTTACTCTGATACAAATTCAAACTTACTCCAGTTGAGCAGTATATTATTTTTGAACCAATTAATACTTATTTTAGTTTAAAAAATCGTAAAGAGACGTTTTATGTATATATATATGTCTCTCTAATATAAATCATGACAAAAAGGGAATGAGATTTATTTTCATTGATTTATTTTTCTTTATTGTTATTACCTTAAATGCCCTTTAGCAGTCCTGTCAGTCAACCTTGAGACAGAATAAAAAACATGTTGGCAGGTGCAAACGTTCGAACAAATCATCTTCAATAACAAAGCGATTATTAATTAAATATTAAGTTAAGATTTACACAAAACGGAAACTTTTTAAGTAAAAGGATAATGAAATGAAAAATTGTCATTTAACTTTATTGTTTACTTACATTTAATTAAAATATTGTAAACTTGTGTGAATAATGTGGTTATTGCATTTATCGCTTATTTACATGAATAAAATTATGAGGAGGAATAACGAATGGACGAATAAACATTCACTTAAAGAAATGTGTTTTTATCCTCGTCCATATAAATGGTCTAATCTCATCTCATATCATCAATAGAGGTATGTTTTATTAAAAATGTAGCGTTATAAACGAAAAACAGCTTATAATTAAATACATTTTAGAAAGCTTATGATTAATTTATTTTAAAATTATATTTATTGAAGGCAAAAGACGTTCCTTTGATTAATGTCCATGAATTCAAAATTATAAGTTTAAAGTCCATCGTAATAATTGTATAATCACTTAGAAGAATAAAAGATTGCATAATGTTTAATTTATTCGTCAAATTTAGGTGTCTGGTAAATTGAATAAAATTATGAAAAGTTATTTTAAATAAAATAATATTTAGTAGATATTTTATTATATTAAGACACACTTGAAAACTAAACCGTTAAGGAAACAAATGACTAATTAAATTGCATTGAAATAATTTGTAATTAAATTAGATTTAATCAACAATGTCAAGCATGTCATGTCTTGTCTTTTGATATCGATAGCTATCCAAGGAACTATAAAAATGTAAATCACCTCATTACAATAAACAAAACCCAACCATTTAACTTTATCCTCAAGATGCGCATTGTTTGGCATCCTCTCATTCTTTGCTAAGAGGCGACGGTATTGACATGCGCCACGCGAGAAGTGCGTTACCTTTAATGATTTATACAAACGTTACAAAACTAGAATTTCGGTTGATTTATGTGATAGTGACGTAACAACAATGAGTTACAATCAGTCAGACTCTCAATACAACGTTACACTAACGCAACTAGTGGCCAATTTTTTTAGTGCAAATACTTCCAATTTTACTAATCATAGTGAAGTGACACAGACGCATTTGTTTGATTTGTACGAAGCATTTAGAACCAAGGAGAGTGAGCAACTTATTGTGTACAGATACGTCGCTTACGTGTTTGGCGTTGTTATATTCCTCAGCAACTTGACTGTGGTGGTGTCTAGCGGACTCATACTAAAAAAAGGTATTAAATTATAAGTATTTCCTCCCATGCGGTGACGGAGTAAGTGATTCTGCCACCCCAACTCATCGAGTGCCAACGGTGGCGATTACATCAATTCTTCTTTATAGGCTATGTCCAGCGTTGGACTAATTACAGCCTGATAGAGAAGAAGAAAATATTCCAAAATGTAAGTTTCAGACCAGGTTTTGACGTAAGTATTTCAACAATCGTCAGTCACAGTATCTAAATAAAAAATCACACAAATGATATTACTTAATACTATTTTATTGTAATGGAATCTAGTGATAAAAAGAAAATATTTTTGTATTTTATTAGGTGTGCCTTCTGCTACAGTGTTATTAAAGCATCAATGAAACTTTTACTAATATTTTAAACGTTAATCATATATTAAAAATATCAAACTATCTTCTAGGCCATGTTCAAAGTCACTTTCCGATTGCAAAAAGATTATATTAGAGTAGAGAAGAAAGAATTAGCCAATCTTAGAGTGTAAAAAAGATTACCCAGGCCACGACACGCATTTCAATACTTGTATGGATTGCTAAATTTCATCTTCTTGAGCCTTTGTAAGACATAAGCCTTATCCAACTTGGGTGGATTTACGTAATAGTCATTCCAAACATCTTGCATTGTAAACGTTGCCTTCAGTCGTTACCGGTACTCACGCCGTCCAGGTAGTGATTACGGATTTTCATTTAGCACGACCTCGTCGCACGTCTTTCGCCTCTTTCACACCAATACATTGACGCTTACACGCTAGTCTGTTATTTTAAATTTTAGTTTGGTTACTCTTAATTTGACTTTTCTTTATTACTACGCCTATTTGATCGATATACGCTCACCTAAAGTCTCTTGTCGTCTAACTTCTGCAGCACAAACTTTGTGATGGTTAGTTCACCCTTCAGAGACCATGAGATTTATTTCTAGCACTTGTCTAATTCAATATTTATAACAGCCACATTTATATATAAAACATTGTTGTAATTAGCTCCCAAATCTTTAAATTATCAGTAATACAGATGGAAAAGAATGTGATTCTTTGAGGTAGACGCAATTTAAAAACTACAAAGAAGTATGAATAGAATATTGCTTACTATTCTAGACTAAATAATTCTCAAGGTTGAACCCTGTCTAATTTACTCATTGACAAAGTCACAAACATTCAACAACTTTAGGTATATTTAATCATAGTAGTAAACTAACTGTTTAGGTTCGATGTAAGAGGGAATATGCCGTCTCTTTCTCCAAAAGTCAACCTCATTTGCACATAATGCACCCTGCTTGCCAACGAACAAGGCTCTGGAGCCCCAATTATGCAAAGTCCTTTCGAATATGCCGAATCTTATAGACTTATGAAGGGAAGCAGCATCACCATTGCGGGGGTACCGGTGCTGCGCTCACCAGCCAGCTTGCTCTCTTGCCAGCTTTTGTTGGTGCTTAAGGCCTACTTCTAGCAGTGGACTTCTACAGGCTGTTAAAGAAAACAACAAGATATTTCGTTTTAACTAAAGCCATTTTTTAATAAATGTACAAATGCTATATCAGAATACTCATCACCTTACGTAATAAGTAACGGTTTTTTTTAATTTTTTCTTAAATTATTTAATTCTGATCTTCAGGCGGGGTTAAAGTAATAAATATAATGTTATTTTTTACATATGACTTATTTTATGTGCAAGGGGAATTAATTACACCAGAATTTACTTAATATGTTATATTACGTACTATTGCCACGAAAGCCGTGTGATTAAGTTCTGCTTCCAAATCAAGAATCAATAAATACTTTGAAAATTACGTACGTTTTGTATCTTTGGCTTGGACACTAAATCGGCGTCAAGCTCACCACCTGTTTCGTTGTCCGAAAATGACTCTGGTGAATAGTGATTGAAAGGACTAAAATGTCTGTTCCACTGAACACCCCAGTATTGGATATACGATTGTCAGAGCTTATTATTTCTTTTATATCTTACCACATACATTTTACCATATCACTCTAATAAATTCTCACATTACACGTAATGTCATCTTCTCAAATATAAGAATACGAACAACGTTGTTTTAAGCACTAAGTAATTAACAATTTCATTGTGCCTATTCTTAGCAATATCCTTTTAAGTTACAGCTACAAACCATACTTACAACGTGTGTTATTACTAACTAATGCGAACATTTGGCTCAAAACCATCCAAACGTGCCAAATACATAAATATCTGTACACTGTACTGGCCAAAATACCTTATTGAATGTGCTAAGTACAAAGCCGTCTTACCTTTTTTGAACATGTAAAAAAAAACGAAATTAATGAACACTTTTATTTATATTAGTCTCGTCTTAATTGTTATTACTTTACTGGCTTCACTAATCTCAATGTTTGGAATCAACATTGCTCCTTACGAACACGGTTGGACGCATAACCTCCGTAGTTCGACCCTCTAGCTGTATAATATAGTCATTTGGATGCATTAAACCAGAAAAAATTAATACATTCAGTTTTACCTGGAAGTAAATCGTTAGCAGAGATCCAAGAAAAAACCTTATCAATGTACGCGTACGTGATAGACCATTAATCATTGAGAAGTAGTGCGGTACGGTTTTAAATTTTTATCGAATAATGAAATTTGAGTTGAAACCAGTTTAATTATTGTAGAAATTGCTAAAAATAATAGTTAAGTAAATTAATTACAACTACCTCTTACAGTATTTACATATTTGCTTTGAATAGATCTCGGTGAAACTATCCCTTACCACAATATGTCTACTAGTAGTATTCCGACACTGTCATAAGACCAGATCGATGGCACCACATTATTGGACTATACATTTATGTATGTCATCAAAATTTCGTATGCGGAAGTTACTAGGTTAAAATGAACGGCTCGGTGGCGTACTAGTAGCTAAGCGACTGCGGCGCTGGGGGTCGCGGGTTTGATTACCGAAAGGAACAAATATTTGTATGGACTAAAAACCATCATCAACCTGGTCTGGGTGTTTGTCCATGTTCAATATAAACGGCGACATAGGAGAAATTCCTACAATGATATGAAACATTTTATTTTCAAAGATAAACAAGAGATTTTAAAAATCCCCTTACAAATACTTATAGGTAGGACAGGAGAAGCTACTGTAAGTAAGCACAAAATAGAAACTGTCAAGAAACGAACCCCTTGGTACACCCATTTGCTCAATCGAACCCGATTATGCCATTTATGCTGTTTCGTTAAGACGTAGAAATAATAAAGTGTATATAAATAAATAGTAAAGTGATAACGATAAACAATTTACAAAATAAATGTTTTATGGCGTACAGCGTACACAATTAAAAGAAATGGAGAGATTATCAGAAGAAAATCGCGCTAATAGTTTCTAGGCCTTTGAGAGTCAAGTCAAAGACCTTAACGAACGTCAGCGCCGGCGTACGTTGCCCGCGTTTCCACTCACCAACTCGCCATCAAAGGATCCTGCGATGTCGCCACACTTACCGGAGTCAGTCAAATATACATAACGAATGGCACTTGCGTTTTATGCGGATTATTAGGCTTTTTAAATTGTTTGAAATCGGTATTTCTTTCATTTCTTATTACACTATTTCCAAATAATTGTGAGCACTTCCATTAAATTTTATTAGTTGATATTTAATGGAAACTTGTTTAACTTTACGAATTTCATCGCAGTTAATGTTTTATTACTACCTAAGGACATTCATAATTGTGTCTACCGAAATTCTAATTATATATATGCTAAGTACTAAAAGCACGCAGTTGTCATAGAGATTCTTTGATTACTTGCGTCTGAAAAATGTCACTGTAGACCAAAATAACATTATAACCAACATAAATAATCCAATAGAGGCCCGGACACGCCGACACTCACCTAACTAACACGAAAACATAGTAACCGCGTTCGCGGGCAAACGGCATATACGAGATTTACTCAAGGCCGCTTTTTAAAATATGCCTCATTTCCGCCCTTATCGATGGTAAGCCAAGCGAGGGTCTCGTGCCTTTTTAAGTTTCTCTCTTGAGTTGCTGCGAGCCCCTCTCTGAAAAGTACCCCCTCTAAACAATCGTTTGTCGAAAGTCCGTTTTATTAACAGGGGTCGGAGCACCGCAAAGCAGGAGACAGCGTCGCGAAGCCGAGCGCCGTGACAGCACCAGCAGCGTCGTTGCTCCTTATTTATTTATTACTTGCGGGCCTTCTGCTCCCGGGTCGCTTCCGCCGAAGTTGTAAAGGGCCTAGCTAACAACGTATCTTCTTTTTTTGTTTCGGTACTTAATGCTGATCCCGATATATCCGGTTACTGCCTTCAGCGACAAGCTCCCCACGGTTATCAAAAATATTTTTTGTTGACTATAAAACGAGTTAGCTGACAAATCATTAAGGATCCGAGGAAACATGTCTGTAAATTAGAAACGTAGAACCTATAGTGTGTCTGCGTTCTTATGTTTCAGTAGATTTAGCGGCGGACAAAGAGGTCCTTTGAAGCCATCGATGACTAAAAAACTTATTATAGACTTCCCGATCGGTGATCGTACCTCGTAATCAATAGTTATGTGAAACAATAACACAATATGCTATGATGGCGCGACCCGCAGTGGCGTAGCCAAGTCGCGGGTCCCGCGCGGGACAAGTATTTATATGACCAACAATTGATTGTTTCGAGTCTGGGTGTTTGTCCATATACAATATATATCTGTTAAACTCTTCCATGTCCCAACGATTAAGCTACAGTGGGCCTCTTTTTTTTATGACGTAAATAATAAACATTTTACACTGTACTCGAATACTTATCGGATAATCGGATCGGCGGATCGCTTTTTCATACTTGCTGTATTCCTGCTTAAAACATGAGTGTAATACAATGTACTATCCTAACAGTTATTGTTTTTCAGAATCGATCCAATAGTCTTCGCGATACCAATACTCGTCATCATCATCCTGTAAGCAATCACAACTGGTCATGACATTCCAAAGTTGACATAATTTACCGCAAACATTACGCTTGACAGATAGGTTACTGCTTGCAGTACCAAACGCAGCTCAATTTAAACACGAGCCGTTTAAAATTTGCTGGTTAACATATGACATATTTATTTAAAAAAGTTTTTTTCGCTATCTGTTGAACGTTATTGGACGACTTCGGATTGATGGATTCTTACGTGACACATTTATTTTAAATATCAGTTTACGTATATATTGTACCTATTTCTATCCACGTCGTATCGTAGCATTACTTATTAGTACAACATTCATACAAATTTTTACAACAAAATTGTGTAATCACATTGTACATAATAGGTATGGCGAGATTACTATTTTAAGTGTGTTCCCAACAAACAAATTCCATCTTATTCAAACGAAATACTCTTATTGTGTCACGGCTAAATGGTTTTGATACTTTCACACTTAAGGAAAAATTAATACGCAAATGGTTCTTAAAATTAATGTAAAAGTTAAAGGAAAGTACGTGTCCCGTATTGGGCAAACGCCTTCTATCGATATTTGATAAATGTAACTGTAAATAATGAGAAACGTTTACGGTCCGCCACGCTGTTCCAATGTTGATTAGCGGAATTCACGTGTCCTTGAAATATATTTTTATTAATTCTCAGCCATGCAGGTTTCCTCACGATATTTATCTTCACCGCTTAGCAGGTGATAATTTAGTATAATGAAAATATGTACAATTTTTTTTTGTTGCCTTAAAAGTATAAGTACCTGAGATCATTTTAATTTTTTTTTATTGGTATTGCTTATAAGACGGACGTAGTAATGGGATCTATGATCTAAATAACCTGGACCAGTATCGATCAGTAGCTTAGGTAGAGGCGTAGGCGTAGGTACTACCCGCCTATATATCTTTACGAAAATGTGTGAGGAACGTGACTGACACTGAATTGTTTAGCGGCGTATGATGGTGACGAGAATAATTTTATGCAATTGTACTGAAAGTTGAGTATATAGATGAAAAAATGTGAAACAACCTCGCAAATGCGACTGTACATTAGACGTATCATTAGGATTTTGATTTAAATATACATAACCATTAAATTTTATGACATTATTTGCAGTACTTATTTAATTAACGATATTTTTAAGCTCTCGCAGAACACAGTACGCAAGCGATCCGAGATTGATTACCAGCAATGGAGGTTCTATTTCTGATTTTATTTTTTCATTGGATTCCAATGACAGTGGGCATGTTGAGTTAGGTAGTAACATATAAGCACTTGCGCCTGTCATCTATAGTTTTGAGCAGTAATTCGGCATTCCATTAGCCTAATGTGCTGTACGCAACGTACGTTTTGCCTCTCCAGGCGACATGACTCTTGTAGTGTCTCGTCGCTTATTATTGATATTTTTTTTGTTTGCCGAGAGGTTGTCAAAAATGTTCCTATTAGTCGCCTCTTATGATACCCAAGTAAAGGCAGTAAAAAGTAAATTCGACTGCATCATTTCATTAATATTGCAATGCCAATGTCACTTGTTATCGTAGAAACCATTGTGAAATTTCATGCACTAACATTTCAAAATACTTTATTTGAACCTTTTCTGATTTTTATGCTCAAGATATCTTCACCTTCATCGCCTGTACAAGACCACTGCTGAACTTGCTTACACTACCTATCCGCGAATGCAACAAGAAACGCTGGCATGCCAAGCATGGAAGATTAGCTTAGTCTAGTATGTTTAGTGATGGTTATCCCGTCATCTGTCGGTCGGCGATTTTCAAAGCTTTTCCCTTAGTCGCCTTTTACGACAACGGGACGGGAAGAAAGCCAGTGGCAGATTCTTACACCTCCACTTACGATACGACACGGCATCAAAAGTATAGTCCTTGCTTCAACGATTCAATAGTTTACTATTTTATATTCATAGTTTACAATTGAATCATTGAAGTAAGGAATATGGTCTTCGACTTTGTGTGCAATAAATGTGTTGTTATCAATAAACCAAATAAAGAGCTAAACAGTTCCTAACAAATCCTTTATTTTGAACAAAATACTAATGCATATCCTTGTCTTTATCGTAGGTCAACAACCAAAGAGCACATACCTCCTGCTCGGAAACGTCTCCCTCGCTGACACCATCATCGGTATCTCCATCATATTTGGAGCCAGCGTGGAAAACTCTACGAGCTCTAATCCATTATGTATTTTTCAAATAGGTAAGTAAAGTAAAATTACTTCTACATCAACCTATTTAAGTCCACTGCTGAACATAAGCCTCACCCAGAAAGCACCATTCCTGCAATGTTTGCCCATACTCACGGTGTTTGTCATGGGCAATTTTAAAAACTCATGATGAATAATATGTACAATATATGTATATAATATATGTACCCTTTAAAAATAAAACTTATAATCAGAATCCTTATTTACTCACCCGGAACTCCATTAACCTTACTCTTACCTGGGTTTACGAATTGTCCAAATTTTAATTATTAATATTATACTTATCTTGTTTCTTCTTCACCGATCGTTATATAAGCCTTTTAGGATAATATTTCGATGTCGACAGAGTCTTGTCTGTTAGACTACAGGGAGCACCACGTGCAAGTGAGGTTGAAATTTAAAGAAAAAGTGAGTTTGTTCCCTTCATATGTTCGCACTTAGTAATCTTCATTATCTCAATAGGAATGCTAGTGTGTCCAGCAATGGTGTCGATCTTCAGCGTGGGAATGATCGCCGTAGACAGATACATCTATATATTACATGGACTCTACTACCAAAGATGGTTCAACACCACTAAAGTAAGGATAGGCATAGTATGCATTTGGATGATCGGTAAGTAATGCCCTGCCACTAATAAATATGCTTTGCTACTTATGAAGTAAATGTTACATGTCTAACTCGCTTTATATTGTCTGTAACCAATGTTTACCTTAATTATATTACAGGTATGATCCTTGGATTCATGCCCGTTAGCGGATGGGTCAACGAAGAACTAATTAATACTGATTGCACCTACATTGCTCTTTTCCCTGGAACCCTAATTGTTCTAAATTCTCTTTTGAGTATAGGGCCAATTATTCTAGTTGCAGTACTGTATTCTATTATCCTCGTAAAGGCACTAAAGAATGTCAACCAAATTAATACAACCCTAAAATCTATCAGAATAAATTCTTCTAATGGTAATCCTGAAATGAGGATATACCGTGGGCACGGTAACAAAAAAGTGGCTCAATCGGTTAAATGCATACCGAAGACCAACAGAACTACTCTTAAACGAAGCGCTTCATTTAACACAACCTTCGATATTAATAAGTCGTCTAAATTAAAAGAGCAGAAAGAGAAATGGAAAAGTATTCAAAACCTATGCAATAAAGAAAAAGTAGTTGTGAAAAATGACATGACCAGTCGTATATCTACGAATGGTCACCTATCTAATATAAGAGCTTACACTATCAGTAGCCCTACCATTCTAAACGGGTCTGTGTGTGACCTACGGGAAACGCCTAACAAAATCACTAAAGCTATTACTCACTGCAAGGCTCGTTACAAAGAAAAGTTTAAAGAGCCGAACAGATGGAGAGCAGTTATAATAGTAATGTTGACAACTGGTAGCTTTATATTTACGTGGATTCCATTTTTTATTATAGTAATTTTTTTTGTATTCTGCGAAGAGAAATTGGTAAATCCAAAATGCTTGAACTTGAGAATAATGCTCAGGGGCCCATTAGCGGCTTTAGCCTTTTGTAACAGTATACTAAATCCGTTGATTTACGCCTGGTGGCATAAGGGATTCCAACGGACAATAAAAATTTATATCCAAAAGTATCTTAAGAACGTGTTCAAAAAACCCTGTTATTAAAAAAAATCTTGTAAACCCTGCTACATTATTAGGTTATTAATCTATTCTCAATGTAGTTGGAATGGAGATCATGAACAAAAAATTGTTTATCACTGAAATAGAATTTCAGGACTTTCTTCGTCTTGTGAGGGATTGTAGAAATGTATCACTGAAGGCAGTGACCGGTTACGTCGATCTCGACCGACTCAACTCCACACCCCACAGAAAGGAGAGACGCTGTGGGCCCGGAGGCTTTTGCAGCCTTGACGGAAGAGACTCGGGGCTCCCTGTTCGCGAGTAAAACAGAGCATAAATAAATGAATGCACTAGCTACTGTAACTCTGAGAATGTGATAACCAAACATATTGTTTAATTTCTGTGTACACTTGCTTGTGTCTCAATTTTGCACTGTCCGTTATTAAATATATGTAAATGTAATATGTTGTTTATGTTGTCCTAGTTTTAATATTCACACAGTTTTTGTAAAGCTTACGCATAAGTATATCTAACAGCGCCTCTCATTGTTGTGCAAACATTGCAAAATTGGTTATGGTATGTACGCAACATATTGTTTTGTTTTTGTTATGATAAGAATATTGTGTAAATGATGTATGAATAATTGAAGGGTAGGGGTAATATATATTTTTCTCTAAAGATCAACCTAACCTTCACGCAGTGCAATGCCTAATGACTAATTAACGAACGAGGCTCTGGGGACCATCTAAAAGTAAACTAAAGTAGCACCATGTAAGTACTCATTGCTGGGCAAAGGCCTCCTTCTCAAATGATTGAGTTGGTTTTGGAGCCGGGAAGGGCTCGCTGCTCCTGTGCGGGTTGGCGGGCTTCACATACAGTCGAAATAATATTTTTTTATTATTACTCAGAAATGCAGGTTTCCTCGCGATGTTTACACCGTCGAGCACGAGGTAAATACAGCACATATAAATCCCATCAATAATTTCAGTGGTGCCATCACCGTTTTCGAACCCAGGTCACTCGCGCTCTATGAAACAAAAGCGAGCGCCCTCACCATTAGGCTACCACGCCTTCGTCTGATGGCAGTAAATTCATCTAAATGTATCGAACTCATATTCCACAAGCGAATGATGGGGAGTAGCATTAGTAACCAGTGCAAAGATACCGGCTCTACCTTTAGCAGTGCACCAGCCCGCCTGCACGGTATAGACAGTACGAGCAAATCTTCCATGTCAGCTGTGGACTAGCACAGGCTAATGATAATAATGATTAAGAATAACCATTTAATGGATTAATCGTCGCTTAGGTATGCATCACGTGGTGATGTAACGATTGAGTTAGACGTGTCTCTGTAACCCTTACTATTAGTCTCCGCCAATTAAGGTGTACTTGTAAAAACAAAAGTCATACCAAATTCTAAGGATAAAGGAAATATATTTTTCAAAATTTTCTACAATAACAATAGCTGTCTATTTCGTTTATTCATTTAGATATATACAATTACACAATGTACCTTATATTTAACGCTTATTTAAATATTAAAAACCACGATAGCTGAGTGGTTACGGAATCCGCCTCCGGATCGGGAGACGTGAGTTCGATCCCTTTATGTGGATGGCTCTCATACCAAAGACTTTTTTGAAACTTATGTACGATTTGTATCGTTGGCTTGGACACTAAGATGGCGACAGGCTCACCACCAGTCACTTTGACAAATAAGCTCTGGTGAAAAGTGGATTGAATGAACCTCTGACCACCCCAGTGTTGGGTATACGGTCGTGAGAGGTTTTACTTTTATTTAGATTGGTATTCTATGTTGTTCTTCATGTAGACTTGATCCCCTTTTTCAGGCTTGTTTGTTGCAAGTTTACCAGCCATGGGTTGGACCGGGAGCACTTTCAGAGACTACAGATGCTGGTATATCGCGGTCTTCCCACCAGCGCTGCTCATTATCGTCTCACTCATGGTGTTGTCAGTTATCATAATGGTATGCGTACTGTACATCATTATTCTTCACAACGCCGTAAGAACTGTCGACAGAATCAGAGACTTTCAAGAAAGCCATACAATATCTTACATAAACGAAGCATTCAATTACAACGAACACGTGAATTCCTCTGTTCACGAGATGTCCACCACGACTATAACGATCACAATTTCATCTCAAACAATCACAGAATTGACCGAAAAACCCGCAGAAACACACGTACTGGCCGAAACAGAAAGCGAAAAAAGGCATGACAGTAAACAAATAAAAAATAACTTTTTGAGAATGTCTCGTTACTTATGCAAAGCTAGTACAGTCAACACGCACCCAAGTAAAATTAAGGCTGTGAAAACTGTACTTCTCATTCTTCTCTGTTTCGTTGGAACATGGACACCGTATTACATTGCAATAATCTTATATGTAAAATGCGACATTGTAAAGAATGGTTACGATTGTATACCTTTAGAAGTATTGACATTAGGGCCTCTTTATATATTAGGCGTTAGTAATAGTATATGCGATCCAATCATTTACGCTTGGAGACATTCGGGATTTAAGCGAACGCTTAGAAAAATTTACTGGAAGTTCCTTAGGAATACTAAAATATACAAAGCATAGGTTTGTATTTGATTCATCATCAGCCTGTTTAAGTCGACTGCTGAACAAAGACATTCCTAAGAAAACGCCTGCAATCCGACACACATTTCTTGGAGGGTTTGCCCATGCTGACCACGCTGGACAGATGGATTGGTACCGGTACCAACATACTTATAATGTTGTCCCATATCACTAATTCCATGAGAATTGGATTTAGCAAATTTGAATGGTTCTTAGTTTGCAGGATGCACCACGTGCAGCTAAGGTTAGTAGAATCGTGCATTTAAGTAAAACTCGGTATACTCCCTTTATATATTATATATATTTTATACTATATACGGTATAGATATCTTATATTATTTTTAATTAACGATATGTTCTTGTTCAACTAATACCGAATCAGTCTTTGTGTGCCATAAATAAATAATTTTTCTTTCTTTGTTCTTTGATTGTTTCATCCCTCTACCCCTTAAGTTTTCCTGTTGCGCTCCCCGAGGGCACTCTCGTGATTTTTGCCTTCATACAAACCTACAAAGGTTTTTTCTTATGCCAGGAATCCGTTAATTAATGGATAACTGCAATGTGAGAAAGTTTATAAATGATCTTCTAATTATTTATCAGAGATCAACCTTTCGCAACGAAACTATTTGTACAAGAAATTCATAGATCACTTGATCTGTATTGTTTAAATTAAATTTTCAAGTGAAAAATAATACATAATATTTGGCTTAATAGCCTGTACACAGTCCACTGCAGGACATAGGCCTCTCCCATAAGGAGGATTTGCCATGATCACCATGCTCGGTTTGACGATCGCGGTACCAGACACCGCGCACTTGCCCGTCACCTGTCTGCTTATTTTTGATCTGATATTTTCCGAGATGGTTATCCCTTAGTCGCCTCTTACGACAATCACGGAAAAAAGGGAGTACACTACCAATGAGACTAAATAATGTCTATTAATTATACAATTAGTAACATGAAACGAAATATTTTATGTTAAAATGTTTAAATCGCTACGAAGCTACCATCAACCACTACGTTTTTTTACATATAACTTATATATTTATATAAATTATAGTATATACATAACTTATAAACATTATATGTTACAGTAGTAGTACCTAATAGGAAAAGGCAGCATATATTCTATATGCTTTAAAGGACTTGATTGAGGGGCGAAGGCCGTCGATATTCGGCTTGGTCGGGTGCTCGGTGTAAATCTAATATACCAGAAATTCTGCTTTCGAGGGCTTTAATGAAATCATTACAAGGATAAGAGTTTAAATTAACTTCATAATTAATAACAAATTAAGACTACGTCGAGGACGTTTTTGCATAAAATGAGAATAAAATAATATATTATAAGACTTACTCACAGCAATATTTTTCAATAAGAAAAATTTTCTTCAGTTGCTAAATTTTCTATAAATTACAGTTATTACTTTCGTGACGTCTTTGCGTACAAGGTGTACCTTAGTACCCGTTAATGTAACGCATCGTATTATTTGTCTCCATATAAATTTGACAATATTGCTTACTACCATAACGTTACAGTATATTTTTCAACATCTTACAGAGAAAAGTACAGTACGAAAAATTCATGTAATTATGAAACGTAATATGCTAAATTATGTTTATTATTATCTCAGAGAATACCATCAGTAACAAATATTAAAGGTAAAGAAAAAGATATTAAAACTTCTGTTATTTTATACCACCGTTTATTATAAATGACCACGTAATCAGCGTTTTAAGAAAACATCGGCCATGAGGGATTACTTTAATTTGAACGGATTTAACTTAAAAGCCATTCCACCGATGTGGATTGGGATTTTTTTAAATGTTCTTTATGTTTCTAGAAGTGCTATCGCCTATAGTTTTATCTTACAATAGTAATGTTTAATGAAAGAAACATACCTTAATATGTGACAGTATCTACAAAAATCTGCATTAAATCACGCTTAATAAAGGACTGAACTGAAAAGCTGAAAAATTTGGTAGAGATGTGGATTATTCATGAGAATAGAATACATTCTATATCAATTACGTGCTCTTGTGGTTAAAAATTTATGAACACGCGGCCAAGGCTGCGAGCAGTCGCTGGTATAATACAATATTATAAGAGATTAATGAGAATGTCATAAACATATTTTTTTATAACCAACTTACGTCGGCATTACATAACAACAATGCTGATATAACAAAGCAAATGCAAGCTATTTTAGTAAAAAAAACAGCAGAAATAATCACAACGAAGCCAAAAGATGGTTCTGATTGTGTGTTATATAATTATGTACTTTGAGGTTTGGTAACCTGCGTGACCTTAACTATCTAGACCGGAGATGAGCAATAGCGTTTATGGTGCGCGGTGCACGGTTGTGCTATTGCCAACCCACCTGCCAAGTGTGGCGATTATGGCAAATTAGGTAGTCAGAAGTCAGAATGCTCACTCCAATTTCATGGTACAGGTGTGATCTGGGTTTGATTCCCGTTACTGGCACCACTAATATTAATTTACATCCCGCATTGCGGTATGGGGATACATGACAAGAAAAATAAAAAAAATAAAAATTCGTGGTTATGTGAAGTCTGGCAACACACAGGTTATTATATACTAGTGTAGTATAGAATAGACTAGCGATAGGCAATTACAAGTTCTGCGCTGATAGAAATGATTGCTTTACTATGAAAGAAGTGAACTATATAGTTAATAACAATAGTAGTTTTCCATTCCGTATTTTTTTGTTAAAACTAGATAGAAATTAAATTCAAGTCTCTAAAATGGATGTTAGTTATTGTCATTCGATGACATGCATATTCTATTATTGGACTTAAAATAATAAAGCAGTAAAATTTGACCATTGTATTACACGATGTATTAATCTCAATACATTTATTTAGATTTTGGCAGAACAGTAACTTATCTCAAATTGCCTCACATAAAAAACAGTTTTCATAAACATCTATAAAACAGACTCAGAGCGATATAAATTTTACTAATTTTCATATTATATTCAACCATTACTTTTATCTCATCAGCTATATTGTAAAGAACAAATTTACGATACGGATAAAAATAATCCACTGCGGTAATAAATGAAAATTTATATTAAATATGTGCCAGAGGTTTCTAGGTTTTACAATAAATATCTTAGGTTATAAAGTAACATGTCGTTGCTGACTGACCGATTAGTCATCATAGTACATATATATAAAATATTGTAATCTTTTTTGTCTGTCTATTAGTACGGAAGGATATAATTGTTTGTTGAAGTTGTAGTGTGTTTGTTTCACTGGTTCTGAAGCGAACAATATTTAGAATAATATTCCACAGAACGCCATCTATGATAAACATAAATAATAATAATATTAATTAATCCCGAAAAAAAATTAGGAAAATACTTTTTCATATATATATATACATGTATATAAGGTGTGTGGGTTCGAGTTCGAGTTCAAACCCTGCATTTGTTTGGTGAATATATTAATGTTTGTACCCGAGTCAGGAATGTATATTTAGTATAATATGTGTGTGATTACTTACCTGTGTATTTTATATATGGATATTTATCTTATCACCGTCCAGTTACCAAGACATCCTTATTTGGGACTGGATGATGTGTGTGAGTATCTGTCATATTAAACATATACTATTAGAAATTAGAAAATGCGTATTAGAAAATGATCCTTACATTCTGGTAGGCTGGGCTTAGGGCGGACAACCTCTATCATTATGTGATTAATGAAAAGGTGTCACAGCCCTCAGCAATGAGGAGTAACACATAAACAGTTTCACTTGCACATTAACAGATTACATTATAATTACCCATTTTCCAAAACAAAGACGTACAAAAATGTACATGGAAATAAATGGGATTTGCGAAAACTATTTCCACCTAAAGCAGTGTTCAACAGTCATCGATTTTTTATTCATGTAAACATGGCTTAATGTTACGGTAAACTGTACGGTCTATATGCTTTGGGAATTACCCGCCGTTAAAGCCTTGACTGTACTACTAAAGCTATGATGATATATAAAATTAAAAATGAACGTATCTGCGGCAATAAATCGAGGTCCCCCTTAACAGACTACAGTCTGCTGTAAGATTTTAGCCAATAGTAAACAGACATGTAACACAATAGTGTTACATGTGGAGGAATATGATTATAGTACATAATATCCATTATTCCTTCCTTAAAGGCCGGCAGCGCATCTGTAAATACTAAAAGTGTCTGGACAGAGGTACAGATAAGTGCAATGGCATGATAAGTCCGTAAAGAAACTCACAATGTTTAAGTTATGTTTATGTTCGTGGGCGTCGGTGATTACTTACCATCAGGTGAGCCGCACGCTCACGCGTTTGCCCCCTTCTTCTACAAAAAAAAAAAAGGTGAGCCGAGAGAAGTCGATTGCAAACCCGTGAAACGAATTAAAATTATTACGACGGACACACGGCGTGGAGAGAAAGACATGGTATATTCCCCCTTAAACGTGATTTTGACCATACCTACTCTTTATCGCAAGTACCCCAAAAGTAAAAAGAAATTGTACCTATACCGATATTAAGCTTTACACAGACATAAAATACAGCACAGGGACTGCATCAAATTTGGTAAATTACACTTATTTTCAGTGTTTAAATGGCGCTAATGCGCTTTTACAAAATTCTGCAACTTATAGTATTGTGTAAGATTTTTTTTACTTAAAAACGATTACCAAAATATATTTTGGTTTTTACCATTTAATACACATATTCAATCGATAATATTCATTTTTAGTTATGAATACACAATATTCATTAAAATTATTACCCTGCCACGCTTCTCATAGAATTTTTTTTTTTATAATCATTTCTGGTACTTGAAATGTTTATATATTCCCGACGTTTCGATTGCTTTACAGCAGCCGTGGTCACGGGACGACTGAGGAGTTAGATGTCCAGTTGTCCTAGTTAACTCGGGGTACCTTCAGCTTTAAATTAAATCTAAAACAAAGCATACCACTGCACGACCTCAAGATACTGTGAGCACATTCTGCGTAGATCAGACCAAAAATTAATAAATTAACATAATTAAATTCGATAAAATCCGTAAATAATAGTTTTATTTCATTTTTTTTTATGTAATTAAAAACCTTTCTTGTAATATGTCGAGCAATTGACAATATAAATAGTTATTGTAATTAAAATTTGAGCTCAATCGGATGAACAATGCGCGAAAGCGTTAGAAAACCATCAAACAAACAAATATTAATTTTTATACATCAGATTATATATTAGATATCAAACTAATACGTGGTCGTAATATTGTATAAGCTTCATTCATAAATTGTACTTTGATTGTCTTTATCAAAGTGTTGCCGTGTTTGCCTCGTGGTTGACGTACCTAACAGTCGTGGATCCCTGGGTTGAAATTTCAAACATTTTCAGATCTTAATGAATCTCTTGCATGAATCGTTACATCTGACATGGATAAATGAAAACTGAACTCCACGTATCAATAATTGGTCCCAAATGGTCAACTATCTTTCTCAATAAGACGACATTCTGTAATCGCCAAGCTGGCCAGGCGGATCGGCGATGACAGTCCAAATACGTCACGCTTTAGACACTGACGCTGTCAGGTGTAGGTCTGAATAATTTTTGGTCTGACTTCTTCGAGATGATTATTCCAACGGGTTTAGATTCAATAAGACCACGACAAGATCTCTTTGGTCCCTTAGTCAAATTCTACGACACACCGGATGAGGCATAGGGGCGAATTCATTTACTTTGCACCCGCACGTCTGTCTAAATATATCCGTGCAGGTGTAATAATTTAGAGCCGTGACAGTCTAGTGGTCAGGCCATTAGATTTTATTTCATAGTACACGAGTGACCTAGGTTTGATCCCCAGCGCCGGCACCACTATTTTAAATAAATTTAAGTGCTGAATTTATCACTGTGCTCGGCGGTGAAGGAAATGATCGTGAGAAAATCTGCATGTCTTAAAAGTAATAAAAAACTACAAAACTCTCGCAAATATTTGATGCCTCACCTTTGCCCAGCCGTGGCCTTTCCAGGATGTTATTCTTTTATATAATTTATTCTTGCGATTGCTGTCACTTGGTGAAACTTCATCATATTGATATTTATTATTGTCTCTTGTACTAGTTTCACAACACTCTTTAATTATTATACAAGTAACCGACCGGTTTCGCCTTACGGTATCTTCAATGTATTCAATTGAGTACCCTGAACCCTAATTTGTCAATGTTACTTTTTACTTTTACTTTTGATGTAATAGTATTTTTAATAAGAGAATGTATTTAAATGCAGCCAGGAAAGACATCGTCATCGTCACATTCTGTTTAAAAATTACATTAACTATTATTTTATCTGATTTATCGCACACACATCAAAGTATGAACTTTTTTAAGTTATATTTTTTAAAAACAACAGACATATTTACAAATGCAACATTTACATTCATTATATTTAACGATTTTGTTCCTTGGAGCATTCGCAACCACGAACGATACATCAAAGCCGATTTATCGTAGGCTGACAGATTAACTTGCAATAAAGATATGAAAAGGATTACTTTAACTTGCCGTGAACTGTAAGTAAATACATGCGCCGGATAACGATAGAGTTTAGTGCGATAGAGAAAATGGTGCGATCGGTGGTGTGCATCCTTTTGCTTGCGGTCTGCCTCGCCCAGGGCAGCCATGAAAAATATGAAGGGTAATATACGTTTCAATTACTTCATAACAACGTAATTCAGCTGGATAAAATGATTAGGTCTAAACTTTTTCTTTATTTTTAAGACATAAAAATAATAATATATCGGACACACGTCGTCCCTAACTAAGATTCTCTGTCACTGAACGGTGACTAATAAAGAGTGAGGTTCGAATCCCGTCGAACAACTTGTATGATGGATATGAGTGTTTGCACTTCATTTTATAGAACCCACTATGAACTTGACTATTGGAGTGTCCAACATTTAAGTTATTTTAAATTAATATCTTTAAAAAGCCATACTTAAACATTTTGTAACAGAATAAGCCGCTGGCAGCGGCGTAAAAATCTGCCACTCCCTTTTTTCCCCTAGGTGTCGTTATAGGTGCAAACCAAAGGAAAAACGTGTGCAAATCGGGTGACGAGTCCGCCACCCGTCATATTCTACGTTACGGAAATGCGAAAAATTGGTTGCAGACGTCAATCATCAAAACAACTGCAGTTTTGTTCCGGTTTGGAAGGTTCCGGTTAGGAATAATTACAGACTATGAGGCATTCCATCTCATTCCCCAGGAGTGTCAACACATGTGTAACCTTCTTCGATTGAAGTTGTTTGCAGGCCGTATAGCTTAGCTTGTTTGTCATCTCAATCCATTAAAAAAAAACACAATAATAATGTTTGTCTACAGTAACAACACATATAAGAACAAGATTAAATTTCGATAGCCTTCAGCCACACAAACACAACTGGGCTAGTATATGTGCTCTCCCTTATTAGTATGCTTGATCGGCCGCGTTTACAAAGTTCTAGAAAGCCACGAAACTAAATAATGAGACATGTCTTCGCCTTGGCCCTGCTAAGGGCTTCTAATAAGCGATACTAACATTGTTTACTGTGCGTAACGAGGTCTTCCGGAATCAATTTCCTTCTGTAAATAAGTTTTGTCCTATTTTCCTCTATACCTCTGATGCATAGATAAACAGGCAAATAACTAGTACTAGCCTAGAATAGTCTACATGTTATGATTTAAGGTGCTAAATCACATGCGAACTGTAGAAAAAGCAACGTAAATAAAAATACAATTTGGTAGTAAGGTTTATATATTACTACGCTGCAGCTGCCTTATAGTTCCAGCACTAATGAAGCACGGCTGGACCACACTCTCACAGGATACCAAGTTAAAACGCATTAGATCACGCTTAAAAAGCATTTAAATTTACATTTGTATTACATTTCTTATGTCGAAATCGAAACAAAATTACTGGTAATTTAGGTTTCCATGTTAATCCTAAAGGGTGACGACGTATCTGCATCTTTTTTCTTAATCTACAGTGGTACAGTGGCCACTTTCCATAAGATTGACTAAGTGCTCGTTGGCTAACATTCATAAAAAGAAGTTAAGGAACTATTTTCTGTGGTTTAGGTTGTGGATTGTTTTAAAGTTCGTTAAGATAAGGATGTTTTAGTAATAATCTAAGAATTAATATATTTGTAGGAATATAGTGTTATATGCTATTAGAATTATCGTTTAAGCCTTGAAATTAGGAACTACAGAGCATTAATTAAGTAAACTCAGCGCCACAACTTGGTTAAATGCCAAGATCCTTGTTTTAGTCCTCATACTGCACATGTAGGTATGCCAGACAATACTGGACAAAGTTTAATGTAAATTAGTAAGGCAAATTGAATATAAATTATACAACACTGCTGTAAAATTCTTACTCCTTGCTTGGTTAAATTTCTACCAGAGTTTAAAAGTACTGGACTTGACATAAACTACAAAACTTTGTTAAAATTCAACTGCCATCTCTAACTAAAACTCTGCAGTGCTTATTTTTAATGTCTTTGATTTGGCTTGCAAGTACCATATAGTGTAAGGTAGCCGTGTGTCAGCGGCTGCTCCTCTGCTTTCTCGTGAATATCGTTAGAGGGGAATAAGAGAAGTGCCTTTTAGATCTTATAGCAAATTGCAGGCCAACGTGGCGATGAAGCTCGCCGCTTATCACATTCTATCCTCCGGAGAGGCGAAAAGAGGGTAAACCTCATTTGGTTGAGCTCTGTCGTGCGTTTTATACATTGGTTTTCTGTCATGGCTCACGGGATAAAGGAGTTTAGGCTAATATTTAATTTTTCGAATTCAATTGCCTATGAACTTTGCTCTCACCAATTTGTCACACTTTGAAATGGTTTTGATTAATTTATAAACTTTTTAAGTATCCATTACTTTCTTAAAGATAATTACTATAATTTCATCGATTTATTAAAAACTTTCGATTTTCCTTCTGAAGTTTTATCATGCTATCCGTTATTATTACACTAATAACACATTGTAACTTCGGATATTTATATTACGGCATTATGTTACCGATTAATTGCAATTAAAACGTGTATTTACATTATTATTGCCTAGACATCAATTATATCGTGTGGCTGGACCTTCGCAAGAGATCGGGGCACTAGAGGCGCATCTAGACATCATTTCGGCGACTCCAGCGGCTCGCTCCAGTTCCGGGCAACTTGAGGCTTTAGTTAGACTGTCTCCAGAAGATAAACAAAAATGGCTGCACTACTTCGATCAAAAGCAAATGTCGTATACTAAGATGGTTGATAATCTTGCTGAGTAAGTAACAATAATTTAGATTTAAACCTCAAGTCACATTAATAAAACATGATTATTCATTGACCAAAATCAGTTTGGTCTGGACTACTAGAAGTTGTCATTTGATTAAGTGCAAGTGAAATAGGAAATATAACATCTCTTTCTCGTAACCTTATAGGCTGATGACAAAGAAGAAGTATAAATGCAAACACACAGGCACTAACAAGTACTGTCTAATTTCCAATAATATAAAATGTTCATAGTTTACGGTGATTTAACAAAATATTCCATTCATCATCATCATCATTTCAACCTATCACAAGTCCACTACTGAACATAGGCCACTCCCAAAGATTGCCACAAAGCTCGGTCCTGAACCACCTCCATCCATTGACTTTAATTTATACGTTTATTTTGTTTGTGTTGTATATTATACTTGTTTGTGTGTAGTTTGTAATCGTAAAAGTTTTCTAGGGAGATAGATAGCATAAAAACTATCTCAAATAAATACCAGATCGAAAATATGTGCTGGTCGGTCCATCCATCAACAGGGACGCTCTCGAGAGGAATTCTGCAAATTTTTTGCTCATCCAAAGATTATCGATTTTATAAGCAGTATCGATTATACTATATCTTGAAAACTTTACCACTAACTAACGATAATTTTGATTATGTTTAGTATTCTTCGCGACGAAGAAACTAAAATCAAAAGGGCTAAACATGCCGCGAAACAAACCGGCCAATCGATTAGTTGGGACACATATTATGGATATGAAGAGGTATTACAACTCAGTTGAAACTTATTTATTACTAAATCTATATTAATTTGCTTTTACTACGTTATACGTAACCACGATATCCAAGTGATTAGGAAATCTGCTTTTGAATCAAGTGATCCAAAGTACGATACTATGTGGAGGGCTCGTATCAATGAATTTTCGACACTTGGTTCACTTTGTTTAATTAGCAACCAACCTGAAAACAATCTGCAGGCCTGCCACCTAGCAGGTTGCGTCACGTAAATCCTGGTGATAAGTAGGTTGAAATAATTAAAATAAATGTAAGATGTGCCACATTATTGGGTATGCAGTTGTGAGATTATATTTCTATAATAGCTACTGCATACATATTTAAAAAAATATTTTCTTTTGCCTTAAGGAACTTCAGGAACTTCATTACGAAACTGGTTTTTAAGTCGAACTATATGTTATTAAATTTTATTCATTTAGAGAATTTCTCAACGACGTAATTTGATACATAATTTTTTTTACCACAGCATTCTTTACAATTGATTATTTTACAAAAAAGGTAAAATATCCTACAAAGTAAAAAAATAATATAATTTTATAGATCAACGATTACTTGGACGCACTGGGTGCGCAGTATCCTGACCTTGTGGTAGTCGTCAACGCAGCGCTTAGTTACGAAGGTCGTCAGATCAAATACGTGAGGATCTCTACATCTCGCTTCGAGGACCTCAGGAAACCCGTTATCGTCATTGACGCTGGCGTTCACGCTCGCGAGTGGGTCACACCACCCGTCGCCCTGTACATAATTAATCAGTTGGTGGTCGACATTGTGGACAATAACTTAACGGAGCGGCTCGACTGGGTGATCATACCACTAGTGAACCCCGACGGCTACGAATATTCAATTGCAGAGGTAAAAGAAATAGAAGCATATCTAAATCTCTTAGGGTTTAAGGGAACCTTTACAAATACTTTTGTTGGCGCCTTCTTTATAATGTCTGTTACCTGCCACAGGATAGGTAAAAACTCTTAAAATAAAATGAAATTATATCAGTAGAATACTTACATACCATGGTATGTGTATAGAATACGTATATTATGTAACATACTCGTAAGTATGCCAAACTTGTAATAGTTCTCGCAATTGATTAAGTGCCGTAAAAGAAATGGGATAAAACAGCTAAAGTTATAAATTTACAAATGACCTTTAATATTTCTTGGTAAATTGCCTATTCCATACGTGAGTGATCCGCTTACACGAACTGGGCACGCGCCGTTGAGTAATGATTTACTGTTTTAAAACACACACACACTTCGTGCGTAAACTTTAGATTGAGTCTCGGTAAATACGAATCACAACAGTGAATGTAATGTTTTGTTTAAGAACATTAGGAACGCATCGATCAGGTTTTTAGTAGACATTATTATTTTTAAATACATCACAATCTATATAGTGAATAATATATTTCCATAGAAATTATTGGGGTACACTTTAGTGATCACTGCGGTCCATGGACCGTACTGACTATACACAACGAAGAATCCAGATGGAGACGTGTTGTCACCCCAGTGGTCTAAGATGATGATCTCGTAACAGTAATTGGGTCTTCGGTTCTCTATCACTCACCAAGCGAAAAAGCGGCATCGCGCGGCTACTACTCAGTCGAGTTAACTTGGCACCTTGTCGAAATGCGGTCCAGCTTCCCACACACCCGCGCCGCGCCCCGTAGCCGTGCAAACTGTATTAGCGCATCAATGTGACGTCATCAGCCTCAGGTGCCTTGTTAGCTCGACCGGGCTATATATGAAGGTTTTCTGTGAAATCGCGGTTCCTCCTCGACCGAATCGAACCGACCTATGCATTCAACAGCCAGTCAGTTACCGACTAGCTGTACCGTGGCTCCACCACATAGACTTTTGTATCCCTAGTTTAGATAGTTTTATATTTATATCTATTTTGTATTCTTAGGAAGTTTTTTACGCTTAAGTATATGTTCTCTTTAAGATAAAGTATTTACGTTTTTCCAACTGATTTCTACTTTAATATTGAATTTCCAGGATCGTATGTGGCGCAAGACACGCTCCAAAGCCCATGAAAACGCTGACGAATGTCCAGGTGTCGATGGCAATCGTAACTTCGACCACTACTGGGGCACCAGTGAAAACAGTGCGGAGCCCTGCAGTATAATTTACGAAGGCCCCGCTCCCTTCTCCGAACCTGAGATACGCGTCGTTAGGGATGTGGTCATACAAAATTTGAACCGAGCGGCACTGTACATATCGCTACACAGTCATGGAAATATGTTTTTATATGCTTGGGGTAACAATGGTACGTAATTTTTACAAAATTCTGACGATGTGAGATGTTGTATACATAAAAAAAGATATAGCGTGTATCACTTATTTTCAGATATACACATACACATATACACGCTGAATAAAATCTATGATAGTCTAAACGAGACAGTAATAAACTTGTTCTAGGCTATTACTATGTTGTCAACGTAAGGTCTTTTTATCGACATGAGTGCAATAAAAATGTGTACCGAATTGAATCGAATATCACATTAATAAGAAAAATGTGGCGACTTTACTCTAGATTGTGATAGAATATTTATCAAAAATTCATTAGACCTAAGACTGTTGTCTGAACACACAGGTAGTGGCCAGATTTGAAAGATTTCCTTATTAGACGTTAACAGTTAGAACGGCCACACTTTACAGAAATTGTACACAGAATTAAACGTGACTGATTATCAGCTCATCGGCGATTTATGGATACAAATATATGAAGATGTTAAGCATAAGAATAAAGCATGTGTTTGCTATTACTCTCATTTAACAACACCCTTTTTTCTTCATTTGGACAGCGGTAGGCCATTTGTCTTGTGATTACAGACTTTCGATATAATGACACAGTGGTAGACAGACATTAAGGATTTCCATTTGGCACAACTTATCATCGCCGTACGGGCGTGCGCAACCCTGTTTTTAAAGAAAGAAAGTGACAGATTATTACCTCGTCACCATACGGAACAATCTGTCTTTTCCTAAAAAATTTATAAAACATCTATTTATATATTCACAGGAACTCTTCCGTCAAATGGTCTGATCCTTCACCTAGCTGGTGTGCGAATGGCGACAGCGATCGACGAAATGGCTCTCGAGAAGGCTCGACCTTACGTAGTTGGCAACGCAGCTAATATCCTATACCACACCACCGGAACATCCAGAGACTGGACCCGTGCCGTCGGCATTCCTCTTACTTACACCCTTGAGCTGCCTGGATATGAATACGGATTCCTCGTCCCTCCAGAATACATCGGACAGATAGTCAAAGAAACGTGGGATGGTATCGCCGCTGGAGCTCACTACGTATTATCTACACAATAAACGTTGTATAATTTAAATTAAAATAATCTAAATTGCGTTCACTACATTTATTTCAAAATATCCTTTAATATGATGTTAACTTACTTCTTCTTAGTCAGCCTGTATAAGTTCATACCTAGACATAGGTCTTTCCAGAACAGTACACAGTAGTAACAGTAGTGGCCCAAAAAGTGTGATGTAGATGTCGCTAAAAATGGTATTTAAAAAAAAGTGTGGAACGCTTCAGTAGTGACAAATAATATTACCCGAATTTACCGTTCTAACACCACAGTCCCCTCGTGACCACGGCTGCTGTAAAGCATCCGAAGCATCGGGAATATAAAAACAAAAATAAACGCAATAAAGTTTCATAAAAAAAAAGTGATCATTACCTGAAGGATGTTATATACGCCGAGAAATTGATATGTCTAACATCACTTCCATCGCCAACATAAGCTGATATACCATGAATGAAAGATTTGGCATCAAATGAGTAGGAGGCTCACCACAAGGGGGTTTGTACTCTGAGACTAAAGATGCTGAGATTCGGATTCGGAAAGTTCGGATGGATTGTCTGCCCTCGGTCTGGCGGTGGGATTCGCCAGAGATTAGTCAGCAGAGTGCACCGCCGCGGTATAGGTTGGTCTTTGGAGAAATAGATGGTACATTCCACCTTTAACCCGAACTGATATTAACTCCATGTAGAGTAAAGTAACAGTCTATTAAACACCTAACTGGGCACAGCTTCCTCCCATTTCTGGCAACATTTTGGAGTCTGAAAGAAACTGCCTCCCTGCCCATTATATAAATGGGCAGGGAGGGAGGCAGTATATAAAAGCACTTTCTATGCCCTCTGGGGCTCACCATAATACACCACGTGTAATGTGCCTTCTCCTAACAATTGAATAATTTTTTAAATAAAAAAATTAAGAAGCTCATTTCTAATTTTCTCTATGCGTCCTCTGTGTAATTTACAAAGCCCACAAACGCCCTAAAGTAATGAAAAACACAATAGCTATTACGGACAAGTAAAATTAATTTAAAAGTTTTAAGTGTAGTATTAACGTTTTAACTTTATGCTCCCTAAACTTTTCGATGGGCTCTGTTTAGAGGCCAAGTTCTAAGTAATATTAAAGTTGCCAAGTAATTTTAATCTTTTTAAATCCCATTATTAAGATTACTACAAATAGTGCATAATTTTTAATCATCTCAAAATTTGCCACACAACATACACAGACCCATAACGATTAGCAGTGTCTATGGTATGAGGCGTCCAGTACTGTGATCGTCAACTCTAAAAATAGTGGGTATTAAAGCAAATCATTACATTGAGTTGTCTATGTCCAGCAGTGAACTATTAACAGGATGCTAAAGAAGAAAAGTCTACCATTTATACAAAATAAGACAGATACTGCGTGGCGGACGGCTTAAAACCCTCCTAAAAAATTAGAGCAGACATTTGTTGTGCGGCCTAATCTTGGAAAAGAAAGAAAATTTTGTAGAAAGTAATTTAGGCACTTGTTACAAAGAAGGTCGCGGGTAACAGACTAGATTTCTGTAAAAATAATACTGAACGACACAACTGTCCACCGGTAATAACAAATTTACTTACGTAAATAAAAGGGATAATGAGGATTATTTAATATTGAAGCATTACAAACAAAACTAAATATAAAATTGTAAAGATGATTTTGTTTCAGTTAGGTTAAATAATTACAAGAAAAGAACACTTTGGTGTAGGACTGCACTAATTAAAATTCTAACTTTAACGACCGTGCAACCCTGGCGAGATCAAAACCTTATTTAAGTTAAGTTTTAATAAGCGAACCTTAATATTCACTACAATTTGTGAACTGGAAATTTAAAACTAATTCGCTTTTGAGATCGTTCCTAGTGATTTCCTTGCGGGGTATTAAGCCTGAAGATCTTGAATTATTTATCTTTATAATTTTACGGTAATGCAAAGGTTAGTTCCGAGTGGTAGAGTACCTTAGACTTAAAACTTTGTAGACAGAATAATTTTGAATTATAATTAGAACATTTTTTAATTAATAACGTTCAAGAAGTAATACGGCGAGGTAAAAGAAAAGTATTATAAATTATATCTTGGACAAAACAAGAGGTAACAGCGAAATTCGTAACATTTCAAGATTTCGAATTAGAAAGAAGTAGATCTTCGAAGATTCGAACCGCTTTCCATCGGATGCGGTCAAAAGGAAGAATACCCTGATACTGCGGTTTCCTTACCCAGCGAGCTTGCGCCTTCTAAAGTTGGACTTGGTAGACTGGTATGAAATACTGTCTTGTTCTACTGAGCACAGCAAGCCCTATGGAGGCAAATTTGCCCTTCCTATGCAGGTGATAAGGGAACCGAACTATGTACGTAAAAGTGAAAGGAACTAGATGAAAAGAACTAAAATTAGCATTTAAAATAAAATGAAACAAATAAATTCAAAATCAACTCATTACTGTAACTGATTGACATCATTTTATAAAAAATTAGAAAATATATTTTTTTTTACTTACGTTACATTGATTGAAATGTCTATGACAGTTTTTTTATTTCAATGTTTCGAAATGTACACTAGTTACTTATTCAAATTGTCGCTAAAATCCAAACGCTTAGCATAAAAAGGCAACATTTGAAAATCGTCTTCTCTTGTGCGAATCGAAGGTTTTTCAATTTCGTGACTACAAGTAAATATAGTCAAAGTCGAAAAAGATGTCGCCAAATTGGAAGGTAAAAATACTGAAGCGGTAAATTCTCGAAAACCGACACCATTTTTAGAGTACGCTTGACAGCCGGTGTCATTTACTACTAGTCTCATCTCCACTCGTGAGACTTTAAAATCAGCTGGAAAATAAAAAAGCATATTAATAATTATGTAAATAAAAGGGTAGTAGGGTAGTAGAAATATTTTAATAAGTAATAGTAATAAACATTTCTTTTTAAATAACTTTTACGTCTCTTCTCTTCATCAACCTGTATAAGTCCACAGGTGAACTCTAAAAAGCGACTGACCAAACTAGTATGCACTTCTTGAAAGGTTTGTCTATACTCATTATCCATCATTCGGTCGATCGCCAGAGTCTCGCTTGTTAGCTAGTACGGTGTACCACGTGAGATTGATATTTGGAGAAAGATGTAGTACATATTTCCCTTTACAGCGCCAGCCATATTTTCATAAAAATAAGTATCTATGGTTTTGTATAGTGGGTTACCATCGAGCTACATTCGAAATTATTTAGAATCTTAAATATATTTTCACTTCAGAAATGGTTTTGTAACCGCTTATAAGTTCAAAAGTTGCAAAATCGATGGTGCTGATATCGAAAATGTCACGTTGTTGTTACTACAGCGAAAGTAACTTTAAAAGATTTTTCTTAAAGATGTCAGTTATCTTTTAAATTTATTTAATTTCGTCTTATTCATCAGATTGTTAAAAATAATATATTATTTTAAAGAATTACTTCACATCATACTTCTTAACGCTCTCATTTCTACTGCATTAATCCTGCTTTTATGCCTCTTCTGCTATACCCAGCTTTCGGTTTCCATATGTTAGTGTTGGTACCAATACCCCTATATTCACAGCCAAACGAGCTTTGTGAGATATCGTCTGGCTGTTCATAAATGTATGCAATGACCCATTCACTATATTACCTGCCATCGCTCTCCTTTCAATGTCACATTCGTACCTTCCATTTCTCGTAAACATTGTTCCCAAGTAAATCTTCCCTAATCTTGATACATACTTCCGTCATCCTCTCCTCTCTTTCAAACACTATAACCTTTGTCTTATTAACGTTTACTGTCATTCCTTTTCTTTCCAGTGCCCCATTCCTGCACTTCCTCAGCCAATGACGCAAGTAAAACTTGATCGTCAGCGGAGAGCTAACATTTAACAAGCAAACCAGTCCGTGTAGGCCCCGTTAATTCTGATACAAGCTCGGGAACCCCCATACAGAGATTTCAGTGCTCGTATCAGATCACAGCTCATTCCATGCAAAGAGAGTGCCGATCACAATTCATCCCTCACCACTTTGTCATAGGCCTTCTACAAATCTATGAAAGCGCAATAGGTTCAAACTTACGCCTTATAATGTGCATTTCAAATAAAAATTTACTTTTATAACATTTCGTGTTGAAATAAAATAAAATATTATTTCATAGAATACTTACGGTTCTTGCTTTTGTAATATACATCGAAAACTCTGTTCATTCGGACGTAAGGCCACACTTTTCTTTCATAAAAAAGAACGCTTTCTACGCGAAAAAAAGGAAGTCGTAGATTTAATTAAATATATTTTAAAACTATCCCTTGTACATTAGAAATAAATTGTCACCTTACCTTTGCAATCTCCTAATGTCATTAAAATATTGTAATAAGGAAATCCAACCGCCTCTATAGTTCTAAAGAAAATAACTTCTTTAGTATTGTTAATAATAATTGAAAACACTAGAAAAATTAAGACATAACGTTGCGAGTGCATTATTCCTAGTGTGTAGGAAGGTGTTTGAAGTAAACTTGAACACTGAACTGTTGCCTGTAACTTTTGTAAACGACCTATTGTTTTGTTTCCTGGGAGAAGCTTCATTGTAAGTATGAGACCTTAGAGGGAATAATGAGTACCTACGTGGTGAGGAGGCTATCTTCAATTTAAGACGTACCATTTGAATCAAATAAGATATTACGACTATTTACAACAATCTATGCCTTGTGATTTATGTTTAATGTAATAAAGACTAAACCTGTCCTAGATTTCCATCATCCTTAGCCAATAATCCTATTCTGAACACAGTATTCCTCTATTTATTGCCACAAAGCACAGTCCTAAACTGCTTGTATCACACACAAAATTAAAAAAGTGATCTCTACGAGTACCTCGCCCTGCAATCGTCGTCGTCGATGCTGGTACTCGAGTAATATCCTACTACCTACCTACCCACGTTTTATTTGTTTTTTGACCTCTCTACATAGGTCGTTATGCGGTAATTTGGCCTTTCAGATACGACAGGACCAGAACTTATAACATGGTTTTCCAGACTTTACCCAGCCTAGTTGGTTTCATTGCTTTTCTTACTCACTTTTCAGAAATAGTTGGGCGAACGGTCTTTTGTCCTGTAGTGTATTATAGATAAAATTAAAATCAACTGTTTTGGTGGTTTTTAACTCAAAGAATCCATTCAGACAGCTGAAAGACTAATTCTGTTTTTATTTTATTGAGAAGATTGGGATTTAAAATATATAAATCTAGAGTCACTAAAGTTACTTTTCTGGCTTTAGTTGACTTTGGGCTCTCTACCTTTTGAAAAACTTTTAGCCGTTCATGACCCAAACGTGTATTGTACAGTCCTTAATTTTTCCCCTCGTTGGTTATGGTGATGTGTACTATTTTGACCTAAATGGAGTTCTCTTAAATAAATATGATCGTCTTTCTTAATTAACGCCTTAGTCATTATTTCCACTTATATACACACCTCTGTATATGAAATATAAAAATATGTAATCTCCCTTAATAACCCGCACTTCGTCCTTAATATTTCCCGGGTATAAAGCAGCGTAATTTACTCTGTAGTTACGGGACTTTGTACGCTTCTTCTAACTTCTACTTTGTCAAATTTAATCCAAAGACTAGCGCGAACAGACAGACATTTTTAAAACTGGTCTTGAGTTTTGGTCATTGCAAATCGTCATAAGAACTTAAAAAAGGGTGTTAGTTCGAAATCTCAGACAGACACTTCAAACAGAAAATTCATTCTTATGTATCGATTTATGTACCTATGTCGGGGTATACCTTTCAATGTTTGAGAGGGTTGTGACGCCGGGAAGGGTTCGCCACGCTGCTCCAACGCATATTGGCGGACTTTACATTTTCTCTAAATAATATTTTATCATTTCTGAGACATTAAAATTTCTTGATTTTTCGTTTAACACCGAGCACGTGGTGTGTTTAGCTCTTAAAATTACATTTAACAATTTAAGTGGAGTCGGAACCAGGATTCGAACCGTGGTAACACGCGTACTGTAAAATTAATTAGAGCGTCCTGACTACAAAGCTTCATCTATTAGCCTTAAATTATTGATATGTGCTATAGGTAAAAATTAACAATGTTCAGTACTTTTAATTTAATTAAGTTTCATGGGTCATCGCCTATTGAATTTTGTCTCATAAAATGTCATAACAAAAGGATATCTATTTTAGTAACTCGTCATAAGTTATAAACAAAAATAGATTTTTAGGCATTCTAAATATCTGCATTAGGTAATGGGTCCAAATAAAAAAAGATACTAAACAAATGCTTTTAAAATGTGCATAATAAGTAATGATTATTCACTGGTTTAATTTAACCTACGAGCATGTTACAAAAAACTAGATCAATAAGGCACATGTATATTAATTAAAGAAACCAATAACTCTTTTTCGGTGACCAAAAAAAACTCAACGTAACCTTTACGACTTATTCAAAAAAAACATGCTCTTAGCGAACTTTTGGAGAGGCTGTACCGATGATTATTTGTCTTTTTTCCAAAAACATTTTTTTTATAATTGTTCAATTGTTCAGCCAGCGAGCCGTGGAACGCAGGAAGTGCGGTACGCCATATGCCATACATCCCGAGAAACAATTCAATTACTGCATGAGTTCTTTCTATGTTGTGTAATTTCCCGTTTTGGTGATCAATATTTGCCGCTCCGATCATGTGACTTAGCCATGTGAGTCGTTTTACGGACATTTTTCTTTTGTAATTTTGCAGTCTAAAGTTATGTCAACAAGCTCATGGTCTCTCGAGATCACCCACGCCCTGCAGGAGGAAATAAAGCACTGTACCAATGAAATTTAAAAATTAAAGTTATGCAAAACGGTTATAGAAAATTTCGAAAAATGAGAGCGCACCCGATTTGCCATTCAATACATATAACCCTATATTGTATACTTTGTAAACTATAAGAAATTTACAATTTTTAGATAAAAACCTGTGTTTTCTATCCAAAATTACTTCTTTGTGACACCTTAAATATTGCGAAGTCATCTTTAGTATTTTTATTTCTTTAAATTTATCTATGAGAATTTAATTGAATCTTGAATTTAGATTATGAATAGCTCTTATCCCTCTTTTGCAAAACTAATATTGTTTCTATATTAGTTGCATGTCCTTACCGCAAAATACCATACGACATTGTGCTATAGAAATAACTAAAATAAACTTTTCTAGCTGTTTTGACAGTAGACAGACTTCTTATTTTTTCTTGCAGCATATGCATACCAAGTTTGGATCTACGGGGGCGCCATTTTGATGTCAGTGGGTCACTAATGACAACCACAATTCATCAGGTAGGAGGGCGCATCCGTGCTCCGGGGCGCCGTTCCTGGAGGGAAGAGTTTTCTCTCGAAGATAAGCTGGTTTGGGTAACAGGCCCGGGTGTGGAGCCGGTGGGGATTTAGATGGTGTAAACTCGTCATAACCCACAGGTTATGTTAAATTAAAACTTGCCTTAAAATCTGAATCGGCCTAATGTGTGAATAACGAGTACCTAGAAACCAGAAATCTATCTATTTATAGCCTGATGTCCTGAAAAGTATCCTGAACAAATTATATAGATAAAAAAACGTATTCGCTATTTTATTGTCATAAAGAATTGCTGCAGAAGAATTTATTTGAAGATTTTAAATCTTTCTCCTACGTAATAGTAATTCCCTAGTTTTTAGTGGTGTCGGCACCGGGGATCGAACCCAGGTCACTCTCGCTCTTTGAAACTAGAGTTAGCGCCCTGACCAATGAGCTACCACGGCTCTAAAGGATATGTATTCCCTAAAATATTCCCTATTCCCAGAAAATTCTCCAAAAAAATCACCTATATGGTGACACTACAGGAACTGAGACAGGCGATATTGTCGCCCTATAGTCTGTTAATAAAATTAATCGATTTATTAAGGAAATACAAACATTTAAAATTTAGTCCATTTAAAGTATTCCTTAAAAGCAGGTATTTCTCCGGAAATCATCGAAGAAGTCTAAATTATTTTTATTTTTTATTGTTTCCTTTCATTTTATGGGATTTAATTACTATAAAGCACGGTTTTATTTCTTCAAACCGATTATTCCATTAATTTGGCCAGTTATTTTCACACTTATTTCCAAAGCAGAATCTGCATTACTACTTATTTTTTGAACAAAGAAATCATATCAACATAACATAAAAACAAGTAATGCTTCCAAATTGACTCATAAATATCTCTGTTGTAATTTCTTTCCTCGTTTCTTATAATTTTATTTATTTTTTCATCATATTTTCTCTGTCTTGTCATTATTTCAGCTTCGTTTTTCTTTTAATTTTAAATTCTAGATAATAGATTATGATTTTCCCAACACTATTGTTGAAACAGACAAGTTTTTTTTTATTTAATGGTAAATTTTTTTTAACGTTAACTTTTCCATTCTAATTTTGTCATAGCCTAGCGATTGCTTGTTAGGTTCATTATTTAAAATGTATCCTATTCTTAAATAACAGAATGTTTTTGAAGCAGCACTATCAGAAAAGCTAACGAAATGTTTCACTTTCCACTCAAACCTGTAAGTAAGTGTAAGTGAAAACTAACTAATTATCATCATCATCATCATCATTTCAGCCTATCGCAAGTCCACTGCTGAACATAGGCCTTCCCCAAAGATTGCCCAAAAAATTCGGTCCTGAGCCACCTGCAACCATCGAACTCCCGCAACACTGCGCAGTTCGTCACTCCATCTTGTGGGGGGTCGTCCCACACTGCGTTTGCCTGTATGGTGCCTGTATACACTAATTCTGCTGCGGATATCATCATTGCAGACTCTATCGCGCAGAGAACTCCGAGCATAGCCCTTTCCATAGCGCGCTGAGCAATTAACAAATTATGAATATCTCTATTTGAAATGACATATTTATTTTATGTTTAAAGATTCAACAAATACCATCATTTCAACTTTATAAACATATAAAATAAGTGCTTGTGATATCACCAAGCTATCAAATATTCCCAGCTTTTTCCACTACATTTATTACGTATCCCGTTTCAAGCAATTTACGACACTTTTTAATTTTGGCCACATATAAAATGATTTACAATAGGCCTTAAACCATAATAGATCATGTAATCCATATTTTATATGAGTTGCATTGCAAAATGAAATTTACATAGTACACCATTTTACCCCATCGAGTCGCTGCTGGTAACATCAGTGCTGTCTATCTATCTATCGTCACTGTTGTATTATTAAAAATTATGCATTTTCTTTTGTCTGAGTTTTCACAGTCAGACGAAAATGTTTTATATGAAACAGTTATTAATTAAAAAAAAATTAGGTTTGTGTGATATTTATCTTTCCTAAGAATAAATTATCTATTTCATTTCATTCATAATCAATAATTTTTAATCTATATTTTCGAATAGATGTTGCCAAATGTAAAAGTAAAACGGAACGTTGTGTTTATTTACGTGCATATGTCAAATCACACGCAAATCACAATAGTCATTACGCACAAAAGTAAAAATTTATAGTGTAATGATCGTTTTATTTAATTAACAATGTTGTGGTATTTACCATGGTCTGAGAGCATTAAAAAGAGAGCCTGCAGATATCTGTTACAACGCTATTTGGGTAATTTCCTTGAAGAAAAACTTACTTTAGATCAGCTGAGTGTTGATCTATACAATGGAACTGGAACGGTGTGCGATGTCAGCCTTGACTGTGAGGTAAATTGATATTACTTTGTATCTATTATCACTTATCTAGAAACCACTACAATCTTGTAACTATTATTTCTCTAAATAATGCAATACATCTTAGCCAAATTTAAGTGCGCATTATTTTTATAATAACACGTGTTTATTATGCGTTTTCAAACAAAGGAAACATAAATTATGCTTCCTGGTTTTCACAAAAATGTTTCAACAATACATCATGTTAATTTAAAGCACTCAAAATATTAATTTACTTAATAACAATACTGTATTTATTGCCTTTACATGGTTTTATTAAATGTTACTGGAAGCTAAGATTTTTTGTTACTTTTTTAACAGTTACTGTTATACATGTTTTTTTTATTATTTCCTGGTTTTATTTGTTCCATATACAGTAACAAATGAGTCAAGTTAACTAAGTACCTGTTTAATGTGTAAATTATAATTGAATTTGTTAAAAACACTAATGATTTTATTTTAAGTTATGATGGCATTTAGAAAAAAGATCTAGTTTCTTGCTGGTTCTTTTCTGAGGTGTTTTTTTTTGAACCATTGTAGATTTTGATTTTTATAATAGCTTTTAAACTTTGCTTTTGCTTTTGACATTGAATTAGTTTTAAATCATGTTTTATCATAATTCATTAAATCATCAATGTATGTTCTCCTCTGATTGATACTTTTGTGAAGAAGTTAAAATTAAAAGAAGGTCTTATTAAAAAAGTGCCACATGATAATAAATCCTACCAATTTATTTTTATGACAGACAAGATCCACTCTTAGTAAATCTATATTTCTTTAAGGCACTTAATGAACTGGGAGATTCTCAAAATTGGCCATTGGAAATAGTGGATGGGCATATGCAAGAAATCACAGTGACCATACCTTGGTCTACATTATTAAAAGATGACTCTATTGTTGAAGTCAATGGACTTACACTCACTGTTCAACCTAAAGTACGAGCAGAACAAGGTAACTAACTAACTATTTCATTACATATACTGTCAGTTTTCTATGATGATTGTGATAATTAAGATAATGATCATCATTATCACTTTGGTTATTAACATCTATAGTGCACAACTATTTTCCTACAAACAATGTATAGACTAGAATATTCTACATACATTTGTTTTCTACATTTTTAACAACTTATAAATAGTCTATTGAAAATAAGCCAAAAGATTTGCTCAAACTCATCATATAGGACAGACAAGTTGGTAAGCATAATAAAAGTAATGCCTCTCCCCATATGTGTTCAGCAAATTTGGTGAAACTTTCCGCTGTCAGTCACTGCTAATCTGAACTTTGTTTGATAGCTTGCAAAGTGCACTGTGTGCAGTGCAGGAGCGATTGGCTTTTGGAGTACAAGATTAGATATCACTCTGTTTTCTACCAACCTGTATTCTTTATCACAACTTTTATTCAAACCATATTCAATGTTAAAATTAAAATCCATTTAAATGCAACTTAATCAACTCAACCAGGGATTCTCAAACTATTTTCCAAAATGAACTGATGGCCAAATTACTTTAAAATCCTATCTCTAGTTTTTGATACAAAATACATACTAAATTAAAAACTGCAGTTGGTTAACTGAGAAAACTTGACATCATTTTATCATCACAATTTAACAAAATCAATAGACATAAACATTCAAGTGTAATTATTAATACAAATTACATAAAAATACTTAAGTAGGTTGTTATTTTTTGAAAAAACCATTAAAATCGTAAAGTAAATATAAAAAATTCAGTGATGGATGAACCTGGGGACTTTCTACCAATCAAACTAAATCCGGTTCAGTATTGGAGAGTTGCAGCATTAAATCTCCACATTCGTTGATTTTCAAAGAGTTTTTTTGTTTTGTCAAAATGTTTGTAAGCACACTGAAGCCTTTTTCGACTCCTCTATGCAGGATACTCTGTTTCAATGTTGAGTTGCAACCAAAAATTCTGCTTAAGCTCCTCGTCTTTGCTGGTGGTAATCAACTCTTCTTGCATTATCGCATTGGCTTTCTTCCATGGCTGTGATATTGTATGGATTTATTATCTATTAAGGATTTTGTAAATTGAAGAGATCCTCAAACCTCTTAGTAAAATCCTGGTGTAATATGTCCATGTGAGTGACATATGATAGAATAACATTGTCTTGAAGCACCGTCAGTCGCAACAGAAACATAGTTCTTACATGGGATAGCTTTATCGGTAAAAAAATCGTTCCATGGTCTGAAAAATCAATTCTCCTCTGGTATCAGTCTCTAAATACGTAGCAAAAAGCAGTTCATGGCTTACATTTTCATCTTTTATATATAGAACATATCATTGCCGGGTAATGTCGACTTGTCCAACTAGAGAGAGAATCTGTTGGTCTGTATGAAATTGCATAAAATGATTAGCACGTCGCGACCAATCACGTCTATTCGTCTCTGAACGGTGTTTTTGCTCAAAGGAATTCTCTTTATAATATCATGTGCGGGCTTGTACAATAAATTGTCGAGGACCTCATCAATGGCTGGTAAAATAAGCTGCTCTCAAATTGTATGGGGTTTCCTCAACTTCGCTAATAGTAAAGATATATTATAGAGCGCTCGCAAACCATCAACGTCTTGATTAATGATGACGCAAACATCGATCTTATGGATTGCCTTTTCTCTAGTTCTTCTTTAAGTGCTTGAAAGAATGACAAGCACTTAAAGAAGCACTTACTTTTTTTGTCAGGCCACTTATTAAGAGTACATCTCTTAATAAGTGGTCCTCCATTTTTTAAGGCTTCATGGCATTGTTACTGAATCATCATCATCATCATCATCATTTCAGCCTATCAGAAGTCCACTGCTGGACATAAGCCTCCCCCAAAGATTGTTACTGAAAACTTATTCACATATATTCTTTTGCTCTTATTTATCTTTTTTTTCTTTTCTTTATATATTTTAAGGTGTATAACCTATATGATTCTTTAGTGTCGTCAATGCTGGAATCAATGTGGTCGTCAATGTCGTCCTCAATGCAGCTTGCTGCCGAATGCCTCCGTGATGAAACTGGCCCACAGGAAACCAATCCAGTGGAGGGTATTGAAATGTTTGCACATGCTATTGATTCGGGTAAGAATTCATATCCATATGTTTTTATTTTTTGTTTTATGGGAAAGGCGGCAAACGAGCAAACGGTTCACCTAATGGTAATTGATTACTGTCGCCCACGTACATCTGCAATACCAGATGTGTTGCAGGTGTGTTGACGGCCTTAAAAGGCTGGTCAAAGCACACTTCCTTCCTCCCTAAATAGTTATTCCTTCATCTCTCATTATCTGTTTATTTCTCCTTAACACTTACTTTTCCTTGCGTCATTTGGCTCTTATTTTATTTATTCTTTACTCTTTATGTTCCTGTATATGTATTGGTATATATTGTGTATTTATTTAGAAATATCAGTATATAAGAGAGTTTATATAAATGTTTGTATATATTTCAATGTTATTAGTAACTTGCGTACACCTTTAACACTTGCTCCTTCCTCTGCAAAGTGGTTGCCTGGTAGAGATCACATCTAAGCGATAAGGCCGCCAATTGTACCTTTGTGTATTTTACGTTTCTTTTTTCCTATTATTGGTAATTGGTGTACAATAAAGTGTATTTCATTCATTCATTCATTTCAAGAGATAATTTTTTTACTTTAGGTAATTTCACAACATTCATTATTACCACTCATTAAAGCCATGCAAGTCCACTGCCGAACATAAGACAAAGATTGCCACCAAGCAATGCCCTGAGCCAGTTGCATTTATATATTTTTATTTGCAAAGGCCATATTTTTGTATTACACCCCCACAATGAAGACGAACCTAATGACAAATCATATGTTGAAATCCATCAAACTGTTTAGGCAACAGAGCATGCCAAAGAAATATACATACAAACAAGTACATGCATATACTAGAAAAAAATTACCCTCACTGCCAGTTGCATAAGGCACTAAGGCAGTCGGGTAAAAAGTTGTGAAAATAGAGACTTTAATAATCAATCTGATTTTTATTTCAGTTTTAAGCAGAGTGAAAGTAAAATTTGTTAACTCCAAGGTACGAATTGAACATGTGCCTAAAAATGGTGTTAGAGGCATTGCTTTAGAAATTCACATTCAAAAGTAAGTAATTTACCTATTTAACAAAATTTTACAGAGATATAATAGGGAATGTGCCATCTTTTTCTGGAAGTTTTAACCTCATCTGGATGTGATGCACCCTGCTAGCTAACTAACAAGGCTCTGGGCCGTGATGTATTGAATTGAATGATGGCGGAAAATCACAAATTCCACAGGTTAGAATAGGCTGATGAAATGAAGTGAAGATAGAGGGCTTCAATTTGAATTAATATCAATAAAAACTAAATCTTATACTCACATTTTATAATTCAAAATTTTTTTTGTCAGGAATATTGAAGGTCTAATTTTAATCTGTGAAGAATAAATTTATACACTTTTAATTAGTACTAGTTCTTGAATAGTAATAAGAATCTAGATTTGGATTGGAATGAGAGGAACTAAAGCAGATTTATACATAGTTATCACATAAAAATGTTCAATTTTTTGTCAGTTTTTCCCATATTTTTATTATAATGACTATAAATCATAATTCGAAACGATTAAAAAGTATGCCTGCAGATAATAAATAGAACTACATCATTTTTCAAATTTCACAATTTTTTAAGCTTAGGATTGATGATGCTGTGCATTATAACTATATTTAAATTTTTACAGCATTGATTACTTTGACGAGGCTGGTACAGAACCCGTTCCAGATTCAACTGACCCCGACAAATCCAAAACTTACATAGTAGCAACATACACTAACAAAAAGATAAGATTAGATGGAGTCACCCTGTATATAGATGAATTTCCATCTAGACTGCGTACCATGGCAAGAAGTCTAACTATGGAAAAGTCTGTCTCGTCTCAACCTGACACATCTGACACTACTCCAGCAGAGACACCAGATGCGAACTATCAAAGCACTGTTTCAGATGTGTTCTATGAAACTAGAAGTGTAATATCGACCATTGAATCTGATCCAGTTAAAGAAATATTTGGAGTAGATACAAGTCAAATGAGATCGAGGGAACCTACTCCTGAAGAGAAATCAAAACAGCCAGAGCCTATAGTCTTTGCTAAACTAACAGGTCAGCAAGAGTTGGCAGTTAAACTGAAATATTCTGAGGAAGTGGAGGGACCTAAGGTTGAAGTCAAGATATTACTGGGATCGCTAATACTTTTCATGACGCCTAGGCAGTTACATAACCTGAAAGAACTTGTTGATGCTCTAAATCAGCCAGATTTAGAAGATACAAGGTATATTAGAAGTTTTTAGGTTGTGATTAAAAACCAGTTGGAGATGGCAAGCTTTTAACAAAGAATCTCTACTTCTTACGCAACTTTTTACTGATTTTTTTTATAATTTAAGCATGCTTAATTGATTATGTTTTAAGCATATTTAATTAATCTCGCAAGAAATTACTAAAATTAATTTACGATGTAATTACTACCCTTCCGATTATTTTAATACTTATTTTATCTATACCTGTATTGTAATGTAGAAAATAGTAGTCTGGCTTTTAGTGTAAAATATTTATTTTTACCTGTGAACCCTAAATGTAATATATAAATAATAGTACATAAAATTCTGTTATGTTACTCAAAATCAATGTTCACATTGAATTATTCCTCCACAGCAATCTACCTCTTCGACCGAGTGGCGTAAGTATGCAGTGTAAGCCAATGAAGCAAGCCGACTTTCAGCTAATAGAGGCTCAGTTGCAGGGAAACTTGGAAAGACAAATTAAACCAACAAATATGTATGGATGGTCAGGACCTAGTTTCGGTAAGTTTATGTTTTGAAGTAGAATACTTATGGGGGATGAGCAAACTAGAATTTTTACTCTAAGCTGGAAGTCATTGAAGTGATGAAGTTTATTCCTGCTGTGCTTAATGTTTTTATTAGTTTAATAATGGTTTTAATATTTCATCACATATGAGTTCATAGTTATTTTTAATATTATTATTTTCACTTCACTACTTTTAATTTTAAATTACAAAAACATTTTTATAACGCTCAAAACACTCATTAGTTCAATCAATAATAGTCGCTTTACCATGACTAAAGGTGAATATTCCTTTTCAGCGTTACATGTTTAATATACGTAATAGACCTTCATAAACACGAGGCCAGATTTTTCTTATGTTAAAAGTTGGATCAAAAAATTGGTTTAAAATTTTCAGAAGACAGTGATGCAGAAAGTGAAAAGTTTCATCCGATGACGTCACACGGCAACCAGATGGCGGACAGTTTTACGTCGTCCGTCAGCTCGACGAGTGCCAGTATGACGTCCAGTGTCAACGTTCCTACAGCTCAGCCGCGGATCAAGAGAAACAAGAAAGGTGTTTATGAGAAAACTTATGTCATGTTTTTCTCAGACCACACTACCACTAATATTTAAAGTCGAAAAGTGGGTTGTCGCTACGTTGAATCCTGCGAAATGAATATTCATAATCTCCACACCATGGATGACAGAGCGTGGGTGTTTATGTAATATAACAATAAGACCCGAAGATGATTCATTTTGAATGATTGGCTTAACGCGAACAGAAAGTATTTAGCATCGAACTGTTGGATTTAAACCTAGTAGATATTTGTTTTTCATTAATTATTGTACTATTTTAATCCTCATCGTCGACTTCTCTTGAGAATTTTTAACCATATTTTGGGGTAATAATTATATTTTATGTAGATAGTTTCTCTATTACCATCACGCCACATCGATTTATATGATTTCCAAAAGAAATGTAATACTTTTTTTTATCTTTGTTTGCATAATATGCGAATTCTAATTGTTTTCAGTACCTCACATAGACGGAGATCCGACAGCGGAAGTATCGCACGTTAGTCTAAGAATGGCCTCATTCTCTTGCGTTCTTCTGCACAAGGTAAAATAAAGAGAAAACTTAAATACAAAACAATTTAATATATAAGCTTAGATTAGTTACCCTCAATGATATGTTGGTGGGGTAGGTGCCAACAGTGCACATCATGTAATTATTTATCAGTGTCAATATTTTGAGAGCTACAATAACCGAGTGCTTAAGGGTCTACCTCCGAATCGAGAGACTCGAGTTCGGTCCCCTATGTAAAGGGCTCGTACCAAAAACTTGCCGTGGTAGCCTAGTGGTCAGGGTGCTCACTTTAGTATCGTAGAGCGCGAGTGACCTGGGTTCGATCCCCGGTGCCGACACCACTAAAATTGTTAATAGCAATTATAAGTGCTGTATTTACCACGTGCTCGGCGGTGACGGAACAAATCGACAGGAAACTTGCGCATGTCTGAGAAATAATAAAAAATATTATTTCGATTGAAAAAGTAAAGTTACCAATTTTACTGAGGTGTAAAGCGGATAAATATTTTTTTATTATGCGAATGTTACGAGCGGCCAAGTAAGATTGCGCGACCTATATGAAACGAAGGGATAATTTCTACCCCTTAACGTGTCACAACAAGTGGATAATACTATATTAAAATGGTACGAAATAAACCACATCTAAAGATAAACACTAACACCAATTAACAGGCAATAATTTAATACCACAGGTGCTGCTAATCAGTTAACATACATTTCCGCAATGTAGTGTGATTTTTATATGGTCAAACTATAAACTATAAATTTAAAAATCACAGATAAACCGTTTTATTTATTTATATATTATGTATGAATGTACGTTGAACGCTTTGATAACTTCTTGGAAATTTATCTAAAACGAACTACTAAAGGGATAAAAACATGTTCGGAAAAAGTCAGTGTGGCAGTATGTCATTATCAATTTGATGAGATGTTTTATACAGTTAAAAATAAATTATTTTCTAGGATATCCTGGTACCAACGCCCATGGGTACGGATTATGTATCACCCGCTTCCACGGTCAAAATGCAACAAGCTTCTAGAGAGTTCTTCGATAGCGTTGAAACATTCTGCCGGAACGACGAGAGAAGGGAAAGCCATAGAGTCAACGATGCGTTAGATAAAGCTACGAAAAGAAACCATTTAAGGTACTGTTCATTAATTTATGTGTGAGATATGGTCTTGCTTCGTAAAAGACCATTAAGAATAACACAATGTAATTTGCCAAGATATTCTAGTAGACGAGCAACCTGAGTTTGTACCTGGATCCCGACGGTGTTCGAGCTCAAATCGGAGCATTGCTTATTAGTAGGACATGAAGGCAATTTTAGGCAAAGGCCTAGTTGATGACTGAAACTTTTCATAACAATCGTAGATATAAAATTTAGTATTAAAAATGCCAATGTTTCTGTTTTCAGGATACTTACTACGGAGATGAGTCTAGACGGAAGCGAGAAAGTGACGTCACAGGGCAGTCAGACGATGTGCGAAGCGGCCATAAGGAATGTGTTGGTACGAGAATGCCTTTACTTCGAACGAGAAAATCTGAACTTTGTGAAACCGCAATGTTTCGATTTGATACGATTCGAGAATAAAGGTACTAATTGTTTTTTAATTTAATCATTATCATTTATTCTAGGTTCCGGCAATTATATGATCTAAGGCACTATTACCCCAAGATTAAAAGATTTTCTCGTCTAGGAAGATTCTCAATGTAATGTGCAATCGTCAGTTTCCATACAGACAATTTGATAAACGTTATAATTAAATACCAGGAGAACAGGGATAATTAGTTTTACGATTAATTAAAAATTGAAGGTCTTATTACCTTGTTTTTAGGCATATATATAGGGCATTACCTATATCAGGTAGATGGTTAAGAGTTTTTTTTTTCAGTGGTCTGGAAAATTTAGTCCTGTCGCCGTCTCATTGTTCCAACGATACAAATCGTACATAAGTTACTAACAACTCATACGAAAGCAGATTCCCTAACCACTTTCACATTCGTCTATTAGAATATTTTGTTTTTAGAATAATCTTATTATTTAGTCAAACAAATTATTTTACTGCGAAAATAACCATGAACAGACCATGTCATATTTTCCCTTTCCTAACTGTTATCACTTTTACAGATGACATTGAGGTTGGATATACTGTATCAGCGCCAAATATAAAAATAAATTTCAAACAAACATCCAAATACATGCGCATATCTGGAGATAAGAAACTGGTCTCCCCTACTACTGATATTGTGTAAGTAATTAAATAATAATATTTGTTAAGTATTGTGAAAAATCAGATCAGAGTTAAAACCTGCCATTTTGATTGCCTACTTGTATTAGGTAACAGATTCCATCAACCCATTTACGCCACCCAAGGTACGCTTGGGTGGCGTAAAAGTCGACATAGGAATGCCGGAGGACGACTAAATAATAATCTAAAATGTAACAAATTTAAAAATCAGTCACTTAAGCACCGCTTAAAGTATTGGGACAGCCTGAGAGATGGCTATGTTATTTATTACTAAATTTTTTGCAGGTTTGCATATGTAGGTATTTCTAGTGTGCGTAATACTTCCATAGTGTGTTTTTATTGAGTTTTCATTTTGTTTTTTCTAGCGTGAAATGCACCCCGTTCTACGTGGACGTGGAGCTAACGTTGTTAGAGCGTATGTCGGCGACTTTCTTCCCGTCTAAAAACACCGTCACCACGCACGTGCCCGCGCCGCTGAACCACGTCAACGTGGCGCTGCACTGTCCGCAACTCAATGTGATACTCAGGTGACCAGTGTTCGTTTTTATGTCGAAAACATTCGCTTCTCATAGGTGATGAGAAACGAACGTTTTCGGCTGAATTGCCTGAGTGCAGCAGCCAGAGGAGATGACAACGTAAAAAGGATAACCACGAAGTTGCGTGATTGAAAATGATTGCCTATTTTGAACTGAAAAGAAGCGTTAAGAAAACATGCCACAAAACGAAGGGTAGAATCGGGTAATGACGATATTGAATCATAAATATTTTTTTAAAATTTTACCTCGTCAACTGGCTCGGTGCAGCTGGTCGCGGGTTTGATTCGCGTATCTGACAAGTATCGTGTAGTGGCCCTCACCCTCTCTCTCACCTCCTCCTTCTCTTAACCCTCCTCCTCCCCAGGTACCTGTGTAATATTAAATCAATGCCGTCCACGCATCTGCACCTCCTCCGGAAGATGTATGTAGGCGTCGGTAATCACTTACAGTCATGTGAGCCGCACGGTCGTTTGCCCCTTTCCAAAAAAAAAAACACGTGGCTCTGATAATCTTTAATCAATTAACAATAATGTTATGCACAAGGTTCCCGGTAGCAGACCTGCGCACGGGCATTAGTCGGGAGACACGACGCGTGCGTCCCGACTACTTACTGTTCCGCCTGCAAGCGGCCACAGCGGGCTGGCAGCAGCAGGCCAGCGTGCGCCCGCAGCCCACCGCGCTGACGCTCAGGGCCACCACGCTGGATCTGTACTACTACGTGAGTGTATGAAATGGGCCCCCGTCTGCTCATATTCTAATAGTTATCACAATATTTTGTGTTCGCTGTTTATACTGAGGACCATTGCTCTATGTTATCGTGAATTTATTTCTTTTGGACTATTTGTAGCTTGCATAAGATCACAAATCATATATATATATTATTTGTAGCGCTCATCGATGCGACTACAGAAGTTCATTACAATATGTTTTTACAGGAAAATGAACACCTGCCTCCTACGCACGTAGCTCAGTCAACAATGGACGACTCGTCCTTTGGAGGCAACATTTTGAGGGGAATTACAACTACACCGCTACCTCTGTAAGTCTACATCATAACTTCGATATCTACTAACGCGTACCAATAAACTCATACGCATTAGGGTTATAAATTTTTGTAAAGGCTAGGTGATTTAGCCTTAAATATATGATTGCAGCAGTATAATAAACATTGGTGACTCGATATTCGAATATCGCTGCGTCATGTTATTATGATAATGCAATATATTCAACGTATGCAAGCTGAGAAAAAGGAAGGAAATAAACAAACTTTATAGGCTACTAAAGACTGCTAAAATTGTTAAAAAAAATAGAAAATATAAATGAACTCAGTAAATGATTAAATTAGTTTATCAAAAGCTGCTGCTAATACAGACCTGAATTTTAAAAAAAACCCGTGTCTGTACTTATAGACATAACAAAACTAAAATAACTAAAATTTATCCTGCGTGCTAGTACTTTTTGTTTATGAAAAAAATATATTAAATGCAATTGATAACAGTTTAATTAAAATAAAATTTACTAAATTTAACTTTGAAAATCATAATTTAATCGAAATAGCTTTTATTTACACATTGTTAGTTTATTAGTAAACAGTTAGTAACAAAGTTTTATTAGATATACAAATTATACTGAATAAAATTCAATTAATTGTATCCATTAATTGATCTAGCTCTGATTCAATGGCCATGTGTGTAACAACCGGTTTATCGCAGCTAAAATATGATATGAACGGTCTAGTAGAAACGTTTTCTAAATATAGTATGGATGCAGCATCAATTGTAGTCCCATGCCGTGTTGTAGAAAATGAAGAAAGATTAAAATCTTCAAGTAAAAGTTGATAATTACGTGTGCATTGAGTTTAAATTAACATTAAAATATCTACTTAAAATCATCGGTAACGTATCTTCACATTTATCCATCTCCGTAATATTATTATGTGTAAGGTACCAAAAAGAAGTAGAATAAATTATTTATTAAATAATAATGTAATATTAATAATTTATAATGTAAAAAAATAAAAAGAATACATACCGACAGTTAACCTAAAGTCTATAAAGTCACTTTTCACGAATACTGACTTAATAAATAATATACAAGACATACAATATACAACACTGAATAAATAAACAAGAATAAATTATAAATCACCACCATATATAATTTAAAATCACACACAAATACACATGTATATATATGTGTGAATATTTTTTTTTATCTCCACTGATTTAAAACTCGTGTTGTAGATTCATATATATTTTAATTACTATCAACCAACTTCATGGTGTCGCTTTTAGGTGTCTGTGTGCGCGTGCATCGTCTCAATTCACTCTCAACATTTTTCCCAAACGCGCCGAAAGAAGTATAACTTTAAAAATTTAATGTTTTATCAATGTTGCATCACCGAGGCGCTCTGCGCTCACTATAACTTGCGGGTACACGCAACACTGATATTCAGCCGAGTGCACACGCTCTCATACTTGCACACTATATGCACACACTCCATGTAATATTTAATATATATTTTAAACCTTTATTGAATGTGGGATCATTATTATCTTCCGTCTCTTTCTCTAACAGGATATCACTAACATTCCAACCGCGAGAGTCAAACAGGTGTCCCTTCGATTCGTTCCGAGACGAATTGAATTTGGAACCTAAAGTGATAAACCCTATGACAACGTCCATGTATATAATGAACAACTTGAAAAGCACCCTGCCCAGCCCGTTCAGTGGGAAGAAGATGGCTCATCAGAGCATAACAAAGCAGGAGGAAAATCAGCAAGGTTCGGTTTGATTCAAACTCTTTCCGTTTAGTAGCTGCGTAGAAGAAACCATACTGATACATTATGTGTCATAAAGGTTGGCTATGTAAATTGCTTGAAAAATATCGTAGTCTCTGATTAGAGGCGCATTAAACATGACCAGGCTTCTTATCGGACGAGCACATTTGAGACTGTTGGGAAAAAAGATTCTGGAGTGGCAACCTCGTAGAGGCAGATGAGGTATAGGAAGCCCTCTACAAGATTTAGTGATGACCTACACAGTTTTGCGGGAAAATGATGAATAGGTAGGTCAGGGCTGTGCTTTGTGACAATATTTGAGAGAGGCTTTTATCCAGCAGTACACTTGTGATAGATTTTAAATGTGATGATGGCATATCGCCACACCTACACATATGTCATATGTCGTACAGCAGCATGTAAACCGAGGTGTCGAGGTACTGCGATAACTGACCAACTTGTCGAGCATGGTGATCTGTATCCATTTCTTGGGCCTTTATTTATCATTTCGATGCGTGCTTAAGAGTTATTAATTTTAATAACCAATAAATCAATAACATTTGATCTTATTATTGCAATAATGAATTTTATTTAACTGCTATGGTTCGATCGTAGGGCAAGAGGAAGATTTGATAGTGCCCGGCACGGAAGAAGAGATGGCGGAATTCACGAACAGTTCTGTGGAAAATGCGTCAATTCATCTTGATTTCAACCTTCCTATTCTCAGTTTGCAGCTCGAGTACGTATTGTAGATTTTAATATTCTTATTTTTATATTTCTAGAATAGGTTTTTGTTTACTTTTTTTCTTACTATTTTTTTTTCTTTAAAGGTCGAAACAGTTGTACGAAATAATTTACAACCGCATTAACTCCGATTTGTTACTTTGGGAGCCGCAAATAGTCGACCAATTCGAAGTCAGTCCGTACATGTGCGGACCTATTTATCCCGCCTTTGGCATGTGTAAAGGCGCCGGTTATGGTAAGCAATGCAAACATATATTTGAAACTAAAGTGGTTAGTAAAACTAAATAGGATAAAGTTATTGTCAAATTTATCTTCTCACTCTGTGTATTTTGACACAATATTAAGTTTTGTTTTCTTTAACCTATAAAGCTTATAACATATTAGTGCTAGGCAAAAGCTTTCTTTTTTGATTGGGTTTGAGTTTGGAAGGCTTTCAAACCAAACCAATACAGGATGGCGGTTTCATTACGATGATTAAAATTGCAAATAACAATTTGAATGGTACTGGTGCCACGGACCGAATTCTGGTTGCTTACCTAATATATAATTTAACGCAAGCGCCTGTAGGAACTTTTAATTTGTACTAATGTTGCTATACAGGGATCTATATTACAATGTTGTTTTTAAGTACCTTATCAACTGAAACATCTTCACAGAATCTGACTCGGACAGCTCGTCTTCAGAAGAGGAAAATCTCTATTATTCTACATACGATAATAAATTGAAAAAGGGCATAGGAAACACTAAACCTTTGCCTGAAAACAAGGAGAGCGAGAGTCATAACTTCTGTCTCACTCTAAATGTCGGTAAAGGTTTGCTGACCATCTTTGCTCCCGTGAGGGTGAGTCTCATTTTTTTATGTATCAGTAACAAGTACAAAACTTATGACGGTCCTCCAAGCCGGACAAATGTAACTGTGCTACCTTTCAACAAATCTATACGGGACATTTCGCTTGCATTAACGAATTATGTAGTAATAATAGAAAGTATAAGGTATAAATATCGCCTTTTTATTGTCATAATTCACGTATTGTATAGAAAAAGTTATTGACCAACAACTTATTTGCGTACTACACTCTTGTAGGCATTACGAGACACAACTGGGGCATTAAATTATTACTTGTTAACAGGACAGCAATAAACGTGTGGTACCGGGACAAATGGGAGAACTTGTACTGGAAGCGCACAAGTTGAGCATGTGTCATGTGAATGGACTAAACGGACGTGCCAAGACTGCTCAATTGTGTCTGAGATCCGGAAAGACTACGCTGTATCACGAACGTAAGATATTATCAGTACGAATAAAAAGTGTGTCTTCAAAATGTAGTATTTGTGTAACTTAAAATTAATTTAATGTGCGTAGTGCGCGCTTAGCTCTAAGCGACGGCTTTTACTTATGATGGAATGGGCTGGCTCGACCGAGGTAGTACCACGGGCTCGCAGAATACCGGCGTGAAGAAGTGGCATAAAGATGCACGCAGAAGCAAAAGTGCTTCTGCGTTTCGTTCGGTGAGTGAGGTACCGGATGCCCACTCCCCCTTCCAAAACCGGAGACGGTAGGGAGAGGGGAGTGGGCATGTCTCCCATCTCCCAATTATCGTTAAAGGCCGGCATCGCCCCTGCAGCTCCTCTGGGGGTTTAGATGTACGTGGGCGACGTCAATCACTTCCCATCAAGTGAGCCGCTTGCTCGTTTGTCCCATTTAATATAAAAAAAAATATCAAGCCATCGAGTTTATACTTAAAACCCATTTGCCTTCTTCTCTTCATAAGTCTATTAATAATCCACTAGTGAACATGTGCCTTTCCAAAGGGAAGGATTGGTCATAATCGTTACGTCCAGCAAGCGGGTTGGCACTCGCAATGCCAGGCGCCTCGCACCTTAGACGCTGCTACCTGTTATCGGTCTGTTCTATCTTTGATCTTACATTTCGTATATGTTTATTACAGTACATTATTATGTACTCATATATGTATATTGTTTAGTGTAAAAAATCATAGATCAATGGAAATTAATTAATCAATTATATATTGAAATTTTAATGCAATCCGATACTTATTATAATTACTCTTACAGAAGCCATAAAATAAAATAAAATATGCAGTTTAACCTTAACAGAAAATATGGGAACCGCATGCGTCGCTTTATGCACTTTGCCGTCGCGTTCGTGTGTTGCGCCGCGGCACGCCGCAAGTGCGAAAGGAGACTTAGTCTGATTATTCTAGCGATTGCACAAAAATTTATTTAACCGTTCGCCATTGTTTTTTGTGACGACTGTCTCCGTTGTTTAAATAGTTAATTCGACTTACAGCCCTCCTCAGTATACCGACAGAGAAGCCATCCTTGCGTCTCTATGGCACAACGCTTCCCATACATTTGAAGAGTACTATTTACCCGTCCAACAAGGGAGTGATCATAAAAGAGCGTCTCCAACCTAAAGACATGTTCTCGCTTGCTCTGAAAACAGAGCCAGACAGCGAGACTCCTAACTTGAAGGTGAGAGTGAACAGTTTTAGCGTACGCACTAAAAGGATAATGATGAGAAAGTTCACGTTTAAAGGTCAACAGATCGATGATGACATTTTTATTGTCCCTATTTATAATGTGAAGGTATCGCTTAGCGACATAACAAGGTCAGTGGTTCGAGCGGTCAAACCCGATCCTTCCTCCTAACACCGTGTGAACAGTCAACTGCTGGCGATAAGCTCCCAAAAAGAGGGTTTGTTATAATTGCCACGCGTGGCATGCGGCTTGGCGATAGCAGTAGCGGACACTCAGCACCTTGACGCTCGTCACCGGTGTGGTGTTTATTTTAGATGCATTCAGCCATATGTGACATTTTCTTCACTTAGTGGCCTGAAAGATTTTGCACGCAACAACTTCCGAATACTATCGGCCATATGCGATAAAAACTAAGGATGTATGCAAACGCAGTATCAGACACAGGGGACGGAAAGCAACACGTCCAGACCAGACAATAGATAATTAGTGTTTTGCACAAATGTTGCCTACGGTTGGATTACGAATCCAGACCCATGTCTCAGCAGTCAGGTACGACGATCACTAAGCCACGCCGTTTACCAACTACACGTCACATTAATTTGCGGGAATAAAGCTCATCGGCGTATAATAGGTTAATTTACTTATATTTAATCATAAATCAGTATCAACAATTTTCAAATTGTCGACATTGTGAGAATTAATCAAAATTTCTTACTAAATACAATAATTACAGACAATCTGCATAGCGCTGGGCATAGAGCAAGCAACGTTGCGCCACCGCGGCGACAAAGGTATAGCGTGGCTGAGTCAGCTCATGGATGTATTAGATGTTCTCGACTATCCAGTGCCAGGCTACACGCCTTCCACAGTGCTGTCAGAGCTCCATGTCCACGTGTGGGATTGCGCGGTGGACTACAGGTAATTTGTGTCATCCTCCTCCTTTAAATCTTATAATTGTATATATGAAGTATAAAATAAGTTAAACAGAAGAGAATCTGGTTGTCCATCTTATCCCGTTAGTTTCGCTAAAGTTGGCTAATGGCAGTGCCAGAAAATACTCATAGCCACCGAAATATAGCACAATAACAATCTGTAATATCATCATCATCATCATTTCAGCCTATCACAAGTCCACTGCTGAACATAGGCCTCCCCCAAAGATTGCCACGAAGCTCGGTCCTGAGCCACCTGCATCCATCGACTTCCCGCAACACTGCGCAGGTCGTCACTCCACCTTGGGGGGGGGTCGTCCTGCACTGCGTTTCCCTGTACGTGGCTGCCACTCGAGAACCTTTTTTTCCCCAACGGTTGTCAGTTCTGCGAGCTATGTGCCCGGCCTATTGCCACTTCAGCTTGCTGCATCCATCGTCTTCCCGCAGCACTTCGTCGAGTTATATAGCCGACCCATTGTCACATCAGCTTGACAATCCTTACGGTTATGTCGGTTACCTTAGTTCTGCTGCGGATATCATCGTTGCAGACTATCCTGCAGAGCAACACCGAGCATAGCCCTTTCCATAGCGCGCTGAGTAACTTTGAGCTTCCTCATACGGCCTGCATCTGTAATATGTATTTTGGCGGCTCGAACAGCTGCGTTTAACTACTAAACTAAGGACCTCGAACTACTTAGTGCAATCAACACCTCCGAAGATTATTTACATAAACACAATTGATTAATAGCTTCGATACTCTGTTGCTGTGACACCCACGGGAAGAATGGGATGTCTATCAATAACACTGACATATTTTTTTTACAGACCTCTCTATCTGCCAATTCGAACTGTACTCACGCTCGGCAACTTCTGCGTATCGAGTAACTTGATACCTGAGACGAACACGTCATACCTCCGCTTCCTGGCGCAGGAGTGCACGCTGTTCCTGTCGCACTCGCCGACCGGCAAGCCGCGTGGGGAAATGCCGCAGGACGACGACAAGTCGCCCGACATACAGAAGGACTACATTTGCGTCGTCGACGTTGGGCTGTTCGAGCTCTCGCTTAGAACCGAGGATAAAACCACTGGCGTGAGTATTCTTCCACTAGTATTCTTCTCTTCTTCATCGGCCTATTTAATTCCACTGATGAGCATAACCCTCTTTAAGAAAGTACCTGCAAAAGTCGGTATGTATTTCTTAAAAGGATTGCTCATAAACATTAAACTGGGAAAGCGGATTGGCGAGGGCACTGCCGGTACTATGGCATTGATGCATCGTGTACAGGTGAGGTGGACATTTCTAGCAAAAGATGATATTACACATCTTTAATAGCCATCAAGTCTTTATTTTTTTTTTTGCTAGTTACAATTGTTATAAAAATACAAACTTTCACGACCGTATTCCCAATCCTGGAGTGGCTAGACATTTTAGTTATTTCACCAACCGACGACAACAACCTAGTTGTCTGTTGCGTTAACGATAAAAATTATACATAAGTGTCTGCACTCGTTTGCCATGTTTTATTTTATATAGTTATATAGTTATTTTATATAGGCTTATGATTTTATATTATTTATCAATTCCGTAATTTTGCACATATTTTCTTATCGTTGTTCGTTGCAGGCGGGCGAGCAGCCGCAGACGGAGCTGACGGCGTGCAACAACCAGGTGAGCGTGCACACGTGCTGGGACTCGGCGTCCGCGCTGTGCCGCCTGCTGACGTACGCGGCGGCCGACGGCGACGCGCTGCCGCCGCTGCCCGCCTCGCCGCGCCACAGCCTCGCCTCCGAGCCGGCGCTCGAGCAGCTCGTCGGTGAGCGACTTTTTTTTCTTTCTTTTTATCATATGGCCTCTCTCTATCTCCTCATTTTAGCGAAATTTTTGTTAGTAACTTTCCAATTATTTAGTTTAGATCACAAGAAAAGTTCAAGGCAAGAATATCTAAAAAAAGAAAAATAATAGAGTACATTAATTACAAATAACAGCTAAATAATATATACTATTATATAGCGATTTCGGAGCGGCGCCGCGTACGAATATTATCGTTCATTATGTTAAGTGTCTTCCTGGCCGATTGGAACCACAAAAGTACATACGTATATGCTAGAAAGAGATAAAGGGGTGTTTGTTATTACTACTGTGACATGCACCATATTTATATAACGAATATAAGTATAGAACATTGTTACGTCTTTGGTCGCGACCATATTTAGCAAACCCACCAACCACTGGGTAAAGGCATACACCAATTTTTGCGGTACTATACATGCCTCTAAAATATTTTTTTTATTATTTCTACAACATGCAGGTTTTGTTACTGTAATTTACTTCGCAGCCCACTTCGTCATCATTTGCCTCCTACTTAATTAAATACGTCACGAACCGCGCACACGTTTTATGTAACTAAAAATTAAAAACTATTTCAGGCCTGGACGATCGGCCCATAGAAGAAATCAGGGAACTGTCACCGAGTGAAATTCAACAAGTAAATGATCTCATGGCCGAGGCAATGAAAGAAAGCCCGAATAATACGAGTGAGTATTTTGTGGAGTAGTTTGTGTAGTTTGTGGTTTATGGATCCCACTTTATAATGATCAGTAATATATTAACATTCATTGTACTTAAGATGTCACAGGTAAATCACACACACCCACACGAAAGCGTTTAGTCACACGTACATAAAACATTGTAAATTTAACCTAATGTTTCAGTAGGTAAAGATGAATTAAACAGTTCAACAGAAAAAGATGGAGTGGAAATCTTATTTAACCTAATGTTTCAGTAGGTGAAGATGAATTAAACAGTTCAACAGAAAAAGATGGAGTGGAAATATTTTTCTTCCCCGATGAGTCTAATATGAAAGCCAAACAGACTTCCTCAGAAGCTATAAACACCGAGGATGATCCGAAACCCATAGATTTTGAAGACGCTCCTCCTGTCTTAGCTGAGGAGGCCGTAGAAGTAAAACCTTCTACGGTACAATCAACAAAAGATCTAACAGATCCTCCAGCCACACCTAAAACGACGCCTCGGAAACCGAAACGCAATAAGGTAACTGATATACGTATTTGGAACATTACTTTGAAATTTATTAAACCGTACCATTCTAAAAACAAACGTTAGCGAGATTCTTACGCCGCTACCATACGACTAATTGTGTAACATGTAAAAAATATGACTATAAGAAGGAACCAAACCCTGTGAACCAAAAAAGTGTAGTATAATAGAAATGAAAATATTAACTCTTTTTAATAAAAGAGAATAGTCCTTTTCCTTACAAATCACAGATTCAAATATTAATTGCATTGTAATTCGGAAAAACAATTATAGAAAATCAAATTTCTTGACACCTTTAAGAAATGTTAACCTAAATTAATTAATGTAATAAATTAAGGAAATTTTATGTTCCCCTGGCGTCTCTCTCAGCCTTGACAGCTTCAACGAAGGCGTATCTCATATCAGTTATATTTATTTATCTATACTTGTTTTACTTTTTCGGTGTTGGACCATCCTTTCTTTTATTTCCTAAAAATATTTTTCAATTAATTGTTCAATTGTCAATAAACTGCTCCGGGTCTGGGTGTTTTATATATTCCAACAGTGAGAGGTAATTTTTTTCAAAGGAAAGAATAAAAAAAGTAATATCTAAAAGATTAAATTACGGGTTCAATAAAACAAGTATTTCGGTGCCACCTTTTACTCTGCTGACAATGTATGCAAAAGAAAAGATTTTAAGGTTATGGGTTGTATGGGTATCGCACATAATATTACAAGAATCGTACATAATATTACAAGAAATATACTGTTACTGTTAGTGTTATAATAATCTACATATTATAATGTAACTATGGTACCTCGTGCTGGTCGTAATTAGGTATAACACCAAAAACGTAAATTTATCTCTAGAAATGTGTTTCATTTGTTGGTATCTGCTTATCAACGTTAATAGTGACGTTAGTAGTGACGAGTAGCAACGTTAATAGAAAGAAAATGGTAAATTTTTACGTTATGGTTACAGATTAAATCAGGTGGCGATGGTAGCAACACAGACGACGAATACTGCATAGTGGAGAATAGTCCGTATGGTCAAGACAATGAAATGGACGAGCCTGTTGTTAACTGGATAGGACCCGGACCTGTTTATATGGTAGATAACCATTTTACAGTGCCTGCTGCCAGAACAGATGTACTAAAGGCGCCAAAAAGTTTTCCCATACCAGTGTTGAGGTAAGATTCTGTTTTTAGTTGTACCTGTACTTTCGACTTTGGGCATTCCATAAATTAACACATCCCGCGAGCCCAGGCAGACTTGAATATATTACGTATATAGTTCAATCTAACACACTAACTATTAATGCATCTGAAACCCCAAACATCATATTTAAAGCCAAAAACAAAACAAAAAAATTTGGTATTCTCTTCCCAACATAAATAATTCCAAACGATACGAGTTGAACAAAGAAAAATATCTAGCGCACACGCTTGATAAAACTTTGTCATGGAAGAGCCATTTAGGAAAAATAAGATCGAAACTGTCTTTCCTTTTATGTTCATTACATGGTTGTATTCAATGCCTAACTTATCGATTTCGCTCTACAAAATATAATACACTAGTAAAACCACATTTCGGTTACCTAGTTGAAGTTTAGGTTAGTGCCTATAAAACAACATTTATATATGTGTGTATATATATAATTACGACTTCTTAATGCGGACCGACAAAATGTACAGAAAAACCAATAAAATTTATAACAAACAATGGTGAAGAAAAAAAAAAGGGCTTCCCTATGCTAATAATCTATACATCTAATTATGAAACAAATTACGGTGAAGAAAGTCTATATTTCGATGGGAATATATTATATTATCAACTACCAACCCAAATTAAAACATCAAAAAGTTTTAACTATTTTAAAAATAACCTAACAGTACATACTAAATAAATTCTAATCTGTCACACAGTGCTGTCGCTGGTTTGCAATAGATTGGTTATAGTCGATACATAATACGAATTTTCGATTTATCACCAATTATTATACAATTTATCAATAATATTACAGTCTCTTGTTGTCTTAATATTGTAATTTCCAACAGTGAAAAGTACATTTTATTTTGAGAATAAATATCTATCACACCATCAACTTCTCCTTAATTCAAAGTTAAAAAATTTATCGTTTGTAGTACCCGACGGCGCTTACATAAACGCAGCTGTCTGTCGCCATTCAGAGTATTCTATTTCGCATTCCCCTTGGTCGACTGTTGTGACACATGCAGGACCAGAATGGGATAAACGAATCTATCTATTATATTGTTTAATATTTTCAGGTATACGCTGTGTGAGATGAGTCTAACATGGAACATGTACGGTGGCCATGACTTCAAGCCTGCCGGAGACACGACTACGGCCAAAAAGACTGTCACCATTGAGGGCGACAAGCGGAAGCAGGGGTCGCCTATCATCTCCAAGTAATATCTCCATATTCAGTTATTAGACTAACTGTTTTGAACTGTATATTGGCGGTATGACTAAATCTGCCAAATCATCCCTTTCCCTTGAGTGTCGTAAGTCGACTAAAGGAAAAGTCTCGAAAATCTTGTCGCGTCTGACATATAGCACATAAACCATTTTAAATAATGGTAGACCAAAAATACTGAACTTTTACGGTATACGGTCATGAGAGTATACTTTTTTTTCTATATTTTGTACAGAAGGGGCAAAGAGTTCGAGCCGTACGAGAGCAGGCACGCACTGGCAGACGCGTACCGTCACGGCGTGAGCTGGGCCGCGGGCATGGAGAGCGTGCGCGGCGCCGCGCCGCCGCAGCGCGACCTGCGCACCCGCGGCGGACGTCACCGTGACCACACCACCTGCGTCAAGCTGCGCCTGGCTAAGGTACTGGGCTGTTTAATACTACATACGGACGCACCTTCCTGCACGACCTCCAATTCCATTTGGGTAACGGAATGCCCTGAGACATCCAGAGGGATGGAGTTTAGGCAGGCCAGCACGTGAAAGCTCCACCCCTTCCAGCCGCCAGCAGACGCAGCGATAAGTGAAATAATAAATCTCTTAATATTAAGAGAAAAGCATATTTATTATTATTATTTTTTCTGATGTCAAACACAGTTATCTCATAGTAAATAAATCGTTACACAGGTGAAGTTCCAACACGAGGTGTACCCGTCGAGCGCGACGCAGGCGTCGCGACAGACGCTCGCCATCGCGAAAGTGGAGGTGCTGGACCGGCTGCTATGTAGCGACATCAACAAGCTGCTCAGCCAGTACAAGCTGAAGGATGAGCCCGAGAGAAAGAACGCGCATATGGTAAATAATATTTTGTTTCCTTTATGTACCTGTCGTGCGTGTCTCCCACCAGTACAAATATTATAACTGCCTTTCTTAAAGCTTATGCGATAAGATCCTCCGATCTGTCGCATAAGCGTTATATTGGATACGAGAGGTGAAGTCGAGCGAGTGCGCGAACAATTCACGTGTTAAATTAACGGGAGAACTTCGACACCACCTAACACAACTCTGCTAAGACTAACACAGACTAAGAAAAACGCTCGCAGCAAATGAAATAGGCTCTACGATACGCTGTCTGTTTGTTATAAGCAACGAATGTCATTAATGTAGTGTCAACGTGACATTTCACGCGATTTTCGTTACTACTCCATCGTAAAGTGCGCTCGCGGCGACAATAATTGTATATGCTCCATTCATGAATGAAATATAACATGACATTCTTCAGATGCCAACCTCACTTCCACGTGGTGCACCCAGCTAACAAACCAACGACAAAGAATGTGATGTCTGGTAAGCCTTGTCGCCTGGTTTGCTCCCTGAGATTGCAATGAAATTTCGAGATTTTTCCTTTAGATGCCTCCCAAGATCCCACGGAAAGAAAGAAGGTGATAGACGCTTTCATATGGTACTCACGGTAGTCTAAGCCTGTTAATAATTTTGCAGTTGGTGGTGAAAGCAGTACACTTGCGGCCCGACCCAACGCTGAGCGCTCAGGAATGCTGCCTGAAGGTGTCCCTGCTGCCGCTACGCTTCAATCTCGACCAGGACACGCTTGCCTTTCTCGTCGGATTCTTCTCCAAACTCGGCTCCGACGAGTCAAATGGTGAGCTAAGTTTAAGCACCTCATTACGTATATTTACTTGGTGATAGAACTCCTTTTCTGCCTAGGAGCCTTCTGGGGTAGACACCACCCTTGTACTTTTTTCTGCCGCTAATCGGCAGTGCATCAACCGTTGTGTTACTGTTTGAAGGTCAAAGAGAAGTAATATAATTACATGCCGTGATGTATTCCATCATAGTCAACAACGCATTTGTAGCCTTATTCGATTGAAGATGTTTGCAGGTTAGCTCGTTTATCACTCGTAATAATGTTCTCCTGGATTTGTCATATTTTCCAGAAGACGACACGATGAGCATAGGCGGTCTATCAACGGATTCGAGCGGTTCTCGTCAAACGACACCTACGCACCGGCCGCCAGTGATGAGCATCGCCAGCCACCTGCGAGATCCGCCACCCACGCCGACTTCTATCGGTGATGCGGACTCCTTGTCGCTCAATGAAGCCGGTGAGTGTAAATATCAACTTTATTGCCTCGGCTTAAGGATCACGATATACGAATCTTAATACTTATTATTTTCATAATAGATAAGTTCATGCTGATTCCAATGATTTCATTTCACGCAGTTACAATGTTACTTTTAGCTCTTCAACGAGAACCTTAGATTATAGATAGGACTCCTTTTATGCCCAGGGGCCGTCTAGAGCGAACCTTGCATATCTGCTGCCAAACAGCAGTACTGTTCCCGTTTGAAGGGTATCGAAAGCTAGTATAATTACTGGTTGTATGGCACTGGCTCTTGATACGTTTGAAGCTGTTTGAAGGGTTATGTGCTGCGTTAGCCACTTGCCATCAGATGGACTGTGGTAATGCTCGTTTGTCACTTCAATGTTCTTTTTAATTTAAAAAAAAAAAGAGGATCCTGTTTTAACTTTATTCAAGCTATATATTCATTAATATTGATTACAATTAAAGCTTCCTAAATCTACAAATCTCAACTGTTAAAGAATTATTATTACGCAGACAGTGACGTTCTCCGCTAGTGAGCTAGTCAAAAAGTGACGTTATCTACGTCACTTTCTGACAACAAATTTCGAATTCACATTTAACACATTTTATGATTTGATTCCTTCAGTGATCCGCGATGACGAACCACTTATGGAAACATACGAAGCTGAACGTCTAGTCTCAGAGAACTTAATTCAATTGGAAGAGGACTTCCAGAAGCTTGGCATCAACCAAGAGAAACCAGCCACCAAACTTCCCGTGGAAACAGAGACGGTTGACGATTCGCCTATCTATTTCAGGTAGAGTTATAAATGGCTCTAGATGTTCTCTTAGTCTTTAGCATTTATGTTACCCTAGTACCTTTTGAGATATTACATTTGAACAAATAGTTATTGAATTCAAAGTTACAATCCGTGCTGAAATAAAATAATCTATTCTTCGACATAAGAAATATAAATTTCATTTATCAATTGTCACATTTCGCACAATCTACCCTACTTTAAGTAATTCATAAGGACAAGTTAAACGGGTGTTTTATTTACGGACTATAAATTATACGTGACTTGAGCAAATTTTTTTAAGCTCTTGATGAAGTGAAGTTCTATCTATTGTCAAGATAGTTTAACCCTAACGTAACGCAATTATTAACGTATGACATAATTTACATTGTTGCAACACGTCATGAACTGTAGACACAAACTATAAAATTATTAATATCAAAGTTACTAAATTTCTAACTACTTTAATCTCATAAAAAAATGGAACAAAGGGTAACCCAATTACAATTACACAATAATATACGTAATCGCAGTCGTTAGTCTCGATATTTTCGGTCTGAAATTTATTATGATTGGTTGGATGGTTAATTAGCTATGATTCGGACGCCATTTATTAGGTCCTCACATATGAAATTAGCGTATTATATTGAAAAAGTGAAATTTTTTTTTTTATGAAATTATATATTTAATCAATCGAAGTATAGACCATTATTATCTATCTACTTTCGCCGTTTTACGCTAGATCATTGATTTCATTGCTGAAATAGTTTTGGAAGCGAGGATCAATAAAATCTTTGAAAGCAGTTTGGACTGGAATTGATTTTTTTCCTTGCAACAATTGTCCAAATTCCTAAAAAAAATTGTAATCTGTTGGAACAAGGTTGGGGGAGTATGTCGGAGACATTTAGCGACTATCTTTCGTGAAGTATGGGGTCTAGCGTTGTCATGAAACAGCAGTGGGCTAGATCAGGGCAATTGACCAGTCTCGGTTGTTTAACGGCTAGCTTTTCCATCATGGTTTCCAATTGTTGACAGATCTGCCGTAATCGTCTGACCAGATCTTAGAAAACTGTAGTGTATGGACACCAGCACTGGCCCACCAAACACTCACCAGTACCTTTTTCTGTGTCAATTTTCGCTTGGGACAGGATTTAGCCGGTTCTCCTGGGTTCGACCACTCTGATGAGCGTTTCCGACTGTCGTACAGTATCCATTTTTCATCACAAGTAACGATACGATACAAAGTTCCCTCGTTATTGTGACGGTTGTGTTTACCAGTAGATTACAGACATACAGAGGGATGTCAAAGAAAAAACAAATGAATCAGTAAATTCGAAATACGCAAGCCTAAATTTGAATTTGGAATTGCTAACTAAACGCCAGATTATTATAGATCAAAGTGACCAGTTCGACGAAACGCCAATTTCATATGTACCTAATATTTTCTTTTACGGCACCCACGGGAAGAAAAGAGGCGGCAAATTTTCGTTCATCGCCAACACAGTGGCTACAGTGGCTAGTACTACTTACACTGTACAGTGCTACTTATTTTTCCTTTTTTTTTCTTTTATAAAGTTTACTAACAATGCTATTGATTAAGTAACATTACTAATTTTCCTGTTAACCTTCCAACTAAGCTTTACAGTTTGTGTCTGGAGTGGATCACAACTTACGACGTCATGTTTCGTAGTCAGCACCCTAACCCATTCGGCAATTGGCGCTTACGCCGACTTACAACGTACTACAGTACTACTTATATCGTACAATAATTTACTACTCTTACTATTTTGTCGTTTCACGTATTTTTCTTTGCACGTGCAACAGACGCGTGGTGTTCTCGCCGGAGGTGCCGATCCGGCTGGACTACGTGGGTAAGCGCGTGGACCTGTCGGCCGGGCCCGTCGCCGGCCTGCTCATGGGACTCGGCCAACTCAACTGCTCCGAACTCACGCTAAAGAGGCTCGACTATAAGTAAGTTCTTTTCGATATATGTTTATGGTGATGATTATTGGACGGAGTTTGTAACGGCAAAGGGAAAGTACCTTTTGCGTGTAAAGCATTTAAGTATATTTTGTGCGTTATAATTATTAAATCAAACAATTGAATGATTATTATTACAATTTTCGTGAGACTTTCCATAACCAATTGTTATTACTTAAAATGTAAATGTTGTGATGTTTGTCGCTTAATCATGCCCAAATTACTGAACAGATATCAATGAAATTAGCTCGAATCCAAAGCTCGATTATGTCATGGAATAAGACAGAATACTTTACTTTAATTTCTACTCTGGCATAAAATTTCACGCGGGCAAAGCGCAGCTTTTGCTAGTGGCATATTATTATTGAAAAGTATTCCCACCCAAGAACTGTGGCAATATCAAAGATATGATTACTATTCATGATTAAAAGCGTACCAATATCTTGTTTTTAAGGTTGGGCTTATTGGGGTTAGAAAAGTTAGTGCAATGGGCTTTACACGAGTGGCTGTCTGACATCAAGCGACATCAGTTACCCGGATTACTAAGCGGCATCGGACCAATGCATTCTCTTCTGCAGCTTAGTAAGTATTTCTTTCATAATTATTCACTTTGTTTTAGTTAAATCTAATGTATAGCGCAAACACGTACATTTACTTTGTAAGCAAATATACAAATAATATGTATATATAATTTTGCACTACTGTGGCTCATTTAAGTAAGTCTTCACATCAACTACCCTCCACGTCAATAATGTTAGAGGCCAAATAAACAATAATTTAATACCTACTCAGTTTTATTATCATGCATACGTAAATTGTGATTACTGTGTTCTGTGGTCCTTCGAGCCGGATACTCTTATATTTTATATTAATGGTTACAGAATTACCTGTAGCCACTAATTATATTATTACCAGTATAATCAGCAACTCTTTAAAACAAGTACGGTTTTAAAGTCACGAAGTTCTACTCAATTAATAAAAGCATGAATGAAATAATATTTTTGCTAATTATGTTGTGTATTACTTGTATTACTTACTATATGCCAGACCTAAAAAATAAATATCGATGACGATAATCAGAGACTTCTGCTGCAGCGACCCCCTCTCCGTCTGCTCGGCGTGGCCATTTAAACAATTATTTTGTTGCAAACTTACTAGGTGGTAGGCTCATTTTCTGCCTAGCAACTGTCTGTGAAGATACCGCCCTCTTGCCCATCGCTGTTGCCAATCAGCAGTGCAACCACCGAAGTCTACCGGTTAAAAAGGTATAGATAGTTTGTCTGTAGTAACTGCAGGTTGTGAGGCATTCCACCTTAGCTCTCAAGGGTGACTACGTAAACTATTTCGAATCAATCCTGGAACCTACTTCGACTTAGGTTCTTTGCAGATGTCCCTGGCCTGCAGTAATCAATTACCATTAGGAGTGATAAACGAGACAATAGTCTAGCTCGTTTATCATGTCTAATAAAAAATACCTTGTACTGCAGTCTTACTGGCAGACTTCTGAGAGGTTTGTGATGACTATCATTTTAAGTCCTGGAGACTAGAATCGAATCCGTTTGATATGTTGGTATCGCGCGCAGTAACGGGCATCCGCGACCTGGTGTGGCTGCCGGTGGAGCAGTGGCGACGCGACGGGCGCCTGGTGCACGGGCTGCGGCGCGGCGCCGCCTCCTTCACCGCGCGCACCGCTGTCGCCGCGCTCGACATTACCACGCGCCTGCTGCACCTCATCCAGGTGAGTTAGACATAGTTGCGGAATGCCTGGAGCGATGGAAACGAGTTGTGTCGTTTCTGGATACTGGTTCCGAAGAGGTTGTATGCTATTAGATTGAAGGACAGCAGCACGTGTGATTGTGAACTTCTGTGGCTCTGTCCAATGTATGATGGCTGAGACACATAATTCAGAATGGAATTGTGTGTTGGGTAACGTGACCGACATACTACTGCAAACTTATTTCATCGGATAAAAACTTCCATAGACTACGACAATTCACGCACGAATGGCACAGAATGACAATTCACGCACGCAAAAAGGAACGGCTAGGCGCCAAAGCGATGACAATTATACGAATGTGAATTAATTGACTAATCAAAACTGGGAAATAGCGAAATAATGAACTGAAATGGGATTAAAGAATTTGTCGGGAGTCCATAAATCGGACTCGAAAATAACCAACATGTAAGAAAGTTTTGTGGTTTCGTGTGAGGTGAATGAGTTTCCTGGTCAACTAAGCTTCTCAGATTTATAGCTCCAGGTGGACTCCTGCAGTAAATTATAAATGCCATGCCGAAGAGTGCATATCATATATCAGTCGTAAGTATTCTTTCCAAGAATTATTAAATATGTTTCAAGAATCTAACTTGATAACCCTAAAATATTGCATCAGAAAATGTCAAGTGTTACAAAAATTACCCACATAACCAAGTGCGATATCACATCACCATCACCACACAGTAACAAATACTTGTCTCTTTTTGCTCCCGATAATTAAGACAAATTTTATAGTCATGTAGGTTTTACTTATAATATCATTGCCTTTGTTTTGTTTTTAATTAGCAACACATGCCAACAGCATGCCGGCTTCCTTTCAGAAATTTGTGATATATTATTAAATAGCATGAGATAAATCATTAAATAGTCACGCTTACACATGCGCCAAATATAATAAGTCGACGAATCTCGATTTATGACGGAATCATCCGTTCAAGCGTAAGATATATTCATTCTATAATAAAGCTCTGTACGGATATTAATAAAGAATACAAATTAATAAATCGTGTGTCATTTTAAGTTAGGGAGAGTTGAATGACTAAAATAGTCGAAAACATATTGCAATTACCACTATTATATTGAAGTTGAGAAAACTTATCAAGCTTTCTTAAACTCAAATACATATAAAGAAATGCTGTAACGGTAGGCGACGGCGGAAACGGCGCTGGACATGCTGACACCGGGCCCGGCGCTTGCGCTGCCGGCGGCCAGCTCGCGGCGGGAGCGCCGACGCCGGCGGGACTCCGCGCGACAACCCGCAGACATCCGAGAGGGCGTCGCCAGCGCATACAACACCGTTCGCGAGGTACGCTTGCCTCCGCCCCGCCCAAGGGTCACCGGACTGCTGCCGACAACTAGCTTCATGACGGAATCTATCGTAGATCAGCTTTGATATTGGATCATTAAACTAGAAGTAATCGTAGATTTGCTTTGAATTCGTCAATTATGAACCTTCGTTCGTTGGTCCACAACTTGTCGGTTCTAGCGTTACTATACATGTCATTTCTTGTAAAGATAAATCTTTTTTAACATTAAGTCTGTTAAAGTAAATATAATAACAACACATATTTTAACACATTTGGATTGTATAGAATCTAACGTGCAAGTATTGTCAACTCAGGGGTTCGCGGAGACGGCGGCATCAATGTCGCATGCGGCACGGTCGTCGCGCGTGGGCGTGCTGCGGCAGCTGCCGGGTGCAGCGGTGGCACCCCTGGCGCTGGCCGCGGCGGGCGCCGCCGACGTGCTGGGCGGCGTGCGGGCCGCGCTCGCGCCGCACCTGCATCGCGACCACGCCGACAAGTGGCGCCGCGCAGGTACGTGCTGCGGCATGTGATTAATCTCTCCCTCCCTGTCACACTTTGATCATCGCATACGAAGATCAGAACGCACTCTTTGCCTTATTGCTTGTATTGTGCACCCACTGTCGAGTTTACTTTTTTCTTAGCAATGGTACCTGTTATTCCGTAACATGTAATATTTTTTTATTTTTTCCACTTTTTACAGATGCAACAACAGAATAGATGCCAAGATCTCCTCGGTGATCTCATCGCAGCCTACTTTGAAAAACACTTCAGTGTCTCTGAAAACAGAGAACTTAAAGGAGCATTCACTCAATCAAGCAAACACTCATTCTCATCCTACAATGTAACAACATGTTTCATATAATAAGACAAAACAAATTAAAAATCGAAAAATATGTAGGAGATGGGAACAGCTGGAGAGTAGATATAACACCATAGCACTGGTACTAATGAGTACAGTGATTTGATTACCTTTTCCTTCTTACTCTCTCAATAACAGACACAATATACATATATTGCAGTGAAATAGTTACATGTTTCAATATTTCCACTGTCGTATTTTTATTACATTTTCGTGTTTTAATAATAATAAAAAAACAATATTGTACCATAGAGAGAAAGTTTAAATAATATTTCCTCATATTCATATCAATAATCTTAAAAAAGTCTATACAAAAAATGAGTATTCAAAGAATTTCATATTATCTAATTAAATTTTTTATGGTTGTCTTTATAATTGGATGACTTGCTCAAGTTAACCTTTTACACTGATACTTTTCGTCATTAATCACATTTCCGTTGGTTAAATTACAAATCTTATTATCGATACAGTCAAAATTACTCCGTATATAGTATACAATAAGGCATATCAATTTTTATATGAACTATACACTGATTGTAAGATTTGTCAAAAAAGGATTAAAGTTTATATTAAAGTGCGACATGTACTGATATGCTATGTGAACAATAATGACATCATGAAAGTACATTGTTATGAAAGTATCAATGCTAAAATGTTTTCGAGCATATTTAATCTTAGAAGTTTAGACACGCTAAAAAAGACATATTTTTTTATAGAATGTTATGTAAATCATATCCCAACACAATAAAGCTGCCAACCCTCATCTACAAACCTAATCTTACTGTTGTTTCTTGCAAGAAATCTACTTAGAGGAACCCTGTATTGTATACTAGCTGTTGTCTGCTGCGGCTTTGTTCGACATTATATATCTAACCAGAAGCCTAAATAGAAAATTTCTTTTAAAATGAAACTATTATTTAAGGATTTTATCGCGTTTAATTTTACTTTTTAATCCCGACGCTTCACATGGTCACGGGGCGACTAAGGTGGTTGACGTCTTGATGTCATAGTTAACCCGGCTACCGTCAGCTATCTAATTATTAATATAATAAATAAAATCTTATTAATAGTTTCATTTAAAATGTAAAATGTATTCCCGTAAATACAAGAAATCATTATAAAATTTCACGTTCGTTCGATTCTCAGAAAAAAATCCATCTCAAACTTTGGTGAACTTTCCAAAAATACTTTCTTAGTGGGTTACTTACGTTACAAAAGGATCTTACTATCAAAAATTAATGTTTGCAGCTTTAATAGCTTAGGCTGTTGAATCAGTAAGGGCATTTCTCTTTATATGCATACACAATAATTAATATGGTAAGCCTTTCTTCTTAGTTACTATATATTACAATTATCACAAGATTCTTTGTTTCAATAAAAATACAACAGCTGTATTTTATTCTGTAATTTCCTCTGCATATATTTCATAGTTATTGATATACCTAGCTTAACAGCGCCGCTCCTTAAAACTATTGCTAATTAGTTTTATCTTGCTTTCATGAAGTACACAAAATGGTGCTTGAATTAAATCGCTATAGCATTTTAGAGCATTTAATTGCTTGTCATTATAAATATAGATGTAAATATATTTTTTAATTAGTAATTGGGAATGACTTTGGGTGCCATGACAAGTATGAAAGTTTTGATTCAAAAGAAACTGTGGTATTTAGGTTTTCAAATAATTGATTTAATCAATATGGAGTATGTGAACATATTTTTCTTTAGTTTAATTAAAGAGTCATCTGACATATACTTTATTTTTACGAGTGATATTTTTAGCATAGTAGAAAAATAAATTTTAGGAGACAGGGCAACAAACTGAATGTGTGAATCGGAAAAGAAAACTATTTTAATTGTAATCAAATTTGTAAGAAAATAAATATATAATATCGAAAATAATGTTTCTTTTATATAAATTGATTATTTTCCTTCTTTAACAGCCTTTTATTAGTTCACTGCGTGACATAGGCCTCTCCCATAGGAAGGAATTGCCGTGATCGCCACGCTAGGCAGGCGGGTGTGCAATGTGCGCCAGAACCAGGCGCCTCGCACCTTACGACGCCGTCCTTCACCTGTTTGGATACTTTACGTTGGCATATTTGAGATGGTTATCGTACCATCTGTCCGAAACAACGAGATTTTACTGACATTCAACTTTTGTGATGTACATACGTTATTAGATGGGTTGGAGATTCTCTTACGCCTACTAACATATGGATCTATAAATTTAAATGCTTATATTACTGGAGTGACAAATAAAACTCCTTTTTAGAACTAAGTGTATTTAAAACTATAAATCTATACAAATATAATCTACACGCGCTTCTAGGCTTCTTTCTCCTCTTTCTCTTCGGGATATTTGTCATTAAGGAAACTCTTGACCTCTCCATACTCTACTTTCAGATTGAGACGAATTTTTTCATGGTTCCTGTACTTCTCGAACTTCTTCAGGAAAATATCATAGTGAGGCATAGTCTCATAGAACCTCGGGAACTTCTTTCTTTTCAGAATTACCTTCTCATTCATAACATATTGAATGAAGTTCAGTGTCTCATTTTTAGGTATTTCCTCTTTCGTCCGTACCCCACTAGGACTAGCCACTACAGTGGGATAATATTCGTTTTCAGCTTTGTACTCTACAAGGTGAAGTTTCTTCTCCTCTGCCAGCTGTTGGTGTGTCCTCTGAAAACAAAAATGATGTTTCAATAAGTCTAAAATCAGATCTGCAATAGAGATATTATACTATAATATCTATATTACAGTATTGGCAGCATTAACTGTCGTAAGCGTCGACCAAGAACAGTTGAGAAATCACAGTGGGATCACATTGTGAAGTTGTTTCAAAAATGGTATACCTAAAAAGGCAACCTTACTGTATTTTTTTGACTCATCTGTCTGTCATCACCAGTACTACATATAAAGTACAAGTATAGTAGCAATCTGTATTTATAGACATTATTGACCTTTGCTAAGCATATCAGCAGCTTTAGACCTGGGAAGAATGTGTGTGTGTCCTAAGTCCTCAAGATGATATTTTTGTATTATTTCACAGACAAGCTGGTTTCCTCAGAACGGAAAATGTTTTGAATTGATTGATTTGATTTGATTCCCATTCTACTGTATGCGTATGGCATAAATTACTGGTTTTCGAGTATAGTGAGTGATATTGTTGCCTAGGTCTTTGACATAGCAACCAACTCTACCTCTTATCACTAGCATTACATTGAATATAGATACTTCAGTTAGTGTATGCAGCATTTGAAGCACTTTAACATAATGCCATGTGTGATTGACAACTTTCGATAATAATCAGATGATTTTCCAGTGGTGAAAACCAAATTTTCCACTCATACCTTTTTAACTTATTAGAGTATATCATATAGGTTACGCACCTGCTGGAGGAGGCCTATGAAGAAAGCTTTAACAACATGCTGCAGATTATTAGATCCTTCAACTTTGGCGCGAAGATCTCTGATACCAATGGCTTTGCAGATTTCAATGATTGCCCGGTGACATCTTAAGCCATAGCCCTCATTCTTCTTTTGGACAAATATCTTCGTTTTTCCAAATGCAGTGTAGAAATCATGGAAAACTAAAGCAGAAAGCGATATTTATGGTCCACCATTTATTTATTTACATGGATTTATCTTTACATATAATAGTTATTGTGGAAGCACTTTAGCAATAATTTGTTAGCTATTCTCCCACTGATGATCATAATATACTGGGTTATTTGTCGAAGGAATAAATTATTTGAATAAATTCAATAATTAAGATCAAAGTATAAAAACTGAGTTGAACTGATTTATGTTCAATGATTTAGCAATGGAGTTTTTACCATCAACTTTCTTATAGACACACTCGCTACTAATGTTTATTATTACCAAACCTAGTTGATAACTATTTGATTTGTATCCAATTATATCATCATGTTTTAACCGTTGTAATAAATACAATTGAAAGATTACTTTTACAATTTCAACCATGCATTTCGATGTCTTTATTAATTATTGAGGAAAATGGAAGCGTTAAAATGCCCATTGCTGGGCGAAAGTCTCCACACAAATATTTTTGAGAGATTGAAGTCGGGAAGGGTCCGACACGCGCTTTAGTTGACTTCGCTTCGTTTTTCCTAACAATGTTTTCCTTCACCACCAAGCATGTGACAAATTCTGCACTTAAAATTGCTATTAAAAATTTCAGTGTTGCCGGTGCCGAGGATCCATTCCAGGGAACTTGCGTACTATTAAATTAAAGCGACAATAACATTATACACAACACTTGCGATTAGAATATTTTCGTTTTGCCATTGTTAACGTGACGCTAAGATGATTAGCGAAAATCTAACAATAAAGCGTTGCAAAATAGTTTGTGTTAGATTTTTATAAATGACAATCGGTTCCATTAGTGAACATTTGAAAAAGAAAAGCTTTCTACGCATTGGAATTTAGCAGTTTCGTAAACGGAACTCGGTAGTCAAAGAAAATATCCTAGGAAATGTGAAGTCTGCCAACCCGCACTGGACTTTTCCCTATCTGATATTATTCAACTATGGAGTGTTTATAGACCATTATTTTACTAATAAAAAAAAGAGCTGACAATCCAGGTGATGAAAGTGGCTACTGCAGGACATAGACACCTGCAACCTACTTGCAATCAAAGGAGGTTACAGTTCTGATCACCCCTGAAGACCATTATCACGTTATATGAATGAATGAATGAAAATTCTTTATTTGACGTAAGAAATTCAAATTTCGTTTTGTCAAGGACGATAACATCCTATCTTTTAATTTTTAGACAACGTCGCGTCAGTGGAAGTTGTAGCCGTTGTCGAAACCCGCCAGAAGGGCATATGATAACTTGAAGATATCTAGATCATATACGAAATTTATTTGTTTTCCATAACATTTTTTTTTAATATAAATTTAATATCATACATAATTCATTAATTATAGTAATTTTTAATATTATACAAAGTCACACATTTGTTTGTGAATCTGTATATAACTTCTGAAATTCTGTTACAATGCAGTGTTCATCATCATTTAAATCATTTGAAGAAGAGGTTTCATATGTATCACACATTCACATTTAGTTTATATGTCCATGCGCAGCCGGCGCAGTTCGCTAGTAGATAGATAGATAGATAAACCGTTTATTTGGTCACTACACCACACTTACAATTTATATCCAAAATACACATTACAGAGAGTAATAAAGAAAAAGCTGCATAGTAAAAATAAACAGAAAATAAACTTAGACAAAAACAAATAAAAATCCTTTTTGTACAAAAATAATATGTGTAGTGGCTCAAAAAGGCTATAGCTACAAGTGTACAATTTGCCATTGAGTTAAACACTGATTTTCAGTTATTACCTGAAGTGAATGATGTAAATAAATTGTAATTACATAATAGGAAATAAATTAAATACTAATAATGCATGGTTAAAAATGTTGACATATACAGATATATCCGGATTAGTTTTAGTCTATTTAAGCGCGTTATACATTTTTAGATTTAAAGAGCTGAGTATTGTGTTACTTTAATGAAAGGAAAGTGCACATAATGGAATAATTATTAATTAATTAATTAATTAATAAATAAATAAATAGTGAGTATATTATATTATAGATATTTAAATATCGTTACAGATATTCATCGTCGTCACCGATACCTACGAGAAATACTTTGCTTTTCAAGCAAGTACCATTTGATATGGTTTTTAAAAATATACCTTGTACTGATATTTCTAAGTGGTGGAGGTATGTTCTTCCAGCATTTGGTTGCTTGGTAGCGGAAACAGCCACTAAAAGTCGTGGATTTGTGGGAGTGAAATCTAAGCTGTGAACGAATCGATCTCGTACTGTATTTGTTGAGAATTGAGTAACCTGGTTTTTTAAATTTGAGAACTCCAAACTATAAGCTTCCAAGGTGAAATTGCCTTCGTGATTCTATGTTCAGTGTAGAGGCATTAAGTATGGTGAAATATGACAGCGTGAAGGAAGATCATAACAAAATTTAAAACAAGCGTTTTGAACCCTTTGTATCAAACGTTCAGTTCTTTCCAGAAGACGTGGACCAAAAACGACAGCTCCATAATCGAGTCTAGATAAAAGTAATGACTCACACAATGCAATCCTAACTTTAGTACATAGCAGATTACAGATTAATGATCATGTACTTAGATTTCAATGGGTTGAGCAAGAGTGAGTTTTTATCTGACCAATTGCGATCCGGTCCAGATCTTCATTCATCTTTGACACAGCCTAACAGATATTATTTGGAGTATCACTTAACTGATTGGCAATCCAGACCATAATAAGATAACTTGGCTAATAGGTAATTATTTATACTGTCGAACCCACGGGAGAAATCTAGAAGAGTAAGTATAGACCCATGACCAACATCTTGTTCAGCAAGAATATTGTTGATGACATCCAATAATGTAGTCAGCGTGCTGCGACCCTTATAAAAACCTGACCGATATATTGGCAATATGTCAGTCTACGAAGTAGTCTATGAAATGCATTTATCATTTGCCGATACCTACGAGAAATACTTTGGAACACCTAATCTTTGCTTTTCATACATCATAACATCATAACAGCTATTTTTGCATTTCGGATCATCCAAACTACACTAATATAATATTATTAGCAAAATTGTTATTTACACTTACTTGTATGTCCATTATAAATATCAAAATGCATTAATTTCTTTCCTGCCCTATTTTTAGCTTTTCTTAATGCTGCAGGAGCTTCTTTAGCTTTTCCAAAACCAAAACCAGCAAGGCCTTGTCCATTTCCAGTAACAACCTATATGCAATATAATAGAATAAATAAAACTTTCTAATATTAAAAAATAAGAAAGTTTGTTTGTATGGATGTTTGTCATTTGATCATGCATAAATGTCTGAACCGAATTTGATGAAATTTAGTACTCCAATACCTTGAACCCAGAAAATATGTGCTTCAATCATTTCAGATATTAAAAAAAATTACCATTGCCTGATAGTTCCGTGTGCGGCCTAATGTGCCTTTCATTATGAGCAATGATCTTAGTTGGAGCACTTTGGTATCAAATCCAATAAACTCATCTGCGAAAAAAATTTAAATTTAAAAATATTAATAATTAATAATAATTGTAAAAAAATCACACTTATAAAGCAAGTTATAATTCAATTATTAAAATAAATGAAAACGGACCTATGTAATTTTTTATTCCTTTTTTAATGTTTTAATCCCAGACTTCAAAAAGACCACTCTCCAAATGAAAGAAACCATATTCAAATTGTTGTCCAATCATTTAAAAGACATCATACCACACACAGATTTTGATATTAGTTTAATATGATCTCAAATTTTTATTACAAGTAATAGCTTTTATAATTAATCATCCACAGAATCCTATTTTAATAAATAATTTTCATTAACAAAATTTTATAATTAAAATTATTACCATCTCCAATTGGATCTGGTGGACCAATGCTACGGCCGGGCATTCGAGCACCTGACCATCCCCTTTCAATAGGACTAAGCTTAAACCGCCGAAACTTGGTCATTGAATCTCGTAATTTAATCAATTTCTCCATCCTAAAAATATTTATAATAATTTTTAATGAAGCATGTGGCACACAACCACATAGTGAGTAGTTATTGTAGTACATAGACACCTTCATAGTATCTGTAGACTTCACTAAGGACTAAAACAGATTGAAGTGGTCAGTAATGAGGTCCCCAGTTCTAGTCACTTATGTATTGTAATGTAAATATTATATATATAAAATATTATGTTGCTACTGTTCACTAATATTGTATTAGGGTTTATTGAACAACAATTAATAATAGTGGGACTGCATAAAGGGCTGGGCAGATAAAATAAACAGCATTGCATAGTACTAATATTTACAAATTGCTGCAATATGTCTTGTAACAAATTAAATGAATAATATGTTTAACTAATTATCTAGCTCCTAAATTGTTTTTAATTACAGCAAATATATCAAGTTTAATTTGGCACATCATTCAAAACACTTTATATTTATATTCATAATCCTTACGAGGCGAGTGTAAATGGTAGAATTGGGAGAGGAAGACCTAGGCAAACATTTCACGATCAAATTGGAGACGTTCTGAAAAAAGCCCAGGTCAAGAGTACTCTAAACCAACAAGTATGTATGCAAAGATTGATGAAAGTGGGAGAAGCGAAAGACGTATGTTAGGACCGTAGCAAGTGGAAGAAGATTGTCTTTGCATACCCCATTGGAAAATAGGCGTCAACATATACATACATACATAATCCTTACATTAGCACAAAAATCTCTCTGAGAAGGGTGCAGCAGGTATGAGGCTACCAAGAGCCGTCAAGAAAAAGGCTATTTGGGAATGTATCTTTAAGACAAATTTATTTATACTACAAACCTTTCAGGGTCATCAGGCAATCGTTGTTGTTTTAATAATTCCCTGCCTCGTATAACTGGTGCTGATAACCCAGGCCATAGCATATTTATTCTTCCTATACCAATCATTTGACCACGATTTAAATCTCGAATTCTTATACGCCCTGTACCTCGACCACGACCTTTTTTGGCTCCAGCATTACTTACGGAGGTGACAGACTTCCATAACTTTTCAGCGGGTACTGTAATAATAATTATTATTATTATATTATTTTATTAAAAAATAATTTTACTGATTAATTTCATGGTATTCTATGTATCTATACATATTTACAAGTACATCCCAACCTGATAGGAATATATTAAAACGCCCCAAATAATAAATAATATGTTAATTATCAATAACTTATCTTTCAATACAATTATCTATTGTGAATGCACATTCTATTCTTAACACTTACATTTATTAAAAAAATTTACATAGGCTACTGATGATGTACTGAAATTTGTGAGGTTATGTAAAATGTTATATTGGTGCACTGGTATTCTGTCAACCGTAACATTTAAAGGCTTATTAACAAGATGCCTAAGAGAAAATAATTTCAGAGCCATTATAATAACAGAGACAAAGCTCTGCTATATTATATTCTTATTCCTAAAGTAAAATAAACTTAATCACATCAGCATTTAGTATTTACCACAGACTACTAAGACGATACGTATTTAAGTATTAGTGGTGTACCAGTTTCATAGATTAATACTATTACTCAAAGAGTAATAGTATTAATCTATGAATCGTAACTAATATTGCTATTAACAATTAAATACTAAGTGCTAAAACACAAAACAGCAAAGCATAATCAGGTATGCTTTGCTGTTGTTGTACTTACTGTAGCTGAGAGGTAGTCATTACAAACCATAAACATATAGTTTTTACAACTATGTATCGGTATGAAAACTGAAATACAGTATTCGGTTTTAAGATAACTGTTTATTGGAAAAAACAATGTATTGGCGAATACAGCGTAAAGTTGTAATTTGTAAATGTAAATACTACTTATTTTAGTGTGATACTGCAAAAAAGAGGCGTTCATGCCATTTATAGTTTGCGCACACGCTGAATACATGCGTGAAGTAGAGGTATCTTGTGCTTCTGCGTTTGGTTCGGTGAGTGAGTTAACTGGAGGATAATTTGAATATTTAGTAATTTAGTTCATGTATAGTTTTTCATTTGTTTTTGATTTTGAACAATATTGTTAATAGTCTCATGAAAATGACAAGTATGATCAGTAAAGTTGGAACAACGTTCTGCGAATATGGTTGAACCACCGTTGTGGGAGGTAGACTTGAATGAGTCATGCTAGCTTAAAAGCCTTGGCCCCTTGGCGACGTTGTTTGGTGGGTCGTCCACTTAATATGGTTGCGGAGTCCACGTCCGTCCGTGCGTTGCTTGGATGAGCGCGACTGCAATAGTCGACTCGTTTGAAAATCTTAAATCATTCTTTTTTATTACGCTTCGTATTTTAGCGTTTAATTTTATTTTAGAATATGTTTTAATTGCCTGTGTGACTATTCGTTGCTTTTTATTTTGTACTGTATTATTCGTATATATAATATTTACGAATTCGTAAATATTCTTAATATAGTAAAATAAAGAATTTTCGTTTTATTCATAGCAAGTAAACTAGCGAACCGACATCCAAATCCCGAACTTATCGGTACCGAAATGTTACGAACGTGACAGCGACAGCGTAACGTTGCATGTAAGCGAGGAGGAACAAAATTTCACTTGATAAAAATGTAGGTGGATTGTGTTAATAGAAAGAAACATTAATATGGAAAACTGTTAACAATCTCAAATATACATACCTACTGCTGCAGTTATGTAGGTAAGCAGATATTTTTAGCACCAGAAATACTGGCCAAAAATACAGGTACCACGTTAATAATCTGTTATATCTATTTTACTATAACGTACGCGTATACTATGTTTTACTCGTTTGCATTAACATCTAAATAATACATCAATAGATAGAACGGTAGTTTTTATGTTAGGCTGATCTCCTATTTTGTGAATTTTATTCAAATAAAAGTTAATAAATTAAAAAAATAACATTATAGCAGAAATATTTTTGAACGCTAATGTAAACATTGACAATTTGACATTTATGTATTTTACGTGGCTGACAGATTGGCGAAACGAGATAGTGTTGAAAATGAATGAAATGCGAATAACAAGATTTATGTATTTGAAGGTTTAGTATATTCAATCGATCCAATAACAATTAATATGGGACTCTGCAAGTGTCCGAAAAGAAGGGTAACTAATCAGTTTTGTTTCGAGCACAGAGTGAATGTTTGCGAAAATTGTATGGTAACAAATCATCCAAAGGTAAAAATTATCACATAATAATATATCTATCTTTACTTATATTTGTACCTTTAATAGAATTACAATCTTTTGTTTATAGTGCATTATACAGTCATATCTTCAGTGGTTGCAAGACAGTGATTATAACCCCATTTGCGAAATTTGCACAAAAAGTTTATCTGAGGGGGAGTGTATTCGGCTTACCTGCTACCGTAAGTGCATTATTTTTTATTTAATTTTAATCATAAGTATAGTCAATTTAATTATCATTTCATGTCATTACAACAGAATTAACATAGCAAGGTATGAAAAACAAAAGAAGAGTTCCAGATTGCTGTGCTAGGGATAAAACTACTGATACATTTCTGAAGTTCTTGTTCTTGAGACAGGTGGGCGGCGACGGGCGACAGGGCGTCACCCTTCACACTTCACTTTCTTAGGAAAACAGCAGTGACACATAAACAGACAGAGATACTGCAGCCCCAGCCAGTTTCCCAATTTTGAACCCTTCAAAAGTCACTGGGATGAACTGGGTGAATGAATTAAAAAGAGTTGTGAACCCTGGAGATCCATGAAACCAAAAGGAACCCCGAAATTAAAATTGAGGATATCACAATAATGATAGAATGAAAAAACAGAGTTTAGACATAAAACTGTTATGAAAAAACATCTCTTTTTGACCCTTAAAATATCATGGCATTAGAATATCTACCTGTTAGCAATCTGCTGCTGGACATAATTATTTCTCTCCCTAGTTGGGAGAATTTATGTTTAAAATATGAGAAATATATGTCAGGTGGGTGGGCAATCTTAGTACCTAGTTATTTATAGTCCGTCATGTGTTAGATAATTATTCTCTCATCAGAAGTAGACCTCAAGATAAGTGGGGCAAATGCTTAAACCAGAAATTTCGAAAACAGAAGTAATATCAAGTCATCACTGTTTTTTAATTTTCAGATGTGTTTCATTGGGAGTGTGCAGAATCGCGATATCGTGCACTTCCACGAACAACGGCACCAGCTGGCTATCAGTGTCCATCATGTGCCACACCAGTCTTTCCACCATCAAACTTAGTATCTCCTGTAGCTGATGTTCTTCGTGAGAAGCTGGCTGGTGTCAATTGGGCTCGAGCTGGTCTAGGATTACCATTGGTTTGTATACTTACTGTATGAAAGATAATAATAATCTCTTACAACCATATACCCAATAATGGAGTAGTCAGAAGTCAGACATCTATCATTTTAGTTATTTTAATCCACTTTTCACCATATCTTATTTTTGAAACAATGAGACAGATTGTGAGCATGTTTTTGTGTTAGTATGACAGGCAGGTTTCTGTAACTGCATGTATTTTGCAAATGAAATGTAGTGTTAGTTTTACTCATCATATATAATTATTTATATTGGCCTTCCACATAGGGCCTTGAACTGAGATATCCTGATTCAGAGGCAGATCTTCTGACCCCTCAGCTATCATGGCTACATAAAATATAAACTAATATATCCTGAATTGTTTATTATGAATTATTAGTAATACAGCTTCACCCACATAGTCACAAATTTTCTATGCTCTCTCTTAATTAAGATACAGAGTATCCTTAATGTATATATTAATATAATGATATATCGATGGAGTCCTTTAAGCCTGATTAAAAGACAAACATACTTCCATTATATATAATTGTAGTCCAATTACATAGATTAAGGATCCTAAGGAGTATTTGAAAAAGTTCCATCGAAATCTGTCAATTAGTTTTCAAATTAAAACTGTACTAGCATCACACTTTCAAAGAAATTTAAATTTCTAATATTTACCATTCCTTAGTAAGTTTTATTATACTGTAACAAAATTGTATAAAATTCAGCTTTCAGATGACCAAGACTTGAGAGGCGCTGCAAGTAGACGCAGTCAGTCCCCTATAGAACAATTCCATTATTCGAACAACTTAATGGATAGCCAACGTGGAACACCAGTTGGCGCAAGTGATGACGAGTCTACAAATCGATCTTCCACAAGCACTCCACATTCCATAGTCCAAATTTCAGATGATCCCGTCAATGTATATGATGGTACATCTATAAAAAGAAGCGACAGTTTACAAGGTATTTAAATTACATTACAAGAGAAAAAGCCAGTCCTAATTATTGTCTATTAATTCTTATAAAACTGTTTGATCTGTATCACTATTAATTCTCAAACACCGTATATTTTGCTGGGTGAAAATTTTCGCACATCCCTAATAATGGGTCGGTAAAATATAAAATCCGTAAATAATAGTTTCATTTCAAGTGTTTGTGTAAATACAAGAAATCATTACTTGTGTAATCACAAGTAATGATTTCTTGTATTTACAAGAAATCATTACTCTTGTGTGTACTTGTGTAAACTAATGTTTAGAAAGTCGTCATTTAGGGTAAAAGATGTTTTATTTTACTAATAATTTATTATTTCAGGTGGTCAAGCGTCTAGGAAGGGTTTCAAGCCAGTGGACCACATAAATGCTTTGACGAACTTCGACCACGACGAAAATAAATATAAACAAAAATCCACATTTGCTTGGATAAACAGATGGTGGAAGTGAGTATATTTTTAAATAATTTATTATTCTGCTTTCTGCGCGAGACTAAAGCATTTAGGGGTTTCTGCCATTGGATAATTTGACATTAAACACTCTGTTCTGTCACAATCGATTGAAGAAAGGCATGGCTGTGTAGTATTTTAAGTGTAAGTAGGGTGATAAACTAGCAACACCAATCAATCATGGCCCTGCTACTTCTTCATGAACCTATTTAAGTCCCTTGCTAAATGTAGGCCTCTTCAAGCAAAAATCAGCATGTATTTCTTGAAAAATTTCTTGTTGGACACTTTATAGCTTAGTGGCCTTGCACTAACAAGTCTGTAGGATTTGGATTCGGCAAATTCAGACAATTTTCCGTCGTCATTTACGTGCTCATGCTGCACTGAACAACATAATGTATACTAAAAATATGTCCGCACACCACCACACACAATAGTGGTGGATGTTTTTGTTATGTTGTGCATTCTAAATAACATATCACTTTAAGGGTAACATACAAAGTAATTTTTTATGGTTATTGATTCAATAAGAAAATAAATAAATATAAAATCTTGGTTATAAATAATAAACTTTTATCATTGAGAGTATATTTGGAGTACTTTTGGTAAAGTCGGGAGACCTAGGCGAACATCTCACGATCATATCGGAGACGTTCTGAAAAAAGGCCAGGTCAAGAGTACTCTAAACCAACAAGCATGCATGCGAAGATTGATGAAAGTGGGAGAAGCGAAAGACGTATGTCAGTACCGTAGCAAGTGGAAGAAGATTGTCTCTGCCTACCCCATAGGGATTAGCAATGTCATTTGATTATGAAAATAAGATGCTAATTTCATTAACGATTATCAGTATTAGTAATAAGAAAATGTCTTGATTATGATAATCATTCATGATCCCTGGTACATGGAGTGACAACAACAGCATATTATTGGCTACGTAGGTAGTTGCTGCATTAAGTTGCCTTATGACCATGCTTTATGGCAAACTTAGGCATATATTTAGCAGTTAAATTGTGATAAGCTGTAATGATGGTAATTCACATAAACAGTTGTTTTGTCACATAAAAGATGTTATATGCCTTAACTATTCAGCCTGCTATTTATAAATGTTATTTGGTGTTGTTTTAAACATTAATATTAATATATTATGCATCAACAGGAATACACTTCCCTCTTCTCGTGTTCGAAGAGCTGGTGGTATGTGCAGGCGTTATTGGATACTGCTGTTTGTACTCGTAGCAATCATATTTATTTTAGTTTTGCTAAGTCACCGAAATGTTGATGAAGAGAATCCATTTGGATTCATTCAAGATGATGATAGAAGAATATTACAGAAAAACTAATTTATAATGCCTTCAATAATTTATTTCAATATATCTATAAAATCAAGCAATCTAGAAAGTGATATGCATATTAAGTTTAATTGTTTGAATACATATTTGTTGAATGTCTTCAAGATTGTGTGATTTTAGAAAATAAATAAGTTCACATATACATTATTTTTTATTGCAGATGTAATGGTTGTGTGTTATATACATTAAATGTTATGTATAACTTGCTACAACCTTCAAGACATCTTTATTTATTTTTTTAATAAATAAAATAAATTATATAGAAAAGATGTAGCAAATTGTGATTTATTGCAGTAGCTTTAAACTTTAATTTATGGCTAAAACCATAAGCTCAATGACAACAAGATACATAAATATTAGTACATTACAGCTTAGCACTTTAAAGTACTTTTGTGCAAGTATCTACCTCTCTATCTAAAAACAAAACAGAAAAAATGTTATTATAAAAATCAGGATAGTATTCACAAGCACGACGACAATCTGGCATCCAGTTGACTTCTAGAAGCTTTGGCTGCATTATTGTTGAATTGTCCACATTGTCCCAGCTTAACATTAAATCTACAGCATATAAGGCTCGGGATTGAGGGCTCTTTGCAATACCACATGGCGCTTCCTTGGAAGTTGCTGCAGTAAACAATTCAGCAAACATCTCAATTATTGATTTTTCAACTTCATTCCAGCTATAATTAGCATATTGTTGTTCCCAAGCCTGTCTAAATTCAGCACATAGCATCCTGAACAGAGGGGCTCCTTCTGTGTAATTCATAACAGTAAAATGTTGCTCATAATCTTCAAAATTGTTTAGAGCAAATGCTTTATTTGAAAATCTGAGAAAAAAGTTATTATATACATAGACTTCTGTAGGATTTACAGATTTTAATAGAATGACATAGCGAATGTCAAATTTAACCAATCCAACATCAGGTCTCTGAAATAAAACTGGATTGTGTATGTATTTCTGTGCAATTTTTGGTCCTGTTAAAGGTAATCTACACAAAAAGTTTAAATTGTCTGTGATATATGTATCCAATCCTCTGGCTAAGTTATATGGCTTACATATCCATTGATTATCTATCCCTTTTTCCTTTCTTTGCTTATAGAAACTTACTAGTTTTGATAGTTCTGTTTTCATGTTAAATGTGGTAGGTAACCATGCAGGCCATGTTTCAAGTGTGTCTTTAGACACTTTTTTATTTTGGTTGCAACACCTTCTTGACACTATAGCTAAAAGATCCTTTATGGTAATAACATACTCAAAAGGAAATTGATTCACAAATTTGAATGGAGAAGCTAGACTTAACTCTTGAAAATTTTTAAAATGGTCTGTATACCACAAAATATCTGCTTCATTCTCATTGTTAATAATTTCAAATTCTGGTGCAGTAACATACTCATTTATTAGATTATATTCTGAGAAAACTTTTAACTTGTCAAGTGAAATTTGTCTTGATTGGAGCATTTCTAAATTAGGAAGGGTCTCGACAATGTGCCCTTCTAAAAAGTAGTTTTTATCAGGTTCTTCTTGTTTAAAATCTTCATTAAAGTTGTTATAGTGTTTCCATGGTATCAACATAGCTTCCCTCTGAAGGGGATCAGAATATTGACCCTCTACAAAATTTCTAGTTATTGTATCACCTTCTTCTACATTTTCAATAGGGAAAAGTAAAGTATATGTGAGCTGATCAGGCACATGAATAAATGGAACGGCACGAAAGTTTGGATTATCAGAATGTATAATGCCAGAACCCAGCTCATCTAAAACATACCACACGGGTACTCTATCTTCCACAGTAAATTCATTGCCTACAATAGCATAGGTATGAGCATACTGCCAGATATTTTCAGAAACTTTTTCTATTTTTTCCTCCGTATTTTCAACTGTTATTTGCATAAGATTACATATTCTTGTTAAAAGACCTGGTACATTCCTGAGATTATTTTTTACGCTATTTGCTTTAAAAGTCCACGCATGATCTACGAGATAAATATGATCTGTATCCGATCTGTCTATGTCGCGTATAGCCATCACACTCCAAATAGGTTCATACGGCATTCTATTTTCACCTTCATAATCAATTTGCACCAACTGAAAGGTTAGACCGGAGTCAAAAATCTGATTCCCTAGTTTCTTGCTTAACGTGTGCCAAAAAAGTTCTGGAACACCAGACAAAACAAGTTGTGGCTTATGAACTGCGATAAATGCGTTGTAGCTTGATATTCCATCCATATTGTTACCAAAAAGACCTATAAATAAAATAAGCAGTGCCGACTTTTGAAGTTTATTTTCTATTCGGTTTGGCATTGGCATTAGATATTTAATTTTGTATTGTTAGGGACCGTTTATCATTAAAGGTAGGCAAAGGTCTTTGACCATACAGCCTTTATGTATTTAACCTTTACTTACTTTATTTACACTATAAATTAAATCACCTATGGTATTCTATAGTAATTAAGGATACTGGAAATTGCAATGAAAAAAACAATTAAAATCGAAAATAAGAATACGTCATAGCTTTCTTATATCTCTTTCTTGGCGTAATCATGATTGACCACAGTGTAAGATATTTATTAAATAATGTTGAGATAATTACACTACACAAATTCTAATTGCGGATGAAATTCCACACCGCGGAGAGCAAAAATTTTTTTAAATTTAGATTTTACGGTGGGCGGTGTGGATTTGTTTGGGCTCATTATTATAAATTAATATTATTTTTGTTTAGGTTATTGCTTACCATCAACAGATATGGAGTTATTTATCAGATTTATATATACATAATAATATCGATGTATGTTGTACTTTGAAAGTTCAAAGATGGAACATGGTTATTTAACAGCAGTTGTAGTTATGGCACTTTTGGCCAAAAAATGTTTATGGTATATCGAAATATATCACTGCCGCTGTTAATGCACATAATATACAAAGAAGACCGATTGGATTGCAGCTGCTTGCTGGTCCCCAGTGTCCGTTTACGTTCCGTATTATATAACTCTGGTGGTAATCGTAACAGCGATAGGTTTTAATATGCAGTTACGCCGGACTCGACAGTTTGACACATCGCGTTGTAGATAACTGTCATGACTATTGAAGCTTACTTAGAAACAATATTCAATTAAACTATAAAAGACTAGGATGTAATCTGTGAAACTGTCGAATCTGCCTTAACTTTAAATTGAAACTGATTGCTGTTTCGAATACTACCAGAATTACACAACTCTCAGCTTCTAGATCGTTTGCAGGGGATAGCTTTGCAATAGTGAAGTACCTGTGGTTGCGTGTACACTTGCGGTACTCTAATCTATCCAGTGCAGTTAACAACTGCCGATAGTATTTGGAAATTACCGCTTTGATCGAAATTGGAGAGGAGGTTGCCATGGTCATTATAAACTATTGATAAACATGAATTAGGCGTTTTAATTAAAAGAAAGAACAGTTATTTCATGTAATTTATTTATCCGGTATGGATGTATATTGCATATCTACGACCATTACAGGAGACAGATGTTTCTTATGAACTAATTTAAGTTAGATAATCGATAATTATAGATCACATATATTTTTATTTCATAGACAATAATAAACTATACGTTAAGCAAAGTTAAGGCCTCCTGCTTACACAACACGTTTTGAGATCACAACAATAAACCACATTAATAAAAGAAATGTTGGCAAATATAAGACTAGTTATTTATAGGCGTTTAAAATTGGAAAAAGTTTCGTGATCGACAAACCGGAGGCCTCATAGAATAGGTTAGGTACACCTAACATATTTTAATATAGTTTAACGAAATTTGTAACAATATAAGCCGCGGTAAAAATCGTTAAACAGTCGTCTCTACTCAGAGCCGAACAACATCAATAGGGAACACAATTCGATTGCTATCTACGTGAGTTTCAGTTCGAGTCGGAGTCCATGTGGTTTCTGTAGTTGCGTCGCGCCTTTTTCACTCGCTGTCGGAACTTCGTCGCTTGGTACTCCGCGTCGTCGGAGACATCGTCGGCGAAGGGCTGAGAGCGGCGCGTACTGCTGCCCGCGAAGGTTCCGACGCCGCTGTCGGGTGTACCCAAGGCGCCCGGTGCGGGCCATACGCCGCTCTCCGTACTGCAACTGCTTTCGAGCTCGCTCTCATTGGTCTCGTTCATGAGCCGCGCAACCGATGTGTTGTATTTGGGCGACAGCCTCTCCGCTGTTGATGTCGTCGGTCTGTCGGTCTGCTCCTTGTGCGGCGGCGACTCGCTCGAATCCGACCTTTGTATGCCGAGCCGACCGTTGCGTCTCGTTCTCCTTAAGGTCATTCGTAAACGATTTTCCGGCGGCGGGGATGAGTTATTGCTTTCGGACTCCTGTGGCTCGACTCGGAGGGAATCGCCCAGGGAGTCTCGGGAGCCGTTGATTGGAGTTGGGATGATGCTGACGAGATTGTTTGGAATGTTCTGGTTGCCATTTTGGTTCCGCGGCGATATCGGTCGACTGCCCACCGACTGGTCGTCGTCCGAGTCGACTTCGGCTATCCGGAATAGCGCTGAACTTTGGCCCCTATAACCTATAATAAGGCGAAACGTTGGTTATCTTTATTGTTGTTGGTTATGATCATGTCAATCGATACTATTTAATAAAAATAAAATCTATCAATGTTTAATCGATCCATCATAGCGAAAAATCTGACCGAATATACCGTACTCAAATTCCAAAGATGAGGAGCAGTATCTCAAGTGCGAAAGTGTACCGACAATACGCTGATCAACACATCTGACCAGTATAGCTAAATATTCCATAAAATGCATACCAGCGTTTGTAAGTACTTAAGAAGAGCCTATGTCCAGCAGTGGACTACTGAGAGGACTAATCTAATTTTTTTTATTAAAAGTGATATTGGTAATAATAGCTAACATCAAACCTACCTGTACTGGTACTTGGCAGTGCTAAATTTTCTTCAAGTTGATTAAAATTAGAAAAATTATTATTATCATTATTATCTTGAGCGTTTGCTGAACCTGTGAAAAAAAATTATGTAAAAAAAAAATTTATTTAAAAATCTTGGATATCTGTTATATAAAGCGCAACTTGCCATTATTCTTTAAATTCATAACTTTCCTATAACTAGTGACTTTAGCTTTCCTTTTTGTGCTCCTCGATAAATTCATTCGTCTCCGAAGTGGTCTGATAATCTGAAAATGTTTAAAAATTTATTAATTATTGTTTATACTACTTTATACTAAATATATATATAAATGCATATTTTAAATTATGTAGCGGTGGATATGTTCTCTATTATCTCAATTTGCTGAAAACAAATCTTGACGAGTGACGGGGTCTAGATCACATAGCAGTTAAATCCATGGCTAGTATATAGGCCCCTGCAATAGAACGTTATCCCCATGTCACTTCACTATAATTTTTTTAAATCTACCAACGTTCCTCTGACGGAAAAGAAAGACTTTTCTTTTTTTTGTAACAAATCGTTTTAATAGTCTAATATTATGAATAAATAACAGTTATTTTATTTAACTGGACAGTTAACATATAGAGAAAAAGAAATTCGCCCGTGTCCCTTAAAATCTGATACATCGAATTGGACCGCTGACGGATTTTACAAAATTACACATATTTTTTCATAAAAAAAGTCAGTTCAGTAATAATAATAGATGTAACCCAGGTGTCTTCACAATGGTATATAACATTGTCACAGCAAATTAGGAAAGGTCCTTGACCAGAAAAAAATAAAAAAAAGCATGAGATGGCTCACCCTGCCCGAGTTCCTGAACAGGCAGTGTGCGGGCTCGTCGGAGTCGGTGCGCTCGCTGGAGGGCGCGGAGGCGCGCGCGGTGGAAAGGCGAGTGCGAGGCGCGGCGGGCGGGGCGCGGGTTGCGCTGCGCCGCGGCCCCCGCGCGCGCCGCACGCCCGCACACTTGCCCTTCGCCCCCGCATGCGCGCCGCCCGCGCCCGTCCCCGCGCCTGCGCCCGCCCACTTACCGCTCGACTTGCTCACGCACGACCGACTCTGTTTGTTCCGCCTGTGGGGTTTTTCTTTTTAGCGCGATGTAAGAACGCACACACCACTAAATTGTGACTCTTTTTTAAATTTGGATTTGGGTGACAAATCAGCTACCACTTCACCTAAAGATTAGTGGCTACTCCAATCCATGTACACCTGCAAACGAGTTTCGTAGAAGAAGATTACGAAGGCATTGTCTACCCCTAGTACTAAGTAAGAGTACTAAGGTGAAATGCTTCACAGTTTGTAATTATGTTGGCTCTCTATACCTTCGGAAAACAACAGTTTGCACTGCTGATTGGTTACAGAAATGAGTAAGAGTGTGGTACCAACCCAGATGACTCCAAGGCAGAGAAGGAGTTCAGTTTAAGCATGTCAACTGAAATGACTAAATCATTTATCATGCATTCCCATACGGACACTATTAATGCTTTCAGGAATCAGGATTCAAAAAGAAAACAGAAGACCTGTGAGGGCTTTTAATTCATATTTTATATTATTGTATTAAGACGTAACTGTATTTCGTTGTGCAGGCTAATCTTCAAATCCACCAGACTGATTTTGATCTGTTGTTTTTAGACGTGTTTCTATATTTAGAAAAAGTTTAACCAAAACACACTGACTTTTTGTCACTTCTGATCATAACTGGTGTGTGTATTTGAGGTCTGGTATTATTGAGATGGCTATTAAGCCATACGTTTTTTTTAATCTAAGTATTACAGATTTACATCCTTCAAATTAACACAAATTACAAACTAGCGTATATTAATATCATTATGGATTTTGATGTATTTAAAACAATTACCTTTGGGAGCCTCTCTTTTGTGAGCGCATATTTTTGGGATACCGCGACGCCACCAACCGAGCTAATCTATTCGGACATCGCTGACTTCTGTTACTATTTAGATTCACTGCAGGGACAAACAGAATATTAATTATTAGTAGTATTATATACTATAAATCAGGTCTATCTTGGATACTAACCCAATTGTAACTATTTCATCTACAACCACACCACATCACTGTACAAATCCACTGCTGGATAATGCTAAGCCATAATATGAAAGGCATGCCGAGCATAGATAATTTGCCCATACCATGCTGGGGAGGCGGATTGGTGAGAGTTGTAGCTTACTAACACCCGTGTGAATTTTGATACAGAATAATCGGTAAAATATTTAACTTTAAAATATACTACGTTTTTAAAACAGACAAAAGAGAAAGCTAGTTTATTTTGCATTTATCATCCAATTCTGAGCTACGATAAAAGTTTTAAGTCCCAGAGACTTAAACTCATTGCAGGTTTTGCACTCAAGCTCGAAACCAGAAAGCGAGTTAATAAAAACTAGCTAACTTCCTTGAACACTGTTTTGCAAAAGGTGTGTGCAGTGTAGTAGTAGCATTCGAGAAACTTGGAAAGGTGTGTAATCATTTACAAATGAAAATGAAAGAACGTCTTATGGTCTACGATCTATAAGGTTAACGAAAACTTTTTAAATCTAAGATTCAATCAATAACTAACAGACTGAGTGTGACTCGCCGACTAGCAACGTACCTCTTTTTGGCGGCAGGAAGTCAGCGATGACCCGGTCCGAGTCGTCCGAGTCGTCGTTGAGAGAGGGCGAGGCCGAGCTGTCGCCGTCCAGCGAGTCTGTCTCCTCCGCCAGGCACTCCAGCTCGCGCTGGACCAGCGAGTCGAAGAACGCCATCATGCGCTGGTCTTCGCGTGTCGATTGCTCCGCATAGTTGTGCGATATGTACTGCCGGCCACAAATCGGTACTAAATGAAAGTAATGTTTAAGATTTGCAATAACTGATTTAATTCAACCGGGAGAAAATGGGCTTTTACTTCCATGAGTGCCAATTTTGGCTGTAAACACTATTAACTAGAGACTGTAAACTGTATAGCATAGTAAACACTCCAAAAATTCAATTGCGAAACACATTTTGTATTAGTATGTAAGAAATATTGTGGTATGCTCCGCATTTGGATTGCTCTTTTAAACTTTGTCTATTCTTAATTGCATGCGATTCATCGATTCAATGAAAAAGTTAAATGCAAACTGAAATTTACTTGATTAAGTTCAATGGTACTATGAGCCTTCGCAATATACTTTCTATTGTTTTGAATACGAAAATAAATAAATCATTATGGAAAGTAGGGATTATTAAACAATTATCATAACGTGTAATTTTTTAACGTGGTTTGATTTACACGTGAAAATTTAGTGTGAGATTACGAATAACATGCACACGGAAGTATTGTGGAATATTTTAAGGGATAGCGGTAAAACAAGAGTAAAAAGAGTGGTGGCTATAATACAGGCCTCATACAGGTTTTAAGGTTTAATATCGATTTTTGTTCGCTTCTTTTACTTGGTTTAAACATTTATCCAAAAACAGTTAAAATTGATTTAGTTTTTCATTACACACAGCGTTAATAATGTTCTGGTTTAAGAACACAGTGAATTTAAAAATCGCGGAATTAAATCTGTTGCTTTTAATGAATTATTAATTAAAATCTATGCCAGTATTTTCGAAATGTCATTTTGAGAAGGATTGTAAAGTAATTCAATAAGTTACCAACCTGTCCACTATGATGTACGAGCGACACGTAGTCCTCGTGGCTGTATATCTCCCGTGGGTTGTCTGAACCCTGTGCCTCTTCCAGAAGCGTCCCGCGCATTTGTGGGTACTCCATGGCTGACCAAACCTATAAAACCAAAAGCCTCACAGTACAATAGCAGGTACATATATATCCTATTAATTACTTAGCTATAGTCTATTAGAGTACATATAGACTATAAATGACCCACTGTTGGGCAAAATCTATAGCAGTTTCTATTGACGGAAAGCAGACTTAACGACATGTGAAATCTAATTTTGATTATTATTTCTCCGACATGCAGGCAGACATCTCAGGTTTCCTCATAATACTTTCGTACATCGACGAGATAGTTGTAAGTTCTGCACTTAAAATTGCATTTAAAATCTGCCGGCGCCAAAATGAGGTTTGAACCCACTCGTATACTATGAAATTAAAGCAATCGCCCTAATCCAGAGCGACGGCTCCAAGTTGTTTATCAACAATCAATTATATTCAATAGCCAAATGCCCGCTAAGCATTTGAAATAGATCTCTATACATATAACTTACAATCCTGACCGTACATTATCAAAATAAATAAACAGAGGCGGCTTTACCTATGGTGCAGGGAGTACGTTGCACGCGGGCGCAGCGGCGTTACGTGGCGCCGGCCTCGGCACTTTCAATGAAAGTACTTACTAGAGGGCGCTAGCACACGATTGCACACGAGCGCTGCACGGGCTAGAGACGCCTATGTAAATAAATACGTAAATTAACGAAAAACTAATACTCGTATCTTTACCTTAATAATTTTTTCCACTCCGGAAGATGCGATGAGGCAATAATGTGAGTTGTAGCGCACTTGATTCACTATGGACCTGTGGCCGTATAACACGAAGTGCGGTGGTTCTACGGCCATTTCTGCAAACGATTAATAATATTTCTTGACGTTTCGAAACACGATATGTTGAAACAATAGAAATTCTATTGTATATTATAATTATAACTTATATACAATAAAGAACCTTTGATACTTTAAAACAAAGAAATAACTAAAATTTATTTTTAGCAGCATATGTTAGTCCACCGTGGGACGAGTCTTCCATGAAAGAGCCAACAAAAGCTACCATGCATGGAACTTTGCCCGTACTGGTAGCGTAATGCCCAGAGGCGTGCATTCCACATAGGACAAAACGTCCCGATTTTCCTCAAAATAAAATACTTAAAAAACATACAAAATAAAACAGAATACCTAATTAAATTTCGTAGAACTTTTTAAAATTCGAGTGTCTACTATACTTTTGGTGATTACATTTCAATATTATTTTTTAATAATTAACAGTAAAATACGTACTATACATAAATAAATTAGTATTACACACTTTTAATTCAAAATGCAGAACACTCACAGCTAAAACGTTGCAAGAAAATGTTGCACTCAAATTGGAGCTAGACATTTTGCTCTCATCGCACCTCAGTTACAATTGAAAAAATTGTTACTTAATTTTTTCTTTTAAATAATTACAATTACAGGCTTTTTATCTTCTCCCTACGCTGATAGCCTGTGCACCCCTCTGGCAGTACCGGTCGCATAAGATGCTGCTTCATAAGAAGCGATCTGTAATATCTACTACTGTTAGCACTAGTCTGTGAGATTTGGATTCAGCATAGTTGAAAGTGCAGTGGCAGAGCAAGGCGCTCGCTTTAATACAATAGAACGCGTGAACTGGGTTCGAATTGCAATGGCGGCACCACCATGCTAAATTTACCTCATCCTCGTCGGAGATCGTCGGAATAGATCCATCCGAATCAGCCGAACACATGTCCCGCAGACTAGTGATTACGAGCAGCGTCACTTGTGCGAGGTTTCCGGCACTGCGCTCACCAACCACTTGCGCAGAATGTTGAGTGTGGGTAAACCTTCAAAGAAATTCATACAGGCTTTTGGAGGCGATTTCTTGGAAAGACCTATGTTCAGCAGACGACTTTAATATGCTGCCGAAAGAAAATATCATTGTGTATGTCAGTAACAAAAATATGTACGCACCAAAACCGGCACTTGTGTCAGGAATCTTCCACATATAAAGATTGAAGTCGTCAGATCCGGACAACACGAACTGATCACCCTTTCCAGCGAAACAGCAGCTCTTCATCGTGCAAGAGTTATAGTAATCCTGATGGTAGAACTCTGCAACTGGCACGGGCGAGTATATGGCGTAGAGTACCGGGGCCAGGCGACGCCGCAGGGCGAGTATGTGCGTGCCCGACGAATTGAAGCGAACGCTCATGCTGTTTTGACATATTCCGTTGTTGCCCACGTAGCGGAGCACTGGGCTGTCGAGGTACTTGCAACGTGATTGGCAATATATGGGTACACTTTTACTCAGAGCCAAAGAAGACCAGTGGCAGGCGCTCCCTTCAAATTGCATAAAACGTGAGCAATTAAATCCAAATACCGGCACCAATTGTTAGTCATGCCAATTGTCAGTGTGCTCATCGGAGAAGGAAAATATTTTAATTGTAAACTTGACCGGAATTCTTTCTTATGCTAATCATAATTAAAAAACACCTCTTTACTTTGTTGTCGAACGCGTAGTAAATTCAGCACTTAAAGTTACAATTATTTTATATTTTTATAATGTGAATCGAACTGTGAATCGAACCTGATCTGGTCACTTGCATACTCTGAAATAGCGCCCGGCCCTTGTGCTTCCCCGGCTCTTAATTAAGATTAATAGATAATTTATATGTCATTGAACTAAAAAAATATTTTTTATTTTACAAGCGAGCTCTTTTTGAAAAGTTTTGAACGTACAACTAATAATTTTGAAATAAATAAAGAATTGATATTACAATGTATCATTAGTATTTTACTAAATAGTAATCTATATTGCATCTACAATGTTTATAATTCATATTATTTTAAAGACGTTAGAAGTAATTACTTTGCACAATTATGCACCCAAAGATCTATTGATTGAGAAATGGGGCATGGGGATGAGGGTGGATGGTGTGAAAGAAGTAGTGCACTGTCATTTGTGGGAGGGAGGGTAGTGCTCCGTTTTGTTTGGAAGATCATGTGTGTACGTTCACTCTTTTTTATTTCCCTTAACGGCAACTGTGAGTAACATGATTTTTTTTGTCCCTTACCAATGATATACATTTCATCTCCTCTTTCATTTCGTCTGCTTTTATAGTAAATACTTAAAAAAACATACTGAAAGTATGTTTTTTTAATGTTTTTTAATGTGTTTTTCGATGTTCACGTATTATACTCGTGTAGGCGTAATAAAACCATCTTCTTACAATGGCAGAATATTACAAACGAAGACCAAAAAATACTGTATTATTCTACTTCCACCAAACAGTAACTTTTAGAGAATGTAGTCAACACTTAATTTAACGTGTCAACGATAAATAACATATAAGATTCGCGACAGCGTAACTCACTGCTTGGGTGACCGCAGGTCCCATAGTGCGACGCCGTCCCGTGCGTTAGCGGATACCAACATGCCCACCTGTTGCGGGTGGAACATCACGCCGTGGAATGCCTTGCGGCTGCGGGATACCACCAAAGACTCTGCGCAACGGAGATTTCACGTTATCACACGTAATACATTCACAAATCTGTCTAGGTGCGAGGTTGAGCAGTAATTGTGGGTGTTTTGACGAGGCTTTAAGCCTGTTACCCCTACACGCATATGTTTAAAGACCTGGTTTGGATGGGTGGTGGGAACGGGATTGTCGAATCAGGATGCATTATGGTTATCTCTTAATGCCTGACATTCCATCTGACACCTCCTCCGATCTCCGTACAATGGATACGGTAGGTAAAGTGGAGCTATAGCTAGACAACGCGTCGCGCAAGTGTGCGAAAGCGTTCCCGTGCCTCTGAAGTTCTCATTCGGTGAAGGTGGAACCCGACATACCTAGACATTACCAGCCTGTAAATAGTCTACTGCCGGACATAGGCCTCTCCCGAGTTTGCGACCGCAATATATCAGTATAAAATATAATTTAAATACCTAACTTATGTAAATGTCTGTCACTTAAAATTTAAAGCAAACTAAAGAATAAGGGTTACGACCTAAGTAATTAAAAAACATGGAATGTACCATACATCCATTACCATATAAATACAGATACTGGGTAAATAAGGACAATTTTATTAAAATCAATAGATATTTTTAAAACTTTTTTTTAAATACTTGTAGACATCACATACGATGCGAAGAAAACGATACTTAGCTTTGGCAGGTGGCCCATCGATGCCACGTAATATTTATGTCAATTCGCTTCGACGTTCATGGCCATATGGGCTATATGGGCAAAACCCTCTAAGAAATGTGTGCCGACTTGCTGACTCTTTCTTGTAGAAACCTTTGTTCAATTAGTTATTATTGCAATATTTATAAATAAAACTAGAGAAAAGTTAACGTACTCTGTCCGGATCAGATGTAAATTTTTTGCTCATGTTAATTGCATTATAACGATTTTTGTTACCGTTTGCAAAGGAATTATTCTCGCACGTTTTTTAAATCTTTAGCTATATTTGAAAACAATACGTTGTGAAGTTGCTCTCAAGGACTTAAATAGTCCTCCAAAAAATAGTCCAGCGACTGCAATCTATCTGCTAAATTTGAATCTCAATTTAAAAATAGAATTTCGATAAGACAAGTTAAAAGTTGCGTGATTATTATTATAAATAAATAACATAATTCAATTAGATAAGCAGTGTCCGCCTTTTGTTATCCTTATTATCAAGGTGGACGCAATAAAGTATAAACAAATAAATAGTACTAATTGTACGAGTGTTTTCTGTAACTGTAATAAAATTTTAATCACGCGGACAGCGTCGTTAATCAAATATCAATTAAACTTAATCAGTTATCAAATCATAGTTTATAAGTTGACATAACGAAAACATATACTGCAGGAACTTATTTTTATGTAAAGCTAATGCGATACAATAATAGTCAGATTTAGTGTTGGGAACATGACATCATTCTCGAAAACCGAACATTAGAGTTGCACAAACATTAGTTAGGATTAAACAGAGGGCCTACGACTATGCTGACCTCTAAGCCATAAAGTGTTCCGTAGAAGTATTACATATATGTACACAAATAAATTTAAAGTGTGTGAAAAAAAAACAACAAAGTGTACCTAATTATAGATTCCAAAATGTGGGCAATGCATATAACATCGTCTTCATCGTCAGGCGAATCGTATAATACATTTATAAATTGAGTTTACTATTTTGTATAACATATATTCATTGAGGAATAAAGTCTCTGTATAATAAAATGTTCTGATAAGGCACTTTGGGTGATACAATACTTTGCGTTAGTATATTCGCACAAACTTTATCATAAAATTTGCAGATGATGACACCATTCATCACGTAAATGATCATCAACTCAATTTCCGTGATACTGGCGCTAAAACGATTTGTACATTTAAAAATAACTAGAGTACCGATTAGTAAAACTAAATTAATGCGCGGCCAGTCATAGCTTTTACCTACGTCACTTATATGAGTATAGGGACATTGAACATTTTTTTTTATTTCCAGAATCATTTAAAAATCACCTGTATAAATAAGATGTTTGAATATAATATTTATTTTACAATCACCAACATTTAAAACAAAGCCTCTTGCATTCTCCTCAGCATTGAAAAAGTGTCATACCATGAACAGATTGCCTTGTGTCAAAAATTAAGAGACGACCATCGTTTCCAGCTGTTGCCACGACCCGTTCATTAAAGGGGTCTATGCTAAGGCTACACACAGCCCTCTGATGTTGTAAAACCTCCATAGGTCGTTTGCTTTCTACATCATGCACAATTACCTGCGAAACACAAAACAAATAATAAGTATCTATATCAATAGGTAAATTTAAGATCTTAGGCTTTTTACGGTTTACAAAACAACCCCAACATCATTATTACAGCCAATTTTAGAGCACTGTTTAATTACAGGCCTTAGCCAGCGACCTGCATCTATCAACTCCTCAAAAAATCTCGATTTAATTCCTGGGTTCACACCCCAGTGCCAGCATCACCAAAATTGTCATAAACACGTTTTAGTACCACAACAATTCTAAATATAAAATTTACCATGTGCATGGTGATGTAGGAAATATTGTTAGAAATATCTGTTTAAAAATATGAAAAAAAATATTTTTTCAAAGATGTGAAGTCTGCCAACCCACACTAGAGTAGAGTAGAGGGTTTGCAATATTCGTCCTTTGCACCTCCCAAGCCCACAAATATTTGAGGCCTTTGCTCAGCAATGGGCATTTACAGGCTTTACCCTATTTAGTAGTAAATTTCACTTCAAACAAAATCAAATTCATGTGACATCAATTTGTTGCAAATTAGATGAAATATTTCAGTGATTATATATTTCTCCAACATTCAAAGAAAACATATACACTGATACATCCAAATCTTCAAATGTTAGGTTAAGTAAGTTTATTAACTTGATATGATATTCGCAAATATTGACCAGCCCATTAATATTATGTTTATATAACAGCAATGAGAATTCTATATGAGGTAAAAAATATCAAATGAAATCATTTAATTAAAATTTGTTTAATAAATGAATTCACATGAAATGAAAACAAACATGGCTTATTTGTATGTAGTGTACAAACATAAAAGTATTAAAAATTTAACAATAATGCATCTATCTTATTGTAAGGCTTATCATTTCCAATCTATATTGCTTTGAATGCTGATTATAGATGACTACAGTCAGTCTTTTTTTCATAAACAGTGCCACTAATTATTATGTAAGAGGGGAGAGGAAGGGAAAAGATTTTTGAAGAACTTTTATATAAATTTTGGTATACATAAAAATTTTGGCTTAAAAAAATCATCCTCTTAAGTTAAATAAAATACATACCTATGCCTCTACTATTTATCTTACATATAATATTAATAATTTATATGATGTAACATGATTTCAAATAATCACACATGTTCTTCCACCATAACACTATTCATAAACATTTATCTGTTAGCCGACCTAATCACTGTTACTCATATTGCATATGTGAACCCATGCATGCATCAGGGGAAATAATAATTAATAAACCAAATTAAATATCTAGAAAGGTACTACAGAGTTGAACATTCTAGCTCTTTCACTCTATAAGTTTTATGCATTTATGATATTTACATGGTCTGTGAGATAAAAAGGGTTGACTGGTAGAGAATGCCACTTGGCATTAAGTCCGCCCATTGTAACCTTAAGCTTAAGGCTAACAATAAAGAATAAATAAATAATAAATGTTAATGAATTTTAGGTAAAAACTAAATAAAAATATATAACACAACACTTACAATATCATCATTTCCACCAGAATATATTTTCTGGTTATCATTTGTAATTCCAAGGCAAAATATATTTGATTGGTGAATAGCTTTCATAGGCTCTGGTTTTCCATGATCTAGAATAGCTTTTCCAAACTGCCAAAGCATCACCCGCCGATCATCTCCCCCTAAAAGGAGACAAAATTAATAGTCATATGGCCATGGAAAATATATCTGAAAGAATAAATCTAAATCAATGTAACAAAGAGACCCTAAGATAAATGAGTTGAAATGTTTTTGGAAAAATAAAATCTTTAAATAAAGTTATGTAAAATATTATTTAAATTAGTTTAAAACATTCCATTTGACTATATGTTTCCATAAAATCATGTTATTTCGTTCTAAACAAATTGTAATCAATAGTAATTTATAAATAGTAACTTCTGATAATAGTAAACAAATTTATTATTTTTATTAAACAGGGCACATTGGCATGAATGATAGGATAGAATTCTAAAACAATTGAGAAAAATGTATTACTAATTAAAACGATATTTAATATGTATCAATAATACGAAATCCCCTTTACCTGATACAAGCAATTCGCCATTGTTGGAAAACTCTATAGCGTTTACACATCCGAAATGGCACACTAGATCCCGACGATACAAATTTTTAGCAGCGTGAAGACGTTTATTGAACAGTTGCGACTTAATATCGGGGATAAGTCCATATTCTCTTTTAGCTAAATATGGTAAAGGGTTTGCAATATTCGCCATTTTTAGACTTTAACCACCATTTTCCAGCAGTATCAATACAGTCAATACACCGTACACTTCACTTGCTTTTTGACGATCAGCTGTATTTTATTTTTAAAAACATTTAACGTTCAATTTCGCAAATTTTTTTACATCTGTAACTACTCTGAAACATCCACTGCTGGTACGATTTGTGCTCATTTTAAGATTTCTAGCTTTGAATTTGGGTATAAATAAGTTAATACTAAATAAGATACAAGCAGTAACACAGCATTTAAATTATGGATACTTTGACTTTCTTGATAGCATAAACTATTTAAACTAAAAACTATTATCATACAATATAATATATTTAAGACTGTAGTAAAGTTTTCATTTTATATTTGGCGAATGCTCAGTAAAAAACTTCCGTTTTGCTGTCCATGCTGTTTATGTATGGGCTTAGAACTCCTGCCCTTCTACGAAAGAAGACAATCAATAAAAAAGCTACTGTCTTTGCTTTTTATTTTAATGAATTAGGTACTTTCTACATGAAATACAACTTTATACTACTGTTTTGGACAATTTTGACAAGTATTTCATTGGATTTGGCGTGAAAACTGAATTTTACATGAAATTTTACTTTGGATACCGGACTTCTTAATTTTGTTATAGAACGTTCGTATAACGTTAGCTCGCCATGAAAATTGAGAAACGTCAAAACGAACCTCTTATTATGCGACTACTGTATACATAATACTTAAAAATACATGCTCTGGTCATGCGTGTAGTAGAGAGTGGTTGTAAAGTATAATTTAAATATTTTTCTTAAATTATGTGTTTCGTAATCATAAACGTAAATAATTTATAATTACACGATGGCGCCACTTTTCCTAGGATATCGAATAACAGCTCTTGAGAGTTTTGTTTCTGTGATAGAAATTCGCATCATTGTGCTCATACGTTCTGTTCATTCATAAGTTTAATTTGCTGAGTACTTCACGTCGTCTGGAAGAGAAAATTAACTAAGCTGTGTTTATGCTGTATATGTTTTTCGCGTACCTGGATCGAAGGAGTTCTGACTGGACGAGCGTACGTAGCTAAGGTAGGAATTTATGTATAGGGAACCGAATTCTTAAGCGTTGCGATCATTCGAATCCGGTGGTTACCCACAAATGTGCGAAAAATATTATTTATGCACATCATGTGTTTACTTCACACGGTCAACAAGATCTTACTTTGTGGTAGATTCTTTCCCTACCAAGGAGTCTTCCGAGTAGATACCACACTCTTAGTCATTTCTGCCGCTAAACAGCAGTGCAACTATTGTTGTGTTCAGTTTGTAGGTATAAAGAGTCAGTATAATTACCTGTGAGGCATCTTAGCCATCTTAGTCCTCAGGAGTGACAAAGCTTCTGTGACCTTCTCCGATTGAAGTTGTTTGCAGGTGTTTATGGGCTTCAGTAGCCACTTACCATCTGGTGGTCTGTTAGCTCGTTTTTCACCCCAACCTAATAAAAACAAGCATTTATGGCAAAAATACAATATGCCAATAACATGTTATACTGAAGAATAAGAAAATTGTTATTATATATATAAATGAAAGAAAAAAGTACTTAACGCAGACAAAATGCGTATTTTTAATTTATGGTAATTCTGGGGTAAAATTAAACTCAAATTGGGATAGCGTGGAAACATAATCTGGCAGTACTGACGATTGTCATTGTCAATGTGTTTTTACCGTTGTTTTTAGTTTTTACACTTTAACATCATTCAAACACGTGTTTTTCATCGAAGATTTTGTTGTTTTGAACTTTTAATAATTCGATTTGCCAGGTAACAGGCACACTATATCATAAAGTAACAACACTTTTAGTGCAAAGTAAATAATTATAGTCCTTGACAATTAAATATAATAAATAGCTTGTGCCGAGGTTTAAATTAATTGTTAGAGAGTATCTAGTAAAATATGGCCCTTACAGCAGTGACAAATCCTTCAGTTAAAATATCTGGTAAATTTTTTTCAATATAATAATATGAAGTATGACCAACTAAATTTAGGAGAAAATTACAAATCATTCCGCTTTTTAGTGTCTAACTCTGGCTCAGAATCTGAAAATCAAGTATCAGAGTATGAAGCAGATGACAGTGATGAAGAACAAATTTCTTCGAAACAATCAGACGATCAGAGCGACAATCAAGATGAAGGTGTGGTGATGGCAAATGAAGGATGGGCGGATTCTGTAGCAAAGATTTTAGGTTCAAGTAAACCAAAAAATAAAAAAACTTTAGTATTATCCAGAGCCAAGAAACATTCAGATATTATCAAAAAAGAGAAAGTAGAAAAACCTTTGTTTGAGGTTGTTGGTGAAAGTAAAAAAGAGCAAAATGAAGTTAAAAGAGAGGAAACTGCCTTGGTAGAACCACCAACAAAGAAAAAAGTGAGTATATATATATAAGCATTTGCTCCTATCAGTAGATCTCTAAAGTTTTAGGGGAAGGCAGAGATTACAGATTTCCATTTGTCATAATTCAGTCTAGCCAAACAGGCTTCCAACAGGGGCTCCAGGAGGTGGATTATGATACCTATTGAGCTTGTGTCACTGAGTTTATTCCTGAAGATTGATATGAGATTTAGTTCTTTTCCCCTTAGTTCTTTTTTATGACACCATTTGGATCAAACTTAAATGGTTTTTATGCTGCTATGATATCGTTTACTTATATCTAGATATTGGGCCATTAATCATTTTGTCATTAATCATTGCATAATGATGTTGTTTCAGAGACATGTGAAATCAAGTATCAGAGTTAAACCAAATATCTTAGAGAAAGACAGAGAAAGACTGTTAGCTAAAATAGCTACAAAAGGTGTGGTACAATTATTTAATGCAGTGAGAAACCAACAGAAGACACTACAAAAAGAATTAGACAAAGATTTAACAGAAGCCAAGAAGGAAAAAATATTAAAAAAGTTTGACAAGAGAGCATTTTTAGATACTCTAATGGGTCAGACAAAGTCAATAGTTGTGGATGAGCAAACTCAAAAATTGAAAAATGAAGTTAAACCTGAAGAGGAAAAACCTAAATGGAATGCATTAAGGTATGTACCTATTTCTGGGTCTAAATTACAATAAGACCTAAACATAAACATCAAACATAACTCAAAAGTAATGTAATATCAATATGAAAACTGAGTTTCAGTATGAACTAATGTAATGAAAAAGTTAAAAATTCTTATATATCTATACAACACTTGCTAATTCATTTTGCAATAGTAGAATTCCTGGTGTTGAAACATATCTAGAAATAATAAACCATGTAACAAAGCCATAACCGATGATATCAATATGTTCTATCTATTTACATAAAATTAGGATTTTGCTTTCCTGTAATATAAAATAAAATATGCATTAAGATATGAACACATAGGTTTTTATTATTTAAGTCTATTACAAAAAGTAATAATAGTTCCAAGAAATTAATAAAAGGGCCTCTGTATTGTGTGGTTTCCATATTTATATATCCCAAGATTAGGAATTGCCATGCGATGGGACAGGTTATTTACTCACTCAGATGTTTATTGCACAAATAAGAAATGCAGCTAGCATATTTAGCATGCAACAAGTTCTCTAACTTGTGGTTAACTAATGTTGAGAACTCTCTAGTTCTTTGATCATTGAAGTTATTAGATTTTTGTTAATATAGAATTTGAAAATCAAATTTATCAAACATGATAAATAAGAAATTATAACATGATCAAAGGTAAGCCTATAAGTGTCAACTGCGGGGAAAAACCTCTTTCTCAAATATGCTACTCCAGTGTGGGTTGATGGGCTTCTCATATCTTCAAAACGATATTTTTATTATTTCTTAGCCCTGCAGGTTTCCTCACAATGTTTTCCTTCATTGTCGAGCATGTGGTAAATACAGCATTTAAAATTGTTATTAACAATTTTAGTGGTACCGCTACTGGAGTCACTCGCTAAAAACTAAAGTGAGCACCCTGACCACTAGGCTACCACGGCTCTGACATGATTATTGTGCATGTTAAAATGTATATTTTAATGTTTCCTTTTTTTTCAGAGATGATTTTATGATGGGAGCAAAAATGAAAGACTGGGACAAAGAACCTGCAGATGAATAGAATACAGAAAACAATGATTAAATTGCTATTTTATATATTTAACTATGTATTTAAGAAATAATTAAAATAGTTTTAACTTATCTAATAATTTTTATTTTGAATTCACAAATAGCTTAATAGTCTTATTTAATATACAAAGTATAAGCATCACTACCTACTGAATGTTGTGTTATTTGCTTGGGTAAGGTAGAATATATTTTTACTGGAAGATTCCATACCATAGTTTCTATAGGAATATTTAATGGTGCATTCCAATCTTTATCTTGTGGGTTTGGGGAAAGATTTTCATTTGTTGTTACAAATTCAAAGTGGAGACGCCATCTTAGTGACACTGCAAAAAAATAAAGGTTTTAAAGCCTAATATTATGTCAATGTAGTTAAAAGTTGTAAGGGCTTTATCAAAAATTTACACTATTTTTTAAAAATTACAATATTATTGGTAACAACATTTTGTTGAGCTTTATTGATATGATTGTAAAGTATTGATTCTACCTTCATCCACATCAAATGCTGGTGTAATATGTAGAGGAATTGGGAGTATAAGCTCAGAATGTGTTAACCCTAGGGTCACTTCATGATATCTTGCCACTGTCATTGATCTACTACTGGATTCATTATTCACATTCTTTACAGGTGTTTTTGAATTTAATATTTCTTCTGGCTGCAGTGAGACTGAAACCTGTGAAATACTTATATATATATTATATATTAAGATCTAAAACTATCAATTTGATAACAATACATACTCATTTATTAGGTATATTGATAATTTGTTTAATATAATATGGCTCATGTCTTCTGTTAACAACCATGAATAGCTCCATGATATAATGAATAGTTATATATAAAACTTATTGAATGATATAGATATCTTCAACTATATTTATATACTCCAGTGCAATGAAATCACACATAGAAACATTTTTTATTTAAAACAATACATTTATAGTTTTTAATATGGGATTTAAAATTATTTCAATACCCTATTCAATGATACCATATAAGCAGTAATAAGTTTATCTTACCTCTGAAAAGAAAAGACAACATCAAACCACCAAAATTGCTTACTTGGCTCACTACAGTTTGTGATACTAATTGCAGGCATGTTTGGAGTAAAACATCATCATTTGCATCTCAACGCTCAAACTGAAAAGACGTCTAGCGACTACAGTTGCATTCATTTGAAGAAAATGAACTACCCCGGAAAAAGCTGCTCAAGTCGTTCCTCTAATTGAAGTGGGCTAGAACCAGAGTGTTGTAGCTCGACAGCTGAATATCAGCCGATATTCAGTTCGTTGTGTATACTAGCGCTATCGGGAGACTGGTGGCTATGAACGACGACGAGAATCTGATCGAGCCAGAGCTACAACTCAGCGGGACATCCGAATTCTCGTAACGACGGCATTGTTTTAGTAAATTTTGTATTTTTTTTTATTAAACACTAATATTCGGATTGTTTAGTTAAGCAAAAATCTTTTTATAAAGATGAATTTGTTGTTGTTCTTTATTTTTGTCAAAAGGGTAAACTTATCCCCGCTTATATGGTATCATTAAAAAGGTATTGAAATATTCTTTTATCCCATATCCAATAACTACGTTCCTATGTGGGATTTCATTGCACCAGAGTGTATATTACTAGCCAAAAGTACTGATTAATAATATTGCAGATACATGCATATTATTTGCTGTAGTTTTCGATTATTAGAAAGTAACTAAGTGAATTTTGAAAACATACAAAAGAAGTCTTTTCCAATGTTTGTATATAACAAAGTTTTCTACAGTCTCTATCTGCTAGTCTAGATCTGCTTCTGTGTAAAAGATGACACTTTGTAAAAAAAATGTTCTTAACTTAGGATCCAGTGTAAGGCCTGTGCAAAATGCATGGCAATATAGTCAGAGAAAAAAGGTACATCTTATTTCAACTAATATAATTGTTATATTATACCTGCATGCATGTCACTGTGCCTACAGAGAAATCGAAAGTGCCAACTATATCTTCTCCCAATTTGTAGGCAGATTTAAACAAACAGAAACGCCCAACTTTACCTCTGGTATTAGTTATCATGTAAGAATTTGGACTCCTTCTAGCTGTAAGGTTCTGAAAGACAGAAAATAAATACCTTTCTTACAATTTATATTGCATCATTATTATTGCATGGATTTTTTGCAAAACTTGCATGTTTTGATATTGTCAAAATCAATTTTAATAATTAGAAGTACTTACAGTTGTTTTTTGAAAAGGGTTTATAAAATTGTTTATTTTACCTGTAGAACTTGTAGAGCCATTGTTAAAGGTGTCTCAACTTTTCTTTCTTCTGAAAATGGGTTCGTTGGCTGCAACTCTTCCGTTGTCTCATTGCCACACAGTGCTGCTAAGTCTTGCATATTCATGATTGGGCTTATTGGCAGCACTCTGAATGGTATTCTCACCATCTTAATATGTGAGCCAACTTTTTGTGTAGCAATTGTTAATTTGTATGAATATTTAACTGTTGTGCCTCTGTATGATGGTGCGGCTTCTATTGGCAAAGATTCTCTATACCAAACTGTAATCGAGATACCAAGAACAATTTCATAAACATAATAATATTTTCTTAACTAGAAATTTAAGTTGTGTCATCTACACAGGATAAAAAACAATAAGTGTCAATATAGAATCAAGCAACATTCTTCACAAATACAATGGATTGTGAAAGGATTGTAATCATCATGGGGTTAAGATCACAGGATCTAACATTGATGTGGTATTTAAAACTTTATGGGGATTTAATTTTGTTTATTATTTACTTTTTACTATTACTAAGTCAAATTAAATCAAAACCAAGCATACCAATGCACAACCTCAAGATACTGTGAGCACATTCTGAATAGGTCAGACCAAAATGAATAATTAAAAGCTGATGGTAGCCCGAGTTAACTATGACATTTGGACATCTAACACCTCAGCTCCCCCATGACCATGGTTGCTGTAAAGCAATCAAAAGGTCGGGAATATAAAAACATAATTAAACGCCATAAAATCCGTAAATAATTGTTTTATTTCAAATGTGTAGTCTTTGTGTATTTTTTATAGGTAATTATTAATAAAGAAATTCAGCTCTGTTGGGTTGACAATCAAAAAATTACTGCATGTATTATTAATAAATATTTTTTTTTAACAATTTTGTTCACTTGGTTTGAAGATAAATATAATTAATTTTGAAGAGATTAATGAAAATACTGAAAAAGTTCGGGTTGCCAAATCTCACTGGGCTCCACACTGCTTGCCACTGATATATTCTTAAAATTGACTTTAAAAAAAAATGTATTGCTTTTATTATAATTGGCATTGTATTGATTTTATTGAAGATTGACAACTGAAATGGCCTGTTTGTTTGTTTGAAAAAAACAGACCCTGGAGTTTCTTACTGGTTCTTCTCTGTGAAGGTCTTGTTTTGTAGATTTCATTGTTCATACAAGCTTTTATATGAGCAATCATATTATATTGTGTATAAATAAAAAATTAAGTTATTTACATATCTCTCTTTGAATTAATCATATTTTATTGTCAAAATAAGTAAAATCCGATTTAAAAAAAAAATTACAAAGTTAGATTTTAATTAAAAGTACTTTGGAGCATATTTTGGTAGGAGACCTGGCAGAAACTTATTTCTCTGTTAACATTATCTGTAATAAATGTATTTTAATTAAAAAACAGATGGATAAAGTAATCCCACGTTCAGATTTTACATATGACATTATTAGGGATTTTACAATACTGAAGCAATGAAATGTAAACCGTTGATTGTCATGCTATTATAATTAATTGATTAATCGTTAGTCATCATCATATTCTTTAAAATTAACAATATCATTATCCCAGGCAGTATTGCTTAATCCTTAGTTATTCAAGTTACGATATTACATTAATTACTATAGACTTACATGTTTTAGTCTCACCAAGTGGTATTGTTAAATCACAAAATAATATTTTTGGTTTTGTATGAAATACAACATCTCCAATATCACACGATGTTACTTCCAAAGCAGTTGTCTTTTCTACTGAAACAGCCTTGTCGCCAGAATTACCAGAAGTCGAGTAGAAACAGTGAATTTGAGCTGAAGCCCAAGCTAAGTTTTCCAAAATATCACTGTTCAAAGGAACAGCATTTTAATATAATAAAATATACTTAGTAAATGTTTTGGAGAAAACTGTAATAATACCTGTGGCTTTGTGAATTTCTATGTTCTGGCTGCGTAGTGTGACAAAAAGTAATGCAACATTCTAATGCTTCGCCAGCTAAATAAACAGTACCTGTTGTCAACGTTGCTGACAGTTCAATCATTATGCTAAAATTATTTTATGATTATAAATCAGGCAACTAAGTAAAAATATGATTAGAAATCGCGTATATTATGTTAGCAAGACCAATTTTATCATGATTGTCTTTAAAGTTCGTTAAAAATTGTCTTTTTCAATTATTTTTATAGTAATCAAAGATACAGCATATATCCATGAACACTAAATATTATTTTAATTATTTTATTCTTAAATTCACTACATACACGTAACGTATGTTTTGTTTTTCTGTTAGTGACATTCTTCCATTCGATTACTTGACATTTGGATTTTTTTTTTAATTTAGTGGTAATCTCGTTATTACAAATTCTGCCAATGTCAAGTCAGTCATAGGAGCAATATTTCGATGCACAATATTAAACTATCATGGATTATCAGGTCTCTCGCGTACTACTAAGTTACCACGGCTCACAATGTATCTGCGAGCGACATCACGCGATCGGCATAATTAATTATTGCGGCATACGAAAAATAAGTTAGACGTCCTAGTGGTTTAATTACATTGACTGGTGGTTAACCTGTCTCGTAGAACAAAACCGATTTTAGCCCCCCTGTGACGACATTGTGTCTGCGGTTTTCCATCAACATTACCTCGAGACTGCGATGATTTGCACGTGCAGTGTCCAGTAATTTTTTAGTATATTTTCACACGTTTGGGATGCAAAAAGAGCATTGCATAAAGCATAAGAGGCAAGACATCCGCCCCTCACTGATGTTCGCTCTACCACGCGGAGATACGTTGTACACAATTCCCGCTGCAATGTCAATTATTTGACGTAATACAGAGACAAACATTTTGGCTTGTCCAGCTACATTACTTTATAAGTTATTGTTTTAAAATTGCTGAAATGGTTACATATTGCATCGCTCGCTCCGGGATTGTAGCGAAATTCCAAGGCGTTGAGTCGATGCGCGTGTCCTTGAGTCGAATAGAGCTTATTGTTGGTTTTCACCAGCTTTTCGCCCTCTTCCCACTTTTCAAAAGTCTCTCGGATTTGAGAAGGTATTTTTAATGCTCTTCAGTTCAGTCGTGGAATTAAGCCTCGTAGCCTAGTAGTCTAGGCGCTTGGCTTGGTTTTATTGAATGCGAGTAACCTAGGTGCGTAACGTAAAGTTTTTGTGAGAACTGATAAATATTTTCAAGGTAGCAAAAACTTGAGAGACGATTACCAACCAAATTCTTGGTGTCGCTTTTAGATGTCGCTATAGCAAAGTAAAAATTTACTCTCACCATTTTACCCAAACGCGCCGATAGAAGTCTATCTTCAAAAATCATTACAATTATTACATTAATTACACGTTTTTTATTGTTAAAAAAATTTACATTATTGCAAGTTTATAAACAGCGCATCTGTAGCTCCTCTGGTGTTGTGGATGTCCGTGGGCGTCGGTGATCTCTTATCTCTCTCACCTCTTCATCTATAAAAAAAATGCAATTACGTGGCAATTTCAAAAAACAACAATAATTATAACATTGAATACATCAAAGATTAAATATTAAAGAGCTATAAAATGTCGGAATTGGACAAGGTCATAATATTAAGACAGTATTTGTAATCCACCATGATGCATAGTATAGGATGGCCGACTTCTGGTATTTTATAGTATATGCGTGTGCACCGATCCAAAAAATTACCTGTGTTTATAGCAAATCGTCTTCAAATATCTCTCATTACCAGAATTTATTTTCAGTTGGTTCTCTCTTTCTACCATTGTTAATTAAAATAAATCTTCAATAGGTTCTGTAATTCTAAGACTTAGTCAAAGAATGTAAGAAAGAATACGCTAGGTAAACAACGTAACTTTCCTCTCGAGCTGTACCTTTTAAGTGACAGTTGCCGTCATTGACGTTCTTATTTTTATCTTGATCGTATAGTAATATCTATACACTTTGACTTTGGTGTAACGAAACGTAACTTTTAACGAATAGTTGATTTGAATTTGAAGGGACAATTATTATTTCATTTCATCAATCATACCAGATTCATACATAGAGGAGAGGTATCAAATTAAATTATTTTTTGCAAATGGATGAATGACGAAACTAAAATGTTAATATCAGACGGAATAAATCACGGCAAATTACAATCAATTATAGTCGGTGAATTAAAGAAAGCAGGATTAAAGCACCGATTGAAGAAAATTATATTAAAAAATGTGAAAGTAAATATTTCCGGTCGCAATACAAAAATGGCATTTATACAGCATAGAATTTGTCTTACGATATCATATGTTTTTTCTTTCAGGATCACAAAACTGTATTTGGAGCACCTTTAATTAAAGTTCCATCGTCTAGTGTTATTTGTTGTGGAAGTACATTAAGTATCCCCATAGTAGTGAGTGAAATGTCAACAGTGCTTCGTTCTAATGCTCATGTTGAAGGTTTATTTCGCAAGGCAGGTTCACAAACTCGCCAAAAAGATATAAAGGTACTATAGTTTTTAAGTTATCTAAGATCTTCGCAATATAAGTTTAATTTTAAGATTTAATATTAACTCATATGTTCCATACAATGTATTTTCTCAATTAAATTTAGAATTTTTAAATAATTAGAGCACTGAGGGTAGCCTAGTTAGTAGTGACCCAGCCTTCAAAGCTTGTTTCGGATTGGACCTTCTGAATAATTTTTTTAAATATTTAAATAAAATTTTCACTTAATAGTTACAAATACATATGTTTGTTTTTATAGAGATTGTTAGATGCTGGTGGGTGTGTATCAGAAGGCCACCATCCAATAGATGTAGCCAGTGTACTTAAGTTATACCTACGCTGCTTGCCAGAGCCGTTAATCAGTGCAGAAGTGCAGGATTTACTTCTCCGGTGTAGAGTGACAGCTGGAGAAGATGGGCTTAAACCCATCTTGCACACATTATTGTTACTGCCAGTATTACATGTGCATTTACTTCATTATATAATGGAGGTAAGATTTTAAAAAAGGTATTCCAATTAAAGATACTTAACACTACTATATAAACTTCTAATGTTTACTTAGATTTATTGTACTCTTACTTACAAATAAAACTAATAGATTTTTGTTATTTTAATAACATATGTTAAGGGGGAATATACATACTTTCCCCAAATTTCAACTCCAGCAGCACATACTGTGCCCCGCTGATTAATGGACAAAGGTTTAATGACCCACTGATGGCAGAAAATCCATCCAAATGTATCAAACCCAAATACCACAGATAAGTGATCAGGAGAAGCATCATAGGTGCGAGGGCACTAGTGTTGCGCTCACCCACCCACCAGCCCAGTGTGGCGACTATGATCAAATCGTTCATTCATACCATTCATTCATGCCATGCCAGCATGTGTCGGTTCTTTCATAAAAAGGCATATGTCCAGTTGTGAACTTTTACACAGATAAAGTGAAAAAGTAATGTTAAATAAACTTTTCTTAAACCATATGACAATGTTACCTGCATGTTGTGCATGTTGCTGACAAGCCTCTGGTATTAACTGATGGCAGAATATCCACTGAGCTATGATGAATTGAAATCACACAGTTTAGTCATGGAGAGCAGACAGTACTTCACTAACCAACCCTTGCATACTTTAGTGGTATGGGCAAATTTTTCATTCTTAGTATGCTAGATTTTGTTGGTGCTTTCTTGGAGATGCTTATATTGCAGCATAATTAACGAAATATCAATGTTTTGTAATCAAATCTTCAGAAAACAGCTTCTAGGGCACTGATTAAACTGTAAAAGATAGATTGGATTAGTATATTACAGATTTGTACCTCTCAAAAAGTGCTAAAAAAAACTTTACAGCATATCCTTTGTATTTATTAACCCCACCAAAACCATATTGTTTTTCAATATTTGGTTAAAAATAATGTTTTAAGTTGAAGTCATTTTGTCTATCAAGTAAAGATCATTGCTCATAAAGAAATTGGTTAAAAAAATTAATGCAACCCCATGTGAATCTTGTGTGGATCCCTTTTAAGTAAACATGATGCATCAATGCTTTTATTCTCTCTTCTAGCTACTAAATTTTATTGCATCAAGACACAAGGACAATTTAATGGACTCATCAAATTTAGCTATAGTAATGGCACCTAGTATTATGCCCCTGCCAGCTGCATCATCTGCGCAGAGGCTAGAACACCATGTTGCACTAGTAAAAGTAAGTACACTAAGTAATAAATTTTTACTTGTAAAAATTACATTCTCTTTCCAAAGATTTTTCTTATCTCATCTTTGGTATGGAGTTGTTTACAGACTTAAATCATATATTCATAAAGGTACACCAATTTGTAATATCATATTATTTTTAATGTGATCAGAGAGTGTTGTGGCGTGAAAGACGATGTAGTGACACGAATTGTGAAAGGGATGCTGAGCTAGTTTGGATATGTAGAGAGGATGAATGAAAGTAGGTTGACAAAACTAATATATGAGGCTAGTGTAAATGGTAGAGTCGGGAGAGGAAGACCTAGGCGAACATTTCACAATCAAATCGGAGACATTCTGAAAAATGGGCCAGGTCAAGAGTACCCTAAAGCAACGAGCATGCATTTGAAGATTGATGAATGTGAGAGAAGCGAAAGACGTATGTCAGGACCATAGCAAGTGGAAGAAGATTGTCTCTGCCTACCCCATTGGGAACAAGGCCTGAATATATACATATTATTTTGTAATATTCAACAAAATTATATGAATGGAAAACCACTCAAAGTAAGCATATAGATGAGTAAGAAAATTGTGAATATATACTTTACATATTAACTGCCACAGTAACTGAGAACAGTTAATATTCACTTTAATGTAAAAAAAAAAATTAAATAACTAACAATTCAGTTACATAAGGAAAATCAACAACAAATTCGGGTATAAAGCTAGTGTCGCATGTTCTATAGGCTTGGAAAGTATTCAATGACACTATTTGTATTTTTTGTAATCCTAAAAAGCTTTTAATTATAAGATTTTAATTTGTTAACATAAACATTATAGAATTCCTGACGCTGCACTTGTCTCTTGTGTCCATATCTCTCAAGAAGAGAGCAAAAGGTCGCAGTAAACGGTGTAGCGCCATAGGGTAGTGCGGTTATAATCGATTACTCTCAGGAATGGATACTTGGACCATTCTTGTTCTTGGTCGACATAAATGATCTGTACATATATGGTACAAAATGTGTAAAATAGAGGTTTCTAAATGGTTTGCACCCAACAATTTACTTCTAAATGCATAAAAAACAAAATCTTTACAGTGCTACAAGTAACATAGCTATGAAACTATAGTGCAACAAAGTGACATAATATTTAAAATACCCTGTTGAAAAAGGCTTACTATAAATTATTGTATTGATTTTATTATAAATTGTAAATGACAGGAAGTGTGCCATGCTGCTCCAATGCGTGTTAGTCACATGCACATCACATTATTTTTGTATTATTTCTCAGACATGTTTTTTACATGATAGCTAAGTGGTTAGGGGGTCTGCCTCGTCTGATTCAGGAGACTTTAAATCAATTCTCTACTGTATGTAAAGAGCTAATACCAATGAGTTTTCTAAAAATTATGATTTGTATCATTGGCGCACATCACATTGTCCCAAATAAGCAAAAGTACTAAAATTGCCTCTGGACCGCTCCAGTATCTGTGTGCCCCCCAGTATATGCAAGATCATGAGAGCTTATTTTTTTAATTTATACTTTTCTACTCGCGATATTTTCCTTCTTCCCCGAGCATGTAAATTGGACACTAAAAATTGCTCAGCTCAGTGGTAAAGGACCAGATGCTGCAGTAGTGTGTGAAACAGATGCAGTAGTGTCTGTTCTGGTTACAAAACCAGTACGTTTTGTACAAAATATATATCTACCAATCTTAACCTGGACAAGTAGAGGTACAACACGATAATTTTGATTGTGTATTTATTGTACATGGTAGAGCCAAATGGCGGGTACAGTTCAAAACAATGTTTTAAAGATATAAGCCTTGATTTTAGCAATATATAAAAACGCAGACATTTTTGATAGGTAACGGTGGACATCACATCACATTAAAGTCTTTCTACTTCAATGTGAGAAGTTATTTTTTGTTATATTCGTTCGGACGGACATAGCTATCATACACTTTGATTAGCCCCATGTCCCTATCGCAAATTATTATCTTGTTTTGTTTGTAAACTTGTAACGAAAGTTATGATTAAAATGGTGCATGAATAATTTTTTAAATTAAAACTTTGACCTTACTTCCTCTCCTGCAGGAAATGATAATAAACCATGTTATCTAAACTGTGTGAGATAATACTCTACTGTCACGTAGAAATGTATTGAGGATTTGATGTCTGTACTATTGGCGTAATTGGATGTATTAAAGCCCTGCAGCACGCAGGCCCTATGCCTGCGTAATCAATCGACCTTTTGTAAACCCGTATAAACGTATGCGCTATGCGGCTTGCGGTGTCGTGGCTTTGTTTGCTTAAAAGTATTTGTAGTGATATAAATGGTGTAGGGACAAGGCGTTGTTCAGATATCATCATACTTCCCAGGTTCAAATTTATCTAAATTGTTGCTTTCGAATCCGCTTAGTGTAGGAAGCGTCACTTTTTATCGTATTATCGCATAGATGTTTACAACGGATACCGTTGTTTGTTTCCAGCATGATCCATCGTCTCGCAGGCCATTATATTGTAGGAATATGACCTTAATCGTTTTAAAGTTACACGACCATTAACAGACGCACACACGATTTTTATCATGGTTTCTTATTTTTTGGATTCGCTAAAGTAGGATCGCGTAATCATATAATATTTAAACTTTGTAGTTAATATCATAAACTTTGACGTACCTGACAGTTGGTTCATCTTGGTACATCTTGGTTTCAAATTCCAGCCACAAATATTTGTATAAAACCACAAGTTATTCTCGTCATTCTGCATGACCCTTCATCCGATCTTATCGCGATACGGTAAGGTAAAGACGAGCGAGTGCCTCTGTATTAGCGCATATACTTGCGGTACTATAATATCTCCTGCGTAGTTAACAACTACCGATAATATAAGGTAGTTGTGTCCGAGGTCGTAGTCGGCTAGGAAAACATCACAACTTCATTATAATTAATGCCTAATTCTCAAATAACATATTGATTTGTAATTTCTGTATTATTAGCTTTAACTCCATCTTGTAACAACTGCTGCGTAGATAGGAGATGACTTATGACGTAAGAGGGAAAATTACAAGTCTATCAATAAACGCCAACCTCACCTATTCACTGTGCTACTTAGCAGACTAGAATGGCCACCGAGTGATGGCGGAGATCCCATTCAAATATGACTAACCTAAATTCCACAAAATAGAGATGAGGACCAGCGTTACTACAACAAACCACCTTCCCTGTGATGGGCCTATCTTTTATCTTCCATGAAAGGTATGCCAGGCTAACAGGAAACTTAACAAATCAATAGACACTGATCTCTCAAATGGCTCGAAAGATTATCTAATTGTCGCCATTGTGTTGTTAATAAACCTTTGTTACAGATGTTTATAGAAAATTCGCAACACATTGGTCTTCTAACAGACGATCTCATGACCCAACTAGACGATGACGTTGATAGTTACAAGGCGAGAAGAAAGAAGAGACGGAGCGGGTCACTCAATCGTAAGTACGATACAGACAGCGTGGAGCTGTGGCCTGGTTACAATTTTATCTAAAATATTTTCTTCTGTGTTGTAGAAGAACATAGAACAATATACACATACATAACTATTGAATCGGAATACTTAACTGTAGGCGGCCATAAAATATTTATGCCGTGCGGATTCGAAACCCGCAGTACCGAAGCCGATCGCTGATCACTACAACAAACGATTACACGAAGGCTGCGCTGTTAATTGAAGCTTATTAACCAAGTTGTGCATTTTCGTATAGTCTGCTTTGAAAAAGATTTTGTTTTCATGGAAATAAAATTGAATTCAATCATTATTTTATTTTCAAGGAATGTTCAGTGGTCTACGTAAAATGGTATCCGGTAGCGCGAACACACCGGCAACAGTGCCTGAAAATGGGAAAACTCCGGTCCTCAAGTCGGCGTCTAAAAGAAAGTTAGATGGCTACGAGGGTCTTTCTGCTAAAATAAAGTGAGTATATTATAGACGGTGGATATGGCTCCTTCTCTGTCGTCTGGGTAGGTACGGCTACTACTACCTTACTTATTTCTGTCGTCAATCGCACGCAGTGCAACGACTGTTGAATTCCGGTTTGGAAGGTATACTGCGGCAGTATCATTACAGGCTGAGGCATGCGATCATCACCCTCTGGGGTGACAACGTAACGGACACTTTATTGCTCCAAAAGCCTGTCAAATATTCAGGAGAGGTCTTTGCCCAGTTGTGGGATACTTTAAGGATGTACTTTACTAAACTTTTATTTCATATAAACATCTAGACTCAGATACATACAGTATTTTAATTTGTAATTGCACCAAATGTATCGCAACGTATCCATAACATGTGCAACGCATCGTGACAATTCCGGCCGCTGTTTTAGACCTGGGTGGGTAAACCTTAACAATAAATAAAATAAAAATAATATAATTTTTTTTAACAGGAAAGATGTCACGAAGAATCTGCCACAAAAAGAGTTATCCTTCACGCCGATGAAAATGTAAGGAATGTTGTAAATTTGCTCGTTTCTTGTGTTTAGTTTTCTCCTATTGTGTTGTCGTAGTGAAAAATTACCGAGTATAATACAATGCGTTCTAATTACAGGGGGATCACAGAGCGAAAAAGGTTACGTCTTAGCTTAATGGACATGAGAGGAACACCCATCATAAATACAGATTTAATTCCTCATAAAAATTCGGAAACCAGCGTTAGCAGCGAAGATATGCTGACTTCCTCTGAAAATTTGTTTAGTGCTCACGACACCATAGACTTGTCACCTGATATGAAACAAGCAGATAAGGACTACGTCAGAATTTCCAAGCAAGAATACGAAGAGATCAAAAGCAGAGTATCTGCCATTGAGAACAGGCTCTCCAGGGAATTCACTGATGTAATACCGAGAGTGCAACCCTTACAACACGTTCAGAACGCATACGAACAAACATTAGAGGAAGTTGCCATGTTGAATTGCCCAAACTCCGAACATTTAGCGCGCCGACTGAGTAAAGAACTGAAGATTAGACCAAAGGAACAAGCCAAAATAATACGATCTCCAAGCGCTAGAAAAATTGGTTCAATTAGACGTCGATCCAAAGAAAATATAACCAAAATTGTGAGACACAAATCTTGGAACGCGTCCACACATTCACAAGCTAGTCATAATTCAGATAGATTCTATCCATATAACGGTATGATTCCTAGAGAAAGGGCGAGTGTAACGAAACCAGATTTGACAATGAAAACGCAAAATGCACCGCTCGATGAATGGAACGTCTCGGCGTCGGATAACTCTGTAAATAACGTATCGGTCTCAGGTCAAAAGTACAGGCTACGGAAGCGAATTAGTCTCGCACCCGGTTACAACCTAGATAAAACAGTCGGTAAATCGCAGCCCAGAAGATCATTGAACATTACAACAACTAACAGTAGCTGGGGGGACACTTCGGCTACGGAGAATTCGTTCAATAACTCCTGTGAAAAATCAAATTCTGAACACTTTCAATGTTATCGAAATAGTGACAAAATGGCGAATAAGTATTGTAAAGATAAATCTTCTCAGCAGAAATGGCGAAGCGCTGCTGCTTTTTTCATGGATAAAACAGGCGAAGTGGAAAGTAACGGTCAATCTGGGCGTCCTTCTGTGAACAAGTTGCGTCAACAGAACGCTGGCGCTGTTCTCGCTAAAGCAAAGCTATTCGAGTCCAGCTCTGATAAATCTTCTGAAGAACACGATAAAATGGCGCATGCTGGTTTCGCAAGAAGACCACGAGTAAATGTTCAGCACCAAAGTAAACCACAGAAAAGTATTACGAACATAAAATCTAAAGTTCCAGTGAACGTTCACACGTCACCTAATGTGCAAAGTCGATTAAACAGACCAACTGACTACTCCAGTAAGAACTCCTTACGACCGTACCCGCCCACTAACCAAGGTAAAGAAGATAACTGGCGATTAAATAGGAACACAACACCACCAGTAAAAAAGGTAGTTTCACCACAGAGCATCATGAAAACTTCGCAAACACCAGCCTTAAAGAAAGCATTATGTCAATCAAGAAATTTTAGAACACCGGTGCCCTCAAACGACTTAAAGAAGTTGAATACTCCTCTTAAAGCTGTGCATGTATCACCCAGAAGACGATCTCCACGACAGAAGTTGCAACGTTCGTTGAATCAAGTTAACTAATGCAGTATATTTTTTACGCAATTTAAATCAAAAGGTATTAAATGGAAAAATTGAGCTAACAAAGAAATCCTTTGTAAATATAATATATTGTAGATAATTAATAAATCTTGTTTTATAAACAGTTGATTTCATATGTTAAAAACCATATTATAGTGCTTAATTTGATAGCACCTGTCTAGATTTCTCTATTCTGCAAGGATTATTTATATGCATAAAAAATCCAGGCTACGTGGACTACCCTGCCCACCACGGCCACATAAGTAATTATTTATTCCGTAATACGTAAGCATATTAATAAGTACGTAGGTACATCGCAGTAGCCAAAGTTTATTTATTTATGTACAGACAAAAAGTATACAGTATCACTTTAGTGTGAGAATGATTGAAAAATTCCGCATCTAATTGTTGACAACAATAATATTGTAGCTAAATATCTGTAAAGATTCAAAGTTTTTTAAAAGTCAACGTTAATCTCAATAATGCAGTGCCCGGTTATTTCTTTACTGTTTTTTACTAGCTATATTACACTTTTTCTAATGACTCGTCAATTATCTGTGAACGAGATATACAGATTATCTCTCCAATGACATACCGATAGGAAATTTTATTAGAATTCCTATGCTTTGATTACATTTAAGGTCCATATTGTAATAATTAGCAATATAATTTTATTCAATTCTTACATCTTCTATGTAAGTAACTCAATAATGACGACTTAACGACAAGGTGCGCCACTTGTCAATCTGACCTTGAGTGTTAAGGCACCTATCTAGTAAATACTTACTTTTCAACATGCATTTTTAAATTTTTTATTCAACACTCAATTTAATTTACTAATCGTTACTATAGTTGATACGTTTTTGCCCCAGAACGATCGAAAATCACGGTGTACATGGTCATTGATTGGGCGAATTAAGTAAAAAAAAGCGAGCAACAAATGAGAAATATTCAGAAACAATTCTTTTATTTTACATAGAACATTTTTACGTGCCTGACTCTGTTTCCATTTGGCTTTTGAGCATGACTCTACCCTTATTCACTTTTCTCCTCAATAGAACGCGAATAGCAGTCAAATTGCCATGAGATTTTGTCGCCTCCAGAGTATAATCGCCTCGAGAGCCCCCCCATGAGACGAACGGGTGCATAAGATTCTTTTACGTCGCTATCACACCCGGTTTAAAATAAGTAAAATAATAAGTAAACAAAGCTGTTCGTTTTGGGTTAAATAAAATTCCAATTTATAATATTATACGATGTATATCACGGCTTTTACAGTGGTATTCTCAGGTATAAACAAAATATCCAGATTTTAATTCAATAAATAATGAACATACTGACAATTTAATAAATAACAATTTTCACATTTAATTATATAAAGCGACGGCGCTACAATAATTTTGATGTTACAATAATAAGTCGTATTCGTTCTGTATGTGGGATCAACTAAAATAATTTTACTTACACATTTATCGATGATCACAGATTGAGGATTATAAAAAAAGCAGATTCAAGAACATACCGTGCTATGGAGAGGATTTAACAATTCGAAATTTGCAATAGTGATTATTGAGTAATTTAGATTTTCATTATAGCTTATTGGCTAACTTATCACTATCAGCACTCCAGCCGCACGGAGCGGCGCGATCCGGTCCTAACATTGCTTGTCGATCGATATCAATACCACATTTAAATTAACAATATAATAAAATATCAATTGTACCTAAGATCTTTTCCAATTAAATACGCACTCTCGTTCTTAATTTGCATTTTAATATACACTAATGGGCCGCGGTGACGGCTTATGATATCGCCGACACAGTCACCCAGCAGAGGTCGACTTGCGAGCGACCGCCATACCTCTGAGCATAACGTACGTAATTCATAATAATTAAACATACATGTTGTGATCAATAATAATAAAAATATAATGATACAAATACATTAATTGCTACTTTTTCGATTATTGTGTGACATAAATATTTACAAAGCGCATTAGGAGCGCCAAAATAGTTAGGCGAGGCGGACTCCCAATGGAGAGATTACAAACTGCGCAGAGTTCTCGCTGCACTGCCCCGGCTGTCTGCGCAACCGACGACCGTCTTGCACGACCCGAGCAAAAACCTAACTCGCACAAATATCTTTATTAACTAAAACGCGAACAACATACTCCACTGTCAGGAGAGCTACGGGTTAAATGCTCCGAAATAAAATCGTCTCGTCAAATCGTTAAAAAATACTTATTAAGAATTATATTACAAATAGCTAGCTATCCTGACCGTAACAGACGTCGGACCGAGTTAACAGGCTATATGACTAAACAACGCATCGAGTTTGTTTAAAAAAAAAACAATCATCCCCATGATCACGGAGCTATAGTAGAGATAATATAACAATACTACCAGTACATCTTACAAAAGAAATAATTACTCTAGATATCAATGCGATTTTTCGAGATTATGGTATGATTACAATTTGGGAATGCATGATACTACACGACGAAATACATAATTATTAAGTACCAATGATAAAAAAAGACACCTCTACATATTATACAAATAGAGTAACAACATTTTCATTCCTTCGTCATCTACAGTAAAGTACAAAGGTAAAATAGATGGTTATTGAACTGATTAGTGCTGTTGGGAGCCATATGAGAATGAACAGTTAGACTGTTCAGCAGGAACTCAAATATGAAAGCAACACCAGGTTTTAGATAATAAAAATAATTGTTATATTAGATTATATTGAGGTGAAAACGCTACGGCCTACGTCGGCGAACGTGATTGAAAATAAACTAGACTCCAGCATTAGCAATTTCAATATCACTGTAGCGATTACATCCCATATCGTTCACAAGACAATAGATAAAAACTGAAACCTAATCAATTTTACATGATAACCCATAAATTTAATGCAAGAAAATACACTTATTGGATGCATGATTTTTTACCTATACTTTTTTTGATAATGGAATATATCGCAAAGAACACTCTTACAAAACCCACACGATAAGAACCACGGCAGCTGGTGACTTGACCGAGATATACAAATGGTTGGTATATTTATATTGGGCATTAACATGGGGAGAAAAGCCATTCTGTTATTTAATCATTTGCCATTCTACATATTATTTCTGGTATGTAACATAAATAATCTCAATTGTATATATCTGTGTCTGCCTCATTATCGTTTCCCAGACTAGGTAGGACGGAATGATAGTGGAAAAAAAAGTTTCATTCACAGCATAGTTTTGTTAGTGATTCTAAAAAAAAATTCTAATTCCAATGGCAGTGAAAATTTATGCAAAGGTTCAGCAATCTCTGCAATTCAGGAGTTTCTCTATCAATATTGGGTGTGCTAGAAAACTGTTTATTTCAATAACATGTATGCTCTTTGTCTGGTCCTATTGAGAATGTAATAAATCTCGGTCTTTGTACCTTTGTAGTCCAAGTTCAGCGATTGTATCTAATTAATGAACTGAGGTAGTGAAGCGACAGTGATTGTCTACTTCAATGGAGAACAATTGATGTGATGGCTTTGTTAGCAGTGCATCACTTTGGTAAAATCTACATATTGATTAATGAATGTTTTATCGTATTGTCTGGCTGTGGTATCAATAGTCTAGTCCAATGAGCGAACTATGCTGTACTCAGATCTAACTAAGACATTCCGTCGAATTATCTAGTGGTGTCAGACTTGTATCGGTGCGATCAAGTGCAGCCCGTGGGAGGTACATGCGCGGGCGTGGCCTGCGGTGACGTGGGCGGGGCGCCCGGTAGGCGGGGCGGGGTGGTGCGTGGTGACGCTCAGTTGACCATGAGCGTGTGTGACTCCATGGGCGCAGCTGAATCGTACAGCGTGTCCGTGTCTTGCGTAGGCTCGCCCTGCAACTGGCACTGGTTCGACAGGGTGCCTGCTCCGCAGTCGCAGAAGAATCTGAAACGAGGATACCATAACAAATATTACGAATGAATACTATTCAATCTGAATTGTGAAAGCATCAATGCTACATTATCGATAAATACTACAGGCCTATAGTACGTGGGTGACAAAAATAGGAATACTCTGAACAAAACTTGTTTTGGAAAAAATAGTATATTATGTAGATAGTCTTGACTCTACCATAATTACTTTAGTTATTTAGTTTAGGTTTAGTGGCGACTTGAACCTATGCACATTCCACTATACTTGTTAAGGTATATTGGAATAGATGGAACTGCTCAAGGACACCTGAAGGTATTTTTGTTTATTTATTTATTCTTTATTGTCGACCTCAAGCTAAGGCTTACATTGGGCAGGCATTAACTTCCGATCAACCCTTATCATGGTGAAAAGTAGATGGGAGGTACGAAACAGAATAAACACCCAATAATAGATGGACTTCTCAAAACATAAAATATTAACATGTTATGTAATTAAGTATTAAATAATTATACATACAATATAAAATACATAAACAGGTATACTAATATATAAGTAGATACATTAACAAATGTATAATAATGAAAACAGAAAATAAGGCAAGCCTAATATTGTCAATGAATGAATATGACCTAAGGTAATATTCACAAAGTAATCTCTTAAATGTGAAATCCATTCAAAGTGAATATTATTTGTTAAGAGCTGTTTTAAACTCAATGAGTAGGGTGTTACAGAGGAGTGTAGCAGTAAAAGAAGAGTAGTATTCTGTATTTTAAATCTTAAGTTGGTTTACGGAACGAGGCATTGTTATGAGTAGAATAAAGATATTGTAAGTTTTTCTTAAGGTATGAGAGAATTAGGATCGGTTAATACAGAATACAATAAAATCAGAATTCTGAAGGTACGGCTTTAACTAATAAAAGCCCAGTTAAGCTTGGAACGGAAATAAAAGATGTGATCACGTAACCCGAAAATAAATGTAATGTAGGTAAAATTAAGGATTGAACAAGCAAAAGCTTAGATTTGATCATTTTTCTTATTTATTGTTTAAATTTTCCTCACTCCACAGCAGAACATGAAATTGAGGCTTTGGTTTATTTATTCACTTAATCGCCTTTTACGGCACCTAGAGTCATTTAACAGTCATCTAGGTGACATAGACCCCTCACCAAAAAACTAGCTATCTTACCTGTCATGGCGTATAAATTCTACATCATGTCCTGAATGGCACGTTTTGATGCAATTGACACAAATTGCATTCCTATCTGTTGTGTTGCATGTCTGGCATCTGAAAGTATCCATATCACATATTTAAAAATATATATCATTATATGTAAAATATGAACTGGTGATATAGCTATTTATACTAAAATATAATTAAATGATCTCTAAAATTATGAAATAGCAACGTTGTATTGCAATTATTAATATTAAAATCAACAGCGAATAAACCCCATAAGTGCTAGTTTTTTTTTTGGACATTATTTCATCTTAATCTTCATAGATTACCTGTAGAAATCATGCATAGGGAACGAGGTGTAAGAGGATATTTTGTAGAGACACTGGCCTCCGCCGACTGCTTTCTCCACAGCATCCTGGTTACTGAAGATTTTATTTCCCCGAATCAGTGGAGACACTCCAGATGCCAGGCATAGACCTAACAAAAATAAACACTGTTAGCCAAACTAAATATTTGTGTGTTCATCGCCGCTCACTTGTACTAAGAAACCAAGTAACCGATAACATATAAGTTAGTTGAAAAGTTAATTTGTTGATAGTGCTAAAAATGTAAGACTAAACTAATCTCAAAATAATTTAATAACTATACTAATTTATCACGATTTTAAAGAACCAATATTATTCATGTAACAGACATACACATAAGACATCGACTAAAGTGCCTGCAATGTCATTATGTTAAAAATAATATAAGACACCATATTAAAAAAAATAAAGAGTTAGTCTATTTAATAATTACGAATTTTAGTGTGAAATTCTGAGGTAAATAGCCATACATACCGCCAAACCTATTGTTGAATATTTGATTGTGCTCTAGGGTTGCCGTAGCGTTGTTCGTAATTTCAACGCCAGCGGCGAGTCCGTCGAATATACGATTCCGACGTAATACTGGATGGCTTTGAGTTGAGATAAGGACGCCCGCTTGCGCGTTGCGGAATATGTCGTTTTCCTCCAACACGCCCTGTATTCATAACAATAATATTATTATGCATGCAAATCATGATTTAGTTTTAAATTCAGACACAATTAGAGAAGATTGGCCAACTGCCAAGAAAAATTCTAAATATCCAGCCCATACTAATTGCAAGTTAGGATTGTGTTAGAGGGGTAGGTAGATATTGAAGATTTCATTGGGCCCAACTGAGAATAGATTCCGCTAGACTTCCGCTACCCACTTTTAGCCTTTCTGGGTGATGGAACATTATAAGGGGAGAACCTCATTGCCAGGTTTGCTCCTGGACATTTTTATAATATTTTTAATCTTTACCCTAAGCTGTTTTTTAAGTCACCTATAATGAAAGGGGATGGTAGATTCCTACGTCGTTACCAAACAGCATTGTTTGATCTTTCAGTATTTTGGATATTATCGTATAATAAAAAGTCTGACAGAAGCTCACCTTTCCTCCATTAAAAATGCATATACCGCCGTCACGTCCATCAAAAATTTTATTTCTTTTGAGCGTGGGATTTGAATCAGTCTTTATCCAGACACCGGCCATTGCGTTATCGAATATCTCATTCTGTTCAAGCAGGCCCAGCCCGCCATTGTATACGAGAACGCCGCCGTTTTGTCCTCCCCATATCTTGTTACCACGTATGACCGGGTTACTGCCAGTCCTGATCTGAACGCCCGAGTAAAGGTGGTTAAATATATCGTTGTCTTCCAATTTGCCATGCCCGTTGTCGTAGAAATATACGCCAACCTATGAACAATGGATTCGTGAAATGTATTGTAATGCAAAGGTGCACGTTCTAGTTGCTACTTGCTATCGGAAAATCCATGGCGTGAAAACGCGCAAGTACCTCATAAGTCTCCAGGTATATAGATAGATACACACTATATACATACAACATATTATTATGAGGTATAAATAATTATCAAGATATATGCAATATGTGGAGCTAAGCTAAGCTCACAAAGTTACTCATCAAAAAAACCGACACTTCAGACAATTTTCTTTCGGGCAATAATTCAACTAAGTAGAGAACTTATTTCTTATAAAAAAAACATCATTAAATAGTTGGCAGTTCGGCCTGGGCAGTGGTGTAAGATACTTTTAAATTTGAAATAAAATTCAAGAATTTCGACAAATTTTTGATTGAGAGTACATTTATCATGTAACAAACACAAAATAACGCCTTAATTTAAAACTTTCCGTTTGTAATTTGTTAATTCGCCTCTGTGAGATCTAATAAATTTTTGTTATGGGTACTTCCCCGCTGAAGCCGCCCAAGTAGTGGCATTGCGGGATTTTGGGGTTTAGTCAGCGTTTTGTGACTGCAAGATTGCATCTAAGTATTTCCTCTGTTCAATGAGTTTGCCAATGCTATCGGAGATTGGTTTATTCACGAGCTGTCCAGGATCTGGTAGGAATCGGACCCCTTCTGAGGGTGACAACCAGTTTATTGTAAGTTTCTTTGCGAAATCGACGCTTTAACGCTATTTTACTGCAGCAGCAACTCCACGATGTTCTAAAGGTGACTGTAAGTGACTCTAAGATTAGAAGAAATTTGAAGGAACGTGAGCTTGTAAAACAACCCAGCCAATGGGCCCCAATTAACAGCAGACCATAGAAAAGCGTGCCTTAAGTTTGCCTGTGAGCACTTTGGTTTAGGATCGTCATCGTCATCTAGGATTGCCTTCTCTGACAGCTGTTTAAAGAAACGTCGTTAAGATATCGTGTCCAAGGTCGTTTTTAAAATTCGACCTAATTCCACCCTTATCGACGGTACCCCAAGCGAAGTCTCGTACCTCCTAGGGTTACTGCTAGCACCCAAGTTCTAGGTTTGTCGGAAGTCTTTCCTTCGACACGCGACACAGCAGCAGGCAGCGGCGTCGTTGCTCTTTCATTTAAATTACTTGAAGGCCTTCTGCTCACGAATCCTTCCGCCGAAACTATTAAGGCCGCCGGGGTAACTCCTATTTAAATTGATCATACCTACAACTCCCTACCTACCTCAAGGCTCTCTTTTCTGACGAGAGTAAAAATTATGCTGCATGGTAACGACGGAAGGAAGAAGGTATACAGAAGAGAGGGAGAATGTTATGCACAGTGCTGCATTGAGGAAAAAGTGAACTATGGTGGCGGTTCATGGGCAGTTTGGTGGGTCATTAGCGCAGATGGTAAAACAGGACTTGACAGATACAATCCTCTGCCAGCACTAAGCGGTCGTCTATACCTCAAAGAATGTCTTGAGGCTTATGTAGTACCCTATCAACATTCTATTGGCGAAGACTTCATATTCATGCATGATAATGCCAGGGCATATTCAGGAGAGGGTGATACGAATAGGTTTACTAAAGTGGGTATTTTCGTTATGGAATGGTCAACAAGAAGCCCTGTCATGAAGCCTATAAAGCATGTAAGGAATGAACTATAAAGAAGAGTTTATGCAAGAGGTCCTGCTCTGGAGACTCTGGGTCAGATAAAAAAGTTCAAGAAGAATGGAATAATAATGCAGAACATATAAACGTGAGTCTCATTTGATTCATGAAGAACCATACAGAAGCAGTCATAAGAGCCCCGGGAGAAAATACAAATAGTTAAATTTCTAAAATCTTTTCTTTTACATGTATTGTGTATTCCGAAGAGGGAATTTTTTTTATAATATAATATAAAGGAGCTATAAAGGTATGACAATTTAATTTGAATTTGGAAGATTAACATAAGGAATATGAAACCTTGTACTACCTACTATTAAATGACACTTAGTATATACTTTTTAAATTTATATTAATCTAACAATTCATTTAAAATTTTAACTGGTTTTGGTGCGAAGTATATCACTTGCTAAAATAATTTCAATTTACCTGTTTCCCTGAGTGAATACGGTTTCTACGCAATACAGGTGTAGAGCCAGTTGTGATCCAGACACCTGCCAGAGTATTTGCATATACTTCATTCTCCTCAATTAAACCCTGCCCCTTTTCGTGCACGTAGATACCTCCGTGCTGCCCGTGATGGATTTTATTGTGCCTTACAATAGGATCACTGTTTGTGCGAATCTAAAAAAAAAAAGGTCGGCATAAAGATATATTACTTACTAAAAAAGATGTTTGTGTGAATATATCAATATATTCTTTACATTTCAGTTATACCTATATCAAAACATAGTTTTAAAAAACTGTTCAAGATAGTTAGATTGGAGTTTTAAGTTGATTTATCACAGTCAAGCACAAATAAAATGTTTCTGTGATTATCTTTTTATAAGTTCTGTAAGATAAGAATGAAATGTGTAAGATTTGAAAATAAAAGTAAAATGCTCTATTTTTGCTTATTTTCAGAAAGTCAATGCTAAATTTCTAGTTTTTGTATCAAATGGTTGCTGAGCAAATATCTTGTGACAGATGGACAGGTATGAAAGATTCTTATGAGGGTTGCATTTATCCTTTTGGGTTTTAAAATTTTGAATGAAATTTTCATTATAAATTGTATACAATATTAGTTTACATACCTGTATGCCAGCCAAAGCATTGCCATAAATATTATTGTGCTCAATAAGACCGCGTCCTTCGCCAAATATGTACACTCCACCCTGGTGACCATTGTATATCTCGTTACGTCGTATGGTCGGGTTACTGTTAGAAGTGATCCACACTCCGGCAAAGTTATTAGAGTGAATCTTGTTATCTATAAACTGTCCGAGCCCGGATTCGTGCACGTATATTCCGCCTGTCTGTCCGTGATGAATTTCGCAGTGTACTACGGTGGGATTTGCGCCGGCTTTCACCTCGAATCCGGCTATTCTGTTGTTATGTATATCATTTGCTTCAAAGTAACCCTATAAAATAAATTATAAAGCAAATTAATTATAACATTTCTGGATTTTACGAACAATTAAAATGAAATGGTGCACTCACCAGTCCATTCTCAAAGGTGAATATTCCGACATCACGGCCATGGTGTATGTGATTGCGACGCATGATTGGATTGGCAAAGTTCTTGACCCAGATGCCGGCGAGAGCGTTGCGCGATATTTCGTTGTCCTGGTAGGCGCCCTGCGCGTAGTCCGTCACGTACAGGCCCACGTTCTCGCAGTCGCTGATGTCGCAGTGCTTGATCACTGGGTTCGCCCCGGCGCCACTCACGCACACCGCCGCGCCCACTGGACAAATGTCCAATACATTTATATTTGAAGTTCACCAAACACAATACATGTATACACAAATATTTTTTGGATTTTTCAGTCAGTCGGTCGCCAGAGCCATGTTCATTAATAAGCAGGGGGGCACTGCGTGAAGGTAAGTTTGACATTTGTAGTAAAATTCTAGTCTCACATAATCGCCAAGCTCAGCAAGCGGATTGGCGATCGCATTACCAGGCACCTCGCTCCTTACGCCGCTGTTTCCCATCATCAGTCTGCTTAATTTTGGTTCGGTATTTTTACTGGCCCGGTATTAGATGTTTATCCCACCATCCGTCAGTAGCCATTGCTATTCTCTCCCTTAGTAGCTTCTTACAACACCCACGGAAAGGGGTGGCATATTCTTACGCCGAGGCCATGTCTGTGCTATGATAAATATTTTTTGAAAACGTTACATTAAGTCTCCCATTCTACCTGACTTTCTTCGGCTTTGATAATAAAAGCATCCACCCACACTTACCGACACTTGCACTGCGGATGATGCAATGGTCGACAGTGGGCGAGCAGTTGTCGGAGACTTCTAAGCAGTAGTGTTTGTGATGCTGCATTGTGCTGGTGGCGTCCGGCGAGAACTTCAGCGTCATGTGGCCGGCGTATGCGCGGTTTGCACCTTCCGCGAACGTTAGCGTTGACTCTGCCTCACGTTCTAGTACTACTGATTCTGCTACATTCCCTGGAGCACAACCTGGAAAAAAAATATTGTTGCCTTAATTAGGCATATTAACATTAGACTTTTGGATTCAAGTATAATTTATTAATCAAATTTATTTTATAATGATTTGGAATCAAACTAATATTGACAGATTTTGTCTCGCTTAATTTCAAATGAATAAATTCACAATGGATAAAAACTTTCATTATTAATTTTTTAGTAATATTTATTTATATAAAACTTATGCCATGAGAGTTCTGTACCTCTGTAAAGCAGAAATAGTTGTAAAAGAGTAAGCTATAAACTATAATGACTTTTTTCACACTAGGGTTATCTTCGGACATTTTATTTTACTTATGCTATAAAAGCTGTCTCCCTAAAAAAAATCACGATCCCAGGTCCTGTATGTATTAACAAGTCACATAACCAAGAGGTAGTTTGTGCAAAATAATCATATAGTTATCTTATATCAGGATTTTGGGATTGGTTTTAATATTCAAAGTGAATAATTTATTTACATATATTATTCTTGGATGCTCACTTACATTTAGACATGGTCTCTCAGATTACAAATGTAACTTTTATAACTGACTATGTTTGTGACCTCCAATATTACAACAATATTAATCAAATAATTCAAAATAAAAAAACAACTGAAAGTTATCAAGGTCTGTTCAAATTTTTGATTGTCTCCACAATTCTATGTTCCTCAAACGCTTTTAAAAGTTGCAGAGTCAGAGCATAACGAATCGACTACGGGTAGAGGTTTCCTCCGACTCACTCGTCTGGACGTTTGTCCATGCGCAGTTTATACATGTAAACTGACACAGGAGAATTCCCTATAGTGGAGGTAAGTTTTTTTTTCAAAAGTAACCGATAGTATTCACTGACCGATGAGCTGCACGTCGGTGTCGATGGCGAGGCACTCTTCCTGGTAGAGGCCAGCGTGCACGAAGAGCAGCGCGGGAGGTGTCGCAGGCGCGGCGCGCCGGCACGAGCACGCCCCCGCCGCTGCGCCGCAGCCGCAGCCGCTAGCGGGGCACGACATGCCCTCCATGTACTCCAGCGCGGACTGACCGACAAATCATTGTTATTGTAATAATCCCATTTGGGAATATGTTATGTATAATTGCGATATAGGAAAACAATCGCGATTTAGAAGTGAAAATTTAAATTATTTTACAAATTAATAAACTTTTTATTTGTGGTTATTTTGAAAATGAGACATAAACAGATGGTAAATTTTTTTACATACATAATATGCATGTTACTCATTTTAAGCAATAAATATTTAATAAATTTCTTAAAGTTTCGACAACTCAACTTATTAAAATAATAATATAATAATTTTAATTCCAAATTACTCCAATGTCCAACACAAAATCAAATGTACTACATGATGATAGCTTACCCTTATGGTGCTAAAATGTTTGATCCGCGAGTCCTTCTTGGGGCGAAAGCTGGGGCGGACGTGTATACCATAGTAGAGCTGCCTAAAGCTCTCCTTCCACGGGTTATCTGCGTCGCACTCATCAGGCGCCACAAACTCGAACTGGCACGGTGCAGGATGCATCAGCGGTGTGTCATATTCAAACACCGACTGGTACAGGCTTTTCCTGCCCATCAGAGGTTTCTCTTTAGAAATGTTCGTTAGGTGTATTGTTTCCTTTTTTTTTGAGAGTAGAAAACACAAAAAAATACAAAAGAAAGTGCTAGCAGTAGTTTTAAATGTAAATATATTTATTAGTCGTGCAGTAGCGTAAGAATGTTCCACCCCCTCTCCATGGGTACTGCTAGAGTAACTAGGGACTAAGGGAAAAGTTTTGAAAATCGCAATGACTAATGACAGATTGCGGGATAACCATCCCGAAAAGTACCAGACCCAACTTATACCGACGACGGGTAGCCGCGTCTACGGTGCGAGCATTGCGATTATCAAGGCAAATCCTACTTGTTGGAGAGGTCTATGTCCCGCAGTGGACCATTTACAGGCTAATAAGGTAAGGAAGACATATTTATTCATACATATACACAAAAAGTGTGTAATACATAATAAGAGAAGTGGAAAAATATGTCAAACCCACCTGTACGCGATGTAACCTTCAGACTAACGGATGAGGCTTAAACAATCAACTAACAGTGGAAAATTCATCCGAATATAGTGAACCCAAATTCCATAGACTAGTAATGCGGAGCAGCATCTCTAGTGCGAGAGTACTGCCACTGCGCTCAGCATCTTGCTTGCCCAGTGTAATAAGTATGGGCACACCTTCCATGCATGGCATGCCAGCTCATGAGCGGTGGACTTAAAGAGATAAGGAAGAAAAAGAAGAAACATGATAAGTTATCAATAAATGATATAATAGCTATGTACATAGTAAGCTTTTACAATGGTCTCAAAATTAAATTATACAAGTATTAACTAGCAATATAGTAGTGACAAAAGAAATTAACTTACCATAGTTCTGTATCATTGGCGATAGTGTTGAATCTCTTGCAGACTTGGGCAACGCGACACAGGTCCCGCTCGGTTAGGTGGGATAAAATACAGAGCAGCACTTCATCGGGCAACTCATATTGCAGGTACTGTGACACGTTGCAAACATCTACGCCTTGGGACAGTGAACTGTAAACATGCAGTTGGTTTAAGTCTAATTTTAAGAGATTATGCTCACAATACAAAGCATAAAAAAATACACTTTTTACAATTTTGAGAAAAAGGTGTGCTTTATAAGAATACTTCATTTCAGAAAACGTAAGAACACTAATGAAAAAATTTATATATGTAAGTTCATGTAAAAATTATGTTATTTTAACTTAAGAGAACATAATATGTCCTATTCCATGGCAAAATCTGCAAATGGGTCAAATTTAATTTTTTTGTAGAGAAGATGGTTTATAGCTATTTGTTCATAGCAAAATGACTCATATTGACAATATAATATGAAGCTTTAGTGCCAAAAAAAGAAAATTAGGAAATCTGGACCCAATGTGTGGGGCACTATGGTTTATTAAGAATTCAAACTCATTGCACCACCTAGCGACAAGGTTAGAGCAAAGTCTGCTGAGCCTTTTACATTTTATAAGGCTATTATTACTACTAACGACATAAAAAGAAATTACTATTATATTTAAATTGGCAAACTTTGAATACAAAGAAATTCAGCACTTCTCATATGTTTTAAAGTGTAATAAGAGTATTATAATTTTTCTTATCATTATAAATGTTATATCATTTACCCGGTGGTAGTATTGTACTATTTCAATCCATACAGAAATTTATACGGTATTGATATTGTAATAATAGGGGTTACACTACGAAGTTGCCGTTTTAATGAAGACATTTAGAATGTTATTTTCAAATTATATTATATTGTTTGACTTTCAATTGTTTTTACATTCAGAATCTGAGTTAAATATTAGAGTTATTTTCGACTACGAATTCCGACGTGGGTCTATCGCAGCAGAGATGCGGGAATATACATGATGATAAAAATATCGAACGCATTGTGAGTTTTTTTGAGGCTTGAAGAATGGACCACGAGGAACACCTGACGCTTCGGTAAATAACGATGAATTAAAAGTAATGATGGAAGCCGATCCTTATCAATCAACCCACAATATTGACTCATACACAAACTCGAGAAACTGGTTGAATGAATTAACTGATGTACATAGAAAAGCAGGCATTAAAGCTATCCTTGCTTAGATGAGTAGATACAGAAATGAGAGGAGGACGCAAATCGCAAACGAAAATTGCTGAACCCAGATGACAGAAATTTATGAATAATTGGGGGGAATTGTATATCTGTTAAAAAAACCCGAGCTCATTAAAGGCTTTGTAAATTAGAATTTGACGAAGCTTTCGCTGAGAAAAGGTTTCCTCTGCAATAAGATTTGTTACTGGAAAGTTATGTATACATTATCATGGATAATCCGTAATATATCCGTAATTCTTGACGTGAATAATAACAATTCTATTGTTATGACACGCGAAGGGTTAAGAATCTATAGGGCGAATAATTCTGTCGTTTCGCTGGTAACAGTTGTTCAGTGATGTCTTTGTGATCACTAGATAATAGATCGGTGAAAACCGTAAGTGATCACTAGATGGTAAGAGGCACACTGAAAGTAATAAATATTAGGCTCGAGCCCCGAGCTTTCGTGGCACGTGGTCGTTGGCACAATAATGCATAAAACGAAAACCATATCTAACATCCCATGTTACACTAATAGAGGTTTCTGTTGGGAACACTACACTCGAAGTTGTATGTATAATTAGGAAATTATCCGTCGAGATAAGTGCAACTTTGAGTAAAAGGTCAATCGACGAATCCAATTCGGCAGGGCAGGTGTTCAGGAAACTACATCACATATTCTCGTCAAGTATACCTTAAAAACTCAAGATGATACAATCAGTGCATATTGCCAGTGATTACCTACGGAACCGAGACTTGGCCTTTCACTGCAAGCCGTATGAGGAAGCTCAGGGTCGTGCAGTGGGCTGATATCCGCAGATGAACTAGAGTAACTGACATAATCTTTAGGGTCAGTAAGCTGAAGTGGCAGTGGGCCAGCCACATAGATCTGACAATTGTTGGAGAAGAAAGCAGTGTTAGTTTAATCTTTGTAGGAGGTCATGTTCAGCAGTTGACTTGTGATATGCTGTAGTGATGATGATGGTTCAATGCTGGACTTTCTCTACAAATTAATAGATGGCAAAAAGGCATGTGACAGGACGGCATTGACGATACTAATAATGATGATAAGGATGCTTTTAATGATACCAATGGTATTCTGACTAAGATAAAGAAAGTTTTCTCATTACTTCTATTGATCAAAACAGAGTTTTAGAAGATATTTACAAAGATTTGATTACTAAACCAGATGGAATTGTCAAGTTGTTCAAACACATTCTCCTTTTTTTTTATGTACATAAGCTAGTGCTTGGCCACAATCTTAACGTTACTAGCACAGATGATTGGCAGAAGAAGAGAAAGGACTTAATATTATAATGCAAGATTCGCAGCAAGCAGATTAAAATTGTTCAATACATTAAGTTTTTCCTCTTAGGATTAGTAATAAAAACCGGGATTAGAATCAAACCTGTTTATAATTTAAGTTTTTACAGTGGTTCCAATTTGCTCATCTCATCAGAGGCATCTTTAGTTATATAGACCCATAAAACACATTAAGAATTTTTTTTAATGACTTCTATTGTGTGCTCATTCTCAATTGTCATCTCATTGCAAATGTATTACATTTTAGGATTTTAGTAGAATAGTATATAGTATATAATAGTAGTAGAATTAAAAAAATCCAGTTAATTATAGTTACTTAGTACTTACAAAGTCACAATAGTAATAGTTTTTTATGCAATTCACTAGATGCATTTGAACTAATACTATATTAATAATAAGTGAAAGTACTATTGGATTGCATAACTAAACATGAGGTAAGTTTATGTGATAGTGATGGGGAAGATTCTGATGACAAATAGTTAATATAGTAAAATATATTGTTATTTACGAGCATAAATAATGACAATAATGAAGTAATAATACATGTCTGAGAATCAATTACTTTTTAGTCGACTTTATACAGATGTATGTCTGTATGGCATAGATGTAAGACAATAGAAGAAAACATTTGCATATTATGAGTTACTGGTTTATTTTTGTATATATACAAATCTTATTCTCCCTTTCCACAATTCACAGGTGATTATTTATAGTTAAAAATAATTAAATTGATTCCCAATCAGGGTTGGTTAAGATGCTTTGTGTAACTACTTATTTTTTAATGAATTAGGGTAAAGTAACAGTCCACTTAATAGTAAGTGGCTACTAAAGCACATTGTTTGAAGCAAATTGCAGAAAGTTATCACATTCCCACAGGTAACAAACTCTATCTAGTTACTTAATCACTATGAAAGAAGTTGGTAACAAATTAATTAAATGACTATAAATATAATCTTTAAAATACAGATATGTTTTGCATGAGAATTGTGATTTTAAGATTGAGATATTGTGAGAACTACAAACATTATGTTTTGAATTGTTTGTGTTTGATCATGGCAAAGCAGATTGGAATATAGTTCTCCAGAAAGGGTATCATCTTTAGTGTGAAGTTTGGTGGTCAGTCAGCAGTACTTATATGTGGCCACTTAAACAATTGGACCAATTACAATGTGATGTAACAGGAATGTTTCCCTTTTGTATCGCTGACTAACTGATGGAAGAAAATCCACCTGAATATGGCAATTGAATAATATCATCACATAGGATTATTACTATGGGATATACAGCGACAAATACTTACGTCCTAGGCCTCTTCCTAGCAGGTAGAGAGCAGGCGCCAGAGGGTCCAGGCTCGTGGTAAGCGGGTGGTGACTTCCTACGTAGATCATAGGGACTGTGATGGCCGGCGGTGGTGGCGGCAGCGGCGGCCGGCACCGGGGGTGAGCCACCACCGCCGCTGCCGCTCGGCCCGGCGCATGCCGTAGCCGCCATAGCGCTGCCTGTCACGTTGTTTGGGCAAGGTACAGATTCACATGGTTCACCTAGAATTAAAATAATATTTATATAAAATCCATTAATATGTTTATAAATACTGGAAACATAAATAATTTCACTATACAACTACCTAATAAAAAAAATTCCTTGGAAATAAATACTTTTAACATTAAAAAATCAATTCAAAATTATATTTAAAGTTTATTTGAATTTGAGTTTGAAAAATTAAAATTTAATAAAAATGTCATACTATAGGACAACATATGCATAGGGTTTCGCCCCAGGGTAGATAGTAGATATAAAAAACAAACTATTTGTATCACAAAAACATAGTTACCCTTTCTTAAGCTTATATGAAATGCATGCTACTGCTCTAGGTTCTAGTATTCCCATATTGTAGGTGCATTTTACAGAGAAATCAGGCATGCACAAATGTCTAAGCTGAGAATCATTATTTATCTCCATACAAATATTTGATTAATCCAGTCACTTAGCCTTTACAACTAACACAACTTTCAACAGATAATAAATAATAATATTATCGCATTAAATGAAAGACCATCCAAACAAAGTCACTAGCATCAGCTAGAGTAAGTTAATAAGCCATATTTTAAAATATACCACATTTATATTTTACCTCTTTTAAAAGTTGTTTCTTAACTGTTGTTTTGTAACTCTTATTGTTTATCTAATATTATATTAAATTTTAAATTATTACTCAAAATAAATTAACATATCAGGAGTACAATTTGGAAATAAGCAGAAATCAAAACAAATAACTTTTACACATTCTAATGCAATTCAATTAAATCTCGGACTAAATACCAACATGAACATAATCTGTAAGAATTTTAAGAAAATTGATTTCTGATGAATTAATGAATTGATTGCTTCAGTTACCAAAATTTCAAACTCCTGGTCAGCTTGCCATGTCAAAATAGACCTCTTACTTTGCCATGACTTTAACGCATATTACAAAAGTAAAAGAAATTTAACTTAAAATTTTTAATTATGTTGAATGTATTGATTGGTCAGGGCAGTCACTTTAGTTTCATAGAGCATGGGTGACCTGGGTTCAATCCCAACCAAACCCTAAAAACAACAATAGAATTTCCATTGATGTAAGACATCAAGAATTAATACTCATTTATGTACTTACAAAGATCTTAAACTTAGCGCTATGAATCAAACATAAAATCTGTCAAGGTACAACAATATATAATAACAATTACTTTAAAATTATAGTTAATATATTTAATTACTTAAATAAAAGTTTCTATAATTATCATTCTGTAATTCAGTTGGAATATTCTTGAAATTGTAACACATATGGACCCATTGCACAGAGCAAACTGGTTTTAAGTTATGAGTTTGGTGCTAGTTTACTCTGCAGATTGTTTAGAGATAGTTTGTTGAATGTGTTGATTTATAAATAATAACCAGTCTTTAACTGTGGAGGTTCTTTTCAAACCATGTTTATTCCACAGCTGCATAAATTTCTTTTATTTATTTTTTCATCGAGCAAATTGATTAAAGTTTATATAGTTTTGAAAGATATTTTCTCAAAATATGATATATCCATTGAAAATAATTGAAAGTTGAAAATATATTCAACAACTATTAGTAATGTTTTATAATAGTGTCATATTATAATTTTCCCAAATAAGGAAACATAATGTCTATTGAGTTTGTAACAATATATTATGTTAATCCATATAATTCTTTCATAGTGTGTTTTTCTAATCAGACTAAAGTAAAATTTATGCATAAACTAAATAATAAAAGAAAACTTAATGAAACAATGTAAAATTTAGTTAATAACATACAATAAGCCTCATTTTGATTACCTCCTTCTTCCATCCTTTCAATTACTAATTTCTATACTTCTAATAATCAATAAATGTTTAAATAATAAATGAAATAATCAATTGTTGCATTCATTTTACTACTCTAACCAGCTTATTATTTTAAATTCATTGTAATGCAGCATACAGTGATTTTAAAAGTTTCGTAATTAAACGCCGTACAAAAACAACTACAGTCATTCATAACAGCTGTTTCGTTACGCCGTGTAAAATAAGACTTCATGGTCCAAATCAATACTCATATTGCGCAAAATGTCGCTGAAATGCGCTATTCAATATATACATCAAAACGTGAGACGAGATCAAAAAAAAGAATGTAAGTAGACAAATGGAGAACAATGATCATTGAAGTTTAAAAATTAGTGTATGTCGAACTTTAATGCTCAAAACGTAAAAAGGAGATACAAATGAAAATACTATGCATAGTTTATTACTCAATCAGAGGGATGTAAAACTGGTTAAGATTTATGTGCATTAATGTTACGTACATTGATTAAAATGTCGATAAAGAGCCATTTGTAAAATTTTGGTGCGACATCATCCGACCCGGATAACTTACTTGATTGTGTCCTGGATGGAAGAGGTATTCTGTGTCCGCCTTTTCTTCGCGATCTACGGACGTAAGAACGCGAAGACGAAAACGAGGCACTAGGCATTATTTCTTAAAATGCTTATTTTCAGTAGAATTCAGCCTAAACAAAGGAGACACCCGCACCAACACCGTCGGCCATTTTCTGTTTAGAATAGATTGGAGAACCGATACAGGAAATACTGATTAAACCACATTAATAGCCACTACAGGAGAATTTTTTTGTTTCACATATATTGCACTAATAACTAATACTAATATTATAATAGTTAACTCATAAAAACCATTATTTAAATAATTACGTTAAAAATTCACTCTACCCTAAAAGCAAAGGGCGACTCTCAGAAAAATATGGCGGAATTTGAAATAACATGGCGGAGACGATCTTACCGCCACCTATTTTCGATAAGAAGCTTATAAAAATGCGTTCAAATTTAAGACTAGCGGATAGATAGATAATATATATTTTCTATTCAAAGTTTTGTAACTCACAAATTTTTTTATCGTTTACCCGTCCAGGCAGAAACAAGAATTGAGTATGAACTGAGCACCGACAAAAACCCCTCGGTGTTCCACCAACGTCACGAGAACGCTCGCCCACATATCCGCGGACTACTAGCGCCCTACTGCAAAAAATAATTTGCCTATCTTTTCGTCCTTCAGACATGAACCACGCGCCTATGTTCCGGCGGGTCTTCCTGGCCTCCAATTCTACTTGGACAACGGACGCACTCGGAAACCGGCACTCGGCAATGGATCACTTGACTACCTCAAATTCTGATCACCCCATTTGTGTAAGTTGTGAGATCTTATTTTTTTTTCTAAAAATATTTTAATCTTGACTTTAAAAACATCTTAAGGCACGTCCGCGTAAGTATTGTTGTGGTTCGAATTATCCAGATATTCTGGAACCATGCTTTTTATGGGACAACATAGTACGGAGAGCTCAATCTGAAAAAATGGATCCACAGCGATTGAAATAAAACTTAGTGTTTTTAAGTTATTTAATAACATACTGATATATACTTATTAAAATTTAGTTGAAATTAATATTGCCCTTTTCATGTGATGCGTGCACAAACAGACAGGCAAACAAACAAAATTCATAATTTGAGCCCAAAAATCCCCACATAAATTTCATAAAATATTCAATGTACATTGTAATATATTCATAACCTCTAAACTATTATTATAAGCTCATCTCTAGTTAAGTATTATTATATGTATAGATTACTATATTAAATGTCTGAAAAGCTGGACTCTATTTTTATGGCTGCAGAACTAATTGTGTTTGTTGACGAAGAAAACAATAAAACAGCACATGCATTCAAATTGTAGCAGTTCCTACTGTTCTGCTCATTTCTCTGCCTCGCTGCTATGCCCTTGTGTGGAACGCAGTAATAGAATAATTACTATACTCTTTGGTTAGAGTCAAACGTCAATGTCAATTCAACTGTCAAACAAAACATTTGCTTCGATTTTTAATCTCAGTACCATTAGATTTTTAAACCAACTTATTGTCTCAAATATCTTTTATTAGTATTATTATGTTTTAAAACTATTAAAGTTTATTTTGCTTCTACAAATTAATTGGCACTATGTCTCTAAAGCTGCTTCTTAACTATAATGCCTGTGCGTTTTCCATTTTGGCTTGCGTATTTTTAACTTTTGCATATGTTGCAAGCTTATATGTTTGGAGGACTAATTTAAGCAGGTAATTTTCTTAAAAGAAGTTGTTTATTGTACATATGGTATGCGGAGAAAGTTTTATTACAAAATAAACACGAAACTGCCTTTTTACAGGGACCATCCATCCACAATTAAAAGAAGATTTTTTAGTGTTTCCTGTATAATGTTGTTTGCGCCATTCTTTACAAGGATCTTTTTAAAAGAGGAATCTTTAAATAGAGGTGATATGTACGAACAATTGGGGCTTCGTGTATCTGGACTTCTCGTGGCATCTGTTACTCCACTTGTTTTGACTTCAATTCTGTTTTTGGGCCCATTGACAATGCAGTTCTTGTCAGGAACTTGGAAGATTTATGTAGGTAAGTAATCACAATTTTTTTTATTAATAATGGGTCTCAATCAAATGTTGGCCTCACAAGTATAAAAATAATCTCTTAATTCCTTTAGAGAAATAATGTAATGGGCGAAAAGTAGTTTCCAAAGGTCAGTTTTGCTTCACTGAGTTGTACCTAATGGAAATCCACTGTCTTTGGCTTTGCCTTTTGGGTTGTGAGTGATCTATATGTATAAAAATGAAGAATATAAGAGATTGGTAAATTCCAACCCCATTTGACCAATGACCATGAAAGTGCTATCCAAATTTTTATAACTAGCCTTGCTTGGTCATAAAAGAGTAAAATTTGGACATAATGGTTGTGGTATAAGAGAATCTGCTATCTCTTCTCGTCCTGTGGGTGTCTTAAAAGTCGACAGAGGGATATATAAATATTGAAGATGGGCAGCAGCATCTTCCTGCATTATACAAAAAAAAACTGCATTTGACAACCTAAGAAATTAAGTATGAAATTTGGTGATGAAATGATAGTGGGCAATTTTGGAGTAGAGCACTGGAACCCTTAACACCTGTCTGACTTTATGGCAAAGGAAGGACTCTTTATGACGAACTCCTATTTCCAGAAGCCACAGAAAATGGACCTGGTGGAAGCCTTCAACTGGTGCGTTTGTAAATTGAATACAGCATGTATTAAAAATGGGATATTGTGGAACAAAGGCTCCAGTGTTTGCCAGATATCTGTCAGTTGGAAAGAATCAACTGTGTGAGTGACAGACCGAAAGCAGCGGAGTTCTTGTAGCAGGAGTTAAGAATTTTAGTGAGATCGAGAGATTTTACAGACAACTGTACACATCGTCGTTAAAACCACACACTCATGGGAGTAATAACCCAAGAGCCAAGCTTTTCAGACGTTATTCCGACGTCATCCTGGACGTCAGTTTGACGTGAAGTCGGAATTACAGCTGAGTTTCTGGAAGCGGTTGGTAAACCGGTACTTGTAGTTCTTCAGTAGCTGTTTAGTACCGTCATTCATGGCGGTGCTAGGTCGAAAGCGTGGTGCAGAATTGTGGTTGTCATTTTCTTCAAGAAAGGAGTTAACAGTCTATTGAATAACAGACCGTTAGCGCTTCTAAGCCGCGTCTACGTGCTACATAATTCTTATATACATATCATGCCATCAGCTTCTATGACCATAGTGCCGAGATTAGCACTATGCTCATTGACCTAAGTCGTGTCTCCCAACAGATTGGTTTCAATGACAAGACGATGATTATGTCTAACGTCCATGTCACACCAAACTCTATGGGGTGGATACAATCCAACTTTTTCAACAAACTATGAAATATTTTTTCGTCGAGTATACATCAAAACCTCAAGAGAATCACTTAAGAAATCTAAATGTGGTCTTATTGAGGAAGGTCAAAGTTGCTCAGCGGGCTACGGAAAGGACTATGTTCGGTCTTTCTTTGCGCGATAGAATCTGCAACGACGATATAGCAGATCAAGGATAACCGATGTTTTAAATATCTCGCTTAAATGACAACCATTGAGGAAGAAAGGTTCTTGAAACGCAACTTCGTACAGGCCATTGGACTGTTCATAGTGAAGTCTTGCACACTGCGCAGGTTGTCACTCCATCTTGTAGGGAGTCGTCCTACACTGCGTTTGCCTGTACCTGGCTGCCACACGAGAACTTTTTTTCCCCAACGGTTGTCAGTTCTGCGAGCTGTGGCCGGCCCATTGCCACTTCAGCTTGCTGTTCCTTACGGCTATGTCGGTTACCTTAGTTTTGCTGCGGATATCATCGTTGCATACTCTATCACGCAGAGAAACACCGAGCATAGCCCTTTCCATAGCGCGCTGAGCAACTTTGAGCTTCCTCATGCGGCCTGCAGTGAAGGACCAAGTCTCAGTTCCGTATGTCATCACTGGCAACACGCACTAGTTGTATACTTTGCTCTTGAGGTTTTTGCGGTATACTCGATGAGAAGATATGACGTAGTTTCCCGAACGCAGCACAGCCCAGTTGGATTCGTTGATTAACCTGTGGGTCGAAGTTGGACTTACCTAATCGGACAATACCTAATAATGTCCAAGGTATACGTACTCGTCTACAACTTCAAGCCTATTTCCAACAACAACCGGTATTGGTGTGATATGGACGTTTGACATGATCTTCGTTCTCGTTCATCTTAAGACCAACCTGTTGGGAGACACTATTGAGGTCATTGAGTATAGTGCTAAGCTCCTCCAGCGATCCTGCCATAAGAACTATGTCGTCGGCAAATCGAAGGTGAGTGATGTATTCGCCATTGATGTTGATTCCGTATCCTTTCCAGTTCAGCTGCTTGAAAACATCTTCCAATGCAGCGATGAAGAGTTTCGGGGATATTATATCACCCTGTCTTACACCTTTGTGCAGTTGGATTGGTTTCGTACTCTGGTTCTGTAATCGGATAGACATTGTAGCCTCATTGTACAAACACCTCAGCACCTCCATATACCGGTAGTCTAACTGGCACCGCTGGATAGACTGGAGCACCGCCCAAATTTCGACTGAATCGAAGGCTTTCTCATAGTGCACATACGCCAGACATGATGGTAAATTGTAATCCTCGGTCTTTTGTACAATCTGGCGAAGAGTATTGTGGCTTGTTCGGGAGGCTGGAAAGTCGTCAAGTCTGTTCACTAGACGATTTGAGATGACTTTCGAAAACAGCACGTAGACGCGGCTTAGAAGCGATATAGGTCTATAATTCTACAAAAAGCAGTTATCCCCTTTCTTGAAGAATAGGACAACCACACTTCTACTTCGCTTTCGGCGTAACACCGCCATGAATGACGGAATTAAACAACCTCTGAAGGACTATAAGTATTGTTTCTCCACCCGCTTTCAGAAGCTCAGTTGTAATTCCGTCCTCACCCGGAGCCTTGCCGTTTTAAGCTGTTTGAGAGCTATCCTAATCTCGCTCAGACTGACGTCCGGGATATCATCGGAATAATGTCGGATAAGCTTGGCTCTTGGGTCTTTACTCAAGTCAGTGTGTGGTTTCAACGACGTTGTGTACAGCTGTCCATAAAATCTCACGATCTCACTCAAAATCTTTGCTCCTGCTGAAATAACTCAACATAGATGAATATATTAATTAATGATAAATCAAAGTCACTTTGACTTTTACTGTCTTTGCTAGTAACAGGATAATTATTTAGAATAATAACTTACTTCATATCAACTTCTTTGGCTAAATTGAGGAAATAAAGCAAGCAATAGATGAATGCATAATCAACACGGATCTTAACACTCCAACATGCAAACAGTTCCAAAAAAAATATGACTTGTGGTACTTATCTTTTTTATCTCATCTAATCAGGTGTTAACTAGCAATTGATTTGAACACTGATTGGTTGTCTGGTAAACTGAGCCATTAATGTTTAAGTTAATTTGCCTCACCAAATATTTGGTCTGTAGACATTATTATTCTAAGTGTAATTAAATTAAAAATACTTTAAATTCATTGTATGCACCATATTGAGATATAGTGTAAGTAAAGTTTCATAATTATATTTTAGAGCCAATCTACTGGGTGTCAAGTTGGCAAGATCTGACATGGGTGAGGAATCATTTTATGGCACCTCTTAGTGAGGAGTGGGTATTCCGAGCTTGTATGATGCCCTTGTTATTACAATGTCTTGATCCTTTCACTGCAGTATTTGTTGGACCTTTGCTGTTTGGTATAGGTAAGTTTATCATTATTTCCCTGCTTTTACCATATGGGTGTTCTAATAGTGATGGTATAAATTCAGTTGTCATACCAGGCAATATTTTGGATGAACAGGTTTTAATCTAGACTTTTACTCTTTTGCTCCAAGCTTCCGCAGCACTGCCATTTATGTTTGTGCATAATGTGTATATATTGTCTTTATTATTAATAGTGTTCATTGTTTCATTACAGCTCATTTTCACCACATTTTTGAACAAATGAAAGCAGGATTTGATCTCAAGACTGCATTCATGATCTCAAGTAAGTGATGCCTTTCCTTTTACATAATACTTGTAAATGCTTTGGTAAGGTCCATCCTGATTGATATACATCATATACCTTAAACTGAAGAGAGTGTGTAATTTGTATGAATAAACTATGTGTCAACATCACTAGTAGAATAGTACAATATGGTTAATATAAATATTTAGATTTTATATTTTACTTATAAATTCGGTATTTAAATAATTCACATTTTTTTCAGCTTTCCAATTTGCATACACTAGTCTGTTTGGTGCTTACTCAGCTTACTTATTTCTGCGAACGGGTAAGTCTAGTGTATACCTTTTATATGAATAAGTGTAACAAACAAACACACAGTTCAACTGATGGTAAAAGGTTTCTAAGACCAATGGACACCTATATCTATCCTTGATTAAGAATCAAGATGCAGATGCTTTACTCCAAAAATATTATTTTGGGTAACCTGTGTGATTCGAAGCGTGACAATTTGTGGCATCAACTTAACTATGGAACCCTGCACTATGACTGAACTGATAAGCTGCCAGTTGTTAGGGTTCCATACCCAAAGAGCAAAACTATTAATGACACTATACTGTCTGCTGGTATGAGTTACAGACTTGAAATGTGGATATTTATTAGGTATTAGTAAAGGAATTAGGAATTGTCCATGTCATTAGGAAAGTGTCCAGTAAGTTATCGTTCAAGAGACTGGTACGTGAACACCCTTCAAGACATCCGTTCCCACTTAGTGGAATTGATATCATCGGTCATTGTAATTATAATAATATTTTGTATGCTGTATGTATGTGTACATATTTTATGTATATTTATATATATGTATATATATTTATTTATATATATATATTTATTTATATATATATATTTATTTATATGTATTCATATTTGTTTATATGTATTTATTCCGTCTGTATGTATCTAATTATAAGTGTGTTTTATATATTTACTCATGTTTTTTTTTTTAACAAATTTAATGTTTGGCACCCTTACTATATCTCTCCACGCCCCGGGTTAACTGGCAGAGAATGCCAAGAGGCATTAAGTCCGCCCTTTGTAATACTTTTGTTCAAAGGTATTTAAATAAAGTTTAAATAAATAAATAAATATTTAGAGAATATCGACACAAAACGGAAAATACAAATTTTAATGATTTTCTTCTTTCTTGGGTTGATTTAATTACCGATCTATATTCCCCTAATATTATGTTGCAAGAAATAATTTTGTATTGTATTTTGTTGATAGAAAATATTTATATACCTTATTTTTCAGGGCATTTTGTTGCACCACTCACCGCACACATGTTTTGCAACCACATGGGCTTCCCTAATTTCGGCGAGATTTTTTACTATCCTCTCTGCCAGCGACTGCTTATTATAAGTAACTTTGTGTTGGGCTTCACCTTATGGTTTTTTTTACTTACGCCATTTACAAATCCGTACTACTACGATAATAATTTGCATTGGGATACTTGAATCAGAATCAATTAAATCAATGTTTCAAATTACTTTGACTACTGATTACGTAAATGCTCAGTACTGATGTCTGAGATAATTTTGATAATGATGATTCAAAGAGATCCATGTAACTCACTTTGGACGTAGGTTTTCATATGTATTTAGAAAGTAAGACACTAATATTTATGATGAGAATGAAAGTAGAGAAATGTTAACTTTTCTGCAAGCAGTCAATTGTCTAGAATTAGAAGACAAGAATCATATACTATCAATACACATTTAAACTGTAGACTCAACAGAGAGAGGGAGAGTCAGCTGTCAGTATGTCCTATCTCTTTGTTTAGCTTTGTCTATCTCTATTTGTGTAGGAAGTTAACTATGCTTACCATGTACATACTTGTAAAAGTTCCTTATCAAAACCTATAACGCTGTAACAATTTTGTGTATGAGTTTTCATATATTGCTATTTTTGTATGAATCTATCTTAAGGAAATAAAAATAATTCCCTTTTATATTCAGGGCCTATTTTCATACTTTCTAACACATCGTAATAATTTCTATACCATAATAATTTTGCATTATTGTACAGTAAAGTCATTAAACACTTAAGATTATTAAACAAAAACCTGGTTTACAGTATTTCTATAAATTAATATTTTCTTTATGCTTCTTGGTGCTAAAATAATGGTACATTTTGTAATAGTGATTGCATTTAAATTATTTATGTTATTTTGGCAATTAGTGCTTTAAAAACGAAAATGTACAAGTCCTATTTATTTTATTTTTTCTGGTATTGACTGATCTTTACATGTTTTCCAAGTGAACACTCCCTTGCATAATAATGACCTGCATTTTAGAGACACGTAATTTGTATGTATTAATATATCCTTAAATTTGCGTTTAAATTTTGGTTAAAGCTCTATAAGAGAGTCTAACCAACCTAAATACAAGAATAAATATATAATTTTAGGAATATTAGACATTTGAATACGTGGTATGACATAGATTAATAGGGAGCCATAATATCTGTCAATAGCAGAAGAATGTAGCATACAGAAAGGTACAGAAAGTACCTTTTCGTGTGTTTGCACAAAATAATAGTGTAATGTCATAAAAATACTGCTTATCTTGTGATATTGTCCAACTTAGTTGATTTATTGCTCTTCAAACCTATTTACATGTTTGTACTTTGTGCCATAGTTAAATGCATTATATTTAATAATTAATTTTAAGATTACGACAGGGTCTGTATGCATGGATAAATTAAAATGTATGCCTCACTAGTCAATTTGTGTTGTTTTGTTTTAGTTACTATCTATTAAACGTTTACTTAAAAAAATTATGGTTCGTATGAGTAACTGTGACTTAATTATATAATCTATCGAACGTTACGTGATAACGTAAAATGAACGGAACCAAAGAAACGTCACTGTCAGTTCGGGAGTATAAACTTTTGGTTCAGTTTTCATATATGTTTTTTATTTAATTCGTTAGTCTGTATATGTATATGCCATGCTAAAATTCGTTTGTATTTTGCATTTGTGATAATACGATTTTTATAATGATGAATGATTTGGTGTAGCTTGAGCTCTGCGTGTCGTATTTTTATCGATTTTTCCACGTCGTGTAGGGAATTGGTCGTGTGGCTTACGAATCCGCCCGTGATTTCTTCCCGTGGGTGTCGTAAGGGGCGACTAAGGGAAAAGCCTTGAAAATCGCAATGACTAACCGATAGATGGCGGTATAACTATCTCGAAAAATACCTGACCTAAATTAAACAGACCGGCAGCAGCGTCATAGAAGCTAGGTCTTTTGTACTGCAATCGCCAATCCGCTAGCCAAGCGTGGCGGTTATGGCAAATCCTCATTATAGGAGAGGCCTATGTCGTGCAGTGGACTATTTACGGGCTTGTAAGTTAAGGTAGTGAAGAACGTTTAAGTATTATAAATGTTAAGTTTAAGTACAATCGAATAATTGCTTGGTTTGCTGTTAGTTGATATTTATGCCACGTAAAGTCATAAGGCGACCTAATTCTAACAATTCTTTCGATAAATTTGACATCGGAATAAAGGTTTGAGAATGTTCATGTTGCTGAAACAACATCACGCTAGTGTAACAGATAGCATGAAATGGATTTGTTTTGTAAATTAGGTAGTTTATATTAAATTGTTTTTTTTTCATTCTGTAGTGGAAATGAAATTGTTACATATTTCGTTGCTCAGCAATTAAAACGTATATTAGTTATTGTTTATGCTACAGTTGCTGTTCTGGTATTTTATTTACGGGTACGTATATCTTAAAAAGTTATTTAAAAGTATTTCGTACCATTGAAAACGGCATTCGAAGTTATACTTCATAACTTAGACGCTGTCGCTGCGTCAGCGGGCTGAAAAATTTATTCAAGCATATTTGTCCGCCATATATTGAAAGGCAAAACAAATAATTCACGATATTTTCTGTGTAGACGTTTTTGATATCTTTAATGTGTGCTATCGCTGTCCGCTGGCTATGCACTATTAAAATACGAATGTTAAAGTTAATACAGGAATTTAAATAATGTAGCAGCCAAATACAGACTCCTTTAACCTTCCTTGTAATCAAGTTTTCATATAAAGTAATTATTTTAGTGTCATATTTAAGTTATTTTATTCCAGTGAGATACTAAAATTACAAAGGGCATTTTATATTAATAATTATGCAAGTGTCGTTTATAAGCTGTGGCATTATTAAAGTAAGGTTAGGTCATAATATATAAACGTGGACGCTCTGTGGCGATAATGGAGAAGCTGTTATTCACAAACTCATTATATCTATCTTTTACTAAAATAATTGTATGCATTCACTATCACTAAATCAGTAGCATGTTGTAAAACTTTTAAAAGTTCTAAAACTTGCTACTCATAAAATTGATACGAGCTTTTATATTTTATAGTTGCAGTCGTACTAAACTTACGTATTATTATATTGACCAATATAATATTAGTCACAAAATGTGACTTATATTCCAAATCAATGGTTAAATTTTTGCCACGTATAACGACAACGTATGACGAGTCTGAATGGTTTTCGGTGTGTTCCGAGCTCTGGACAAAGCGGAATAGATAATGAATATATTGTGAGGAAGCCCGCATGTTTGTGAAGCAATAAAGTATTTCAACAATGACGAAGTCGTGTAAGTTGAAACCCCGCACGGGCCGCATTGCAGCAGCTCTATCACGGAGAGGTCTGTGTCCGACAGTGGGACGTTTATAGGATATTACTATACTTGACTGGAATCTTGATCTTAACTGCTCCACTACTGGAAATAAGCCTTTCCTATAGGACCTGTCATAATCTGGCAGGCGAATTAGCGATCGCATTATCAGACGCCGAGCGCCGGTCTGGAAGTTTTGAGATGATTAATCCAATTTTTTAAGGCTTTTTTTTGGTTGACTGCTACAATACCCACGGGAAGGTAAGCGGTCTCTTACGTCGCCACACCACGCTGTGAGAAGTGGTCGTTAGGAAATCGTTATGTTAATTTGTTAGAGTGATAGTATATGTTCTTTTGTATTGCATATTATTAACCAAAAATGTTTATTTTTTTAAGTATTGATAATTCATGTGGTGTAAACAATATTTAACTTTATTAAATTTACGAATAGATACAAAGGCAATCAATTCCAAAAAAACACTTCCATATTAAATAGATAATTAACGTGTCACTCACTACACGCATTTGCGACGAACACTTTTTGGTAAATCGTTTCAGTAATTGTTGTGTAATTGAATGCTGAATGTATCTAAAAATTATTGAATGTATCAAATACAAAAAAAAAATCTATAACTAAACAAAATATGTAAATATTGTATATTTTAGCGGCCAAATGAAATATTTTTAATTTAATAGTGAATTTCTGCGCTACGCTACGCAACGCACGAATATCTTCTGTGACGTATACATTTAATATTTTAGTATTAGTAAATTTCCTTAGAGAATATAAAATTAAGAACCAATGAGATAAGAAATGGTAATCAAATAAAGTGTTTTAAACATCCTACTTATTTTTTTTTTATATTATTATTTGTATGTTTTTATTATTATGTTCTTGTTAAGAGCTGTGGAACCATAGTGGTGCTCAGGGTGCTCGCTTTAAATGAATAGTACTTTTAAGTGCTGCATTTACCTCGTGCCCGGCGGAGAAAGAAACATCTGGAGGAAACCTGCATGGCAAATAATAAACAATGTTATTTCGAGAACATCTGTAGTCCGCCAATCCGCACTGGGGCAGCGTGTTCATTACCGTTTCCGGCTTCAAAACTCTAAAATATCGAGAGGAGGCTTTGCCCTGAAGGAATGTAATTACATAATGTATAGTTTTTGTAATGTCTTATATTAATAAGCAATATATATAATAGTAATAGTATAGGTACTTAGTTTGCGATGTGGACCTTTTTCTTTCGAGCTGAACCATTTGCATGCGCTCAAAGCCAGAATCCGATATATTAAAAGTAATCTGTACTCGAGAATGTAGGTCGAAGAAAAATAATGGGGTGTATATATGAATCATGTTACACAATTAATTGGCGAAGGACAATGATCAAAACGTGAAATAGCAAATTCTGTGTTTTACCTTCAATGTTTGTCTTAGAAGAATGGGAAGTTATAAAAAAAAAATTTCACATAGATCTTTATTATCATGTTATGTGGTACAAGTTAGCGCCGACACGAACGATATTCAAATATAGTTAACATCAATTGTAGTAACAAAAAATACATACTTTAACATCTCATTTATCTACAATATTACGTTTGACAGATATATTTACATTATTCTTAACATAGTAAAAGTTTGGTTTTTAAAAAATAAAATCTACGAGATTACTATAAGATGTTGTATCATGATTGAGCGTGCAAATGAAATCAGTCTTTCACATAATAATATAAGAAAGTAATATTTCATACAACAAAACTACTAATCTTTTAAATTTCCTAGTATAAAATACAATTCATTAAAATTTTCTACAACAGCTGCATATTTATTTTATGTTAATAAGATCTGATTTCACGAAATGTAAATTGTTTAAAAAAGTTAATGTAATGACATTAAAATACATGCAAATATTTAGTACTGACAATAGTATTTCCTAGGCGGACACATAAAACGCGTACAATAAATTATCATTAATCAAATAATCGAGTTAACATTCAGTCTTTACTTCTAAAAATTGATTCAAACGATTCACATACACAGATATAACACAAACACACCACGCAAATAATTTTCACAGAACAAAAATGCACTTTTCCTGTAATTTATAATGCATAGCTAAATACAAAATGTAATATATTATTTTTATTTTTTATAATTGATAACCCTAAAGATTAAAATGGGTTCGATTCGTTATGAAAATAAATAAAACGTGTTAACTAGCACGAGAAGAGACTAAAGACGTCTCTTTTATTTTCTTAACTCAAAGCTTACGAAATTATAATTAAAGCTGCAACGACCTGTATATCACGGTGTTATGAGCCAAAACACTAATAAAATGATATAGCGAGCTGAGACTGGTCTAAAATGTAACGAATATTAGTCAGTATCTAAAATCGAAGCAAACAAAAGCTGCACGCAGTGCTGTTTATAACACTTAGGAGTAAGGAAGATGGTCTGTTTAAAATTTACTTAATCGCCGAAGTTGTAAATGTAAAGTGTAACATGAAAAGAACGCCCGAAAGACGTAACAGCCAGCGACGTACCGCTGAAAACGTTGTCTTGTCTCGCCCAAACCCAACAAATAATATTGATTTCCTTGTTGTTGTTTGATTTTTCACATAGTTTATAAAATATGCTGATACGTTAAAACGGGGTCATCTAAAACGGAACTAAGTATCAACTTAATACAATTCATATTGACTGTAATTTAATCTTCTACTTGATTAACCATACCTAAATTATATCATAGCGTATTTAATAATATTTAAGCCTACACAATTCCATAAAACTCAGAATACCGTAACATTTAATATTACATTCATAATTAAAGTAGATACTACTTCAAATTACTAGCAATAACATGAGGTTAAACATCATTTTTAAATTCGATTGTTGATACCCAACACTTGAAGATTAGTTGCATTCAATAGTATTACATTTTTTGTTACACAATAAAAAAACATAATAACTTTAAATTTATGAGCATGTAGTAAAACAACTAACCAAATAAACTAACCATTCTATGACATTGCCAATGTCGACATGCTGTACATAAACAGCAGATGATTATTGACCAGGGTTACAAAAGGTTTTATTAATAAAACGTTGCATGTTTAAATAATGTAAGGTAAAACAAACACTGTTTTATATAATGCTTTTGATGAAAAATTAAATCTTGTTCAATCATTACCTCACTTTGTAATTGACTGTACCATAACTGTTTTTTTAATGTGTCTACTATACCAACATAAGTCAATATCATAATAACACAGATAAGTTATATTTATCTGCACAAAATTTCAGTTTTCTACCTGATAACTATAACAAGTCACTTGGGCCATCGAGTTTCACCAATTCACCCGCCCGCTCACACGTACGTGCGTTTCTTTTGTTTAAAAGATTATTGAATTTCGAATACTTTTGTTTAGTTTCCATTACTTTTATTTTGTTACTGGTTGTTATCATAAATTAAGAATGTAAAAAAAACTTATATATTCTGTACCGTTAACTGACGACGATAATTATTAATAGTCATATCAGAAAATAAATAAAATGATAGGACTTTTTTCTTGCCTAGGAATCGTCTGAGTAGTACCTTTTTATTTCTCAACAACTGTTGCATTTCGGTTTGATGGGTGTTGAGAGCCAGTATAATTACTATCTTAGTCCTCAGAGTGTAGTGTAGATGTTAAACAAGACAAGTAGGTTACAGGTGTCCATGAGCTGGAGTAAACACTTACTATCAGAAGGACCGGTAGCTCGGTTGTTTTGTTCTCGAGTATTATAAATAAAAATAAATAAAAAAGCGTTTTGTAAATTACATATAATAAAATACAAATTATTATATGTATTAATTTATATTGTACTTTTGGCATACAGTTCTTCTCACCGCAAGCGACAGAGAGGCAACGTAAGTAGAAGCGGGACGTGCAGAAGTGTGAAATGATTCAGAGTTGTTGAAGTTGTAGTACCTCCAGCTATCTATGCATACCCTTTGAGAGATGACAGACTTTAGTTTATTTTTTGCTGTAAACTAAGGCGAATGAAGGAAGATGCACAGTGCTCTTACGTTCAAAGGGCCATTGTCAAAACTATTGATGGATTTTGGAAAATTATATATTGAAAAAAAAAACCTTTCATTCATATGCATGTGCACAAAAATAATTGAAATTTTAATGTGATTTTGTTATCAATCATGTTGCTATGCCAGTGGAATACAAACGGAGCAAGTTCCCCCATAACCGCAAGCCCAGTGTTCTTACGTCGATGGACTCGAATAATCCAGAACGATCAACTTACGCATGTACGATGAAGGAATAAAATCGGAGCACCGCGCTGCACAGCTTTATGGCGGAGCTTCATGGCGCCTGCAGCGGCCGGCTGGGGGAGTGCGGCACGGGCGCCGGCGACGCGTCCAGGTCGCACGCAGTCAGCAACCGGACCAGCTCGTCCGGAGACGGCCCGCCGTCCGGCACCGGGGACTCGTCCCCTTCTGCCGCGAAAATCAGTTTTAGTTCAATTTCAATGCGTTTACGTAGTTCCGAGTGAAATCAAGTGATCAGAACTCTGCAACAGGAAGTATTTTTTTTTTAGTTTAATATTTGAGTTTTGAATATAGAAGGCCATATTCCCAAGCCATTGACCCAAGTGTAAGCAGTAACTCGGTCCCGCTCCCGCGGCGCACTCACCGTTTCCGTTGGGCGCGGCGGGCGGAGGCGCGCGCGCGGCCCGGTCGGTGGGCGCGGTGAGGTCCCACAGCTGCGCGGCGCCCGAGCGGTGCCCGCACAGCAGCAATCGCCGTGGCCTGAGCGCGCCCTCGCACTCCGCCACCGTAAAGCACGACACCGCCGACCCGTCCACTGACCGGATCGTGCACACTCTGTACAAATTTAAATGTAATATTGATAGGTTGTTGTTGGGAATACTAAGCATCTAAGTTGTCGACGAGTCAGTACCTGGGACAAATTGTCGGACTGAGTCGAATTTCGACAATCCAACTCGGCCGGGCAGCGTTAGGGAATCTACCTCACATCTTTTCGGTCAAACTTACAACCAGTACGTATTGCCAGTGATGACTTACGGAATCGAAACGTATTATTTATTTTGACCCGCAACGCACCTGCAGCATCTATGGTGTTGCAGATGTATATGGGCGACGGTACTCACTTACCATCAGGTGAACCGCTTGCTCGTTTGCCGTCTCTTCCATAAAAAAAAAAAAAATATTTCACGATTACTACATAATTTGCGTTAAATTACTAATTATTATGAAAACGAATAAGCGCTCCTACCGGATAGTTTGTGAAACTATTTTGTATTCATACATATTGTTAGCAAACGCAAACATTGTAGTAACATTGCAGTTAAAAAATTAAGAATTCACAATTAGAGTTATGCTGCTTAAGAAGTTTTAGGGTGTATTTAAGGAGACAGATAATTTTATAGGGACAAGCTGTGTAATATCTTTCTTTGACGTCCAAACATTAGAAATATGTACAACCGAATTTAGAATATCCTCTTTTTTGGTACCGAATAGTAAAAAGTTTCCATCCCATTCTTCTAACCGCCTCATTTGTTATTATGAATTTGAATTATTATGTTATTACCCAGGCGTCTCTTCCTTACAAATCGTTTATACACATGTTTATCATAAAACGAAAATAAGTCATAAATTGGCCTGCTTGCAATAAAAATAATAATTAAGACGATATTAACTAATCTTTACCTTTTGCCGTTTGAAGCCAATCGAACATATAATGTGTCCGTATCGGGTACAACTTTCTGTATAAATATTTGCTCCTCGTCCTGTTCGCCGTAAGGACCTGAAATAATTATAAAAACTCATGTAAAAATCCAACTGTCTATCTGTCCGAACGAGCATAACTTGCAAGCTACAAAAATTATTGATTTACATTTTTCACAGATCACAGTTACTCACGGAACAGCTTCGTCCTTTTATTAGTTCATCATTCATCACATGAATTACAAAGTCCTTAGAAATGTGTATGTGCTACCACAAACTCACCACAATCGTTGTGAGGCTGTGCGACGGGCGCTTCCAGCGCGAGCACTTTGAAGGCGGCCTTCGGCGTGGTCCCGGGTTGCGTGGATATCATGCCGCGGAAGCGTGTGACGCGCCACGACCGCACGTGATTGTATTCGCTGCATACAGACACCAGGTAGTTCTCCGATAGGGATACCTACGTACGTTGTGCTTGTAAATCAATCGACAGGGAATTATGAATCGAACAAGTTTGAATGTGTGTTAATGAAAGGGTTGCCAGGTTCGCCTTTTTAAGGTCTATTGTTTTTAATTTTAAGTATGTCAAACGTTTATCTAGTATAAAAGAGACTGATGGAGAGGCCTATGTTCAGCTGTCGACCAAAATAAGCCGATGAAGATGTAATCTTATACTTAACCGGCTATTTTAATATTTATAAGACATAATTACAATGTAGCCACAATATACCACCACCTGGAGTGCTGCACCACATGCATGTTAAGAGAAAAAGATAGTATATTGTTTCTTACAAGGGATGTCTTTGATAACTTTTAACAAATTATTTAAAATAGAAAAGAGAAAGTTAATAATAAGAGAAACGTGACAACCTAAAGAGCGCATGCATGGAGTCAAGTCTAAGATAACGCTATCCTAGACTTGTATTTGAACAATACAATCATACCTTAGTAACAGGACTCTGATGAACAGTGAATGTCTGAAACAGTTGTGGTCCGTGACCAACGGTTTCCGGGTGCTGTACGATCACACGAACGGAACCGTACCTAGTTCCGTAGGCGATTTCTATCCAGTTACCGCATAAATCTAAATGTAAAAATTACATTGAAACTTTTGAGATTGGTAACTATGCAAATATCTAAAAAAAAAGGTATCAAAGAGTAAAAACTTATTAAATTAACTTAATTAATATTAAATTAACTTATTGTAACAGAAACGAGGAGGTCCAAAAGTCAGCGAAATGGAAGGTTTGTAAATTACGCAAAATAACAAAAGTATTTTTCATATTCAATATAATTAATTACTTACAACTCCTATACATTTAGCTATCTGCTAGTTAGGATTAATAGCTTTTCTAAACAATGAAATATTTTATGGGGTGGGTAAACAAGAGATTCGAACCTGTATATGTGTAAAACAACCATCACAACTTGTCTCTTGTGAACCAGCTCGATGTCTTACAAAACATACCTTTGGATAATATTCCTTATAATTTATGTAATCCTTGATGTCTTTTTTTAGTCTAGCTAATAAGAAAGCGCAGAATTCTCTGGTGATTGTGGTACCATTTTCTTTATAAACAATTAATAAAATTCTTTCACAGTCCCAAAAAACTGTAGCCATCATCTTTCCGGCTGATTCTGACAACTTAACCTCTTAAGTTTTTGACCTCCCCTCGTAAGTAGACTGTAAGTAAATTGAAAAACTTACTAGTTTTTGGTGTAAGATAGACAGATATGGCTGTGATGGGTTCTTGATTAGGGTCTTTATATAGTTGTGTAACAAGCAGATCATTGTCTTTCATACGCAGGGGGAATTTCTGCATGTCTGCAATAAGTAAACCATAAGTAATATTAAAAATATTTATATTTTGACATAATACATTTCATACCACAGAGTAGAGTTGTTTGCAAAATCAAAAGATATACTCATATTCAAGATATTGTAATTTGCTTACTTAAAGTCACAACTAAACATCAACTCCTCAAAATTTACCATGAGTTCTAATTACTGATTAACAAGTACAAGGAGGTAGTTAAACTACTGTCTCTTTCAGTATTTTGCATTTGATGATTTGTAAAACAAAATTAAATTCTACACAATTTCATTTTCTTTGACATGTATGTGCACGATTATCGATGAATAGCATACATGACTGGTTAGCAATCGGTCGTGGGTTTGTATCACAGCCTAAGCCAATATAAAAATATTTATGTTTTGTAAATACAAATTATTGGTTTTCGGGTCTGGTTTTATTGTGTGTGTCCCATATCATATTCAGCCTATTAATCTTCCCATTAGTCAAAACAACTTACCAATATAATTTATAGCACCAGTGGCAGTTCCTAGAAGAAGGAACGAACCAGCAGTATCATGTGTGGTGAGATGAGCCACATCTTGGGTCTGCCAATGCTGGGTGCTGGTATGCCACACCCCAGCTTTACTGCGACTGCCCGCACCACTTAACGCTACCAGTTGAGGCCCCACAAACAGTAGGTGCTCTACTCGAACTCCAAGGTTAAATGTTCCTAGAACCAAAATTTATATTATGTCATATGTCGAAAACAGAATAACTACAGATATCACGAACAATTAATATAGTAAACAAGTCATAACAATAGAATTTCTATTGTTATGACTTGTTTACTTGATTTCTATTTCAATATGTTAGTTATATATAACATAGATAGATGGTAGTTCAAAATTTTAAAGAGGCTATGAATGCTAATGCTAATATAATATAATACTAACCTTCACTTGTTATAACTCTGAAACAATTGAAACTATATTGTAATGTGCCATATCAGGACTTATGATACTAGAAGAGTACAGGTTTGTAATGTTAGGTTATAAATAATAATCAAAATAAATAGACCCAAGAAGTCAAAGCTCACCTATTAAAGTTCTTCGGACTGGTTCTGTATGGGTTGAGAAGGCCCACAGTCTCACAAGGGACCCACTTCCAATACCCAACATCACATCAGTTCCAGAAGTGTTATTGCCACTTGATGTGGCACCACCACTAGTCTTGGCATTTAAGGCAATGCGTTCAATCACAGAATCCTGCACAGGCGATTGAAACACAACATACCAACCACATGAGTCGGTTAATCTGAAAAATAACACACAATGTCACAATGAAGTAACAAAAAAATTGGTTGTGTATAAACATGAATGTGATGATTTTGTGTTATTACAAACTTAAATAATTAATGGTAACATTTGAAAATAACAGGAGAAATATTCATAAATTTAACTTACCTGTATCCTGTCACAAAATGTGAATATGCCACAGCAATCCAATTATGATGAGCTTTAATAATTTGAACTTTCAAACTGTCTGCCCATGCATTAACTGAAATAAAATTGAGAATGTACTGTACTACCAAAGTTTAAATTGTTATTATTATTATAAAAAGAATTTGCTTGCATACTTTCGGGTGGACGCAGTGCTTTATGACTTTCTGCATTGCCTAGAGATGCTGCTCTTGAGTGTCCCCTCCCGCAACGACTGAAAACAAAATAGACATACAATTATTTTTCAATATAATGGTTTTAAAAAAATAATAACAATTTCATATTTGTCATGTGGCAGTGTCTTAAGAATATGCCACAGTTAGAGACAGAGAGTAACCCTTTCAAAAATTATTTGGTATTTCTTCCTCCATAGTTACTACAATCAAATTTTTTACAGTGGTATAAGTGGCATTGGTAAAACTTATTGGCAAGCCAGAAACTAAATAATATAACTAATTATTATTCTAAATAACATAAATAATGCTAAGCCCACCAACCATGGTGTGCCAGATAGCGGACTCTGTTGCAACATAATGATTTGCATGAATGACTGATAAGCCTCTGGTCTGTCTGGACTGTTAACTGTGTTCCATGTCTCTGGCACTGTATCTAACTCTTTCTGTGATTTTATTGCATAAGCATTACATTGGGCACAATAATGTATCCTGCCCAGTTGACAACCTCTAATGGTAATTCAAAAACTTTACTGTGGTTGCAGACAACCTGAAACTCTTCATCATCAACCCTTAGCACAGTTTTAAATTGTGCTGGACACCCATGTAACACAAGTTGAACACAAGTTTATGTGACAAAAAAGAGACTGTAATAATGATATATAATTTAACCTCACATAACAACAAGTGCAGAATAAATAATGAAAAATTAAAAAGCAACTGAGCCGGTTGGATTGCAGCACCGAAGAAATATTTATATGGCCAACAGATTATTTGTCCAGGTTTTAGTGATGGAGTAAGGGTGAGTAATGTTTGTGGTATTCCTTAAGTGTGTCAAGATAAGTCAAGAGTAATCTAAGACAGCATTTCATTTATTACGGCACATTTTTTAAAAAAAACAAGTAATGAGCAATAAGGAGTTAAGAAATATTTAAATTATGCAATAAACAATCTACTTAAAAAAAAGTAAGGATATCTATATTATATAATTTGAAATAGTACAAATAACCTTAGCTGATCCTGGGAAGGTATTCTACCAATTGTACGAAGATCAAGGGAGGAGTTCCTGGAGTGTGTTCTGTTAGTTACAACATCAGTATTTGAAGCTGTAGAGTTTTTTCTTGAACAATTGTTACCATTTCTTCCATTTCCATTATTAGGTAAAGGGGGATTTACTGACAAAAAAAAAATATTATTTACTAGAGCAAATTGTTGAGCATATAATAGTTTTTAACATTTATTTTGTGGTCAACATATAGAATGCTTAATTACATCCATTGTTTATAAAGTAAAATTATTGTTCTATGATTATCTTCTCTTTAATACTTTTCCCTTTTTCACTGCAAGTAATGCTTGTAAATGCGAGGTAAATAGTTTAACCATAGATTTAATTGTCTTTTAAAGACTTTTATTATTACAGCACTTATAAAAATACTTACATGGGGGGGGTAAGTATCCATAGAACAATACGTCACCGCATGATGAATGGTTCATCTCATCACATAGTGCCAGCCTTCTACTGAGTGGTGTTATTCCAAAATAGTCACATTCATGTCTAAGTGCCCTTATGTTTACATTGGTTAAATCAATATCTCTAGTTCTGAGGAAGTTTAAAATAAGCCCAAACAAATTTGGGTCTCTATCTATGAAAATTGCACCTGTTTCATCTCTGACTGTTGGTATACGGCCACTGAGCAATGCTGTGAAGAATGTATCGGGTACCCATGTCAAAGTATGCCAAGACGTAGCAAATCTGAAAGTTTGCCCGAAATCAAAATAGTGTATATAAATATTGAAATTAATCAAATTTTACACAACTTTTAGCATATAATTTTAATTCTGTACATGACATATTGATGTCAGAGTTAACTCAGTTTACTCTTTAGTTTTAGTTCTATATGTGCAAAATGCGTTCACATTATCTTGAGGTTGGGATTTTCATTATTTCTTTTATATTTTTTTGGGTTTTATTTTATTTTATTATTTTATTAAGAGATTCCAAGCCGGTGATGGCACCCAGCCATCTATTTATGATGTTTTTTGATTTCAATGGCTTCCAAAATCACACTCGCTAAATTTTAGCATTCGCGTAAGAAATTAGTTACGGAATTAAAGTTAAGCGAATTTATTGCTGTGTAGTGTAATCCTATCAATAACAATCGATTAACAAAATATAGCTACGTATTTTAAAAGATAATTAAGATTCATATAGCTCATTTCAAATTAGCAATATGTACCTTGTGCCTCCCACGTTCAAATGTACAATTTCTTGATAGTTAGCCATTTCTGTAATTAATATCAGATCCTTGTTATATATTTATTTAATTTTTTCGAATAGTCTCGCATGAGTTATTTATTGTTTTGAATATAATACATGAATATATCATTGGGTAAAATTCTACGCATCGTAATCAACCTACAAGTCAAATCAAAATGTCAAAGTAAAAAACACGTCAAACAACTAATAATGTCATAACACTCTTCGTCTCCTTCTTCGTTTTATATTTCGTATTGTGAATAAGAAGACTCTGATTAAAGTGTCATAATAGTCCTTCTTTCTCTTGATAGAATGCTGTCAATGTCAAGTCTGTCATGGGACTGAGAAATAAATAATAATTATATTATTATGTATATAATGGAATTCATGAAAAGAACTTCTCATATACTTCTGCAACTTTCTTATCAAATGTTATAATTTTATACATTTGTATACAAAATGTTTATACTATACATAATTATTAGTGGATTTTAATGTATAAAAATACATAAAACTGCTCACAGAAAAGGGAGGACTCTATCTAAATAAGTCATAGTAGATTACTTATGTATTTGCAATGTCTGAAGCGAAAATATTATATCACGTCTATCTATAGCCCAACATAGCGGTGGATTTTACCTTTGCAAAGTTCGAAAGTTGGTATGTTGGTAAGGGGTAATCTCGGGAACTTATTATCTGATTCCGAAAATGATTTAACCAATAGAAAGCTACACTATCTCTAAATATCATAGACTACATTTAATTGTAATAATATTGAGTTTACAGCAATATTACGAATTCACAATATTTGTAAATCAAGTTGGAGAAAATACGACTATTAGCTTTTTTTTGGGTTTACGTTGACCAAACGGTTTAATATAAGTGAATATAATGTACAGCAAAAATATTGTTCATAAATAGTTACGAAATAAAGTCATTGAGCCTCTTTATCCATTTATTTAATAATAATTGTAAATACGCCGCAATGACGGTTTTTATGTAGAACGTTTATGGCCGTTCGCTCGCCAGCGCGTAGGTATGATACGAGGTAAGGAATTTAGGTATGACAGATGTATCCCGGAAAAGTGTACGGTTCCTATGCAATCTTTCACATAAGTGAAACCGCAGGGGAATTTTCAAGGGAATTTTTAAATTTTTATCGATTACTAATCGAGAGATAAAAGAACAGACTCAGAATGATGAAACGACGTCTTTATAATATTTATCTCAAATTTGTTTTTTTTATAGTGTAATTTATTAATCTATGGTTTTTTTTGGTCTTGGTAATGGTAACACTATCTAAAGCGAGACGTGTCCGTCACTGAAAAGTCAATCAATTTCAATAAATTCGTATTGTTAGAACTCATGTATGAAAAAGTTATTGTTGTGATTAAATAACATTATTAGAAGAATTACTGTGATATATAATGCCGGCGACCTCTGTGGAAAAGCCGGCTAATGCCCGTGATAAAGGGTTATTCAATAATACGGCCGGCTTCAGTACTTTGATCACGGTTACGGTTTTATCACTAGCTTGGTTGGCCGGTTTTGCATCCAGGTTATTTGCCGTAATACGTTTTGAGAGTATAATTCATGAATTTGACCCATGGTAAGTCTAGGCAAGGTACAACATTGGAATAAGTTGTACCGCTCGATAGCGGATTTATATTCTTGACGTGGGCATTACGTGTTTCAGGTTTAACTATAGATCGACAGCGTACATGGTACAGCATGGTTTTTACAACTTTCTTAATTGGTTTGATGAAAGAGCCTGGTATCCCCTTGGTCGCATTGTCGGTGGAACAGTTTATCCAGGACTTATGATTACTTCCGGGACCATACACTGGATACTACATACATTCAATATACCAATTCATATAAGAGACATTTGCGTGTTTCTTGCACCTGTTTTCAGGTAATTTAATTACTTTTTGTTATTCATTTTTCAATAGGTAATTTATTTCAGATGCATAGAGTTTTTAATTTTACAGATATAAATATTTATATATTTATATAAATCTATAACAGACATAGTGTTATAGACATAGTGTTATAGATTTATATAACAGACACTGGGTCTGTTATAGATTTATATAAATGTATAAATCATTTAAAACCATTTAAATTGGAATTTTCTGCTCTTAGGTGGAGGCTTTATAAATGGATTGCGTATCGGCCTTGACCTAGTAGTATTTTTATTACTGTTTCTAAAAATTTATGCATGTTTATGGAAAAACCAAACTAATAATTTTGTTACTATTAAGTTATAATAATCCTTTTAGCATATTTATCATTATTAGCCTCTCCTGTAATTGCCCTTAATTACTAGATTTATGAATACATTTAGAATCTGAAAAGATGTCTTTTCAACAAGGTATAATGAGAATGCAATATTCAAATATGTATGAAATTATCATAATATGATATATATAAATGTCAGGCACATCTTTGTATATAGCAAATGTATACATACCTACTATAGAGATTCTCTGTATACACAATAGAGTAAATTGTGTTGTAAATATTCTTTTTTCATGGAAAACACAGGAATCCTGCATGTCTAAGAAATAATAAAAAATATTATTTTGAGGATGTGAAGTCCACCAACATACACTGGAGCAGCATGAGCTCCAATCACTTTACAAAAATATTTGAGAGGAGTCTTTTGCACAGTAGTTAATTACTTTAAGCAGCAAAGTATAAATTTACTTTTTACTCTTTTCATATTCATTTGGTTTGGATCATAAATGTGTATGCATAACACGGAACCAATGTATTTTTAATTTAAATGGTTTTTCTTAGCATATATTATGTGACATGTCATTATCATATATACATATATATGAGTTCATTTATCGCCCTTTCACCAAACCAGTTGATACTTATATCTACATCTAAAGGACTGCCTCGGCTAAGGCGCTGTGTCTACACACTTTTGTGTATGCATTGTTAATTATTAAATAATGTTATTATATAGATTTGAACATAGGATTACACTACACACTGCATAGTGAAAAGAATTTATTTACTGTCTTCCATTGCACTTGTTATCAAGGCTAAAAATAATACATCAAGTTCCTTCCTGTGTGGAAACAAGGAGAGCACATACCATGTATTTCAAGCGTATTTAAAAATTGGATACAACTATAATCATAATCAACTAACATTTATTATAAGTTAATTTAAAAACCAATCTTTATTTTTCCATAACTGGAAAACTGATTGAAGTGGAATTTTAGAGTGAGTCTAAGGATATTGTAAATTTTGTTATTTACTACTGATGAACTACTCTTATTAAGTATCATGGACTATCTATACTTTATAGAACTATGATTCTCATAATATATGTATTTTTAAATTGAGATAAAAAGAAAAAATCTGTTTCTTAAAACCTGGGGTGTATGGGCCTCAGTGATCACACCATCAGATTGTAGTCACACCAAACAGTTGGTTAGACTAGAAGACTAGACTTGACTAGGTGCCTATTTATTTAAAGTCTGTGAGTTATGAGAAAGCATTAATATTTTTCTTCGTCAATTTATTGATATTCCACTGCTGAAAGTTGCCCCTTCTATAATACAAGCATGGCAATTATGTTGAAACCAACCAGTCCACCAACCAGGTCAAACCATGCTTGTATTTTTGCCCCTTTTTGAGATGTTTTATCTTCTATCAGTTAGATGCTATGAGATTATCAATGATTTTGCCACAGTCATCACTTACAACGGCAATGGAAAAACATCATCTACTGGTTATTATCCTTTGTGGCAAAACTTAATATAATTGTTATGTACAACATCTTTCCTTTTAGTGGTTTAACAGCTATAGCAACATACCTGTTAACTTCAGAATTGTGGTCAAGGGGAGCAGGCTTATTTGCAGCGTGTTTCATAGCAATTGTGCCAGGTTACAGTAGTAGATCTGTTGCTGGAAGCTATGACAACGAGGGTATTGCTATCTTCGCTCTACAGTTTACATATTACCTTTGGCTGAAGAGTCTAAAAAGTGGATCAATTTTCTGGTCCGTTTGCACTGCACTTTCTTACTTTTATATGGTATGTATAAAAAAATTTATTGCAATGTTTATTATGATAAGTATAAAATGGTAACATAGATTTTGTGCATTGTTGAGTTATCATAGGTTATCATGCATTGTGCAATTCATTTCGTTTTTTTTGCACACTTTCATTTAGTAATAAAAATTAATAAAATTATCATGATACTCTTTAAAAGGTCAAATTGTGAATAAATCTGAACTTAATTGGGAAGCAAAGCCTGCTTTGTTCAGATGTTCATATGGTTGCTTGTAAATTTTGTCTTTACTTAAAATGTTATTTAATTGAGAGACATGTTAAATTGGCTTTTATTCTCATCATATTATATATTTCAGCAATACTTCTAAGGATATTGATATGCATTAATGCACTATTATATTAGGAGGTAGGCTCTTTTTTTGCTAACTCATATAGCATACACAAATAAACTAGTTTTCGCTATAAGATGGATTAGGGAGCTGTGTCATGAAGCAACAGCTGAATTTTTCTGCTTACTTCCACAATGTCATGCCCTATGGTGTGTTACTGTAGGGTTTTTCAAGGATGTTAGTAGTTTGACATCTCATTGTTGTTAATTTTTGAAAACATTAAGTATGTGCAGTTATGTGATAAAAGTTCCTAAATTTTGATAGGTGAAAACCAGAGATTCTTTACTGAGTAAATATTTAAAATTTTACAATAGTCTCAAAAAAGTGCAACAAACCAGCACTTCTTATGTACTTTTCGATTAGCTGCTATTCTAGTTTGAATTTGATATGAAAAATTTTATCTTAGAATTTAGAATTTAAACTCTTTTTAGAGCTTTGGAGCTTAAATTAATCTGAAGACTGAAGATTGTTGAACTTTTCTGAGAGCGCTCAGAGTTCTTTGAATAATCTATGTCAACAAAGTTTTGGGCCCAGTTGGTTGTTTAAATAATAATAAATTTATTTGGAGCATTTTTGTTATAGGTGTCAGCATGGGGAGGTTATGTTTTCATCATAAACTTGATACCGTTGCATGTATTTGTGCTGCTTATCATGGGCAGATTTTCACAGAGACTGTTTGTCAGTTATACTGTATTTTACATCCTTGGGCTACTGCTTTCTATGCAAATACCTTTTGTTGGGTTCCAGCCAATTCGGACTAGTGAGCACATGGCAGCCTCAGGTAAATACAAATAGTAATTACAATCGAGCTTTACTTAGCGGAAATCCATTATTTTAAAGATGTTAGAAAAAATATTTTACACAATTCCATATGAAAAAAACATTAACATGTCATATATTACCTAGTCCCAAGAGAATTGAAGTGAAAGGTGGTGCTCATTCAGATGGAATTTTGTCCAACATCTTTAAAAAACAACATTCTATTCTCATTGCTCATAATGTACATGAAAACAAATGTAAAAAAAAAACATTCCAATCTATAAGAGTGGAGACAAACAGTCCGTTTCAAATTACAGACCTATCTCTTTACTACGGGGCCTAAGTAAGGTATTCGAAAAGGTGGTTAATTCCGGTTTGATAAGGTACCTCGAACGCTACCGTATCTATACCTTGCCTGCTCAGGAAAATGGAAGGACTCGGTATATGAGAAACATCACTTGCTTCAATGACTACCTCACGCAAAAGAGTCAAAAGTTAAAGTTCGGACCATACTAGAAATTCCCTAAAAGTCACACACGGCATACCTTAAGGGAGCATGCTGGGCCCAACATTATTTTTGGTGTATGCAAACGAAATTTGCCGTTGATACTGTCATAATATTTCATTGGAAGACATGGGATGAAACCATGCAGAGTAGCTGAAAAAGAACATAGCAGGATTACAAAAACGCTCGAAAAAAATATACTTGCTATAAATACTCAAAAACCAAGTTCATTTGCTTCAGTATCACCCAAGTTACCCTCTAATTTTAAACTTAAGTTACACTCTTTTCCTTGTAATACATTAGAAGTCGCACCAAACGAAAACTGTTCCTGCGCAACCTTAAAATAAGGAGTTAACAATGAAATATTTGGGAGTAATCATTGATGAAAATTTGTAGTCCCATATGACAGCACTTGATGAGAATGCAGATCCCGGATAGAGTCAGAAGGCAGGTCCCGGTGTTTAGAAACCTCAGAGACGTTACTGATTATAAATCGATAACACAAGTTTACAAAGCCCTATGCCAATCCTTACTTAATCTATTGCATATCAGCATGGGGAGGAGCAGCCACCTCGCACATGATTGAGGTAGAAAGAGCCCAAAGAGCTATTATTAAGGTAATACTTGCTAAACCCTGTAAACTTCCTACAGAGGACCTCCAAATTAAAAACCTCCAAATTACTTACAGTACGGCAGCTGTTTATAGAAAGAAGCGTTACACGTCACCACCTTACTCACCGAAGTCCATTTTCTGACAGCACTCCCCGGCGAGGACCTGAGATACGTATCCCCCGAACTAACAGTGTATTTGCACAACGTCAATTCAGCTATTTGGGTCAATTGTTATATAAGAAAATTAATAACAGACAAAAAATTATAGATGCCAATAACTACGGATTTAGAAAAAAACTTTACACTATCAAGATAGTAACCTAAATTACGAAACCATTGAAAAACGAATGAGTTAATATTTCAATGTAGATACGTAAATAAACTATATAATGTATATAAAAACCTAATAAACACGCGCCCACATCACACACGCACACAGCCATACACACAGGCATGCATCCAGACATTAGCGCGCGTGCGCTAACAACAACTCACACACATACACACTCGAACCGAAATTTTACTAGCATATATTGTAGTGGTTGTTATTGTTGTATACCTTTTTGTTCATAATATATCAGGTACCCGTTTTTATTTATTTATATAGGTACAATTCACACACCACAGATCAGCTTACACAAATGATAGCATTATGTTACATTGATAAATCAAATATAATATTACAAATTGTACACGACATACACTTTACAAAATATGCAAATACTATTTAAAAGCAAATGGCATGCTGCTACGGTTTTAATTAAATAATCTTTTTAACAGAGGTTTTAAAAGTTTTTAAAGATGTATTAAAAATGTATTAAAAATGTCTTGTCGAGAACATAAGCGATTGTTATACAATTTACCAATCCTTATAATAGGGTTATTCTGTGACACATAATTAGTAGTAGTTGGTAGGCTAATATTAAAATTCTACAAATAGGAAGAGACTGTGAGTGAGACTGACAAGTCACAGGATATCCCCGTTTGGGGGTCCAGGGTAATTTTAAGAAAAATTGTAGATTTTCTTTTAGGAACAAATAAAGATTTAGTATAATCATTATTATTAACCATAAATATGGTATAAACAATGAAAGATGATTTGAAATTACCTTCAAAATATGTAAAATTTGCTTCAATTAATGTATCATACAAATTTCATCCTTATTGTTATATGTTCAGAATTTAAATACCTACAGTTTAAAAAGTGGCATTTAAACATAAAAATTTTCTATTATTTTGCATATTATTATTTTCAGGTGTATTTGCTTTGCTAATGGCAATTGGCACTTTAAAGTACTTGCACAGTCTGAACCCGAAGGGTCAGTGGAAGCAGTTGCTAATAGTAGGTGGATTATTAGCGGCTGTTGCAGTTTTCGTTGTAGTCGTGTTATTGACTTATTTGGGAGTGATTGCACCATGGAGCGGTCGGTAAGTAAATAACATGTTCTTGAAAATATTACTTATGCTTGTATTCTTAAGCAGATTTAAAATTGTCTCTGACAACACAAGTTTTAGACCTGCACCAATGGGCCGGTTATCCTTAAATGCCGGCAACGCACCTGGCGTTGCAGATGTACTTGGGTTTCTGTAATCACTTATCATCAGATGAGCCGCATGCTTGTTTGCTTCTTTTCCCATAAAAAAAGTTATGTATTATTTACTAAAAATTAATTTATAATGATTGCAGATTCTATTCACTGTGGGATACAGGCTATGCTAAAATTCACATTCCAATCATAGCTTCGGTATCAGAACACCAGCCAACAACCTGGTCATCCTTCTTCTTTGACTTACATGTTCTTGTCTGCACCTTCCCAGTAGGGTTGTGGTATTGTATTAAGAATATCAATGATGAGAGAGTGTTTGGTAAGTGTTATGTTTACATACAATTATGTACATACAATAGTATATAAAAATTATGTAACTCCTGAAACTTATATTATAATGAAACAAGATTCTGTTGGTCACTGGATTTATGATTATACTGAAAATAATTTACAAGGTCACTTTTGACGTCCCTTAACATTAGAGCACAAAGTCGAACTACGTATTTTGTTATTTAGCTCTCATGCTGCTATTATTTTAAAATCAGAACTGTTGAATGTAGTAAAAACATCAGAAGAGGCGTATAATATTATTATTAAATTATTTTCTTAATAAAATACATATTAAATTTTTTGTTGTTTTGGCCACGATAACTTCGATACTTGTGTACGATTTATATCGTTCTCCTGAACACAAAACGGGTACTGGCTCACCATCTGTCACTTTGTTCCCAATAAGTTTATTTTGAACAACAGGTGAAAGAGAGTTGAATAGTCTTAAAATAAAAGTCTAGTACTAGTAACATCTGGGAGCTTCTATTTTTTATTATTAATAACGCAAAGCTTTTTTTATCTGTGCAATATAATAATTAGCGAAACGATTTACAGTGGCTCTGTACGCGTTGAGCGCGGTATACTTCGCCGGCGTGATGGTCCGACTCATGTTGACACTGACTCCAGTGGTTTGCATACTTGCTGGCATCTCCTTCTCCATTCTGCTAGACTTGTTTTTGAAAGAAGATGAGGTGCCCATACCTCAGGCAGAGACTGACGAGTCTAAAAGCCTTTATGATAAGGTGAATCGTCATATATTTTATACATCATTATTTTTTAGTAAATTAATAGTTAATTTTTACTGTTACATTTTGTTAAAATAATAATGTCAGATATGTAATAAATGTAAAATATGTATTTTAAATAATTTGAATTTAACATTGGAAATGATAAAGTAAAAATAACTTTAGAATTCATTGCGTTTGAAATGCTGGGTAAAGGCCTTCTATGGTTTTCGAGCCGAGAATGGTCAACCACGCTACTCCACTGCTGGTTGGCGTACCTCATATGTATATAATAATAACATAGTTTTTGAGCAAATATTTCAATATGTATATAATTCAAGTATTCAATCCTCCAATATTTTCTAAAGTATTTAACTACATTTTACTTAACCAAGAATATAAAAACTGCGTTTGTCTGTATTGGGTTGCCACTTGAGAATATGTCATTAATTGTTTGTTTATAACAAATATTAACTATTCACAGGCAGGCAAGCTAAAGAAACGTACGCACGAACCCGTGCCACCTGCCGACACCGGCTTAGGTATGAATGTACGCTCGGGTACACTCATAGCGTTTATGATCCTGTTGATGCTCTTCTCTGTTCACTGTACTTGGGCTACCTCGAATGCATATTCCAGTCCCAGTATTGTTTTGGCCAGCTATGGAAACGATGGGTGAGTTTGTAAACGAAAAATGTAATTTAATATACTGTATTTATTGAAACTCTTAAATTTGTATCATATTATGTTTATTTCTAAAATAGATCGCGAAAAATCTTGGATGATTTCCGAGAGGCCTATGGTTGGCTGTCGCAGAATACTGCAGAAGATGCAAGAGTTATGTCGTGGTGGGATTACGGTTATCAGGTAAGTTTTAGACGCAATTAACGCCCTTTTTACGATAATCCCTTTTTCATTATTCAAATAAAAGAAAGTGTATTATTTTTTAAATTAAAAAAATAAAGCACGGCGTAATACGGCGGGCGGGGAAATAGCAATTAAGAACTGAAACAATAAAGAAGAAGACTGGATATACTATATTTTTTATACTAAACAACAACACAATTCACGCCTATGCTTCCTAACAGGTTAGGCGGAGATACCAATACTTCCGATTGTTAACGGATGGTGTTTCATTCGTGAGTAGTTAGATAACTAACTAAACTAAAAAAAACTCTACATTATTCTCGATATTGCGTACAACATGGAATGTGGTTAAATACATTTGCCATTTGCGCCGTCTATGACACCTATGGTCCGATTGGGATGTGCAATTCTTTAATGCGGTTTCAATAGTCACACGGAATTGTCGGGGCTGATTGTCAGACGATACGGTGCAACACATGCCGTCGAGTAAGAATTGGGCCAAAAGGTGGTATATTTTCCCTCCTTTACACCACTATTATTAGCGTATTGGCGATAATTATATTATTCATATGTGGGTATTGGCACTGCGCTTGCCAACCTGCTTGGTCAGCGTGGCGAGTATGAGCAAACCTGCCAAGAAATGTACGTCGGCTAATGGTGGCACTTTCTTTGAGAGGCCTATATCCAGCAGTAGTTTTCCATAACTAGTTGTTTGTAATAAAATACTTATATAATCTTAATTATTCCCCGCAGATCGCCGGCATGGGCAACAGAACCACACTTGTGGACAACAACACGTGGAACAACTCGCACATTGCGCTGGTGGGCAAGGCCATGGCGAGCAACGAGAGCGCGGCGTACGACATCATGACGATGTTGGACGTAGACTATGTGCTGGTCATCTTCGGCGGCGCCATCGGATACTCGGGCGATGACATCAACAAGTTCATTTGGATGGTGCGGATCGCTGAGGGCGAACACCCTAAAGACATACATGTGAGTAAAATTTATTGGAACCAACTATATAAAATTACTCTGTAAAGGATATACGCGACTTTAGGACATTAAGACAATAAATTAAAATAATTATTTGTAGAATTAATTATTTAAGTACAGTAGTATTACTACACAGTCACAGGATAATATTTTAGTTTTCGTTACTTTGACTCAAGGTTGATTAATTTGATTTTGTTTGGATTATTAGGCTATTTAAACTGTTTGAAATTTCTTTTTATTTCTATTGTTAAAAAAATTGTCTCTTTTCCCTGATATAACTAGGTTTCTGTTAGATGACAAATAACATTGCAGCCTTGTACAAAAAAAAATATAAATTAGAATAAGGCAATTTTTGATATTAAATTAATTTACATCATTAAACTAATTATTAAACTATTTACATCAAACTCTAATATTGTCAACAGGAAGCAGATTATTTCACAGAGAGAGGCGAATACAGGATAGATTCCGAAGCATCGAAAACAATGTTGAATTGTTTAATGTACAAATTATCATATTATCGGTGAGTATGAGACCCAGATCGATAGTTTAGTCGAGGCTCGAATGTCCATTAAGAGAGAAAGGGGGAGATAGAAAGAGAGCGCTTAATAACTGAAATTTGAAGCGACGTTGTGTCGACGAAATATGTCCAGCAGTGGACTTTGATACCAAGAGAACATAAAATCTATGGAGACATGTTTTGCAGGTACGACAGCGGTGGCAGCCCGCCGGGCTACGACCGGACGCGCGGCTCGCTGCCCGGCAGCCGCGGCTTCAAGCTCACCTACCTGGAGGAGGCCTACACCACTGAGCACTGGCTCGTTAGGATATACAGGTGCGGTTGCAGTAGAAGCGCTATCTGCTTGAACAACACATGGCCGTCATGTACTTGTTACGTCAACAAATTAAACCGAACTCTTGTGGTCCTTTCAACTATAGCTTTTATAATTGCTACAGTACAGCTAAATTTATGAGTTTAATTTTTACTTTTCTTCTTTTACTAAGTCTACGCAGTTTGTCAGTCCATCCGTCCGTCCGTCCGTCCGTCCTACCTTCCCGGTTCTTTAGAACCGTATTAGGTTGGCGGTTGTAATTTGCACAGAATATGTGATATTATGGCGGATATTTTAACGAGAAATAAGAAACAAAAATTCAAAATTTATTTTAGAATTTGTATTTATTCTTGTAAATGAGTTACATAATCCTAATTCGATGAATCTAATTCGAGTATTTTTAATTTTTTTAGGATTTTCATTATATTAATTAAAGAAAGATATTTGTCTTCTTTTGAATGCAATTTTTAAATTTTTTTAATTTAGGGTGAAGAAGCCAGATGAGTTCAACCGGCCGCGCATACCGTTATCGAAGAGAACAGTTCCTACAACCAATGCAGTCTCAAAAAAGGTACTGTGACATTTAATTATTTGCATTGCTCCTGTGTGTATTGTGTGGACTTAGATATCAATAAGAAAGAGTATTTGAAAATTTAGCATTGAGCTAAAAAAAATAGCTAGCGCCGTATAATATATTGTAAAATCAGAGGTGTAAAGTCGTAAGTCCGACCGACCGGTTTGGCCGAGTTGTACCATATGGAGATCCATAATTTCTGCCTACACATCTATGGCTGACAGACGTGCTTATAAATATCTTTAGAATAATGTGCTTGAGTACGTTAGGCCTTAAAATCATTTTGGTACGATTCTATTAAGATATAATGGCCACGATGGGTGACTAAAGAAAAACCTCATTGTTTTTAATATTTGCAACCAGCATTTGCGGCAGACCTAGGTAAGAGGAAGGTAAGTGGTGAAATGGTTCACTTCGTGATCCGTGAGCATCCATTTCTTATTCAGCCTAACACTACAGCTAAAATTTTGTAAAACGAATTAATTTGCTTATATACCTATACCTAACACGTGCGGTGGGATACCGTATACCCGGGAGCACATCTGGTGCATTCTGCTCTTTACTAACAATAATGATTTATATAGTATACTTTAATTTTTATTAAAATCCGTGCTTCTTAGGGTTATTTATAAAAATCCTGCACCTTTTAAGATATGAAATAATATAATTCAAAACTTTTGCTCCAATTCCTTTTTCCAAGATTGAGGTTTATCCAAAAATGTTTACTTTATTATACACCGCGCGCCTATCTCTTAAGGAGGGAAACCCAGCGCGCGTTTGGCAACTATTTGTTTGTTGCACTTCACAGAGTAAAATAATGATAATTGAATATTTGTGTGCTAAAAATAAATTATGTAATTTTTAAAACTAGGGATGCTGAAGTTGTTAACTTTAATGGCATTTAGGGTGCCGATTGTTTTTACAATAATTCTGTATACTCCCAATATTGGACAAATTACATTCATGATATATTAACTTAAAATGTATTTATAGTAATTAATGTGCTATCCACATTATGGATAATGGAAGGGATACTCCCTGTATGTGTTTAAGTGTTACAACAAAAATAACAAAATTTACAAGTATTCACATTTAACCCATAAGAATGTGTCATAACAATATAATTTATATTGTAGCAACACGTCATGAGTTTATAGTCTAACAATTCTTTCACCTGATAATAGCAACTAACATAACGATCAAATCAGAGGGTGCTCGTAACTTTCCTTATATTTATAGTTAACACAATCTGTCTATCCCTGTAGTGGGCCTTATACACTATGCCTTAAAATATTTCACAACAATTCCACGTTAACCATGTCTAGGATAAACGAAACCATGTTAAATATTAACATAGTACGATTTTATAGGCGAATGATGTCACACGGAATTTTTGTGAGACTATTTGTAGCATAACGGAAAAGGCTCTGGGCACAACTTTCTAACACCTAATAATATTCCCTTTTTTCCTATTGCAGTTTTCGCATGGAGTAGAATCAGGGGTACAGTATATTTTGATGCATACTATTAATTATGTCTGTCTGAAATATTGCTTTATATGGTGTTGGTTATGCCTTACTTAAATTAAGTAGACAAATGATTGGCTAACAACCAATTAGTAAATGTGGCAGTGGGACCATTCTGGCGGGGCCAGTAGCTGCAGTTTGCACGAAAGCGAAAAAGTACTCCTAAAGGATAGTTTGGTAAAATTATTGTTTACATACAAAAGTACAATTTTTTGTAATTGATTTCATGAATGTATTAAATAAACGACACGCCAGACGCTCATTGCTTTAACTTTATGACGGTCTCGTAAGTGCGCATTGAGGAACGAGTGGTTTATGTAATGGCAATAATAATTGAACTTTAATTAATAATTGAATTGTACGTGGTAGAGCCAAGCGTCGGCTTTTGCTGCTGCTCATATGGGCCGGGTCGACCGGCTTGGTGTCACGGCCTCGCTTGGCACGCTCGCTCAGTGAGAGAGGTATTGGGAGGCGCACTCCCCTTCCTCATCCTCTTTACCTTTACTTTGTCAATGTCGCTTGTTTTTTTTGTTGAATTTGTTTGAATTATTAATAACATTTTTGTTTTTTTCACAGACGTCTAAGAGAAGAAAAGGTCTTTTACGAAACAAGCCGACGTTGGTGAAGGGAAAGAAAGTGAGCCGATTGGAGTGACGTAGACGAGCGAAGACTTCGGCAGCGCCGAGTTAATGTTTCCATATCAGTGGTAAATCTGCAATGCTCTTGATTTTTCTTCATTCTAACACACAGAATATGATTTACTTTCTGCATAGTTTGGTCCTAGTTCATATAAAAATGCATAAATGATGAGTTAACATGTAATATATGGTAAGAACTCTCTTTGTCAAAGGTCGAGATTACAGGAATAAAATTGACTTCACTAACAATCATTAAAATAATGGTTAATTATTCTCTTATCAGAACGACATTATGTATCAATTGATAATAAACAGTTTTGATACATTTTGTTATCTAACTAATCTTACTTAAATAAAGTAATTATTTAAAAGGCCTAAGGCTCGAATTAATAATTCCGAGTTCTCGGCGGCCCTTTTTTAAGGGGCCCATTTGGGCCAGGTGTGAGATAAATATCCCCGAGGAAACCAGGCTCATGAACCGACGCGTACTATTTCCTGAACAGGCGACAACTCGCGGATAAGGGGAAACCCGTTTGCCTCCGCATCGAGTCAATGGTAAATCCAAAAATTAAATTGTTGCATCAAAAAATATTAACACGTCTGTGAAACATCCAGTTTGTAAAACGTAAATTCGTTAAATTTTTTAAGTCTGTTGAAATGGTTGTGGCCACTCTCATTGTCTCTGATTGAGATCAAGTATAAATCAGAATAACTTATTAGAAATAAAGTCTAAAATCTCGCAAAATTATTAAAATGCAATTATCATACATAGAATAATATTTGGCCTAGTTTGAATTGGATTAATGTTTAGGTTGTGGGTGAATATATATGTACTTTCTATTCAGTGCATAATTCCTAAAATAAGGTAAATGTAACTCTATGCAAAAGGTATTAAGAATGTGAATTTACTATTGATCGTTGGTATGAATAAAATCATTTTATTTTCATAGAACATCTACGTTTTTAAATAAATTGGAGTGCAATATGAGGTACAACATTTCCTAATAAATTACTCCTTTACCAATAAACAAATTTTAGCAATGTTTAAGGTAAGCTATGTTTTGTTGATCTCTTTACTTTCGTGAAAAGGTCGAAAAAGAAAGAAACTCTGCTTAACTTGTATATTGTTAAAATATTTTTATTAGTAAAGTGGTTAGTGTTTTAACTTAATGTTGTTGGTAGAGATAGATTTATACTGTATAGAGATTAGGGTTTTACAGTGTTCCTCTTTTAGATCGTATCTTTCGAAGACAGCCTTTGTTTTTTTTTTAGTTTTGAAATTATACGTCGCTTATTAAGATGTATGGTACCCTGAGGCCCTGTCGAAGAGGTGTGTTATTTATTAACTGCTACTAAATATTTCGCTGCTGAATACACACCCGATTTAATTTGTTGTTAGGATATTTTATCTATGCGTGCCGCAATCGACACGCGTGGTAGACAGATTGTCGAAATTTTTCTTCATATTTCACATAGTCGTTTTTTTTTGTAATACTGACATGTTGAGATAGAGGAATGCATTATGCTATTACTACCGATAAAAAAATAATTAAAAACCGGTAAATAAGCGGCGGATAAGCTTTTATCTATTACTTTTTTTATCTTCTTTGCCGCTAACAGGACGAAAGTACACATAAACTTTCTGAATGACATATTGTTGAAAATACTATTTAGTACTGTCTAGGCTTTGTATCTTGTATACAAAATAATTTTAGGATTGCTTTAAAGCATTTAAAATAATAAAAATTACTTAATAAGAAAGATTCATTGCATATTTACCACTGATATGTAGGACGATCTACGACTGACAACAATTCTGTTCGTTTAGTCCATTAGATAAAGTTGTTTCATAAATCTTAGGTTGGATTCACTTTGCGCGTGGCTGTTGGATATCATGGATGAAGAAATAACACATTCTTTATATTAATATGCAATTGTTTGTAATACCTACAAGTGTTTAGTAATTATTTTCACAATTGTTTTTCTTATTTTTTATTCTTCTTCACGTTAACTTTAAATTTTGAGCATCTGTAACTGATTCTTGTTATTCTTTATTTTCAGGAATGAATATTATTCTAACTTGTATTCAAATTCTTTAAAAATCCTTTTTGTATCCGCGGGTTTATTGTAAAATGTTTTTATTTAGTGCAAGGTTCCGTAGAATGCTTGGCCGACTACACAGTACGTCAATTATTACAACTATAAAAAGTAAAATAGCAGCCCGTAAATGCCCTCTGTTGGACAAAGGTCTCCTCTGAATTTTTTTTTGAGCTGGGAAGACTGCCAGGCTATTTCAGTAGGAGGACATATTTTTTTTTGTTTCTCATCCATTCATTTTGAACGCAGTGATTTCCTCCTCCTCCGAGAGCGTGGTAAATTGTGTTATTAACAGTTCAGCTACTAACAATTACAATCTGTCGGTTGCCACTCCAGAACTTTCCACCACGGTTGTAAGTTCTGCGAGGTGTTGGCCGGCCCATTGATACTAGTTTGCAGCTCGTCTTTTGATTATGTCGGTTATCCCAGTTATGCTGCACATTTCCCAAAGAAAAAAAAAACTCGATGAGCTTATTTAAACGTACGTAAGATACGTATGACTTTTGAACATCTACTAATTCTTTAATGGAGCTCTATCGATCTTGATCTACTTTTTTATTAGTACTTGACAACGAACTCCTTTTTTATAATAACCTCTTCAGCCAAAGCCAAAGGTAATACTTTTAATTCAATTTAGGCTTGTTTAAAGCTGTTATGAACGACAAAATCTACACGTTCTTGTTTAGCTAGAAAGCTGGGCATTCTATGGAAAAAATACTTGATTTTTTTAAGATTTTGCTGGTGAACTATGTGTTTGTTAAACATTAAACAATGTTGTTCATGTTATCCAAAGCCTTTATAAACTATTGTTTCTAAAGGGTATCGTGTTTGTAAATGCTACGTCCATTTGTATAATAATATAGTTTAAATGTTACACTAAGCATTATTCGTCGGTATTATGCCGAATGTCTATTTGAGTTCGTTGTTTGTCTTTCTTTTATAGACGAATTTCCTAGTGATAATCTATCCGAATGTATGTAACGATATAATAATATTTTTCGTATTTGGTCTAAATTACAGTCCGACACTGCACGAATTACGTATGGAATATGACGTCTAGTTTGGAACAGAATTATGCATTGTCGATATGTTACATGTTTTGTTTTTCCTGTATTCTTAACGTAAAGTATCAATATGTAGTAGTAATGTCTGACAGAACTCATCAAGCTGTAAGTACTTTCGTCGAATAAAGTGTCGAAATAATTTCTTTATAAAAATATACATAATCTATCTCTTAAGACATTGTCTAAAATGTCTCTTTTGTACTAAAAATGTTATAGTTTTGTTTTATTATTGCACATCACTATTTTGTTTTTCGTGTTTGTGACAGAGATTTATTGATATCTAGGTAAGATTTCATTGTGGATAACACTGTTCTTAATAAACGGCTGAAGATGATGATTTGTTTCATTGATTGTATACCACCTAAGTATTTTGTGTACTAGCAGAAACATGCTCAAAATATTTACTTAGACTGGCGCCGCACAAATTTTCCTAAATCATGGTGTGTGGTTTAAATGATATCTCTAAAACTCTTCCATAGTTGAAGCACTGAAAACAAAAATTTAGTATCACTGATATGTGTTTTATAGTTTTTTTTTTAATTTAGTTGAAAGACTTGCCTTGATTATTGTCTGAAGTTGTCAATTGTGCAGTATATATTCCTCACCAGCTGTAAGTTCTCGGTTTACGATTTCGGAGAAACGTCTCGTAACAGTGTAAGACACGACGCGCAGGGGCGTGCATTCCGTATAGTAAAAAGGGCAGCGTCTACCCTAGTTTATGTCATATAAATATGAAACCAATACCTTTCAGAAGAAAGTAAAATTTCAATTGTATCGTACCTTTTAAAATTCGCCGGTCTACTGTCAAACCACAAACTCGTGACACGACCGCCGACCGGCCCGCGCATCGCGCATGCGTGCGTTTACAGCACAGCACCAACTTGCAGCAACAAGGCAGCCCGGAGTTTTGCCTAGATCTAAATGTGTGCGCTAGATTTTTGTTGCCCAATGTGTGTGGAACTGGGAAAATACTTATAACAATAAGCTAGTATTATTTTATATATACCAGCGAACGAATCGTGTCGGCTTCGCACTGACTGATCTGTAAATATAAACTAAGTTGGAATGTGTTATTTACGGCATTCACTTGAATACTTCCCAAAAACAGTCCTATCTATTATTTTGGCTCATCTTATTAGCCTAAATGTGAGCTTTCGTAAAAAGGGTACCTGTAAATCTATCCTTAATTTTTTTTAAAAGTAATAGTCAGGTCAATTATATGGGAAATGCCTCGTTAGTTCCACCCACACATAGTTACGGTTTCCAAAAACATACATAGTTACGGCGGAGGCGTCCTCGCGTGGAAGAACTACTTTGCTACTAGTATGATTTTCGGCACTTTTCCCATAACACTGAACAAGTAGCTATTGACATACCAGTCTGCAGTTACTGTTCTTCGGTTTCAAGCAGAATTGTGGTGCATATCTGTCATGTCGTACCTATTTGATGCAAAACTTTTGAGATAAGATCGCAGGGTTTTTCTGTGATACGAATAAGTGCATGGACACATGCAGTAGCCACTTACCGTCAGGTGGACTCCATTTGCTCGGTGGTCATTCCACACTCCACTCGCTCTTGTTTACATTCCCGTATCCGATATAACGCTTAGGTGATAATGAGATCAAAGGGAAAATGAGATACAGTGGCAGAGACAGGACGCATTACAACTATACCTGGAAATCAATAATTTGTACATAGTTGCCAGCTGAGATTCGAACCCAAGACCTAGAGTTTCTTATAAAAGGAGATTTACTTTCCACCGTTCTATCCATTTGTCTCTGTTCGTGAAGACCTTTTATTTTCATAAGAATGTTTATCTGTGGTATGAATATCACTGTGGTCCCATATTCCTTATAAGGGTAACACACATTTCGCGGGCTTTTAATGTTTTGTTTTATTCGATAGAAATTTTGTCTGGTCATAAATAAATTTCGTGAATTACCGATGGATATAATCTGAGATATGATCTGCATTCACAAACAAAAAAAAGGAAATGGTAATGTCCAGCTGTGGACTTAAACAGGCTGATAAAGGAGCTAGAAAACCGATTTTTTATATGATTATTTTATTAAAATTTGTGTTATGAAATCCTGGTGTGTTCTTGGAAAGGGTTTATAATAATAAAAAAGATTTGACAAAACCTTCACCATATATTTATTAATAAAGACAATCTAAAAGATCACGTAATAGTCATTGTCTTAAAAAATTATTTACCCTAATAAATTTATCAATATATATATATGTAATAGAGTTTTATTTAATTACTTATTGTTTCAAGGATATGCGAAGTTGTGAAGAGTCGCCCAGCGCAGGAGGGGACAGGACTCGAGCTTAGTCGTTGTTCTTTCTAATCATCACATTGAATATAACAATGAATCTAGAATTTATACGTAACACACTTAGTTTCTCCAATGATTACCTATTCCACTGTTAAACCTAAATGCTTATTAAAATTTAATGTCCTAACGTGTCTACGCGAAGAATTGTGCTAATCTAAAAAGGTGTCTACAAATTTTCATAGTATTTAGTTCAAAGACTTGTAATTTACAGAACGTTCAAAATCACAACACAGAGTGTAATATCAAATTATCGTGCGATTGGCACGTTTTAGTTTACCGTCTACGTTAACATTAGAAATTTATACGTATTTGCGTTACGTACGGTGGCAACACGAACGTGTTTCATTTTACAATCAGGTTATCGATTGTCTGTGCGACTTCTATTGCATTTAAGACAATTACGTTTGCATTTGCGTGACAGCACCGTACATAACTGTCACAGGGGTAGAACAAAATGTCTACCGATCTTACACTCGTTTATTCCATACAAAATTAGAAGAATATAATATCCATTTAGGCTTACAAAATACTAATACTATATTTTATAACATCGTGTGTTGACAGTTGACACAAATACAGAAGAAATTGATATATTATATGTAATACATATTTACATTAGGTGCCGTGTGTCGGGACTTCAGAAGAATTACGAATAGGCAGAAGCACATATTCAGTAAGCGAGAAATTTAAAACGTAACAACTCAATCGGGAGACACTTGCATAATAAAATAATAACACAACCATAAATGTGTCTTCTAGGTGTAATTCATAATTACGTACTATAATTTAGTATTATAATCTTTTTATGCGTCGTTTAATTCAATTGACTTGTAGTTGTTTGTGACTATACTGTTGATGGATGTACTATTTTCTTAGTTAATAATATGATAGCAATTTAATTAAAAATAACACGTCTTTTCGATGTTCATGTAGCGTCTTACATGCACTAGCGAAATTCAAGTTTGACCGATATAATATTAAAATAAAATTAACAAGTTAAAATAATTTATTAACAACGATTGAACTAAAGTAGCTTCATCTCAACACCGACTCTGATCTGGCAGAGTGTGCGTAACGAGCCTTATATAAATGCAATTTCCAGTGCTTTGTGCTGATTTCGATTAAAACAATATTTCAAGAGTTAAAAACAAGCCATATATAAAAATAAAATCGTAAGGCACTTCTATTTAAATTGAAATTAGAGTGTACAATCTTCGATCTTATAAATAATTTAACTTACTTAGATTTTGTGTGAATAGTTTCTAATCGAATAGATTGGATTATATTTCCTAATGAAATCTAAAATGGCCGCGATGTAGATTCGTTCTGAAACGCACATCCTTCAAAGAAAGGTCGGCTAGATCGATAAGGGCATAATTTACACAGCTAGTATGATTACCCTGACTAGTATGACATTTTGACACATGGAATGGGCTTGCGACTCCTTGATAAATCTAAATTCAATATAAAAACATACATAAACAGTTACATTTAGAACATAGTGTAGGATTCCATATTTTCGCGGAATAAATGAAGGCATAGAGAATTTAAAAAGTACCTTTCAGTCTTAAGAGCTAAGAATATTGTAAAATTATTTCTGGAGGGACTTGTCTTTAATAAATTGTAATTTAACGTCGTAGACATAGACCTATCTCCGGTACTATAGATTATTTGAAAATATATTGAGTATTTACATAATATCACGATCTGTGACTTACTTTAATTTACCAAAATAACTTTGTATGTTTCGAACGTTGACACATGAAATTAGTAATAGTAGCCACGATAACACACAATTAAAAATTAAATAATGAACACTGTTAAATACCTTTCTTCAATCAAAAAGTCATATTTTAGCCGTCATTTGAATAGAGCAAAATTCTTAGTAAGTAAATACTACGCAATTCGAAGTTTATCGTGTCTACTACTATATGCATAAAACTATTTTTCTTTGCTAGATGTACAATAAATATTTAAAATATGATTAGCACTTATTAAATAAATAGCACAAAATTCGTAGCTGAGTCGAAGCATCAAGTCATTCTGGGGTTTTGATTAAAGCCTCCATTTAATCTTAAACAATCAAACTATATTTAGAGCCCGTCTCTATTAACATTTAAAATTATTAATTAACTATAAATACTTAATAAAACCATTTGGCATTCGTTTGGCGTCATGTTTGAACGTAAAATAGTGAACGGTTCGACGTTGAAAAACATTTACCTACAATGTTAAGATAGAACACAACCAAATAATCACACAGGTTAGTGATACAATTACGTAGCATATAAATTTTGGATTTCACCTTAAATATATAAGAATCCAAGTAGAGCAATATTATAATACCGAGGTTAACATGGGGGTCGTACTTTGGCAGAAGTTCGCTCAGGTACTAATGGAAGGAAAACGAACTAAACTTATTGTTACGAGCAGAAACATAACCTATTTTTTTTAAGAGTAACTTGCAAAGATACTTCGACTGTTACAATGAACATGTCATTGGTTTCAGCCGATTGATGAATTCAAAACCTAAAGCGTTACACGCAATGGTGTAACCGAGTTATGTTAAATGTTAATCTGTAGGGTGTTTAGTAAACAACATTAAATAAATAAATTTAAAGTATAAACATGTCTTTTACGTGAATACTGCCCAAGAACTAAAAGCTACGTGTTAGAAAGTACGTAAAAGGTATCTCGGAAGACAAAGAGTGCGTTAAGATTTCACAACCACAAAAACTGCTACTAGAGAGGGGGATTTAGCGGGACAGAGTTCCGACTACAGGCAGTCATTTCCTATATACAACATGTTTGTAATATATTTGAGCAATTACACTTATTGCCCGATTTGTACATTCCATTAAATTATAGACAGTATACATCGAAACAATAATAGTACATTTATCACAACACGTAGGTACGAGTAAACATTCAATTATTATTACATTAATTTGTATGAAACAATTTAATCTCTACACAAAGATTAAGTAAGATACGAGTAAATAATAGAAATACTATTAAGAAGAATCAACAACGAACTACTTAATAAAATTATCAACATAATATATAGCATATTTGAGCATTTCAATAATATTGTGTAAAAAAATATTATCCCTTCTTTTTAATATTTCGTCAGCTTCTGTGAATGCATTGGAAACTAGTATATGCTGTTATATTTTTCAGTTCTTTGCTTATACCAAATTTTTAGAAATATTTGCACATAGTTGTCCGATTCATCAAAATAGTTCGTAAATTAAATCTTTTTAAATAGCCCCGATAACCGTGTGGTTAGTGGATCTGCCTCCGATTCAGGAGACACGAGTTCGATCCCCTATGTGAACTAAAACGTCTAGACCTCTGACCACCTCAGTATTGGGTATACGGTCGTAAGAGATTATTACTATATATGTCAATTCACAGAAGCTTTCCCTCATTTGTCATAATTTCTCTAAATGTTATACGATATGTGACTAGTAAGTTTCGGTACGGATACTGATTTGGATCCCGTTGCGTTTAATTATTGACTACATAAAACAGAACAATTTTGTAGCGTACATCATAATATATTTCTCTAATACGACTAGGAGATAAGTAAAAAATAACTACAAATAACAAGATAGTGAGCAAACAAGCAAACGTAATAGTGAGCTGAGCTCGAAATAAAATTCAAAAAATTCAATAGAAACGAGGTAGTGTAGTTGCTACACGTTTACGTATCACACTCAGCTATAGTTGCAATACTAACATAGATCAATATTATCTCGAATACGCGAAAGTTCGCCCGCTCTCGAATCGACAACGCAGAGCTACTAATATATTTACAACATCACACTTGCAAAGTCACATTAAGAAGTCTGTCATGTAAAAACTTTACGAAGTTCCTACCTACCTACATTTATCATTCGTTATACAAAATATTTTTTATACGCTCTCTTCAAGCTTGGCATTACTAAGATTTCGAAACAATTACTACTTTAATTTGAGAACCGTCGGAGTTTCGGGGACTCCTCTAGTTGCTAATTACTAATTCGCTTCTCTCTAAATCACGTTTAATTACTCTATAAAAACTGTTTTGTAAACATAATAAATGCTGAAATATTTTAGCATTTGTTCAATATCGACCGATTTACCTAACAATATTCTAATTGAATGCCTGTGAGCGACACGGATCACGACTGAGTGCGAGCGGACAACAGTGCGGGCTGTGCTCGCTTGTGGCAAATATTATTGACATAATATTATCGACTTTAAAACCACAGTAATTACTTGATATTTTATATTATAAATATTGCTCTGTTACTGTATCAACTTAAGAGATGCCCTTTTATTTCTTTAAAAAAAAAATACTGACCATGAATATATACATTGTTATTATTCTTGTTAACCATTGAGTTCGAAACTAATTGAGCTTAAGAGTTTGTGCTGGGGAATGGTTTTTGCCCTGAAATATTATCTAGTATAAGTTGTAATAGAATGGCGGGTAAAGACCAGGTGCTTTATCTCAAAAATTCCGTATGTAGTCATTGATAAAATCGTACCGTGTGATATTTCACAACTAATGACATAATTTCTTTTATTGGTAACCTTGTCTTGGATAAACGTAACTATGTTAAAAACACAAGATATCATTTTATCGGTGAATGAAATAACACAGAATTTATGTGTTTTTGTGACCCACAACGATGTTTTCAATGCACACCCTAAACTATTCCCTTACGCCGCTTATATTTTCATACATTTGTATTTTTGTACAAAGTACTCTTCGAACACCATGATATTTATGTCGATATTTCTTGACAATTTCCCCCTCAGACTCAACATAAATCAAGCGAGCGCGTGGCGGTAAATTATTAACTTTTTTGATTAGTCGGTGTGAGGGCACAGGGCGGCGCGCGGGCGGAATGAATGAACTAGGAGTCGGTTATTGTACGAGCGGTTTGCTTTGGTGTTCAGCAGTCGCGTGGGGCCTGTCATCGGATCTCTCGGCCTTTTCATAAGGTTTTTCGAGTTTTGGCCTTTTCGGCTCGGCATCGAGTGGTCGGTGCGACTTCATGTGCGCGCTACGACTTTTTACTTTGTTAAATACTCTGAAACATAACAGGGTACAACTATTACAACAGCAACTGAAAAAAATTAAATGTGAAGCGAAAGAAAACACAAAACAAAGGCAAAACTCTGCCAAAGCGAAGCGTTTAAAAGCGTTAACACTGTAAAAGCCTAACATTCAATATACACACAGTATCCATGGAATATATCTTATATCTGGTTGAGATGTATGTATGTACAAACTTATGAAAAAAATTTTATGTTTACATTGACTTCTATTACATTAATCATCGATAATAAATTCACAAATTTTGTGTTCTCAGGTGCTCTGTTACAGAAAAACATAGTCGTTTTAGCACAATGAGGTTTTATAAACTACTTCATACATCGGTTACATCAAAGATAAAGTTACGAAAACATTAACTTTACATGCAATCAACATTTATGACATTGAAAACTAAACCCTGTTTCAGGAAATGTCATAAACCTTTTATAGACTATAGATCTATTTTAAAAGTCGATACAACAATTCCTGAATCAGCCTATATTAATAACTTAATATACCTAATTATAGTTCGTTTCTCGAGTTAGTTACTACAAAGTAGGTAAGAAATACTACATACTAATCCGTTACTCAGTAATGCATGCGCAATTTAAGTGAAACTGAATATAAGCGAAACTGATGCAAAGAGTGAAATAGGAAATCTTGGGACAGGTTTGAGTTTAAACGTTGCCGTAACGTTTCACGTAAATTGCGATTGCGCGTATCTGCTGTCGATGCCGACATTTCAAAGCAGTATGCTCTCGTGCTCCGGGGTTGGCACTTACTTCCCGCAAATCTTGCAAGGGTATTCCTCGCCTTCGTATGACGTCGGTGACGAGGTGCACGAAGCAGACCCGTGCAAAGAAATGGACGAATGCCCTACTGTACCCTGAATATGGACAAGTCGAGCATGTTAAAATTGTAGCCTTTACTTAATCTTCACTGAATCTGAAGACAAAGTGCTGTAACCCATTGAATGTGGTAGAGCTTACATGAGACGAGGCTTGCGGGTCCATGCTCCAGCTTCGCAAGTACAGCGGTTTGTAGTCTTTGGTCACTTTCTTCCAAAAATAGTAGAACTGCACGCACTGCTTCGAGTCTTTCGTTCGTATCTGCGGATAGGCAATAATTGGATTTTTTTAGTTTTGTAAAAGAAAATAATATCTCTCATACTAGTAATACATATGAACCGTAAGAAAGAAGATTTTGAGTTTATATAGTAGATTTAAGTCCAATGATACTATAAACCAACTTCATTAAACTAGTTGTATTAGTCTCGTATATGTAGATTATAAACTGATATAATTATTTCTTATAGCCATATAAAATTTCAAGTCTTTGATTTGTTTCTTTAGATCCTTATCTAAGCAACCCCTTGGTGCGGAAAGTGGAATGTCGTTTTCATAATTGTTTATAGATATGATATGAAAAATGGTTTCATTTATATTTAAAGTAATATAATACGCGCCTTTAGTAATTTTCAAATCAGTTTTGAAGATCCATGGTTATTACTTTTAAAGTGGCAATATTTTTTATTCCAGTACCAAGAATGGTTTATTATTATATTTATTATAGAAAGCACACATTTAAATAGAAATTTAAATGAGTGCTTTCTACTATAATGAACTCTTCTAGTTTCTCAAAGTCTGTCAACAACCCTATTAAAGAACCAAAGTATTTACCAGCTGCGAAATTCTATGAAAGTCCTTGTCGTAATGTCCAAGACCTGCCAGGAACGCTTCAACTTCGTCAGGAGTCCAGCGGGACTCGTGTTGAGAAGGTGCTGCAGGGCGCGACATCAGACGCAAGGTTGCGGCTCTGATGTCACCACCACATTCGCCTAGTGTCTGCAGTGCGAACTCTCGTGTGTGACCACCGACTGGCATGGCCGCGCACATCGCCAGTTCCATAAACATGCGAACTGAGAATTTTTTTTTTATTAATTTTATTTGTTGCTGTCAAGTAGTTATTACAACATTTTAGATGATTACCTTCGTTATCGTCAAGAGCATCATTAATGCCGGGATCCCAAAGCAACTGTTCTGGTGCTCTATGTAAGTCTACACGGTCGTTACACAGCTCTGGTATATTCGCTTGGTAATCGATGCCTATGTTGATTCGTGGTAGACGGGGTTCTTCAAGCTGCGCCATTACATCTGCCTCCATTGTTGATAGTTCTAAGGAAAACAAATATAATTGATCTTTAAGGTTATTTTAGAACATATCAACTTCTTCATCAGCCTTTAATCAGTCTACTTTTGGTCATAGGCTTCTTCTATTGGGATATCGATTGATCTACCAGGCACTAGACCAGGTTTTAAATCGCATCTATTATACTGCTATATTCACAGGTCTGAATCTTAATACTTTAAGTTAACAATTCTTGGTTTGTTGGTTTATCGAAACGGCACTAACGATTTGGATGTAATTTTGTATTCAAATAATGCTTTACTTTCTTAATCTAACTAGAACTCAGAAAATTCCTTTTCACACAATTAATCAAATGTTTGTTTTAAAGCCATCTCATAGGATATTGACGTTCCAGTAAGTTAGCGCGTTATTGTGGATGTAATAATTATATAATTACTATTATAGTAACACGAGATATTATTTGATTACTTTGTTTTTTTTTTAACGGAGCCTCCGGAATGTGGTGACAGAATTTCATTTGAATATATGGTAATAGTAATAAAAGTTGTACATTAAAGACTGTGAGGTATTTTTGACTATTAGGATACTTACCAGTCATAAGTTCGATCAGAAGGCCAGTACTATCTCTATCAGGAGGTAACATCGGTTGCGGCGTGTAGTGGCTGCTGGACCGGCGCATGCGCGTACGGTATGGTCCCGCCGGAGACGCGCGGCGCTTACGTCGTTGAGGCGATGCAGGGACACTGTTGGGACTCAGAAATACGGCCGGTACCACATCTCGCCCTTCTACGCATACCTGTAAAATGATGTAAATTACTTGTTTTATTATTATTTGCCTTGATTATAATACAGGGGTCAGGGCAGTTGGTTTCATTTTATAATACACGGGTGACCAGGATTCCAATCTAAATTTTGGTGTTAGTGTGTCGCCCAGCGTGGTGAGTATGAGCAAATCTTCCATGCAAGGGATGAAGGCTTTTGTTGGCGTTTTTATTGAAAGGCCTTTTCGCAGCAGCAGACTTTAACAAGTTAGTAAAGAAGAAAGATAAGTGAATTAGAATTAGTTTCCCATGTCAGCATGATTTACACTGATTCACACATGGTTAGAAGTAATAACAAAAACTTGTAATAGGTACGGTATGTCACTACTTGGCTCTTTTTCGAGAGCTTTGGCCTTGCCTAGTATAAATCATAAAATATATAGTTTTTTAAAATGCTGCCTATGATGTTTTAAACCGTTTTACCTGTAAGGAAGAAGTGTCTTGCTGCCATTGATGCATAGGTGTGGACAAAGTCGCCATTCGATGTTGACGACGAAAATGTCGCTGGTGAGTAAAATCACGAGGACTACTTGATAGTAGTGGATCTTCTGAATTCAGCATGATTCGACGTGGCGTAGGAGATGGTTCTAGTGTATAGGCATCTAAAGATCTGCACTCTTCTGGCAATACCTCTTCTAGCGCTTCTTCCACCTTGAGATATTTAATATGATGTTGTTTTATATAAACTTAATGATTACTTATATTAGATAAAGATAAAAAAATTTATTACCTCTTCTTGACTCGACATTGTAGCTGTAAAGAAAGCAGCTGATAAAGGTGACGATGCTCGTGGAACCGTATGGGCAGGTGAATGAGCATCGTGGGATGCAGGAGGTGTCGGATAGGCAAGCCCTGGTGAAGGTTCAGGCTGAGTTGAATAACTTCCACCAGGTGAGTTTGCATTATATGAAAGCCCCGGGGAGTCTCCGGTGGAGTAGGAAAGACATGGCGAACTGTCCGCGTAACCAATACCCGGGGATGGCAAAGGTGATCCTCCATGACTAGCTCCAAAATCAGCTAAGGATTCGGGTAAAGGTGAGTTTAATACGGCGGCAAGACGCCGACTGGACGGGAAAGTGACAGGTGATCGTTCTCTTATAGACGCCGCAACGGTTGCGTAGTCTTCTAACGATGCGAGCTCCTCCAATTGTTCTGGTGTTGTTGTAAATTGAAAAGTGTCGTCATTAAGAGCCGGCGAAAAATATCCGTCGTCGGAATTAAACGACACACCGAATAATTCGGGACGAAATGTAAATTCCTGCTGCGGTGAAGATCCTCCAGGGTCGGAAGTGGATCGTTTTACAATCTGCAAGAATAAAGAGCTTAGCTAGTAACTTTCATCACTCTTTATTACAAAGTAAGATTTTACTGCTAATACAAACCTTTGTACTGCCTTTCTTTAATAGTTCAATAAGTGTAGAATCCCTAATGGGCGGATTGCTGGGCGCAATATTCGTAGCTACTGTCACTACGGACGGGGCGCGTGGAGGTGCGAACTGTTTGGTTGTTATTGGAGACGCGGGTGAAGTAATCGACGTACGAATTGTTGACAGCGGTGGCGGCGCTGGAGCGACAAATCCTGCTCGGGGTGTCACTGTTTCAGTGCTTGTACCTGTGACGAAGTAAATTATAAGGATTATAAAGTATTTGTCCCTGTAATAAGCTACTTATATTAGTTTTGTACCTGTTGATGCTGATGTAACGGTTGCTCCGCGGCGGCTTATAATTTTCTCTTCAATGAGTGCTCGTACTGACACTGAAGCTGTTTGGAGCGGCGGTCCGGAGGATTCCTTCTTGTCCAGTTTTTTGTTATCAGAGTCCTGAATGCCGTAATAAATTTTAGTATTCATAAAATATTGACGGAAATATAGACGTGTATACAACTTACTTTTTTAAAGTATCCTCCGTGCAAGCGCATGTGGCCATTTAATGCAGGTATGTTTTTGAATTTCCGATGACACAGATTACATTCAACTGGTTTAATTTCGCCGGGTCTCGGTGCAGTGGTCGCTGCTCCGTTCGCCGCGCCGCTCGTCGCTCCGCTTGCACTCCCGACGCTCCCGCATTTTTGGCTCCCCTGCAGCGCCTGTAAAATTAACGATGACTTTACAAAAGTTCAAAAGACTTTCAAACCTATTACGTACTTTGTAATTTCAAGGTAAACTTTCGATCTTCAGTAGCTCGTTAATATTCCAAGTTAATTAATGGATTTTGATGGACCCTACGTAATCTGTGTTGGTGTAAAAGGAAAATCTTAATTATAGGTCAATGGTGCCTTGCGACCAGGTAGGGAAAATTTTCTTAGCCGTCTTTCGGGTGTTTATCTGGAGAATCAAATGAAAGTAAAAGCGACAAATAATATTAATTTGTGCGATTTCATACGGAGAGACGGGAGGCGGCGCGCTGCATTTATTCATTTACGTAGAATTTTAATTAGTTCCGGAAATCCGTCGCATAGCGGTGGAGGCGGCTACATTAAGAGACAAAATTCATTTCATTTTTACGTGTCTGTCGTATATTTTAAACTTTTTATATTGTTCGGGCAAAGCGAAAGAAACTAAATAAACGTAAAACAGCGCGGTCAAAATAATGTTAAACCTAAAATTTTGTACCGAAACTCAGGATCTTGTTTAATTTTTTTACGAGTATTATAGCACATCTAAGGGATATTTTTATCAATGTTTAGTGGCATGAATAACTAAATTCCAGTTGTCTGAAAATAAAGAATCTGTTATGAAATTCTGGTACATTTCGACCGTGTCGACTGGCGACATATCCAACGGCGTAGAATATATCATAGTGCCGCAAAAAACTGCGTTCACGTCTCCCCCCATCCTCATGGATTTGATAAAAAAATCGAGATTTTGATATAGGCACAATTCTGTGTTTAAATTTTGTAATAAATTTTATACTCCTCCCCACTTTTGTCCGCAACATGCACATACCTAGTAGTAATATAAAGTGAAAAAGAAAACTAGACAAAATTGATAATAAGTGATTTTGTAAACAGGATTACTAGCCAATGACCCACAAAAACGATCGTTAACAAAAAGCTATGAAAAAAAATATTTCACGATTACTATTAATTTAAAAGTGACTGAGGTTTATACATAAAACAGTTTAGCAAGCCTTTTACTTTCCTCTCCTCTCTACTACTACTTCCTATAATCGCCTCTCAGTACGCTGGCGGGCAAGTGGTCGATTCTTACGCTGCCACCACACTGCATTAATGTATACATAAAGTGTTTTTCATTTTACTTATTCTACGAGTCATTGAATGCTCGAAAATACCAACTTAATATCGACAAATCGTACAAGGAGAGGCTAGAGTTTTAAAGTATTGTAACGTAATACATATTTTAACCAACAGTATATGCCTATGTATTGATGAAGTATTGAAATTTTATTACATGATAGGTATACTTGATTTCGTTTTATCTTATTTTGCCACAAAACGGACAACACAAGACATTCAATAAATGGAATTATTACAAAGTTTAACAGACGAAACTTCAGAAGGCGAGCAATTATTCCATCGTCAAAAACAATAACACTTTAATGACTACCTCGGTGTAGTTTGAACAGGTGAATAACTGTTTTGCCTTAGCGAATTTCTCAAAGTCACGCAGCGGCTTTAGCCTTAAGAATGAGGTGTTAAAGTGTGAATATCAATGTTGGAAGTTTTTATCATCGCATCGGTAAGTAACATCAATTATATAACTCGTTATGCAAATTAATACTATAATACACTGAGCAAATGTTTATTTTGAGGAACGGTGGAATAAGCTCTGAGTTTTCGGTAGTCTAAACAATTATCTTTCAAATTCAAACAACATTCTATGCGGTTAAGCAGCAATATGCATAATGTGTGTGTTGCTAGTTTGGTTTCTTTTACAGCTTCATCGTTCTCCGGGCCATCGAGCATGTGAACTGCAAGCTATTAGAGTATACAATATTCGTAATATAAAACTTTTCCCAGAGAGACGATGAGTGTGAAAGCATATCCGTAATCTCTGCCTAACCCGCCTGGCTTGTCAATACGTCTGCTAAGCGTAGTGATTACGCAAAATTGTCCCAGCTTAGGCTTATGTCCAGCAGTCGAATCAATAAGAAGTAATCTGTTTAACGATTGCCAAAAATAATTGTCTGTTAAACGAAAACGATATTACTAATCCAACAATAAGACACAGCTCTCGTGACCGTACACACAATAATGTGGTGGTCAGAGGTCTATATTTTTTTTAGTCCGTTCAACCCACTTGCCACCAGAGCTTATTTGGAACAACGTGACTTGTTCAATTTATATCATAACGTAGAACAATTAATTAGGAGTGTCAGTAATAAATGATCGTCATTTCGAGAGACTTCTGCTTCCGTTTGCGACCTAAATCCGCGTTAGCAAGTACACTTTAAAAGGGCTTTAGCGCGAGGCGCGCTCGTAATTTATTTGATTTCAAGTTTTTTTCGGAGTGTGGCAACCCCGGCGGGCGCCATTAGGGCAGCTCGTTAGGTTAATGCGGGGTAGGTGCGAGCAGATGTTCGCGGAGCGGGCGGCGGTAGCGTTTTTGCCGTATATCATGCTTGTAGCGTAGTTAACTCGACTCCACTGGTTTTTGGTCTAAATGATCTACTCGCTCCAGATGTTCAGAGTATCGAAGTCGTTTGCGTTAAGGCAGATGCCTAATGCGCAGGTAATTACGAATGCTGTTTTGTTACGAAAACCAACAATTTTTTGTGAACTATAGACAAATGGCACTTTTTTGTACGTTATTTTTAAATAATATGGTATATTAAGGCGTTAAGTACATGACTTTTATAAGTTGCGTTTAAATAACTCGTTTGCATAGCTATGTACCTTATCAAGATAAAGAGTAGTTGTGGGTAGTGTGCATTTTAATAGATCAAGCTTTGTTGTAGTACCGTACTACGCTGCTATCAATACCATGCAATAGGCCTAAAATGTGGCACAAGTTTTAACTTCACATTGAAATAATAAATCAAACAGCAAAATAATAAATGCTGTTATGTTTTATTAGGAAAACAAATATTTAGTTACGGAGTTAATTTGTAAAACGTTGCACGTGAGCCGCATTGCAAAATTACAAAACCACTTCGAAAATTATAATTCGCGCACGAGCTTGAAGTGGATGAAACATAGAACATCAAGAATTTAGGCATTTATTTATTTTTTATGGAAAAGGCGGCAAACAAGCAAGCGGTCCACCTGATGGTTAGTGATTACCGTCGCCCACGTACATCTGCAACACTAGAGATGCTGCAGGTGCGTTGTAGGCCTTTTAGGGTATTTGGGAAGGAGGAAAGAGGATGAGAAGATGGGGGAGAGGGAGTTGGCCTCCGGTTACCTCACTCGCCGAACGAAACTCAGAAGCACAAGATGCTTGCACTTCTACTTCACGCCGGTATTCTGCGAGGCCGTACCACGGTCGAACCGGCCCATTCGAGTAGCCGCAGAAACCGCCGCTTGACTCTACCGCGGTTAAAATATTTAGGTATACAATAGTTTCGCATGGTAAAACCGCATTTTTAATATATTAACGGCCTGTTAATTTATCGGTGAACTCGAGTCTAGGAAGTAATCACTTTCGTATTTTAACGATATGTTGGTATTACTGTTACTGTCTATACAGAACAAAAAGGTTTTTACCTACGATTTCTCTACCCGAAAATATACCTATTTCTTATTAATATTTTCGACACGTAAAGTTTCTCGATGTTTTCAAGTATGGCGCAATGGCAGCCACGATATAAAATAAGCGACAGCACATTATATACGTATGCTCCAAAATAGGGATCTGATTATGACGATGCGATCTCTCTAATAAAGTCACTTCTTTTTCCTTAAATACTTGCATTGAGCCTCTTAAAAACGTCAACGTCAATAATTAACGTTCCCAAACTAAAATTATTTATTACAATTTTATTAACTTGTAATTATTGGTACAACAATACAAACAATCTCACCTTAGGTTTAGTAAAAGTATGCGGTTGGAAAAGTTGCGTTATCCAATTATCCATTGCAGTGAAGCACTTACACTATGTTATATCAATATATGAAAGGAGATAAAATATATTGCAAATGTGTATAAACACCTTATCTTTAAACACCCTAGTGGTTTAGGTGCGCATCTCACGGTATTCGAACATGGAATGATAGCACAATGGATGGGAAAGATATCGAAGAGATGACCCCTCAAAGATAAGTTTTTGACCTCGCAAATCGCAAAATGAAATGACCAGTCGTATAACAAAGGTGTCTCAGTTGGTACAGCAGCTCATTTGCATATTGTGTTCCGATAAAATAGTCCGCGCCTGGTTTTCGCAATGGAATCGAAACTATAAATGGAAGAGAAAAAGGGTTACTATTTAGAAACATTTTCTGGTTTCCTTAAGAGTGTAGTACAGTTTTGCATAATTCTTGACCTGTTGAAACAAAATAAACGGTAGTGTTATGACACTTGAAGGGTTAGCTTTAGTTAACCTCAAATTTAGTTAAGAATTTTAATGCTCTATTAATAATGTAAAACACTTTAGCCTCGGGTATGGACTAGTTCATCGAATGTTTATTGTGTACTATTTCCTAATACTAGAATTTAGGTAGACAAAATTGAAAAATTAATGCATCTACTGTAAATAGGTTCCACTGATGATGGTATTTTCTTCAAAACTAGCTGGTTTGGTGGTGCTCTTTAATCATTAACCGGCTGCATACCATTGTTGAACATAAATACGAGCGGTATACGAGATATCAGAATACTAGAGGGATATCTTCCAGTGGAATATGGCAGGATGATGGTAATTACTTGTGGATTACCTAAACTTTTATCATCTATTTTTATTTTTATTTCATTTCTATTTTAAGTTACTTCAGAAGATTTATTTAAGCAAACCCCACTTAAATGCCAAAAATGCACTTCTAGCAAACATTTAACTGGAACAAAACGGTGAATTGGATAGTAAACAAACTAAATAACAACTGCACAATAGCATTTAGAGAAACACTGTTATGAAGTGTTGTTCGAATGTTAATTCGGAAATCCTTTATGTGATTATGGTATTGGGCTACCTAGTAGATGCAAAAGTAACTCATGTTTATAATAAATAATGAGCTCACAAAAGTTAAGAGTGTTTGGATAACATAATTTTTTAAACGAACTTTTCAGTAATTTGGTATCTTGAAATTAAACAACGATTAAGGGACTCATAGTTCCAGCATAACTGTGTATATAACATGTATGTGTGTTTGTAAGAGCTCATTTCATGTCAATATGTCATGTAACTGTTGGTAAGTCTGTTAGTGATCATGTAACTTACGAGACCTTAGAGGTTTTATTCACATAGTATATTTGTTTTGTTAAAACCATGGTTTATAGCTATGTTAGGAAACGACTGGATTGGCTGTAGTCTATACTTCTGGACCCCAATGATGATGAAATATACTTAAATGCTGGTTTAGTGCCAAAAAAAAAAACAAAATAGGTGGCGCTGTGTCGAGTTATTAAATAATTAAGAAATCAAACTCATCGGGACCACCTACCGAACGTCTGTCATTCCAGCTATGGTTATATTGCAAAAAAATATTAAATCGATTTAACATAGACAGCAAGTACATGATTTTTAATGTAGTTAGTACCTGCATTATTGAGATCAGTTTCTATTAAAAACTAAATGTACAATTTTCCAATTCCGGATTCATCGAGAGACTATTATTAAATTAACAACATTTCTCCAACATATGGCCGACGATAAGTTTCTAAAAACTCATTTGTACGAGCACACGACATATGGGATTGAACTCGGATCTCCTGATTCAGTGGCAGATCCTCCAACCATAGGCTGGGCTACATTTACACATTGGAAGCCTGGACGTCAGCGTGCTTTCTATAATTACATAGTATACGCGAGTGGCCTGGGTTTGATCCTCGGTGTCATCACCACAAACATTGAGAATACTAGTTTTAAGTGCTGAATTTACCACGTTTGAAAAATAATAAAAATATTATTTCGCGGACGTATGATGCCAACCAATTCGCACTGGAGCAGAGTGGCGGACTCTTTTGCATCCAATCTCTCTCTCAATAATATTTGAGAGGAGGCCTTTGCCCAGCTGTGGACATTTACAGGCCGCTACTACAACTGTACTTATTTGATAGTATTAACGTTATTAAAATATTCAAAAAGCTTAAGTAAAGTTTCAATCTATTTGCCACGATTTCTGTTTCCCACGGTTGTATTCCGAAGCGTGGCGTTTTAATTATATTCAGTTATTATTGTCGTGTGCATAGGGGTAATAACTAAACAAGCAGAGTTCCACGGCGTTTGAAGTCTTAGGTGAGGGGTGACGGCCACGTGGCTTAGGTCGGGAGGTCACAGGTCGCCATTCCAGGAAAGATCAAAAGTTGTTCTTATAATAGTCTTTTGTCAGTCGTTCGAATATTTAAATGCTGTGTTATTGTTTGTTACAAATTGTTTATGATCCAGTAAGTAGGTATTGTTGATTGCATTATATGATAATACCAGATTCAACCAGCGTCTACGTTTACGTAAAATTATTTTCAGAGCCTACCCATTACGATGATAGTCGTCTTTAAACTCTGTTCATTAGTTTTTGCGCACATGGATATATATGTACAAGGATAGCTTTTTAAGTTTTATAATGTTATATCCGTAAACGATATTGATATCCTATATATCCATATCATATAGTGTTTCCTACTACCAGTTTCTTAAGGATTAAAGTAAAAAAGTTTCTGTATTGAAATTAACATGCATTATGTGCGTATACAAATAATGTACTAATTTATGACGAATGGTATACGTTCATTTAGGTAAGATTTTCTGTCATTTCACATAGTCGACATCTACGACACTGACGTTCTGAGATGGGGTAACAGATTCTCTCACGCCGCCTAATCATGGACACTTTTATTAACCAATTTTGATTAAATGGCAAAAAAGTCGCATCCAGCTTGTATATTTAAATAAAACTGTGGTAGCCTAGAGGCCTTGAGGCCAGGGGGCTCGATTTACTTTCACAGTACGCGAGGGACCTGCGTTAGATCCACGGTACCAGCACCACTAATCAAAACATTCAAATCACATTCGTTAGACTTCGATATAGGAACATAAATTAAGGTTTCCTCACGATGTTGCGTCACGATGCACTCCTGAAGAAGTTATTAAAAAGTATTATTTCAAAGACGTGAAGTCCGCTAACCCGCACTACTGCAGTGTGGCGGCTCTTGCCTGCTCCAAAAATCTCTCAAACATGAGAGAAGGCCTTTACCCCTCAGTGGCAATTTGCAGGCTGCTACTTTACTTTACTGAACAAAGCGGTAAGAAATATCCCGACGCATATGTATGTGCGTACTGGATACTCATCCATCACACTTAACCTACAAGAAGTTGATGTTGCTGAAGATTTAGGGGGAGTCACGTAAGCGACGCAGGCATGCGTCCTCAATTATGCATTGGGACGCTTATCGCAAAGGCTCGACGCACCTGTGTCGTTGTCACCCTACATTATTAATGGCTCAACTGCGCAGCGGCCAAGGACGCTCCTCCTCACTCCGTTGTTCGTGCAATCACTTTCTTTATTATCGTCTGCAAATGTTACCAGTTTTCTGCTAGCATCACTAATAAAAGTGTTTTTAGCAAGATTCTTTACCTAATTTAATATATTGAATATCTACTAAAAATACAACAAGATTTACGTCTTTCATTGTACTTGTTACATGTTCATTACAAGCACTCAGAACCTATAATACAATATTATTGCTATTTTTTTGATTTTTATTTTAAACTGATTTGTCAGAACATCTTTAATGTTAATTTTAAGTTAATATGTACATAACCGTAAAGATCAGCAAGCGGAAGTGGCAGTGACATTGCGAACAGAACTGTTATCAGTTGAGAGCAGAAGAAGTTTGAGAAGAAAGGTTCTCGAGTGGCAACCGGACTCGTACAAACAAATGCAGTGTAGGTCGACGACCTACAGGTTACTCATGATCTTCCACACGGGCATGAGTATGCTGCATACGTTCTGCAGTGGATTTGTGACCGTTATAATGATGATGATGGCCAATATAAAATAAAACGTTAACCTGAGTATTTCTACCAGCTAAGCAGCTGTGCAACCACAGTTGAGTTCTGGTTTAATATGTTTACTGAGCTAGTGTAATAACAGGCTGCGATGCATTCCACTTTAGTTATCGTGGTGACAACGGATCCTTTTACCATTAGGTGAACTGTTATGTGGCTTGTTACCAAAATCCATTAAAAAAAAGTTATATAACAGGATATTAATGTGAAAATGTACAACGAAGGAAAAGTCTTCACTTTTCCATTGTTTAATATTCTCGATTTTGTATAGATACATAAAATATTAACAGGCCGTTGCTTCGGGTACAACATGTGGCCGTGATTTTATTTTTTACGTAACGGAGATGGAATCGTAAGAAGTTTGACTTATTTGCTCGTTTCAGCGAGAAAAGTACGAGACGTCAATGTAATATTCACCGCTTCACTGGCAGTTTCGTGGAATTGAGTTAAGAGTTCGTTCGAGGGTTTTGAAGGGTAGGAATGTTCGTTGTTATGGTTACTGTACGTATAAAGCACTTATGAGCATGACAATTTTCATGAAAATTGGAGCTGAAAAGTTCACTCTTAACTAAACAATAACTTAACTAACTAAACTTACTAAGTTATTATTAATAATAATATTAAAAATAGGACGAACCTTCTGTTTCTCCATTTTATTTTTATTTTATTTGATGAAAAAAAAACAATCTAAATTATATGAAAAGACTTAGCATAATAGTGTGTAATATCAGAACGTGAACGAATACACACTCTGACCGTTGACAGTTTGACCTCACACCGTCGACTTCTCAGCCGACCCCCTGGGGAATTAGAGGCGTCGTGAGTAGTGTTCACAGATAATTAAACATTTATTTTTAAGGCTATTTCCAGCATTATGAGGCTGCTCTTCCTCTGATTACAAAAAATGACTAGTTAGTAAATGTCGCAGATGTACTGAAAACATTTACGAAATGACATCACTCAATGAAAATGTTTGATACATCTGTGTAAACACATTGTGTACGCTTCCTCCACATGTTTGTAACCCCTCACTGTACATTTTTACTCCCTCAATACGCCTCGGGGTTGAAGGGCACAACATACATTCCATGAAGATGGGACACCCACTTAGTATAATAAAACGTTCGCTTCATAATGTTCGTGTTTTTTGCTAAAATTTGTTCAATAAAGATAGGAGTTCAGAAATTTTCTGAATTTTATTATGCAAGTTTAAAAATAAATACTACTGGCTAATTTTGAAGGACGACATCTTTCAGTTTATACTAGAAGTCATTATTTGTACAGAATAAGAGTCTCTATAATCACAAAGAAACTGATATACTCGTAGCTACTAGCATCATTGGTGCGAAGGGACCGGCGCTGCGCCAGCCAACCCGCTTGCCCCGCGGGGTAAGTATGGGCAAACCTTTCAAGAAATGTGTCATGTTGTCGCTCTTTTTGAGAGGCCTTTGTTCAGTAGTGGACTGAAATAGGCTGAAGTAGTAGTATTAGTTCAATTATAAAATAATTCAATTATAATTCAATACTCTTGCATTATTCCTACATCATACAGATGATGCTGTACATCTGTATATGAATAAACTGAAGTCAAGTCTCGTCCAGTTATATAATATAATTTTAATGGAATTCTCATACACATCAATTTTGAATTTTTGTACTAAGCGGATGTTAACAAAAAAAAATTTATTACTTTAGGTCAACATTATTTTGAATGTCAGTCTAAATAGAAAATATCCGAAATGATTCCGATTAGTTGAATGGTGAGGTCGAACTGAGTGGAACGAATAAATTTAATATTGCTTAGGGGACTTAATTTGTTAAGTTGGATCAGATCTTCGCAAGTTCGAATTTAACCACTTTTTAAAAGCTAAAGTTTGTAATTTAGTGTTACTTTTATATGCTGTATTGTGTTACTGAGTTAGTGATTTATCACAAATTATTGATTTTCGAAACTGTTTATATTTTGTGTCACTTGCAGTGTCTTATTTTTCGATTTTATCGCAATCAATAACTGCCTCAATCTAGATCAAGATCAAGATCAGGAGTTGCGAGAACACGACAGATAGTATGCTTCACAGGCACTTGATAATGATAATATGATTGACAGCAGCCGAGGATCTAAGCAAATTAACTTTCTTTCTGTCCCATTAGCGAAATGGATTTTCGCAAAGTAGCGACTGATTCTATTAACTATACAACTATAATGATTTAGGGCAAAGTGAGTCTATAGCAAAGAATATTTGGTAATGTTCATATTACAAAATACAAAATAACCATTTATCTACAAGGGACATGAACTGTTCGTATTAGGAGGAGGCATTTTCCCAGCAGTGGAATATTTACAGGCTGTTACTTTAGTTTAGTGATAGGCAATATAAGTCAAAGTTAAAGTCAATATGAATGCCACCTCTTTACAGAGCTAGACGCGGGTATACTTGTATTGGTAAACAAACGGTTGTTTGTTAATCAGAATCTTAATTACACGAAGACCAAGATCTATTGTATGACCCGAACTTTGGTAATTGTTCCGAAATGTTTGTAAACCTTTACAATGAATTTCACGATCGCAGGAACAAATTTATAATTCTACATCTAGCTTTCACTTGCTGGAGTAAATTTATGTTACGGTATTAAATATATCACATAATAAGAGCAAAAACTAATCAAATTATTCTGTTGAGAAGAACTTCTTATTATTTATTGACGACGTACGAGTATATTGTGTTACGTAGGTATTTATGAAATATTGCACGCTGTATGTTTTGCTTGTTATTTTGTATAAAATAAGTCCTTTAGGTACATTAACTTCAAAGAATAATTAAATAACTTTAACATACCTTAACGTGTTAAAACAATAGAAATTCTATTGTGATGACATGAAAAAGCATTTATGTATTGTATTTTCTTATTGTAAACGTGGCGTACATAGGCGATATGGTTTTGTGAGGTATTAACCTGACTCACCTATAACCGGCATAGGTAAGTCTATAGTACATACATATATATTTATAATTTTTTGTGTTAGGAGTTACGTTATGTTTTGGTATTTCAATAGTATTTAAATTCTATCTCTTTTTCTCTAATGTTTATAATTAGAGTAGTAATTTCGAAATTATGGACTCAAATATGATATGATCAAAATTGGCACATCTAAAACAGCCGAACTTAATTATGTCGTAATTATGTACGCAAATATGGCAATCCCGATGCCATAATGAAGTGGCACAAAGCGGATTTATTGCGTTCAAAGGCATTCCGCTGTCAATATGTTGTGAACAAAACTGCGCCGTGCCCGTTTGTAATTATGAGCCCGTGTTTCTGTCGGGCTTTATTGCTTCCTGCAGGTGACGTCAAATCAAGGGCTCGATCAAAGTGAGTGCTTTTAATAAAGCGAGCCACCGTCGTTACCCACCTGTCTATATAACGTTGAACTCTTGACGTCTATAACGCGTCGACAAACTAAACGTTCAGTCTTCGCTTTGATTGACGCACGAGAGATCACATTAAAATGGCCATTGCGTCAATAGTCTGGCTGTGTAATACTATTATTAATATTGCATTTCCGATTCATTCAAGCGACTGCAAATACCAGCTTTGTGTTCAGAGATTTAATTGTAGTGCTTCTGAATTTCTGTCTTTACAAGTGCTGAATGTGCATTCATTTCTATTTTGAAAAAGGTATTAGTGCTATATTTGTATAACGCACTACGTTCTCACGTAATTAATGTATTCCAAATTTCACCCCTCGATATAAAATTCTTGTTTGAAAAGTCTGTGTGAATAATTCCAGTTTGATTGGCGCAAATTTAATAGAAACTCTTTAATATTTTTCTATCTATGGGAGAACGACGAACAGGTGGAGCTGGCGCGAGGGGCTCCCACATTGCTCGATCGAGTTTCGCGAGTTTCAACCCCCTTACTATATTTTTAAGCAGCGAGCGTGGATCACCGTTATGTCACTTTGTGCGCAGCTTTAAAGCGAAGTTTAGAATCGTGCTCGTGGTACGGGGGATACTCTGCGGCCGCGTCTGAATAATTAAAGCGTTACAAAGGCTGACGAATGGGCGATTCAATTCACTGGACGTTTCGCACTGGACCAATCTGCGATGTATCGGCATTAGCATAAGAATCTGCGATGCCCTCGTTCCCACGGCCCTGTCATATTGTTTCGTATAGATGCGAGTGCTACTAAGAATTGCTAGTTGCATTATATCTACTCATAATAAAGATTATTCTTAGAGGAACATTTTAATCTAACTGGTCTTAACGGTTTTGTTATCAAGATAAATTTTACGATAATTTATACAATGAGCCTATTTTTATAAATATATATTTAAGTCTTACTTGATTTATTCAGTTTGTATGTTGTGTAATATAATGTTAGTTAAATACATAATACTACTTCACCAGCCTTTTTAGTCTATTGCTGAACATGGGCCCGTCCAAGAGAGCACCGACAAACCTATTTCTTATGAGTTTGAAGGGCACGGTGAGCGGGTAGGTGAGCGCAGTGGCGGTACCCACGTACTAATGACGTGCTGTCCGTCACTTGTCTGTGGGATTTGGGTCCGGGAAATGCGGACGAAAGTTCCGCCAACATTCGGTCGCCAGAGTCTCGTTAATTGGCTAGCAGTGTGGACAGTGCTAAGTAGAGCTCTGGTGCCATAGCTATTGGTTAAATGGCGCAAATGTGTGTCTCTAAATACTCGTAATGATTATGCCCATTATATTAGATTATGGAAATGGAGCCATTTTTACACTAAGCCATATAAATCTGAAGTGTTTATTTATTAGCTGCGTATTTTGTGCCGAATAACTTTATTCAATAACTTTAAATATTTAATACTCTAGTTACTTCTGTTTACTAATATTTATATGTTAAAAGTAAAATTTAACTGTCTGCTATGTTAATTATCTCATGCAAGTGAATCTTCTAATTGAGAAATAAATATCTTAAACCGGGAAGCCGATGGGTGCAGTTAGCAGATCGTACTTTATGGAGTTAGTTTTTTTTTTAGGATTGATTGAAAAACGAGCTAACAGTCCACCAGATGGTAAGTGGCTACTGTAGCCCGTAAATAATTTGTTATCCCTGTAACAATGTGGTATCAAACCAGACGACTTCTGGGCAGAGAAGGAGTCCACCACTTATTAAAAATATCTAAGGGAGGCCTATAAACGACAGTGGACTCATGGCTCGTGGCGTGCTCACTTCATTTTGTTTTTGTTAATTCTTGTACCGCAGTTTATGTGCATAAACTCCCCGTCGTTTTATAAGCATTTGCTGTAACGACGTAGTCAACTTGAAACGTCTCTTAAATTATGGTTGGTAATATTTAGCTTATAACTCTGACTTAAATTTCACTTAAGCACAATTGTGCTTACGGTATATAAAATCAGCTATGTTATATATATAATCCTTTGATCATAAACTACTCGCAGCTGAAAATAGCCATATGTAAATTGGGAGAATCACGTACTCATTATTCATTTGAAATTGATAAACTAATGCTGACTGCATCCGAACATTATTTCCTAAGGTTCAGGTTGTGGATGATTATAAAGTTATTTACTTGGACTAAATAATTTAGTCTAAATAAGACAATAATGTTATAAGCATGATTTAATAAACTCGTCAGTATATACAAAATTTATTGTCATACCTAATGAGTACATTACATACATTCTGACGAATGTATACGGAAATTAAGATAATAATTCACGAAAATTGTTGATGTTTGCAGTAATGTATAATATATACTGGTCATACATTGTGTATAACGGATATAATAATGTGATTGCGTTTGTAAAGTGTACACGTAGCATCTAGAAACATTAGTGCTACTTTTGTTACTCACCTACAACTACTACGGCGTAGACCTCGTAGTAGGCGTAGCATTTTTAATTTTATATTCTTTTTGAACTTTTTAAATGAACGTTAAAGTTTCTTTTATTGGACTGGGGTGACAAATGAACGATATATCCTTTTCCATGTTTCCAATGTCCAAAAATTTCTTTCTGGGTCCTGTTATTATTTAGATTTAAGTGTATTAATCGATGAGTTAAAAGTCTTAAAAAAAAGAAATCACTTACGTTGTTGCAAATTTTGGGTTTGCCGCCGTTGCTCTTGTTGTTTTTGCTAAATCGCGACGGTGGCGTCGCGGGTCCGGGAGGCGTTCCCGGCGGACTGCTGTCGCTACCGCCTCCGCTCCCGCTGCCGCTAGTGATTGTACCACTCGACTTCTCCGAGCCGTTGCTTAACTGTGCGAACAAAATGGCACGAGTCAGTTGAGCGTTTTATGTAATAGACTTTTGCTTTTAATTACCCAAGTTTATTCACTAGGTTAAAGGAAACTTTAATGTGCCAATTTTTTTCAGTTTTCTTTAAATACATAATACAAATTTATTTTTTTACCACATAAAGAATATATCTCAACGCTGACTTTACATGAAAGTTAACTTTTTAATGAACATAATTATCAATAAAACTTGTTAAAGCGCGTAATATTTAAAAATCAAAGTCCTTCATTAAAACTCCACGGGAACATTACCCGTCGATGTCCGAACATTGTTCGCGTGGATTGAGCAAAACGAATCGGGGGTAAAACACGACCGCCATTATTCTCAACTTTTTCGCTCGAACCTTTAATGGCCTCGCAAAATGAAAAGCAGCGCGACGCGGATCCGGGCTAATTGCTTAATTAATAAGGTCGCCGGGTTGTGAATTTTACACACGGTCAGTTGGAAGTGCGCCAGAAGCACTTGTAATAAAAATGCCAGTTAAAAACTTCGGTTAGCGACTCCGGAAGTCGCAGAGAATTTATTTAAAAATTGTGTTAGAAATTTTCAGAAGTATATCGTTAATGTACGGTTATTCTGACATTTGACTCTTATTAAACCATAAATAATATGTCTTTATACTTGGGGAGAATAATCAAGTCTCAAACTCGAAAACATTTTAATAGCATTGTAGAAAACAAAACTGTGCGGACGTGGTATTAGAATCTGCCACCGCCCCTTTCTTCCTGTGAGTGTCGTAAGAGCCGACTGAGGGAGAAACCTAGCAAGTCTGATGGCAATCTTAGAAGAGAAAAGTAAGTTGCGAAGGACCGTTTGGCTTAACTAAGTTGTACTAAATGGAGAAATTATAAATGTTTAGACAATAATTATAAATACTTTAAGGTAATGTCCATGAAGCGAAACAATATAAATGTAATAAATATTAATATTTGTTAACCAAACGAGCCATACATTAACACCGGCGCCGTAAGGGAATGTATACCGATAGTAATAAATCCGTGATCTGTGCCTACCGTTGAGTGAGTGACCGAGTCTAAAATTGACCAATGTTTAGTATTTATTATAAAAGGAGATCAATTAAATTGATTGGATTCGTAAGGTATTGTGCCAGTGATGTGCACAAAAAGTTTTCGTTAAGGCAGGTAAAATAAAGTGAACACACATATTGTTTTTCCATACAAAATACTTTAACCAATTAAATGAAACTACCGATTATCTGAAAAACAAGTAGAATTTCGTTACTTTACAAACGCAATTGGTAGAACTTCGTCCACAGGCGATATACTAGATATGTAAATATTTATTATACCTAGCCGTATTGAATTGAGAATAGATATTTATTTTCAAAGAAACTTACGTCTGAATGCAGAGAGTTGTTACGTGACGGCGATGCAGGGGACCCAATTTGAAGCGAATTTGAATCGCGTTCGCCGGTGCCTGCGAGCCCGAGGTGACTGCCGCTTCCAGCTATAAGAAAAATATTAATTAAATCCCTATTCCAAGCTTTAAGCCGTGAGGCAGCCACGTAGGAAACTACTATCCTGTCTCATCCCGTCGGTATCGTAAGAGTCAAGAAAGAGAAAAATCATTGCTTCCGACAGATGGCATTATAAATCCTCCACCAAACCCAGTCCGAAAATAGTGCAGCCTATACTGGTACTGTAGTCTTCAATCAGCCTGCCCAGCGCGTTGTTGACGGCAAGTCTGCACCTCGTAAATAATTACTACAAATTGTAAATGTTAATTTACCACGTTTAAAACAAAGCAAGGGAACCTGCATATCTGGGAGTTCGATAAAATTTCAAGTTCAACTTTTCCTAGGTCCGTAATTATGAACTTCTAGATTTTTCTTACATACATTTCACAGTCAGATACTATACAATTAGCCGAGCGTAGAAATAATCGTTGTGGACGAGAATCTAACCGGCGACCTTGCCGCGATGAAAACAATCATACTTGACTACTGTGCATCCAGCCCGCAAAGGCTTAATTGGTTCTTACGACCCCCACCGCACTGTAATTAGTTTTCTATATTTGAATACTTCAATTATTTTCATGTTGTAACCTTTTTATGTACGACCAAAGTCAAATTAGCGTTTTATTCAAATTAGTCAAATTAGTGACATTCGTATACATGGCCTGTATGCATTAAAAGCGCCGGGAGCGGCGTGAAATTAAAGCGAAGCGAATATTCGTGGCATTATTACGCCAGCTAGTTAACGATGTCAACTGCCATGATGCGTCACCTCTCCCGCAAACTTCGCGAGCGTGCTGAGTGCAGGCCAATTTATACAGTTACAGAATATGCATGAGTTTTTTTTATTTCATATTTAGCAGTGACAGTGTGTTAGATATGCAACATGGTAGAGAATGTAATGTGTTGTAAAAATAAAGTAGTTAATTAAGTAGCTAGATAAAATAAAATTGTTTTAAATAATTTAAACTACAAATTACTCTTCTTCGTCACTATCATGCTTTCTATATTAGGCTTTCTCCAACGCAACAGTTATAATAATTTACGTTATGGAAGCTTTGCCCAGACACTCTGCGCTGGGCGGATGAATTTTCTGCCATCAGACGGTTGTCTGAGCTTTGCTGCAACGTACAGTCGATTCTCCTTACGTATATAGGAATTATAACTCTTAACCAAAAAAAAGAGTACTATCATTAAATATTTTTTTATATTTTCATATAACGACAGACTGGCAAATTTCATTTGCCGTGGGTGTAGAAAGAGGTAATCAAGGGAAAAAGCTTGAAAATCGCAATGGCTACTAACAGTTGGCGGTATATTCATCATGGAAAATATCAGACTAAAATTAAGCAGTGCGACGGGCAGCAGCGTCTAGCGAGGCGATTAGTGCAAATCATCCTCCTTACGAGACAGTCCACAGCAGGACATACACCTCGTATGTCCTGGTGTGGACTATTCACAGGCTGTTAAGCTAAGACCTATTTCATCATAGATGATGTCTTCTGACAACGAGAATTTGACACTTGAGCATGTCATGCAAGGTCATCAATAATATCAACTTATTGTACATAGCTTTATATGCATGACGCGAGCGACATGGGTTCGATACTCAGTGCCGGCACATCTGAAGTTGTTAATAGCATATTAATCGTATTTTTATTTAAAGATATGAACGGTTCATATGTCACAGGATCAAGTCACTTGAATGAATGAAATGAAATACACTTTATTGTACACCAATTAGCAAAAATAGGAAAAACATAAATAAAAAGAAACATAAAATACACCAAGGTACAATTGGCGGCCTTATCGCTTAGAAGCGATCTCTACCAGGCAACCACTTTGCAGAGGAAATAATGACCACTAGTTTTGTTGCAAAAATTTAACATTGGTTCGGGCATATCTGGCTGTTAGGCTTGGTGTTTAAAATATCAACAAACAAACAGTCATCCTTACTGGAGTCCGGTGGCGGCTGGTGATGGTTCTCGGTGTGTCGACGTAGCGAGCGCGCGTCGCAGTACGACTTGCCGCAGCCGTCGGCTTTGCATTCGTACGGCTTTTTGTTCCGGTGCGTTAACATGTGACCGTTGCTGAAACAAACGTTACAATCACTTATTTACTTATGTACGTGATGATGATGAGGAGATATATAGTGCCGTAAGTGTTCGCGCCAATACAGAGACCACTATCTTGACCTTACCATTATTAATTTTAATGATACACTGTCAGACACATCACGGAAGTCGAAAGTCAATAATTCGCACACAGGACCTATGACTCAGCAGTCGGGTAAATTAATCATTAAGCTAAACTGTATATGTGTGAAACTAATTTTCGTAGAAAAGATACGTATCGAAATTTATACTCGTAATGATTATTTTTCAACGGTTATAGAGCTGGAAAAATTCCGAACGGTGTCGCCGAACCAGTGCGTATTATGTAGCAATGCACTTATCCACTTAAGCAAATATATTGTATTGTTATAATTAACTTTTAATTATAATTCATGTTAATAATTATATATAACTACTTCCTGAGTGAAAATATGAATGCCGCCTGCCCTACGAGTGAGAACGTAGACCCGAACCGCGACCTAGCCGTGCCTGTTGTTGTTATCTTGTAATGCTAAATTAATAGATACTATTCTATAACTCTCTAATTATTTTTACTTGTCCCTTCCAAATTAATATGTTCTAAACTACTAGTAAAATACACAACGTCGCAATTGGATGGCTAAACATGTCCTCTAAAGTAAAGTAAAGTAGCAACCTGAAAATGCCCACTGCTAAGCAGAGGCCCCTTGTTCTCTATTTTATTTTTTAGTCCTTAGGGTTTCAGTCTTAGGGATAATATATAGAAATATATTTACCATTTACGGGCCACTACCTAATTATGGGGTGATAATGATAGTGCAGTGTGTAGGCGGGGTAAGTATCTACCACCCCATCTTATCTAATGGCCATTATTAAGGTCGACTGAGAGAAATGCTAGTGAAATCTTTTGGCATACGACAGACAGCGGAAAAATCATTTCAAATATGCCAGTCAAAGTGCGAGGCTTCTGGGCGTCATGTATTGCGATCACCACGCTCACAAAGCTCGCCATGCAAGGCGAGTATGACTAATCCTTATTTCGAAGAGCCTATGTTCAGAAGTGGACCGTAAAAATCGTTACGGAAAGAACGCATTAATAAATATACTAAAAACAATTAATATACTAGTAGAATCAAATAATAACAGTGTTAGCGGTAACAGTAGAGTAGAATTGTAGTAGAACCGGGTCACTTGATCAACATAACCGTGCCGCGTTCAGTTAACGCGAGAGTATTATGGACACAATGATTACATTAATATTCATGTGGGGTGAAAGCCGCAACGATTAAATGGCTACCCCTGCTTTGAACATGTGTTGTAGGCACTAAGAGAGCCGCGTTAAACACCTTTGATGTCGAACTAAGTCAGCACATTAAAGAGCTATCGATAGAACTCTGTTTCAGCTTTTGATCAAGTCAGTATTAATAAAATTAAATTAAACACTGCGCAGATGCCTGTCGCATCTTAATGTTAGTCAGAGCTTTCGGATATTTGACTCTCCGAAGATATGACGTGATGTATAGAAAACTTCGTCACCATCGGTCGTAATAGAAAATATAAGTATAGAAATACAAATGAGTTCTCATGACGCACTCCTGCTCTCACTAGTCATCCCACTATTGGGTACTACACAAATAAACGTTTATGAAATAATATTAAAAAAAAAAAATTCTTTCAACTAATAAATGATAAAAAAAATCTAGTCTAATTTAAGATTTTAAACTTTAACAAGAGGACCTTTAATATTTAACTTATAAGAAAATCTTTGCCTCGCTTGCATTATCATTTCTGTATATATTAATTTTGTATCGTGTCTGTTTGTAAAAACAATTGAGAATGTTCTGCGGCAAGCCTGCGTCACTAGCAGCTGCGTATCGGCGGGATTCTATGATGTATTTTCCCCAGTGGAGGTTTTTGCATTAGGAAAGTATCAACGGATCTACCTATAGTTATAAGCATTGCAAACGTTTAGTAGGGTAGGCAAATATTCCACGTCGTCTTACGTGCTTGCTAGTTGGTACATAAGTTTTTTTTTTTTTAGAAGAATTTGAAGTTTTGTTATCTACTGCGTAGGAGATATTATAGTGCCGCGAGTGTACGCGATTACACAGTGGCACTCGCCTTTGCCTTTCCGTATCCGATGTAACGTATATGCGATCAGATGCAGTGCAGTGCAATCTAGAATCAATGTTTAAGCTGACAGGTGCGCTAACCACCATGCCACGCGGTCTTCAGACGACGACGATTAATACTCACAGATGGTCCTGCCTCTTAAACGCCTTGGAGCAAGTGATGCACACGTACTTGCGCTCATCGCTGTGCGTCAACTTGTGCTTGGCTAGCGCTGATGCGTTTCCGAATACTTTGTTGCACACCTGCAGAAATAAAAACACAATTATAAATTACGTCTATACATAAACATGTAATAATAAATTTCTAAGTCAGTACTATAGGTAATTATGTTGAGCACAAAATGAGCTTCAGCGATTTTTCTGTTGTCTATAATTTCAGAGAGCGTATACTGTTTTTTAGGGGTGTGAATCAACTGGCGTTCTTAGCCAGTGCAATTATTTCAGAATTATTTTAATAGAAATTTAATAGGCCCCCTATATATAAAGGATAAAATTTTGTTTAGTACCAAATGTTGATAACTTTTACCGCGTTACCACTTTACGTGTACTAAAACCATGAGTGGTACCGGTTGCAACTCCAAAAATTTTCATTCAGTTTTCCACTTTTGTGATTTGAATGAAGTAAATTTAGATTACTTTTATAACCGGCGTTGGAAGACCACAGCAGAATGTTTAAAGCGAGATCTCGTTGTACGGCTTACCAACTTCTCTTGGCGGTTATATGGAAAGGCAGCTGATTTTAAGGTAGTGAACGATTGTATTTAAAATAAGTTGATGAATAAATAAACTATTACTTATGGTAACTTACTTAAATAAAGTATTTTAACTGGTAAATAACTTAAATACACTAATTAATAATCATTTCTATCTCTCAAAGTGAAACCTATGAAATGACAAAGTTTGGTTCCTCATTACGGAGGAGTTTATATCAAAGCTTCCGTTTCTGATATAAACTTCTTTGATAAGTCGTGTCCTCGACTTTTCAAAAGCATACAAATTTTACTAACGAATAAGCTATGTCATTTATCTTTTTTCTTTTCAAGAACAGAGTTCTCATTAACATCGTGTATGAATTCATTATTTAGAGTTGAAGCGTACAAAGAAGCCTCAATGTTACCCGGGTGGTGAGTAGGACCACCGTTAAAATGAAAGTAGCGTTATATTAAGTTGCGAGATGTAATAATATAGAAACGGGTCGGAACAAGTCCCCGGGCGGGTGTTGACCCCAATGCCGTGTTTGTTTCTCGTCTAATTAAGAAGGTCTTTCGTTTTCTTAGCCCGTTTTCATTTACTATGACCACGCACCCGAAAGAAACTTTATAACGCAGGAGCTATTTCAGTACCGGGACGTATTTAAACGAGATCATTAAAAGCGTGCGACATCGACAAATAGATTCTAAAATATAACTTGCAGTTAAAGTATTTCCTGATATTGTATTTTGTTATATGGTAACGAGAATATCTCAACGTTTTAGAGTTATTAAAAGCCTGCGTTTTGTAGTATCAACCACGTCCAAAGCCTTAAAGATAGAATACATAATGTACGTATTACAATTATCTTGATGACTGATGATGATGATTCAAATTATAACAATATAATGTATGTATTGATACGCGGTGAAAGGGGACTGTGCATCCTACTATCATAGGCCCGTATTACATTTCTATATTTATATGTTACAATATACTATAAATTAAGTAAAATTAATTATACATTGATATTACATTATTATCTGTCTATGAGTCATAAATAAGTTAGTGCTACCAAAATCTGAATAATGAATCTGATCAAATCATATTTCATGGACAAGTGATGGGGAGCAGCATCATTTGGAAGAGTGCCAGAACTGCGCTCACCATATCTGCCTGCCGATATTGGTGGGGGCATAACTATCATGTAAAGCATGCCATCTTTTGTAAACGCCTAATTTGAAAGTCCCGTAACCAGCAGTGGACAACAGGTTAATTTCTTTTCTGGGGAATAATACAATCTAAAATTACAGGGTGACAAAATATTTACCACCAAGGTTTGAATCCTACAAAAATATGTTGACAACAAATATCGAATAACACTTCAAATCTCTACCGACCAAATGCTATTGTTTGTGCGATGTTATTATGGCCGACATCTGAATATTTTACGACGGTCCCAGAACTTGTGCGCTAAAGTTTTCTTGTCCATAACAATAAAAAGTCGGATGTGGAGCGAACAAACAAGATATTGGGTCAACAGCTTTTTACCTTATCGATATCCTCCTGAATAGAATATTGATGGAGGAACATGAGCGTAAGTCAACTTGGGATATTTGTGTGATTGAAGATCGTCTAGAGTTAGTTCAGATAATAACATAAAATTAATAATAGATGCATTCTTTTGGGTAATCCGTGATAAGCATGGGCAAGTACTAAGATCCCCGTTTTTTGTTGGCACTTTCATGGAATAGCCTATGTCCAGCAGTGGAGATTGTTTCTCGTTTCTATAACTACACGTCTTTCTCGGCACTGGTAAACCTGATAAACCATTAAGAATATATCTATGTTAACCATGTAATCTAAGTTTATATTAAGGCTAGTATCTTAAAAAATCCAGAAATTATTTTGGTAAAACAATTAGTTCAGAAAAAATATAGATGGTTGTTAATAAAAAAGTATGTTACATAAATATCTTTTATTTGGAAACTTCTAAGTATTCAAATTAATTTATGTAGTAAAATACTCCAAGGATTATCACGTACACGACTAAAGCTGAGATGCCTAAATAAATACAATAAAACATTTACTTTTTCAAACGCATAAATTTAGCTTTAGAGAATACACGAGAAACAAAAGGCCGCAGTTCGAGTCCGGAATTGGACTATTGTAAGCAAATTGAAGTTTCTCTGATCTGAGTGGTTCACTGGATATTTGCAAGGTGAAAAGTATGTGTGTGTTGGTTGAATCTGTTTTTTCTAAATGATTATGGAACAATAATATATTTTACACAGTCGATAACTTCGGATAGTAATTGAAAGTCGCCGAGGTCCAATTCGCTAGGAGGACACCATTAAGGGCCTTGAGTTCTCATCACTTAGATAGTTATTCTGAAAACTACCTACTATTTTTTGGTTTCGTTGATCTGAATGTAAAGTGCCTGTAGTTTTCTGGACTGCAATCCTTTTGGAAATTACTATATTTTATATAAAATTACTTCAATTTCAGTCATTTACAATAGGTAACTAGCAGCAAGAATTATCACTTCTCGTATGACAATATGATTTCCTTTGTCTTAATTGTCCTTAATTTTTGGAACTTTTAACACAAAATGTACAATTAATAATAAAAGAAAAGATTGAAATCATTATGCTGTCAAAAATGTATGAACATCGCAATAACTGATTAAACTACGCATGGCTTGACTTTAACTCAAAAATTGTAACACAAAAATATTTTAATAAAATAATAATTATATACTGTCAAAATCAAATAAATAAACAGTAGGTAGACTATTAAATATTTCTATACATTATCTTCTCGTAAATTTAGTAAGAATACACGTGGTATTGTGGTTGCGAATAACGATGTCGTATTAAAATATAACGACTTCCTCGTTGAAGAGAATGTTAAGTTGTCCCCGGGGTCACTGTTTACGTGCGAGAATATGCTTTTATGATTACTAAAAACGTATACGTGATAGCAGAGTGGTCAAGGGAAGGCTCTCTTTACCATTCGGCCAAATCAGGAGACCCGAGTTCGATTCCCTACGTGGATGATGATCCAACTCTAATTTGCATCATTGGCCTGAACACTACGACGGCGGCAAACGTGACAAGTGCAGAGCTCTGGTGAACAGTGGATAGGAATAAATAAAAAAAAGTTCTACATCCTTGTATTGAGAATACGGTCGTGTGAGCTTATGTTTTACTTATTTTAATTATTTATTTTATAATTTATGTACACACAAGTAAATCGGAAAAATAAAGAAATATGATAGGAAATGGTCTGTACTAAGGTACTGCTTATTTCTTAAGAAATGTCTTCCAACAGACCTGCGACAGCAGAATAGTAAGTTAATGGTAGATTGCACGCGTACAATACAAAAAAAGAAAACATTCATATATGGAAAACGTGCTATATAAATCTACTTGTAACTATTTATAAATAAATATATGCTAAAATATACATAAATATATACATAATAGAATAGTACCAATAATTCATGCTGTCAATATCATATAGTGGTCTTTAACTCTTTTCTTAAATACAGAAATAGTTTTGCAGTCACGTACATTTGGTGGGAGAAATTTCCACAATCTAACTGCATGCACAGATAATGAGTGGGAATATGAAGCGCTTTTATGAGGAGGGAATTTAGGGAGGGTTGTGCAGGGAGTAAAAGATGGCCGAGCGAAGGAGAATCGCTCACGCAGGTACGACGGGGATGTTGGGTTACGCAGGATATGTTTCTACGAAAACGAATTGGGAGCCACTGGACATCCTTGAGATAAGAAACATGGTCAATATTGCGAATTCCGAAGATAAATCTCATGCATAAATTTTGCAAACGCTGAAGTTTATTCAGAAACTCCTCTGTAGCATCTAGTAGCAGACGTCAGCGTAATCTATGATGGGTTGAATGAGGCCTGGGCGATTTTTGGGCCAGAGACATTTTTGTTTTCAAAGGCTACAACCTTGAACGCACTTCTGCGAATGAAAAGAGAAGTGAACCTTACGACTAATTTTACTGACATGCGCATGCCAGGACAGATTGGTATCGATGATTACCGCAAGATCGTTACTCCAAGGTAACAGTATCTGTGTAAGGTATAAAAGTGTTATCAAACTATACAGGTGATATAACATAGAAATCTAATAAAATCTAGTGATTGTTGTCGTATACTCTTCCCCTCCAAAAAGTGTTGGATAACTTGGCTACTTTAGGTAATAACAAACGAATAAATTAGTAAAATCTGGTACAAGAGATCTTGATTTTTACGAATATATGCTCTGTATGTAAAAATAATAATTTTAACCTTGTTGGATATTGATCGGCTTGTTCGATATCCACGGCCAGGCACAAATGTGATGTAATTTTTTCGACCGCCACACGGAATCGATCGCCTCTTTTCACAGTTAAAAAAGTGCTTAGAAAAAGGTAAAGTTATTTCTTTTTAGTTAATGTAGAGAAAGTCAATATTATTTGGTAGTAACGAGCCGAAGGGTTTATATCGATCGTCGCCATCTTACTTCGGCTCACGTTTCCATAGTTCCGTTCGGCCATAGCTAATTGGCAGGGATTAAATTCGCTCCTAAACAGTCTCCAATATCTGCGAATTAAGAGGCAGAGATATCATATAGTATTTTCTTTCGAATAGTAGCAATTAGATTTATTTGTTTTGTGTATATTATGTATCTAAATTACATAAGTTTTGTTTTGTATTAAAATTTCAGTAAACAGAATTTGTAATTCATTTGGATTTGTTTAGTTTGTTTTGACAAGTAATTATTTTATTTTTAGATTGAAATTGCTTTACTAAGGATGCTTATACAGAGAAATAAAGGTCAATATATTGTATTTGAATTTTGCTAAGCTTATGGGAATTGTTTAACTACAATGTTAGAAGAATTGAAACTAACAACAACAACGTAGCACTTAGCGCTACTTGTACAACGAATAACATCTTAAGTGGTCTCGAAAGTGTGAGGTATCATGTTCTTAGAGAGCTCACGAGACTTAGATAGAAAAGGAATGAAAAAAATTATTAGGTATAAAAAGAAGGTTCAAGCTTCGAATAGTTGTCTGTTGCATTTTGGTTTTCTATCCTTTTAATGTGTATTTGTAATTAAAAATATACATAACTTTAAAATAAGTTGCAAAGTATTTAGAATTTACATTAGGATTCATCCTTTGTAGACACTTTGTTCCAGTGGTATTTTAATATAATTAGATATTATTTCGAAAAGTTTCTGGCATTTAACTCAGTTATATACTGTAATTTTTTATGCTGTTATTTTTTTAAAATTAAATAATCATAATGAAACATTGCCGTGTGGTGCGTTTTACTATGGCAGGTGTAACCATCTCGAAAATGCCGGAATGAAATATACTGACCGGTGATGGGCAGCGGTGTCTAATGTGCGAGGCGTCTGATACAGCGATCGACAATCTGACTGCTAGGCGTGACCAATACGGTAAATCCTGGGTATGGCAGAGATCTGTGTTCAGCAGTGGACTATTTACGAGAACAAGTTTTACTAGATGGTAGGCTCCTTCTATGACAGCTCCTACATCTTAGTTATTAATACCGCTACTTATGCCGATAGCGCCCGCTTACTTATTTATACCGACAATCAGCAATGCAACCACAGATGTTTTCCGGTTTAAATGGAATAGAGAGTTTATCATTCCATCTTAGTGCTCATGGGTGACAACGTATATGCCAACCTTCGGTTGAAATTATTGGTAGGCTTCCATGAGCTGTAGTAGACATCGGGTAGATTGTTAGCTCCTTAGTCACCCCAAAAAAATAAAAAAATATTTCAGGTGAAGAAGTTTGATATATCAGAATAACGATACGTTTTGGTATTTATTAAATAATAATTTAAATATGTATCTAAACAAGGTTTCGTAAGTAAATGTATGTGTATTACCTTTGGACAAAGGGTAGGTCAAAATGAGTGTCTTTCCACGCAGTCCCCATTCTTACATTACGTTCACCGGGGACCGGATTGTCACAGAGCAGATTGTATATTGAACTGGAGACTTGCTGTGCCTTCTTAAGGGTACATTATACGAATATACAGTACAACATAAAATATTTTACAAATCAAATATGTATGTCAAAGGAATGAAAGAATTTGTTGAGTTCACTTTATACACAAATAAGGAAATCACCATTTTTTTACTATACGCGACATTTTAAGAAAACAAATAAAGGGAAAGTATAATTATTGAAGGTTGTACTAACGTAGTTCAGGGACGTCACACCTGTGTCACAGATCCAGATTTGTACTGTGATAATGGGTACTACACTGCACAAATCTTCCTGCAACATTATCGTTTAAGCTTTTTACAGGATTTGGAAATATAGGTTTGTGTTTCTATATTTACACGCACTAGGAGAACGTATTTGACGACCACTTAAGCTCCCACGAATATTTTTACAATTTTTTATCTACCTGTTGAATTATTTAAATATATATTGCTCTTGCGATCGTATACTAAATAAATGGGTGGTCAGAGCGTATTTGGAATAACGCGACAGGTGGTGAGATTGACGCTGAATTAGCGTTAAGGTAATCCATAAAAACCGTTCATAAATTTCGTAAAACCTATATACCTACCCCTCATAGGGAATCGAACCCGAAAATCGAACCTCCAGATTTGAAGGTAGGTTCCCTAATATTATCACCCATATATGAATTATTAAAGTTAAGTTAGTTATCATTACTTGTATTATATTGTGCTACAAACCAATACTTAGTGAGGCTTAAATCTTCTTTAATACACACTATTGAATATCCATTGAATTTAATGGAGGTCTTAAAATAAGTAATGTCTTCCTTTTAGCCGAGCCGCTAAGCTATCTGATGGGCTGATCGATGTATATGGGATGGAATATGGTTTTATTGGTCATAAAGTTGAAAATACGGGACGTATAAATGTTTGGATTAATCTGGAACGGTTTTTGAAGTAAATCGTACCGATGTTAAATTTACAAGCCATCAAAAGTTTTACTGTTCGTTATTAGTTTGAGATCTATCGGGTTTAGTTGTACAATTTCAACGTTTCCTTTTTGATTATTTTATGAATTAATTTGTATTTTTACGCGGTAGCGCAAAAATCTACCTCCCAATTTTTAACGTTGGTGACGTATGAGCTGACTGTAGAAAAAGTCTTGAAAATATTATGTCAAACATCGGGAGCAAATCCTTCAATTTATGCGTAGCTTTGTATGTAAGGGTAACATTTTTTTAAAATTCATAACAGCTTAAGGAAAAGGTTTTTTCAAATTTTATTTTGTAATAAACCTTCAAAATGTATCCAGTTACTTCTTTAGATTCACTCATTTTGACGAACAGAAAAAATTATAAAAATAGCGGAAATCCATTTTTACTTTATTTTTTTCTGATTTTAAAATGTCATCTTTAGTATCAAAACCAGCCAGATACAAACAGTACAACCATTATACTGCATATTTTACTGCAACATTTTACTTATAAAATGCGAAACAACTTTTTCCCCGACTTAATATTAATTTAGGGCTCTATTCTTTAGGGAGATGTTCAATAGACGTTGATCTGAATATTTTATGTTTAAAGAAGAACAAAGGCATCTAACATTTATTAAATTATAAACGAATGATTAAATACTACTAGTCATGGTAATGCCAGTATTTCTATGTACGAGCATAGGGATTATCAATTTTCGAGCGTCAGAGCATCATGTGTCGGAGGTATTATATTTCGATTATCTTTAAATATCCCTGGGCACTGGCCATGCTAACCGGCATCCACTCGATACAGTCATATCAAATAACTTCTGGTGTACATTGAACCTTTAAATAATTACTAGGAATATTATATTCCATATTCAAGAGTATGTAATTTTATTTTCTTTGTACTCGTAGTTAAATACAAAAAGACTGGTACTTGGAGTCAGACTCGCGAGCCAAGATTCCGTATTATTTTAATTGGCAACTGTTGGTATTTATTAGAAGCTTTGTTTTGTTTTTTCTGAAGAGACCTGTGATGAGTTTTTAGAATTATTTTACACAAGTGAACCGCGCCAACTTCTAATGTGTTAGAACATTTACACATGAACCTTCCACGTGAATTATTCTAAATAGTGGTAAAAAACCACATTGAAATCCACTTAGAAGCTTAGAAGTTTTAAGAGAATACACAGACATATGCAACTTTGTTTTATACTTATTTAGAGTTTTTAATTGAAAGATGAAGGGGGGCAATTTGATAATTTTCCTCCTATTAATTTATATAATAATGCTGTTTTTTTAATTTCGAAAATGGCTTCAAATGTGCTAACTTTTAATTTGATTGAACGAGTAGTTTCTGAGAAAAACGGTGATGACAAACAGACAATCCAATTCCCGCTATAAAGGTTCTTCTTATCGTGTACCTTGTTGTTGCAATATAGTTTGCAATGCATAAATTAAAAAACCAGTTAATGACGCATCTCGTTACTTTTAAATTTCTAGAATTTTCAAGGCAGTCGTTCTATTATGGTCAAGGGTGATGGCCTAATTACTAAGCCGTGGCCCACATAGTCAAATGCATGTAAAAATCGAGGCCAGTTACGCTTCAACGTGAACGCTGCACTTATCATGACATGTTACATGTTCACATCATTTTTAAAGTGCTTTTTATAAGGTAAAAATATATATATTACGAGTAATTCCGGTGAGTTTACTTTTGTGTGAAACGGTCATTTCGAGTATTTTCAAGATGTACGATGTAGCAACGATTTATTGGAGTATATGACTATTATATTCCTTCTTCTTTTTACAGATAAAGTATATAAACGTATACATAGTCCACCCGATGCGATGGACATTGTAAGTGATTGCTGTGCTCTATAGACACCTACATCTATTCTCAATTGCGAATCAAAATGTAGTCCCTGGATTTCTATCTTTTGCACAGCTAACAGTATGTGTAACCATTGTACAATCTCTCATTATACGAAATACACAGTCTTATGCAGCTGCTTTAGCTGGTATTCGTTGAATGCAATCTTTTTTTTCCTTTTTAAGTGTAGTTCATTGTTACCATTTCAATTTGAAGTATTTTGACATTGAGTTAGAATGTTATATGAAATTACCGATGGCAATGGAAACATTTATAAAGTGTATTAGGAAATATACTATAAATATACTGCTGCTACATCACCCTTTTTTTTAGTCCTTTGCTAAACATAGGCCTCACCAAAAACTCATCAGTAAAAGATTATTACATTTCTTGGCAGGTTAGCCTATACTCAACACGCTGGGCCAGCCGGTTGGTATGTGCAGTGACTGATTGCCTCGTACTACCGTTGTTCCTCCCCGCCATTACTCTGTGGGATTTAGCTTCGACAAATTCGGATGGATATTATACCATAATTCGGCTTCGAAAGCCAAAGCTTCGTCTATTTGCTAGTAATGTCCACCACGTGCATTTGAGAAAAGGTAGCGAAAAACCATCTAGAAATCCTGAACTCGAACTATACGGATACGGATGATAAAACAAGAACCATAGGGTTCTTGTTTTATCATTATACACGGAGCTCATCAACTAATCTACACAGCGGTTGTTGAAGATATATTAAATATTGTGCCAAATTAGCATAGACGAGTGAGCTCCTTTGTGTATTCCATAACAGTAATTTCTCTCCAAATTGTTATGAAGCAATTATTATTCGTTTATTACCTTGTCCATTTTACCTTTCAGTTGGCTTTCGGGGTGGAAATCGATCTTATTGCGTATCACGTTTCTCTAGTTCGCTCCGAACATTGCTAATTGGATAGCGCACGGTTCGGGTGTATCGAATCCCAATATCTACGAATTAAGAGGCATGGATAGGGTATGGTGTGGGTACTGTAATTGTACTTTACTTTATTTTTAATTTGTACTTGCGATTTTATTTATTTAAACATTATGCACAAAGTGCTACACACAGCGAACTTAATGCCTAGAGGCATTCTCTCCCAGTCAACCATAAGGCTAAGCAGAGATAAACACATAATAGAGGCAGTACAGCTAACAGAATAAAACCAGTAAAAATATATAAATATCAAAATATATACTATAACAGATAGGTAAATACATACATATATTATACACATAGATTCATGAATTTTAAAACTAAAATACAAAAAAATATATATGTCAGGATAAACAGCTACAACGACACAATGACTATCAGCAACACTAGTATAGACTTGCAACATCGTTGTAGCGTTTGCGGATTTTATTTTTAAACTCAAACTTATTAGGAGCTTTTTTAATGTCAAGACGGATTTCGTTGTTGTCACTTGATGAAACTTCATCATACTGGCAATTATTATAACCTCTCTTACTAGTTTCTCGACATATAACGAACCGACCGGTTTCGCCTTACAGCATCTTATCTTATAATATAAATATAAATAATTCTAATATTATATATATCCGTAAATAAAATGTGTCTTGAAACTAGTACAAGAGCGTATAATAATTACCAGTTACTTCATATTATTTTAATGTTTTGACATTACAAGACATGGAGAAATAGCACCAGAGTTCAGTAAAATTTTTTACTTCTTCGTTAACAGTCTGTTAAGAGACGAGACTGTTAAGTTGGACATAGGCCTCAGCCATAGGGAGAATTTCCCATAATAGCAAGCTGATTGCCAATAACAACCCTAGACCCACCGTACCTTAGACACTGCTGACCGGTCTCTGTATTTTCGGTTCGGTATTTTCTGAGGTAGCTATTTCACCAAGCATCGAAAACCACAACATTTTACAGGCATTTTTCTTATTACGACACCTACGAGATGAGTTACGACACGTTTACAAAACTGTCGAAATTTTGCTGTTTCGGGGATTATCCTTAGAGAGTAAGGATTTGTTAAATAAATTTAACGAATATTTTTAATCATACTAAGTCCACGTTTAAACACAGGCCTCCCCAAGAAAGTGACAATCAATGCCGGCATGTATTTCTTGAAAGGTTTACCGGAAGTCATCGCGCTGGATAAGCGGGTTGGTTAACGCAGAGTGGCCTCACAGTAGTGGCGCTAGTTCCCATCACCGGTATGTGGGATTTTCCGGTCGCCATAGACTCGTTAATTAGCCCGGGTGCACCGGTGCGATGGAGAAAAATATGATATATACAAGTTCTTTATCGCTTAAAAATTTTCTTCCTTTCAAGTCCAAAATTATGCTTATTCAAACACTGATATTACCTATAATTGATTATGCTGATGTGTGTTACTCAGACCTGAACAAAGGTTTTCATTGCAAGCTAGAGCGCCTACTTAACAACTGCATCAGATTCATCTTTGGTCTGCGAAAGTATGCCCACATCTCTCACTATCGTTCTCGCCTTAAATGGCTCACTATCCAGCAGAGGCGGGATTCTAGAATTCTTTTTGCACTCTTTTCCATCTTGTATGATCCTTCTTATCTCTCTTCTACCCATGATAGGGTCCTTCGTTCCTCTGCTAATTATATGATAAGTATCCCGCAACGTTTTACCCATTTTGTTGGTGGTTCCTTCACCGTTCAGGCTACACTTCTCTGGAACTCCTTGCCCGAAGACATTAGAAAAGCCCCATATAAAATTAATTTCTTTCAAAAGATTGGTACGCGAACACTTTTTAAAACAATCTGATACTTGTTAGTATTTATTCTGATCTATTATTTATGTATGTATTAATGTGTTTGTATGTATGTATATTTCTGTGTTGTTATTTCTGTATATATTATAGTATGTATTTGTGTATCTATGTGGATGTGTATATATGTATGCCTATAAATTTATATATGTTTTAATTATGTAGTATATATATTCCTCAATTAGCCTTTCATATTTATATTATTTTTAACTTGATGCACCTATCACCACATTTCTTCACGCCCTGGGTTGACTGTTAGAGAATGCCAAAAGGCATTAAGTCCGCCTTTTGTAATCCTTTTGGTGTAGACAATAAAGCATAAATAAATAAATAAATATATTCTCCTTAAGCCCCCCGAAGCACGAATATTATTGACACTAAAAAGCATCGTTATGAATTTCCATACAGCCCCCAGCAGGAGATAAGAATTTTGAGAGAGGATTTCTTCTCCACTTAATCTTAACGAATCTGAATAATTTAGGTACATGATGATTACTTGTATTTACGCGAACACTACATATTTGAAGAACTAATTTGAATCTATTACTTATTGATTTATCGCGTTTAGTTTTTGTTTTTATGTTTCCTACGTTTCGAGTGCTTTATAATACCCGCATAACACCCAAATTTATTAATTTATAAGTGCTTTCTTTTAATTTAGGTCCAGTTTATATTTAAGGAAAATGCAATGTGATTGTAAAATTCAGATATCTCATTATTTTGTAATAGCGCATGTATAATATTTCGTTATTTCTTTAGGTACATTGTTTAGACGTTAACAAAATTGAAAAGAACGGTAGTTACGGAGTACGTTGTTTCAAAAAGCTTTTTGATTGATGTAGGTGAGATAAAACAAATATTCGACATGGGAGAGATAAAAGTCGATGGTTTAGGTGGACTTTTATCCCGGATAGGCGTTTTATTGCTAAGCTTCGCACGGCCACGTTGATCCCGACGCGAATCTCGGACGCACGCACGAGCCATCCGGCTCGTGGAGCACTTCTCGATACAATGTTATGCTATACAATGTGGTTTTATAACTTTGAAGAAAATTTGTACCTTATTCCTCGATGATAAAGTTGAAAATCATACATACGCCTCTGGAAATATGCTATATAAATTCATTCCGTTCTACGAGGTGTGTAATTTTTATGACAAATTCACATTATATTTCACCGATTATCTGTTACAGTAAAAAATGAAATAGGCTCGTTTTTTGCGACGTGGCCGGAAAAGTACTACGGTTAGTTAAACAGCTAAAATGAACATTTTCGCTCTGAAATATTGGATTTTATTTCGCCTCGTATGATGTTTTGTGGTCAGTATACACAGAATACAATATACTCTGTTAGTACATAAATACTTCATTATAATATGTAGTGGTTATATACTCTACGAATGGGGTATATTTATGCATCTGTAATTATGATGCTTTGGCTTTTACATTAGAAAATCATTTAAATCAGTTGGACCACGGCTCCTACTTTTCATTAATTATTTTACGTTAGAATTTATGATTAAAGCTTCAAAAGTGAGGTATATAATAATTGTAACTAAAACTATTTTTACATTGCTATAAAACGGAAGATTTTCAATTCAACAAATATTTGAGTATTTTAACATACCTTGGACATATTTTAAAACATTTGATTAAATTTTTTTTCATCCTATAATATACCGTTAATTGCCTATGTTCAGCAGTGGACTTTGATAGGCTGAAATGATGTATAATATTAACATAAGCTAATATATTAGGATAGCTGATAATCTAAAAAATAATGTGTAAATTACCTTGAGGTGGCTTAAGCGAATCTACAACACGATCTTATTCCATAAGTATTGTAAAAGTCAAGAAATTTCACAAAAATTCCGTGTGTCATAATTTCTCAATAAAATGATACCATATTATTTTGAACATGGTTTTGTTCATCCAAGATATGATTACCAATACACAAAACCAAGTCTTGGATGTAAAATTTTATAAACGTTATGATTTTATCGAGAAATTACTTCACACGGAATTTTGTAAAATATTTTTGTAATATAAGGCTTAAGGCTTCACTTGTACAGACCGGTGAGGCAGCGTATGGTGTAAAATGAAGCACTATGGAGTATCGAATGATTTACTTTCCGATTACCTTCCCACAAAAAACATTAATTATATCTGACATCTGGTGTGTAGAGATACGAAGTGTCTGGTAGGCGTGCTGTGTTTGAGTGATTACGTTAAATCTGCCATAGGGAGAGGCCTATTTTCAACAGTGGACTATTAATACGCTTTTTTTTATATATTTATATACGTGAATAGTCACAGGTTATAATGATAAAAGGGTCAGATCAGATCAGATCTAGCTTCGCTACGAATACAAATTAGTTAAGCAATCGGCAAAGAACGCCTAAAGCCAGGGTATGATTAAAAGCAATTCATTCGTCGAGAGTACGAGGCCGCATAATGGTTCGCGTCAGTAAAACTGTCACGCGTCACCCTCTGCAATACGTAGGCATTGCTAATTCATCGAGTTCATTGATTACTTCCACAGCATATAATATTGCATACACTGTACATATATGTAGGTGCATATTATGTTTATCTGTCTTAACGAACATAAATTTAAAACTATTAAAGCTTGAACATGGAATTTACAAAGTATTTTATTCGGTTTCAACGACAACAGGAAGTTTCAAAAATCTAATCGATAAGACTGCAATTTTTTTTTGTTAGCGCAAGGAGTAATACTAGGAACAGTCCCGGTGGTGTAGTGGCTAAGCGTTTGGATACGATGATGCGGATCGTGGGTTCGATTTCTCGAACTTATACCACAAATAAAGTTTCTTTCCTTCATTACACACATAAACTGAAAGAAAGAAACTGGATCGTAAAATTAAAAAACAATAATAAACGGTACGGTAATTGTTAAAGAAGCATCATGAAGACTACTCTCAAATCTGCCACATCTTCCCGAGGGTTTCGTAAAAGTTGTCTAAGAAAAAACTTTGCTACTGTCAAGCCAAGCAAAAAGCCCCACTGAAACGTCGAAAACAGACCGATGACAGTGTCTTAGGTGTGAGGAGTCGCCAACACGTCTGCCAAACGAGGTAATATTGACAAATGCTCCCATTGGAAGTGTGTCCTGTGAGCAGTGGGCTTTTAACAGTAGATAAATACTTCATAGTTTTAGTTTAGTACTTACCATAGTAAAGTTCAAAATACTTTTTCTTAGTCGTTGTCTGACTGTTATTTCTCATTGGTGTTAACAATAACAATTATTATTTAATAGAAATCTAAACAATTAGATTTCCTGTGAATGCGGAAGCCCTGCCATTTGTCAAGCCAGCCTCAGCTTTTGCTCTTCCATTTCATAAATATTTATCATTTTCGAAATAGAATGCGGTTCATTATTTGTCGCTGTTTTGTTAGAACTCTGCAATCAGGGTGCTGTTGGTAATCCCTGAGCTTTCCTTCACTGTCGATCCATTTTTGAAGTTCGTTGCTAATATAGCGTTATTTTTAAAAAAAATTAAAAAAATAATAATAAGAGACTTTGCCGAGTAGTGAGACACTTCATGTAATTAATAAATGATGACGTAATTATATATATGCGTAATAGTCTTTCAATCGCATTCCTTAAATATCTCCAGAGAAAACTGAGAGAATTTCTTAACATAGATACAACTATTTTCGTAATGTCTATCTTATGATATGTTCCTACATAAAATTACACTTTTTTTGATAGCAGTGTCAATAAAACGTAAATTTTCTCCCCATGTCGATTGAATCGGGTTTATTCTTTTAGCAAATCAGCGTTGTAGGGAAGTGCGAGCGGTACGCCCGGGCTCTGGTGTTGCGTACGTGCGTCAGAGTTCCGCGGCGGGATCAACGCGCTCCGTGCGAGGCTTAGCAATAAAACGCCTCTCCGAAATAAAAGTTTCACCGGAAGCATCGTCTTTTATCCCCGCTATACCGAGGATTTGTTTTATCTCACCTTCATCAATCGAAAATGTGAAAAATCTGGGAAAAACAAAACAGAATTTGCATTTTTATATACAGTCTAAACAAAGTTATATTTCGTGATACTGCCATAAATAAAGTGCACTGCTGCATATGCTGGATACCTTAACCACGAACTTGCTCTCCACGAAATGGCCCCCTCCCATAATGTATGTATGTATGTATATATTCACGACTTGTTCCCAACGGGGTAGGCAGAGACAATCTTCTTCCACTTGCTACGGTCCTGACATACGTCTTTCGCTTCTCCCACTTTTATCAATCTTCGCATGCATACTCGTTGGTTTAGAGTACTCTTGACCTAGCCTTTTTTCAGAACGTCTCCGATTTGATCGTGAAATGTTCGCCTAGGTCTACCTCTCCTGACTCTACCATTTATACTCTCCTCATGTATTTGTTTCGTCAACCTACTTTCATTCATCCTCTCCACATGTCCAAACCAGCTCAGCATCCCTTTCTCAATTCGTGTCACTACATCGTCTTTCACGCCACAATGCTCTCTGATCACATTATTTCGAATCCTGTCAGTTATCTTCAAATCAATCATACTTCTTAACGCTCTCATTTCTACTGCATTTATCCAGTTTAAGAGATAAGTATAAGTGTCATACTAGTTCTTCATAGGACTAAGGCTTTTTGCTAATTGACAATTCCACAAGGCGTTTTATCTGTTACAGTAAACGACAAATGAATAAAATGCGTCAAACAACAATGACATAAGTCATCAACACCGAATTATATTTAAGCAATTCATGTGATGACTATGTTAGAGCAGACGTAATGCTCGCATGATATAATTTCTCGCTGCTCAGGTAAATGTTAGAAGCAAGTGTAACGTTGCAACTACTGAACGCAGCGATAGCGTCACCTATTTGTCACGTCGCGTCGTCGTAAACGTGTCACTTAGTGTGCGTCACTACAACTTTGGTAAATCAACTACAACTTTGTAGCGGCCAGGCACATGGCACACGAACTGCTAATGGGATTAAAAATCCCTATTGCGCTAACCGAGTTTGTGAAACTAGTGTATTATCATTAAATTATTTATATAATATGAAAAAAATGTATATTGTAGTATCGTTGTGCTAGTTGCATTTACCTTGTGGTGGCAGAGTAAGCTCCTGCATCTGCTGGTGCCTCAACTCCTTCAAATACACTTTCAAAATATTCCTTCCATCCTTTTAGTTCACATTCTTCTTCTTTTATAATATTACCATACTGACTTATAATTTTAGAGAGCTCTGAAATTGCTGACTTTCCTCGGGCTAATCTAATCGATTTCCAGAACATTTTTATGTTCGAACAGAAGTTATCAGAAAAGCGACTATCAAATTATCCTTATTCCCTTCTTCTCTTCTCCCATAATGAGGATTTATAATCCCCAAGCTCGTCAAGCGGATAGATTAGCTTAGATGCTGCTGCTCATGATCGGTCTGGTATTCTTTGAGACTGTTATTCCGCCATCTGGCGGTATAATAGCGGTGTTAGCTATTACGATTTTCAAAGCTTTTCTTTTAGTCTTTGTCTAACAAAGGGGGTGGCAGATTCTTAGACCGATACCACACAGCAATAGGCCTTTTCGAGGGAAAGATCTTGTTATAACCGCCACGGTTGGCAGGCAGAATAGAGATCGAGGCGACTGACACCTTCCCTGCTGCCCGTGATAAGGCTGAATAATTCCTCTATATGATTTTATTTAAACTTTATCAAATTAACTAAATTAAAAAATTAGTCTCGCAGTACGCTTGCTCGAGAAGGTGAACAAGACACTTGATCCACAATATGCTTGGTGAGAAAATTACCTAAAATTATTCACACCCTGGATCATACCCGGCTCAAAAGTACCCATAATGTTAGCAGCCGTCTGGATAATTGGGTCTGGCATATTAGAGATAATTATTATGCCATCTTTCGAATGCCGTGAAATCATGTTTGGCATTACCCTTAATTCACTTTTACGTCACCCGCAGGATAAGATGTTGTGGTAGATTCTCTTATGCAACCTCACGATAAGGCCTTACTACTTTATTAGAATAGAATGCTATGTAATTTAATATGCTTTCTATATTACCTTAACTTAACTATTATAAAGTGTATACATTATATATCTACCGTGCGCTAACGTTGTAAAAACACTGCCACACTGTCCAACTCTACATGGGGATCTTCGGTAGCAAACCCGGCGATAAGATACGCCACCTGCCGTGTTCCGTTAAACAGAGAAGTAGGTAGCGGAGGTCCATTTGGCTTTTGCTGAGCCGGAAAATGGAAATATGGTACCTCTACTTAGCCCTACAAGGGTAAGAGGCGTGAATGTTTATATGTCCGTTTAAATAAACATGTAATGCGGTCACGCGACCGGCACGTAAAGCCACTAATGTTTGAGTAAATTGTAAATCACACACGTTTATTGTAGTCGTATTTGGGGTCCGCGGCGGACTACCTGGCGTAGTTTGGCCAAGTGCCCGCGGCTTTTAAATCAAGTACATGATATCAGAATCAGAATTAATTCGTATATTGTTATGTAACTAGTGTTTACACCAACTTTATTCTTATGTACCTAATGTAAAGACATCGTATATCAGTTGTTGGCGTGCCTCATTAATGAACGGGTTCTGGATTCGGATCCCAGCCGATGCCTTTAACGGTGCAAAATATAATGGTTGGTTTCTGGGTCGGGAAACTATAATACATTATTGTTAATTAATATAAGCGTGTAAGTAAGCAATATTAATTGCACCTACATAAATTTGCTGACGCAATTCAAACGCAGCCGGCGTAATTCATTCGGATCACTCTTGAACCAGCTTAGAATAAGTAAATTCGATTTTTAAACTTTTGAATGGTTGAAGAAACTATTAAAAGTTGAAATTAGTTTTACAAATTAGAGCCGTAAAGTAGAGTTATGTGGCGTCGTGTAATACTGAAAAGTTTCTTAAAACAATATATATGTGAGGTTTGTCGTGTGTAGGAAGAAGGGGCTTATCGCGGGCTGGCAGGCTCCCAAGCGCCGGCAGGGCTCAATTCTGGCTTTGCAACGGACCGCGGCTCAAGTCCGTTTAACTTAATACCTCATTCACCTATACACGTTTATTAACTTTACACATACAGTCTTAATACATACAATAGGACATGTTTTATATATAAAATAAGTTTTAACGAGCCCATACTGGGGCTGTAAGAGGTCTAAAATTTTATTTTTTCGTTTCAATCCACTTCATCACAGCTTATTTGGAACAGCGTAACAATTGGCGAGCCTGTTGTCGTTTTAGTGTTGAAATCAGCGATATAAAAGTTTCAAAAACTAATTGATACGAGCACTCCTCAAGGGGCATCGAACTTGGGTCTCCTTGATTTGGACGCAGACCTCCTAACTACGCGGTTATCGCGTTTTCTATATATCTTACATAAAATTCGATTCATAGCCAAACATCGAAACAAATAATATAGTCAATCTGCTATTTTCAAATTTTTCAACTAAACCTTTGTTCCATTGTAATATCATGAAAGGTATACAATGAATACAGATTGGACAATGCTTGTTAAACATAAACCCAATTAAGGGTTCGACAGGGGTAGACATGCTATTGATTATGATAGAGTTCGTTATTTCGCTGGAGGTTCGTCCATGTTTGATTATTAAAAAAATAATTACAAAGGCGTACTAGTTTATCAGTTGGTAATATAAAAAATATATTAAAAAAATTTATAAAAAAATATTAATTATCAGTAAATTAATGCGATACTGTGAGTGTTTGCGCACCATTTATGTGATATATTGAATCGTAAATCCACCTTATACGTGTGGTTATTGCATTTGTTTGTGTCAGAACTTCATTTTACTATAAAACCGCGCGCATATTCGAATGCAACGTTGTGTCATCAATTTCAAGACAATCGACCGACCACTTTCCGAGTTTTGCAAGCACTGACATACGCATACTGAATTTTTATGTATAAATAATATAATAGTAATATTAATCTAACTCTCACCTTGTAAGCACAAGGCATCTTCAGTCTATTGTACGAGTAGTTTATTTTAACTCAGACCAAAAGTGTTACGTATGTCTAGACATTTATTTCAATCCACTTTGCACCAGAGCGTATTTGGGACAATGTGATATGTGGTGAGTTTGTCGCAGACTTAGCCAAGGACACAAATTGTAAATTAGTTTAGAAAAACTCATCGGTACTAGCCCTCCACAATTGAACTCGAGTTTACTCATTTGGAGGCTGATCTTCTAATCACAATACTATATGTAAACTATGTTCTATATTTGATTAGATTATTTAGATCGTTGTTTTTTATGTATTGCTAAAAATATTTTTGAAATATACAAAATTCATGAATTTGTGTCTATTTTAGCTATTATCCTATTTTACTGGTAGAAGCCAACAGACAGCAGAGGCCAGGACAGTAGCTGATAGATAAAAGATGAAGACTTGATAAAGCTTGCAGCGCGATGAAAACTTAATAAATTATTATTCTAAAATTTTCAAAACTGCACATCTCATACAAACAACAGAGCTTCAAGTACTTACGTCGTATATAAGAAAGTTATAAGAACATAAATAAAATTAGGTATTCGGAACGCGGCAGAGGCATTCAGTCTTCCGGTCACGGTTCGTTAAATGAAATAAAATCCGTCATAATTTGTGTCGATACAAGCCGCTATGAAACAAACGCCAAATAGAAGATTGGCTTTCGTTTTGTTCTATGGTTTTATTTAATAAACGCGTTTCGTTTTTATCACTTTGTATTCGAATAAATAAATTATTTCGATTTAATTGTAGTTCCATTGACATACTGCCAGTTTGATAAGATTATTTTCACTTTACATGTAAAATAATTTTGACTTTAACTTCCATTCTTCTTACGATCCTGTCCAATCAACGGTTGTCTGGAAGACTTTGCTGTCGGTAAAGAAACCGCACATTGCGCAAAAGTTAATACTCTATGGTGTGCAATAATGAATAAATAAATTATTTATCGAACTAACACATTAATATACTTATACGTAGGATCATAAAAGTAGTATTGTGAGATCTATATCAATATTTTCATTGATGCCATTGAGACAAGTTTCAATGACTAATTTAAAATATTATTAAACTCACTACTAACGTTAAACCTTATAATAGCCCAAAAATGATTACTTAGACACACGTATGTCTTACAGTCAAACTATCTATTATGATTGTTTTGACAATTGATTGTGGTGTAAAAATAAGTCACCCTTTCTCTTCGTGTAAGTATCCTCAGAGGCGACTAAGGGATAAAAGTTATATAAGCATAATGAATAAAACCCGACGTCGGAAGTGCACAAATTCAAGTTAATACTACGATAAGAAGTGGGTTATAATGACATCAAATAGCCCAGGATACACGGGGCTTTAAGACAAAGCTAACCACAGTCATTTATCAAGATATGATAAGTTGCCACACGGGAACAGATAAACATAGTAACATACAAACATACATAGACTGCTAAAATCATAACTCTCCTTGTAGTCGGATAAAAATCTCAGGGATCAAACTCGGCTCGCTACCCGTAACTTTCAGTCTGTACTGAGCAGTCCAAACGTGTATCGCAGAAGCCAGTTTGGCTACAGGTGTAGCGTGCCAAATGGTAATCCGTAAAGTTGTCCGTAAAAACGTGTATATGTATGTATTTACAGATTGGGTTTTGCAAAGGCAATGGCAACCTCCTCGTCCTGGTGTAATACCTAAGAATCCAACGCGAGCAGAAACCACGCGCAAATCTTCATTAAGGCATACAAGCTAACAGTTTTATTTGAACCATTGGATGGTATTCAGAATTTTTGTTATTTGCCCTGTGCAAATATTGGAAAATGTCCAACATTATAAGAACAGAAAAAGTTTAACTTTTTAAGTGGCTAAGTTTTGCCAATCACAGTCGACATTAATCTCAAATAGTGGACACGTAATTTTTGAAATTAAGTAATTTAGATCTTTCTTACCTCATAATTATTTTTATAAAAATGAGTGCAACCAACGAGCATACTGTTCATTCGATGGTCAGTGGTTGCAGAAGTCGGTTGGCTATACTGATTCGTATCAAATGGGAATCCGTAATATCTGCCTACCTATATGTAATCTATGATACTTTGCGAAAGTCACTGTTGTGAAAATCCGAGATGAGAGAAAAAGCTACTTCACAAAATTTTAAAATTTAATTTAAACAGTTTTATACCTTACACCGATACTGTTAAGGATCTTGGGGTGATCATCGATTCCAATCTGTCCTGGCATGCCCATGTCAGTGAAATTAGTCGTAAGGTTCACTTCTCTTATCATTCGCTGAAGAGCATTCAAAGTTTGTTGCCTCTAAAAACAAAAATCTCTCTGGCTCAAACAACCTATCATAGATTACGCTGACGTCTGCTATCTAGATGCTACAGAGAAGCTTCTGAATAAACTTGAGCGTTTGCAAAACTTATGCATAAGATTTATCTTCGGAATCCGCAAGTTTGACCATGTTTCTCATCTTCGCAAGGATCTCAAGTGGCTCCCAATTCGTTTTCGTAGAGACACTAGGATTTTATGTATGCTTTTTAATATCCTGCGTAACCCAACATCCCCGTCGTACCTACGCGAGCGATTCTCTTTCGCTCGGCCATCTTTTACTCCCTGCAGAACCTATCTTAAATCCTCCTTAAATTCCCTCCTCATAAAACCGCTTCATATTCCCACTCATTCTCTGTGCATGCAGTTAGATTGTGGAATTCTCTTCCACCAAATATACGTGACTGCAAAACTATTTCTGTATTTAAGAAAAGAGTCAAAGACCACTATATGTCATTGGCGGTATGAACTATTGGCACTATTCTGTTATGTATATATTTATTTAATTTTCGGTATTTATCTATATATTTATTTAAGTATATATTTAAGTATAAGTAGGTGTATGTAGATTTATTTAGAACGTTTCGCATATATGTATGTATTCTTTTTTTGTATTGTACGCGCGTAATCTACCATTGACAAGCTATTCTCCTGTCGCAGGTCTGCTGGAAGAAATTTCTTAAGAAATAAGCAGTACCTTTGTTATAGTTTTTCTGTATGCAAACAAGTGTCGAACGGCCATTTATTTATTACGTCAGTTCATTTGTTGATGAACTCGGTCTTTAAATGTTTATAAATTAATTAAAAATACAGAAGTTGATGTCATATATATTTTTTAAATACTAAAGAGGATTCCTAAGACTATATAATCGATTTCTGATTTGAATTTACATTAATTCTAAAGTGAAAGGACAAATTCACGGTATAGTATATTGTAAATTGTTTTCCGTTCCTCATTGCTCTATAAATCATTTAGATTATTAGTATTATTAAAACGCAGAGAGGAATAAATGATTAACAAAAGGAGGAGACGGGATCTCCTCTCTCTCTCTACGTTTCTACAATAAGCTGTGACCTGCCGCGGTAAAGTTTAACGAAAACAACTGAGCCGTTTGGCGGATCTTCGTAATTGTCTGATTAATTATTAGCAGGATAGCGAGATGGGGTTAAAACGAGACGAGGGTCGGAGGCCGGAGATCTACAACGGGCGACATCAATAAGCTTTAATTGGTAAGGACCATCAAGGCTATTACCCAGACGGCCCAATTAGTAATATCAGTTCAAATCTCATTCGTCTGTGCCCACGTTAAGGAGTTTTGGATGGATTAAATTAGGCTATAATAATTACTAACTGAAAATGATTTTAGTTTTTTTACTTGAGCGTCTTATTGTAATTTTTTTTCTCATCGCAATATTTAAATTAATATTTTTTTAAGATTAACGACTTGGGAAAAGTGGTTGTTGAAATGTGTAAAGTAAAGATTTCACTCAAAACTAAGCCGCATATTAACTTGTTACAATAACAGTCGTAGCTATAAAATTCAGCCCTTTAAAGGTAGGAAATACAGACGGATGAATGGACTGACGGCGTTTAGTAATAGGGTATATTTGTGTGTTTAGTAGTATAGTAATGACGCAACTCTAATAAAAAGGTATTTTGACATCATAATTAAATAAAGTTCCTCCATAAAGTAAAGTACACTTATGTACACTTAGTACACTTTATGGAAAAGTAAAGTACAGTAAATTATAGTTATTGTAGGTGGTAGAGCCACCGGCGGCTTTTTTGCTACTGGCTCCCCCTCCTTTGCTTTCCCATCCAGTCCCCAAATATCCTTAAAGACCGGCAACGCAACTGCAGCCCATCTGTTGTTGCAGATGTACGTAGGCGACGGTAATCACTTACCATCAGATGAGTCGCAAGCTCGTTTTTCTATTCCCATAAAAAAGTGAAATATCTTTTTATTTCGTTACTTCTCTTACTTCGTTTTCTTTACTTAACCACATTTAGTTATTATACTTTAAATGTTTTTATAACTCGACTGGAACAGGTAAGGTAAGCTATTCGAAGCGCCAACTCGGTCGATCATAGAAATGTTACTTTCCACTTACCCAATATCCAGTTACGCAATGTTAGAATAAGAACGGTTTGTCACGGTTTCAAATAATGGCGAGTGACGTCACACCCTTTTCGTTTCGCCAGGTTCCCCCTAACCCATCTTTGTTGATATTTCGCTGACCTACAAACACAGTTTACCGATTTTCTCTCGGCTGAGGTAACCCTTCATTTCGATTTTGACCAAATTGTAGGAAATCATTGGTAGTATGGATATTATATGCAATTGTTTATTGCCTGCAAATATACTATTTGTAATATTTTTAATGTATGCACACAGACCCTATATAAAATATATACTTCTATGTATATTTGTCATCGGCTCCAGCGATTCGATTAATCTGTGTTTCTGTTACATGTTATAACAAATCGTTTATTGAATTTAAAGATAATTTTTCAGTTAATTTAATGAGTTGATCTTTATCCAAATAACGCTGACCTTTGTTTTCTTTAGTTTGCGAATTATCATAGAGGCACCTTCTGGTCGGTAAGTAAACTTAACAAACGGTAAAGTCATCGACAATATTGAAGCGTGCAAGATTCGCGGCTCTAGAGCTTAAAGATGAGTGTTACCATCTTATGATGATCCCTTTACAATTTCGCATTTTCCTCTGACAGCACATCACACGTAAATCCGGTTTGATAAATACGATTTCATATTATTCTGTGTTCTATCTGTATATGCAAACATAATACATGCAAGTACAATGTACAAATGTTACGTTTCATAATTTTTTTGATCTTTGATATCATGTTAATGTGTGATTTATTGTTTAATAAGTTGTGTAGGATGAAAGGGCTTATGGATGGTGGGAAGTCATCATTCATTCTTTTTTTTCCAAATTAGAGTGAGTAACACTGAGTCCACATGGTCGTAAGTGATCATTGCGGCTCAAAGACGCTTTCATCTATCGTAGACTATGAAAATGCAGATGCATTGTAACCTCTGAGAACTCTGATAGAATACCTGCTACTACTATTACATCACCCTATTTTAGTCGTACAGCTGAACAAAGACCTTTCCAAGAAAATGTCAACAAATATTTCTTGGAAGGTTTGCCTTTACCATCACGAGATTTGGGTTCGGCAAATTTTGATGGAAAGCCCGGAGATTGAAGCAACCCATTCTTGCTGCAGATATATTACACCTGTAGCGAGGCTGTACTGTGTTTTAGTTGTTCAATAAATATTAGGATTATTTTTTGGACCCTGTGTGCAGCAATACTTTTTGACATGTGCTCTATAATTCCCAAAATCGGAAGTCAAAATGTGTGTTACATCAAAGTTAATTTTATAATTATTATTATGTATTTAAAATAACGTCTTAAACATATACATGTAATGTCTGTGTATATATATTTATTATAATCGTCAACACATTTGTTCTCTCAGGTTCACTATCGAGTCTTAAGTTATAAATTGTAAGCGTTTATGAAGCCCCCGGTACAGACTTCGCCTAGGGTGGGGCCATTTTACTATCATAGCTGTTTGATTCGTAAAATACGTACAATAGCTCCGTCTACTGAAAATATATTTATCATACTTCATTTTGTTAAAAGGTCTTTGATTATTTTAATTATATACTTTAAATAGCTATAATTCTATACATTTATAGTTTCCGAATACGGAACTTTAGGCCTGGCTTGTTTCTAATTTCAAAGCTTATAGAGATAGATTAAGTAAGATAGACAAATTTTGTTTAAAAAAACTAAAATGGAAAAAAAAATGTTTCGTTTGCTTTCAGCTCATTTAGGGTTTTTTATTTTATTCTTTTCCTTCTTCATTATTTTAATATCGATGTACATTATGAATTTCTTTCTTTTTTAAGAATGTTATGCGTTGTAGTTTTCTTAAATATTTCAACTTTTTATGGACCTTGTAATGTTTATTTTTAGAAAGTTTGAAATGAAACTATTATTTACGGATTTTGTGACGTTTAATTTCGTTTTTAAATTCACGACGTTTCGAGAGGTTCACAGCAGCCGTGGTCACAGGGAAACAGTCCCTAAGTTAAGTGCGATAAAATCCGTAAATAATAGTTTCATTTCAAATGTGTAGTGTTTCGATAATAGCAAAAGAAGACAGAAAACGTAACAGTATATCGTAAATCGTAAAACTTTTCAAAATTGAACGCAAGAAAATTATGATGCAGTTGTCCGTCTATTCTTACCATAAGCCTAAGCGTTTTACATGAATTCGTAAAATATTTGAATCCTGGGAAAATTGACAAATTCGTCGAACTAAATTTTATCAAAGAAGATACTTACAAATCCAGAGATGAAATCGGGTGCCCATTTCAATGAATAAGCTTCTAGTGGCAATAATATTATACAGTTCAATGATCTAGAAAAATACCTTTACCTTACACTAAAGGGTTTTGTCGATATGAAATTTCTGAGGAATATACGGCCTTGTGTTTGTGTGAGCGGTAACAACAATGATATAGTATGTGTGCGTGGATCCTTTGTTAAGAACTTATGACAAATGGTTACGTCAGAAATAGGTTGGAAAACCTATTCCCTGCCCATATTGCAAGCGAAGTTATTATACGACATTAATATTTAATAACGTTTAAAAGCGAAATAATTTATTAGAAATTCATTAGAAATATCAATATTAGGCTCTAACTAAAATAGTATAAATAACATGACATATAAATATAGTATAATATATTAATAATAATAAATAGTTACAATAAATACTTGTATGTTATATAGCTCTGTGTTATTTTAAGAAAGAAAGAAAGATTAGATTAAAGAACAAGTTACCTGACACTGTTGCGGGCCCTGACGATTTGGGGAAGCGGGTTTGGGGCGCACCTTCTTCGCGGAGTGAGGCCGCGAGTCTAGTCCCGACACAGCCACGGACATAGTAGCGATGCCCCCGACGACACATGACGAGGACGATGTACAATCTGCAACAATTTTCGGCAATTAAAAACGAAAGTCGTGCGCAGGGTGACAGTGGAATCAGAGAAACTATCACTTTTTCTCATCACCGAGGAGTCGCAAAAGTTAAGAGAAATGCTAGAAAAATCTCCGGCAGATGTTGGAATATAGCAGAATGCAGACAGGTATGAGCTGCCAAAAGAGCGACGTGTCTGGAACTGCAATTGCTAGTTCGAGAAGAGCTCATGTTAACATTTTAGAAAAATAAGAAGAAATGAAAAATTATTAAATTAGCTAAAGACAATAATTTCAGCCTTTTATATTAGTATTATAGAGGTAATGCGTGAGCTTCTTTCTTTATTTGTAAGCAGTAAAATCATTTATTCCATCTCTTTCTCCAAACACCAACCTCACCTGGACGTGGTACACCCTGCTAGCAAACAAACGAGGCTCTGAATCGAATTTGTCGAACCCAAATCCAGACTAGGGATGGGGAGCAGCATCACCAGTGTTAGAGTTCGCCACTGCGCTCACCAATCCTTTTGCCCAGTGTAGTAAATATCCAAATCATCCATCAAATGTATGCCGACTATGGCTGGCGCTTTCTTGGACAGGCCTTGGAGAAGCCTATGTTCAGCAGGGGACTAATTTAGGCCAATGTAGAGAAACTGGTCCAATTTCTTAAGTTGTATCACTGTTGTAAACCTTAATTTTTCCAGTATCAAACCTTAAATATTCTGGTTTAGGTCTACCTGTGAGCCCAGGGAGAGTTGCTAGTTCTATATGAAAACTAGAAACTAAAAATGATTTTAATCAAAAGCTAATTTCATTGTATGTGCAAAAGAGCAATAAAGGAAATGAAATACAATTTTAGATTTGGTTTAAATTTTAATTAATTTCGAACATGGAAAAGAATAAGCCACAACTACAATTACTCTGAAAGCAAATGCCTCCGGCGTTCACGGAGCGCCATGGTGATTGTACTTTTGTTACAAAACAATTCTATTTCGCATGCTATGTTTGATTGAAGCATTTATGTAATTTGCTAACTAGTTTTGCAATGAAATTTTACAAAGAGAATAATTATTGACGCGTGGTGGTGTACCGGGCTGCTGAGGCATGGTTCCTGGGTTCGAATCCCAACCGAAGCTAATATATGTGCAAAGACTCAAATCATTGGTTTTCGGAACTGATCGTGTTATGTACCCTACACATAAAGTGTTCCTCCTCAATCATATCGCATTTATGCGTTTTATCGAGAAGTTAAACGAGTGAGTGCCTCTGTGTTTGTGCGCACACTTCCGGCACTATCTATCTCTTGCGCAGTTGACAATTGTAGATTTGTAATCGGTAAGTTGTCGCCGTGGTTAAAATTGGCCAGAAGTACATCACAATAATAAATTATTAATAATTGTTAGCGTCACAATAATTACAAGCCATCACAAAGCAGATACAGATGCTTTGTGATTATGAAACATCTTCTCAGGAGATGTCTATCGTGCAGTGTAGGTACTGATAAGATTCTGACAAGAATCATGAAGCTGTGTTATTGGCATACTTAAGAATTACAACAGTATGTAAAGCATGTACTACAATCTGCTTAACAAAATACTATTTGAAATCTATTCGAGGCAATTAGAACTCATATTAGCGCATGTACCGACAATCTGCATTACACGCTAGATTTAATGAATAAGGTTACGGCTCATATTAACAGGTAAATATAATTTAAGCGCCATTTTCTTTTCTCTTTCATCCTGAAATATATTTATAGCAATTAGAATTTTATATGTCATGAACAAGAGAGTTACATTCTTTGGAACCTATTCCGAACACTATATTGAATCTATAATAAACCGTGATTTTTCATACAAATACGCAAGCCCTCACGACCCATTACTGAGGTGGTGACGGTATAGAGGTGTAATCGGGACAACGGGACAGGTGGTGCCTGGCGCCGTCTCAGTATTCAAGCCAACAATACAAATCGTACAAGTTTCGAAAAACTCATTGGCACGAGCCTTGCCCATGGGACATCCATCTCGATTTGATTGATCACCTAATTCGGAGGCACATCCCCTAAACTAGTCAGCTGTATTTCAGTACTTTTGAAATTTGAGCAATGTTTGTTTTATAAAGAGTCACAGTAACTATTTTATATAAGTTGTTAAGCTTGTACATGACAAAATATCAATAATAGATTGATATTTTAGCATTACAGAGGAAAATTTTATATTAAATCTGTTTAAAAGTATTACTGGGTTGTTAAAAGTTATTTACTTCAACACGAAAGATTTCAAAAACATAATGATGGCAAAGAGAAAATAGTATAAATTTGAAATATACTTTTTATTTTATGTTCGGAAATGTATTCATTTGAAAAGTTTACATAGATGCTTTCAGCACTTAAATGTCATTGTTGTTTTTGATTTATCATATAATTTCAGTACGTTTGAAGACGTACGGGGGATGCGTAAAAAAATCTATCCTTCTATCTCACTCATTGAACATCATAAGAAGTGTTTGGAAAATTCCATGGTTTATTAAGAGACATTATTACTAAGAGGGCAGGGCGCTCGTTTTAATTTCAAGGTATGCGAGTGACCTGGGTTTGAATCCCGGTGCCGCGGCATTATTGAAACCAGAGTCGAATTTATCATTAGCTAGTCGATGCATGATGAATTTTTTCAAGTGTATTTTTTTTGGATTTGCGTGAAAAACGATCTGTCAGTTCACCTGGTGGTAAGTGGCAACTGCCGCCCATGGACATCTGCAAGCAACTTCAACCGAAGAAGGTTTCAGATGCGTTGTCACCCCCGAGGACTAAGATGCAATGTATGACAACATAAAATTATTCTGGCTTTTTTAAAATTATTCTATAACTTTCAAAACGGAACACAACAGTAATTGCACTGCTGTTTGGCAGCAGAAATAAAAAACTACACCAGAGTGAAAGTTAAAAGTCATCTGGTAGACGACTCCTAAGCCAGGAAGATGACCTATTGGGATTAAGAGAAACCTATAAATAAATTAAATGTGTATCAATATTAGATTTCTAAAAATTAATATGAAATAATTGGATGTTCTGACAAAAAGTGATATTTTGCCGTATATGTGTATGTATTTGATATACTATACTTTGTACAATAGATCGTCTCTTTTACAGAAATCTTTTTAATTATTACTTTTTTATTCACGACGTTTCGGCCGCTCTACAGCACCCGTCGCCACGTAAAAAAGTAATAATTAAACGCCATAAAGTTCGTAAATAATAGTTACATTTCAATGTGTGGTATTCGCGTAAATACAGGAAACATTCTTATCACTTTACAATCACCAACCCACTAGCCCTGCGTGTGAGATGGGCAAATCTTCCTAGAACTAAATGTCGGTTTTTCCTGGAGTTTTCGTGGAGAGGCTTATGTTCCCCTGTGGACTAAAATAGATGTAGTATACGTACAGTACATTAACTTAATTTTTTTTTTATTTCCGTTCTAAGTGTTATCCAGGGTGTGGTTTTTAATTCGAATAATGTAAAACATTATACCAAAATGCGGTTTATTTAAATTTTTAAATGAACATTTCATTCCGCGCTCGGTGGTTATGGTCGCTCGAGCATCGCTTTGTTGGAAGCAGCCTTATTTTGACGGCATTAATTTTGAGCGTTCAATACTATGTTACAATGTACAGAACCTGAACAAAAGCGGATCGGAGAGCGAACGCGAGTTACGTTTTAGACTTTTCTAACTTTTTTGGTCAAAAAGAAATGTATTAAACAACTAATCAATAAAGCTCTTACCATGTTAAAAATAACCAAACAATATTTTTTTTAACAATTATCAATAATTTTAATTATTAGTTTTAAATAAAGATTGTAAAGAATGTTGTCTGTCCGCCATGTTGTTCCCGGTGCGGGTTGTCGGATCCCATGTCCTCGAAATAATATTCTTTTCTTATTATTATTTTTTAGAAATGTAGGTTTCCACACGATGTTTTCATTTACCGCCGAGCATGTGATGAACGGGGATGGAAGCCATAACACTCGCGCAGTATGATTTGTACGCCATGGCCACTATAAGGGCTCTAATTCCATTTAATCAAAATTAAATAATAATTATTTGTGGCTGTGTAAGTATATTTATTACAGTGATAGTTTTTTTCTGTTTAATAAAGGAGACCATCCGCAAAAAAATACCATTGTTCTATTTATTACCGTATCGTTACCGTTAACGAATATGGTGTGTGAGGACGAATATGCTATAAATAGCCAAATGTTAACCTCAACTGCAAGCGCTGATCAATTTGGATCAGACTGGTGATGTGGAGCAGCATCACTGGTGCGAGGGAAGCGGCACTGCGCTCACCAACCCGTCCGCCCAGCGTGGTTAGTATGAACAAATGTTTCATGCATGACATGACGGCTTTTATGGAGAGGCAGTGGATTTCCACAGGCTGATAAAGTAAATTAACTTTATGCATTGAAATTCTTGCAAAATATTGCAAGAATGTTTTGCCAATGCAATATTATTCCTTGAAATATTAATTCATTTAAAAGTGATATAAATATCGCATCGCACCATGCCACTATTCAAAATTTATAATATTGACTGTGAACATCAGTGAGTACGCGGTGGGTGCGGTGGGTGCGGTCGCTCGAACAACGCTATCGGATCTACAGGAGCTGCCTAATTTTGTCGATTTTCGCGTTCAGCATTAATTAACAGCAAACGAATTGCAAACAAGACTTGGTTAGATATATTGTTCCGTATGTATTTGAAATTATTATTAACTTCGAAATAAAAAAAATCCAAAATATTAGAATGATACGCACCATAACGCTGTTCATAGTTACAATTATTAAAACTACTGTACTGTTGATTTATTTTTAAAAATTACGCAAAGGGGTCGAGTTGAAAGAGTAAAATGATATTTGTAAAAAATACACTTTAAACGTTTATTAGGTACTTTTAAAAAAATTAATCATTATCGTAATGTGAATTGTATGGAAAGTTGTGTAAAATATACTCGTAGTTATAATTTAGATTTCAAATATATAATATTATTTAAACACATTGGACTCACATACGCCAGTTCCAGTTCCAAACTAAAATTACCAGTAAATATCCATATGCTTCGAACCCACAACCACTTAGCTTTGATGGTAGGTCAAGTAGTCACTACCAACTAGGCCTTCAGGCTGTATACAGAGCACTATAAGTTGTGCCTAATGTGTTCAAATTCCTATTGTAAGTGATGTCACATAACGTGAAATGAATGACTTGTTATTAATCAAATTAAAGTCAAGATACTGATCAAAATTAGAGTCGAATATATATAGAGATAATGCTCCAATGCACAAACAAAGGCAGTCATAACGTATGTTCAATTATCGAGATTGCTTTACGTAGCGTGTTGAGAAAGCCCTTTGACACAGAAGACGAATACTGTGTAGATTGGTATCAAGTATAGACGATACATTCAGGAAGGTATTTCACACAGGGGACAAGTCCGAGCCGTTGATAGAGAGATATCGATTTGAAACAATGGTTCCTAGCATCGACAAAGAATTATCACATTCAAATCCTTTGACAGGTATATATGTTTCCATTAACTTATGTTTGTGCAGACAACACTTCCATTTAGATTAGCTAATGGGTTTTGAGGAAAAAATATACACAGTTTGTTGGGACCCGTCTCGTCAAAATAATACGTAACAGGCTTATAAACTAAAGTTATATATCATAATTTTTTTTTTATAAAATCAATCGAGTTTAAATTTGTGAGTGTTTTTTCATTATAATCATTATACAATAATTATTTTTAAGCTACTGCTACTAATGTTACATCAGCCTATTTTAGTCCACTACTGAACACAGGCCTCTCCAAAAATGCGCAAATATTTCTTGGAGGGTATACCATACTCATCGCGCTGGGCTCGCATGTTGGTAAACGCAGTGCTGGTACCCTCGCACTTGTGATGCTGCTCATTATCACTCGTTTACGGGATTTGGATTCGGCAAATTTGGATGGATATTCTGGCCATGGAAGGTCGGTAGAGGCACGACTCTCAATCTGTTTAGTAATTATTTGAGATTCCCAACGTCTCTACCACGTCATCAAGCAGCGGGTTTTGCTGCTGCACGAATGAGCCGGCTCGGCGGGTAGTACTGCAGCCTCACAGAATACCAGCGTGAAGTACAAGCCCCTTGTGCTTTTGGGGTTAGTCCGGCATGTGAGGAGGCGCACTCTCTCAAATTTGGTAGCGGGATTCAATCAATACCGACAGTGCTGTGGTATCCCTTACTGAGCGTCCACGCAAAGGCTTTCCTACGCTACCTGATCGTAGATGCTTAAGCAGCCCCTCGTATTCGGAGGTGGCAAAATTCCACTGAGTGCATATCCTACTCGAGGCAAACGTAGCAAAAAAACTATGTCACCCTATGCCGTGCTCACCGTGAATTTCTGAAACATCAAGAGACTCCATTCAACCTTAATGCCGTTCATTACCAACCGGGGAAACCGACCTTGCTTTTTCTTACCGAGACGCAGATATCTTCTTCGGCAGATACATCTTGTGTCCATTACCCAGGGTACAAACTGGAACTCTCCTTTGTGCCTTTAGTTAGAGTTTGAGTATACATAAGAGGGTCACGCACTTCGACTTTGTGGAATCAGCTGTCGCCATAAATATTTCCGAACAGATACGATTTAGAGTCCTTCAAGAAAAGAGCCCATTCCTTCCTTAAACTCCGGCAACGCACGCAGTTTGCAGAGCTCTTCTACGTACGTGGGTCGTCTTCTGGCCTGCCTTGCCTCATCTTCCGGGCGTCTTCTCGGGGACTCGGGGCTGCTGCTCCCCCGGTCCTGGTTGCCGCGATTGCGGCTTTATGTGGGCGTGTGACGTATTTCACGTCTTATGGCGGGGCTTGTTGCTCGTCCACGGCCCCCCTCTGGCCGAGCGGCAGTATGAGATCTCTTAGAACTGGTCGATGCTCAGGTGGTCGAGCATGAAGAGAGAGGATTCCTTCCAATGAGGCCAGATCCCTAAGATGTTCATGTGGCCCGTTATCAGCGCGGTTGTAAAGATTCCGCGCTAAGCGGGCTACGAAATTCTGGATAGTTTCTAATTTTAGGTCCTCCGCAATTCTGTCATTTCTAATATATCGACCAGACCCAACAATGGCACGAAGCCATATTCTGCTAGACCTGCAGTAGTTTGCGTTGCGTTGTTGATGTCAGCGCGTACCACGCGGGAGCCGCATAAGTTATAGGCGAGCGGATGTAGGTCTTATATATACCTATCTTGGTTTTCAGTGGCAGTTTAGGTGCCAGTACTGGGTACAGGACCGCTCGCGCTACCCTTGAACGTTGGACTGCATAGTCCACATGAGGGACTATGCACAGCGAGCGGTCTATCCGGCAACCAAGATAGGTAACGGTGTTCTTCCACCCTTCATCCTGGCCTCGCAGCTGGAGCGGTGGTGGTACGCGCACACGCCGGTTAATGATAATGTCGGATGTCTTGCCAACGTTTACGGCCATCTGCCATTTATTCACCCATTCTGGCAGGAGGTCCAGCAGTCGCTGCATTCTTCGGCAGCTCTTCTAGTGTTGAGGATGTCCGTTGGCGTCTGTAATCACTTACCATCAAGTAAGCTGCTTGCGCGTTTATCCCCTTTTGGAAAAATAAAACCCTTTAAGTAAATAAAGTCACAAACTTTTCCCTTACAAAACATTAGTGTAGATTATTTCGTATCACTTCGTTACATATCAGTCGTCTTTACATATTCTTGACTGACTTGACGACAAATTTTATCCGCAATATTCATAAAAAATAGAATTTGTCACAACAATTGATTCTTTTGTTGGAAACAGTATAAAAAAGCAACTCTGAGATAGGTCTGTGAATATATTCATAAGCTTGCCCGCGGCCTCTCGCTGTTGAATTTGAATGTTTTCAAAATATTGGTAAATGTTCTTCGATTCGTTCGTTTGAAATAACTTGCGTCAGTATTGTCAATAAGTATTGTTCGCAGATTTGCTTAAATATTAATAATAACAAGATCTCTTAATCAACGATATTAAATATTAACTGAGAAAATCTTCAAATAGAGTCACACGTTAGGTACGAATAGCGAGTTTTCGGAAATTCATTACATTTAGGAGAATGAAGACCTTTCTTCGCCAAGATTCGCATATAAAAATATGGGGTTAATTAACATAACTAGCTTGTATAGATAAGAACATCGCCCTTATTCCCACAATTGCAAGGACCACCTCTGTACCGCTATGGTTAACCAATCATTTTAAAAATTCGTCATTCTTCTTTCTTTATCAGCCAACTAAAGATCACTACTAGTATTTTAAGAAACGCTGGCCCATTTTTACTGGGCTGGGTAAGCTCTTGCACCACATTTTAAAAGTAACCTTAAAGAAATAGTACATTTTAATCATTATTACATTATTTGTAATGAAACTGTTACGTATTATTTACGATATCGCGTTTTTATTCGGCACAGTCCCCCGTGACCACGGTTGTAATAAAGCACTCGAAACGTCGGGAATATAAAAACAAAATTAAACGCGATGAAACCCGTAAATAATAGTTTAATTTCAAATGTGTAGTTTTCGCGTTCTACAAGTAATAATTATTATTATAATAATTTAAGCTCGTATTAAGGCTAAATTAGACTTAATGTAAGTCATGGTATATATAGGGAATATATACCATCACCACGTTCAAATGAACGGATTTTCGGGTGTGGAATTGTGAATGTTAATGCGACTGTCTCGTGTCTCTGAAACTGCATTAGATTCTTCCAACAACGTTACAGCACTTATGCTCTGGCATCAAGTGCGGCAAGCGAAGACGAGAAATTGCCTCTAGAAAAAAAGAATGTAATATAGTACATTTATAAATATATATAGTATATACTTGTATACAAGTCAGTCATTTATGGAGTTAATTAATCATATTTATAAAATTTACTTTACATGTAATTTATTATTATCGAAATAGATTATGCATTACATAATATGTAGTTTTTAATATGTGTTACAGATATTCTTTGTTCAAAAAGTAATTTCCGTACTCAATTTTGCGCAATCGAGAATTTTCATCACATTAAACGTATCAAGACACTTCACATGCTTCGCCTTTGAGCGGATGCTGATGCTGAAGAGGACTTGTTAAGGATATGAGACGACAATCGCATCTTCGTAATATATGAGCTTAATTTCTATACAAAGCATCGTAATAACTTTGTTATAGTTATCATACATATTTATGCAATATTTGTATAATATAAATATTCTATTGTACATTACATGAGAGAGCAGAATTGTAAGTCTGTTGATGAATGTTGCACCGTTGATCAAATGCTTCCTTTTCTTCCTTTCCAATTTTGAGAGAGCTTTGGAGCCGACAGGAGTCTGCCACGGTGCTCTAATATGGGTTGATAAATTTTACATGGCCTTGAATTATTTATTTATTATTTCTCACATTTAAAAGTGGTTCATCTCTTTAGCAGTGTTTCATCTAAATTCGAATAAATGAAGTAGGCAGTCCGATGAAGTAATTCCAAATACTCATTTTAGCTAATGGGAAATTGTAATGATATTAGCAGCAAGTATACACTTCTTTTGCTTTCATTCGTGTTTGGATTTCATAACTCTAGTAATTCGGTATCTGTCTGTCACATACATCACATACTGAAAAAAATACCTGATATGGTAACATAACAACGTATGACATACTGAAGAATGAACAGTTTTAGCACAGTGCAACGAAAACCATCTACGTTGACACAAAACCTGCAAATTTTTAGTTTTAACATAGACCTAAATTTTGTAAAACTTGTAATCTGACACTCTGTCACTGAGATCCGCCCCGAGAAGCATCCGCGCCTTAATATAAATGTCTATATAAAACGATACTAAAGACGAGCGATTGTCAAAGCTTTGGCGTTAGTGGCGGCGTAAAAGAACTTTCTGGAAATTCTAACGGTTAAGACAGATAAGCGAATAATCGTCTTGAAAAATGCTAGAAGAAAATACACAGTTGGAAGTCGAGTAGCAATGTGTAAGATACGTAACAATCACAAGTCAGGAGAGGCTTATCTCTAGCAGGGGAATGGCTGATCGCGATAATTTGGAGAAATATACAAGAAAATTTACATCAAAAACGCCAACAGATGTGGTAAACTTTGCATTGGTCAATAATAAAAAGGTTTACTCCTTCCTTCCTCTGAAACCCCTAGTAGAAATTCAACCCGTCGTAGTCCAAAAAGACCAACGACATAGGAACACATATTAGAAGGAATAATTGTGAAATGGTGGTTGATAGAATATTTAATTTCGTATTGGTGACTCCAAGGTCGATTGCTCACTTGGACTTACTCGTACGTAAATCACTTACGTGTTTCAATGCGCCTTACTTGGAGGGAGAGGAAGCGAAAGAGTCCTTTCCTGAAGAAATGGTAGCCGGTGCTAGTGGGTTCGTGGATGTGTGCGAGAGTGTTCCTGTGACCCTTCCGATATGAGGATAAGGCGGAACACCGTGGTGTTGTAGTCGGTGCAAGTGCTTGTAGCCGTCATAACTCGACCATGCCCCAATGTATATTATACCCAAGAAAAAATTAATATGTGGTTTAAAAAATCATAAACGTGCTTTTTTTCCTCTATCCTCGTCATCTGGCTAAGTGAATAGGCCTCGTTAAGGCAAATCTAATGATCCCAAATTCGATTTCTTTACTATTAGTCATTCAGTGGTTCCCTTACCAATCCTTCAGTTCCTTCGTCAGAACAGCTCAATGGTACTACATTAATGTGTTGTCATCGGTTCTTAATACGTATGCAAAATGTCAAATTTATAATGAATAGGAAATGAGTAAACATTTAAATGAAAGATCCATTGATACATACAGGGCAAGCTAATAAAAAGCGTGAAAAGATACGAGGTTATCGTCACTGAGACGTACTACTACTAAATCAGTCTACTTTAGTCCACAGCTGAATATAAGCAGGCATATATTTTCTTGGAAGATTTGCCCACACTCACCAAACTGGCCAAGCGGGTTGTTGAGCGCAGTGCCGGTACACTCGCACAAATGATGCTGCCTATCGCTAGTCTTCTGAATCAGGGTTTCGTAAAAGATGGTATATCCCCTTAAACTAGAGCCGTATACATTTAATAAATTGATAAGTTAAAAACGGATTGTAAATTTAAATAATTTTCTAACTTTGGAAGATTTGCTGTAATTGGCTTATAGCATTGGTCTATACTCGCCTCTCATCTGCCTGCATATTTTCCATAACGTTACGCTTTTCTTGAATTTCTTTTAGTAGATGATCATATGCGATACCTACTCTTACATCACAATTATTCGTATTTCAAATATCCTTATTCAGAACATCCTTAAAATAATGGATTTCTACAAAATAAAATAAAGTAACGCTTGATTCTATTTACTATCCTTTTTGTAATTCATAAAAATTGTCAAATTTCCCGTGCGATAGCTCCGTAAGAATATGCCCATAACCTATCTCTGGGGTTTCCGTGGGTGTCGTAAGAGGCGACAAATAAAATCATACGGAACTCGGAATCGTCTTGTACCAAATTGAAATCCGTAATTTCTACCTAACCCAGGTAAAAATTACGGATTATATGGGTATATATGGGTGATAGGCGTGTGATTATATTTACCATTTTAAATCGTTATCTATAGATTCTATACATATCCAGCCAGAACAATTTGTCCCCTACAAAATGAAACATCCGAGATCTTGTTATTACTCCGCGACGGGGTACGCGCCTTGTAATTTAAATTCATATTATGTGAATGCGCTTCGCTTGTCCTTGTGATTAAGCCGTCAGTAGCGGCGGGGTCTGACGAGCGTGCGATCCATCAGGATATAATGTGAACATTTTGTTACATTACCGCTATAAGTTCATTAACTAACTTATGTACAAAGATTGTAATGTATCAATTAAAAAATATTTAATAAATCATAATTCTGTGTGATGGTGCCGTACGACATTACACCATCTCCTGGAAGTCACAAGAACCACTCCTAAAGATGACAAAATAATATATGTATAATAAACATAAAATTTAATCTAATATTCTACAGGCTATTTCTACGTCATATATCAATATCAATTAGTAGAATTATACACAGGATTTTTTTTTTGTTTTTCTGCCTAAATTATGTTTGCACTCGTAGTGAACTAGACCAACGACACCAAGTTAAAAGACCTTATTAACCATCCGCGGCTTCGTTCACTGCTCGCGTTTCAAGACGCCGACCCGCCGACAATGAAGTCCTGAAAGGACGCTGCTCTAATCGAGGTCAGTATTGTTTAAGGATTTTTTATTTCTTTTATGAAAAATAATTCCACTATTTTCAAATTAATTATTCGGACCACTAGATCTAATAAATTTTTCAATAAATGTTTAATAAGATCGTATCCAACCTGTGTGTAACCAAATATCTATATAACGAGATAAAGAGCATAAATAATAAGATGCGTAGAATAAGTAATAAAATTACCGAAAGTATTAACAAAAAAGCCAATCTTCGTATAATAAAGGGCTCTTCACTGAACACTAGCTCACTAAGCAAAATCATCATTTTGAGTACTGGTTAGTTAGTTGGTCTTGGTTAGTTTTCATAACAGAACTGATTTCATATCAGTAATGTATTCGTGAAATATAATATAATATTCACAAAGAATCATTATTAAGATCGTTTAGGATCTTGGCCTACAGTGAAGGCCCACGTCTCGACTTTGATCTAGAAATTTGATGTATACTCGAAGAGATCGATCAGAGGTGTGACATTGAAAAAACTTTGACTAGTTTCCCCAATGTCACTGTTCACTAGATACTGTAATATATAAAATTAATTGTTGAGAATCCCGCAAACGATTACGATTATAATTGCAGATATTATTATAATAAATAGATAGTTTATCAAAATAACAAATACTAATATTTGATGGCTTTTAAATTATATAAATTGGATTTTACACTCGTCCGGTGAGTGAACGATGGAATAGAAAAATTATTTAAATCCTAGACGCGGGTGGGTCACCGCCCGGGGTAAATTTATATAATTTTGGTGAACGATAGCCGTTTCTATGAAATATACATTATTTAAGAATAACATGTAACAAACGGCTGATCCCTTAAGGTCAATAAAAAGTGAAAGTTTGTTTAATTTGTCCTTTTATTCATTTGACATGCATGGCGTTTTACATTCAGAATTGATAGCTTTATTTCTATTATGATAGCTGTTACGTTGGACATGCTTTGATGTCTAAATAAATTATTGTTCCATTTCCTTGTATTTTTCCGCTTTTTGTTTAGGGGAAATCTAATAAGAATATTGTCTAAAATGCATGGCTCTTTCACGATATTAAAGTGTGTATCGGCCGAAGAAATTGTGATTGAATACACATTCACAACAATAACAATATTCTAGCAAAATATTTTAGTCATCATGGTGCGTGGCTTGATGGTTAATGTGGGTTAAGTGCAGAGCCGTGGGTCCTTTATTCGAATCACAGCAGTATACAATATTTATGCAACACAAATTGTTCATTTCCGGGAATGGTAGTGTTGCCTTGTGTCATGAGTTACGTATATCTGGATCTGGTGTTATCTTCGTTCTTCCGATCTGATTGCATAAGCGTTACATCGGGTACGAGGTTGGGTCGGTGAGTATAGGTCGGCTACACAAATAATTAGTTTTCAGTAAAGGCTGTATTGTGTTTCATGTGTAATGTACGAGTATCTCTGAACCAACGTCTGGTCTTATTGTTGTTCTTCATATCTCAGATGCATTAGCATTTCTTCAAATACAAGAAGGGGAAGACGAGTCTGTATGGGCACTCCCCCGTGTTTGCTCATACAGTCGTGGCACTGTATATATGTACACGTATCGAGTGCAGTTAACAACTGCCGATGGTATTCGGAAGTTGTCGCCGTTGTCAAAATCTAACCCCGCCGTCATAAAGTAACAGTCTATAAATATAAGCCGTTATAACTATTGCAATGAAAAACTTTAGTGGTGCAAGCACTGTGGATCGAACTCAAGTCACTTGCGTACAATGAAATTTAAGATAAAGAAGACTAAGCAGTAGAATTTCCTACAACCAGTTTATTCTTATAATTACTGCAGTACTTGGCAGAACGTTAAACTAACTAAAATAGCCTTTCTAAGCTTTGCATATGGAAGATAACTTAGTTTATGAAACGCCACTAGTGTATTGGCATTGCTTACACATACGGGGCAAAGCAATGTGAACTTTGGAAATAGTTATTTAATTACTCAAGGAACCATTTCCGAAACTCATATCGTACTCAGGGAAAATTTTAATCACATTAGCACAAGACTTCTGGAATATGCTCTTTCATTTGATACTGCCGATGAATACGTACTCTCGTTAAGAAATGTATGAGGTAGGTCATGTTGCCTTGGTGCACGTTACAAGAAATTACCTTTGATGTACGTACGGTGTGTATGCACAGTTATTTCTATTGTTTCGTGATATTACTTCTTTTTCTTTATCAGCATGGGGCCTTATCCGCTATGACACAAACATTTCAAAAGATTAACTTTGATATATGAATAAATCGAAGTTTCATAGTACTATCCATAACGATTTTACTTATATAGGAGAATTAATAGTTCGATAGTAGTTAATGACCGAAATAGTTCGATAATGGCTTCTAAGCTTTAAAAGTGCATTTGACTTAGCAGATGTTCTTAAGACAAAGGTGTTATATTTCCCCAATCTTAGAATGTTCTGTAGTATATACGAGCTGTACATAATACCTACTGTAAATAAAATACTCATGTAACAGTTTTTTTTGTTTCATCACTCGATAAAATGTAAGAGGATCTTTTGAAAAATGTCAATCTCGGAAATATTTTTTCACTGGACAATATCACAACTCTCGCCGGAATCCTAACTGCGGTTGGAAGTACAGTAATTTAACAAGTAAGCGGTCGGCGCTGCGCTCATTGGAAAGGATCTTCCACTGTACCCCCGAGTGTGTTTGTATGTTTTAGTGTTGGCTACGGAATGATTCTGTGAAATTCGCACTGTGGTGTCGTTTAAACTTTACCGATCGCGTAAGTGTGCGAGATAACGATAAAACAATAATTTCAGACTCAGTTTGTCCCCGATCGAGGTCGTTTATTGCATAATTACGAGAGTTTGAAGAAACGCTATCCTGTACGTTTCAACTGTCGTAGATGCTATTGATACAGTCTGATTCATTATCATCATTGTTATTATCTTTATCGGCCTGTTTGAGTTCACAGTGGCCGTTCTAAGAAGGCACTAAAAATTAATATTCCTTAATTTTTATTTGTAAAAGTTGAATGATAACCGTTGCTCACGTAAATCTGCAGCACCAGAGGAGCTGTATAAGCGTTGCTGGCCCTTAAGGGTATTTGGGAGAAGGAAGAGACGCTGAGGTGGGGGATGTCCCCCATGAGGGGTAAAGGCCACCGGTTACCTCACACACCGAAGGAAAAGCAGAAACATAAGATGCCTCTACTTCACGTCAGTAATCTGCAAGGTCGTGGGTACTTCGTGGGGATTGACCCACTGCTAAACATAGAGTGATCTAAAGTTATGATTGATCTTCTGAGCAAATCATCACTTCCATCATACAGAGCAAAATCTATGTACTATATAAAGAGTAAATTTATTATAAATAGAGTTACTCTTTATACTACGTAAAGATAGGATTTTCGTAATTCTTGTTTTCGTCAAACATTTTACTTTTATTTCCGTAAAGGAATGTATCTACATTGTCTAAGAAGGTACTAGTGAGCACGCCGTCCCGGAGAATATAAGATTAATAGAAAGATGTTACTAATAGACTACCAGACTACTGAGATGACTATTTGAGATGACTAGACCGCGGAAGTAGAAGTAGAAAAAAACGAAGGAAACTGAGAGAAGCTTGTACTCGTCGACAGGCTCTGAATAAAGAGTTGTGATAATAAATAATTATGACAATATTTATTTATTTTACTACTTTGAAAAATTTATTAGCTGCTTGTTAGAAAACTGTTTCATACTCACATTTTTTTAAATAACTATAAGGTTTGTTTTGTTTTGTTAATATTTAAACATAGGGATACAACACACTGTGAGACCTCTCGCAAGACGAAACATCCGTTGTCTCGTTATTACTTCGCCGGGGAACAAGAGCGGCTTGTAATTAATTTAAATTCATAATATGTGAGAGCGCGTAACTTGTCCCTGTGATTACGCTGTCAAGCGGCGTCGGGGTTTGACGGGCGCGATCCATCACGCGACAATGTTCATAATTTGTAATGCTCTAAAATGTTGGACATTAACATTGAGAGTATATTGTACGAACAAGTAATGACGGCCCTGCCGTATCGGCGTAAGGCTCTGCCACTACCTTTCTGCCCGTGGATGTTGTAAAGAGCGACTAAGGGAAAAGCTTGAAAATCGCTAAGGCTACCGTCAAATAGCGGGATAACGATCTCGAATATTACCAAATCAAAATTAAGCAGACTGACAGCAGCGGGGTCTAGGGTGCGAAGTATCTGGTACCGTGATCGCCAATCCGCTTGTCGAGCGTAGCGATTATGGCAAATCCTCTTTATGAGGCTGGTATGGTAAGGTAAGTAACGATGAGCATATTATCCTGGCCGATTCTAAACACGGCGACATCTTTTGCTACGATGTGTTCATGGCAATCTCACTGATAATGAGAGGTAGGGATTATAGATTTTAATTTGACATGCTCATGTCGTTGGTATCCAGACGGGCTTTTCCAAACTGCTATTCGTTTCTCCGGCAGATAGAGCATAATGGGCGGCGAGCCTCGTCGCCGGGGTCGCTCTCCGAGATTATAAATGTAATTTTCAAGGCTTTGCCCTTACTCGTATCTTACGACACACGGAAATAAAAGGGTGCCAGATTAACGCCGCTATCATCCAGCAACCCGTAAATCCTTAGTCTACGTATAATATTTAAATGTAGTTTACTTATGCGTGCTTTGTATTCTTTCTGGGATATTTGCGCTTTCTTCTTAAATAATTGAATACGTTTTGTGCTAATTCAGGCTTTTAATGAAGAAAAAACCCGAGTATTTGTCGCAGCATCCTTTGGCGCACAATGGTGCTACGGTTAATAGCCGCTTGCGATAAGACACAATTAAGATTATTTGTAAAAAAATAGATATATGATAATCTGCTGTGTAATAATGCGATGTTCTCAATAATAAAACACATTCTGTGAAAATTTTAACATATATTACGATTACCTGTGCGAAGAGCCCTTTAAAGTAGTGAGACTGACAGACGGCGTGGCTTTATCTTCATACGTCGTACGAAACCCTAAAAAGTAATGTACCTGTAATTTCCCACTCCTAGGCAAAGGCCTCCTCTCAATACTTGGGTTTTGGAGCGGCCGGAAAGGGTTTCCAATAATTCTTAAAATTACTTCTTAGATCTTTTTATGTAGTCTCAACTTTTCACAGCAATAGACATATCCCCATATTAAAATGTTGGATGTCCTTGTTTAGTTCTACTAAAGGCTGCGAGGGTTATAAAATGTAGAAAAAGGCCTTTACTACGAACCGTAAAATTGTCTCCGAGCCAAAAATGTCAGAGAAAGGGTGAATAAACGTTGGAATCGGAAAATTATTCATATTCGTGACCCGTACGCGTTGCGGCCCCCAGGGATCCTATATCTGTTTGTAAACCGATAGCTCCCTCTACGTCTGCATTAGAATGCGTCGAATGTCTCTGTATACCATTAAGATAACAAAGTTCGGACCCACAACTTACTTTCTGAGTCCCTGAAGTTTATTGAATATTAGAAGGTCCAAAAGAACTAAGCCTTGATTAATCGGGGTAAGGGAAGGTTTTCTTTTTTTTTGTTTATTTTTTCATCAAGTTGTAGTTAGTCTGGCCTGTGTATATTAGATGTGTAGGTAGATATATTATATGTTTTTCTTATAGTATGTTCATTGGAAATTACAGATTTGAATGAGAAACTGATTTTTTTGTTTCAAACTCTATATTATGCAGATCGAAATATCGGTTCATATTAACTATACACTTTTGCCATTTTGCGGCATTAGATTGATTATAAAAGTCTCATAGATGGGAATCGATGAATTCTTCAAAGCCTTTGTAGTGATAACCAAATCATTACATTAATAAATAAAATTAAAGATAAAACTAATGAAATACTGATACTATTATAGGCAGCTTGTTTTAGTTTTGAAAATCGAATCGAAGAATCGAAACTTAAAGCAGCGAGTAATTAAAGCAGTAATTTCATTAGGAAGCACATAATATGGAATATCACTTATGCGCTAGGCTAGACTATATACAACATGTACGAAACATGTTGATTGGTAGGTCCCGGGTTTGGACAGCATAAAGACATGTTTGTACAATGCCCAAAAAAGGTCCTTCATCTTTATCGCTATAGAAGACTATAAGGTATTTTAGGCCACTTCCTAAGTCGGCTGTTACGAGACTCATGGGATGAATCGGGGTGGCCGGTTTACTTATTCTGCCACCACAAGATAAATGCAACTAGCACAACGACACTACAATATCAATAGTATGTAAAAATTATCTCAAATTAGTAGCAATCGTTAATACATTTTTTCATATAATATAAATAATTTAATCATAATACACTAGTTTCACAAACTCGGTTAGCGCAATAGGGTATTTTAATCCCATTAGCAGTTCGCGTGCCATGTGCCTGGCCGCTACAAAGTTGTAGTTGATTTACCGCGCACCCTAAGTTGGAGACGTCAGTGACGCACACTAAGTGACACGTTTACGACGACGCAACGTGACAAATAGGTGACGCTATCGCTGCGTTCAGTAGTTGTAACGTTACACTTGCTTCTAACATTTATCAGAGCAGCGAGAAATTATGTCATGCGAGCATTACGTCTGCTCTAACATAGTCATCGCATGAATTGCTTAAATATAATTCGGTGTTGATGACTTACGTCATTGTTGTTTGACGCTTTTATTTATTTGTTGTTTACTGTAACAGATAAAACGTCTTGTGGAATTTTAAATTAGCAAAAAACCTTAGTCCTATGAAGAACTAGTATGACACTTATACTTATCTCTTAAACAGGATAAATGCAGTAGAAATGAGAGCGTTAAGAAGAATGATTGATTTGATGATAACTGACAGGGTTCGAAATACTGTGAGCAGAGAGCGTTGTGTCGTGAAAGACCATGTAGTGACACGAATTGAGGAAAGGATGCTGAGTTGGTTTGGACATGTGGAGAGGATGATGAAAGTAGGTTGACGAAACAAATATATGAGGCGATTGTAAATGGTAGAGACGGGAGAGGAAGACCCAGGCGAACATTTCACGATCAAATCGGAGACGTTCTGAAAAAAGGCTCTAAACCAACGAGTATGCATGCGAAGATTGATGTAAGTGGGAGAAGCGAAAGATGTATGCCAGGATCGTAGCAAGTGGAAGAAGATTGTCTTTGCGTACCCCGTTCGGAACAAGGCGTAATATATATACATATATTAAACAATTTGCATTTGTACAATACTTTATTTAAACTTTTTTGTAGTTGTACTTTGTAGTAGAATCGCAAGAATCTGCCACCCTTTCCATTGTGCCACAATAACATAGGAATCTCTAGAAGCAAACTCGGCGACGACACTTGCCGCCTGTTCTTACTTCTATCCCCTGGACAGAAAAAAAATTTGGAAATCCAAAAGTGCGCTTGCGATTTTCTTAACTCTTAAGAAAAAAAATGTTATTGAGGTTCAAACAAATATTTCGAGTCATTTCCATTTCAGATGAAAACAATAAGAAAAAAATTATAATAGTAATAAACAAATAACTACAGGTGCTAGACTTTTGATATGAAATAGGAAACCAGTAGATAAAATTCTGGACACTATGAAAAAACCGGGTCTCGATACGTCAACTTTTTCGGGAGTTATCGTGACCATATCCCTAAAAAAAATCCGGATGGCCTCGACAATTTTTTTTAAACTGATTTTTTTTCAAAGTAGCAATATTAGATGATTTTTCAAAATAATTGTAATGAATGAATTAAAATGTTTTCTAACGTTACATTTAACGAACGTACTTTTTTGGTTTAATTACTTTCGTAGTGGAAACTTCGAATTGGAGAAGCACAAGGAAGATCAGACACTAAAGTAAATAATGATGAATTAAAAGTAATGGTGTAAGCCGATCCCTATCAAACAATAAAAGAATTATCGTCATGGTTAGATGTTACTTTACCCACAATGTTGATTTCCAAAAGATATATGGTATAATACCAAATTGGTAAATTAAAAAAACTCGAGAAATGGTTACCTAACTAATTGGGTACCGCATAATGTGAAAAAAGTAATGGTAACAGTTTGGTGGTCACGTCATGGTGTTATTCGCTATAGGGTTGTTCGCAGGAAGGGGTACAATGCATTCATTGACTGTGGAGTCAATGAATGCAGTCAGTGAATGTCTTAAGAGTTCACTAAAAGCTTAAATGACCTTCCCTGAAGATGGAAGAAATGTAAGTATAATGAGGGTATATACTTTAATAACATTTTTTTTAGAAAAAAGGTGTTAGAATTTGACAATGTAAAACGGCAATTTCATACTATAACCCTAATATGTCTTGTATAATTACGGGCTGTGAGGTATTCCATGTCAGTCCCCAGGGGTGATAACGTACCTGTAGCTGTCTTCGATAGAGGAGGTTTGCAGGTGTCCACTTACCGTCAGGTTAGCTCGTTTACGCCCCAATTCAATAAAAGAATAGGGAACTCTAAATCTCATCATCGTTTTCTCATCGCAGTTCAATCAGCATTCAATAAAAGAATAGGGAACTCTAAATCTCATCATCGTTTTCTCATCGCAGTTCAATCGGCATTCAATAAAATAATTATCGTCATGGTTAGATGTTACTTTACCCACAATGTTGATTTCCAAAAGATATATGGTATAATACCAAATTGGTAAATTAAAAAAACTCGAGAAATGGTTACCTAACTAATTGGGTACCGCATAATGTGAAAAAAGTCATGGTAACAGTTTGGTGGTCACGTCATGGTGTTATTCGCTATAGGGTTGTTCGCAGGAAGGGATACAATGCATTCATTGACTGTGGAGTCAATGAATGCAGTCAGTGAATGTCTTAAGAGTTCACTAAAAGCTTAAATGACCTTCCCTGAAAATGGAAGAAATGTAAGTATAATGAGGGTATATACTTTAATAACATTTTTTTTAGAAAAAAGGTGTTAGAATTTGACAATGTAAAACGGCAATTTCATACTATAACCCTAATATGTCTTGTATAATTACGGGCTGTGAGGTATTCCATGTCAGTCCCCAGGGGTGATAACGTACCTGTAGCTGTCTTCGATAGAGGAGGTTTGCAGGTGTCCACTTACCGTCAGGTTAGCTCGTTTACGCCCCAATTCAATAAAAGAATAGGGAACTCTAAATCTCATCATCGTTTTCTCATCGCAGTTCAATCAGCATTCAATAAGCAATTATCTTACTGGGTGTCAAGACTACCTTTTAGCCTAGGAGTCGTTTGCGTACGTTGTGTAACCACTGTTATGTGCCGATTTGAAGAGTATAGTGGCCCAGTTTTCTGCTGGCCCACTATACTCTCCAAATTAAGGACTGCAATAGTGACTTACCATCTGGTGGATGGTGACAGCTTGTTTGCCACTCTATTGTTATATAAAAATAGGTTCCTTCTTAACATGAATTTTATATCCAGCTAGAGAACAGTTTTCTTAATTTTCCCGGCTTTAGGCTTTAACTGAACTTTAACTCATATACGAATATATTGGATTCGCAGGAATACAAATCCTATGATTCCACGGACAGTTACTCCAACCACTAAGCTAAGCCACTTTTAAAATTCGAATGTTATGCTGTAAATGCAAGTGTAGCACGAACTTTAATTTTACGATAGTACTTGTCTAGTTTTAAAGTAGCACAAAAGGATGGGAAGTTTTAATCCTATTAGCAGGTTCGAGCGTGCCACGTGTAACGTCTTACAAAAGTTGTCGTTGGTATCGGTTGGAGCTTTAAGCGCACTCCAATATATTACTTTTCTCTATGGTCGCGCTTCCTAAGTGAAACGTTCGCTACGAAGTGACAAATAGCTAATGCTGTAGCCGACTGCCTCACTGTCTTAAGATACATCCTAACAGTTAACATCTTAAAGATACACGCTTGTCATGCATCGGGGTAGGCAGAGTTTCCGGATTATCATTTCACATGACTCAGCTTAGTCAAAATGGGGTAAGAAATGAGGGTGGATATATATATTTTTTTATCAAATGTCTGTGCACCCTGCACCGATGGCGAAAAATCGATGCGATTAAGTCCATCTCTCCAGCATCTCTAATGCGAGGGTACTGGCATTGCGTTCACCAATCCACCTGCTCACGCTGAGCTGACCAGATTTTATTGACGCTCTTACGGAAAGGTCTATGCTCAGTTGTGGACTTGTATAGGCTGATGTCGAAGAATCTGACTACGCTAACGCGAATCCCCCAAGTCTCTAAAGGTGAAACATAAGAGGACTAATTAGTTTATATAAGCGAACAGTTTAAGAAATTTTATATGTATTAATAAATCCAAATTACATTTTGTTACTTGTTGCAATGCGTGTGTAAGTTTGAAATTACTTCTATAATACATATAAGTACTTACTCGTACTTGTTACTTATGGTGAAACATAAGGTTTAGGCAGAGATTACGGATTTTCTTTTGTATAGAGGCCGCGTAGCCAAATGGGTTTCTGCTTTCAGAGCTTAATTTACATTACTTTCACGCGAAAACGCAGCCTAAAGTTAAAAAAAGATAATTGTTTTCTTCATCTGTCGTGAATACAAAAGTGAATAAGGAAGAAAATTCTGTACAGAGACGTTTAAAAATTAATGCTATAATATGTAGTCAACGGCACAAAAGCCTAGTTGGTAGTACCCTGGCTTCGTGAGGGTTGCGGGTTAGAATCCCCAGAACGTCATTTGTATAATGAATATAAATGTTTGTAACCTAGTTATGGATTATATTATTATCTTAATTAATTATGTATATATTGTCAAATACGACTATCGGAGTGGCGCGGGATGGCGGGCTTCAAGTTAGAAAAATAAGATTTTTCTTTTTATGTAAGTAGTATAAAAAGAAAAATAAGATTTTTCTTTTTATGTAAGTAGTATAAAAAAGTTATACATTTAACTGCTTGTCTATCGAAGGATATCGTAAATTGAAAAGCGATATATACAAAATTTATCGTGTCCTGGAATGCTAAATTTATATAATGCTGTTCACGCAGCGTAAATCAATTTAAATTGAAATATGTAAGAATACAAAGCTAAAACGTGAATGTCACTGCTGTCGACACGTGAACCAATTTTAGAAAGTAAATTATTTTCTCTTTGTCATGCTATTGGATTAAATTTAGGCTTTAGCACTTTGAGGGAACGTGACGAGCCGCAAGAACAATGCTCGTTTGACACGTAGACTTAGTGCCGCGTCGGAGCGCTGGCGCGATTGGCTTGCCACATATCTCTGCAATTGGTAATTGGAACACGTCTTGGGGCCTCGTTTGTGGGTCAACCAAATCATCGAGGCTTATCATTAGACTATGTATAAAATTATATTAATTAATAATAAGGTTTTATATAAATGTTATGATAGATTTTAGGTAAGAAAGGCGAGAGCGCCAACCGAAGCGCGGACGAACACAGTGTCGACACCTCACTCCTCTACATAAACGACAACCTGCACAGTGTTGCTGGAAATGACGACAAATAGAAGGTGGCTAGGTAGCCAGTACCATGCCTTGTGCCACTGTGGGGGAGGCCTATATTCAGCAGTGGATGAGAATATTCAGCACCTTGAACGATGCAAAATTCTTTGTTATAACACGCGAAGGATTATTGAATTTACGATAAAAACTGCCTTTACATTTTTGTCACTTAAGGAATACATTGCAATGGAAGGTTCTTAGTTACTTACTTACGTACTTGCTACATCTTCTTTGTACGTACTACAGATATGCTTAACATATTAATTGAAAATGTACCAGTATATACGGCGCCAAGACTCCTTACATGCTGTGTATCGGCGAATTTTAATAAATTATGTATTCATAATTCGCACCGTCGAAACTGCGATAGACAGCATTATACACTTTTATTTCTACGTGTTATTATCTGTTTGTAAGTAAGTAATTAATAAAATTGAAGGGTCTCCTTTGAAGATATCTGCCTCAACGAACCTAAAAAAATACCTCAGTATTAGGGTAGTTACAAGTCTAGACATTTTAGTTGCTTCAACTCACTTTTCACCAGAATTAATTTGGGACAACGTGACCAGTGGTGAGTCTATCTTATTGTCCAAGCCTACGATACAAAACGTACATATGTGAAAAACTCATTTGTATGCATTCTCCATATGGAGGATCGGACTCGGGACTCCTGACTCGGAGGCAGATCCACTAACCGCACGGCTATCGGAGCCGAACGAATATAACATAAAATATACAATCACCTATCGAATTACATAATAAAGAGAGCCAAAAAGTAAAACATATTTTTATATTTATGTTTACAAATCCGTAGACAACTAACCCGATAATAGCATGTGGTACATAGCTACGAGTACATCCACAATCAAGTAAAATAATCAAGGTGAAACGCCACGTTGCCAATACATACAATAAGGGTTTTCGGTTTTCGGATCTGGTCATATATATCGTTGGCTGCGTGGCTCAGTGCAGCAGATAACTGCTGTGTATGTACCGTGAGCACATCATGCTATAAAACACTTCAGATTTAGGAAGTTTAAAAAAAATTGTTAGTGACACTTAAGAATACTTATTAATTATTATATTATACTTGGAAAAAAATGCCGTTTTAATATGTCGCATAATACTAGAAAGTTTGGAAAATTGTCAAAATCTCAAAGCTTCGCACGTTACTGTTTAATCTGTGGCGCATGTCGCACGGCGTCAAGCTCGACTCGAGCGGATTTCTACCAAAATGGGATAAATTTAGCGACGCGCGTGACACGCCTAATAAATAGTCGTGGCTCGAGCTCCAGCATAACACTTATAGTATCTGTCGTAAATATGGTCGCAGTCAACAAATTTAGTTTTAGTTGTAAACATTGAAAACTGAAATAAAGTAAGATAAACAGAACAAAAAGACAAGATTACTGAGTGTTTAGAGGATCTGTCTCAGAATCAGGAAACTCGAGTTCGATATCCTTTACGGATGGCACTGGCACTTTGATAATGAGTTTTTCAAAACTTATCTATGATTAGTATCGTTTCTTTGGACACTCAGATAGCGACAGCCTCCAATCCTGCCTCGTTGTCTCAAATAAACTCTAGTGAAATGTGGTTGAAAGACTAAAATGTCTAGATATCTATTCACCGCTGTATTGATGCTTAGAGCTTATTTTTTATAATACCATCTGTCACTCATAGTCACAAGGGTGATAGGTAAACGGTGATTTAGTAACACTTTCGTGCTTAGTCTCCTTCACTTTGTCCAGTCTTAACCTTCTTCTACTGATAGTTCCTTGGCACGCAGATGTGAACGAAAGAAAATAAAATCATAACCGGAATATACGGTAATAAAAAATTCAAAAACGTAGGTTTCGTAATTTCACATTTGAAATGAAGCTTTTATTTACGGATTTCATCGCGTTGAATTTTAGTTTTAAGTTTTTCAATTCAAAATTCAATTTCCCGAAAAAGAACACCGATTCCGACCAGGGATGATTCGTGAGGCTATTAAAATCAAAAGACATCCTATCTCTATATAGAAGATGACTGGATGCTACTACCACCGGCATGGAATTCAGTAATAAAGAAAATTTATTCTCAAACCAAGCTACTTGCTACTGTGCACGACTTCAAGATACTTTGCGCCATGACATCGGGTACAGAAAAGCACTGGAAACGTCGGGAAAATAAAAACTATAATTAAACGCAATAAAATCCGTAAATAATAGGAAACCGGGGAACACACTCTCACAGAATACAAACGTAAAACGCAATGCTACTGCTATGTTTCGTACGTTGATTGAACCAGATATCCATTAACTATCGTGGTATCTTAGTCCGCAGGGGTAATTACACCATCTGCATTTTGATTCTCGATTGAGTATAGATGTCGGTGTTTATGGGTAACAGCAACCACTAACCATCAGGTGGTAAGTAGACCATTGTTAACCGTATTTGTATAAAAACGAATACCATTTCGTGCGAATATCTGCTTCGAATTATAAAGGTCGCTGTCGAAAAGGTGCGTACTGAATTACGATTGATGAAATAAGTTATGAACTCCGACAACGGTCGTGCAAAGTGCCCGGTCTTATTTCAATGCGGCTGGTATGCGGACAAAGGGCATCGGGTCGGTTAAGCTAGCAACTTTATCTTCCCTGTTTTTAGAATACCGTAGAGATTTATACTCGTATATGTATGAAATTAAAGACCATTCAAAGTGAGTTTCAATTAAAACTTCTGTGTATTATTTTGTTAATATAGTTTAGGTTGGCATGATTGATTAAGTTTTTATTTACCCTACGACGTATTATAATATATTTATAGTACGTTTAAGTAATAGGAAAACTAAACATGCTACAACTAAACGAAATAAACTGGACAAATATAGTTATTACTTGCGATTATTGTCTTTTGGTGGAATTCCATAGTAGATTAAGTTGTGTGACACAAACACATGTACGAGTACTTATTCCATTAATTTATTCTCTTTATGCACCTGACCGGTTTGCGGACATTATCAATATAAATTCAACTTATTATACTTATAACTTATATAAATCGATAACCTTATAATATACATAGTTGCACGATATCGTACTCCACAAGTCCACGACTTCGCAATTTATATGTATTTTTTTATAAAACTAGAAAATTCTTTCCGTCTTATTCGAAAATCGAATGAAATTAAGCTCGAAGATCATTTTTAATTAAGGCTCAAAGTAATAATAACTGTAAATTAAAATTAAATTTCCCATGCAAACTCTCATCCCCTATTCTACAATAATGAGGTTTGTTTTTCGAAAAGTGCGTATAGATGTTGTGTTGTGTGTGATAATATGTTGTTTAAAACTATTAACCTAGATGATTAATGAGATTGGGTTTCATGGTTAGTCAGTGGTATTTCGTGTATACATACAGATTTCGTATTAGTCTTTCAAGTTTTAATGACATGACATCACGCAAACATTTTAATAGACGTCATAAAAGTATATAACAGTATCTTAATGGAAGAAACCGCAATTCTTTACAACTCTTTTTCAGAACGGCTGATAAAATTCCAATTTTCAAATATAGTAGATCCCTGTGTTTTTATTAGTATGATAATCTAATTAATTTTAGTTGTCAAACGACTGTAAGCAATTAACAAAGTTATTAAAAATAAAGCATCGGAAGGTATCGTTAGAGTACACAGTTATCGACGTTACAAGCCTTCCTCCAGCTCCTCATTTACTAATGTAGTTTGCTTTCGCCGCCATTACTTAGTGCGAGCTACGGCGTTAGGGCTGTATCGTTTTATTTATTTGTTTTAGGAATGTGTAACAATGCTTCATGCACACCCTAATGAAGTGAAAAAGTGAGATGGAATCGTTTTCTTATGGTTGAAAGATTTGTTGAGTTGAATAACTTTGTTTTGAAAATTCTTTATTTAGACACTTTTCGATACAGATTTATAAAATAATTTAGCAAAAAATCTGAAATTTATGTCTAGCGGTGAACTGTTAACAGGCTATTAAAGTATTAGATTCTGGAAAAGTGTGATCCTATTTGTCAAAGTTCATTTATTTAATATTTTTGTATTTATTATTTTGTTTAACCCAAATCACAAAAACTATTGATGGGGAAGCAGTTAGAAGCGATACTTCGCTCACCAGCCTGTTTGCCCGGCGTGGTGAGTTTATCCAAATCTTTCAAGAAAGGCATCCTAGCTTTTGCTTGTGCTTCCTGGGAGAGGCCTCCTATGTTTAGCAGTGGACTTGAAACAGTTTCATAACGAAAAATTGAGAATATTTAGAAATGGGTATTCAGCCGCGACTAGGTTGGTAATTCTTTTAACCGACTTTAACGACATCCACGATAAGGGATGAGAAGTAGATTATAATATACAATCACCACGAGATGAAAATCTGCCACCCTATCTAATCCCGGAGATAACGTAACGGAAGACTAAAAGAAATGCTTGGAAAGTCTACTGGCTACCAACAGATGGCTGGATGGATCTTGAAAAATACCAAAACCACAAATAATCAAACTGAACCAGACAGGCAAGTATAAAGTGCGAAGTGTCAATCCCTTTGCCAAGAGTGGTGATTATGGTCAATCCTTCCTATGGGGAAACGCCCATATTCTACCATGGACTATTAATATTAATATCATTTCATAAGAAGAGACTTTATATTTGGCACATGGTCAATCTTTGGTGCACAATATTCACATTTGTAAATAAGCAGAGGAAAAAGCATCGAGCGCTGTTTTCGCAAAGATGGAATTTTATTAATTAACGCGAGCACTTTTCATCTTTTGCCTTTGCTACGATTTTAAAGTAATGAGAGAGGTCGTTTTTGTGGGATTTAATTTACGATTTTAATTCTGCTTTTTTACATTTTAAAGATGAATATATGTCATCTTTTTTTCTCCCAACTTTAACTTAATTAATCTTCGGGAGCGTATCTGACAACAGGGCTTGCTATTCTTCACGCTCTATTTCCCGGAGAGGCCCGTTTTGCTACGCTTAATGGAAATCGGTAATCTCTGTTTATAGGTATAAAATAAAAGATCTTCAGACAAAAGGCATCTTCACGGTATTACTGCCGTAAGGCAAAACCGGTCGGTAACTCATATAATAATTAAAATGTGTTGTGAAACTAGTACAAGGGATAATAATAATTGTCAATATAATGAAGTTTCACCAAGTGACAACAATCGCAAGTATAAATTACATACATAAATAAGTGTTGCTTGTATATTTAAGTTAAATATATTTTGTTATCTTACTGATAGACAGAGTACAAGAGAAATAATAATAGTCAAACATTTACATAGGTCTTAAACTTGCATTTGGCACATACTTAGTAAAGCTAACAGGTAATGCCATGCAGGACCTCCGCAAGAAGTTGTTTAATCTGTGACGTATAATCTGGACTTGTCTTGGGCAAATTTGTATCAAACTGCAATTAATTTAGTGATGCACGTGTCGTCTAATAAATAATCGTAACTTCTTCTTCGTAACTCTACTCTAACATGATTTAAGTACTGAATCATCTATTTTCTGCGTATCACCATTATACGTCTTTACTTCTCTGAACCCAAAGCAATGATTTAAATCTTATGCAAATAGCAGTAACGTTTAGATTCATCTGATCTGTTGTGTATGAAACTGGATAACTATTGCAACGTACCCTTTTACGGTAAAAACTACTGTTTGTCTTTAGTCTCTCATTCGGCGAGTATTTAACTATTAACGTGTCATAATAATAAAATATTTATTTTATGAATATAAACATAGATTTTATTTCCCCGGCTAACGCGTGGTCCCAGGTTCTCGGCCTACACGGGATTTACTTGTGTACAAGGTCGTTTCTGAAATCCGACCTATTTCACCATTATCGATGGTAACTGGGATGCCGCGAGCCCTCCTTTGTCGGTTAGTTGTCGAAAGTCTCTTTCGTTAACAGGGACAGAGCACAGCAGTAGCTAGCGTCGCAACGCGTGAAATCTGCTGCTCTTTTTCCTTGCGCGTGTCTTTTCCTCGAAGCTGTAAAGCCGCCGGGCCAACAGCGTATCTCCAAGATGGGGAGGTTTTTCCAGTCCAGTCACTTCAATGACTCTAAATATTTTCATTTTACTCCGAATTATTAATCATCACTTGAAAAAAAACATATTTCATTTAAGATTTCTGCAATATTTGAGAATTCCAAATCATTGATCATAAAATCATAATTGTACATATTCTTGAAATATCGAGGTTGCTTGTTACTTGTAGTTGTAAAAAATATATCGACATTGTAGTTTTAAAATATTCAAACAAAAATATGAACTCGATTTCTAACAGTAATTTATTTATGAATAAGCTTAAACGGAAACACTCAGATATTTGAAATACTGAAACATGTTTCAACTTTGTTTTATGCTGCGATTCGTGAAACTTTCGCGTACATAAAGACATGCATGACGACGCAGAACGAGTATTTTCCCCATTTTCTCGCATAGTTGATTCGAGCAGATGAATTCGTTCTGTCCGAAAGTACCGTTTGAAGTGTGAATAATGAAACAAGTTATGAACTTTGACAAAGGTCGTGCAAAGTGTCACTGTTTCAATGCGGCTGGTACGCGGGATAAAATGTCCAATTGCATATTGGGGTTGATGCTTGTAAAATAGTTCTTATTGTTATTATACTGAGGTGTGAAAATGAGGAGTTTTGAGCCGAGCAGGATTCGCCACGCTGCTCCAATGCAACCTTCACATGCATGACTTCACATATTCTCGAATTATTTCTATTATTTCTCAGACATCCTCACGATGGTTTTCTTCACCACTGAGCATTACTGAGCACAGCTACTAATACGTAAATAATGTTTGATTTATTGTGAAACAATGGCAGTTTGACATAAACCCCATCTCGGGCTTTATCCGCTAAGCCACAAACAATTTCAAAATAATTCCGTGTGGCATGGGATTGCCCATATGAAATCAGACCGTGCTATTTTTTAACATGGTACCAATAAACAGAACCTAAATGTATTGAATGTGAAAAATTATACGATCTGATTTTATAAGAATTGTTGTGAAATATTTTATAGGATAGCGCATAAGGCCCCTGATATTTAGGAAGGTTATCATGTTAGTGTAGAATGTCTATTCGCTCTCGGACTGTGAGAGTTCTGTGTTATACTAGTCTGCGAAGATTGTCTGGTAAAATGTACTACTTCGAAACTCTTACAAAACTTTTAAATTTCTGTACCGATCATTTTTGTTTATTTGTATGTTTCTGTGTTTATTGTGTGTCTTTTAATTGCTTTTATTTTACCTTGCCCAGTTGTGAGGTAGGATCGAAAGTATTAGAAGCAAAGCAGTAAAACCACTAAAATTATTTGTTTAAATCACTCTCTCTTAGAAACAGAAGTTACATGCGATAAAAGTCGAACGGTGTGTATATATATTTTAGAATAGGAAGTTTCGCGTACCATAGTGTCATATTAAAAATGTTCGTATCCTTCTCTGTATTGTTCGTAATTTTTAATTAACAACGCAACATACTTGCACTGCTCTTTATAAATGTTGCCACGTTATATTTAAATAAATAGCAACTACGAGCCATTTTTAAGAGAATGTTGGACAAAACGGTGAATAGCTTTTGCTTGCCTTGTTAATTTCCTGAGTGGCGATTTTGTCCTTTTACTTTTGCAGGCGAGTGTTTGTTGCACGAGATTTACATATTTTAAACAGAAATGTGCCTGAAGCAGAGATAGAGTTTTATTAATTAACGAAAGTACATTTCCCAATTTTCTCTTGCGACGCTTTCATACAAATGATTTTTTTCGGAAGACCATAAACCTGAACAACATATGCGATCAGAGAGCGTTGTGGCGTGAAAGACGATGTAGTGACACGAATTGAGAAAGGGATGCTGAGCTGGTTTGGACACGTGGAGAGGATGAATGAAAGTAGGTTGACGAAACAAATATATCAGGCGAGTGAGGTAGAGTCGGGAAAGGAAGACCTAGGCGAATATTTTACGATCAAATCGGAGACGTGCTGAAAAAAGGCCAGGTCAAGAGTACTCTACGAGTATGCATGCGAAGATTAATGACAGTGGGAGAAGCGAAAGACGTATGTTAGGACCGTAGCAAGTGGAAGAAGATTGTCTCTGCCTACCCCGTTGGGAACAAGGCTTAGATACATTACGAATAAATTTGCATCTTATTATCGTTGTCCTTGACGAAGACTCACACATATAAATGTCAAGACCTCTCCGACCATTCCCTATTTTGGGTCTTGAAAGCTTTTAAATTTGCATTAGTGTTGAACTTTTGACGTACCGTTTTTACATTTGCACTGCCGCGTTATGGTGGCGTAATAGAATGCGACCATGGGTACCGCAATAGTCGACTGAATAGTTAAATAAATGTGGCAGCGGTATCCTCATCAATTGATAATACTGTATTACGCTTGCAAAGCAGCTTGCCAAACGTGGCAATAATCCTAACACACATTTATATAGGAAAGCAATTTTTTTGCTATGTGCAATTGCAGTTCCTCCTATTCGTTCCACTTTCCAACTCTAGTTTCGCTTCTTTGTTCAACAGCGTGGCACTGCTCTATACATTTTGTGTAATTATGATTATAACAATTCTAGCTCATGTCTGCCCTGTTAGTTTTCGCTCCAGTAGACAGACAGCATCACAACACCGACATTTTTGTCATTCTAATTAATTCACTTTAATTTGTTTCATCTAAAGTTGTTTTCTTTGTGGTATCGGGTACCGTGTGCTATCGGTGTGAAAATCTGCCATTCTCTTTCTTCTCGTGGGTGTCACGGGACGAAATGGGGGTTGGAGGCAACTAAGCGATAATCCTTGAAACTCGCAATGGCTACCGACACATGGCGGGATAAGCTTCTCGAAAAACACCAGAGCAAAAATAAGCCGACCGATGTCGAGCAGCAGCATCTGAGGTGTAGGTTGCCGAACGTGACGATGATGGCAAATCCTACTTATGAGAAAGGCCTATGTCCTGCAGTGGGCTATAATTGGGTAGTTAAGGAAAGTTGTTTTAATTCTAACACTAAAAGGAAATTGGAAAGGTAGTTCCAAATTGAGTGTGAATTAGAAAAATCTCTACGTAAAATAAGATCTCGGCGTGTGGGAGAGACGAAAGAATCTGCCATCCCCTTATCTTCCCGTGTGATGTGTTAAGAGGCGGCTAAGTGAAAAGCCTTGAAAATCTTATGGCAAACCCCGGGAGCAAAACTGCCGACACCAACCAGCACGTTTTATCTCCCGGAGAAGCGAAAAGTGGGTTGCAGAAGCCCGTATAGCTACACGGTGTAAGACGGTACAGTGTGTGTGCTTATACTAAATATTTAAAATTCTTTGTATATAAATATGTATGTGTGTATGTTTGAACGAAATAACTCAAACATTTTCACGGATTTTGATGGGACTTTTTGTTCTATTCTACTTTATGTCGCAAATGGGAAAGTTCGTTTGTTTATCGTTCAATCGCACTTAAAGGAGTGAACGGATATGAACGAAATTTGGTAGAGCTATCGATTGCCATGAAATATATAATGGAATTGTTATATTTCTTGAGACAAAATTATCGGCCACGGGGACGAAGACGCGGGAAGTCGCTAATGTATAAACGTATATGAATATACACATATATAGTTAAATCAATAACCGAAAGAGAACAAACATTTTTAGAGATATATACTTATAATAATTTTATCTCGAAGCTTAAAATTACTAAAAGTTCAAATTTAAAACTTAACGCTATTTACATAAGATTGGCATAAAGCTAACGTTATCAAAGAGCGGACGACATAACATTCGTGATAAAGTTTATCGCGACAACTCTTTACTACTTGGATGACTGAGTCGAGTTTCTAATTAAATGGAAAAATGACATTTAAAATTTAATCCTCTCTGTTAAAATATGTTTCAACATAGTTGTGCCCGAAGCTAAGTTTTAGTATGATAAAGGTTTAGTTTTTTTTGTCTTGTTTCGTGTTGGAATCAACTACTTTTTTTCATGTATTTCGAATTTGTTCATGTACAGGTCAAGCTCCTTTGCATTCAACTATTGATTAGAAGCAACATAAGTGCGAGGGTACAGGCACTACGCCCATTAACTCGCTTGCCCGGTATTGCATGACCAGCAACCTGGCGCATTGAGCAAACGGCACAAAGTCCAGCTAATGCAGATGACAAATTATTATAAAATATCTATATGATTTCCTCATTTATATACACCTTATATGAGACATGCAAGAACGAGATATCTTCGTTAGATACCATGTACTGTGCAGACATTATTACGGGTACTGATTGATTAATTTCAGTATATAATAAATAGCTAATATTTTCATTTGATTCGCTTTCGTTTCGATTGATAACTCATGTGTTTAAAATAAAAAAAAATATATGAAATTGAGCGTGAGAGATTCACGGGTAATTTATTCGTATAAGCTTTTTCTGTTTCAAAACAATATTTGCAGTAATAAATATTCATGAAATCATTTCATAGTATTAAATCCACTCTTCTGTTAGACAATTGCCGCATTCGCTACACTTGGCACAGGCAATATAAAAGTTTGTAAAATAATGCTACTGCCGATCCTGCTTTTCTTTAATGTTAAGAAAAAAAGTTATTCCTGCTATAGGATTGTCTCCTGAAACGTGGACTTGTTTTACAGTCATTTGCACATAGACAAACACCGAGATTCAATTTGTAAAAAAAAAACTTGAATTAAGTATTTTTTTGACAAATAGTTATTGTGTATCCGCCAGAGTGGCGCAGCCAAATGGGCCACTGTGCCAATTGTGTTTGCATTTGTACAATTTTTACTCTATAGTATCGCTATCGATCGATTTATTGTTCAATTTTATTTATTTATTTACAAATCGTCTTAACTCGTAGAACGCTCAAGTGCAAGTATATTTAAGACCCTTATAGAACTTGTTAGTAAAACGAGGTACTCTCGAAACGCTATGAAAATGGCTCTTAAAAACTCAAATAAAATTTGAGGCAACCTACGGTTATCAATTTACTATGATCTTGATCTGAACATTAATTATTGTATGAAACGTTGACTTCGGCTGGAATTTGAAACCGCAATGACGCAATGAGAGCCATGCTATGTAAAGAAGAATAAACATTGTTATTCATAGCTTCAAATACTTATTCATAAATAATTTTTTTAATCGTGGTAGAGCCAAGCGGCGGCTTTTGCTGTCGCAGGAATGGGCCGGCTCGTCCGGATAAGTACCACGGCCTCGCAGAAAAACCGGCGTGAAGTAGAGGCATCTTGTGCTTCTGCGTTTCGTGCGGTGAGTGAGGTAACCGGAGGCCCTCTCCCCCCTCCCCCCTCCCCAAATATGGTAGCGGTATATAATTTTGAGCTACCCCAGGAGGGTACCAGTACCTACGGTTCTGGAGAATCCCTCACTGATGCTCAGTCTGCCCCGCGTATTCTGGGGGGGGCAATATTCCGCTCTCTTTCTTTCCTACTCGAGGCAAACGCAGCAAAGAAACTATGGCATCCCCTACCGCGCTCGCCGTGGATTTCTGCAATATCAGGGGACTCCACTCGAACCTTAGCGCCGTTCATTACCATCTTGAAACGGCGAAGCCGGCCATGCTTTTTCTTACAGAGACTCAGATATCGTCTCCGGCTGATACCTCTTATCTCCATTCCCCGGGGTACAAACTGGAACACTCCTTTGTGCCCCGTGCCGGAGTTTGCGTATACGTCAGAGATGATATCTGTTCTCGACGCCTCGGTAGTCTTGAAGGTTTGGACCTTTCTACCCTTTGGCTGCGCATCGACAGCGACGACCATCCGCGCGTCTATGCGTGCCTTTACAGGTCCCATAGCGGTAATACCGTAACTGACCGACTCATCGACCACATCCAAATGGCTACAGATTCCGTGCTACAACAGATCCCATCCGCAGAGATCGTGATTCTCGGCGATTTTAATGCCCACCACACCGATTGGCTCGGTTCTCGCATAACCGATCATGCGGGGAGATCTGTTCACGACTTTGCATTAGCATATGGCCTGACACAACTGGTAACCTCGCCGACGCGGATCCCAGACGTGGAAGGTCATACACCTTCCCTGTTGGACCTTTTGCTGACCTCACACCCGGACGGATATTTGGTCTCAGTCGATGCCCCTCTTGGCTCGTCGGACCACTGTCTGATCCGGAGTGTAGTGCCTATCGCGCGCCGATCCCGAACGCGATCTGCGGGGTTCCGCCGTGTGTGGCACTATAGGTCGGCAGATTGGGATGGAATGCGGTCTTTCTTTGCTTCCTACCCATGGGGGCAGGTTTGCTTCTCGCTGGATGATCCCAACGTCGTTGCAGATTCTGTCACCGATGTGGTACTTCAGGAATGGAACTTTTATTCCGTTCTCTGCAGTGCCTGTCGGAGGTAAATCCCAGCCTTGGTTTGGTCGCACCTGCAAAATAGCGTCACGCCGAAAGCGGAAGTGCTACCAGGCCTGGGCCGATGCATCGGCGTCTCGGGATGCAAAACCAGTGCTCTTAAAACGAGTACAACTCTGCCTCCAGGTCCTTCAAAAGAGTTATCGCTGCGGCAAAGTTAAAGCACATTGGCAGAATTGGCGAGAGACTAGTTCGCCTCCCATCGGGATCCCGCGCATTCTGGTCTCTCGCCAAGGCTGTCCAGGGAATTTCTGTCAGCCATCTCTCCCATCTCTACACAAGGAGGATGATTCGCTGGCCCATACTGCAAAAGAGAAAGCCGATCTCTTGGGCTCTCTTTTTGCATCAACTCGACTCTTGATGACCGGGGAAACTCTCCACCTACCATCCCGTGGTGTAAGTGCTCCATGCCGGAAATTCAGTTTCTGCAGAGCTCAGTGCGAAAGGCACTCCGCTCCTGGACATTCATAAGTCGAGTGGGCCGGACGGAATCCCTCAATTGTGCTGAGGATGTGTGCCCCTGAGTTGGCACCGGTTCTCACGCGTCTTTTCCGGCACTCCTACTCTTCAGGCGTCGTCCCGGAATCTTGGAAGACATCATTTGTGCATCAATACCGAAAAAGGCGACCGCTCTGATCCGTCCAACTACAGGCCTATTGCCATCACCCCCTTGTTATCTAAAATAATGGAGTCACTCATCAACACCCAGCTCCTGAGGTACCTGGAGGAACACCAGCTGATCAGTGACCGACAGTACGGTTTCCTTCGCGGACGATCAGCTGGTGATCTTCTAGTTTACCTGACTCACCGATGGGCAGAAGCAGTTGAGTCTAAGGGGGAGGCTTTGGCGGTTAGTCTGGACGTAGCGAAAGCATTTGATAGGGTTTGGCATAAAGCGCTTCTTTCAAAGCTTTCATCTTACGGGGTTCCTGAGACATTGTGCAACTGGGTCACCAGCTTCCTCACGGATCGGAGCATCAAGGTTGTTGTCGACGGTGCATGCTCGGACCCCAAACCCGTGAATGCTGGTGTTCCACAAGGCTGTGTGCTATCTCCCACTCTGTTCCTTCTGCATATCAACGACATGCTACAAATCAGTAGCATTCATTGCTATGCAGACGACAGCACGGGTGATGCCCTATATACAGGCCGTGCGAATATTTCTCGGGAACACGTCGACGAGTGCCGGAACAAACTTGTGTCTGAAGTCGAGACCTTGTTATTCAAAGTCTCGGATTGGGATCGACGTAATTTGGTCCTATTCAACCCCAAAAGACACAGGTTTGCGCGTTCACCGCTAAAAGAATCCCTTTGTCGTTTCTCCTCTTTTGAGAACATTCCCTTATTGCCTCAGCCAGTATCAGAATCCTTGGCGTTGACATATCGAGCGACGTTCAGTTCCGTGGTCACTTGGAGGAAAGGCCAAATTGGCCTCCAAAAGCTTGGTGTGCTCTGTAGAGCGGGACAGTGTTTCATGCCGGTCCACCGTTTGCAACTTTATAAGGCGCAAGTTCGGCCCCACATGGAATACTGTTCTCATCTCTGGGCAGGGGCACCCCAGTACCAACTCCTTCCATTTGACCGCATCCAACGTCGAGCGGCTCGAATTGTCGGCGACCAAGCTCTCTCTGATCGGCTTGATCCTTTGGCCTTGCGAAGAGATGTTGCTTCTCTTTGCATTTTTACAAAATTTTCCACGGGGAATGTTCTGAGGAACTGTTCGGATTGATCCCAGCTGCTGAGTTTCACCATCGTACATCGCGACTGAATTCGAAGTTCCATCGATACCACCTAGATGGTTGGCATTCCACCACAGTGCGTTTTAATCGAAGTTTTCTGCCACGCACTTCGACTTTGTGGAATCAGCTGTCGCCAGCAGTATTTCCGAATAGTTACGACTTAGGGACCTTCAAGAAAAGAGCTTATTCCTTCCTTAAAGGCCGGCAGCGCATCTGTAGCTCCTCTGGTGTTGTGGATGTTCGTGGGCGTCGGTGATCACTTACCATCAGGTGAGCCGCACGCTCGTTTGCCCCCTTCTTCTATATAAAAAAAAAAATTAAACCTCTTAACATACCGTGGGTTGGTCACCCACGATGATCAAAGAGCCACGTTTACTATCCCCCACCACAGAAAGGATCGGAGGATTCGGGTAGGTGCTGCGATCCTGCTACAAGCTACTTTAACGTTCAAACTGGTTTCAGGGTTCAACGGATCTACTACGTCTACGTCTTCATCTTCGTCTACTGCTCTTCTTCTTCTTCTGCTCTGAAGAGGCTAGAGGATTCACCTACAGCTTTTTTTGGTTACTAGACCTTGTTTAACGTGATTAAAGCGCGTAAGTAAATACAGTGAACGTTTACAAAAATTACATGTATAAACAAAAATTATAGATCGTACAAACGTAAAAATTTTTTCAAAAGATCTCGTAACGTTATTTTCATTTTCTCGTAAAGAAATTTCCAAATTCAAATGGTTGCAGACGATTTCGATATAAACCCGATAGAGTTAGAAAGGAGGAGGTTTAATATACCCGTCATTTTGTCGGAAGCACATGAGTAATGAAATAAGTTGTGAACTCCGACAATGTTCTTACCCATTACCGTTTCTCTTCAGTTACTAGACAAATGATGCAGTTGTGCTTAAAATGCGATCCGTCATACCCTTTTACCTGACTTTCCTTTGAGCACTATTCAATTGTTTTCTAGGAATTTTAGTTCATTTTAGCTTTTGAATGAAGTTGTGACTGGTTTAAAAACTAAGAATAAGTTATAGGTAGTACGATAATACTATAGGTAGTAGGTAAGAAGATAGCAAAAAAATTAATACAAAACTATGGCATATTCCTAATTATAATTCTAAATTAATTAAGCGATAAATAAAATTAAAATAATTATTTCATCAAGTAACAGAATCTACCATCCCGACTCATAGTCCAATAAGGTAAATGTGGGCATAATAACCATATCCAAATATCTTTTTCTTCTTCGTCAGCCTGTTAATTATCCACTGTTATTCGGACTATTGGAGACATGGGTCGCAACATAACACAATTAGACCCGATAATCAGAGATTTGTGTATTGAACAAATATCGATTGAACCAATCACGATTACCATTTCTAACAGAGTCAGGCAATAGAGCCTCAGGTACGTTAGCCACTATGCCGCGTGGTCGTATATCGAAGTATATATTAAGTTCCATAGAACTAGTATATATCTTACAAAGTTATATTATATATATTTTATTTGATCTTTACTAATTTTATTGGGCAATTTCAGTTAACAATTCCATAGAGTATACAGAACAAAATAGCAAATTATTTTCTTTGTCGCATTCATTTCCTGAGTGGAAATTTTGTTTTTTTTACTTTTAACAGTGGCTGTTCGTTGCGCGAGATTTACATATTTTAAAAGCAATGAATAAAAAGAGACTAAAGCAAATGGTAGAGTTTTATTAATAAATTAACTGTACTTTAAAAGTTTTACTGTGATCCATGTTTGTTAGCAATCAGTAATTTTGAATTATATAAATTGTGTACTTGGCTGTTAAACTTAGACATGCCTTATAAACTGGTCTCAGAAGAGATTTTTGTTTCCAATGTAACATCATTCGTTCGGAAATGTGCCAATGCATTTCTTTCATAAAATTCAAAAGCACGTAATACGATTTTGGAAAAGAGCCAACGCATAAACTGAGAGGAATAACTTATTCCTTTACAATCAAAAGTGCCAAACGGTCACCGTTTCTCAAGAGTTGCAGAAATTCTAAACCCGATCTCAGAATACAATTGAATTGTACGCTACGGTAAACATAATTTATATTTCAATTGAGTTTTACAATTTGTATTTCTATAGATAACTCAATTAAACATCGCTGTATCGTAGGTAAATTTTGCCAAACCTCTGCAGTTCGGGAATCAGTTTATAAACATTGCTAAACTTGTTACGAATCTTTTGCTGCGGTATGAAGCTGAATCCTCATGCATTTGTAATTTCTGAAACATAAATTTCTTGAGCGTGACGTTGGAGATGTGAGTGACAAATATGGCGTAGGGAACGCGTGCCGCTCAGGTATGAAACTTTAGTTTTCACGTCACAATGAAATGTCGGTGTATAGTCTCTGTTTAGTTGGTGCTCGTTTGAAGGCGGTGCAGCTATTTGTCGTCTTGACATTTGGTTGCACCTCGAGCTTTGTAGTGATAAATGAGGGCAAGCCGACATGTTTGAAATATGATGAAATGTTGAATCCCTTGGCCACATCTACTTGAGAGTGACGGGCAATTGATGCGCTGCGAGCTGCAAGCAACGTGTGCTATAGTAATATCTGTTTAATATACAACTAGTGGAACATAGGTTCATTTCGATAGAAAGTAAATTGCGTAAAATATTTTTTAAACATAATTTCAGTTGACTATAATTATTATTTCTTGTACTAGTTTTACAACACATTTAATTTTTTTATATAAGTAACCGACCGGTTTCGTCTTACGGTATCTTCAGGGTTTTTAATTACAATAGAAATAATTGCCAATATTAAGAAGTTTCACGAAGTTACAACAATCGCTAATATAAATTATATAATTTAATATTTTAAAGATTTGAAATTTCCTATTTTTCTCTTGTTTAATTTTAAATCATTTGATTAGGTACTCGTTTGTATTGTAATAAAGTGAACATGTTAAAAAAATGAACTCCTTCTTTCATCTTTAGCTGCGTTCTTAAGGTCACTGCTGAACTTTGGCTTTTCTAAGAAATCTCTAGTATGTGCATGGATTTCTTGAACTAATCCTAAGGCTGGGCAAGCGGGTAGGTAAACGCAGTGCTGATACTCTTGTGTATTGCACTCTATAAAACCTTTTCGCTTTAATATTAATACACGGATAACTTTCAATTTAACTATTTATTAATACCGAACAAATTACCCCAACAACAGAAGTAGTACTTTCATACCAAAACTTTGTTACCAATTTCGAGTTTTAAGAGAAGCAATTTTTAATTCCGTTAGCCCTTCGGAATTGCCAGAACTCATTTGTAATATCACCTTTTTAATTATAAGGAGACTTACTCTTTATAATCCTTGTGTAAAACAACTTTGACCATCGTAATATGAACGTTCTTTGCATATATGAGCACCGTTAGTATATAGATTGTTTTTTTCATTTGTTCAGCTCAATCATAATATAATAAATTACTGCGGCAATTTATTACATTATAATAATTCAAGACTTGAGGAGCAGAATGTAACAAACCTAAGACAAATCGTGAACTGCGCAAAATCAACCCTTGTGTTCACGCTGTCAGTAGGATTTTGTAGAGGTGTTTCTGAAAATGAATTCTCTGAAAGTTGAAAAGTTAAAGATTTCTGGTGCATATAATGTTCAAGTTAAAACTGTATTCCTTACGAGTTACGAGTACCATTAGCAACTTTAAAGTACGAAAGTCAGGATAACCCATCGTGGATAACATACAAACTGCTAAAGCTTATACATTTTGTGTTATTACTACTTTACTAGCGATATTTAACAGATATTTACGATCAAAATGTTTTTTTTTATTATAATAATCTTAGGAAGCAATCGACAAACATCCCCACATTTAGAAATCATAACGTTTTGTGTAAGAACAAAATGTTTAAAATTTAACTATGAAAAAGGAAAACTGATATTAACTACATATAATTATAAGATAACAAAATTTTTATGAACCGACAGTAGAGTATTCGTCTGGTACTTACGAGTAGTAACAGTTGGGAAAGCATGCGAATTAAGCTCGACTCGAAAATAAACTTGCTTTGAAATTTTAGATGCATATGACAAATGGCACTCGCGAGAGAAGCTAAAATATGTATAATTTAAAAAGTTTTAAGACTTATTTCGTTGCGATAAGGTTCAAAAGTCCTAGAAAATGCTTACATGTTCATGCAAGTAACTGTACACATTCTAGAGATTGCGTCACATGTGACGATCATATTATGGGTTAGTCTATGAGCTACCGCTGTTATTAACTTCTTTTAGACATTTATAGCCAGTGCTTCCTGTGGTCAGGTTAATAATTTCTGAGTTGTGTGTTATTCTGTCTGGTACGACAAAATCAATTCTTTGTCATTTTAATTAGGTACTTACATCCTCTGAAATTGATACTTGGTGCTAAGTTCGACACTAAAGAGCTTAAGAGAAAGTTGATGACACTGAGCTCAATCGTTTATATTGGCCAAAATTTTCACCGTTTCCCGCCATTGAAGGATAATGAATCTTAATTTAGTCTCGGCACACTTAAGAAGATTCCCGCAACAGATTGTTATAAAGTATCTTATACCTATACTTCACGGTACTACAGCCATAAAACTGGAAAGTTTCATCCCTACTGCCGTCACGCAGCTCCGCGAGATGTCACTAGGGCGTGCCCATCAATCTTAAAAGTTCCTATAGGGAGTGAGAGTGAGAGACGCAATCATCCATTCCTCTTAATGCTTCGAAACCACATTCATCAATTCACATAGCATAAATTAATGCGTAGCATTACGCGAATAGCTATTTTGCGTTAGAAATACTAACACAGAACGAATTAAATGCGTTCCTTTGTGTTATTTATAAATGAAATCTATCTCTCAAAGTCTATCTCAGATTACAAAAATAACGAAAATTGTTCATCTACGTCTAGGAATTACAGGCATCAAGGCAGGAGTAAAGACTTTTCTTTGGTAACGAAGACCGTGCATAGTATTCATATGCAAGAAGTCCTTTGCTTAAATATCACGAATCTTCGCAAACTAAATAAGTCAAAGTGAATGCTCGTCCCAAGTACACTATATAGCGTTCTGGTCTCTTTTAGGAGAGGTATACATTGCTTTATCTCTTCACTTAATAACATTTCCCGCATCCTTTGAGGAAATTTGCATTTACTGATGTGCTACGGAGTACTAACACTGTTACACGACGTCATTTATGTGTACGAATACATAAATAATTGAAAATAATTGATATTTTTCGTCTCGTTAATATTGGAATTAAATGTATTCTTATTCAATAAGCACTAAGGAAAAGTTTACAAGTGAGAAACTTTTTCAAGCTTATTATTTTTAATTGGTGAAATAAGTTGATATTACTTCACGAATCATTTAGAATTGAAATGTTTAGAAATACATGAAATGTGAAGAAATTGAATTTCACAAAAAACATTATTTTTCTGTCTACGCTCTACTAAAGATATGTTTGTAAATGTTGTTATAATAAATTTCGTTTTTGGTTCAGTGAACTTTTCTTATGCTAATGTCAAAAAGGCAAAGTTTTTAAAATAAATTGTAATATTTAGGCCTTCTTTTACTAAGTTATCTTGGAAAAATTATTAAATAGCAATATTGTAAAGTTGATGGATAAGGGTTTGAAATGTTTAAATAATATCTTTACATAAGTAACAATAGCTTACCATTATCATGATCAGGCAGTGGTAGGCTATCAGAGGCATCGGAGGCAAGCGCTAGGTCGGGCGAGGCCGATCCCAATAGGGCAGTCAGGCCATCATGCTCGCCATCTGCAAAAAATATTGCATTAATATTACAAGTTACACCCGCGAGACCACTCGCCAACGTAGTATTAAAACGTGATCTGACTAAAAAAAACTTGCAGCGTACTTTTTAACACTGGCCACGGAAACATATTAAAACTTTACGCTTTTAAATTTATGTTCAGTTAAAACCAATATTTTAACAGCGAGAAAACTAATAAAAAATCCTTAAAAAGTGTTGCATCTATCGGTTATACGAACTTTTCCTTTTAAGATATTTTCATCGATGTACATTTTATTTTAAAATTCATAACACAGGGCGTTCAAAAAAGTTTCACATCAAAAATTGCATGTCTGTCATCTTAGATTTAAAAATGGTTGACTATTTCGTAATCAGCATCCCGAAAACTTCGAAAATATCACGTCAAACATATCGCTATTTTTCAAAAGTGGCATACGTAAAACTATTACTTTAACAATTTGTTTCTCTACCGTCCTCAAAGAAGTTTCACTTTAAAAATATGTCTAGAAAACTATTAAATCCACCGTGTTTTTAGTAAGTGCAAGTCCGACATAATCCGACACGATGAAAATAGTGTCACTGCAGTTATTATGAGTAACTCTTAACATTAGTCGAATGCTCCTTTTCGTTTTTTAACTATAGTTTATCATCTACACAGCCCATCACTAGTCCACACCGGTATTTACCGGATATATATAAATAAGCTTCGACAAACATTTGCGTTTCTACATAGTGATAGACTTTACATAATTTGAGAAAATTTCATGTTTATAGCTATCAGCGTGACTAACAGAGAAAAGAGACTTACTGAAAATATGCTGTAATTATATAATTTCGAAAATCACAGACAAACTCCTATTTATTAATATTTATTTATGTATATTTGTAAAAATATTTAATATAGATCCACCATGTCCCATTAAGAAATGACAGAAGGTCTGTGTCTTTAAAATACATATATGCAAATAGTTATTTAATATTTTTCTTTTTAGATATTATGTGTTTTAAGATAAAACATAAATCCTTCATATATATCGTAGCTACGTAATGGCGAAGGCAAATTCGGTTAATTAATAAGCAAGTTAATTAGCAATTAACGTTATTTGCAAGAGTTGCTTAAACGAAATAATACCTGTTGAAGTAATGGTTTTGAAACGAAAGATCCTCTTGTAAAGCCCCTCGTAGAAATACCTAAAAGCAACTCGAAACTTGTTCTGTTCTAAATCCCTATAAATTATTTATGGCATTTGAGTAATTTTCTTAGTCTCAGCCCGGGGCACTTTCATAATTATATAAGGCTCAAATTGCCTCAGTGTGATCTTTGGCTATCTACTAACGAGAATTTGTATTATTTATGGTTCAGGTAATGAAAAATGTTACGTAATATTGTTATTTTAATCAAATCCATTCTAGATTTAAAAATGTAACTCTCATCCAAAAGCGATCCTGTGTGCGTCTGTCCGTTAAAATTCTGTTTTCTCTGGAATGGCTTGACGTCTGTAAACTAAAGTCTAAAGTATAGTCTAATAATATCCCACTTATGGGCAAATGCCTTCTCTCAAAATGTTTGAGAATTTAATTTCAAAGTATGCGAGTGACTTGGGTTCAATCCCCGCTGCGAGCACCACTACGAGTAAAATTCTTACACGACACCTCGGTATACATCTTCAATCAATATACTTATTTAAACTATAACTATCAGATAAAATATCTCCAAACAATGAATGTGAATCTGTAAAGTCGTACCATACAGGGGTTAAGTAACGTCGTCAGGGATCATCTTGGAAATGCTGAACACTAATTACTAAGTGGACGAAGAGGTCTCGGTGCCCATTTGATACGCTCCGGCCGTCTATTCGCTTTAATTAAACGACACTAAGTAAACAGATACAGCGGATTCGTTGAAGTACGTATACATTGTGCTCGGCCCGGCTGGGTTAGCAGTTTCTAAGATTTCGGCAGTAAGTCAACTCGAGTGCGATATTACTTCATTTGCAACTTTATGGCCCCGTATTTCTCGTCGGTGGTCGGGCGCGCGCTGCGCTCCTGCTCTTACTTATTTTATGAAAAAAATCTCTCTGGCAGTTTCCTTAAAATTATTATCCCGAGAATCCGCCCCGGTCCTTTGTCCCAGTCGTAGTGAGGAAAAAATACCTCGTAAACGACTCGCCCTTGTGTTTTGTCAAATAAAACGCTGACGATATATTTAATTAGCGATGCCGTTCTTTATTCAAATTTTATATTCCTTCGGGCTCTTAATGAATTGTCTCTTTTAAATCGTATTTTTTATATCATAAAGTGTTTAAAGCAAAACATTATTTTGCAGTTCTCACTTTGAATTTATCGTAATGTAATTTATTTACTAAATATTGCAAAATATATATTTTTCCAAGATTGTTGAATTTATATTAAATCGTATAGGACATTATTAAATTAGCTTATTAGCAGAATTAGAAAGCATTGAGATATTTAACTTTAGTTTATTTAATAAGTCAAGAGATTAAAAGAAAATATAATTGTTTTCTTAGACCCAAGTGTACCAATATATCAACAGATCGATAATAAGTAATATCAGAAGGTTTCAAAGTATCAAAACTGAATTCACAGAGTGCTTTTAGCTTGAATATCTGTAAGCACACTAGAGCAGCGTGGCGAAACTGCAGCATATATAAACACAAAATGTCAACACTCGCTACTTTTTGCACAATAAATTAACAAGAATGGGTTCTAAACATTATTGGTTGTGAATATCTGATGATTTCAACTGGTATTCTAAGCCAGGTCCGCTTAAGTAGCCATGTTTCTTTTGCCATAGTAGAATAAAGACGTCAAATAAGCGTTATTTTTTCTTCTTAATGAAAATAAAAACAACTTATTTTATCCAATCATTGGAAGATTGTGCAAAAAAGTTTTTCAAAGACTTTATCGAAAAGATCAACTTCTTATTGAAGATTAGCAGAAAGTAGAAATCGCCGGTAACCTGGGCTTATACAAAGTAACAGCTTGTGCTCGAAAAGCATTTCCGAAGTGAGTCGCAGTCAGGAATTATATCGAATCAGCGTTTAAGAGATTTTCTTACTGGCTTCAGCCGTATTTTCCGGAGAGATACTTAAGCTTGCATTTTAATTCCACTTTAAAGCAGGGTTTATGGTTGTCGGTACTAAACTTGTCTAACACAAAATCGTATTTTACACAAACTTTGAAATTTTCCTGTATTATTTTGGTGATTTTACTTTCCGTTATGGACGATTTGAACAGTTAAATAATAATAGTTTATTGACTGGTTTTAACAAGATTAATTATAATTTTGACTAAAAACGTAATTAAACATCGACCAATCTGCAAATCAATTGGGGCAAATTTTTCAGGAGGCCTCCGTAGAATCATATACCGTTTTATGGTATATTATGGAACCCGTATGTACAGCAGTGGATTATTTAGAGACTTAACAGAGTCTCTGTTAAGTCTCTAAATATTAGACAGAGAAAGAGCCCACCATCTGTTGTAAGTATTATTCTAAAGTAATATATTAAGCAAAATAGTTACACTATTATATCTGACAGCTTGCCGTAAAATAGATAAATAGATATAAGCATAACACATACGGCTACGTAATGCCTACAGCGCAAATTCAGTATTGAAAGACAGATATCAAGTCATGAAATGTAATTTAGCCCCAGGTATGCAACGCAGCTGTCAAATGTCAGAAAGGCAACTGACACACCCCTGCGTAGATACGTGGATTGGCAACTGCAAGTCGTGGGTTAATCGGGCCCTGTCGACGTCACTCGTCATATTATCAGTAAAAGCTAGAAAGAGTTTTGAATTAAGACATATTGGAACAATAGAAGTTCTATCCTAGGTGAACTCGATGTCCTCATTTCCGTACTGATGGATTAATTTTTATATTGAATTTACGACATTATGTGTTACTATGTTTTATGCTATGTTTATATGTAGATTATAAAAACATAGAAAGGCATGGGAGTGTCATTGGGTATTGGCACTGAAAAACAGTACTATCAAACAATTCCGGTGTAGAAAAATACTGAGAGGCCAACCTCGTTTGCAGAGAATGCGGCGTATAATTTTCATACATTTTTCTTTTGTTTCAAGGTTTTGACTGTATATTTGTTTTAATATTTATTTTTGGTTTACTATTTGTTTCAATTGATTACTTTTGTGTGCATTCATTTCTTAGCAAATAAATGTATTTTATTTCTTTCTTTCTTCCTATTGTTATGACCCGTCTAAGATTTTCCTCTCTCTCATATTAGGTTACCTAACGAAGTTTATATTACAGATAATATTGCATTATTGAGACTGAATTATAAAAGCAACAACATTTTAATCACATCAATGAAAAATAATTTAAAAAGTTAAAATTAGCGTGCAAAATTTAAGAGACCGCAACATTCATAATCTGTCGCTAAGTACCCAATAATTTCATTCATGTAAAGATATAAATAGGAAAAGCATTAAAATACATTAGAAATAATAACAAATACTCCTAGGTTTGTGTTAGAGGCGGGAACGTAAAAGAAGTTGTACGCACAACTTCGAAGTAAAGGAGACGGGACGTTTATACTGAATGGTGTAAGTAAGTCGTTACAGTCGATGTTTCCATTAAGCATCTTGTGTAAGAAAACAGCGTCTAGGATCTGCCTGCGGCCTGCGAGTGAGCACAAGTTGTCGTGTTTTAATCTCTCCTTGTTTATTTTATTTATTTACTGAGGACTTCCAACGAAAGTTACACAGTATTATATTAATGAAAAGCTTGAACTAGCGTACACAATTATAAGAATCAACGATGATGATTTTACTTACAATTAATATTTACTAATTAAGATTATGAAAAAAAGTTTTTGTATGTTACCTCAACGATTTATATAAATTTCGTAATGTTCCACATGACACTGTTATATTCAAGAATTGGGCGAAACCGGCTATAAATAATGTTTAATTAGAATGGAACTTTATTAACTGCTTTATAATTCCCCAAAAAAAATCGTAACTTAATTATTATAAAACAAGTTGGTCATATGGCAGTGACGTATCTAACAGCCACCCCTTGTATTCCAGTGGATGTCTTAAGAGACGACTAAGAGTAAAATCTCAGTCACTCATGGTGATTTCCGGGAGCTGAGATCGGCGAGGCTCACCATCTATCACGTTCAATCTCCCGGAGAGGTGAAAAAATTGTTTCGAAAGCCGTAACCGCTTAAGTTACATGGAAGTAGTCCGAGTGTGTATGGAGCAATCTACATTTAAAGTCACAATTTCAATCGCATCTGTATGATCAGATTGAACTTGTTAATTTCTTCACCGCCGAGCACGTGGTAAATTCAATACTTAAAAATGCTTTTATACCTACATAGACAAATAATAAACATCAATCAATACATTTTCAATCATACATATCACATAGACATCCTTGATTCGGGTATAAACATTATTATTCACCATACATATTCTAAAGAAACAGTGTCGGAAAATCAATATCTATTAAGATTTAAAATTGTAATACAATACCCCAACGAAATTTTAGGTCAATGCTTTTTTAAATCTAGTTCGAGTTTAGACTTTGGCATATTTACACAATAAATATTTAAAAGTTTATTTTAAAGTTGTTTTCATTGTTTACAAATTTTGCACGCCATTGTTATAGTTTCACAGCCCGCGATGTTTGCGTTTTCTCAAATTCGAGTAGCATCCGGTTGCGATATATTGTATCCTTTATTAACAAAGTTATACGAGGGTTCGTGTTTGTCGTAAAATTTAATAGAAGCAGCCTCGTGCGAATTTATGTGGGTCCAATTACGACGTTCGTATGCGCTAATCTCGTAGGTAACTCCGAGTTTTCGTGCGATTAAAAACTAACGGAGAAATCTCTCGATGAAGATTGAAACATGTATATTTAGGGTTTTTAAATAAAGAAAAATGTTGTATTAGATTTTGATTAGTAATGCAGAAAAGTAATTTGTTGTATTTTGTAATGTCTAATTTAAACTAGATTGCAGTCTTTTTTAATAATGAAACCGAAGGAAATGATTTAAGTGTTGCTGATAGCGGATTACAATGACAAAATCAGAAAAAAATGATCATACATGTATAGTATATACATATTTAGATCTGTTACCTCCGGGGTAGGCAGATCACGGATTTCCATTTCACTAAAACGGGTTCGCTCCCGGAAGTTGCCAAGAGACTTTTACAGCAGTGGGCTACTTGCAGGCTGTTTAAGAAGAAGAGAAAACATGTGATAATTATTGAAATAGATCTGACGGGTTCCGATTAAGAATATGAATATGATCTTTAGATTTTAATCTTGAAATTAAAAATGATGTCGAATCATTATTCCTCATCATTTCTGTCTGGCACTATAACACTTTTTGTCATTATAATAAATCTTTTTGTGGAAAATAATACGAGGAGTATTTAAAAATAAGGTAAAATCACAAACATCCACATTCAACGATAATCGTAGTAGACTTTTACCGAAGCACCTTTTGTTTTGTATCACCTAAAAATATATCCCTCATATTCTTTTACATAAATAATCAATGCTGAAAGATATTTTGCGACATTTGATCTTTTACAGTTTGGTCATTTGTGATATTACTCTGCAACATGTTTTTCTTTGAACTGTTATTGGTTTCAATACATTACACTTTAAACATACGTAAAAACAAATAATAAATTGTTGACCTTGTCAAATCAAGTTCCTAATCCTACTCCTTGTCCTAGATTATTATAAAGCATCTGAATTTTAAGAACAACAACAAATATTTAGTGATTTTAATTTAATTAACTACAATAACAATATATATAATACAATTGTCATGATCTCGGTATCTCCAAATTGAATAGTTTCATAATCAGACCCATAGTATGTATATTAAAATAAATACATACAAGAATCATTTGAAATCGTTCTGTCATCTGTCAATACGACCAAGAAACGTTTTAAAAGGCCTTCTCCTTTTTCGATGTCGATAGAAAATGGTGACTGGAAACACTTACTCACTACAACTTATCACAACCTATCTTTGTTGTGGGCCCTATATTTGATTCTCTGGCAAAGTTGCCGAATCGTGGTTATTAACTAGTTGTATCACTGTTATTTCTCTGATGTTGTAACCGATTTTTTCTCGGATCGTTTCTTATGAATATATATATCTTCTTTTTTTTTCATTGGATTGGCGTGAAAACTAAGAATCCACCTTATGGTAAGTGGCTACAGCAGCCAATGAATAGTTGGAAACAACTGCAATTGAAGAAGGTTACAGGTTGACCGCTGATGACAAAGATAGAATCCCTATCAGTCTAAATTATACTGGCTCTCTTTACTTATCAAATAGGAACACAACAGAACTTAGCACTTTTGTTATGCGTTAGAAATAGGTAAGAGCTTGATACGTAGGTACCGTGTGAAGACACGACTCCTAGGCGGAGAGATAGAAATAAACTAAACTAGCGCTGTAGTCTCAACTGCAGCAATGGGTTAGGTGTGATCTACCTCGTATTTGCACCGTGTGCCACGCAGCGCGTCTGGAGCACTTCTCAATATTGAGGAGGCCATCTAAAATGCATAGTTTGTATAAATTATCTTTAAATTTGTTTTTTGAGTGGCATCTTTGTACAATAAATGTTTCTTTCTTTCTATAATAAATATTCGTCCCGAGTAAATCGTAGAGTCGAAGTAGAGTCTAGATTAGATTTGATACTGCAGTAAAAAAGGTAAAACTAAGGTAACTATAGTATTTATTTATATTATTTTTTTATAATTGTATGTATAAGATTTAGTACGTATCAGACAAATAGCCATATCGTTTTTTGTTTTAATTAGATCTACGCATCAAGATATTTTAAAAGCTGTATTTATTTTATAAATAGTATCATTTACTTGCTTTGACTTTGTCATATTAATATTTCTCTGTAAATACCTTCTATACATGACTTTAGTAACAAAATGCTGTATAAGCAATATCCTAATAGTAACGTAACCGTCAATTTATATTCCATTGTAACAATTTTATTTGTATTTTCAGCCATTTCTCGCTCGATCTCGGGCCGGAAAACAATCCACAAGAGTGACAATTCATCTTACCAAATTCCTTTTTCCTTGATGTATCCATAGGGAGAATAAATATTCTAAACTACTTCTAAATTGTGTTATATGGCGCTTGCGTTTGATAATGTTGTTAAATGAACGAATCAGAAGGTTTTTAATAAAAATATACAATGTACAATGATTACAAGATTTATTTTTATAGATTGGGCATTTCCGTTCAAATTGGATAATGTGTATGACATAGGTAAAGGCAAGCGGGGGTTTTAAAGGGTTTATGTTTAAGTAATATTATACTATGGGTAAAAATTTATTTAATTTAAACTATTATTTATAACATAAGAAAATTATCAAATTTGTCGCTCAATGTAGCAAGATTTTAACAGATAACCGCAAATTCATATTTTCTATATAACATTAAACTTAACGGAAATTTGTTGTAGACCCTTTTAGTCCTAAATTGCCTAAAGCGTCATTTGATCTAATTAGACCTTCTGGCATGTTCCGCATAATTTGCATTTTATCTACTCAGGACAAAAGGCCCCATATCTTGTTTTTTTTAATATATTTGCCGCATAGTGTTTTAATTAAGACTAATCTACCTCTAATTATTTGGTAACAAGAAGGTTAAACATCACGCCAGTCACCAATATGGCAGACAGAGATTACGTGATTTCCATTTGGCACAATCAGAGTAGCCAAACGGACTTCCAAACTTTTCTGCTTTTCATCCTGTTTTTGGTCCCCGAGATCGCTTTGAGATTTTCAACTTAATTTAATTTTGCTCTAGTCAGCAGTACAACCTTTTGTGTTCCGTCTTAAAGGTTATAGACAACAAATATAATTACAGGCTACGCGACATTCCATTTCAGTTCTCAGGGATGACGACGCGTCTGTAATTTTCTGCGATTAAAGTTGTTTTCAGGCGTCCACGGGCCGGAGTAGTTACTTACCGCCACGATTAGTATACGGATTAGTGATCATAGCACCGGACACCTAGCCTTTTTTACGCTGCTGCTCGTGACCGGTCTTAAGTAGTAATTCAAGTTTAGTATATTTGACTGCGGTATGACGCCATCTTTAAAGATGGCGATTATATCTGACGAAGTTATGAGATTTTTCTGGCATTCTAGTTCACTTATACGACACTTACGGAAATACATCTATTTGGAGGAGGGGCAAGCGTAATGCAATCGCCAATTCACCTACCATGTTTGACGATGACGATATAGTCGGAGTATTTCGAAGAGGCCTATTGCCATTATAGGTCTGTGATATAAATATTAGATGATTTTAGTGCTATTAGCCGTTGTTGGTATTTACAGCTACATCGATCTGTGATCTCGCAAAAAAAAAAACGACACGTCTCTTTCTTATCTAGATCTCGTCTCGGTCGTGTAGCGTCGTTTGGTTTTGGGCGATCTCGTGAACGCGGGTGTGTTGTCGTTTTCGCAACGCGCTCTTAGACGTCGACGGGGGTGACGGGATGATGGCTTGAGTGAAATATTTTATGAAAATTATGATGTATGTGTGACTTCGACTGCGGCGATCACTTCAAAATACTATCGAGAGTTGTCACAGGATAAAGAGTTGGCGCAGGATAAAGAGTAGGCGCAGGATAAAGAGTTGGCGCAGGATAAAGAGTAGGCGCAGGATAAAGAGTTGGCGCAGGATAAAGAGTAGGCGCAGGATAAAGAGTTGGCGCAGGATAAATAGGTGTGCTTAAGGCACCATGGTGTAAATACTGAGGCACTCACTCGTCTTTAGCTTCCCAAATAAAATATTTCATATCTAAGAAGAGAAATACTATAATTCTAGTAAATCCTTTAATGTCACACATATAATGCCAGCTAATGTTAACACAAAGGGATAATATACTTGTTTACTGTATGTTAATTAAATACTCTCCCAGGGATCGGTTAATGAAATATTTACCTTGCCGAGCTTTGGGTGGTGTCAAGAGGATAAATAAAATAGTTACTTACTGCCGAGTTACGCTGGCGGTCGGTTGACAGATCTGTGGGGGTTTAAATCGTGTTTCGTGTGTTAAGTGAATATTTATTATTAATTTGATTTCATTCGACCGAAATAGAGATCTTATGTTTTATTTATAGATAGAATAGTGTGGCTGGCTGAAATGGATTAAATGTTATGTATCGTATAAAAAACAAACACATAATGTAAAGTAAACTATATTCCACTGATGGTCAGAGGCTTTCTCTCTATATTTGAGAGAGTTTTAGAGTCAAGAAGAGTTGCACGTTGCTCCAAGGCAAATTCTTCGAAATATTATGTTTTATTATTTCTCAGACATACGTTTCATCTCGATATTGCCTATGGAGCGCAATTTTTGAGGCTGAACTGCTGCTGTTCATAAGCCTATGCGAGGAAGCGACAACAAGCATGTATGTATTGTTGATCCAGACATAATCTGTCACTGCCTTCAGTGACCGGTAGGTAATGTGCACTTTTCCCACACGAAAGGAAAAAAGACCTAACCCCATAGGTACCACGGCTCGGATTTATTAAATCATTATTAAAACGATATCAAAAATATTAGATGTTAAAAGACAAATACTATCAGATCAAGCATAAAAAAACCATAAACATCTATATTTTTTAAATTTAATATCAAGTTCTTAATTCAAATGCACAACAGTTGGTACCTTTCAATTTGTGTCCAATAGGAGGGAATATTTCATCGTTCGCTAAGGAGGTCTCATTCAATTAGGGGACCTACGGAGCTCGTTTGCATGAGTTAGCAATTTTAAGGAAAATCGGAATGAATTTAAAATGAATTTTTGACAAGTTTGTGCGTCGTTAAAGTCTATTATGGCACCCGGGCATGACAGGGCAGGCTGTGCGTTCAAGAACCATTTATTAAGAAAAAGAAATAATATTTATTTAAGTTATTGCTTTTCTGTATTCTTCAGAAATGGTTTTTTTATTAGACATTAGATTAGCTAACAGTAAGTGGTTCCTGCATCCCATGGTCTGATCTGTATAAAAACGTCAATTGAAAGAGATTACAGATGCGTTGTTATCCCTGAGGTAAGTCCTAGATGGTTAGATGGAATGCCTAACAGTTAGACGGACTTTCTATACCTTTCAGATCGGAACACAGTACAGTAGTAATTGCACTGCCGATTAGCGGCATACCTACAAGGCTCCTAGGCAAAGAAAGAGCCTACCACTAAATAAAATTATTTTATTTTTGTTATTGTGAATAAATAAATAATATGAAACATACCAGAGTAACAGTATTTGATGTGACACGAGCAGCTACTTTATAATTTGACTATATCTAACTATATTGTAACTATACTAAATGTAACTATATTGTTTTTAAATTTTCGTTAATAACAAAAGCAAGAGAAAAATTACGACGCAAACACGAGATAATGTTTATCAACAACTTTGTTACTGTAAGCCCTTGCACCTGTGACGCGCAGTGCAGTAGTCAAATGTGATAAAATGCCTCACAAATTCCGTTTTTAATTCAACCCTTCCTCCGCCCCCTCCCGTGATTAATTATAAAAATAATATCTTAACAAATCTTACCGGTGACATGGAGTGTTTTAGGAGCTATGCGTGTAAATCTAATCAGATATTGAAAAACTTGCCAAAAAGTATTATATCTGTCGACACAGGCAATAAAAAAAAATACTTTAATGTGCGAGCTTAATAAGGAATGAAGACTTCGGTACTATGTATACACCCCTCAGAATTTTCAAGTATATTATAATACTACTACAAAACTGTACTGTAACTTTTTCGTCAGACAAAGGTAACCATAATCAAAAAAAATATGAAACAGATTTTTGTAGCGATTAAGTACTTATTTTTTGTTATTCTTAATTTCTCAAAAGGTTCTAATAAATTGTAAAGTCAATACGACAAAGTCATGTATAAAATATGTCACCTCATCGGTTTTTACAAAATAGACATAACTCTACCGAGACGAAAGCTGTTCAAGTTTTTTCATTGCAAAGTGGATTAAGTATTGTTTGAAAAAGTTTTTTTTTCTTCAGAGCAACGCTTCTGTGAATTTATTTTTAATATTCATAATCCCTTGAGCAACATTGACTTTGAAAGAGAACAAAAGAAACTTTGACGTAGAGAGGCTGTTTTAGTAATTGTTTGACCCGTAAATTATTTAAAATAAAATGAAAGATGAAAAAAATATCGCCCAATGTACGTCACCCAATAAGTTTTGAAATAAATTAAAATTTTCTTATAAAAACACCAGTTCGTCTCCGATAAATGGCAGAATAACTCAGCCATAAAATATGAGCCAGTCTGTGTGCCAGATGGTACTGTGAACGGCAGTCTGCTTGCAAGGCGTGGCGATCACAACAGATCCTGCTCAACAGCATCAGAGTCAGGTTGTATATAGGCAGTCCATAACGATCACCATTGGATATAATGGAGTATCAATGCAAAGTCCGCTATACTGCAGTACAACATGTATTTGATAAACCATCTTTTTCTTCCGATGATTTTTTACCTTGTGCTTTAAGTTAATCTTTATATATATTTACATAAAAATTCTATTATTTTGCTCCCAAAAATCGAAAAGCTAAAACTTTGTTGTTATATTGACACATTACTAGACTTATATTGACACTTTGAAGCGTGACGAGGTTCAGTGAGCATTTTATAAATTTTAGTGGTTCGTACAACCTGGATACCAGGTGCTCTCACATTCATGTACAGAGGATTTTTACTTAGTCGTAGTCACAACATCCACGGGAAGAAACTATGGCTATGATTAGTTCTATTGGTAATTATAAATATCGACCACTAACACACATTGTGTAAGAAAAAATTTATAAAATTATTTTTAAAACAATTCATCATAAGTTACTTTAAACAATAGTTAATTAGTATTATGTATTGTACATCCATATGGTGTAGAATAAAATGCACTTAATACAGTAATGTAGTTATCGTACGTGACATGTCTTAAATTGAATAGAAAATAGACGCTTTATAGTTTCATGTGACCTAATAGTATATGACAATGTGTTCATAGTTATGTATATGTCCGAGTCTCGAGCAACGCTCGGAGCCAGTTTCAAATGCAAAATTCGATATTTGAATTTCAAAATACGAGACATGGCGGACTGGGGGAGTCGTAGAATATCTCTCATGATTCTTCCCCTGGTAGTCGAGTAAAACAAGTTGAATGTGCTTGCGACATCTGAATGCCAATTTTGTTGACGGCGGTTTTACGCTCTTGCAAGTTATCGCTGCAGGAATATAGTGTGATTAATATATCTATCTCCCCCGGGCCTCCGGTGGTCGCATAAATCTGTAGTTAGAGAGGTCAATTTCGGCTCGCTAACTCGATCTAGTCCCGCGATAATCACGTGGACTTCATCTCCTTTACAGTGCTTCAATTATAGAATATACAACGGGTTTACGACTGTATTACTCGACTAAGTAAAATTTAAAGTTAATGTTTGTTAGTAATTCACATTTGTTGGTCATAAAATGTTACTTATGCGATAAAAAAATCTACATCATAATCTTTTTCAAATCAAATAAGTGTGTATCAAGTTCGTATTACGTATTTACGTAGTTTTGAATTATGTTTTTACGCACGTTACCTATTTAAGGAAGGCAGAGACTACAGATCTTCATTTCGCACGGCTCAGCACACGGGCTGCAACAACCCTACTTTTCGCCTCTTCGGGAAGTTTGAATTCCATGAGTTTTTCAAGGTTTTACGACAACCACGAGAAGAAAGCGGATGGCAAACCCTTCCGGCGAACTATATATATATCGACTACCGCACATCAAATAAAATTCATTCATAAAGTCATGAAACTAGTTGTTAAACGTAATAAATTTACATACCAATATCAGCAGCGGCGTGCAGAAGATCGGCGAGCAGTTCGGGCTCGTGGCAGGCGATGGCAAGCCTCTCGTCGTGGAACCTGGCTGCGTCTATCTCTCCAGGATCTGCTTCCCTCAGTTGCAGTGCCACCGCGCCTTCGCCACCCACCGCCGCGCTGTACATCAGCACAGCGCGCGGCGAGAACGTGGGCAACGGTAGCCGCGTTGTTCCGACCTGTGCGCACAACAAAACAGACAATAGATTATTTTAAAGAACTTTTACTACGTGATAGAGCCAAGCAGCGACTTTTGCTGTTGCTCAAAGGGCTGGCTCGACTGAGGTAGTACCACGTCCTCGTGGATAACCGGCGTGAAGTAGAGGCATCTTAGTGATCTTTTGCTTCTGCGTTTCGTTCGGTGAGTAAGGTAACCGGAGGCCCACTCCACCTCCCCATCCTTATCATCCCTCCCATTTCACAAATATCCTTAAAGACCGGAAACGCATCTGCAGTTCCTCCGGTGTTGGAGATGTACGTGGGTGTCGGTAATTATTTACCATCAGGTGACACGCTTGCTTTATTGCCGCATTCCCATAAAAAGTCAGATGGAGACTTGCTGCAGGAATATAGTGTGATTAATATATCTATCTCCCAGTTCCGGTGGTCGCATAAATCTGTAGTTAGAGGTCAATTTCGGTCGTTAACTCGATCTAGTCCCGCGATAATCACGTGGACTTCATCTCCTTTACAGTGCTTCAATTATAGAATATACAACGGGTTTACGACTGTATTACTCGACTAAGTAAAATTTAAAGTTAATGTTTGTTAGTAATTCACATTTGTTGGTCATAAAAATGTTACTTATGCGATAAAAAATCTACATCATAATCTTTTTCAAATCAAATAAGTGTGTATCAAGTTCGTATTACGTATTTACGTAGTTTTGAATTATGTTTTTACGCACGTTACCTATTTAAGGAAGGCAGAGACTACAGATCTTCATTTCGCACGGCTCAGCACACGGGCTGCAATAACCCTACTTTTCGCCTCTTCGGGAAGTTTGAATTCCATGAGTTTTTCAAGGTTTTACGACAACCACGAGAAGAAAGCGGATGGCAAACCCTTCCGGCGAACTATATATATATCGACTACCGCACATCAAATAAAATTCATTCATAAAGTCATGAAACTAGTTGTTAAACGTAATAAATTTACATACCAATATCAGCAGCGGCGTGCAGAAGATCGGCGAGCAGTTCGGGCTCGTGGCAGGCGATGGCAAGCCTCTCGTCGTGGAACCTGGCTGCGTCTATCTCTCCAGGATCTGCTTCCCTCAGTTGCAGTGCCACCGCGCCTTCGCCACCCACCGCCGCGCTGTACATCAACACAGCGCGCGGCGAGAACGTGGGCAACGGTAGCCGCGTTGTTCCGACCTGTGCGCACAACAAAACAGACAATAGATTATTTTAAAGAACTTTTACTACGTGATAGAGCCAAGCAGCGACTTTTGCTGTTGCTCAAAGGGCTGGCTCGACCGAGGTAGTACCACGTCCTCGTGGATAACCGGCGTGAAGTAGAGGCATCTTAGTGATCTTTTGCTTCTGCGTTTCGTTCGGTGAGTAAGGTAACCGGAGGCCCACTCCACCTCCCCATCCTTATCATCCCTCCCATTTCACAAATATCCTTAAAGACCGGAAACGCATCTGCAGTTCCTCCGGTGTTGGAGATGTACGTGGGTGTCGGTAATTATTTACCATCAGGTGACACGCTTGCTTTATTGCCGCATTCCCATAAAAAAAGTCAGATGGAGACTTGCCGTGGCACGTGAATGAAAATGAATGGTGTTATCACAGAATACCAGCGTGTAGCAGAATAACTTCCAAATTTTTATTCTCAGTTATTACAGAAATTTAAGGTTACTCTGTCGGAGAAAATATAGATGAAACAAAGTCGCAAGATTCATCTTTTTCAATAAATTATACAAAACAGAAAAGTAATTGGAAACTGAAATAGTCCCACGGGCAACTGATGCAAGCACGATAGAAAAAAAGGTCATAAAATAAAGACACGAGCTCACCAACCTCCTCAACCTGTACTTGTTCCTTAGTAGACCGCACGTGGTAGCTACCTTGAGACCGCAGTACCGATGGCGATGGACTCTGAATCTTTATCGCAATCAGGGAGAGTTTTTTTACGTACTGAGTTGTTTACTAGTAGATGACGAATATGAAAATGGCGACATTTTATCTTATGCTATGTGTCATAGCATAGGTTAGGCGATCGAAGGGGATCAATGAGTTTGCAAATACGATTTTTATCATTATCACTAATAGCGGCAGGTTAGCGATATCTGTCAAGTTGGGCTCTACTGAAAACGGTGTTGAAATGACAGGAACAAAAAATTCACAATTTGTAAGCATTTCGTATACTAAAATAATTAGTTAAATATATTTATAGATTGGTGTGCCGAATCTTGACTGGTGATGGGGAATACCATTACCAGTGCGAGGGCAAATCTTTCATGCATTTTTGGTTGGGGGTGATAAACGAGCTAATATCACAACTGATGGTAAGTGAATACTGCAGCCCATAGACATATGCAAACAACTTCAATTGAAAAACGTTACAGATGCGTTGTCAACCCCGAGGAATAGGTAGAATGCCTCACAGACTGTAACTATATTGGCTCTCTGTACCTTTCAAAATGGAACACCAGTGTGGTTGAACTTTCGATTGACGGTAGAAATGAGTAAGAGTGGGGTACCAATCCAGAAGACTCCTATGCAGAGAAGGAGTATATCCGCCTAATAAAAGTTACCTAAACTTAAATAGTTTGTTATAATAGCTAAAAATACTAATTGTACGTGTCAGAGCCAAGCGGCGGCTTTTGTTACCGGCGTGAAGTAGACGTATCTTGTGCTTCTGCGTTTCGTTCGGTGAGTAAGGTAACCGGAGGCCCACTCCACCTCCCCATCCTTATCATCCCTCCCATTTCACAAATATCCTTAAAGACCGGAAACGCATCTGCAGTTCCTCCGGTGTTGGAGATGTACGTGGGTGTCGGTAATTATTTACCATCAGGTGACACGCTTGCTTTATTGCCGCATTCCCATAAAAAAAGTCAGATGGAGACTTGCCGTGGCACGTGAATGAAAATGAATGGTGTTATCACAGAATACCAGCGTGTAGCAGAATAACTTCCAAATTTTTATTCTCAGTTATTACAGAAATTTAAGGTTACTCTGTCGGAGAAAATATAGACGAAACAAAGTCGCAAGATTCATCTTTTTCAATAAAATATACAAAACAGAAAAGTAATTGGAAACTGAAATAGTCCCACGGGCAACTGATGCCGCACAAGCACGATAGAAAAAAAGGTCATAAAATAAAGACACTAGCTCACCAACCTCCTCAACCTGTACTTGTTCCTTAGTAGACCGCACGTGGTAGCTACCTTGAGACCGCAGTACCGATGGCGATGGACTCTGAATCTTTATCGCAATCAGGGAGAGTTTTTTTACGTACTGAGTTGTTTACTAGTAGATGACGAATATGAAAATGGCGACATTTTATCTTATGCTATGTGTTCAGCCGTCATAGCATAGGTTAGGCGATCGAAGGGGATCAATGAGTTTGCAAATACGATTTTTATCATTATCACTAATAGCGGCAGGTTAGCGATATCTGTCAAGTTGGGCTCTACTGAAAACGGTGTTGAAATGACAGGAACAAAAAAAATTCACAATTTGTAAGCATTTCGTATACTAAAATAATTAGTTAAATATATTTATAGATTGGTGTGCCGAATCTTGACTGGTGATGGGGAATACCATTACCAGTGCGAGGGCAAATCTTTCATGCATTTTTGGTTTGGGGTGATAAACGAGCTAATATCACAACTGATGGTAAGTGAATACTGCAGCCCTTAGACATATGCAAACAACTTCAATTGAAAAACGTTACAGATGCGTTGTCAACCCCGAGGAATAGGTAGAATGCCTCACAGACTGTAACTATATTGGCTCTCTGTACCTTTCAAAATGGAACACCAGTGTGGTTGAACTTTCGATTGACGGTAGAAATGAGTAAGAGTGGGGTACCAATCCAGAAGACTCCTATGCAGAGAAGGAGTATATCCGCCTAATAAAAGTTACCTAAACTTAAATAGTTTGTTATAATAGCTAAAAATACTAATTGTACGTGTCAGAGCCAAGCGGCGGCTTTTGATACCGGCGTGAAGTAGACGTATCTTGTGCTTCTGCGTTACGTTCGGTGCGTGAGGTACCGGAGGCCCACTCTCCCTCATTCCGGCCATCTCCGAAATATTCAAGGGCCGGCAACGCATCTGCAGCTCCTCTGGAGTTGTAGATGTACGTGGGCGACGGTTAACACTTCCCATCAGGTGGTTTGTCCCCTTTATCATAAAAAACGTTTTTAGTGTAGTTGCATAGAAAGTTTACTCTGATTAATTTACGTATCAGATAACTTTATGATAAAATTATTATTGAACAGAAATATTTCTCGCACAGAAAGGAATTATTCAAAGATATTTCTCAAAATTACCTTAATAGTTAAAGAATAAAGACAGTCCTTACTCCATGGAGTAAGGACTGTATAGGAGGACCAGAATTTCTAAATAATTGTAATGGAGTTACCTTGAAGCCAGGAAAAGGAAACTTTTTATCCCAGGAAAGCCGCGGGTGGATTCTCCACACGGGCGGAAGCCAGTGTATCATAAATTAAATCACGAATTGTTTAAGCATTTCTAAGTTAGCCACATGATCACAGATATAAGTACATATGTTTAATGAAAGCAATCTTCTAAGTTAGCCACATGATACCTGACAGCTGTCGCTTCCGCATAAGGCACCTTCGTTACCTAAGTACTAATAATAATATTTAATACAAAATATTTAAAATTATTATTTTATCAGATTATCTAAATGAAGAAGAATTGTTGAAAGCGATTTAGTAAAGTTGCATCCGGCAGAGGACTACTAAGAGGCTAAGACATTCCGCGTGGTTTAGTGGATAATGTACCTGATTGTTGCTTTATCGTATCGTTCATATACCAGCCGACGCCTATATTCGAGCTACGCACAAATGTTTGGTTTTCCGGGGTTTAGCTGTGTTGCATTGCCTACCGTGTCGCTGACTTTCTACTTACTACGTCCGACACTTCACTTTACATATATTATGGATATGGGAAAGTTAAAACAAGTCAGTGCCTTGGTGTTTGCACATACATCTGCAATTACTACTACTATTTGTTGACATGTTGCACACAGTAGAAATTTTATTGTAATGAAACGTGAAATAGTGTAATATCCCCCACAGTTGACAACTTGCGATTTATTCAGAAATAGTCGCCGTGATCGACATCTGCCAGAAGTGGATTATATTATAAATTAAAATTAAATTTTTTACACTAGCAACAATTCTGTACGGTGGCGCCTAAGACAGACTAATCTACGCCGCAATAGTTTAGAATATCGTAACAATATTCATGATATGAAGGGATAATTAGAGCCCATTAAAGTTCGGTGTTGCGCGTAACAGGCGACAGTCAGTAGACGAGTGTAAACAAATAGTTGTTTGTGAGTAATTATCGGTTGGTATTGTTAGCAGTGGCGTGTAACGACTATGTAGATTATAATATGATTAAAGCGGAAGCACCCTCGCGGCAATTAAACGTCGCTCCGTAATATCAAAGGCAAATCTATACATTGCGGTCGCTTTATACTGCCTGTACTGTATTAAGGAATACAATGAGGTTAAAATTGGTTTAGCTCAATTTATTTTATGTTGTAGGTATGTTGAGAGAAAAATGTTAATACGAATGGTGTAAAGACTGTTTCTGCCTTTCGCCTTTTCATACAAAATTTCGGACTTAAAATATTTTCCGGTATATAAAAATCCGGTAAAGTTGTATATTTTCAGTGGACGGTTTATAGATTTAAGATACTGATGGTGTGACACGGAGACAAAACAGTGAAAAGAAAACATTTTGATAAACGTATTTACATCCGTACAAGTGTCAGGTATTGAATAATAGGTTTCGCAAATAGTCGGAGATAGTTTTGTAGTTAGTAGATGAATTATAAGTAATGTTTAGTTATTGCGAAAAGTGATAACAATGTTTGTATGTAATAGCCACCTAGGCTTTAATATAAACAACAAGTGATATCAGCAAAATAAAATACTTTAAAAATAAATTGTAAATAAACAAAATTAAATAGATAATGTATAAAACTAGTGTTATTAAATTATTCTTCAAGATCTGTAGCATTTTCATCAAATAATATATTTTAAAATTTCGTTTATAACCGTTCAGGGGCATTATCCGCTAGACCATTTGTTGTGGTGTAAGTGCTACCTACCATCCCGTAGTGTAAGTGCTCCATGCCGGACGTTCAGTTTCTGCAGAGCTCAGTGCGAAAGGCACTCCTTTCCCTGGACATCCATAAGTCGAGTGGGCCGGTCGGAATCCCTCCAATTGGGCTGAGGACGTGTGCCCCTGAGTTGGCACCGGTACTCACGCGCCTTTTCCGGCTCTCCTACTCTTTATGCGTCGTCCTGGAATCTTGAAGACCTCATTTGTGCATCCGATACCAAAAAAGGCAACCGCTCTGATCACCCCCTTGTTGTCTAAAATAATGGAGTCACTTATTAACATCCAGCTCCTGAGGTACCTGGAGAAACATCATCTGATCAGTGACCGTCAGTACGGTTTTCATCGCGGACAATCAGCTGGTGATCTTCTAATTTACCTGACTCATCAATGGGCAGAAGCAGTTGAGTCCAAGGGGGAGGCTTTGGCGGTTAGTCTGGACGTAGCGAAGGCATTTGATTTAGGCTTATTGCCTCAGCCAGTATCAGAATCCTTGGCGACGACATATCGAGCGACGTTCAGTTCCGTGGTCACTTAGAGGGTAAGGCCAAATTGGCCTCCAAAAGCTAGGTGTGCTCTGCAGAGCGGGACAGTATTTCATGCCGGTTCACCGATTGCAACTTTATAAGGCGCAAGTTCGGCCCCACATGCAATACTGTTCTCATCTCTGGGCAGGGGCACCCCAGTACCAACTACTTCCATTTGATCGCATCCAACGTCGAGCGGCTCGAATTGTCGGCGATCGAGCTCTCTCTGATCGGCTTGGTCCTCTGGCCTTGCGATGTTGCTTCTCTTCACATTTTTGAAAAAATTTACCACGGGGAATGTTTTGAGGAACTGTTCGGATTGATCGCAGCCACTGAGTTTCACCATCAGACATCTGTCGCGATTGTTGGCATTCCATTCCACAGTGCGTTACTCGAAGTTTTCTGCCACGTACTTCGACTTTGTGGAATCAGCTGTCGCTTTCAAGATAAGAGCCTATTCCTTCCTTAAAGGCCGGCAGCGCATCTGTAGCTCCTATGGTGTTGCGGATGTTCGTGGGCGTCGGTGATCACTTACCATCAGATGAGACGGATGCTCTTTGCCACTACTTCTAAAAAAAAATTAAAATAGGGCATAGCGCTCCAGACTTAGAGTTTCTATATTCCTCTTCCAGAGCCAAAAGAAACATTTAAAAAAACATCAAAATATGTTCAAACATACATAAATACATATGGTAGATTGTAAAAAAAAATACAAACGATTAACGATATTTAAATTTCTGACGTCAAATAAAGAATTTTCGATACATTTCATACAAAAGTAGCATCTTGTAAGTGCCCACAGATGGGCAAAGGATCAAATATGCCCTACACGTTGCTCCATGGTGCGGGTTGACGGGCTTCACATTGCGATGTATTCTTTCACCATCGAGCACTCAAAATTGCTATTCATAATTTTAGTGGTGCCGGCACCGACCTCAGGCCAGTCGCGCTCTATGAAACTGAAGCGAGCGCCAAACTTTTGCATACAAAGTCACAAATAATTTTATTTACATATTAGTATAGATTGGACACAAAAGTTTAAAAAAGTGTAAAATTTTCTCGATTTATTATCGCTTTGGCATTAGGGTAGAAGGGTGGAAATACTAGTAAATGTCCGAGAATTTTAAATGAAGACCGCTATCTTGACGTCAATGTGAAAAAGAGGTCTGCATTTGTGCTAGCTGTACCCACGTTGACCGAGACGCAGGCTTTGTACTCTTTACGAACACCGACAGATTTTAACTGAACAACTACATTTCATATTAAATTACGATCCAAAATTAATTAAGAATCTGTAAACATAGAAATACGTTTCGAAATTAATCCATTATTAAATTATGATTAACACAGAAATAACTTCGAAAGGTAATATTTGACACTCAGAAATTAATTAAAGTTGGTTCTCAAAACTACTTTTATAATTAATATAAAGAACAATGAAAGCTGTGGATTTGCTCCCAGGAGTACTACTTAGACGAGGTTAATGTATGCGTAGGTATAGATTTATGTACCAAAAAGGGCCAAGCCACTGAGACGTTTAGGCCCACTAACTGTGAATTAACTCCAACCAAAAATAAACGTCATGTGTAATGTTTTATATAAATTAAACAATTGTTGCCGAAATATCAGATATACCATGCGTCTATTTATTACGGCAAGCCTTTGTTATACAGACAAGGATAGATTTAGATTAATTGGAGATAATAGATTCTTGATCTGTTCGGAGTCAGCTAAGCGAATTAGATTTATAGTTTCGTACCCTCGACGGCTTTAAAGACAATGTACAACATGTTTCCTTAAACAACTAGAGTTCATTCAGTATTACAACATTTGTATAAGATTTTTCCATAACAACAGAATGTGAAATTTAAAATAAAAAGGAAATCTACCACAGAATAAACTTTGTTATACTAGTCTATAGCAAAGTTTTGCTCTGTGTTGTCGGCGTAATAATATCTGGCTTCCTTTCTACCCGTAAGTGACGTAAGAGACGACTATGGAAAAGGCCTTGATACCTCGTGGCGTCCGACAGATGGTGGATTAACCATATTAAAAAGGCCAAATCAAAAATATACAGATCGATGACAGGCAGTAGTGTTTTAGGTGCGAGGCGTCTGGTAATACGCTCGCTAACCCGTCTGTCAAGAGTAGCGATTATGGAAATTCGTCCCACTGTACCTTGAATGCTTCTTACACCGGCACCTTACACACAATTCACCTGTGGGGCAACGTTTGATCTACGATGTAGTTGTTGCAAATATTGTAACAGTATTTATTATAGTATTTATAACGCTTGGTGCTACTGGTTCACGAAGGGGGGCGACCTTCCACTGTCAATCAAGCGGAAGCTCATCGACATGTGCATCCTTACCATTCTAATCTAAGGTGGTCAGATATCTCTGATTGACTCTCAAAAGTTGGACAGTAGAGGGTCAAAATAAAATTAACGCATAATTAAAGGATGTTACCGTGTGCTGCCGCACGTAACAACCGACAGACAGTAGACGAGTGTAAATAAATAGTTACCTGTGAGTAATTATCGGTTGATATTGTAAGCAGCGGCGTGTAACGACTATGTAGATTATAATACAATTAAAGCCGAACAAGCCGCGCGTTAATTAAATGCCGTTCCGTGATATCAATAGTAAATCTTTACCGTACAGCGATTTTGTCGCTTTATATTGCCTTAATATTAAGTTTATTGGAACGTTCGATTCGTTAACGGAACACAATGCTGTTTAAAATACAGTTTGTTTAGTTTTACACAGATAATTTTATATTAAAAATTGTTTGAAGTATTTATAAAAGCACTTGTATAAATAGAGTGAATATTTGAAATGTTACTTTAATTATTACGTTATCAGACGCACACTTAATATTAATTGCCTTAGCTTAATCTTAATGAAAAATGATTACTGTACTTTTGGGAGCTTTTTTGTTATAATAAAAACTTTAAATTTGTTTTTCAAGTGATCTAAACGAAATTCAATGAATTATCGCAAATTTAATTATTACTAAAGTCAACCAACACTAGAAAGTTTCTTAATTGTATTACAATTTAAATAAGAGGTGCCTCTACTTAAAAACAAATGAAGTAATGGATTAAACAAAAGTTTTCGTGAAACGTTAATTTTATATTACATTTAAAGTTTCGTAAAGTGACTTTGACTTTGACCTTCGTCTGAAACGTCTAGAATCGAGTGTTCTTTTTTAGCAATGCTAACAAAGGCGTTGCACTTCGACGCACATTTTTGGCTGTCTTAGATCAAAGAAGACTCGGAATACGCTTCTGAATTAACATGCATCGATGCTGCTCAGTAATGAGCGCCCATTAGGCGTTCTTGCGTAAATAAAAGTCGCATGTCTGTTATTCCTTTAAATCAGCGGAAAGTGTACCCTATTGACTTACTTATAATGATGACTATGACACATATTTACAGTCCATAGGATAAAATAGGCATCTGCAGTTATCGACTGCTGCTGAATATATTATACTGTCTCAAGTGTACGCTAAAAAATGCCAGAAAGTACACAATCCGTTGACTTTCACCATTTTTTTTATAGGTTGACAAACGAGCTAACAGTCCATCTGATGGTGGGAAGTGGCTACTGTAGCCCCTGGACACCTGCATGCAACTTCATTCCAAGAAGGTTACAGATGCTTGATGATAATTATACTGGCTCTTTATATCTTTCAAACCGGAACACAACAGTTGGTACACTGCTGATTGGCGGCAGAAATGGGTAAGAAGCATGGCAAGATAGTTAATATTATATTTCCACTGGAGAGGTATAGCACAGGATACCACAAGCCCTTTCCCTGTGTGTTTCGTGCAAATCGACGAAGGAAAATTCCTGAAAAATATCTTACCATCTAATAGATGACTGACAAACTAACCACCAAATTAAATATCTCATATCCATAGTATCCGTATATATATATTATAGAGCTTGTAAGAAAAACAGAGAAAAATAAATGAACTCGGCTCAAGATGCAGGCTCGGTCAGATATTTATTTTACTTTCAGTTTGTGCTTAATAAAGTCTTTTCTTATATTTTATATAGCAATACTTTTCTGCTCAACCTAAGGGTAGACTGGTAAGCAATGCCTCTGGGCATTATGTCCACCTTTTGTAGATTTTTTTAGTGTTCATATAAAGAATAAATATATAAATAAATAAATATACGAGTCGTCTTGTCAATAACAGAAAACACTTTATTGAAGAAAAAGATTTATGTCAACGTGATTTTAGTTACAAATTTACGAGTAATACATAGATTTATATTTGAATTTTTTTTCAATGTCACTGTCCCAAGGCAATAACAAAGTTTCTAATTTACCTAAATGTAAGACCAAAAGCTTCATCTCAACTCGCGGATACGCAGCGAAGCCAGGGGGATATTGCAAGTAAAGAGCGGTAATTAAGGTTTCCCAGCTTGAATCCCCGGGGTCGCAGGTATGGCTGCGTTGATTACGACATGAAAATCCCTTGTTGACCCTTAAGTAACTAAATGCCAAAATAAATACGGATAGCCTAACGCAATGATTTTAAAATAAAGTGACTACTACCTTTACTCTGTTGTTAAAATTCACATATGGTAACAATATAATTTGGACGGCTCGGTGACATAGTCGCTAAGCGTTTAGCTACGGCGCTTTGGGTCGCGGGTTCGATTCCCGCACGGGACTAGCATTTGTATGGACTACAAATAATAGTTCCCGGTCTGGGTGTTTGTTCATGTGCAATTCATATATGTAAACTGCCTCCGCGACACAGGATAAATTCCTACAGCGGATGGTAACGTTTATTTAAAAAGACAAAAGACAAGACAAATTTAGACTCCACGAGATAGCATTACATGACTTTCATATACATTTGCAAAAATATTCTGGGAATGCAACAAAAAAAATTAAATGACTTCAATATTAATAAGTTTTTCAATCAAAATTTGTTGTACTTATTTTTGTTACATTTACTAATATATACCTTTAGTAAACATTTTTTTTAATAAAAAAAAATGTAGTTTATAAACTACGCTTTTTTATTCCTCCTTTCATCAGGACCATCCTAGTAGCTATTTAAGTTCCGTTACTCTCCTTCTAGCTCCATCATTAGACCAGCTCTATGCTTAATACGTGTGCAAAATTTCAAATTATACGAAAGTCTGGAAGTGCGCCAAAGTGTTATGGAAAGATACCATTATATTGATACATTCATACATACACATGTACAGATTAAGGTAATAAAAGGCGTGTAAAAACGTTGCCCTCACGTTAGGATTTTTCCTGAGCCGTGGAAGCAATTTAAAGAAATATTTTCCACATATACAAATATCCAGACCCGAAACTGATCTTTTAAATATTCTTCCTGTGTAACAAACGGACTCGCAATCTTCAGAAACGTAGCCACACCACCAACCAAGCCATTAAAAATATGTCGGTGTTTATCATTTATTTTCATTTATTAGTTATTATTCGTAATAACCTTAAAAAATAAATATAGTTCGTTAAATAAATAAATATCCGGATCCCCCCACAAGATGGAGTGACGACCTGCACCGTGTTGCGGGACATCGATCGATGCTGGTGACTTTGGAACGTGCTTTGTGGGAATCTTTGAGGGAGGTCTATTTTCAGCAGTGGACTTCTGGCATGCTGAAATGATGAAATGACGATGATGAACCTTAATAAACACGTTGAAATTTGTCAAATATTAAAAACCATATCATTTTCCGCTCATTTCTGCTCAATGTTAATGGCTTATTTTTTGAATACCTTGTGCATCTTGTATCGAATCTTTACATTTTTACGGTTTATTGATATACAGGTAATATATTTCATACGATATCAAAGACGGTGAATTATTATCGATAATGCTTTATCGTTTCTTACATGATTAATAGCCATCCATGGTTATAACTTGGGGCAATATTTTTTGTTACGGTACCATTTAGATTTAGATAGACGCGAGCTGTCACTGTATATCGATATATTATCATATTTATTAATTATTTAATGATTTTTCATACATCAGAACATATCATAAGAATATTTATTCGTATAGCTTATAACATAGAGCAATAAAAGAAACAATATGACGGATAATGATAAATGGGAGAAGAAAACCTAATCGTTTCCAACCCTAAGATCATCTTTCAGTAATAATTTAACTCCATATTTTGTATAAGCCTGTAATTTTTGTATATTTTACACATTTTGTTAAATAGAAATCTATGTTATGTGTGGTATAAACTCTGAGACCATTGAAAGGAATTAAAAAATTTTTTTTTGTCTAAAAGTTTATAGGCTTTGTTTGTTGTACGTGGTAGAGGCAAATGGCGGCTTTTGCTGCTGCTCGAATTGGCCGGCTCGAACGTGGCCCTGTTTCGTAATTTCGTGATTCCTCCCTCCCATCCACCAAATATATATTTAAAGGCCGGCAACGCCCTGTAGCTCCTCTGGTGTTACAGTTATACGTGGGCGATGTTAATCACTTACCATCAGGTGAGCCATGTGCTCGTTTGCAACCCGTCTATAAAAAAAAAAGAAACAAAATATCTGGCTCCGTAAGAATTTGATATTTGTTCATTTGTCGTCAAAAATTTGGTTACCTTGCTTATTCCTTACTATATACTTATTGTCAAAACTAACCAGATCAATCTAGAGTATTCTCTCACCGTTAGACGTTTATGTGGACTATACATACTTTCATACAGCCAATGACTACGTTTACTTACCAAACAAATAGGGTTCTATTAGATATTACTATAATGAAATGAGAATTCGAGAGATGAGTTAATTATTTGTTAATCACAGTAAATTCAATTTTAATTACTATTATTACTACGTACATAGCAGTAAGAGAAAACATCGTGCAGAAACCTGTATCTCTGAAAAAACAAAAAAAAATTGGGGACATGTAAAGTCCGCCAAGCGCAGATGAGCAGGGAGGCGATCTAATTCCGGCTTTATATCACTTTCTAAAACAAGAGAACACCTTAGCTCAGCTATGGGTCATTAATACATAATAAAATTATTAGTTTTGTAAGAAATTGCCCAGATATAAAATAAAGGAAAAGAAGTTTTTGCGTAGATAATTAACAGCCAATTGTTTAACGCAATCGCTAAACAATTGGTGTCTAGGCTACGGATGTCGGATTCCATTAGGAAATGCCTCCACAGAACAATTTTTTGTATTATTTGTATGTCTTTCAAATAATATCAATTATTTTATTTGAATTTTGTTTGTAAAAGGCCTTTACAACTTGGGAGAAAATTAAACAGTGAAGGCATCGTTGTTTTATATTGAAACAAAAGAATATATCTAAAAGGATTTTTTTTTGTAATATCATTTGCCATCATGTTAAAATAACTATTTCATTATCTTGTTATTATATCCCTTGTCAAAGATATTAAAATATTGGGTTTTGTAAAATATTTCATCCGAGTACCTATATCAATAAATTTTGTCTCGTGTGACATGTGAAAAATTCGGCCTACTGGCTCTCAAACATATTCGATGTTTTGTCGCAAACAACACATATTGGACACAGTTTGGAACGAGTTGATTTTAGTTGTAGTGAAATTGTATTGCACATGAGAGTTTTAAAAAAGGACACGTCACAAAGTTTGCCTTTGTTTGTTATCCAAAATGGGGATCAGTTGAATGCTAAAAAAAAGCTTTTTTTAAATCCTTAGGGCAAAAAGAGTAACTTTGTTGTTTTATTTTTTTCATCTTTTTTTCATAATAGGAACCATCATGATAATATGTTATGTTAAAATGTGTTATTATTTAAAGCATGGCTAACGCCCTGATAGTGAGGTTTTACGTTTGAGACACTTTTACATACATTTTGTATGAAAACGTTATAGTTTCTCATCCTATCCGGCAGGAGTCCTTTTTCGCTTCCATACAATATGCAAGTAAAAGCAAACTATGCAATAATACGAATGAAAACAGTTTTTAAAGAATGAAACAGATTTCTCGCGAAAAGTAGTTTGCGAACCTCGTTTGGCTACGCTAAAGAGGATCGTCCAAAAATTATCTATCTCTTTATCCAAAAATTATCTATATCTCCATGACATTCTCCGGGTGACACGCCTCTATGCTTATATAGACAGTTCATAAAATGCAAACACAACTCGTTAACACATAACTTGAAATTAAATAAGATAAACAAAAGAAATGTATTTTATTCATAAATTATTACTTTTATAAATCATTCATAAAAAAGTATGATCTGAAATGCGTGACAGACTGAAATTAGATTTTTCATTTCTCTTCCAGTTTACTAACGCCCGTTACCTAGTGCGATGTTGCTTAAATAAATTTACATTCCTTTTCAAGTTTGATGAATATGTTTGAATTATTTCTGATTAATAAGAAACAATAAATACAATTCCAATACGGTCTGGAACCTTGATAACTTAAACATGAATGCAATACGTGTGAGAAATATTTATTTTATTATTATTTATTAAACGTAATAGTGGGCATGTAAGATCGTTAAAGTGAGTTTCTGAGGGAGTTTATGTTAAACAGCCTAAAAATGTTTTACTGCTGGGCCATTGAAAATTAAAGAAAAGTCTTCGAAATAAAAAAAAAATATATTTCTTAGAAATGTAAACTGTTCTAATAGAAAGATAAAATTAGCTCTGTATGTAATTATAGATATGGAATGCGATACGCTGTTGCAATTGAAAGACTGATACAAATGCGGAATGCACGTCACGCGGGCATCGCAGACTCATCACGTGCTAACAATCAAGATGACACATTGGCACAGTTGGAATTGAACCAATCCTCTGATCCATGAACGAATTCCGCGCCAAGTCTAATATTTGTACTTATAAAACGTAACGTATGACGGTTACGTTTTGGGTCAGTTGAGTTGGTAATATTTGGTTACCAACTTCAAAATTACGTCTGCAGTAATTAACCTGTTGAAAGCGAAAAAACTTTCTAAATCACAATGTTTTGACTATCATAGATTAAAATTTTTGGTGATAAGTTTAAAAACATAGTAGCAGAGGAGTTAAACATATTAAGTTAAATTTGACTTTTGATGTAAAATTAAAAATATACATAACATAATGAACCGTAGACCGGTCTAGACATTTTTTTCAGTAATTTCAACAGAGTTTTTTGCGTAATAATTAGTTATCTGTAAAGTGCAGATTATAAGTGCGTATTAAACATATAATTACAAACGTTGTAGCTTAATGCTTAGTGCTTATTGCCCTCATATTACGTTAGGTTAATTAAGTTACGGTTAAAGAATTATGCACACATAGAAACGGAACAAGGAAGAAGTAAAATCTTCATAGTTTTTTTTTTTGCTTTTAAAAAAAAAATATTGTTTTTCCAGAAGGCGTCACAAAACGCTGTTCCATGGAAAGTTTGTGCATACGTTGTATAATGTAAGTGCAAATCACTTACTACCATGACACCACGACCTGCGCGATATTCTTAGTGCTCCAAATATACTACCTGTATCCTCGCATGCATCAAACTAGAAAGTCACTCTAAGTAAATGCATTATAGTTTACAATGTAATTCTAAAAACAAAATGCATTAAATTTAGAAAACTTTTTGAAGATGCTTTATTCCAAAAGGTCTACCATAGAATAGATCACTATATTCAGGGGTGGTTGGGTTGAAATCGCTCTTACTTTGTCCTAGCAAGTTCCCTGGCTGCTAATGTAATATTGACATAGTATACACGTGACATTGTAATTAATTTATTATAGGTCGTAAATGACATTGTAACATGGCACGGTAAAATCGAAGAGAAGAAGAGCCTCTCACCGGTTACCCTCTGAGTAGATCTACTTTTTCGATCTGATGTCGATTTTGTCATGACTATAGACATTGTATTATTTTAACACGTCAAGAATGATGCTATTAAAAAGTAGCCTAAATAGAATAAAAATGTTTGATTTTGACTGTGAGAGCCTCGTTTATAAACCTAGTTTTTGACTTCCAGCGTAGCACTATAAGCTGTCAGTTTGCTGGTAATTTATTTTAATTTTTGGTTTTAATTGTGTATTTTTTTAACTATTTCTATTTCTACTACTATATTTCTGGAGATTGAATAAATTTTTAGCTATTTAGCTTGTTTTATTCCGGGTTTTTATTGCAGATTTCAAATATTACACTTGCTCTTGTTAATTTGCTTCTAGTGTTTATATGATTACTCCTAACATTCTCATTCCCACAACACAACAGAGGAAATAGGTTAGATATTACAAGGTTATTTTGAAGCCCCACAGCGAGGGATGATTACGGCCGCAATTATCCCCCGCTGGCCGATATATAAACGAGGCTGGACGGGAATTTTGATACGCGGTCGTTTATCGCAACCTGCTGTTCAACTTTAGTTACATAAGTGATAAGTTAAATAGCCGTGTTGAACATTACATAATACAATTCGCAGAGTTGAAAGAATAGGTATATATATTAAAATTTATACAAAATCACATTTTTTTATGTTGTTCTAATATTCTACGTGTAAGCCACATTGTAACAAATAGGCCTGCCATGCGAATTAAATATTTCATAACACGCTATACGAGACTATTGTTGTTGTAAGATTAGTTGATCGTAAGACATACGACTAGTTACTAGTGTTAAGATATTGATACTGTAGGGCATAATGAATTTTAATGCCGAATAAGTTGGTGGATCCACTAAAAGGTCGACAATGTCGTGAACAATCCCGCCTCAAACGTGACTCCCAAGTTAATGTTAACGTCGGGTAGTTGGCTCATGCTTTTCATTATGAGTGATTTGGATTTCTGTTTAATTTATTTGTTTCTTAGGAAAATGTTATGTTGGATCGTGTAATAACGTACAACTATCACTATTATGTTGAAAGGGAGAGAAGATAGTAGTGGTAGTAGGAGGGATAGTAGATGCTTTTCATACGAATGTACAACCTCACCGGCTCGTGGTGCACCCTGATAGTAATGAAAGTAAGAATTAAGCAAGATATTGTTGCCTCTGGGGACTGATGAAATACTTTGTAGTCATCGAGTGACCGATGAAAAGAAAACAGTTTTTTTTTTACTTCTTTAACGTAATCCACTTACACAATAGAGTGACGACCTGCGAAGTATTGCGGAAAGTAAGTAGCTGCAGGTAGTTTGGGATTGTGTTTTGGGGGAGACCTATGTTCAGTGTTAGACACTTCGGACCTTAAACGATGTTGTTCATCACCGGTCAGTAGCTAATGATATTTTTCAGGTTTTTTTTCTTTGTTTGGTACTCCAAAGGTTAACATTAACAACAGGCACCAGAAATTTTACCTAAATATACTAAACTCTAAATGTTTTACCTATTACAGACATTCGCCACTTTGTGTTATGACTCACGCGAATCTACTTCCTACCACGACAGCCACGTGAAGAGACGGAAGTGTAGATTTTGTTCCGCTGCCACTACACGGCTTCCGTTACCGGAAATTATTCTCGGCAAAAATATAATTACTTTTATAACGCACCGAAACAACACCACGTGCGATAGATCGATCCTTCTGACTACAGAGACGGCGCACAGAAGGGATAATCCTTCCTCTCCTGTGTCCTGTTAAACACTCATTTCCTGTAAATTCTGCGCACAACTCTGACATTCGCTTCGACAACCGTAATTATTTACCTATACAATATTCATTAACACGTTTTGAATTTAATCATTTCGTTACTTTTGAGGTGACTTTACGCAAATTTTAATTAAGTTTGTAGCAAGAATTAATTATGTTATAAATTTCGGCGCATATTATATAATATAGCATGAATGTATTCAAAATAGAGAGACACCCGCTCGTGCTTTACCTTCTCGTATTCGATGTAACGCTTATGGATCTAAGAAAGGTTCAGATGCAGTGTCCTGGTTTCGGGACGCAACACAATACAATCACAACATCGGAAAAACAATACATTCTGTGACGCGCAAATATTGGTTCTGGTTGGAATTGGATTCAAACTCAGGCTCCATGGCTCAACAGTCAGTTAACGTTATCCGCACTCACATACAACGTCCATGACCCTAAATGATTATAAATTCTATCTTGGGCACTGGACGATGACTTAGATTTACATACATACATAAAAAATCATATATTTATTAAATAGGTTTCTTCCTATCCAGTATCCATGAATCAAGTAGATAGATTATTAAGTACACAAATATAAGTCCGATTTGATTCGAACCCGCATGCCTCCGCTTTGAAGACAGGGTTATTAATTAAATTAATGGGTCCCTTGAAAGCGAACCAGTTATAAAAAAAAATTCGCCCTTAGCAGCAGTGGGACCATTGAATACTGAAGTCGTTACTTGTTACGTAGCTATTTCAGTCTCGTACCTAAAATAGTACTAATAGCAAGTAACCAGTACCGATATTAGATTTTTCCATGCGGTTTTCGATCGAACGCTCCGCCGTCGAAACATTTTTCATTCTGCACTAGGAAACAAAAGCAAATAAATAATTCGCAGAACACACCTTTCACTAACATGATATACACGAAACGAGCCAGAACACCCACAATAGGCAAAAACTTCAACAAAAACATTTCAGCACACCGAACGCACGCTTTGTTAGCTGCAAACACAGTTGGGAGCCATTTGCGCACAATACAGAGACTTAATCACTCACGCGATACTCTAATATCGTGCCTTCAGATGTACAAATGAGATACGCCTCCCACAAGTCCACAACCATTGCATGCGATGTAGCTCTTGAGGGATTCGTGCGTGTTTTTGCCTGCTTGCGTTTCTAGTGTGGTCTGTTGGGAAACGCCTTGATAATGTTTTGATAATTGTTTAGTTACAAGATATAATTTTAAACAGTGTATGCACCCTTTTAGATGAGAATTAAAACCATGACTTTTTTCTAACATTGAAGGTCAAGAGTTACGATAGACCTAGATTTTCATTACTCTACACACCGAGCGCCAATTAACTAGTAAGTATGATAATGGAGCGCGCCTTTAGTTATCCTTTCTTTGTTGTGCTTCGCAGATTAAAATCTATTTTGAATAAAAAAAATCGAAATTTAGAAAATCATAAAACTTAAGTAAATTTTAGTATTAAAAACTTAGCCTTGCGCTACTTTCAACGTCTTAGAAGATAGTTTAAATTCATTATTTTATTTAACAATTTGTGAAATCCATTAAATTATACAATTATGTATTGTGTGTGTATTTAAATTTAAAATATATTTATTATATGATACATATATACGAGTATAAGATTTGTTTTAATAATTGTTCACACCTACCATTTAATTTTCTTCAGCAACTGGACTACTGGTAGATAACTCCACAAGGCCTTAGTGTCCTGCTCATTGTAACCCTTTCCACATGGTGGTAGACTATGCAGAAAAAATAAATAAATAAAAAAATCCAGACATTTCAAGAAATGCATGCTGGCTCTTGCTTGCGGTTACATGGAGAGGTCTATGTTGCAGTGGACTGAAATAGGCTGATGAAAAAGAAGCATATAGCATCGTTAAGGAGTACTTAATTACTGCGCCGGGCCGATGTCGACAAAAAGGAACAAATGTTCGTATGGCCTGCAGATCGTTCCGCGTTCGTAAATATTAAACGACTCAAGAGAAATCGTATCCCACACGTTAGTCACAAAGAAGATAGAAGAAAAGAACGGTGCTATTAGTCTCTGTTCAAATGATTAAACTGTTATACTAGGGTTAGTAGTTTAATCTACTATACTGACTAAATTATACAGTATAAGTGTCTGTTCAAATACTAGGGTTAGGTTAGCTTACGGAAACGTTTTTCAGGCAACTAAGAGCAGTGGAAGATCAAGGTAATGACGGAAGTAACCTGTAACCTCAGCTGGTTCCCTGGTGATGGCAACACTGAAAAATTTTAAGCGTTGATATGACATATGGAGAGGGAGGATTTCATACTGAACAAACTGCTGTGGCACAAATATAAACAAAATGAATTAGAAGACGCAATTTTAAGAGTGTTGAGTGATGGCAAACTTTTCCCATATTTTCCTTAATTTCTGTGGCATACCGGTTACCTCACAACGTCACCGCCAATTACTTGGTAAATTATTACTGAAAATTGCAATTAAATTTTATGTATTGCTCTAAAAATAAAATTTTAGACGTACGAAATAGTATGTGCTTATTATAGAAACAATATCACAGACTTGTGAAATTAATTGAATCGAAAATGTCGCCATCTCAGGGATTAATTAATAAAATCTTAAAAAATCCGCACATAGCGATATTATACAGTGCGATATATGTATAGTTTGATTTAAATATAGAAGCATAAATATTGTATATTTTGGCGTGAGAAAGGAACATTCTTCCAATGACAAAATTTCTTAGCCTTAATTAGAGTGGGAATATTAGTTCATAAAAAAATTGTCGGTACTACCAATATTACCAGTATATGCTAGGTTAACGTCACAGCTGTCTTATTACTACTTAAAACTGGCTGGGATTTTGGATAAACTATAGCCTATTTAAAATAAAAAAAATGGATACGGCTTCTTTGCTATACTGTTAGCATAAAGTCTTGGTCTTGCTGATGAACCATGCTATACATTATTATAACATTTAAGACAATTATAACAATGTGACAGGAAACCATCTTTTGTTATTATTTGTCAAATGTTTAGTTATATATGAATTGCTTGCATTATATTTGTTCTCAATACATAAATACCTAAATACATACGTACTGAGTGAACAGAAACATATCAGATACAGTACAATATGGAACTAAATACTGTAAAGGTGTATTTTATAGCGGTATTGTTTGAATGTCGTTATTGTTACGCGAATATTCCGTAGAACAGAATTAACATTACCGCAAATCAACCACGCCTCGTTTTTCACTGAAATTTCTGTTAATGAGTGATAACGCTTTCAGAGTCGCATAATAATTATTATGAAAACAAAATAATTATGAATAATGTAACCAACATTAATTACAATGAAGAAAGAAACATCATTCGTGGACCAGTTGATGATGTCTTAGTCCTGTTAACCGACTTTGACCTACAACTTCCGAATAGTATCGACAGTTGTTAATTACGAAGGACATATTATGGTGCCGTGGTGCCACAAGTGCACGTGCGAACGCCTGTGCAAATCCCACGAAACACTTATACGTTAAGAACGAAGGGAAGGTCAGATGCTGTGTCCGAGCCTATAATTCGTGTTTAGTACAAATATTAAATCTCGCTGGTATTCGAGCCAAGTACTCGTAGCTGAATAGTCAGGTATGCTAACAACTAAGACACGCGATCGTTACAACGTAGTTAACACAGTATTAGATAATACAAACTTAAAAGAGACAGACGGATAGTGAAAGTAGGAGAATCGTGGACTGAAAACTACGATTAGAAAGATGTAAATTAGAAAGTAGGAGTGCGATGGAGGGACTAGACTAGAATCGAGCTTATAAAGATAAGCTCGATTCGTGGAAAGCCACGGCCAGTCGACAAGTCCACGTGCAAAAACAATAAAATGGCTTATATTATTTTAGTAGGTAGGAAGAGAAGAAGATCACCAGCTCAGTTTATAGTGTTAGAACCAAGCGGCGACTTTAGCTGCTCCTCGAATGGGCTGGCTCGACCGGGGTAGTACCACGGCCTCGGAGACTACTGGCGGGAAGTAGTGGCATTTTGTGTTTTTTCGTTTCGTTCGGTGAGCTTCCCCTTGCTCTCTCCCCAAATATCCTTAAAGGCTGGCAATGCACCTGCAGCTACATTGGTGCTGTAGATGTACGTGGACGTCCAAACTCCATCCCTCCCACGAATGCGTGCGCTACTTCTTTTATACCATGCCCCTTCATCACAACAATTTTCACAATCGCCACACACGGCACTGGGTAATATACTCCAGCGTTTAAAGCTACACGTGTTTCGCTTCACCACAACCTTGTTGGGAGGGAAGGAAGTGCTTTTCATCTCTTCGAACTGGGTAATATGTGCCATGTTATTGTTTTGCATGCGGAGGTGTGTAACGTATTTTTACGAGCCACGGGTTGCGAGATTGGAGTAAAAGGTTGGAATCTTAAATTTCTATTTATTTTTACCACTTACAAAGGCTGCAGAATTTGTTCCTGATGCGCTATCCTTTGCCCGTGATCTTCCACGGGTTTTTCTGATAGTAACCAATTCTTTTCTTCCTTTTCCTCTTTTCGATGGTCTTTTTATTTTCGATTATTCCAGAATATTCCCGAAACGGTTGTTAATTTTTAGTGAAAATAGACTTATATTTCAACCAAAATACAGCCACCCTTATTTACCTATCAAGGAGTTTTATAAACATCGACTGGTAATTTATAAAAAAATATTTCTTTTGACTTGTATTTCTAAGACGTAAGAGTTGACAAGACATTATTGGGCATTAGTAACAATATTATATGTTATACAAAAAAAATTCACCGTAACACAAAATTTTATAAATAAATATATAAAAAACAACGATGTTTAAAAAAGTTTCATTTACTACAACCCTACTGTTCATTTTAGTATTTGGTAACAAGCTATTCAATAGGGTATTGGATGTCGAACGCAACACAGAATGTTGTTTTTGGATGAAAATCTGTCTGTGAATTCTATAGCAGGATCGTAGCTCGTATTATATAATAGAGATGTACGCGCGGATAAAATAACAAAAGCCTCACGCATAACGTTGCTGAGAGTAACCAGTGATATTTGCGATAAATATAGTTAAATTTTACATTGAAGTGTTACTTTTATTTCATATTATAAAATTTAAATGCAATGGAAATTTCTTATATTTTTAATTGAATTCATATTATAAAATGAGCAACAGAGCTTAGGCTCGGAGCATACCATCGTCTAGACAGTCTAGAGACTGCCCTTCTTTCGTTTTATGTGTTAACAAATGGAGCGCACCTGATATATTTCAAATCGAAGCGTCATATGCAGGACCGTTTTGTCTAACGGACGTCTAGACACAATTGTGTCCACAGCAGAATGTTTACATGTCCTAGTTTCTATTTAAAGTCGTCTGTTGCAATATGCAATACCGAAATTTTAGTTAGGTATTCCAAAATTGATGAGTGATTTCTTAACAGTTTCACTAATCTAACATAGATTTGTTTGTCGATTTACTATTTAAGAGTCAAACAACATCATTCTCCGGTGCTGTAAATATTTACTCACTCGCTATAACTTTCCCATTAGTAAAATTACTGTTTAAGAGTAATGTAAGCGATCAGGAGAACGTTAAAATTACAAATGGCTAGGAACTTGGCGAATGATTGCTAAATGACGGAGAAAAACCGATCTCAATTTGTAGAACCCAGACCCCTCAGACCAGTGACAAGTAGTAGTATCACTAGAGTGAGAGTACTGGCACTGCGCTCATTAACCCATCGGCGTGTAAATGGCTTGCTGGCACTCGGAGAGCCCTATGTTCAGCAGAGAATAGGCTAATGAGGATGAAGAAAGGAATTTGCCATAATTTCTAAATTTTACTTATTTCTTTACACGTCTGCTCAGTTTTGTTATACGTGTTTTTGTTGAACGTTAAATACGTTGCGGCCAGTACTTTTACGCTGAAAAAGTTCAGTTAAAAATTTTCATTTAACACTTTTTGAGTTGAACCACAAACGGTATTATATACTATTCCCATTGTGTGCTTATATTTTAATATTCGTTTATACCTCGGGCAGAACACAAACGTGCCCGCCGATGTCCACTCGTAATTTGCTCTCATAAAATAAAAGCGAAAAAACATAAAACCCAGCGGTTCAAAAATACAGGGAATTATGTATCAGAGTAGTAAAAAGCTCGTGCAACGTACAGTGCAAAAGCAAAACCAGTACATCTGATTAATTGGAGCTTACATCGATTTTGTATTATCGGAAAGAGCTGGAAATTTGTTTGTATGTGCTGTTTGCAGATATCATTGATTAGTGAACGTACAATTTGTGTGTATTTTATGACTTCGTTATTTAATTAAAATATTTGCTTGCGGGAAGCAATCATTACAATTTTAAAGAATTAAAAAATCTAAGAGCCATCGCTGTTGGTATATGATTAGACATTTTTTTTGTGAACACAATGTTTGCGTCCTTCATCTCCTACCTACCTGTATATTCACTTTATGAATTACTATATTCTGGTCACAATTCGTACTAGCTTATTTTATTTTCAATACTCCTGTAATTTTGTGTATATCATTTTGTACATAGTACACGGTATAGAATACATGTAACCTGGATTACTAGCTTATGGCTTGAGATTATTTTGTGTTATTTAAAAAGGCAATTTTTTCTTCCTGGTATACTATTGATAACCTTAAATTTTTCATTATTAAAAAAAGGTGAAACAAAATTTACTAAACTTTTTTGAGTCACACGGGCTTTTTACAATGTATCCTTGCTTAACCCTTAACGTAATTCGAGAAATCCCTTTAACAGTAGGTGACGTCCAAAAAAACCCAGCGAGTGAGTACAATATAAACAAACAGATGTTTATAAAATATAGGTCCTCTGGCCCATCTCGACCATGGCGATAACTTCGGAATTCATCGGCAGTTTGTTACTAGTGGCACCTCTCTCCACTCCTAACCAACCCAAAAAACCGTTAATTTATCTTTTCCTGAAATATTTATACTCACTCATATCTCATCTACATACAATTTTTGACATAGAATTAATTTTATTATGTATTTCTCTTTGGCCTTTTCTCTACTAAATTTATAATATCTATATATAGTATTTACATGATAGTTGCTTAGTTACATTACTAGTCCCGAGATTTTATTTTTAAATTGTACCATCTAGAGAAATTGGGTTTCTTTTCTTTTCATTACGCAAACGTTATTTCCAAATGCCCAAGCTTGAAAAATTACACTTCGATATTTTCTCTTTTATCGTTGCTATTGATAAATTTGGACATAATACGTCTCGATCTAGAACGAAATCGAATAACCTGAAAGGATATGAAATATGTGATAAATCGTATCTCATATTCTAATATTGATACTTCAACAGAACGTTCAAGTTCTGAGAATGAGAAGTGTGCTCAGGTTGTTTATTGGTGATTTGATTTATTTTACATTGGCGGTTATTAAGGTTTGATAAAGGGAATTTAAATTAAGTTTACTATGATCATTGTAAAGTTTATGTTAATAAAATTTGAAATATTTCACTTAGGTTTCTAATATTAGATCTTCTATACGAGTTTCTAATATATCGATATCTAATAAATATCTAATGTAGTACATCTACATAACATATATTTTTAAACATATGTATTTATCTAATATAAGAAGACACGTGTCAGTTACTGAGTTAACTTTATTTTTTCTTTACAAACTTTTTAAATTCACCGCTGAATGCAGGTCAAGCATCTGTGTTTCTCGCATTTCGCTAACTGTCCAAAACTTGGCAAAAAAATATTCAATACTTGTAGTGTGTAGCCTTTAATTCCATCGATGGCGTATGTGCCTGTTTAGGATGATGACCTTTTCAATGTTATTTATGGCATTTAAATTATTTCTTATCGATGGGCTGTTTTGTGAAGAAAAAGCGTGAACCCTAGCGACAATTAATTATTACCGATAGATACAATCATCAAAGGGTCTGTTTTTAACCACTACAAATAGTATCTAGTAGTTTTGGAAGCCAGTAGCATTTAGTTAGTAGACGCATCTGATTAAACTTTAACTCAATCATTATTTGATGAGAGAGTAGTTATTAATTTATTATTATGTAAAAAATTAAAGTGCTATGGAAGCAAGCTGTAATTCGGTAAAAGTAATTTGACTAAAATTTCAAACACGGAGTCAATTTCGAAAATAATATCCATTAACGATGGTTGTACGTCGTCAAAAATAATTTTCGTCATTATTATTTATTTATTACATCGTCTAAAGAGAATAATTTTCGTCGCTGGACGCAAACACACAGCATAAAGCGATGTAAGCGCTACCAACTTCCGTCCGAAACGGCTTTACGTACCGATTAATTGGAGCTTACCGTATTGATTTTGTATTATAGTAAGCCGATAGAACTTACCGATATTAGACAGCTACAGATGTTGCTTATTTATTCAAATTGTTTTATACATTCGGCGAGGGCTTACGGTCTCTCCATGCATAGTTTATGCTACGCCTATTAGACTCTGAGCTGTAATCCATTTTTCCATTATTTGTGCGGTATTGCTTCGAGCGAAATGTTTGCTGAACATCAATATGATAGTTATAATACGCGCGTACCGTGTTATTTACCTCGCTCCATGTACCAGTTGTTACGTTAACAAATTCATATCCAAATGGATTATCCCGACGAATAGCTCTCTGTGGTATGTTTTCGTATATTAATTGGGAATGTTGTATAGAATTCATTGCAATATTGTGTGAACTTTGTTTTATGTGTAATAATATTTTTTTGTATTTAATTAAGTGCTCGAACTAACGATGCTTTCATTAGAACAGGTGGTAGAATCCTTATCTGCCTGGAAGCCATCTGGGTTGGTGCCTCACTTTTAGCCATAACAGGTTGACTGCTAGCTCGTTTTTCACCCCATGCCAATATACGTTCATGCCCCTAGGCTTCATTAATAAAAGTAAAAAGGCCTCTCATTTAAAAAGGTTTATGAGCCGGTTAGAGTTTGCCACGCAGTTCTAAAACTGGTTGGCGGACTTCACGTGTCCTCGAAATATTTTTCTATTATTATTTCTCAGGTATGAAAAATGTGTAGCTTCATTGTCATCGTGCACTACTAAATTTAACCTAACGACACAATTCCTTCCAGAGAAAATATAAAATAATAAATTTTTATCGATATTTTGAAGCTCATATTATACATTTGTCGAAGTAGTAGCTGTTTAACTTATCCAAATATGCATCGAAGAAATAATAATAATAAGGCAAAATTATCAGTCACATGTCACATTCTTCGTCGGATTGCATTTTTGAATAAACTTTTAAAAATACACAGGTTTTAATTACTTCAATAAAAATTAATATTGTGAGAAACAAATTATAGTCAACAATTTAATGTTTCCCTCCAAACCAAACAAAACATCTTTCCAGTTCAATAGAAAATAATAATAATAACACAGAAAGTGATGTAAAATACGTCACTAGCTGTTGTATTAATTGTATTTAAGAATTAGTTGTGTATTTAAAAATACTGATTTATTATTTTTACATATACGAAACATAAAGAAATTTTCAATATTTAGGAAATACAATTATTTTGCAAATTGTTTAATACCATCTTGTTCATTGTAAATTTAATATATCCTAAATTTCAGCAAAATCGCAACATTACATTAGAAATTTTCACAATTTTACTCTAAAATCGTTCTTTTGACAAATCAAAATATTGTAAATAACCGTTTATTCTTTGCTGCCGTCGAATTTTAAGGTTTCACGGTTATTATTTTCATATGTGCGAACGGAAACCTAATGAAACGTGGCATGTAGTCAACGCGCCCGCCCAAACGTGGCTTAATTGGCCAATTATACAAAATTAATTTCATTGCTGTCTTCAACAAAAAAAGTGTAACGAGTTTCCAAAGCGACACGGGCGCTTTAAAACGCTTTATTGCGGCACCGCTTGGACACGGGTAATGGTCTAAATTTATTGGGTTAAATGGTCCGTGCGAACGGAAATTCGGGCTAAATTGTTCGCTTGTCTAATTTTTGTGGATTTGATGCTTCATTTCACGGACTGAATCTCTAACACGGGACTCAGGGCCGAGACAAAATTTTAATACAGAGTCTCACGGTGTAATCAATTGGAAATACTTTTGGGATTATAAGAGATATAGCCCCATAAATTAATCAATCAATTTTTTTTTGTCTTAAATACTTTTTTATTGCCAAAGTTTGACCAAGATTCTACCTTGTGTTAATTAGCGGTAATCACGTTAACCTAGAAAATTAAGCCGATTGGAAGCCCATCTTCCTTACTGCTACTGCATTCAATATGCTATGATGTTAAGCATAAATATTTAGCATCTTCGCAATTACTTTTAACTTGTGAAATGAAGTAAATATTCAATGAAAAATATTTAGTTCTTCTTGACTAGCAGCCGCTGGACATAGATCGCTCCAAAATGGAGATTTTTCCGCCGTCGCCACGCTTTCTGGTAGAGAACAAAAAATGTTAAGAGATCTAAAAGATATTCTCAAATATATTTTCAAATAACCATATATTTTACAGAGACACAAAAAATTAAATCCGTTCACCAATTTTACAACGCACCAGGCTTCAATGAACCATAAGAAAGAATAGTATAAGAAAAATAACGACCGGTAGGCGTTAAATCACAGTAAATTCGAGACTGGTGCACAATAACTCAGTAGAATGCCGCCATAACTGTCGCAAACATTGTTCAGATGATTCACGCTTTCGGTAATACGATGTTTTTCTCGAGTCATTCGAAAAACGTAGGCACTAGTGAGAGTTTCTGTTTATGAGGATTCACGTTGTAACAATCCAACACAGACACCAGTTTATTTCGGTTTTATTGATATTGCTCTTAATAGATGCAATCACTTTTTCGACCCGCAATCGTCCTTTCGTCTTCTGGCTTTTTGGCGTTGGTCCAAACCTAAGAATCGCACAATCGGTTTTCGTCCCTTGCATATCTATCGTTTTTAAATTATAGCGAGCAAATTCAATGCTGAGAGAAAAGCCGATTCATCCATAATTTTGTCAAATTCATTAAAGAGTAACAAGAAAACAGATTCTAATTATATATTCTACTTCATAGTAATATTATAAATGTGAAACTAATACTTAGTCAATAGCATGGATGTTTGCCACTCAATCACACCTAATGGTTTGAATGGATTAGAATGAAATTTAACATAGATATTTGAAATTCAGATATTGGTTGCTTTTTATCTCAATCTCCATACAGGCCAAATTGGCCTCCAAAAAGCTTGGTGTGCTCTGTAGAGCGGGACAGTATTTCATGCCGGTCCACCGTTTGCAACTTTATAAGGCGCAAGTTCGGCCCCACATGGAATACTGTTCTCATCTCTGGGCAGGGGCACCCCAGTACCAACTCCTTCCATTTGACCGCATCCAACGTCGAGCGGCTCGAATTGTCGGCGACCAAGCTCTCTCTGATCGGCTTGATCCTTTGGCCTTGCGAAGAGATGTTGCTTCTCTTTGCATTTTTTACAAAATTTTCCACGGGGAATATTCTGAGGAACTGTTCGGATTGATCCCAGCTGCTGAGTTTCACCATCGTATATCGCGACTGAATTCGAAGTTCCATCGATACCACCTAGATGGTTGGCATTCCACCACAGTGCGTTTTAATCGAAGTTTTCTGCCACGCACTTCGACTTTGTGGAATCAGCTGTCGCCAGCAGTATTTCCGAATAGTTACGACTTAGGGACCTTCAAGAAAAGAGCTTATTCCTTCCTTAAAGGCCGGCAGCGCATCTGTAGCTCCTCTGGTGTTGTGGATGTTCGTGGGCGTCGGTGATCACTTACCATCAGGTGAGCCGCACGCTCGTTTGCCCCCTTCTTCTATAAAAAAAAAAAAAAACAAAAAGACCTTCCTTTACAACATATTAAAAGGTATGCGGCATGTTTGGTTACCAATGTTAGGTAATATGGTAGGTGTGTGCACTTACTGATACCAAAAAATCTACTTGATAAATTGAATTACTTTGAGTAGTAGACTGATAGAAGAAGATATATATATAAAAGAACGATACAAAAATTGGGTAAATTTAAGGCGTTATACAAAAGTTGCCTTTTATTTCTAGCCTAAAACTCGATTCTGCGATTTTGATAAGATAGAAATATTTTTCTTTTGTGAACATCTTATGTCTATTTTTATTTATTTACATACTAGGCTGTTATAAACATACAGCATACAAAGTATAACAATTTCCAGACAAACACAACATGTTTTCCATAGTTTAAAATAAATATATTTAGTTGAAATTTATTTCGTTTTTTTAACTAAATATTCTACTACATAATTATCATATGATCGTTTTAAATATTTATGTGCGTAAGCTCTCCTTGAGCGCCAGAGGCAGTAAATCTTAACCTAGAATTGAATCGAATGGCTCTCCAGATGACCTGCCGGTGATAATGCTCGATTTATACGTCGCGTAGCTTCTTATTCAACTAGATTTACTAGATCTATGTAAAATTATAGTTGCACATGATTTCAATATTTTAAATTGATACAAGCTCTGCGATCTGATTACGTCTAACGTCTTTCGTCCCGTTGATGCGATTCGAACTTTCATCTTGAAGAAGTCCTACAGGATATTGGACTCATTACATGAATATTAATGTACGATAAGGTTTTAAGGTATAAATATAAATAATAAAATTGTTTCTGACTTTAGTACATAATTTTTGAAGTGATAGAGCAAAGCGGCAGCTCTGGTTGCTGCTGGAATAGGCCGGGTATAGTACCTCGACCGCGGTAGTACCACGGGCACTAATGCCTTCTGATTTTGAAGAGAGATTTTAAGCTGGGCAAAGCTCATTAGAAAGTAAACGTGATTGGAAATCTTCCCGATTAGGAGAGATCTACAGGAAAGCGATGGACTAATTAAGTGTTTATGAAAAAAAAAATCAAAAAAAGGCATAGTTTACATTTCTTTAAGTTTCGATACATTCAATTCACATCTGTAAATTACAGAAAATCCTTTTCGTGTATTTTATTTTAAAACATAGTAGAAGTATGTTTACTATAGACATAGACGAAGTTGAGCTTTAATTAACGTTTGTCAACATAAACGAAGATACTTTTGTTATCGTTAAATTTAACTCAACGGGGGTGTTGATGAAGGTAGGCACGGACCCTCGAGAGGTGGCGTAGGTAGTCTGTTCTGCGAGTCAAACTTTTAAATTCTTTCGGTACTTGTGGCTGTTAGTTCGGAATTAAAATAAATTGAAGGTACGAGTTACGAGTTTTTTTAGCATTTTCACTCACGGAACTACAACTTTTTAATATGGCATAATAATTATATAACATACGTCAGATCTAAATTATTCAGACCTGTGACCAGTGGCCTAAGTTGGTAAAGTGTCAATACAAGTGTCAAATACAAAAGCAAATACTGCCAGTGTACGCAAAGGGTGATGTCTGCGTCCAGCAGTGGCAGTTAGGAGACTATGAACTCAAAGAAATATCAACTCAAACAAGACTCATGTTATTCACTATCTTGTATGTAATTTATGCGAAAAGAGTGTAAGATCGCTTATATGGGTATCCTATGGTAGTTACTGAGAAGAAACACAATCGCGAAATAATTAATAGGTATAATTAGCGTGTGGTAGTGTTTCTCTCTTTGTTATTATATTCGTTTTTTCACGTGTGCGACTTGTCAATATATTGCTTGCCATGTTATTCAGGGATACCATACAACCCTAGTACGGAATGCTACTAAGTTCGCCGATTTTAGCTTGAACATTAGGAATAATACAATAAATAAAAAATAATTTATGGGTAATTCCAATGTCAATTCCATAGATTTTTTGGAGCCGTAGAGGACTTAAGACTCGAAAATCAAAGCGTTGCTTGTGTTTCATTCTAATATTTCAATTGCTGGTAACTTATTACTTTTGCCCATGGCTAGGTATACGAGTACATTCTCGATGTAGAATCAAGACAAAAGTACGCCCTTGACACATTAGCGTTTTCATCCGAAATAAATGGTACATATACCTATTTCTCTGGAACTAGTTCTTCCTGGTTTTAGCCGAGTGAGTGTCGATTTCTGTATGAAATGACAAAGTCAAATATATTATGTTTATTTGTGTTTTGAGTTACAACGCCAAAATAAATTAGATAAATTTCGAATTTAGTTGCTTTGTTCACAAATATAATGGTTTTAAACTGTTGTATTATAGTAGAATTCTGGTAAATATTACGGCGTATATTTATTTGAAAAGATCTATTATTAAAATGGAATCATGAACTATTATTAAATTAATACTATATTATAACCTAATTTCTTTGAAACTAGGATTTTCGTATAGATGACTAGAGTTTAATATTTAAAACAGAGAAACAAAGAAAAAATTCTCACGTTTAAATTAAACACAATTGTAACAAACTGTGATTTTAAGGCATACAATTTAAGACGTTTCGTAAATAGGGGATTTCCTTAATGTATATAGGCACTATAAATTTGTTTTTATCTTAATTAGGTAAACGAAATCCTTGATTAAAAAAAACTCGAAAGACTAAATTTACGGCTCATTTATCTTTAGAATGTTATTAAGGAGTTTTCTAATCAGTTGTTTAAAAACAATTTCAGTAATTGTATATTGTAGGTAGTACGGTAATAGGTAACTAACAAACTGTTTCTTTAACTAATGGTATTAAAATAAAACCATTTTCATTTTGTTTTCATCGCGTTTCGATCGAACACCAAAAAGAATTACCTTCGGGGTACAGGAATTAGTCAATCTATTTCGAAAAAGGACCCGATTTTAATAGTTTAAAAACAAATTAAAAATTAAGTAATTAATTTTTTTTTTATGGATAACGGCAAACGAGCTAGCGGTTCACCTGATGGTAAGTGATTACCGTCGCCCACATACATCTGCAACACCATAGATGCTGCAGGTGCATTGCCGGTCTTTAAGGATATTGGGGAGATGGGACGGAAGAGGAGGGGAATAGGGAGGGGATGTGGGCCTCCAGTTAACTCACTCACCGAACGAAACGCAGAAGCACAAGATGGCTCTACTTCACGCCGGTATTCTGCGAGGCCGTGGTATCAATCCGGTCGAGCCGGCCCATTCGAGCAGCAGGTAAGGCCGCCGCTTGGCTCTACCACGCTTAACTGGACAGCCAAAATATCACGACATAAGCGTGGCCGGTAAATGGTTCGGTATGACGTGATGTAAAGTACGAGTATTGTAGTGGTGGTGGATCAACGTAGCTTCTTCATATGCACTCTGGAAGCGTTCCAGGTGGCTTAATAACCTGCGAGGAGGACACGCATTGTCAGAGGTACGCCGGATGTAGATAGGATTGCAGAACTTCACTCAGAACTTTACAAATGTTAACATAAATAGCGAAGGTTTATAAACTTACAGATAAAAATAAACTGTAAAGAATCTTGTTTTATTCAGTTTTATTTCAGTTTTATAATTCTGGATAGAGGATTGTATTATTTAGTTTTGTTTCAGTTTCATAATTGTTGATAGAAGAATGAAGAGCGCACTGCAGATTATTTGGTGTTAAACAGGATAAATGGTTTGTTAAGGGCTTAGTGAAATCGGATACCAGTGGCTACTACTTCGTAAACAAGAAATGTGTGTAAGAGAACTTCGTAAACAAGATCAATGTAAATTAAGAGAAAAAAATTGTGGCTTAGATGAAATGTGTTTGAATGATTCGGGCTTGCAGAATTTGTATAAGCTTAATAAAGGTTTCGTCGATGTAGTTACAGGTGTATGTGGTATAAGCAAGAGAAAGTGTGACAAGAATGGTAATACTTTATCGTGGGATAATGAGGTACAAATGGAAGTGGAAGCAAAAAGAAAGCATGTCAAGATTGACTAACGACTTAATTCGGTCTGTATGAATGATGAAATTCAAAAATAAAAGACAATTTTTCGATGTCTGAAGTAAAACAAGTAGTAGAAAAAGGATAAACAAGAAAGGATGAAAAGGAATGATAAAAGACAATCTGATAATTTCTAGGCAAATGTCAGAATATTTTGGAAGCACATAAAAACTGTCACGGGAAAGTCGGAACAACGAGAATGAATACAGTGAAAGCCGTGAATGGCTGTATTTTGAATGACGAAGCTTTGATTTTAAGGCGTAGGTCGCTTCTTAGTAGGCTTTGTGTGGGTGGAAGAAATATTTTGAAAGCGCGTTGGAATGCGAGGAGGCATCTGTATTAAATTAACCCTAACTTTTTAAAGAAAATATAAATATGGATGAAATTAGGTAAGCAGGTAAGGCGGAAGGCAGGAGAGGGAGTGATGGCACGCCTGCTGTGCGCTTTCTTTAAATTATGCGCGGAGCATAAGCGAGTGCTGTTAATAGTACCCCTGTATAAGGGAAAAGGTTTGCAGCAGGACTGTAAAACTACCGTAGAATCAGCCGATTCAGGATCAGGTGTTGATTGAAAGAGTTATGAAAAGAAAATTGAAGAAAATTATCAGGTCGTTTCTATGCGCACGGTCTAAAAGTAGTTTTTGACCTAGAATCAAAGAAACAATAAATAAAGCAAATAAATTGAATGCTATTCACTCTATTGTGGAAAGTCCGAATGTATTAAAAAAGACACGTATGGAAATCTTCTGTTTTAGAGTCCACTCAATGTATGGTAGTACAGTTGGGTGGGGCAGAAGAAGCATAAGACTAAAACTAATGCTGTAGAAATGCGGGTATTAGATGTACGTTAGGCGTGACTCTGAATGGTAGGCTGTATGGTTTGAAAGACGGTGTTGTAATCAGAATTAAGTGCTTCGGTGGTATTGGACACGTAGTAAGAATGAATGAAGAAAGAGCGACAAAGAAAATGTTGCAGAAGTGAGTGGCAGAGTCGCAAGGGACGCCCTAGACAGAAGTTTATAGATCAAATTAGCGATATCTTGGAGACAGCCCAAATTAAGAGTACTCACAGCCGACGAACATCTATGCGTAGATTTATGGATGTGCCAAAGACGGGAGAGATGATCGTACAAATTAGAAATCTGTTTCTGCGGGGGGTAGCCTCTGGATGACAAAATTAATTCAAATATTAGTGACGTTTGCAGTATAGCCGAAATCAAACTAAAATCCTTTATAATATCATGTCTGTACTGTCGCCACTATCGTAGTTTCGTAGGGTATTTACAAGTATCAAGTGTCCAGTGTCATAATGTTATTTTAATATAAACATTTATAATATTTCGCTCCAGATTAGTACAGAAATATCAAATTAAAGGTTAGAAGTTAACGATTACAATTGCATGAAAATTTAAAAATTACAATATTTCCACAGTACAAGAATAAGTTGAAATCACCAGATACCTTAGAAGGAATAAATTTAGCAAATACTATCGGGAAGAATAGTAGGCAAATTTACGGGACTTCCGAGGACGGTAAAACCTCGTTAGGTTGAAGTATGGCTCAGCCAGGGGAATATTACTATCGTATAAATTACTCTGACTCAATATTCTCAAAAAAAGAACTATTCCATATAAAATATTGTAAGTAATAATTTCTTAGTTAATTAAAAGTTCATAGGGAAATTATAACGCAAATCCTAGTTTAATTTAGTAATAGATTAATTTATTTTAATGAAAGAAAATCTGATAAAGTACTGAAAATACAAGTGATCGGATTCGGATTCAAATTCGGCAAAAGCTTAAGTAGAGTTTAACCATCACGCCATCTTTTAGGTCATTTACGTATTTTTGTTGACGAAAAAAGTATTTTACGAAAAGATTGATTACAATGAATGGCGCCAGACAGAAATAATGATTGAAACCGATCTACTCTTAGATTTGTCTCCGGAAGGTTTGTTGGGCGTCATTTATCATTAGTCGGAAGGGAGGTGAGTATCGTATCCATCACGCTAAGTGCAGGACGAGACCAAATTTCAAATGATTTACTTACAGTTGTGTCTTCTACACTTAAAGAAGCGAGGCCCGAGGACGCCGGCCAGATGGAGGGGATTATTCTAACCCCTCATTATAAATTACTCGATTAAAACCTGCGGTTGCAAATTTTAATTGTCACCCGGACAAATTTCTTTTCTTTGATAAAACAGTAAGCTTTGAGAAAACAGTATCTTTCAGAAAACAGTATTATTTGATGAGTTGCTTTAAATAAGGCTACGTGAAAGTATACCTGGACTATATTTACAAAGCGGAAATTTGATTTCGTACGTTGCTCCGGTAGCGCCGGCAGTTGACGGATCGTACGACGTTCCGGAGTGCCTATTCGTTGTATATTTTCCTTCGCGCTGTTTCTGGTCCTTGTGACTAAGTTTTAGTCAATTTTGTACGCTGCGTATATTTTCGTTCGCATATTACGTTGTATTTCGGGGTCACAGAATTTAATTTATTAAAGAAAAAAGTTATTTGTTTTTTACAAAGACACGTTGGTTATAAAACAGCAACTTATAATTTTCCCACTGAGCAGGTAAGTGATACATCCTATACATCATCTAAATACATCTCTATTACTTGTTTTACCTTTTTTCTTAAGTCTGAAGAAAAAGTTGAAAAATATCTTATTTATTTAGAACATGCTAGTAGACACTTGTAGACAGGAATAAAAATAGCTCTTATGCTAGTATTCATAATTAATTTCATTATGCCTGTAAAATGCCTGTGAAATTAGAGACACGGCTTTGAACAGTTCATTTCGTAATTGAATCAACGAACGATTGCATAAGAAAATCTAAGGAAGGAGAAGAAAACTAAAATTAAGTAATGAAAAATGGAAGAATAGAAGATTATTCTGAATAATCTCCGTTCGAGGAATTATTTAATTTATACTTTCTTATGACATTCATTTCAGTTAAGATTTATAAAATTTTTAATTTATTTTGTATAATATTTGAAGACGCGATCAGGTTTATATTTATATATATTAAATAACTTCGTTGTTAAGCCTAGGGTTTTAAGAGTATATCAATTCAGAATGTTCTGAAATTTATTTTAGTCGTATACAATACGAACTTTCGCCTGCGGCATCGCCCGCGTTATTAATCTTCCCGCAGCTTTCCTAGAATAAAACGTAGCCCATGCCCTTCCTCAGCCCTCTACGTATTATTTTTAAATATTATGTAATATATATTAATATTATATATATAATTATGTATTATATTCAACATTGAAACAAATAAACTCTCACATAAATGTGAATAACACATATTATAAACAATATTAGAAGGATACGATACCTTAGCAAAAAAAAAACATGAATTTCAATGAATGTAAATGAAACGGTACAATTTTATAAAATAATTTCTAATTAAATTATTTCAGGGAATGCTACAAATAGGATTGGTAGAATAAACAGGATATTGTTTGATGATAATTGTAAAACCTTATAGATAAGTACGTAGCGTATGTTATGTAAGCGGTCTATAAAAATCTTAAACCAAGAAGATAGTTTAATGCCGGGTTAAATAGGCCGCCACCGGGGGTAAGTCGCATTAATAAACTCGGTTGCTCCATCTTAAGTATCATAATAGGCGCACTTCTCTGTACCGAGGAAGTAAAACTACGCCAAAGTACTTTTCTTAGGGAGCTTTATTACAATTTGTGGCTTTGAGAATAACATTTTTACACTAAGAATTAAATTTGTCCTGTGTTCTTCAGGTAAGAGTGAAATATTTTTGAGTCGTTCCAGTACTTTTTTTATATTATTAATCTTCTACAGTATTAGAATAGAGACTAATTAACCATGAGAAAGAATCCATGCAGTTATCCATACAATATTTTTAAAAGGAAAAAAATATTTTACAAAGTCTCTATGATGTAAAAATATTGCCTTAATTAAGTATATTGCAAACTCGTACAATTTATAAATGAAATTATGGGATGTGTGCAGGACATCAACTTACAGAACCATAAGGGTTCAAAGGATGTCCCGCCACATGACACCGCCCCAAGCAGAGACCTTCAAGCGAGCATGGCCTACCCAAATATATCACACGCTTAGAACAATAACATTGTCGGATATTTATAGAAGCTACATGTATACGTACATATACTATTTCCCACGAGTAAAAATAACAACGAGTGCGAAAATACTTAGCAAACCATTCTCAAAATATCGTTACTTAGTATTTTACATTCACACCAACCGCTGTATAGCATACTCTCGGTCTTCAAATTCGTGCTATTTCTCTAAGTTTGTACCTACGTAATCCCCAAAATTTATTATAAAATAAAATTAATCTAACCTTGCACTATACATTATTTTAATACACACCAATATATAAAAGTTAAAGGATTTGTATGATTGAAATATCAGCAATACAATTATGATATTTACCGAAGCAGTTTTCACAACATCAATATCATGTTTTATCAGGGCGATACAACAGGAAAAATGTCAATAACAGTCTCTCAAAGCAAGCATTATGTTTGCGAGCTCCCCTCGTTTAAGTATACATATTTGTAATTGTAACTGTGTGTATATGGAACGTCGTTGTCGAGGATGAACAATATATTAAATATTTAAGTACTCGTTTCTTATTTTAGCAACAGAAGAAAGGAAAAAAATCTATCATATAATATCCAATTGTAGAGCCTTTACTGAACTCTATGATATATTATTTTGTGACATGTAATTTAAAATCGCCAAAAGTGTTTTATTATGGGTTCCTGAGTAGCAGTCTAATGGAGAGTAAGGGGAATACACAAATTTTTTCTCCAAATGTCGACCTCATCTGCCCGCGGTGCTCCTGCTGACTAACGGCTATCTATCCGAATATACCGAACCCAACTACCGTAGACTAGTGGTGGGGAGCATCTATGCTCACCGACCCGTCCGCGCAGCGTTATGAGCATGAAAAAACATTCCTAGCATGACATGTCGGTGTTCTTGTTGCTTTCATGCAAGCTCATGCCCAGCAGTCGTCTTATATAAAAGGAGCCTTACCTTACCATATCTTAACAACCTGAAATAGTCCACTTTGGGATATAGGCCTCTCTCATAAAAAGGATTTGCTGTAATCGCCACGCCCTTTGGCACCAGTACGAGACACTCAGACGCTGATGCACGCCATCGGTCCGCTTTAATTTTGGTCAGGTAATTTTCCAGATAGTTATCCCGCCTTCTGTCGGTTGCGATTTTCAAGGCGATTTTCAAAACTTTTCCCTCAGTCAACTTTTCAGATCCACGAGAAGAAAGGGGGTGATTGATTTTTACGCTGACACCACACGGCAGAAGTGGAATGTAAGAAAGAGTGTGTATGTTAAGGAGTATGTATAAAACATTTTACAAGAAGCAGCAACTCATGATTATGTTAATAAAAGTTGCTAACAACGTCATTGTACCACGTTTAAGAATGGAGTTTCACTATTTCAGGTTTAATTAGGGTATGAGTAAACTAAAATATATAGCTCGTGGCCAAGTCACTAGTTGTAAATAAAATAATCAAATATAGCACAGTTAAGACAAACTACGATAGACGATATAATGAATAACTAGTGAGTTGTTTGACCAGATTTTAAATTATACGTATTGAAGTTGTCAGGTGTTTACAACATCCCTAACTATTGTAGTAGTGAACGGTGATATTTATTGTTTTACAGAAATATATCCAGCGAGCGACAAAGGCCACTTTCAGGAGTTCAGACGGTCTGTATGACCCACTGGGTATTATCTACGGCTACATTATCTTATTATTAGCCATCACACTTGATGTCATCAAGTAAAATTGTTTTGGCCGCAGTCATTCTTTAACTTTTTTATAAACTATTTTCAGGTACTGCCACGTTTCAATAAATTAAAACTTACTGAAAGCAGAACTTTCGTTTTTAAACCATGCAAAAATATTTTTACTCGAAAGTTAGGGCGTTTTCCAGGTAGCTTGGGCCACAAACCGTCCCCTCAAAGGTTCTATAAATCAGCTTGTCGGTCTTTGTATCTTATTCATAGTCTAATATATTTGTGAGGATTTTCGGTGAGTCTTTTCGTGATTGATACCCTGTTCAGTAGATCGTGGTGAGAGTTAGAGGTCAGCGCATATAGTCTGTAATTTTTTAATACAGCTTTTAAAGGGTTTGCTATTTGATGTCAATGCTTAAAGTAAAGGCACTGAGCGTATATTGAACACAATGTTCTAAATACGCTTTAAAATATACTTTATTATTGACACACCCTTATAACCCATAGGGGTGGGTAGAGATTAGACTTAGATAGATAAAGTACCTCCATTGTAGATTATAAAGAGTTCATTTTTATTTTCTCCACATGCATTGTTATTTTCGTATGTGATCAGAGTGACATGCTGGAAATAACTCACATGTTATTATTCCGGTCGCAAAATTCCATTGGATTTTTATCCGCTCAACCTGGAAAGGGTCCAAGAAACTTCGGGCATAAAACATGACAGCGTCCTACATAGTAAAATGGTAAACTACGGTATAACAAAGGATTCAGGCTGACATGGCGCTTGTGACATGAAAACGTTAAAGTTGAGTCACGGGGATTGCTTAAAGGTTACTAGAGTACTGCGCTCGGTATAATGCTCGAGGCTGAGATACAAAACATTTTACCTCGAGATTTGGTCCTCTAATTATTGTACGAGTAAAATTTACTTCAAATAAATGATAAGATTTACACCTTTGATATTGAAACCAACATAGTGCCGACATCGAGATTAGAACGTAGGCTACTCGCATATTATGAAATTAAAGCCTGAATGTTGACCAATCACGGCTCAGTGCTTGCGCAAACAGACGCTACTTAGGCCTCATAGGATACGATTGGAAAAATATTTAGAAGCATTTTTAGGGGTCTGGAAACACACCCTGTCGGTTTTTTACTCTATACACGCCTCAGTAGGCACATCGACCGCGAAGCCCCGGAGCCAGCACGCGGATCCTTTTTAAAATAATTAGATTTATGGTCTACTCATGGCGTCTGTTCTATAAAAATTACGACAGGTTTCTAAAAAAAATTCTCATGAAGATTTTCATGAGAATCATCTCTCAGATTAATTTTCGTCATGTTCAATACATGTATTCTAATACAATACATTCAATTAATCTGACATGAAGCAAACAGCTTGTAAATGCCTGCCAGCCTACTGGGATGAGACCTCGTTCTCAAAAATCTGCAAGGGTTTTGGAGCCTCTGCAGTGTGGGCAGGTGTACTTAACATATTCTCGAAATAATATATTTTTATATTTCTTCCAATTGCTGGTAACCTCACGATGTTTTTTTCACCGCCGAGCACATGGTAAATTCAGCACTTAAATTGCTATAAATTTTTTTGTCCGGGGCCGAGATCGAATCAGGTCACTTACGCTCTATAAAACTAAAGCGAGCGCCCAATTAAAAAAAACTGTTGTTAGTTGCGCCGAACGTTGTTGCATGTAACGCGCGGCCATCGTTGTGTAATCTTGTCTTAAAGATTATCTATGCATTGAATGCACATAGTTAATTTGATCAAATTAATGAAGGTCCATTTCTGTACATCAAATATGTATTTCACATCAATTTAAAAAGTAAGGGCACGAATTTAAATAATGCCAAAATGCGTACAATACAGAAATAAACAAAGTAACGTTGTGTATGTAACGGAAAGGATGCGAGACTCACGAATAATACATATTTCTTTGCCTTTCCCAGTGCAAACATAATAAATGTGTTATTGAAAATGGGAGCTACACGTGCGTGATGCGTACGTACTATGCGCAATTGCTTATGTTATAATATTGTATTTTTGGAAACCGGTTATAAATGGTTTCCCATTGAACCAATACAAAGTATTTTGTTTAAATCAATGCCATTGTCAAATTATACTGGGCTGATACTGATCTATTTGTGATTTTTAATTAATTACTTCTTAAGTTTTAGTTGTAATGTTTAAAAATAATTTAAATGATAAGTTTTAGTTAAATAATATAACGGTTAACTACTACTACATTAGCCTATTTTAGTCCACTCCTAGAATGCGCCAGCTATTGCTTTTGCCGGCTTATAGTAGTTAGTAGAAAGCTTTTGCTACTGTTCGAATGGGCCGGCCCGACCGGGGTAGTACCTCGGCGTCGCAGAATACTGGCGTGTAGTAGAGGCATCTTGTACTTCTGCGTTTCGTTCAAATGAGATAACCGGGGGTTTACTTCCCCCTTCCCAACCCCCATTCGAAGAGAGAAAGAGTTGGTATATTCCTTCTACTTTTTTTTTCTTACGTTTGGATATGCGTATTTATTTATTCCGCATGATTTTTCTGGTATTGTCGTAATGGTCGGGTACGGAGTAAGTATATAAAATAGGTAATTTTTTTGTGAAAATCATTTACATACCCATTTCTGGTAAGCTATAATCAAATGCATTCTTAAGGACGAGCATATGAGCGGGCGTATGGGAAATACTCATGTGTGTACCCGACAAAGTTTCTTCTACGATTTAACTCCTTAAGAGTCAGAAGGTGTAATGAGCAGTTAGTCATGATATGCACAATACCAAGAGGAATTTTGGATGACCCTGATCGCAATGATGAGTACCGTCCGTGTAGAAAACGAAAGTTCCCACGAATATTATGATTAATTTAACTAAAGATAAAATAATAATTATGCGTTGTAATACATTTTTCTTGATTTGTATTATTTTATTGAGATTTTGACATGTAGTTTATTTGTTTATTTTGTAAATTATTAAACGTCAAATTAACTAACGCAATTGGTCGACCATTAAAGATATACTCATATTAGGAAAAGAACAACCACAGTTCTTAATTTACTATAATTGTGTTTTTATTTGGAAGAATTGATATGAAGATATTACAATAAGATCTGACTGAATCCTGAACTGTCCTGATCAAACATGATTTGTGAAATACCGATTTATTAAGGCGGCGCTAATTAGAATCCAGTCGTGGCAAAGTGGCTGCGTTGTATCGATAGCGGTAAAGAAATATCCGGCGGAGATTACTTCATGACGTGGCGCAGTTATTGAGCGGAGGTCTAAGCGGATATTGTTCACTGTACCTGTGGAGAGCAGCAACAGAACAGGGAAACCTTTCCTTGTAAATATAATTCAGATACGCCGTTGGGGTGAAGGTATTAGAGAATCTGTCACTCCATCTTAACTCAGACAGAAGACACACTGAACTCTGAAGCTGATTAACGTAATTATTCCCAGTGACCGCGAGAATCCAGCCACAGCCCAGAGGAATCCCGCCATATCCTACCAAAATTAGGGTTTGCGATGTTCTACACAAAGGTCTCGACTCACTACAAGAATGGTGTGTGGTAAATCAAATTTCTTTAAACGTATCCAATACCAACCTTAAATGAAATCTAATTTATTCATCGACATAGAAACGTTTTTTAATTATAAATCAACCACTACCACTGTAAATCTACCACTGTTTCGTAATGAGGTTCCTCTGAACTCCGAAGGCAGTCTCTCAATCTTTTGTAGTTATTTTTGTAACAAAAATAACTTTAGTATGTAGTATATATAGAGTATCACTATAATATTTTTAGAAACTGCTCATACTACAATCCAATTATTGGGATGTGATCTAATGAAGTCTGAGAAAAACGGACTAAACTGAAATTTAAACATCTGGTCAGTCGGAAGCCTTTTTCAAACCGTATAAGAAAATAATAAATAAATCAATTTGTGTTGTGAAACTACTAGTACAAGAAATAATAGAAATTATCAAAATAATGTATTTTCACGTTAGTATTACACAAAACATCAAAAATAAAAATAATTTGTTAACAAATAAAATATTTGTCCTAATAAGTTCCCTCGTGATTTATAATAAGTTGTAACAATACAGTGTGAGATTAAACCAAGTTATTGTACTTTGTATGTGATTGTTGAAATAATGAAATATAGTATAAAAACTAATATAGCCGTTATTCCCTTTCACCTTTCATCAGGTGAAATAAATAGGATACGTTAAGAAAATCTAATGAGCTCAAACGATGGGTTTAGTAGTGGCCGCTAAAGGGTTCCGTTACTCGTTACCGTGTAATAGATGGTAGACTCGATCTCTGCCTAGGAGTCGTCAATTTGGTACCAAACTCTTTCCCATTTCTGCCGCAAACAGTAATGTCACTATTACTGTTGTGTTCCAATACTCAGGGAGACAAAGCATCTGTAAACTTTTTTGATTGAAGTTGTTTGCAGATGTCTATGGGCTGAAGTAGCTACTTACCATAGGATGGACTAGTAGCTCGTTTTTCATCCTAATCCAATAAAAAAGCAGCGTCAGACCAGCTCGATGGTACCATATTATTGTATTGGCCTGATTCCTGTCAAAGATGATTTATGAGGTTATTGAAATCAAAATCCTAATTTCATCAGAGAAGATGGTCGAGTACTTTTTTTATTCTCGATATTTCGGGTGAGGTAAAGTAAAAAACGATAAATTAAACGCGATAAATTATTTTTGTTAAAATTAGTTTCCAACGGATTTTGGAGAAAGCGTTTTATGCAAAATCCAAAGAAATAAAAGCTATATTATCCAGATCGGTGATAAGCAGCGGTATCAGACAACTTGCTCTTAGGTCCAAGATATTTTTGCCAACTATATGCACCAATTATGTCAATCCTATCGGTTGGAACTGAATTCAAAAGAACAACATTTACTACGCTAGATATTGTAAGTAACAAAATCTACGTGCGCTATTAATAAATTAGAACAAATATCCCGAACAAACATAAATTTGACGTATAAAAGACAAACAAAAGTTTCCTTTTAAGATATTCGCCGAATCATTCGCATGATACGTTGCTATCCCTTTTGATATTACGTGAGCACAATACGTTCCGTGGCACCGATACAGCTTCATGTCATTGTGCCGGCGATATCTACCTTCGCCAATGTGATGATAAGCCCCGCCTCTCAGCCGCGTCACACCAAATCCCTTTCCCAAACACAAAGCCTTTTTTATTTTCGCGACCTGCTTTTTTATTTACAGCGCCGTGTTTTACTTGTTTGAAGGCCTTTATTTTCATTGTAACGTTGTTCTTTGTTTTGATTTCGTAGCACCGAGTAATTCGTTGAACATTTTTATATAATTTGCGAAACGCACGCTATATGCACGCTTATTGATTCTTTTGTATAAACCTTCTGTGGAATTCAGTGTTTGGTCGTATTTTTTTTTATAAAAACTTTACTTATTAATAGCATCGATATGATTGTGATCTTGAATTTAGTATTCTTCTATAAGTATGTAAGTTATTAGTGTGATTTTGGTAGTAAGCTAAAATTCAATGTTTAAATATTCCGCATATTTTTGTTTTGAATAGGTGCAGAGGTCTTCTTTATTTACTTTAGCAAATCGTCAATTAAAAATATATAGTGTACAAATATTATTTTTGTAAATTATGAAAATAAAGATTGGCTACTTGTTCAACGCTCAGTGATTTGAATTATCTATCCTCCTTGATTCTAAAAGTAATTTAACTAATTGTTGAAATTTTTATTAATAATATTTCTTTATGAATTCTTAAATCCTTAATAAAAAAAAACTAAACTACCTCGACACAAGAAAAATTACTTTAGTAGGAGATTTTTTAAATTATTGAAGAGTAGGACCGACAAAACTTGGTCACATTGAACATGTCTAAGTGTAAGTACTATTAGCTGCTTACTTTTACCGCCCCGCACCCGTATGTAGATCAGAAAAACAAATAATGGTTTTAGTCAAATTCAGGTTCTATATGTCATTTTGTTGTTCATATAAAGGGTGGGAAAAGTTTTTATATTATTCTCATAATTGTACATTTGTTATAAAAACGGTTTCATAGATATAAAAAGCATTATATTATGTGCCTTAAGTATATTTATTATACTTTCCCATAGAATCGAACGACGGAATGAGTTTAGAGAAATTATATGAACAGAAACCGTTTAAACAATTGAAAGTTGTTTTCGCATATCTGTCATCAACCGTAAGGGTTCAGATGTAAAGTAAAGAAAAGTAGCAGCCTGTTAGTGCCCATTGCTGGGCAAAGGCCTCCTTCTCAAATATCTGAGAGGGCGTAGGAACCGGGAATGGCCCGCCACGCTACTCCATTGCGGGTTGGTGGGCTTCATATATCCTACAAATATTTTTTTTTTATTATTACTCAGATATCCAGATTTCCTCACGATGTTCTCGTTCACCGCCGAGCACATGGTAAATACAGCACTTAAAATAGCTATTAACAATTTTAGTGGTGTCGGCACCGTGGATCGAACCCAGGTCACTTGCGCTCTATGATACTAAAGTGAGCGCCCTGACCACTAGGCTACCACGGCTCTTGTTCAGATGTACATATATGAAATTTCAAGATTTTCATCTCAATTCGTTGTGAGGTAAAGGTAGTGAAAAAAAAAACGCGCAGGGATTTTATATTTATTGATCATAAGCTAAATTTAAATTGATCCCTCGTATTGCGTAACTCTGGTAGTGATCGGTATTAGATTCGGCAGTTCTCCAGATGGCGTAGTAAATACTTACCTAGTTTTATTAAATATTTTTTCGAATAAACTAGAGTTACGACATAAATATAATACATAATACGCAATATATTTAAAGCCGGGAAGTTTCACCATACTGTTGCAGTAAGCGGACAAGTAAAGGGATCTCGAAATAATATATTTTTTAATTATTTCTCAGACATGCAGGTTTCCACAATATTTTTTCCTTCAATGCCAAGCAAATTGTAAATTGAATACCTAGTATTTCGTTTTTCATCCTAAAGTATGAATTTAGATTGACATTTTTTTTATAAAATCGTAGGAATGCTATAAGCATTACTTATATACCTGTAAACCACTTCCAATTACACAATAGAGCTTGTATTATGGTACACGATAATAATCTACTGGCGGATTCAAACCTGCGACGTCGGGGGTGTTAATATAATATGTAATTATTCTGATTGCGTTCGGGGCCACAGACCAACCAACAAGATCTACAACAGAGGCAAGTACACCCACTGCTCGCGGTCATCACGAGTTTGTTACGAGGAAACCATAACTTGATAAAAAGTTACACATTTTTTTAAATATTCTGGCGTGTTATTTGTCACTCAAAGGCCGTGACAGGGCCGAAGGGAAACTTTCAAACGCGTGGATTACGGAAAAACCTTATAAATAGTTAAGTTATCGGGGTTGAAACTTTTCCAAATCTACTTTCTTGCCCTTATGTAGACGGGATAAATTGGTATTTTTTTAATGTGACAGTTAAAGAAGCCAAGGGAAACATGGGAAAACACTTTCTTTTTAATTTCATCTTAAATATTTAAACATTTTTGTACTATGTTTACAAAACAAGTTGCCTTCATTCGTATGTATAATATTATTATACATTTAATATATTACGTTTAATGGAATATATATGATTCAAATAACAAAACAACGATCGAATTTTTGGTGTTTAAATAATTAAAACTGTTTTATATTGGTTAGTCTTTAAAAGTGTAGTAAGTTTTTCTAGATTTTTCACATACAAATATAAAATAAAAGACATTGTGGCTAGCCCACACAATTATTTCCAGCGGGCAAGTTTAGAAGCACGGTGGTTTAGAATTGCGTTTCCCGTGTTTTGCGCTAAGAAACAAGCTTTGAACATCTTGTTTGATGAAAAAAAAACATATTTTAAGTAGGTTCTTTTTTTAGAAGGTTAAAGGGAGATGTTTGTGAGTTTGATAATTTTTTATGAAGAAATGGTTCCAGATAATATGAATTTATTATAGTACTGCGCCCTAAGATAATTTTGATGTATAATTATCAAAGAAATCTGATACAACATTATTCATTATAAACAGATTTCAAATTTAATTTCAGCAAAAAAAAGAAAGGACTATTTAAACTGTGATGTTATTTATTGCCAGACTAGCATTATTACAGTAATATTGGTTGGGTTAGCTATGTGCAGGATTGACAACTACCTGTATTATACGGATCGAGTACGATCCCCTACGTGAAGGACTCATGCCAATAAGTTTTTCGAAACTTACGTACGATTTCTATCGTTACCTTAGACGTTGTCCAAAAAAGATGCTGGCGAACAGTAAATTGAAAGGACTAAATTTTTGGACCTCCGATCACCCCAGTATTGGGTATGGTAACACTTGGATTACAATAAACGGGGATCTCAAGTATGTCATCCATTGGGCGTTTAGCAAATACTTGTGTTAGTGCATTGCAATTTGTGTAAACGGTACCAAAACTTGATTATCATATAGCACAATTAACATGACTCATTAAATGTAGTCATTATATACGTGTCAAGTTGAAGGCAAAATAAAAATTTGTCTCTCTTCGCTTAATTACTCGTAAGCTTTAACCGTAATCCCCTCGCTAGGAAGTGTTCCTTCACCCTAGTCAAGGAAATGAGTGACAAATTATATTTGACACCAAAAACAATGATTTAGAAAAAGTGAAAAGTATATTTCTAATGTTAAATTTTGCAGTTAACTTTTGTTTAAATTACAATGACTGGAACTTGGTGGTGATGTTCTTTTAATCAGGATAAATACAGTTTCAACCAAATTCCAGTCTTTATGTAAGTTTTTAAAATAGAAAATAAAAAATTAGCAGGATCATGAAGTAACTTTGGGAGTTAACACGAAATGCTAATCAATGTTCATAATTTAATAGCAAGTAGACATAAAGGATAAGCACTGTGATTTAATTGAAGCATTATTCATTTCCCAACATTTAAGTTTAATCGATTCAGTTCCCGAAGTAATATCTACTACATTATAATAATTACTTATTAAAGTAACTACTTTCGCGGAGTATCTACAAAGTGTAAGATTATCAGATTTAATAAATTTATTTGGGACTCAAGTGAAAGTATATCCTTATGGAGAAAAAAAAGGATCATCCAAATCAGTTCTATTCGATCGGTAAAAAACATTAAAAAGTTACAGTTGAGTTAATAACCTCCTCCTTTTGTAAAAGACAGTTAAAAAATCGAGATTTTACTTACTTAAAAAAAATCTCATGAAAAAACATACTGTTAAAGATGACAGAGAATTGATATAAACAATACCCAATGTCGAATTTTAATTCTTGTTTATGCCAGGGAAGATTATAACGAATCCCAAGCAGCACGTTGCTACCGTCAAGGCACAGTCAATAACAGCTAAATAGCTATTCTCTTTCATGCTACGTAAAGAGATTTCATATTAGATAAAAGTATGCCATATTAGGTCTTTACTACGCTAAGGAATGAAGAAAATTTAATTCAAGATTTTCTAGACGAGTACGGAAAAAGTTATAGCTTATTTGAAATTAAACTATTATTTACGGATTTTATCGCGTATAATTTTGGTTTTTTATGTTCACGACGTTTCGAGTGTTTAAGAGCACCCATTGGCACGGGTGGACTGGGGTATTAGACGTCCGGATGTCATAATTAACTCGGGTTACCCTCTGCTCTTCATTATTAATTTTCGTCCGGTCTATGCAGAAGGTGCAGCCATGTTATGCATGGATAGATTTCATTTTATTTATAACAGAATCCCCGGCAGGTAGTAGCAGACATATTCTCTATTGAAATTAGGTGGTATTATTCTTGGCAGCAACAAGAAATCGATGTTCTTTTGGGAGAATTCGTGGTCTATCAAATATGATGTAATGGACGGAGCGATTTGTGATATGATCACAGACTGCAGACTCTCCAGAGCGATGAGTTCTTTTACGAGAATCCTATCAGAGATTTTTAAGCGATATAATTCGTAAGTTTTAATTTCGTTTCAAACTTGTACGGTTCGCGTAAATACCAGAAATCATTATAGCTCTACCGAATTTAATGCATTTCAGAATCTCAATGTAACTTATTATATTATCTTATAGGATCTGACAGAATTAGCGTGTTATTGAAGAAAATATTACTTTCTTTTTTATTTTAGCTATGTTTGGTAGATGTATTAAGATTTGATTTTTAATTCAGTTTCATTAAGCACTTAAAGAAAGCTTCTTGTGTTATAATAACTTTACTAAACGTTTGTATGTAAAAGTAATTAAAAAAAAGCATAAGTAGTAGTTACTTTGTATTGTACGTTATAATGTATGTAAATTTATCAAATGTGACAAATCAATTCGCTAGTATCAGCTAGCGAAAGTGGCAATGGGCCGGCCACATAGCTCGCAGAACTGACAACCGTTGGGAAAGAAGGTTCTCGAGCAGCAGCCACATACAGGAAACGCCGTGTGAGACGACCCCCCACAAGATGGAGTGACGACCTGGAAAGTGTTGCGGGAAGTCAATGAATGCAGGTGTCTCAGTACCGAGCTTTGTGGCAATCTTTGGGAGAGGTTTGTATTGAGCAGTGGACTTGTGATAGGCGGCAATGATGATAATTGTTATCCCTTGGTGAAACTTAACCATATTGACTATTAATATTATCTCTTGAACTAGTTTCACAACACATTTATATTTATATTTGATTTTTACAAACAGGAATTGGGGTGACTTTTGTTAAACGATTTAATAAGACTCTTTGTGCCTAAGATGTGTTGAGCTTCTGCCCGCGATTTCATCCGCCTGGAAGAAGTTTCTTACTGATCTCCTTGTACGTAGTAAAGGCAAGTGGCGGCTTTTGCTGCTGCTCGAATGGGCTGGCCCGGGTAGTCCCATGACCTCGCAGAATACCGACGTGAAGTGGAGGAATCTTGTGCTTCTGCGTTTTAACCGTGAAATCGTTATTGTATAAGAATGGACAAGAATTACGACTGAACTGTATATAAGTTGCAATTTAAAGTTGACGTAAAGTTGGTCGCTATAATGTAAGAAGATTAAAATAAAAAGTATTAAAAATACAGCACAAACTGTTAAGTTGTTGTCGAAGACGCTTAATACGTAGCGCAATATATCTTATAATAATTTCTATAGCAAATATTTAAAAAGTGTATAATCATCTAATTAAGATTACAAACATTAATATTCGCATTATATGTCTTATATAGAAAGTAAATGCTTGTAATGGATATGAATATAACGCGTGGTAAATTATACCTATCCAGCTAATTCGTTTTCAATGAAAGGGTAGTATGTAATTTCCGCGTTTTACTTTGCGTACCATTGCTTACTCCACAAGCAACTTCCGCGAAATCCCGAAATCATTTCCACGTCAAAAAAAGTTGCTTACGAGTACAGAATAGATTGTAAGTAGAACATTCGAAGAAAAAGACGAAAAGGCTTAAAAACTATATTACGAATGAAAAATAAAACATTTATTCAAACAAATGAAATGGCCTAGTAATCCAAATAAACACAAACACTATTAATCATGACTAACAGTTTAGTGTCCTCGGCAAGAGCGACCTGTCAGGATTTATCCGCACGTCGTCGTCTTCAAACACGGGCAGCGGACGGTCGATAAAGACTTTGACCTGAATGTCGTTTGCCTAGTAAACTACTATTAGCGCAAATATATCTAGAGCCAAAATCGTGTATAGAAACTGCAACATGTGATATTTGTTGTATTATGTCGTAACGTTGCATCCGTCCTGTATAATAATGTAATATCGTATGTTGGAAACTCATATACGTCAAGCTCTGATTAGGATTTTCTATCTCTTGGTGACTGGATCTTGATAAGATAAATTTATTATTCATCTTTTTAAATAAGATAGAAAAATCAGACAATAAAATATGTATTAAGTGTAAAATCTATTGCAGTCATGAAAAATAACCTTACCCAATGCGAATCCGAGTCCTCATCACTGCAAATGAGGCATTTCATTATCAACAGCGCACTTATATTTTGCTTCTTACGAAGCAACGAAGATCCACAACGACCTGCTAGGCTAAGTACTCATTTAACCCTCTTACTTACCTAAAAAGAAAAAAAAATACATTAAATTTATAAGCAATTAAAAAAATCAGTTATTGAAAGGATAGTTATTTTGCTTGTTAATTGTTTCTCCTACATCAGACTACATCAGCCTGTTTATAGTCCACTACTGGCCAAGGCCAATCCCATTGATAGGATTTGCCATGGTTGCCACGCTTAGCAAGCATATTGGCAATAGTAGTAATATGTGTATTGAAGCTACGACTCACTAGTTGGTAAGTTCCTTCTTTCCCTAGGAGTTATGGTAGATATTACACTTTTACTCATTTCTACCGACAATCATTAAAGCTAAAAAAGGTACTGAGCCAATATGTTTACAGGCTGAGAGAGACGGAGAGGGGGCGGGGTGAGAGATGCGAGGAGTTTTTTACGCCACCACTACACGACAAAATAGATTTAATAACTCATACACAAATGGGACATAAAACATTTTACTTAAACTCTTAATGGGGCTGCTCCGTGTAAGGTTACTCTGTACTGAATTTTAATACGTGTGTCTACTGTTATTTTATACTCATATCGTCAAAAACCACCATAAAGCGTGCTTGAGATGAATGTGACAGTATATAATTTGATTTGTCACATTTGATACAAAGTAAATAACATCATCATCATTATGAAATGAAACTTTTTTAACATAAGGTAGAAATTTATGAAGGTCATGCACTGAATTATTTAAAAATTAAACACATTTAAATTTTATTAAAAAATCTAAAGGCCTAATTAAGGACGATAGTCAATTTTTTTTTAACACCACTTAACTTTCCCTTTCGTTCTTAAGGATGTTAAAAAAACATCTTTAATGAAGAAGGCAGCATACCAAAAACATAAACAAAATTTTAAATACATTTTTGTAACAAGGTATTCGTAGCTAAACAAAATTTTCCCTTTAATTCAAGGACTTTTTCCAATTTCGTCCCGTAGGTATCGTTAAAGTGGATCAAGAAAAATATCAGACTAATGTTCTGGCCTTCGACGATGGTGGAATAATTATCTCACGTTTGCCTGACTTAAATTATCCAGAGTTGTATTGGGTGAACGTGCAAGGTATCTGATACCGCGATCGTCAATCAGTCTGTTTAACGATTACGACAAATCCTAACGACAAGCCCCATTAGGAGAGGTTTAAATCCAGCAGAGGACTGCTGAAAGGATTATAATATGATATTAAAAAGGTTATACTTTATGGTCCTGTGGTTTACCAAGGAAGTGTTAACAAGTCGTGCATGGTTTATTATAAAAAGCTGACTGAAAAACGCTACGCTTACTACTGTTAATGCTGCTTGCCACATCATGGAATAGCATTTTGCAATTGGCATATTCGAATTATTTCAGGGACGAAGAATCAATCGTCAGTGCCTAATCCGCTAGTCAGCGATGTAGTTTAAATTTTGAGAAAAAATTGTGACATTACACCTTGTTTTTATATTTTGTCTTTTGAGTGTTGTGCCTGTACTACTCGTCGGTATTCTGCGAGGCAGTTGTGCTACCCCGGTCGAGCCACCCCGTTCGAGCTGCAGCAAAAGCCACTACTTGTCTCTACCACGTGTAGTTAAAAATGTTTCCTTAATTATGAAGAGAAACTGACGGTTGACAGTAGTCAACTAAAAGAACCTTTACATCTAATGTCTGTATCGTTTTTAATGACCCTTAATACATGATAGATCGTTGATTATATCAGTCACCGTTATTATCATGGACATCTGATAAATCCATTGCTTACTATTACAGACTTTTGTCTTACTGGAAGGAAATTCTTAACACCCCTGAGAACTATTTCCTAGCGAATGGTGATCACAGTATTACAAAACCCGCAGTTTAGACGTTCAGAGTTGAGATATTTCTGGAAAGGAAATGTTTTTTTTATATTCCATAGATAAATGTGACAGTTTATATGTATAGACGACATTTCTATAATTTTATTTATTTATATAACAGTGTTGTGATTTTATCAGGAACGGAACTATAGCTATAAACGTAAATGCTAAATATAATATAATGAAATAAAAATAAGTACTAATTAATACTACACTAATTAATATTTTGCAAACGCTGGCGTGTTATAAAGGGACAAAAAAGAAGGATATAAAAACACTTTTAATTAATTTTTTACCGAGGACAAAAGAAGGGTCCTTAAATTTTTTGATATTTGTGATAAGATTTTTAATTATCATGAATTTTATAATTTTGTTATTTACATACATACATAAACTCATATACCTGTCACCTACCGGGGTTTGCAGAGCCTACCGATACTTCCATTTGGCATGATCCTGACTCACCTCTCTCGCCCCCTTTTACATCCGTACAATCTCCGCATATATCCTTGTCGGCTATGGTACTCTTAATTTGTCCCATCATCAGCTTATCTACAACTTGGTCGATAAACGTTTGTCCGCCGACGCCGAGCATATGCCGACTGTTTCTGCACATTCATTTAAGCCATGGGACGAAACCATCGAAGAAAGGCACTCCGCTCCCTGGACATTCATAAGTCGAGTGGGCCGGACGGAATCCCTCCAATTGTGCTGAGGATGTGTGCCCCTGTGTTGGCACCGGTTCTCACGCGTCTTTTCCGGCACTCCTACTCTTCAGGCGTCGTCCCGGAATCTTGGAAGACAGCATTTGTGCATCCAATACCGAAAAAAGGCGACCGCTCTGATCCGTCCAACTACAGGCCTATTGCCATCACCCCCTTGTTATCTAAAATAATGGAGTCACTCATCAACACCCAGCTCCTGAGGTACCTGGAGGAACACCAGCTGATCAGTGACCGACAGTACGGTTTCCGTCGCGGACGATCAGCTGGTGATCTTCTAGTTTACCTGACTCACCGATGGGCAGAAGCAGTTGAGTCTAAGGGGGAGGCTTTGGCGGTTAGTCTGGACGTAGCGAAAGCATTTGATAGGGTTTGGCATAAAGCGCTTCTTTCAAAGCTTTCATCTTACGGGGTTCCTGAGAGATTGTGCAACTGGGTCACCAGCTTCCTCACGGATCGGAGCATCAAGGTTGTTGTCGACGGTGCATGCTCGGACCCCAAACCCGTGAATGCTGGTGTTCCACAAGGCTGTGTGCTATCTCCCACTCTGTTCCTTCTGCATATCAACGACATGCTACAAATCAGTAGCATTCATTGCTATGCAGACGACAGCACGGGTGATGCCCTATATACAGGCCGTGCGAATATTTCTCGGGAACACGTCGAAGAGTGCCGGAACAAACTTGTGTCTGAAGTCGAGACCTTGTTATTCAAAGTCTCGGATTGGGGTCGATGTAATTTGGTCCTATTCAACCCCAAAAGACACAGGTTTGCGCGTTCACCGCTAAAAAGAATCCTTTGTCGTTTCTCCTCTTTTGAGAACATTCCCTTATTGCCTCAGCCAGTATCAGAATCCTTGGCGTTGACATATCGAGCGACGTTCAGTTCCGTGGTCACTTGGAGGAAAGGCCAAATTGGCCTCCAAAAGCTTGGTGTGCTCTGTAGAGCGGGACAGTATTTCATGCCGGTCCACCGTTTGCAACTTTATAAGGCGCAAGTTCGGCCCCACATGGAATACTGTTCTCATCTCTGGGCAGGGGCACCCCAGTACCAACTCCTTCCATTTGACCGCATCCAACGTCGAGCGGCTCGAATTGTCGGCGACCAAGCTCTCTCTGATCGGCTTGATCCTTTGGCCTTGCGAAGAGATGTTGCTTCTCTTTGCATTTTTACAAAATTTTCCACGGGGAATGTTCTGAGGAACTGTTCGGATTGATCCCAGCTGCTGAGTTTCACCATCGTACATCGCGACTGAATTCGAAGTTCCATCGATACCACCTAGATGGTTGGCATTCCACCACAGTGCGTTTTAATCGAAGTTTTCTGCCACGCACTTCGACTTTGTGGAATCAGCTGTCGCCAGCAGTATTTCCGAATAGTTACGACTTAGGGACCTTCAAGAAAAGAGCTTATTCCTTCCTTAAAGGCCGGCAGCGCATCTGTAGCTCCTCTGGTGTTGTGGATGTTCGTGGGCGTCGGTGATCACTTACCATCAGGTGAGCCGCACGCTCGTTTGCCCCCTTCTTCTATAAAAAAAAAAAAAAAAGATTTACTTTCTTAACACAACAGCATCTTTCAAACCGGACGTGTTTATTACTTAACTTCTCATTACACACCTTAAATACCTGGACGCCAGTTTTGATCAAAGGAATTCTTAGTAGCCGCGCCTAATTTAAGGGAATTGACTTAGAGCCATTGTGTTTGATGTCCTGTCTATGGTGCGTTTTGGTTTTTACACAACTAAGATACTCCACGGACTCTAAGGAGTCACGGATACTGGTGTTGTGTGGAATGCTGATATTTTAGAGCCCCGGGGTCACTTTATATTTCATTGGATGATTGAAAATTTGATGGACCGTGGGGTCACCAAATCCCTGCGTCTAAATATTATAAATGTCTCATTTAGAATAAAATAAAAATAAGGAAATTAAAGAGTACTCTTGCCGTTTCCAGATAAGATGATATTTGTTAAGAAAGAAGAACACAATAAAATATGTATATGCAATTTATTTTCACGATCAATTATTATGTCTTAACTGTTCATGCATAAAAGCCTTTACAGACTTAAGCCCACTGTTCCAAGTCGGAACCAACAAGCGTTCGTAGAGTTCGTATTTGTAGAGATGGGAGTTAGTTCAGGGCGAGTAGACAAAGTTCGGCCATCCTCTTAGTGCGGTGGGTTGACGGTAAGTGCTCAAGTTTGAAAGTAGGACGTAGGCGTTCTTAGTGTTGCCGTTACAGTATTAGAAACTACAGACGACCATGAGCTACGTTAGAAATATAGAAACATTGAAGAATTTTTGATTAAAAAAATTTGTGTGTATGTAGTAGGATTTATATCAATAATATCGGAGACTACTATTATTAAATCCTTTACTGGCAATAATTACCCCATCCTAATTTTTTCACTTTAAAATCTTTACAGTTTTGTCGAAAGGATCAGACGTCGTGATGCTATTGTCGACAACAATATCATCCGATTCTAGTTAATAAATAACTCTCACTACTAAAAGGTATCTCACTACTAAAGGGGAATTCAAGGAACCATCTTAAAGTAGTCGGAACTTCGGAAATCAGCTTGACTGCTCCAATGTTAAGCTTAACGTTTTATTAACGAATTAAAATCCTTAGATTTTTCCGTTATTCCATAAGTTCTGTGTGTATCTAATATACATAAAAACTATAGAAGCTACCCTTCATTTTAATATACCCAGCACTAATGGCACTACTAGAAGGACAGGGATATAATGTAAAATGCTTTAGTATAGCAATAAGCGATTTTAATAGCAGCTTTATTCAATAAGTTATACTTCTTTTGGCGCGTTTGGGAAAAATTCTAAATCACCGACATCTAAAATTAACAGGATGAAGTTGGTTTTTAAATGTCTCTTAAATTATTATGTTGCGCGCGCACACTGACATCTAAAAATAACAGGAAGAAGCTGGTTTCTAAATGTCTCTTAAATTATCTTGATAAGTATTATAGTAACTATATTCAAAGCGGTTATTCTAATATTTATGAATCTTTAACACACGTTTTGTACATCAGTGGAGATAAAAAAGTTTATTCAAACATAAATAACATGTGTATTTGTGTGTGATTTTAAATTACATATGGTGGTGAATGGTAATTTATTGTGAGTATTCGTGATGAAAGTGTTTTTTTATATAATAAACTTTTTAAGTGGGTTTAAAGATTTTAGGTTAACTGTCGGTATGTATTCTTTTTATTTGTTTAGTTACGCTAAACAAATAAAAATGTGTATGTGTACTTATCTACACACGTTTTTTTATCTACTTTACAAAACCATTTCATGTATGCTGCCACAAACAGAAAAATGTTATTTCAGATTTATGTTTGTAAAGGCGAAATTGTAGAAAGTGAAATATTGAGTACGTTGTTTTTTTGTTGAGCTAACGATAGGATATCTACATCAAAGCCGAGTGGTGGATGCAAAAGTCAACAGTACCGTAAACCTATACAATTATAATACTTTGAAACGAAAATAAGAAAAGAAAAAATTGTGTACAATCCTAGTTCGTGATAGTGAAGTTTGATTGATATTTTAACACTGAATTGTGTACTAGGAGAATAAGCATCGAAATAGCATTTTGCTCTTCAATTTTCTTTCCGTACATGCAATTTCAGATTTCTTAGTATTGCCATTTTTAAATTTGTATAGAGAATGAAAATTTTTAAACAATGGCTTCGTATATGATTTTTACCACGGCGGAGTATTTTTTTGTTCTAATTTAGATATATTTATACATCTTCCTTTCTTCTCTCGAGAGTGAGTGAGTGCGAGTGTAAGATGCGACTAAATTTTTCAATGCTCATGGCAATTTTCAAGAGAAAATCTGGCAATGAAGCTCGGTACCTATTCCGTTCTCTCCCGGGGAATCGAAATGTGGGTTTGGCTACGCTGAATGTGATTTGGTATGCTAAATAGAAAATGGAAGATATCTGATTATTTTATAATACTCGTATAGTTGCTAAAGCTTTCATACCTACATGCATGTAACATAAAATAATTAATTTAAGATCATACCTTGTAAAACATGTTACATGTGATAGTGTTTTATGCCAGTGATAGTAAAACCACAGAGCTTCGGAGACTCGTAATGAGAGTAGTCTCTGCACTTGATAGGCAAGAAAGTTGTAGATCTGCAGAACTTTTAATTAGTAACTTCTGTATAAAACTGGTCTGGTTTTCCTAAGGTCCCTGTGGGAAAGAAAATGAATTTACCTGAATACTGCATTTACGTTACAAATTACTTTTAATACAAATGATTGTACATTTTAATACCTTTTACTGTTTTTTTTGCTAACCATGTCTTTTTTGGAAATTATTTCAACATTGTTACTATAAGTTCTTATACAGTGAATGTGAACGTGAATGGGTGCTTCATGAATATTAAAATTCAAGACCGCCCGCCGAAAGGTCAGTAGATTGATGGAGGCGACGTCCTGTCCCACCACTCGTCAAGCGCCCAGCACCAGTTAATTGATATTACGTAAATATTGGCGGATAAAATAAACCGAAAATTGAGTTCCCGAAACCTGCCTAAATTAATTTGCAACTTCATAACGGCGTCGTGTTGGCATACAATTTTTAATAAAATCAAATCGCCGAGCTTTTCGGATAGATCCTGCGAGCGTCAGACGAAGTAAACAACATCCAGTTACGTTTTAGGCGAAATTGGATAACGTGTTAATATTTCTTTTTTAATAAGTTTTTGAGCTTTGTTTGTATTCTAATAAAATATAAATCGTATTATAATATTACTTTAAACATTCAGAAATTGATAATTTTTTTAGGAAAATATTAATTATACGCTCTTATCTGTTAAAGTATGAATTTGCTGTTTTTTATAAAAATATTCATGAGCCTTTTTTTTCGTGAAACAAAATATATTTAATTAATCAAAGTTTACCCTTATTATCTACACATTTCTGCCATTTAGAGGGAAGATTATTTAGACCTTTGCGATAAAACTCTGGGTATTTGGACTGTATAAAGTCTAAATACCCATAACCAACTGAAATAATAATTGGATGCAACCTGGTAAGTTAAGACGGCAAAAATGTATTCACATACTTTATCATTTCTGCGCTTTTTATTAGTAAAGTTTTTATCTAAATGGAAGTAGAAAATGGTTTTTCAAAATCACATTAAGGATGAATATTTTTTTAGAAAAGTTAGTACCTTATATTCTTCGTATGATTGTGTAGGAAACCACGCCGATTAAAAATGCATTACTTTAAAAACTGCCCGTTGTACTCTACGTTAAATTTGTGTTTTACTTACCGTAATACACTTAGATAAGTTGTACTGAGGTAAAGCAAAATGAATAGTTTTGAGGGTTTGTATATCTACACTAGACCTAAGATTTTTTTTAAACAAAGATAAGTTTGTAATCCCACAATAATTTTTTCATCTTGCCCTTTCCATGTAAGAGTCTATAGCCAGTCCGAGGTATCGATTTTGATACATGTGTGTGCACACGGAAGATGGGAGTAGGCTGTGAAGATATATTAACAGAAACTGTTAAAAGTTTAGTTTTACTTAAATTCATCGTATTACTTGAAAGCCATGCTATAATAATGCGCAGTGGACATTCTACTTTATGACGAACTAATTTACTCTAGGATTTTTTTTTATTAGATTCCATCTAGCTTTAATCTATTATTTATAGCAAACATTTCTATAACTTTTGTACGTTACTTGTAATTTTTATTGCTAGTATTTTTATTTAATTTTCGAAAGAGTTTGACTCAGTTTCGAGCATAATTTAAAAGCCCCGGGCTCATCCACGATTTAATTATCATTTTCGTACTAGATATTTTTACTATATGAGAATGAGATTTTATTACAGAAGACAATGGGTTGAGTAAAAGTTTCGAAGCATATTCTGCGCCTTAAGAACTTAATATAGTTGAGAAATCGTTCTTTACTAAGTCCTTAACACGTGCAGAAATACCGATACGCTTAGGAGTTGTAGCTGTCACATTAGTTTTAACTTTAAAGTCGAGGCAAAAAAGTTGATCTGTAATGATTGAATCAGTCATAGCTGATTTGTCTATATGTATATATAGATCTAAGGATTATATGATCAATACAGTTTTTAAGATGTGTAGGGAAAATGTGGTCTGATAACATTCAGTGGGCAGCCATTGAAATTCGGATCGTTATTTCTAGGTAATATTTACATTTATGTCTCAAAAAAATTACAACTGTCATAGAAGCTTAGAGACTTTAAAGTGCCGACAATTTATGAAATCAGTACAGTTACAATACGAGGGTGGACGACAAATTGCTAAAATAACCAATAAATTACAAAATTTAAACGGGAGACAATTTGACTCTGAAACCTTAGTTTCTTCTATTGTGACTTAATTAGGCTACTACAACATTATTTTGGATGGTTTACCGAAGTAAAACGTTAAACGAATTTAACATTGTAAAACCTGACAAGGAAGGAAGGGGAGGGCACTTACTCAACCAGCATTGTGATGAAATGACTACGTGAAATTGTATATTTATTCTTTTAAGTAGAAGTAACAAATTGCTAAAGTTTATATTATTGTTTGGGCTTCTGATATTCACATGAAATATTTTAAGTGATTTGTTGCAAATGAGTAATGCAATATTGTGGGTAAGCTAATGTAAAACCATGACGCTAATTCCTTGGTTGTAACCAAGTATAGGTTTTATTTATAACAAGTATAGGCTTCCACCGTTACTTTTAATTCCTCGTTATTTGCCTCATTATCAGATCTTCCTCGTTATTCATTCTTTAAGTCCAAGTTTCCACTACGCAAAGAGATTAAACTAAAAACGCACAGTGCGTTCGTTAGATGTATTCTCTCCATTTGGAGGAACTCAAATGACTTTAAAGCAATTGATAGTCAAACAAAAGAATGTCATAAAATACTTAAATTAAGAATGTTATAGTTTTTGTGTAAATAAAGTTTTAATTACGAATTTTGGACCAAACCGGTTTAATTTTAATTCAAAATGACCACTCTATTAAAACGGCAACTTCATACTTTAGCTCCTATTATTATAACGCATATGATTTGTGAATAACAAAACCTTTCTACCGATCTAAAAATCGATTACTAACGAATACATAACAGGTATACTTTCACCATTTGATTATGTGAAATGTCCTCCATTGACATTTTATTAATTTATTTATATAACTAATCATATTTTGTTTATTTGATTAGTTTCAAAATGACATCGAAAATAATGTAAGTAATGGCTGCATTTCAACTTTGTTCTAATGGTTTCCATAGCATTCTATAGCATGTCTACTAAATCAGCTTGATTTGAGCATCGCATTCAACTTAATTCAAGGTTTATGCACGTTTTTGAATATGACACGATGTTTTCCTACACTGCTAAGCACGTGGTAAATACAGCACTTAAAATTGCTATTAACAATTTTAGTGGTGCTGCCAGCGGGGATCCAACCCAGGTCACTCGCGCTCTATGAAACTAAAGTGAGCGCCCTGACTACTAAGCTACCACGGCCAGCTATATAGTCTAGTGCTGGACATTATTAAGTAGTTGCTATGGGTTATCCACTCCTACACATAAGCTATTCCACGAAAGCGACAATGAAAGTTGGTAGTATACCAAAATGGCAAGTAAAATGACCAGTATACAAAAACGTATGAATCGTCACAAAGGTGAGTTGGCGATGGCTCTACAAGACCCTGCGGTCCGTCACCGATCTGAAAGAGTAGATATAGTGTATTTGAGATTGAACCACCTTTTTTCCAAAGGTTAATCTTACCTGCACGTGGTACACCAATGAATGATGGTGGCCATCTGATGGTGGAAAATCCAATCGAATATTCGAAATCCTAATATCGCAGAGCAGTGATGGGGAGCAGTGCGCGGGTAGAAGCATAGCGCTCAACAATCCGTACGGCCACCGTGACTATTATGGGATAATCTTTCACCCAAGCTTTTTTAGCGATGACAGGCTGATAAAGAAAAAAATATATATAAGAGCAGTACGAGGTGGCACATTATCTCACGACGCAGACATGAAGTACGGTAGCTGAGGGCTTCGACTGGCTGGCAGGAATAACAGAATGTTTAAAAAAACCAGTTCATCTAAACTACTCGTATGCTCGAAACGAAACACGACCTAGCAATCAGCGTTCTATTTTAAAATGCAAAACCTCAATTTGAAAGCACCCTAAGCGGTGGACGTATAAAAATTTCGCGTACGCTCGCCCGATTCCGAACTAAATTACGATTTATTTATGAATGGTATTCCTATATTTCTACCTATTTAATGAAGAGTCCCGATTCCCTAGCAAGGATTTTAATTAAAAAAGATTTCTGAGCGGTTTTATTAACAAGAAATTTAATTACAAATGCTACAAAGTCTCTTTATAACGCAACGGAGGTGAAAATATATTAAACGACGGTTAACTTTGTAACTTAGTTTTAACAATGAAGCTATGATGATTGTATAAAATGACGTAGTTAATTTAATTTTAATAGTTTAATTTTCTTAATTTGCTGTTTATTAAGTCTTGTTTTTTGCGCGTGAAAGATGTACGTGATTATTTTTGTGGTAGTTCTTAGTTAGCCTTGGAATTATTTGGTATTTTTCGAGAGTCACTTCGCGTCACACTTTCCGTGAATGTCGTAAGAGGTAACTGAGGAAAAAACTTTAGTGTCTCATGGCAATATGAAAGAAATCACAAATAAATTTATATAGATAGAATACGCCAAAAAGGCTCTTTGTATGATCAGACATCACCAAGATTTTAATGTCTCTAACTTAAAAGAACATAGCTGCCAGAAATTGAAGGTTTTTTGTAAAATCAAAAGCTGATGTCAAGCCGTCAGAAATGAAGCTGCTAAATTTCACGTTTGCAGAGTTTATAGTTCCTGAGATTTCGTGATTAGCCGGTGAGTGGTATTTCTTTAATTAAATATAGATTCTGTCAAAACATTGCCTTTTTAAACATCAATTATTTGATTATACAATGGTATTGAATTACACAAATGTTTATTTATTGTTGACATGTCAATAACTTAGCAAACACCGCTAGCAACTCCATCGGTAGTTATAAATCCGGATGCTTCGTGATTTAATCAACTGATTGTTTAAGAAAAATGCTAATTAAAATATCGCTTTGATGGAACTACACTTTGTCTAGCAGTGGTATTAATGAAAAGTATCAAATATAAATATAGTCACGTCGTCACGCGTGGAATATAATGAAATAAAAAAACAATAGATATACCTCATTAATGAAACCGGATCACATACAAAAAAATATACACTGTAATTAGTGTGTTTTACATGCTCTAATTTTTTTACAAATTTCTATTATTTAACACAGTGTATTATATTATATTAGTGCATTAAAATAGTGTTACGCCATTTAGAAGCCATTACACACCTTTCTCTTACATGTCTAATCTACCACACAGGGGTTCCAGCTTAAACTTACATACGAAAGCAGCTCAAACTTTGGCTACGTTTGGGAGCTCGTTCTTATCTTCACAGTTCACGAACGATTGTTATAGAGATAAGTTATATTACCGAGTAATTCGACTAGTTTCAACGACTTTAGTGTTAAACTAGCACTCTCTTTATAGAAACTAGGTGAAGTAGTTATTGCTGTAAAGTGCCTGACTTGATTAGAATTTTAATAGGTTATTATTATTCTGAGATTCATAGTAGGTCTAAAAATAAACACCTTCTATTATGTCGAATGGAATCGAATTATCTCTTCGAAGTATCTTGTCTTAGTGTTTAAGATAGTGACGTTAGAGTAAAACTTTACGAGATGTAGTAAAATTTTCTTCGGTTGTGCCTAACGATATTTCTCTTCGACGTTCATATGATAAATCTGTAGGTACCTAAAATGTACATTTTAAAAAGTTTAATATTACGATTGGAGAACGTAACCGTTGCATTCGTTTTTTATTCCATTGGGACTAACCTATGACCAGCAGTGGACTCTTAACAGACTGCTGAAGAAGAGAAAAATGAGTTGCTCACTGCTGAGAACAGGGTCTTGGAGCACAGAATCGTATTCCACTCTGTTTCAGTGTGGGTTAGAAGAACCCATAAGAACCCATATTAAAACACACAGGTTTCAACGTTATACTTGTATCACATAGGTTTTGGGAAACAGAATATTTTGTGAATGGCTAATGGCTGACTTTTATATCTTATCTACATAACTTGATATATCTTTAGTTAGCAAAACAGATCGTAGATAGGATATTAAAATCAACTTATAATGAGCACAACAGATCGTAAACTGTCATATGATCATAAAAATATTTTGATTAAAGACAAAAGTGTGGTTTTTTATTAAGTTTCTTAAAAAATAACGAACATAAACAAAGATAGGAAAAGATGAACAAACTGATCACTCATTCACATTTTTCGTAATATACGAAAACCAAATAATCTTTGAAGAAAGCCGTTTATTTTTCGTATTATTAAGTAGTGACAGATAATTTAACATTAAATCATGGCCACAGTTAAGGTTGTAAAATAACGGTAAAAAATTGGACTGAGATTTATCAAGCTAGACACACAGATTCGCATTCGTCTCAATTATTCGGACAGCCCATCTGTCAATCAGGCCTCCCGGCGGAGTGATTAGTTATCGATTTTACTGGCAAAGATACAAAGAAAAATTTTCCGGCATGAAATTTGCGAAGTTGTTATCGATAGTTATTAGGCAATTATCGTTTATAGTGATTGTATGTGTATTCGTGTACAGCCAAGTAAGGAGATACACGGATTTATTTTTCAATGTATTATGACACGCTTTCCTCCGCGGTCGAAATGTGTTCTTGCATGTCATGTGTATTTACATTAAAAAAGTTTGTATCTACACAAACACATGTAAATTTGTAGGGTCCTAGACTTGAACGCCACTACTATAATATTACTGTAATACACAAATCAGTCCCACTGCTGGACATTGCTTCGCGGACTGGTGATGGTAGTACTAGACACCTCAAACCATAGACGCTGCGGCCATTCATCGGTCTGCATTAACTTTTAATTAGTCGAATTCTATGAGAACAACGTTTTGAAATGGGGACCAACCCTACTTCTACCGAGATCTACAAAGATTCTCTTACACCGACACCAGGGTGCAGTGAATTCTTAAGGGGCTACTGATAACGATTCTAATGAAGAGACAATAAAAGCAAAGATTTTCAATTTCCAAAAACAATATTGCATTGAAGAGAGAATGCTTTTACATAACACTATTTGGATTAGTTCCAATACAAATTTCGACGTAATAACGCCACAAGTCCGTTTTAAAAACAAATATCGAGTCGCCTCATTGTTGAATTTGAATGTACTTAAAATATTTGGCATTGAATGAAATAGTTTCTACACAAAATTGGTAAGGTAAACCGTCATTGCTTTGAATTTAGAGTTTAGAGTCGCGAGTTAAAGAAGGTCTTACATTATACGGTCCGGTATAACAATTCTCACTTCGGCATTCTCACTGTCCTCCGCGACTCAGATGCAGCTGAGGTGGAAGTAATCTCCCATGATACGGGCTTGCAGAAGGTGTCTGGCGCTGATGGGGTCGCGAATATGAGCGTGTGCGTTCCCGAAGCCCTGCTAACTTGCGGTGAAATAAATTTCATTGACAGTCAATTGTGTAAAATATACTTTACAGACACAGTCAACTTCGCGACCCGAAATTAGGTGCTATGATATAGTCATTTAACTAACTATCAAATCGCATAAATAACTTTTAACAGACCGTTAGCCTAGTTGGTAGTAACTCAAACTCCGAAGCAGAGGGTTGCGGGTTCAAGTCCCACAGGGGGAAACCTTTGTATGACGAATAAAAAGTTATGTAGCCGAGTCAGGAATGTTTTATATGTAAATATGAAATTAATTACCGATGTAGGTATATATACTGTAGTGGTCATACGATTAGAAACTCTTCTTATGAATAAAGAAAGTATAACTTCGACTGTTGATAGTAGCTATTTTGTAAATAACGATGCTAATTACTAATACTTAAAAAAAAAAATTGTTTTTTATACTTTTTTGTTGTTGTTTCTAATTAGTTGACCATTATTGTTTATACCTTAAAACTGATTTAAATGTTTGTCCGTAATGTAATATTGAAACTGCACTTCTGTAATGGGATTTATATTGTTTTTCTAATAAATGATAAATCGTTGAACATATTTATTGTGTAATTTCAAAATAAAAACGATTGCGGTGAAGTATCTTACATAGTGTCAAAGACCGTTGGTAGAGTTTCCAATTATACGACCACCCTGTATATCTTATTTTATCACCATCATATTATCAAGAAACAGGGAATCCCAGTTTGGGACTGGATGACATATGTAACAATCAGTTCAATATACATATTATTAGGTAAAATTTAAATTTAAAGTTAATTAATTAAAATGTAACATTTCCATAAGAATTGTCTTATAAGATTTTGAAATTAGAGAATCATCTTTTTTCATATATCCCTTTTGTAGGAAATTTACAAAAATAGGGTAGGGAATCTTATCAATCCACTTGGATAAACGATGAAAAGGTAAATAAACTGATGATACTGTCATTCTGGCCTCCATTTGAGAAGCAGTCAGCATTTATTCGACAGTTGTTAAGAGCGTTTACGCCACACGACATTTCATACAAACTTTCAACTTCAAAATATTCGAAATGAAAAAAACCGATTATAATTTCTTATAATCATTTCTTGTAATTACGCGAATACTACACATTTGAAATTAAATTATTATTTACGGATTTTATCGCGTTTAATTTACTTTCTTTAAATCCTGACGTATGTTGAATCTCCTCGGTCCCCCAATCTCCGCGGGTGCTTTTAGCATCCGAAACGACGGGTATGACAAAATAGATTTAAAAAGTTAGTAGAAAACATTTTCACAATAATTAGTTACGCTTACCATTAAGCCAAGTCAAAATAGAGGATTGATGATTGGTTAAAATGTATGAATAAATAGAAACTATACATAAACTTTCTAGGTAGTGGGCTCCTTCTCTGTCTAGATCGTGTCGTAATGGTATGGGTAGCCAGCATCCTCGTTTTTTTATGGGAAAGGCGGGTTCCAGTCCAGGTTCAACTCCCGAACGAATGTTATATAAATGCAGTGCACCAAATGTTGGCCTAAAATAGTAATAGTATTGAAGATAAATAAGCGCTTTTTACAGATGGGTAGTAAAGGTCTATTAATATGTAAGCATTTAGATCTGTCCCTTAAGGGTAGGCAGAAATTACAGATTGCCATTTGGCACAGTTTTCGAGCAAACCAATGTCCGCCTCCCCAGAAGGTAGGATGTGACAGATGTTAATTGTTTCGGTGGTTTTCCTCTTAGTTACTTCTTACGGCACCCACAGGAAGACAGATAGTGGCACATTCTTTCGGTGATACCACACAGCAGCGATACATATATTAATTAAGAAATTGTGGGGAAAAATGGAACTTTAGAATAGTTTGTTTGAACTATGTTTGAGCAATGAGTAGCTTCAATTTAAAGGGATCGGGGTGGAATCATGTAATATTTATGAGTTAGGTTCTCGAGGCCAGAGCATCGGGGAAGTGTTATGCTTAGTGAATAGCGCCCACCACTCGACAAGATTGCGTAATTTATTTTTTTACCCCGCTCACATCCGATTTGCCTATTTCAATCGCGAAGGCGCACGGATTGTAATGCATGGAGATTTTACTCCACTTATGTATGGAGGACTATTGAAGTGAATGAGGCTATGCACAATATTGAATTAACACAAATTACGATGTCATCACTAGTTTGATCAAAACATATAAGTGGGTCGCCCAAGTAAATCTCTAGGAGAAGTAAGAAATGAGACGCGGAAGGCAGTTATTTAAAAAAAAATTATGCCATTAATATTATTAACATTACTAATACTTCTGTTAGCCCGTACAACTAAGCCTAAGAGCTTGCTAGAGTGGTTCTCAAAGTCGAATGATGTGTGTCTGTGTGTTATTAAAATGTCAGTGTTATTGTTTCGGCACTGTAATACTATTAATTGCAATAATGGCAAATGATGTTTATTAGTCGAAAGGTATCGACCAGGACTTATTAAAAAAGATATTACTGGTATTAGAGTTTTCCCAATTTAAGATTTATTAATTTTGGGATGATACAATTTGATAATATCATATATTGTATGAATAATTTCTAACAGTTTAAATTCAACGATTCCTATTAGTATAGACGTTTGAAATTAAGCGATGCAAATAAAAAGTCCTTGAGTTATTGTTAGCAAACACTAGTTTTATTGTCGGCATTAACCAGAAATAGTTTGCCAATAATATAAGAACCTAATTTACTGCAGCTGAGCATAATATTCAAACAGATTACAATAAAAGTAATATTATACAATATAACACCCACAATAACAGTCACGAATAGTTAATGACATAATTTTAATTAAATAAGGCAAAACAAAGACTAAACTATAAACTAAATTAGATTTTTTTGCTACCGGAATTAGGAGAGTTCATTAATTTTAAACAGCAGCTAGATTCTGCAAGTGCTTCTGTATTCGTTGTGCCATGTTTGCGGATTCTTTAACAGGGATATGGAGATGTTATCAATGTACATACGATAGCATAATTACCTACCCTGTGTAAACCCCCGCAGCGTTTGTGTTTCCATACGTACACAGTCTCGCACTTCTAATTCGCGACATTAACATTATTATTTGAATCAATTTTGTAGGTATAATATTATTACAACTACTATTGTAGGTTTATAGGTAATAGACTAGTTTTAGCCATTAAACGTTTTAGATATAATTACCCAACAGGAATATTTTAGGAACAAATATTTTTAGGTTGTTCTGTCAGGAAAAGGTGTTAAGCGTGGTAGAGCCAAGCGGCGGCTTAGCTGCTGCTCGAATGGACTGGCTCGACCGGATTCATACCACGGCCTTGCAGAATACCTGCGTGAAGTAGAGGCAATTTGTGCTTCTGCGTTTCGTTCGGTGAGTGTGATAACCGCAAGCCCACACCCCCTCCCTATTACCCTCCTCTTCCCTCCCATCTCCCAAATATCCTTAAAGACCGGCAACGCACCTGCAGCATCTATGGTGTTGCAGATATATGTGGGCGAGGGTAATCACTTACCATGAGGTGAACCGCTTGCTGGTTTGCCGTCTCTTCCATTAAAAAAAAAAAAAAAAAAAAAAATGCTAAGAAAATATCACAATTTCTGTCGGTACATAATTCGGTAAAGTGTTGCGGTGCGTTAGAAAGTTGCTAGGTATCTGTTTCTGCCATTGTCATCCTTGTCGCTGATAAGTGGTGATTATGATAAAACTCTCTCAAAATCTAATATCCTGCTTACAATTGTGTAGAGTATAGTACGACTATAGCAATTTGTTACCATTGTGATAGTATAATATATTCTATTTCTCACTGCAAATAATAATTTTCTGAATGTCCATTTTAAAATTATTTTCAATATTATGAAATGAATGAAATTACCAGGGTATGCTACTCTGGTAATTTCATTGCATCTGTACATACCAAAATGAAATTTGGTGAGAAGCGTCCGTAAAAGAACATTCGGTACACGTAGGTAAATATGTCTATTTTTCATTAAAATCGAACAGGATTGCGGATAATGAAATCCGTGCGGAGCTGTGTCCATGCGAATGAGTTCCGCCCGCGGCGAGCTTTTAAAACGTTGTTTTAAACATGTCTGTTACATGAAACGAGTAATCTGCGCTTTAATTTAAACTGCTTTATTAATAATGACTATAATTTCTCTTTTAAATATAATAATAGTGACTATAATTCCATTTTCTTAAATACGTGCTTTTTAAGTAGGTGATCCATGTTTGGAGAATGCAAATGTAAAGAATTTCATTGCTTTTAAAAACCAACTAATCTGAGGTTTTCGTTATCCTCATCAATTTCTATTAAGTCCACGACTGAACAAGCCTTTTCAAGAAAGCACCGGCAAGTGGCGTGTGGTATTGAGCGTGGGGTATCGGCGAGAATCTACCTCCCACTTTCATCCCGAGGGCAGAAAAAAATCACTATGGCTATGACAGATGTCAGAATAACTGGAAAAATCTCAACAATACCAGAACATAAGCGGGCCGATGACGAGCAGCAGCATCTGAGGCATAACTAATCTGCTTGACGAGCGTGCTATTATGGCAAATCCTCCTTATGGGGGTGGCCTATGTCCTGTAGTGGACAAACGGAAGGACAATAGTGGTTACACTGGGAATTGGTGGTAGTTTAATAAGCGGTAGGTATCACCTATTAAAATGTGGTTTAAAATAAGAAAGGTCAGGTGCAGCGTCACGAACACGGTACAAACAAAACATGCAGGAGTCTCATATAATAATTTAATGTTTTCTTGCATTTACGCGAACACGTGTAGTGTATTGTACAATTTGAAATGAAACTATTATTTACGGATTTTATCGCGTTTAATTATGTTTTTATATTCCCCACGTTTCGATTGCTTTACAGCAGCCGTGGTATAATAATATATCATAAACAATATGCCATCAGAAATATTGGCTACGGCTCTGATTCGAAAACACTGGCAAGGTTGGAGCTTCAGATGGTATTTGGTATTTATAACCAGATAACCGGAAAACAATAAATAAATATCATATTAAATCAACTTCTTCATCGTGTCGTGTGTTTGATTCTTTAAAAAAAAAGTCACTGCAACATCGTCCGTTCACGTACAGTCGACGGATTGTAGCGGAGTGTATTTAATTCATTCACAATAGGGCATTATCAAACCGTCGGACTGTACTGCGCTGGCTCGAAAGTTACGTTCTTCCCGGCAATGTACAGAAACGGTAATTCAATCCGCTTTACAAAGTACCCTGCGAAAACGAGAGGGCAATTAGAACTCAAGCGAGCCATGGTACCGAGCTATATTGTGCATTCATCGCGGAACTTAACGAGTCTCGAGTTATGGCTCTTTTATATTTGTGAGTAGTTGTTAATTTGAATTGAAAGGACTTGCAAGACTGGAGTTCTTGACTGGCGTTTGTGAATCTTATAACTTGGGTTTCTTAAAGATTTTAACTTATGAGTGTACTCAAAACTGCGCTTTACTAAAACTTACTTACATCGTTTCCCTTTCGATGCAAAGGAGATGAGATGTTGACTTTATAAGATTACAAGCGGTTTCTTTGAATTACTATACCACATAAGAGTTCTATGTTACGTACGTACGTAACGTTATTTCTCAGCGTGTTTTCATAATCAGTTGGACTCCTAAAAACCTAACTTTATAATGCACTCCGCAAAGATGTCAACTTCAGATTTGAATCTCATTATGTCCCTTTAGCGACATATTATAAACGAACATATTAAGTTAAAATACAACATTTTAGGTACATTTTCTTATAGCCAATAAACATATTATATAGCCAATAAATAATAAAATCCTCTAAACCATCCGAGATATCTGCTGTCTGGCTGGCGCTTTCTTGGGAAACAGGAGGAGGTAAATATGCTTTGATTGCATAATTATAAACAGTGTAGTTCTAACTCATATCATCGTAGCTCCTCTGACACTTCACAACGATTGTTAAGTTATGTTAAGTTTAGTCCATATCATTAATAGTTAGTTGGACAAAATGAGACGTAGGACGCTTCGCGCCGATTGAATTTGACATGAATTAATATTGAATTATGTTGACAACATACGCTTTTTGATTGGCGAATTAAAAATAGTATTATTAAGAATTAGAAAACGAACCTCTATACAGTTCTCTACTACATATGATACTCTAGGGTTTTTTCCATCAAATATGGTAGGTATATGGGGTAGGTAGCAGTGTTACACTTGCTCAGCCACACATCGAAATCCGCGTCGCACTCAGCGCGTGTCTGACAAAACATCGGTACTCGGTTGATTAGACAGCATTCACCGGCAGGGGCTCAACCTGACTCAGTCATTCAATCAACCCTATTCAAGCACACATATATATGGTAAGATGATATATTATTGTATTGTTTGCGTATCGAAATTACATATCAAAGAGCCTATTCTCTGTAGTGTTGATTAAAAGAAAATGAAAGTTGTGTACTATCCGACATTGCATATTATACGATCGACCGATTATTCTTAATACACATATGAATTTGTAATGTACCAAAAAATCAAATAAATTTAATAAGAATAGTGATAATCATAATGTCAATATAGACACAAGCTTGTAATGCCACTGTTACTGGATTCTTTACAGTCGTCAGTAACTGGTTCATGGGGTATACGTTTCTAAAACAATGCACAAAGTTTTCCTATCAATAGATTTAAAAATTGTATTAAACAAAGACTTAATATAAAGTGTTATTATAATATAAAGGAATATATCGATGACAATATGTCGCCACAATTTGATCGCTCCCAAGCTGTTTCTAAAAAGTTAATTGTAATATTGTACAATTCGTTTTAGTTTAGGAAAAAAGAAACATTATAACAAATAGGTCTTTTGCCTTCGAAGTTCCTTTCGTCAGTTTTTTCTACGTCAGAGGAATCTCATTATGAATCGGCGGAAAAATAAAAATATATGTTTGACAAGTGAAATTAATATTTTTTTATGACGATGAATAAATGATAATAGCTAAAATAATTTCCAAAAGGAAGCTTCGTATATGGAAGATGTAATTTACATAGTTTACTCGCCAAACTCCTTTTAATTTTTTAGCGAATATTACTGATTTATATTAATATTGAAACGAGTTATAATATGGTGGAGATGTTACTTTTTTTGTCTTTTCGCAAACAACGATATATAACAGTTCAGTCTCTAAATAATATTCAATAAATTTAATACAATTGCAAGTTACAAAAGTGTCACAGAAACAATCAAGTACGACTGTGATTGTAAATTGTAGCAAACGAAGACCTTTTATTTTATCCAGATCTATATTTTATATCTACTTAAGGTACGCCCCACCCAACTTTGAATCGCAAACCGTGATTTGTACAGCGGTAGTACGTCGCTGTAAATTTCTTTCTAGTTTTACAATCACAAATATAAATTTTAATCCTCAAATTCAAAATTATACTCTAGAGATCAAATGTAAATATATATCTGAAATTTTGTATCACAATTCATGAAAATTTTATTTATAAGATACGCAAACTTTGTTATTATAAAGTGCTTATTTATTTATGCTTTGGCATTTTCCTGTCGGGTGTTTATTTATTAACTAAAATGCAGTCTAATCTAATAATATACGTCTCATATTTACCTTACATGAACTAAATAGTCTCCATGACACAGGCCTCTTCCATAAAGTGGATTTTCCATAACCGTCACGCACGGCATGCGGATTTGTAATCTCAGTACCAGACACTTCGACCCTTAGACTCAGACGCTGTTGACCGTCCGTTGATGACCGTTGATGTGTTACGCCTGGTTATCCCGCCGTCTGTAGATAGTCATTGCGATTTTCAAGAAAGGGAGTGGCAAAATTCTGAGCCCATAAGACATAAGGCAATATATTCTGTATTAGTTTAAATCTCTCATTTTTACTTCTTATTGACATATTCATATTTGCATATCTCTTTAAGTGTTATAACTTTGAAACAATTGAAATTCTATTCTCGTCTTATATCAAGACTTATTCAGGACAGGACAGGACACCAGAAAGGATATACTTTGCTTTTAATATCTTATTACTACATTTAATTTTTTATTTACGAAATTAAAATTAACACGCACTTTGCAGGAAACCTTAAACATTGCGATCGTTGGATATAGAGTATTCTGAAGTTATTCTGACATAAATTGATATTTATTTTCAGAGATATCTACCAGAGCCGGGCGGCATCAAATCCAGCTGGGAATTGGGTAGATGACGCAAATGTAAATGTCTAAGGGAAGACTACATATCTGGTGTAGAGGCGCGCGGTGCAACTTTCTAAAGATATTATAACTGGCGACTGCGTAGCCGCCAGTGATAACAGTATATGTAATATTCCGTGAGAGTGTGGTTCTCTCCCGGTCAAGTCGATCCAGACGTCTGTGTAAAAAAATGCCTTACACTCTTGACGGCGAAACGGCAATTTTAGGACTAGATAACTCTAGCCTTTGTTAGGCATTCCTTATCGATGGATAATAGCATCTGAAACTTTGGTAATAGGATAGGAATAGGAAAGGACTCGTTGCTTTCTTGCTCTCCACTGCCGAGGTAGAGTCGCGGAGGGAATAGAGTTACGAAACCCCGTTCTCCATGCCTTCCGCGGCCGGAATGTGGTCGAAGGCGGAGCTTATTCGGTGCAAGCTCTTCATAATTTTGGGCGGAAATGCGATAGGCATTTCCCCATGTATAAAAAAAAGAAAAATGGGAAGTGATTCTTGAAGGAACTTCTAAGTCTGGAAACCCACCTATAACTTGTTGGTAGGATAAACTTTTTTTTTTTTTTTATGAAAACATAGGCCTGCGTTTGACCTCAATCTTGCCCGATGGAAAGCGAAGATGAGGCCTAGGATGGTACACGCTTGCCTAGATGTCTGTTCACTTTGGCCTTGAAGATATCCAGGTTATAGGCCTCCGGAAAAACCGACCTCGGCAGAGAGTTCCACTCCTTAGCCGTCCGCACAAAGAAAGAAGAGGCAAACCGCCTCGTGCGTAATGGAGGAATGTCTACAACATAAGGGTGGAACTTCTCGCCGCGTCTAGTCGTTCGGTGATGGAAAGGGAAGAGGGTATTAGGTTATGCAAAACCTCCGCACACTCTCCGAAATGAATTCGATAAAAACCGAGAGGCAGGCCACTCGTCTACGGTGTTCGAGGCTTTGAAGTTTTGCCTCTACTAGTGAGTCACTGCCTATGATCCTCTTCGCTCGGCGCTCCAACGAGTCCAAAGCATCAAGCTGATGTTTAGCCGAACCATCCCAGAGGTGGGAACAGTATTCCATGCAAGAGCGGACTTGAGCTTTGTATAGATTTAAGAGCTGCTCCGATGTGAAGTACCGTCTCACCCCGAGAAGATACTAAGTTTTTGGCGGCAGTGTTTGCTATGGACTCGATGTAACGACCGAAATTTAGGTTAGAAGAGAGATCTAGACCTAAGAGCGCAAGACGGTCATTTACCGGAACGGAGACATTCCGGAAAGTCGGAGTCAGTTGGAATGGACTCCGTTTCGCCGAAAAAAGACAAGCCTGTGTTTTAGAGGGGTTAAACTCGACCAAATTTGCATCACCCCATTGGGAAACAGCCTCCAAAGTCGAGTTCACCCCCTCAATCATCGATTTTCTGAAAGACTGGACTTTTGCCCCAGACTTCGCATCGGACAAGTATCTCCCCGAGACTGTGCTGTCATCTGCATACCCAAAGATATCGGGTGTTACCAGCAGGTCGTTGATGTGCAGCAAAAAAAGAGTCGCGGAGAGCACAGACCCCTGAGGCACACCGGCATTAATATCATGGAGATCGGACGAGGCGCCATTAACGACAACCCGAATCGATCTGTTCCTCAGGAAATCCTCCAGATGCAAAGCTCGGGAGCAATACCATATGCCGGAAGCTTGCCAATGAGACTTGCGTGCCAGACCCTGTCGAAAGCCTTAGAGATATCAAGAGACACGGCAAGAGCTTCACCGTGTCTCTCAATGGCTTCGCTCCAGTGGTGAATAGCATACACAAGAAGATCCCCAGTAGATCGGCCTCGACGAAACCCGAATTGACGGTCACTGAGAAGGTCGTTGTCCTCCAGGTATGCAAGGAGGCGGTTGTTTAAAACGCGCTCCATAACCTTACAGAGTATGGAGGTGATTGCGATAGGATAGTTATAGTGATATAGTTGGCAGGATCGGCACGACTTTCTTTCTTAAGTACAGGTTGGACATTGGCAATCTTCCAGGACTTCGGAACTTGACCAGTCCTCAGCGACAAACTCTTCATTGCCCTGCGTCGGAGGGTTCAAAGCGGCATTTCCTTACGAAATATAATAAGATTCAAGAATCCCATATAATTAATTACATTTGAATTTCTCCTGAATTTGATGTAAGTTACCATAACGTATTTTAGTCTGCGATAAATAATTGGCTTCACTACTTCGATTGTTGGACTTATTTAGTATTAAGTTCCAACGAAGCGGGCCTTTGTCGCTTATTATTTAGATATTTACCAGTATCGTTTCATTGGAATGCCTGTCTGAAGGTCTTTAGAGGTTAGAAAACAATTATAGCGAACTTAATTTTATACAAAATTGCAAACAGCTTTATATTTACTATGGCTTGCAGGAGTAATGTAATCACGAGGAACGCAAGTTAAGCTTATGTTTATGATGTCCAAAACTGTGAAAAAAGATATAGCAAACAGACGTCCATTTTATCAATTCGAATGGTTTAAAATTGTTATTACTTAACTTGTAAGTCGGCAAAAACCTAATATGTATAATATCTATATGATGACGATTATATCCTCTAGGCCAATTTCGACCACGGCGACAACTTTCAAATATAGGCTGCAAACTGCGCAGGAGATAATATGCAGTGCCGTAAATATACGCGTAAACACAGTGGTACTCACTCGTCTTTACCTTCTCATATCTAACCTTTACATTCTTATATGATAAAATCGGAGGAAGGGTCAGATGCTGTGCAAGAATTTAGTTTTTGCACAAATATTGACTTCGGCTGGAAATCGAACTCTGGAACAGTCTACTTCCATACACTATGCACATCGTCACTGCATCTTGTGGGAGATCGTCCTACACTACGTTTGGTCATCTCAAGAACCTTTCTTCACCAATAGTTGTCAGTTCGTACAGTGAACAGTCAGTGAGTACTTACCTCATATACGTACGGATGAACAAATTCTGGATTTCCATTTGGCAGAGTTCAGCGTATCCCAACAGGCTTCCTCAACCTACCTTTCGCCTCTCCCAGAGATATAATGTGATGGTTGACGTGACTTGTTATTGAGTATAGTTAATTTAACAAATAGTTTTCAATGAGCGTGTCTTTGTCAATAATCAATAACACAGTTTATGAATATTTATATTAATAGGAAGTAACGTTATACTAAAGTTTATTATTTGGTAGTTTTTTGATAATTTAACTCGTAACATAGTGTAACACAGAAATCTGAATAAATTGACCTATAATTAAGGGTTATTGGCCTCTTCAGGTATTGCAAATTCATCATGGTCATCATTATCATCCCCAATCTTTATGATGAATTTTGGACGATTCTTGTCTTCCATTTTAGACTATTTAAGTCCCGTGCTAAATATAGGCCTCTACAAGAAAACGCAATAGAAAATACATAAATATCCCATATTCTCGTAAATGTCCCACAACTGGGACCTTCTTTCTTTATCTGTTAGAGAGAATTTGAACTTAGAGATCTACCCGTTAGAAATCATTGCATGCCGGGTTTCTTAATTTTACAACGATTTAATGTAAGGCATATAAGAATGTTACATAATTCGAAGTATTCGAAATAGGATTTTCGTCACATAATGTGAAAAAAGCTCTTTTTTATATATTTATTTATTAAAAATCGATTGAAAGGCGTTTAATGAAATCACCGTGGAGCACTGTGCTCGAAACGATGCGAAAAAGATTCGCTCGTCAGTATTATTTCACAATACTATTTTAACGATGGGCTGTTTTAATCTTGCTGACTTGAAAACATTGAATATTTTTATTCATATTAATATAAGACGGATTGTAAGCACTATGTTACACGACCGTAAGGAAGTTCAAAGTCGGCAAGCGTGGAATGGTAAGTTCTCAGGGTGTTGATGAGCCGGCTCGAGTTCGTTATGTTCGTCGAGTCGATTGTTTTTATGATACAACCGGTGTGCTTCCTTGGTGCGCAGAGTCTGGGCGAGCACCAGCCACCAGCTCATTTGTTGATAGCTTGTATTATTAGGATCTGAATTAGAACCATTTTTGTATGGTTCAGGTACTGACAAATAAATGATAATAGTTGATTATATATTGTCCGCACTTACTAATATCCTACTTAAGACTGTAATTACTTAGAATAATTATTGATCCCTGGAGAACCGTGACAGACATTTCCTCCTGAGCTCCAAAACCTCCTGCAAACTTCACTCAATATTTGAGAGGAAGCCTTTGCACAGTAGTGGAGATTAATATGTTGCCACGTTACTTACATGTACGCTATACCTAAAAGTGATTGAAGCATACAAACAGTTTAGATCGATCAAGTAAGTATAACGATATTTTTTTTAATATAATAGTGACAGAATAAACTAATTATCCATCTGATGGGAAGTATTACGCCAGTCCATACCAAATGTGGTCTCACCTAGAACGCTGCAATGGCAAGTTCCGAGTGGCACCGCAATTAGGCGACTCTCCAAGACATCAGTAGGTAATTCTAATTTACTGTAATGTTTGTATACTCAAACTTTGCGACAAAATATACGGCAATGCGATGGTGGTGGTGGTGATCCAGGCGGTAGAAATACAGGCATGAAAACCGGGCACCTTAGGACTGCCATCGATACTCTACATGAGTTTTATAGGGTGGTAGGTGGCAAAATATTCATATTTTTTTATATATTTATTTATTAAAAATCGATTGAAAGGCGTTTAATGAAATCACCGTGGAGCACTGTGCTCGAAACGATGCGAAAAGATTCGCTCGTCAGTATTATTTCACAATACTATTTTAACGATGGGCTGTTTTAATCTTGCTGACTTGAAAACATTGAATATTTTTATTCATATTAATATAAGACGGATTGTAAGCACTATGTTACACGACCGTAAGGAAGTTCAAAGTCGGCAAGCGTGGAATGGTAAGTTCTCAGGGTGTTGATGAGCCGGCTCGAGTTCGTTATGTTCGTCGAGTCGATTGTTTTTATGATACAACCGGTGTGCTTCCTTGGTGCGCAGGGTCTGGGCGAGCACCAGCCACCAGCTCATTTGTTGATAGCTTGTATTATTAGGATCTGAATTAGAACCATTTTTGTATGGTTCAGGTACTGACAAATAAATGATAATAGTTGATTATATATTGTCCGCACTTACTAATATCCTACTTAAGACTGTAATTACTTAGAATAATTATTGATCCTTGATTATCGAAATAAAAGTGATTTATTTATTATTTATTAGCTTAGACTTTCTCTTCGGGATCTGGCCATCTTATGATCATATAAACAAAAACTTGTAGGTCCGCTACGTGCTACGGGGGCTTAATGTAGCACCTTGATGCTACGAATTACCAAAATTAATCTTTTTTATGGTAAATTTCTTCTATTATCTATCATAAATATATATATTATATATTATTATTGACCGACCATTTCTGGGTAACAGAATTAATGTAACAGTCTAATAAGCCTCCCACTGTTCTCTTGTCTTTGTTTAATCAATTTAAATATATTTTATAAGAATTCAGATTAAGATTTTGTAGCCGGGTAGAGTTTGCTATGCTAGTCCTGTGTATGTTTGTCATGAAAGTGCTTTTTGGTTTTCTTCACCACCTTTTAATCTGAAAGGACCATACTTCGAACAGTTTTTATCAGTCGACTCTAACAGCACCTACGGGAAAATGTATGTCCAATTTTGGCGGTGAAAGAAAACATCTTAAGGAAACCTGTCACTATGTCAGAGAAATAAATATAAAAATATATTTTGAAGACATCGACCCGAATCTGATCAGCGTAACGGATGCCTCCCTATTCCAAAACCTTATTAAAAATAAGAGGAGGCCAGCAGTTCGAAATTTTTACGCTGCTACCATTTACTTCACATTTTCTCGGTTTAGATTTTTTTCGAACCAACTCGGGTAATGCCTGTGGATTGTTGCCAAGTATTTAATTCATTCACAATGCTTAAATTGCGCAATGCCTGCTTGAAAGTTACGTTCGACACAGCAGCGCGCGGAAATGGTAATACAATCCCTTTTACAAAGTGCTTCGTGTAAACGAGAAGGCAATTAGAATTCAAATGATCCGTAGTAACGAACTACATTTTGTGAATTCGCGTGTATTATTGTTGTATAATAATATTATCATCATCTTCGTTTTCTTTTTTCAGGTTATACTTATGTTTTATAGGGTTTACCCATACCATGGAAGGTTATTCAGCGCGGGGCTATTTCTTCAACACTAACGTTATTGATCCCTGGAGAACCGTGACAGGCACTTCCCTCCTGAGCTCCAAAACCTCCTGCAAACTTCACTCAATATTTGAGAGGAAGCCTTTGCACAGTAGTGGGAGATTAATATGTTGCCACGTTACTTACATGTACGCTATACCTAAAAAGTGATTGAAGCATACAAACAGTTTAGATCGATCAAGTAAGTATAACGATATTTTTAAGACATACGTAAGATATTATCAGGTAACAATATGCTTGTAACTAGTAACAGGTTCTGTCTCTTTGGTCGCATATTAATTACCATGTTTTTTTACACTTTCAGACTTTCGTAACTACATGATTTCTTTAATTCTCAAATTAAGTAGCCAGTGAGTAGTAAATTGTTATCCATAGCCAAATCGATATAGCTACAGATTGGCTCAGCACAAATCAGAACCGGTGTCCCATTCAGCGCGTGCCTGACAAAACATCGATACTCGGTTGATTAGACAGCATTCAACGGCAGGGGCTCAACCTGACTCAGTCATTCAATCAACCCTATTCTGCATATATGTATGTATGTGGCAGGAGGACACGTTATTGTGTTGTTTACGCATTGAATTTGGATACCAATGGGTTTATTCAGTCACATATTGATCTACAGATAATTGGAAGCCAGATTAATTCTATTCGCAGAATATATGTACAGGTCTACATTTGAGTATAATATAAAAAACAGAACAGAAAACTCATGTTGTGTACATCATGTGAGTTTGAAGCAAACACCATACCTAACGTGAGTAGAGTGGAGACTGCAAACATCGAGTCGGTTACAGCAAATAGTTCGAACCACACAAACATACGAACGTTCTGTTTACTACAACTTGTAAATATTGCAATGCTAGTACAAATCATCCGTGGTTTTTCAAATCGCAAAAGAAACATTTATTGGAATCCTTTGACGAATACTGACATAAAATAATTTATATTCTGACCATGATAACGAAGAGATGTTTTTAACATAGTTTATAATTACAGCGGTACACGCAAAACACGTCAATGCTAAACAGTTTTCACAGAGTATATACTCTGTGAAAACTATTCGAGGCAATTAGAATTCAAATGATCCGTAGTAACGAACTACATTTTGTGAATTCGCGTGTATTATTGTTGTATAATAATATTATCATCATCTTCGTTTTCTTTTTTCAGGTTATACTTATGTTTTATAGGGTTTACCCATACCATGGAAGGTTATTCAGCGCGGGGCTATTTCTTCACTAACTAACGGCCTAACTAACACTAACGTTATTGATCCCTGGAGAACCGTGACAGACATTTCCCTCCTGAGCTCCAAAACCTCCTGCAAACTTCACTCAATATTTGAGAGGAAGCCTTTGCACAGTAGTGGGAGATTAATATGTTGCCACGTTACTTACATGTACGCTATACCTAAAAAGTGATTGAAGCATACAAACAGTTTAGATCGATCAAGTAAGTATAACGATATTTTTTTTAATATAATAGTGACAGAATAAACTGATTATCCATCTGATGGGAAGTATTACGCCAGTCCATACCAAATGTGGTCTCACCTAGAACGCTGCAATGGCAAGTTCCGAGTGGCACCGCAATTAGGCGACTCTCCAAGACATCAGTAGGTAATTCTAATTTGCTTTAATGTTTGTATACTCAAACTTTGCGACAAAATATACGGCAATGCGATGGTGGTGGTGGTGATCCAGGCGGTAGAAATACAGGCATGAAAACCGGGCACCTTAGGACTGCCATCGATACTCTACTTGAGTTTTATAGGGTGGTAGGTGGCAAAATATTCATATTTTTTTTTTATATTATTTAAATCTACGATATTTTTAAGACATACGTAAGATATTATCAGGTAACAATATGCTTGTAACTAGTAACAGGTTCTGTCTCTTTGGTCGCATATTAATTACCATGTTTTTTTACACTTTCAGACTTTCGTAACTACATGATTTCTTTAATTCTCAAATTAAGTAGCCAGTGAGTAGTAAATTGTTATCCATAGCCAAATCGATATAGCTACAGATTGGCTCAGCACAAATCAGAACCGGTGTCCCATTCAGCGCGTGCCTGACAAAACATCGATACTCGGTTGATTAGACAGCATTCAACGGCAGGGGCTCAACCTGACTCAGTCATTCAATCAACCCTATTCTGCATATATGTATGTATGTGGCAGGAGGACACGTTATTGTGTTGTTTACGCATTGAATTTGGATACCAATGGGTTTATTCAGTCACATATTGATCTACAGATAATTGGAAGCCAGATTAATTCTATTCGCAGAATATATGTACAGGTCTAATAATTTATACATTTGAGTATAATATAAAAAACAGAACAGAAAACTCATGTTGTGTACATCATGTGAGTTTGAAGCAAACACCATACCTAACGTGAGTAGAGTGGAGACTGCAAACATCGAGTCGGTTTCAGCAAATAGTTCGAACCACACAAACACACGAACGTTCTGTTTACTGCAACTTGTAAATATTGCAATGCTAGTACAAATCATCCGTGGTTTTTCAAATCGCAAAAGAAACATTTATTGGAATCCTTTGACGAATACTGACATAAAATAATTTATATTCAAAACATGGCATAAAAGTCTTTCTATAAATAATGTTTACTTTAATTTTTGCGATGTAGTTAATTTAGCACCGGAATTTTCAACGCACGTCACTAGAGTCTAAAGTTTAAATAACTTTCTTTTACCGTGTGATGGCAGATGTATACTCATGTTGAGGTTGTGATAAGTGATAGTTATCATATAGATATATGAGATGATAGATACTCGTTTATTGTGTCTATTTTTGATAAGTATAATATATTTTCAAAATTTGTAATCCAGCAACGAAACGGCATGGTTGTTATTGTGATGAAATTAACTACTGAAACTGAAAAAAACTATTTAGAACTATTTTTTGGTTAGTTAATAAACTGTGGCAAACACCAACTCCCTTTAAGGGAGCTCTTATTTTTATTATTTAAATTTTAAAGTTTAACAATTAAGGTACCAAATAAGCTTGATTTCACTAGTTATAAAATTAAGTGATAATACATATAGTCATCTTAGTTGATTAATAAACAAATGTATGTATTTTTATATGGTATATGTGAACCTCATTTCTTCCTGTTAGTAAGTTCTTCCTGTAAGTAAAAGACGTCTTAGGGAAATTTCAGAAAAATCGACACCTGATGACCTCTTTGCAAAATTGAATTAATAATCCTACCGGAGTATTAATTCAAACTTTGAGAGATGTCTATCGTCAATTTTACTGATACGATTCTGACCATGATAACGAAGAGATGTTTTTAACATAGTTTATAATTACAGCGGTACGCGCAAAACACGTCAATGCTAAACAGTTTTCACAGAGTATATACTCTGTGAAAACTATTCGAGGCAATTAGAACTCATATAAGCGCATGTACCGAGACGAGATTACACGCTAGATTTAACGAATTAGGTTACAGCGGAAATTTACAAGCAAATGTAATTTATGAGGGAGTTTGTTTTCTCTCTCACGTAGAATGTAATATACATATAGTATATAAGTCCTCACGAGCCCACGACCCAATAACGGGGAGGTCAGCGCTCTAGACAATTATTTTGGTATTTTTAACCCGCTTTTATCCAGAGCAACGTGACAGATGGTGAACCTTTCTTCGTCTAAATGTTCAAGCCAACGATACAAATCGTACATAAGTTTCGAAAACCTAATTTCCACAAAGGATTTGAGTGATCGTCTGACTCGGAGGTATACGAGTATATAGTACACTATACTACGAGGCTATAATATTTCATTACTAATCTATTTCTGTGCATAACAATCTTTTTTTTTATGATGAACTCTATAATAATACCAATTTTATATAACTTATGCTCATGCCTGATAAAATATCAATAAAAGGTTGTTTGGATAGCATTTTAGGGTAAAGGTTTTAAAATAAATCTATTAAATCTGTTCAAACGTTTTATTGAGTTGTTAAAAGTTATTAAGGCTAAGAGAATATATTGTAATTTTTTAATTTTTTCTTAAAAACGTAGCCATTTCAAAAGGTTACATGGAAAGCACTTTAATGTAATAGTTGTATTTATTTATCATACCTTCTCAGTACTTTTGAAAGAAAGTATGGTGGTTTCGTACCTCGTTCCATGAATGTTATAAGAAATGTTTAGAAAATTCCATGGTTTCGGAGAGTTAGCTCACAGATTAGGGTCCCGCGCCACCATTGAAATTTTTAATTGCTGAGTTTATCACTTGCTCGTCGATGACAAAAACCACCGCGAGCATGTTGGAAAAATAATAAAAAATTATTGTTAATTCCCGATAACAATTTCTGTAGAGTTTGGTCAGGTACTGGATCGCCAATTTGGCTGATTTGGGCCTCCGGTTACCTCACTCAGCGTACGAAATGCAAAAGCTCCAATGCCTCTCCTTCACGTCGATATTCAGTGAGGCCGTGCGACTACCCCTGTCGAGCCGGCTTATTCCAGCAGCAGCAAAAGTCGCCACTTAGCTCTACTACGTACCGAACACATGCTTCACATTTAGATAAAAAAATCACTATCATTAGTATGCTGAAAAACGATGTTATGAAATGACACCTTTCCTTTCGTCAAAACACATATTCGTCAATATTTTATATATCGTTGATATTTCACGAAAGATGAAACTTGGTTATTACCAAAGAATATTTTTCGTAATAATCATGTACTTCCGTCCTCGTTTTTCATTCTAGCTACTTAAGTGTAAATATAATAAAAATGGACGGAAAGGAGGAAATTGGAAATGGCTTTACTCCATTAAATAAAACATTCGTAATTCCAATACTTGTTATGTTTTATTGGGTTGTTAACTATTTTTTGGTCTCCGTCCGTCCTTTTACTGGCCTTTACACCTGAAGAAGGTTCTTTGAACTAAAAGTTAATTAACACTCTAATCTAAAAATTGATTTGTTTTTGTCGGAGTACGGAAGTACTGGTAGCGACTTTTGATCAAGTTACATCAAGTAACTTAATGTTTCTGTAAATTGTTGAGATGCTAATAGTTAAATATAATGCGACGTTACGACATTAATTTTTACATCATATTTGATAGGTATTACCTAGGTAACACACCGAATATCAATTAGATAAGTACAGTATTAGTCACAGGATATTTTTAGTTTTTGTTATTTTAACTCAAGGTATATATTTTTTAAGGATTTTTTTTGCCCACGTATATCTAATGGAGCTGTAGGTACGTTGCCGGTATTTAAGGATATTTGGGGAAATCGGAGGGTCGATGGAGAGAGGGACTGAAGGGCGTGGGCATTCAGTTACCACACTCACCGAACGAAACGCAGAAGCACAAAATGCTTATACTTTACATCTATACTCTGCGAGGTAGTGACACTACCGCGGACGAGACGGCCCATTCGAGCAGCAGCAAAAAGCGTCTCTTGGCTCTACCACGTGTACTAATCATGCCTTAATAGTTAACTAGGACAACGACACCTAGGTCAAAGATCACATCGACCGTCCATGCCAGTCGCGACAAGCTGACAAAGAAATCTAGCGAGGTCAACGCTTTTGTCGAGGTCAGTAAGCTTTTAATCTTGAAGAATGGCGCTTGCGTTGTATTTTTATTATTATAATCGTAAAAAATATTGTACTATTGTAAAATAATTATGACCCCTAGTTCTAACAAAGTTTTCATTAAATATCAATAAGGACGCATCCAGCCTGTATATCACAAACATAGGCCTGTCACCCATAAGAGTAGAAAGAGATTACAGATTTCCATTTGCTACAACCTAGCGTAGCCAAACGGGATTCCGCAACCCACTTTTCGAATGCTAGACAAAAGCCTAGAACCTCAACAAAAGCTGACCTGCGTTCTTGAAAGATTTATCTATATTCACCACGGTGGGCTAGCTAATGGGTAAGCGCATAGCATAGTTACGAGTACACTTACACCAGAGACGCTACTCTTCATTACTAGACACTGGGATTTGGATTTAGCTTGGTTGAATGAATTTTCCGCTACCAGTCTGTCATCAGAGCCTCGCCGGTCAGTCAGCAAGTTTTAGATATTTATGTTATACGAGATATTCGAGAATGTAGTATAAAGTTATAAGAGAAATTAAGACCGTGCCTATTTAACAGGCCTCCTCTTATTTTAGACGGCCCGTTTAGGCAGGAGAGTGCCAGACATACTTTTAAAGTGCAAATATTTTCTAGGTTCTTAATACAATCCTGTGCCTGATAACACAATACTTAATATAATAAAAACATTGTGGAGTGCTAAGATTCATTTTTGTGAAAACTGAATTTAGTGTTAACAAAACAAGATCTTTTTATCACAATAAAGACCTGTGTGCTCAAATTGTTCAGTCAAGGAAATATCCTTCAAATATGATAATCTGTTATTTCTAGGCGTTCAAATACTTCTTTACTAACAGGAAAATTGTATATTATTGTATCGTTTAATCTCGTTGAAGTAGGTTCGGAGGCGGGGGGAAGCTTCGCGTTGCTAAGCGATTAAACTCCTCTTACCAGCACTAAATATCTATTCAGCGTAAATAGCCTTTAATGGCTCATGTATTCAGCGAAAACAAAGTTGGTAAATAAAATCCCTTGTTATTGTTCAGCAATAGGTATTATGTGGGTATTGTATTTTAAAATATGTATTATTCATTTGAAAGAAGTATGTTGTGTTTTTACTCTTCGATGAAAGCAGCAACAAAAGCTGGCATGCCTTGCATGGAAGATTTGCCCATACTCACCGCATGGCGCAGGCATGTTGGCAAGCCCGCTACACCCAACTGGAGATGCTGCTTCCCATCATTAGTTTATGGGATATGGGTTGAGCATAGGCAGAAGGATTTTTCAGTCTAGCAATGAACTTCTACGGACTGAGTTTTTATGGCATTATTGTTACTGATTCCGAGGTCATTCTGATTAGAAATCTATAACGGAGGCTATCGTCTTATGTCGCACATAAAGGCTGACGTACAACTCGGTCTTAAAATTAATATTGCAACTAAATTATTCTTTGTGAACTTTTCTATAGAAAATTCTAATAAATGAACGGGTAGTGAGGTAAGTAACATGTACGGTAAATACAAATCTGTGTAGTCTGTTTTCGTCCACTATATGTTTGCGCCGAAACGTAAGTGTTTGAAGGTAAGCACATTATCAATATGGATAGTTTAAACCGACAGTTTCAATTACATGTGATATTTTAAAAATAAACATATTTTATAAATACTGTCAATAACAAAGCAGTATCTTCGAGTAGAAATGCCTGCGTATGTCATTTGGGACAAAATTATTTTTATTAATAGCGCTAGCTGTCCGTTTGGTTTATACAAAAAAAAACTTTGGAAATAAATGGACGATATCCTGATCCTACATCACATGGAATTGATAAAAATAATGCTAAAAATAAAGATTTTTACTAACCAACAAAAAAAAAGTATTTCCACTCCACGCCGTTCGAAGCTTAGACGAACACAATAACGGAATAGAAGTGGCGAAATAAAACCGTCTAATTCCGTTACGCTGGAGGATCATTCAATTAACCTTACACCGCATTAGCCGAGCTTCCAACGTCTTTGTACGATCTAGAGGCAAAGTTTACGTTTGCCAAAGTCGCTGTATAAACAGTGCTATGCGTCGAACTAAAGGGAATTTGCATGTTTACTCACGGGCGGTTGCCGCGTCTTCGTATCCAGCGCGTTCGGTGTGCGCCGCTCCTTGAAATAAGTTATACAAATATCAGCAAGGCAAATATTGTCCGCGTATCGGGATTCACGTTTTTGTTTATACGTTATGGGTTACGTGATTAAGTAGCTTTGAATATAAAGAGCCTTATTTAACACACAGAATACGATGACGAAAAAATATAAGGCCATTAATATTTGCATTTCAGAAGAATAACCACTTGAAGTACCAGATCTAGGAGGTATTTTATCTCGGTGAAATTTGTTATGGAGGTTTCTTGAACCCTGCAGAACTACATAGACTACTTGTGAGAAGACTCAGCCCAGTAATGGACTGACAACGATCATGATGATATTTCCTACTTACGGCACATCTATGTATATACATAGATGTGATGTGTAGGAACATTATTAATGAATAATATATAACGGATATAATCTAGATAACTGACATGTTGTGTACATGCCGCCGATTTTATTTCATATTTGCGCCATATACCATAACAGCACATTGGGTATTTTTTTTAAATCACAAGTAAAATCCACAATCTCATAAACCGAATAAAGAGATTTCTGTTCACTACTGATGCACCCGAAGTTCGTATCGACAATTTTTTTTACGATTTGGCGGGAAGACGAAAAAAAGGGCTGACAAAAGCCTTAATAATCCGGTAAGAAGATTTACCACACGTCACGTTCTATCTCCTGTAGAAGAGAAAAGTAGGTTACGAAACTCGTTTGGCTATGCCGAGGAAGTGACCAGAGTGACAGATGTATACCGATCACTCACTCACTCATCCAGTCCCAACTAGAATTCCTATGTCTTGGGCATTGTAAGCAACTATATTAGTCTCACAAGCCGTGATATTTCCTGCAATTTCTTTTATGAAGAGATAGGATGGTAGATTCTCCTAGATCGACACAAACGGAAAACATTTCATGTTACATAATGCTAGTGATATTCTAAAATTGTTTTACTATACCGACCATAACTGTATTGTGCATATACAACAACCGTCTAACAGTATCGTGATTTAATCACGTAGAAAGCTCGCTTCTGAGACTGATTCTGATTTAAAGATTTCGTAGAACACTTTGAGAAGAACTAATTGAAATCGTACCAAAAAAAAAAAAAATTAAATATGAAACTTTTATCGTGCATGCTGTTTGAGATCGTAGCTTGATTTAAAAAAGTTTTTTGAGACTATTTTTATATGTTAACTTCGCAAAGGAAAGCTTACAGGTCCAGCGTGCTCGTTCTGCCACATTTAGCAGAAAAGCAAAAGAAAAGTATTAAGATTAGTATTTACGTCTGTACCCATAGGAGTAGGCAGATAATACGAATGTCTATTCTAAACATCGCGTACAGGCTTTTCCCCGGGAGATAGAAAGTGACGAGACTTGAGTTTAGTCACTTCTTACGACACGCACGGGAAATTTATGGCAGATACACCGGCATACACCGATACCGTATGGCAAAATATACCATGCAGAAACAAACAAAATACTCATATGATTTATATTACACATATTATACATATTACTTTCATTGAGTATTTGTATAAAAGATTCATACATGAAACCTTTCCTTTATATTTGATATTGAAATTTGTACTTGCATAAATATAGGTACAGACTTTGAAATGATCGTTTATATTTAATCACGAACGAATATTTAAATAAGAAATCGTAAATTAAACGCGGCTTGGTATTTTCCAGAGCTCAAATGTCACAATAAATTCTCCTATCATTTCCACTCGAACAAGTCGCCTCAATGTCCCTTCCAATTACAAGCCTCTAAAGATAGGTAGGTAAATGAAAAGCCGGCTCTGGTTTTAAGACGGCCCTGTGGGATTGAAAAGGGACCCTTCTGCTCCGGTGACAAGGCCCCGATTCATTCAGGATAGATGATGGAATATCGGTGTAAGTATCGGGAATAATTTCCCGTAAGCAGGGTTCTGTTTTCGACGTAAATAGGACAAGTAAGTTTGTAGGGCGGTTTACATATAAACGTCGAGAATATTCCATCACTAACATGCGTAGTAGTTTAATGTTGGTCATGAGTTTTAAACAGCCCCGACATTAAACAAAGGACGATACTTTAGGCAACTTGGAAATACGAGCAAACCGCTCAACGTATTTGAAACTGGAACACGGTTGTAATGAAAACTTTTTCTTTCAATTTGGAAAGAACAAGGTATATATCTATTGAAACAAAACTTCCTCACTTCTTGTTCTCGTTAAGCGTTCGCCTGACTGCCTTTTTACTATTTAAAAATAAATCGTTCCAATTTCAAACTTTGGAACGGTTCCCTACTTTTTAAGTTTTAAATCTATGTATTGTCCTAACTTAGTCAACAACTTTGCACAGATTTTTTTTGCGTATATCTTTTAAGTGACTTTAATATTTATATTCATATTATTTTATAATTTTATGAAAGTAAATATAGGAATAAGATGTATGGAGTAGAAATTGATCACGGACAAACAGCCTGACCCGGAGCTATTATTTGTAGTCAATGTAAATACTTGTCCTGTGCGGGCAACAAAGGCTGAACAACTGCGCCATACCACGTTTTCAAACAATTCTTGACCAGTTGAAATAATAGAAATTCTGTTGTTAAGATACGTGAAATGATAATTACCTCTGAATACACAAAATTAAAGCACTGCGTAGTTGTTCAAACATTATTATTGTGCGAAATAACCACAAAGCATCCACAACAGCATAAATAGCTTACAAATAAAAATTTGCGAATAAGCCACATTCACCAGGCACCCAGCGCTGAAAAGAAGGCATTTCAAAAGGCTTTAGATTCACGACAAAGTCGATGAATTCTCTCGCCGTTCGCGCGGAAGGTTGACGGCCGTATCGAACGGCGGGGCCGGTATTGGAAATTATTTCTCGAGAGCGTATTCCTGCCGTGGACATAAGTAGGTCGCGGTGTTTTATAGCAACATTTTTCAACGGTGATGCTTCTTTGACCCTTTTGTGTGGATCGGGGTTCCTATTCATCGCTTAAACGATAAAAGGAAATGAATTTTAATTTTTTAGCTTATTTTCTCATCATTCATCCCTTTGTCTACGTTGCCTTATTGAGTGGAAGCCTATAAACGAGTAAAGGTTATTTATATTATCAAATTGACCTAATGCTTTGTCAGATACTTTTTAAAAGAACTTAAGTCTTAACCAATTTAAATAATAATAAAAAATGTAAATCAATTTTATTTTTTGATAATATTAAAAGCTGTTTCAACTAAAGGGCTTCAGGATTACTGGTTTTTAATAACGACTCATCTAGTGTAACACAAAATAATAATAGGTATTAAAGGCGTAAAGTACTCGTATAAGCTAGTGAAGTTGGATTTCAAGAAAACGGTAGTTATTAAATAGTTCTGTTATTGTTCTTGTTCAATTTCAGAGAAGTATTTTTTGATAATTTTTAAGTTCAAAGAAAAATCAAATAATAATAGCTTAGAAATCGGCAACAGATGGCTGTTTCCTCGTCCCCCCACTCACTGTATCCTTCAGGGTACAATCAGGTAGACTTTATGAATTCCACAGTATACACAATTTAAAAAAAATCTAAATTTCCTCTCTGAGGTACGAATGGGTACAGCTACGTACAACATACACCAGAGTACGTGTAAAAGTAAACACAATACGAGTAAGTAGAGTTGCTATTTAATAATATATATACGTACCCTATATGCACAGGTCGTGATTAAAATACTTTCAACCTTTTTTTGATGAGACAAAATAAAAATTAAAAAATCTCTTTTACTCAAATTACTTAAAGTATCTTATATATTACTTAAATTATCCATATGGATTTCACCGTTTTGAAATGAAATAGCTTAATTCTTTAAAAAAATATTGTTAGTTTGCAAGTTACCGACCGCGCAAACTTCTATCTGCCCCTGACGTCTAGTCTCTTGTTAACAGAACAAATTTATTTTCTTTAAAAATTTTCGTCTTTTGTTCTTTGTGTCGAAGTTTCGCGCGAAGTTTATTGAAAGTGTATCTTCACGAGTGTACGAGTATACAGCAACACTGTTAAATTTTCCAGACTATTTTGTTGTCATTATTTACTACCATTGATCATACTTAAATCTTCAACTACCATTAAACTAAAAATTGCATAGAGTGGAAATGCCCATCAAAGTCAAACTCCCGTCTTGTCTACGCGAACTGAATGAAATAATCAACGTGTTTATTTTTAATGCCATTTATATAATAAAGTGCGGTAGGTACAAGAAATTAGCAGTAATTAAATATAATAAGCATCATTCATACTTTTTCCTTAGCTGCCTCTAGCTAAAGCCTTCAGAAATAGCACCGAAGACTTACCTGAAAAAATATGAATGGAGTTGAGTAATTAAATGTATTTAATCAAACTTAACTTCTGAGGTTGCAATTGTGAGTTTTCTTATTCATCATTAACTAAAAGCGACAGAAATATAATATTTCAAAGACGTTTTTCCAAGAAATTTCGATTATAGAAACTGCTTCGAAAATTACGATTGAAAAAAAAAGTTGAAAGACCGATTGAAAGTACATTACTTTTAAATCAGCCATCAAAAGTAATTTGAATAGAAACAAAATATATTTTCGATTTTGTCTTTGTAATTTATAATACTAAAGACAAAAAAGTTTTGGACTGGAAATAAATGTAATCTGTTATTTAACCTTCATCATTTCAGTCCATCACAAGTCCACTGCTGAACATAGGCCTCCCCCAAAGATTGCAACAAAGCTCGGTCCTGAGCCACCTGCATCCATCGACTTCCGGCAACACCGTGCAGGTCGTCACTCCATCTTTTGGGGGATCGTCCCACACTGCGATTGCCTGTACGTAGCTGCCACTCGAGAATCTTTTTCCCCAACGGTTGTCATTTCTGCGAGCTATTCTATTTAACCTTACGAACATATAATGTCAAAAATCATTGGAGCTTCGAAGAAGTTGTGCCTTTTCATACCAGTTTTTGTTTCGACATATGCATATATAAATCTACAGAAATTATCTTTGAAATCCAACGGTTGTAAGTTCTCTCAGGCAACGATTCGTTAATGGTCTACAAATGCATACAGACTTTATAATCGTCATCTTTTCAGTCTATGAAAGCATATTGGTAGACCTCTCCTTTAAACGAGAAAAATAAAGTTTATATGAAAGTGCGATAACGAAGTAATATTTAACTACTTATATATTTCTACCTATTTTATATATTTCATCTGTATGAAAACGATTTGAAGATAAACGTAAAATCAGCGCATAGAAAAATATCGCAACATATTCTACAAACGTCCATTACAGTATCCAGTTTTTGTGCGTTAAGGTACTACATCAGCTGTATTGCAGTGCATTTAAGAGTTTCCGCCTTCTCTCTGCAGTTTAAATTGCAGCGGAGAGTGGGCCCCGTGCGGCTATTCATCCATCATTGTGTCCGATCCTACGGAGTTCCAGATCGCAGAGTGGGCTGTCGATTTAACACAAGAAAATATTTCTTGTTGTATTTAAAATCGACTACTGAGAATCTTATCACTTTTATATTTATAATATAAATGTGTTAAAACCTCACTGACTTACTCACTCTCGGAGATTGCCATGCTATTTCAAGACTTTACCCATAGTCTCACCTTACCCAAACAGGGGAAGAAATAGGGACGGAGATTCTTACGCCACTACCACACGGCTGCACACGGAAAAATTGTTGTAATATATAAATTGTTGGTTTTCGGGTCAAGATATGTACATTACAATTATTCTGCCAATGCATCCTGCGATGTTTCTGGTACTATGATTATCAAGTCCAAAGTAATGCTTACTTCTTTTTCTAAGAAAACTTTCGCGACTATATTAAATTTTAACTAATAGTGTAGACTCGTAAAGTTTCTTTTAGGTGAATAATCGTACACAGTTTACTATCGACGACGAGATTTACATATTAACAGCACTCTAGAGACTTGTCTTGTTACGGTATCTACTAACTAACAAGGTTCGACAATGAAGACTGTCAATTGAATCCAAACAATGAATCTCAAGGGTATAGAGACAGAGCCATTGTTAGCGGATAGATATCTGAGGAATAAATAATTCAAATTCCTAGTCCAAATTCAAATACGTTGTTTTTTTTTGGTTTATTTAGAAAACAAGTAGTAATAATGTATATAACCAGAATTTTAGGATTACAAAATAGAAAATAGTAGCCCTGTAGTAGAAAGTAGAAAATGTGATCCTTGAGGAATTACCGAAAGAATTACCAGGAATCTTGAGACATAATCCTTTACAGAAACTGCTTGAGATCTGGTCTTGACATACGAGTTTATCCAACAAAGTAATACTTGAAGTAAATAGATCGTGGTTAATTTATTAGAGAAAGTAAATTATTGTAATCAAAAAAGGTTATGAAAGGAGTTTTAATATGGGTTTTGTGCATAACTTTGTGGTGGTATAAAGAGAAATATACCATGTTTTCTTCAATTGCTAACCTTAACTGCAAGCGGTGCACCCTGATAACCAACAAACTAGGCTCTGGCAACCGAATGATGGCGAGAAATTTACCTAAATTTGGTGAACCCGAATCCCACAAACGGGAAGCAGCATCACTAGTGTGGGGGCACCGGGACCTCATCAACCTACTTGCCGAGCGCGATTAATAAGTGCAAACTTTTCAAGAAATGCTTGTCGACATTTGCTGACGCTTTTTGAGACCAATGTTCAACAGTGGACTATGAAGAAGAAGAAGAATTATAACTTTATGACTGTTACTTTAAAAGGTTCAAATATTACGTTAGGTTAGGGCAAAAAAATTGTATAAGTTCCAGAAAGAAGGTGTGGTATATAAGGAAATATAGTACATAGTCTAGTTTATAAATATATTTTTATTCGAAACAAAAGATTTTAGAGGAGCTTGTCGGCAGCTGCGTGGTTAATGGCGCGCGTCCACTGGCGTTTTATTAGCGTTGCTAAAGTACGGACCACTTCGTACCCGTACCGAAGTTACGTGGCCGTACCGAGGACGGTTAGCGCGTGGATTTTTACGAGGGCATAAAATTTCACTTCACTTTATCGTGCGCCAGTCAGTACCAATTTGTTTTGTTGATTCTACTTCATTCCGTATGCTGTAACCGCCATATTGCAAGCGCGAGTAATAGCAAAAGGCGGGAATTTGTTTCATGTTCTTTTTACTATCGTTTCTTTTAATTCTTATCCGTTACAATGGACCTCGATTAATGTAAATTATTTGTTCTCGGATTTTAAAACACAAAATGATCACAAATAGTAACAAACTATATTGCAGTTTTCTATTTCTTTTTTTACATAATTTAAATCGAATATTATATACCTAAGTGGAAATTGTTTCATAATCGCTAATCATTTTTAAATCAATTAATATTAATTTTTAAATGGTACAATATGTCGGATAAGCTAGAACATAAACACACTTTTACAACCCACATTCTAGCAAATAAAGATAATGGTTATTATTATATACTCACCTCTAGCAATAGGAAGAGAATGCAAGTTTCCCTTTGGCCCTCTTTTCACTACATACGGAACCTTGCAATTAGAATTTCAAGACTGTTCTCTTCATGTCATCACATTTCGCCTCTTTCGAGACTCAGGGGAAGCAAGTCAGTGAGAGATTCTTTAAAACGGGAGATATTAACTTTTCTTAAAATAATTTAATTAAATGATTTTAATATAATAAATAGTTATTTTCAAATAAAACAATGAATTTAATTGCCTTATTTCGTAGTACCTCAAGCAGAATGACAGAAAAATGTCAAACTTGGCATTTGCCCAACCACGGGACAAACAACTATTTCTCAGCGGTCTTTATGGATACCGAAGGGTGAAACTTTACTTGTTAACGGAGAAATTTCTCGAGTCACAACATATCTGCGAGCCTTTATAGAGAAAGTTTCGAGTATTGCACACGTTCAAGTATTGAATCATTGACCTGCCCGTCGCTTCTATCCAAAACTTTCGTTGGTTAGTGGTAAATACAACCATATGATAGACGTCTTGGAAATGAGATACCAGGCATACATAACTTAATATGTCTGGATATCGATATTGATGATTACATTTTCTCATTTGAAGTATATTATTAAACATGGTATCTTGATATTTCTTATTAATATGATATATTAGTGTATCAAATAGAAATAAACGAAATAGGTTGATTGCCAGATGCTAAATTAGTGCATATCTGAAATATTTATATGTTAAGTTATTTCGAGGACACGTGAAATATGCGAAGAGGCACTGGCGCAACGTGGCGCCTTCTTTCTCCAAAACCTTCTCATATAATAACAGGAGGTTACTGCCTGTAAACATAAACACGCCAGTCACTCAGTGGGGTTAGGCAAGTATAATAATCATAACAGTAATAACTTTTTATAGCAACTCTAAAATAATTATTCCTAGTTTGTGAGGGTCTGGTGCCTGAGATAGGTTTAAGTAAGCTTCTATTGCAGATCACCAATGTCACCGCTCCACGGATTAAACAAAGCTGAACTTATAACGAGTGTAGGAATAACTGAACATACACACACGTATACATTTTTAATAGGTCAAGAAATGTTAAAAATAAAGAGCTAAATGCGATGTTTGTAATAACAAACGAGTATTTTTTGATGTCTGTCGTACCGTTGGAGATATTAAATTTCAAAGCTTAAAGATACGACCAAGATGAAAAGCCCGACAGGCACTTCCGTTTCTTCTTTAATTTAACTTAGTCCCTCAAAGTACCCTCCTAGCTGTCGTGCATGTTTTCAATTCTTTATAACTAATGAAGCGTACTTCGTTCGTTCTATGTTTGTGTTTGGTTACAATATAAACATTTGCCAGAACCACATAATTAAAATTTCTTTTAATTCTTCTCAAAACTTTTTGGATATAATCTTTTTTTAAGAAAAACATGATAGCTGAGTGGTTAGGGTATCTGCCTCCGAACGGATGGAGCCTCCCCTATGTGGAGGGCTACGAGCCCCAATGAGTTTTCTTAAAACTTATGTACGATTTGCATTGTTGGGCTGGACATTAAGACGTTGACAGGTTCGCCACCGGTCAGCTCTTTAGTTGTCTACTCTGAAGTCGCTTAAAATGAATAAAATTTTCTAAGTCTGTAGTAAAGTATATGGTCGTGAGAGCTTATATTTATTGATTTAATAAAAGCCTTATAATATTTAAAAATAAATTTGCTAAATGTTATAGGGAAAATAAATGTTTTAGCCCGATTAAATTTGGAATGGAGAATCGTAGTGTCGTCCGCGAAAATTTATTGAATCCCTTGTGACGCGTTAATAGGAAGCGATTGCAGTGCAGTCGGTGCGAGACGTCTAGTTGCACGGAAATAACAAAAAACTTACCAGGCAATGTTTGGCGCGAAGTATTTAGCTTTTTAAAATTATTTTTATATCAAAGTAGCGATAAAACGGAACACTTGCTCGGTGATACTGCTTCTACTTCATCATCAGATCATTTAGGTCACCTTCAGAACATAGGAATTGCCAGTACGCTTTACTTAAAAGGCTTTTAAGGTTTGCCTATAATTACTACGCTGGGCAAGCAGTTTGGTTAGCACACACTGCTATCCTCTCGTTATTCCTCCCCGACGCTATTTTTTATGGGAAAGGCGGCAAACGAGCAAGCGGTTCACCTGGTGGCAAATGATTACTGTCGCCCACGTACATCTGCAACACCAGAGGTGGTGCGTTCCCGGCCTTTAAGGATATTCGGGAGGTGGGAGGAAGGATGTCGGGGGGTATGGGAAGGCCTCCGGTTACCTTACTCAGCGATCGAAACGCAGAAGCATAAAATGCCTCTACTTAACGCCGGTGTTCTACGAGGCCGTGGAACTACCCTGGTCGAGCGAGCCCTTTCGAACTGCAGCAAAAACCGCCGTTTGGCTCTATACGTATTTGGATACATTACGAACATATCTGAAAAACCAATAATTAGTGTAAAAAAAAGTTAAGTACCTGTAAATGCCCACTACTGGACAAAAGCACATCACAGCTATAATATACATATATACAATATATATAACATATATATGTATAGTATAACGAAGAACGTAAGAAGGCAACTAAGGTGAATGGCGAATCGAACCCTACAACATCATTCAACAAATTTACATGAAACCTCATTTTATGTTAACTCTTTGTGATGAAAATAAAATACATAGTGGTACAAAAATGAATTGGCAAACTTGCGTTAAAAATATAGTCGAATTGACAACATCGTCCTTTTTTGAACTCGTCTAAAATATTTAAAACAATATTGTATGACGTAGCCCTGGAGGCCCAACTCGACGACGTCGCTATCACAAGGACATCGAGGTGGTTGACGTCGGATTCCTACAGCTATGCGTTCGCTTTCGCCATCAAGTATAATTTAACAAGATTACTTGATGGTAAAGCGTGTATCTAGTAACTGGATTCGTTAAGCGTAACACCTAGAAAGCATATGCGGTCTTGGTCACAGCGAAAATTCACCATTTCCGTACATTTTGAAGCAACGGCATGTTCCACCGTTTTTGTAGGTTAGCTTCCATGGAATAACCTGATATATAATATAATAAAAGCAATTGCATTAAAAAATATTATTGAGACGCTTGTTTTTGAAGTTATACTTCTTTTGGCGCGTTTAGGAAAAATGATGGGAGTGATTTTTTACGATGCGCGCTCACACCGACATCTAAAATTAACAGGATAAAGTTGGTTTCTAAATGTCTCTTAAATTATCATGCTAACTATTATAGAGACTATACACTATTATGAAATATATATATTTATATATATATTTAATACTCCATGATAGTGTGTAGTCTCCATAGTAACTAAATTCAAAGTGTTTATTCAAATATTAATGAATCTTTAGCACACGTGTTTTACATCAGTGGCGATACAAAAATATATTGATACATAAATATACATGTGTATTTGTATGTGATTTTAAATTATATATAGTGGTGAATGATAATTTACTGTGAGTATTCGTGATGAAAGTGGTTTTTTATGTAATAAACTTTTTTAAGTGGGTTTAAAGATTTGAGGTTAAGTGTCGGTATATATTCTTTTTATTTGTTTAGTTACGCTAAAGAAGTATAACTTCTTACGTGCGTACTAAGTACATACACACGTTTTTTTATTTGATATGCCAATTATACTTTCGTACTACGTTTAAATTATAAAAAGCCGCAGTAGTTTTTTTATGTAATAAAATTACACCAATTGCGGTCTGCGTTATTACTGAATTTTTTGCAATTCTAGAATGTTCTTCACGCTCAAATGATGATTAAGATTGAAATGAAGCTGAGACTCGACGACACGATCCTGTCAAATTGCGTCAGATTAATTTTGATTCATTTTGTGTAGCTTCCACCTGCTCTCAATTTAATTACGACGAACTTCGCTTGTTAAGTAGGTGTCTCGTTTCACATGATGTTGAGGCTTGACGCTAATTGAATTCTTACCAAAAATAATATTAAGTTAGGTTTTATTGATCGTTCAGAGAAACGCGTTTCGAATATTTTAGAATAAATATATAGGTAAGATCTAGACTAATATTATAAATGCGAAAGTAACTCTATCTATATATTAGGACAATATTGACAAATATACTATATTAAACAATATATAATTGTATACTTTGCTCTCGAGTATACCGCAATGCCTCAAGAGCAAAGTATACAACCAGTGCGTGTTGGCAGTGATGACATACGGATCCGAGACTTGGTCCGTCACTGCAGGCCGTATGAGGAAGCTCAAAGTTGCTCAGCGCGCTATGGAAAGGGCTATGCTCGGTGTTTCTCTGCGAGATAGAGTCTGCAACGATGATATCCGCAGCTATATAGCTCGCAGAGCTGACAACCGTTGGGGAAAAAAAGGTTCTCGAGTGGCAGAGACGTACAGGCAAACGCAGTGTAGACGACCCCCACAAGATGGAGTGACGGCCTGCGCAGTGTTGCGGGAAGTCGATGGATGCAGGTGGCTCAGGACCGAGCTTCGTGGCAATCTTTGGGGGAGGCCTATGTTCAGCAGTAGACTTGTGATAGGCTGAAGTGATGATGACAAATATTGTCAATAAATGTTACTCTTTGTTCACCGCATCGGCAAGGCTAGAACATATGGAGTATGGCTGGATTATACACCTACTACAAAATGTATCGCACGAAAAATTCATCGTTTGAAAAGTCATCGGATGAAAGAGTTATTGCTAGAAGAGAAGCAAACAAAGCTATCAATCAGTTTGTTTATTTGTAAAGCTCGAAGCTACTGGATCGAAGCTTTATACGGTACAGTGGCCATGAAATATCAATGTAAAAAAACTAATTCACTAGATAAAACGATGCTTTTACTACGACTATAATAGAAAATGCATAGCTATAACGCAGATTAAATTAATGTTCGCGCTACATTACGCGGCTTAATGCCGCATTGTATGCGAGTGTCCAAAGCCGCGTCGCGTTTGTCACGCAATTTTATGTAGGTGCGATGAGGTCGCGTGAGCCGCGTTGTTTATTCATCTCATTCGGTATAAGTGAAATTGAGGATGGTTTCGCATGTATATTGTTTTTCTTATTATAATTATGACTCTACACACGACATTCAGCCCTTAACAGGGATTTTCCATTGGAATTTCACTAGTGCACTGGGCAGGTGAAGTAATAAGTTCGAGTTCATATCACATCGTCCTGAACATCTCCATGATACAAGCTGTAATGTTTAGTTGAAGTGGTAGTAGTAGGAATATTAGTATTGTTAACAGCATGGCTAGTATTCCTTTTCTCTGAAAATATAAAGATATATTCTATTATTGTATTAAATATTGTATTGATTCCAATATTGAATTTCTATTTGAAAATTAATTTATGCAGCATAAAAATAGTGCATGGATGAATTTTGAAGGATTTGGAGGGAGGTTTCTTACGGCGCAATGCGAGTAAGAATGGTAAATTAAGGGTAAATTCGAGTGCGACGTTCTCATGCAACGACTCGGTAAGCTGTGAGTGTCTTGCATTTTGAATTAAAAGTGTTTAATATTGTTTTGTTACGTATTTCAACAGTGAGTAAAATTTATTGTTAATACAAAATTGTTGTTTAATAAATCATTGTTTATATACTAAGTACTTATTTTTAAGTGAGAAGTAGTTTCACTTCTGTTACACACATTCTTTTTTATCACATCATAGCAACTAATTTTATTGATTAACACCGCTTCATAATTTGTGAAATTTTCATCCACAATACATTTTCTGTCATTCACCTGTCTGTCGGCCTGGGGAAGGCTAAGATTATTATTTACATTTGATATGACTCAGCGTAGCCAAACGAGCTTCCGCGACCTGTTTTTCGTATCTCCGGGTGATAGTGAGTGATAGTTGACGAGCCTCATTTGCTCCCGGAGATTGTCCGAAGCTTTCCAAGCTTGTAACCAAGACCTTATCTGATTCATAATCCTTATCCGGTTATTTTGATTACTATACTATTTACTATAATATAACTAGATAAGTTGAATAACTTAAAAATTGAATTTGTCAAGAAATATGCTTACGAATTTCTATCGTAGCAGTTCAAATAGTTTCTTCCTTTTTTGTTCTAATTATGCCTGTCGTAGTGTCGCGCCTGTCATGTCTTATTTTCCAGGTCGTCGAGTAACGTTAAGTCTCGTTTAACCTCACTATACACAATTCTAGACTAGTTTATATGCACGATCTACTTGTTTTACTATTTTATAAACTTTTTCTCATATTGAATAATTTGTATTTTCTTTGTTGTCATTTTCTATTCTTTCATATTGAAATTATCATCTGTAGTTTATAATTTATAGGTTAATGTCGTTAGCCGACTGAGACGATTCTACAAAGTTTGTAGAACAAATGACTCGTTTGAATGCAAATTATCAAGACCGTGGTAGTAAACAGGCAGAGCTAAATTTGCATGAAGTGATGGCCTATTTAACGTAATCTCTAAAGTCGTGAAGCTTAATAGTGTGGTCGGCCATTTTAAATTTCTCACTGTACTGCAGCTTATAGTTTAACATTTGAGCCTTCAACAACTACAATAAAATTTTTACGAACACTAAAATATTTTAAATCAAGTAGTAGTTATCGTGGTAGAGCCAAGCGGCGGTTTTTGCTGCTACTCGAATTGGCCGGCTCGACCGGGTTGGTACCACGGTCTCGCAGAATACCGGCGAGAAGTAGAGGCATCTTATGCTTCTGCGTTTCGTTCGGTGAGTGAGGTAACCGGAGCCCACTTCTCCTCCCCATCCCCCTCTTCATCCTCCCTTCCAACTGCAGCACCTCTGGTGATGCAGATGCACGTGGGCGACGGTAATCACCTACCATTAGGTAAACCGCTTGTTCGTTTGCCGCCTTTCCATCAAACAAAGCATGTAAAGCTATATGTTTAACAAATAAAAACATTTGTAAGAGTTGCGGAGCCGGGAAGGGTTCGCCATGCTGCTAAAGTTGGCGTTGGAGGACGCTTTCGCCATCGTCCACGAATGTACACGAATTTTTATTTAATCTATCTCAAACAGGAAGAGTTCCTCATAATGTTTTTCTTCTTCGCAGAGCACAAGGTAAACTTAGCACAGACAAAAGGTTACTGGAGTGATATGAAAGAAAATATTATCTCTGCCAATTAAGCAAGGCTTAGGTTATCTATTAACATGTACTGTGTATGCCTGTGTCTGTAAATAAAAATAATAAATAATAATGGTCTGCATAAATACTAACTGCATAACAGAATTGGCTTAGCCCATTTCAATTTTCGTTCTTAATATTACAACGTAAGAAAACGAATCGATAGGATTTGCTCACAAATTATACATTCAGTTTTAATTTATACTAGTCGATTATTGTAACTTGTCGATTTTAAAAATTTGCCACGTCTGTAGGTTATGTTAAATGCTATGCTGTCTCCATATTAAATAATTTTGGAAATTTTCATTAATTAAACAAAACCTTCAATATAAAACCACTATGTAGCTAAGTAAGACATTTCTTTTAGAATTTAATTATCTACCGTAAAACTGCAAAATATCAACAAAATTATGGTTGTGTTTATGGACGTCGATGGGTACCTAATACCAGATTATTTTTAATAAGTGGGGAAATACCTGACGTAATACCGCTCGCAAGGACAGGTTATGTTGGACTGGTACCAACTTAAACCTCACAGTGTTCCCTTTGCCGCATATCGACACGGCCACGGAAATTCTTTCCCAACTTCCGCAACTCCCATCAGCACCGGACACTATAGGCGGTTTCTTCTCCAGAAAGAAGCCTTGTCGAAACATGGCCTCCCTTCACAGATTACAATACCACCAGGGCAACGGCGACATGTTGAGTATTGAACTTTTCGGCCTAATTTCTGATATTGTCATGAATATGATTTATATCACTATGCGCCAATAGTCGAATAGGATGCGGACTACGAAACATGACGTCGTAAGTTCGAGCCCACCATTCGACTATTGTCGTGAACCACTTCAGATACAAGCTGTAAGCTTAGTTGGAGGGTTAACAGGAATATAAGTAATGATATTTAATAAATAGCATTGCTAGTATTTTTTTTAAACAAAAAAAAATCACTATCCCTATAAATGTGCCATTCCCATCTGTTACTGCTGTATTTCGGACGATCTTGTTCAAATTCCTGATGCACCAGATTATATTCCTCTTTTGTTAAATATAATGCAGCACGAAACCACTAGCAATTTCGTTAATATCGTTGTGTTTTAAAAAAAATGGGTCATGTTATTCTCTTACTTTTGTTCTTTAACCAGCACTTTCCTTAATTTTCTTCCTGTCATAGTTTTAACAATTAAGGAACAATTACTGTTCTGCGAAATAGCAGACTAGGTTATGTAAAATGTAAAATGTAATGATAATAAGAATGATTTTCGTATAACAGCTATATAAAAGATTATCGCACGAACTCATTTAATATAAAAAAACTCTATAAGTTACAACAATAGGAGGTTAACAATCTCATAACAACTTTGTATTTTACTTTTATAAGATTAATTAGCCGACATGAATTCATTTACATTGCTTTTAATATAAGATGGTCAAAAAGTACAATAACTAACCAATTTTGAGAGTACTAACATGGTTTTATTAAAGTATTATTCGGTTTTAATAACGTTTACCTGACTTGCTCAAAATAATAAAAACCAAAACCTCCAACAATAAGCTATGAAAGGTATCTTACAAAAAGCCTGTGAACACTGCAGGTCACAGGCCAATACCAAACATTTTTTAAAACAAACACTAGTTCTAGCCATATAGTAATTATAAAGTTACTTTAAGCATCACACAAGGCGTAATGGTGAAATGTGGAAAGTTCGAGTCCGCCTTATGCGATTTATGATGTTGCGTGATACGTTCTTTTTGTTCATCTTAATCTTTACATCTCCGTAAATGAACAATGGCAGGCATCTGTAGCCTTATTACTTGCAAGCGTAAAACTCATATGATTTATTTTGTAAGTGAAACTCTTTATCTACGATAATTAATAGTACATAATTTGTAATTGTTCGAGTTAAAAAACGCCTCAAAAGTGTTAAGGGAAAATAGCCAATTCTCAAAATTTCAACTTTCCCAGCAAGTGGTGAAAATTGCTGGCCTAAATTGGGGTCACAGGATGGGCACCGGTGATTTTTAATAAGTTCGAGTATCGGAATTAAAGAATTGCACCACGTACATCTGACCAAAAGTGTTCATGTACTGATGACGATAAGATGTTTGACGAAGTGCTAACGAAGTAGAAAAGTGGCCACGGACCGACAATATATAAAGTTTTTTTAAGAGTATTTTTTTTTTCTTGTTCCTATCAATTCTGCCTATTCCATGAGGTATTCCATGAGATATTCCGGAGGAAATTTTCACAGAATATATTATTATGCGGATATCCCAAAAAAGCCAAAAAGTTAAAATTTATCGTAAACTTTTTTATGTTATGGGAAAGGCGGCAAACGAGCAAGAGCATCGCGTGATGGTAAGTGTTTACCGTCGCCCACGTACATCTGCAACACCAGAAGTGCCTTTAAAGGTATTTGGGAGATAGATGCGAGGGAGGATATGGAGGAGGAGGTGGGCCTTCGGTAACCTCACTCACCGAACGAAACGCACAAGTTGCATCTACTTCACGTCGTTATTCTGCGAGGCCGTGGTACCAATCCGGTCGAGCCGGGCCATTCGAGCAGCAGCAAAAGCCGCCGCTTGGCTCTACCAAAAAATACGAGTACGATAGTTTTTATTGCGCCTATTGTGGCGACGGTAATCACTTACCACCTTCCCCATTAATCGTAAACTATCGTAAAAATACAAAGAAAAAGGCGTAAAATTTTGGTATGGTAAAACAATAATAATAAAAACCGGCCAAGTGAGAGTCGGGCTCCATCCCGAATTGAATGAAAAATAACACAATTTTTATGGTAAATACATAAAATACAGATATACTGTGGGGTTGTACGGAACCCACGGAGCGCATGTCCTATTCGCACTTCGGCGGTTTTGTTTATTTCTAGTGTTGCGGTAAACTCTACAGTCTACCTAGGGCAATGCTTTCGAGATATTCTCATACTTTGCCTCCACTTGAACATCAGGGTGTGTCAAAGTTGGTCCGTATACCAGTATAACCTTCACCGAATACCGTTTGGTTATTTTAAGTATTAGGTACGTAACCCTTTTTTGACAAACTTCCGATCTTTATCACACTCTTAATGAGGGATTTATAGACCTTAACCCCAACGCCTTTCTTGGGACAAATGTAATCATAGTATTTGTTTAATGTATCCGCCCCCGTCGACGGTTTTAAATACACGCAGTTGACCTTCAACATTTTATTTAAATGTTTATTTTACTTTTATTACTCTATGCTACATTTTATGTTCCCTTGATAAAACAACAATTAGATACTACCATTTATTTTAACAAACTCTGCTACTACAAGCAGGCAAAAAAATATTAAATAAAGTTTTACAAATTTGAAGCAACAGTTCTAATTTTTCAACCCGTAGAATATTATTTTAAGTAGTTCTATTTAATTTAATAGCATATTTTATTTATTTATATAACACACTAGATGATTCATTCTTCATTACAGCTTCAGCCTGCATAAGTCCAATACAGGAAGGTCATTTCTTGAAAGCGCCGACAAAAGCTGATTGGTCTATATTCACTACCCAGGGCAGGCGGACTGGGGAGCGCTGTGCAGGTATCCTCGCCCTAAAGATGCTACTGCTAAGATACTGCTCCTCAACACCAGTCTGAGGGCTTTGTTTTCGGTATATTTAAATGGATTTTCCGCGATCAGACTGTCGCAGCCTAGTTCGTTAATTAGCAGAGAGCATCGCGTGCACGTGATGTCATTGTCATTTCCAGAAAAATAAGACATTTTTAATTACAATGTAAGGATTAAATCATACGTTTATCTGTACGTTTATGATTAATTTTACAAATTAACCGGTATTTGTGTAACGTATAAACATAATATATAAAAACTAAAAATGGCGTTGTGTTGCATATAAACCTGAAAGTTAGCTATTTAGTGTACCTTCTAATTACTATGTGTATCATAGTAAGGCTTTATTAAAATCTGAATAAATATATCCTAAGAATGTTTCAGTAATGTCCCGTAACCCCTTGTTCAAGCTCGGAAATTTAATTTCACAAGACGTAAGAGACGCCGCGACGCCTTCCTCTCATTGCAATATTTCTTGTCATTTGTTATAACTGCAGTTTGCGAAAGATCGCAATTCCGCCAGATGTACTTGTTTACTTTGTTAATGATTATACAATGCTGCTATTTTTTGGATGGTGACAGGCATTGCATGCAGGCAACGAGCTACTCCATATTAGTCCTTAAGGGTGTCGCATGTTTTAAACCTTGCTTACCTTTACATTTACACGTAACAGTTTAAAAGAAAATTCTCGATGTTTCTAGATATTCATATTTTGACAGTTCTAAATAGCACCTGCTTTATAATAGACATGGCTGATGTAATGCACCTGTGATTTACTACGGAATTCTGCATTATATAACCGTACACCTAAGGCATAGTATTAAAATAGATGTCCCATGGTTAGTGCAGATCAAGAAAGCTGAATTATTAAAATTCTTTCTTAGTGCATCTCTAGTGCACTAAATCAATGTAGGAGGATAGGTAGAGAAAAAACCTGGAGATTTCATATTTAGTTATTTGGATAAGAATAATAATACCAATAAACTGGGACTCTGTGATTGCCGCACAGAAGGCGGTGCTTCTCGATAACTCCCGCGTCGCCCGCCGATTTCTTTCCCTTTTCTTTTCCTCTTACTCTAGTCTGGTCACCCCAGCCGATGGGTTTCTGTCTGGGATTTATTTATTTTGTTCTAGGTATTTTATTTTTTTTATATTCTAACAGCCTGTAAATAATCCACTGCAGGATATAGGCATCAAGTATCGTTTGCCATAACCGCCACACTCTGCACGCAAGTTGGCGATCGCAGTACTGGATACAGGTTAAGAGCTGCTGCCAATTATCAGTCGGTTCAAGGCTTTTCACTTAGTCATCTTTTACGACACCCATGGGAAGAAAGGGAACAAAAATAAAAAAAAACTGACTAAGTTAGAAACAAGTCGAATATAATTTATATACCATATATGTATTATCGCTGGCAATGACGCTCTAAAGCCTTAGATCGTGGCGTAGGCGGCTGTCAAGCAATTCGTGTAGGTGCGAGGGTCTTCACATAACTAAAATGCTGCCCTTGCTGTTAAAGACTGTTCTTAACATAAAGGTGTACATTATTATTTTTTAATTTTGTATTAAATTGTGTATTTACTGGAATCTTGTATAATGCTTTTCTGCAACGACATATAATTTGTCCCAAGAGAACACTTAAATGAAAAATAAAGTATCCTCTTATTTCATGGTATAATCTACATTTCTACCAAAGTAAGACATTTTAGTATAGATATAAATACACATAATTGTTACCCAAAGGAGTAGACAGAGAGTAAGGATTTCCATTTGACAGGATTCTGTTCAATGTAGCTAAACGGGCTACCGCAATCCACTTTTCGCCTCTCCGGGGGATAGAACGTGACGGATGGCGTACCTTGTCGCCGAGTTTGCATCTGTATTATTTTTATAAAGTTTTTATTTCATTTATTAATATAATTATATAAATAATTTCATAAACTAAGGTACAACTATTCTATAAAGTGATAGCTTAAAAGTTCTCTACTAACTTTTAACACCAAAGAGTGTTTCATAAAAAGATTTTATCGCGTTAAATTTTGTTTTTATATTCCATACATTTCGATTGCTTTACAACCGCCGTGGTCACGGTGGGGTGAGGTGTTAGACGTCCAGATGTCGTAGCCACATTGTATAGGGAAAGTAACAAATGACATTTGTCCAAATCGGTCAAGTAAGTCCTATAAAGTCAGGAATTTTTTTTTATAGACGAAGGGGGAAAACGTGCGTGCGGCTCACCTGATGGTACGTGAACACCGACGCCCACGAACATCCACAACACCAGAGGAGCTACAGATGCGCTGCCGGCCTTTGAGGAAGGAATAGGCTCTTTTTTGAAAGTCGTGACTGTTCGGAAATACTGCTGGCGACAGCTGATTCCACAAAGTCGAAGTGCGTGGCAGAAAACTTCGATTAAAACGCACTGTGGTGGAATGCCAACCATCTAGGTGGTATCGATGGAACTTCGAATTCTGTCGTGATGTACGATGGTGAAACTCAGCAGCTGGGAGCAATACGAACAGTTCCTTAAGAACATTCCCCGTGGTAAATTTTGAAAAAATCCTAAAAGAAGCAACATCTCTTCGCAAGGCCAAAGGATCAAGCCGATCAGAGAGAGCTTGGTCGCTGACAATTCGAGCCGCTCATCGTTGGATGCGGTCAAATGGAAGGAGTTGGTACTGGGGTGCCCCTGCCCAGAGATGAATACGAGATATCATATGTATTAATGAAAAAATTTCACCTTAATCTCGACTCAACTTCGAATTAGTCTACACATTAAACAAATCATAGCCCTCGTTATTTCGGAATCGAGTAAATAGCATATTTTTACAAATTACATTATTGCGATATATTCAAACGAATCCGAGTGTGTCAACGCTCCCTTCGAGTGCGGCGCAAGGGAGCACTTTATAAAAGCCGTTGAATTACATTTAACCGTTTCAAACTCATTTTGTAAATGAAAACACGACCCAATTCTCTGAACGGCATACATAAGCTATCTGGTTACGCCTCGTTATACGAGTAGCGAGACACGGCACTGGCTTCACGCCAACCTGCCTCGGTGCTTCCTTATGCCATTCAGTGACGTCATCCATACCTTCAGTAACAGTTCACTAATCGCGCTTTATCAGTGCTAACTTTATGTACACCGTCAACCTAAGTCCGTAGATCCTCACTAGAGATGCTGCTCCCCATTCCTTGTCTCTGTTGGGCATAGTTGGTAGTATGGATTAATATTAATCATGTAGGTTTGACCTGATGATGCGTGGAATGTGTTCACAGTTCACAACTTTAAACATTTAAATTTAACCATATTCTTGTAAATAAAGACCTATTCTTTGGTACTACCAGTCGGACACCAAAGTCCCATCCGTTAGTTATACAGCAGGGTACACTGCGTGCAGATTCCCGCACGGAATACTAGTATGCGGATCAGCAGGCTCCAGATAATTGCAATGGGTCAGGATCTTTATCCTTGTTCAATTTATGTCTGTTAAATGTTTCACGGCACAGGCGAAATTCTACAATGGGACACGTGTTATATTTAAAATTTAAGATTCTGTCAACTAATAATTATTATTTTACTGGAATAATTAGTCAAAAAAACGATAATTTTATATTGTTTTAGATTAACGTCAAAGTAAAAAAAACTTGAAATGCTTCATCTCATATGACGTATGAGTTTACAACGAACAACTTTTGAAATATGATAATCCTTATTGAAGTAGATCGTACACAACACTGGCCGGCGTCCAAGATGATTTTTGTTTTATACGTTCTATTTATCGTTAAAAGGGTGAAAAGGTTAAAAGGGCGGAAAGGATTAGGTCCTTCTACGTTGTTATCATATATTTTGAAACTGCGTAAACAAATTACAACAATACAACTTAAAACAATGCCTCAATGTTATACGATAACGGAAATAATTTTATACATTAACAGGTGGAATTACTAAGAATGGTAACAAGAATGTCTTGAAACTTTAAACAGCCTCAAAACTCACGTAAGTGAAAAAATATGTCTGAAAGAGTATATAGATTATTACTACCCTAGAATGCACTATATTTGTATAACGGGACATTCTTACTCCTTAGATAAATGGTAAATAATCTTAAAATAATTGTGTTAAAAACTTTGCTATCAGTTGCTTTCTACGATACCAGTAGCGACACTTAATTCTTTCTTTCTTACTGAACATTCTTCTTTCTCTGACAGCCAGTAGTACAGTTCTCCGGCTAACAAACGAGGTAGGTAAGAGTAGAAAATCGATATTTGGAGAAAAGGGCGCCATGTTCTCGCTTACAACCCTTGACCTAAATTATTATTATAACTATACTAAATTAATAAAGTAAACCGCATCGGCTTATCGGCATATAAAACGTCCTCATACAATTTTCCAAATGATGGTGAAAACTGCATCTAAATGAAGTTAGAGAATTCATTTTCTTGAATTGGGATGGAACTTCAATCGACAGATGCATTGTTACCCCCGATGCCAAAGATGGAATGCCTTACAGCCTGTTATATATATGATTATATATATAAATTAAATTTTTGGGAGAAATTACAGTAAAATTGTCGATGATTCGAAATGGCACAAAATTTTATCTCTGTAGATCCATCGGAAATATCCAACAAAGACAGATGATATTGCATTGTAGCGAAAAATTCCTAAGCTCGCGTCTCAAAAATATAAAAGACAATGTCAGAAATATTTTATCCAACACTGCATTCTTTGAAGATAGAATCATTTCGACTTGCGGCGTATGGCGAATTCATATTATATTCTGTATCCACTGGTGCCTCATTATCGAAGATACTGTGAGCCTTCATGGCTTTAATCGCGAATACGAGACGACGAATGGACGGTATTATCTTTTACACGCCTGTTTCTATATCTAGAACCACAAAGTTTAAAATATGTCGTACACCTTCACGTGCCATAACTTTGAAATCATAGAGTATCGCTTATTCAGTGGGGGTTGTAGTCGGTTCGGTACTTAATGCCGATTCCGACATACACCTTCCCCCACGTGACAAAAAAAACTGTGGGTAATGCCATGGAAGGATTATGATAATAATTGCCATCTTCTTCATCAGTACCAAGTTGAACATGGGCTTTTGCAAGAAAGCACCACCAGGCTATTTCTTGGTAAAATTGGTAATCGCAGTACCAGAACTTCGAACTTTAAAACCGTATCGCCTTCACCGTTCTTAATTTTTTTTTTTTATAGAAGAAGGGAGCAAACGAGCGTGCGGCTCACCTGATGGTAAGTGATCACAGACGCCCACGAACATCCACAACACCAGAGGAGCTACAGGTGCGCTGCCGGCCTTTAAAAGTTTAGGTATACTTTTGGTGATTATTTCGTCATATATCGAGAGCGATATGCTTTTTTTTCGCATTTCCCTCAGTCGACTTTCACAACTTAATGGTATAATATGAGGAGGCAGATACTTTTACATGTATTCTGAATTTTTTTTATTTTATTATTTAATATTATTTTTCTTTTGTGGAAATGCTGCTAGCATTTTTGGTACCATGCCACAACGAAAAAGCCTTTATGATAATTATTAGATTACATTAGTAAATATAATTGTTATTTATTCTGTAAAAAATATTACATATGTGAATTTTATTTTAAATTAAATATTAAAATGCCTAAATACTTACTTATTAATATTAGTCAAAATAAAAAAGAACGAATCGTATGGAAGGTTTTCACTCGTATAACCATTTATACTTGACTGAGCATAATAATGAAATACGCAAGTTAAAGTATATAAATTGTTTTCTCAAATTTTATAATTGTACAAATTGTGTTATAATTAAAGAGTGTAGTTTTAATTACAAAAACCTTACTACACAGTTATGTTTGATCCCGACCGAGTACAATTTTGTTGAACGTGTTCACAATACCCAAATTAAGAGAACTGAATAATTTTATTTCACCGCTAACAACAACACTAAGACAAAGCATCACGAAGCAATAACAAACGCCATTAAATTAGCGAATCGAGCAAAACAACATTTCACCTTTAGAATTTTTAATTAAATTAAAATATTCCGTCTTATTTCCACACTGGCATTTATCTAAGGACAAAATTCCACGTAACAAAGAGCCCTCAGTCAGATTAAATTTCCGCCGGCGTCCACTCCAGCCCTAAAATGCCCTTTATTACCCCGTTACAAAGGACACTGCCCCTGTAGCACTAGAATATTAGAATCTCCCTCTCATTAATTTCCTTCTCGGTTCACTTTTGTCCACTTTGCGAGTACTTAAAAAGCTTCGTACAATATTTGCTCCACAACGAATGAAGCATTGTTCCATCTAATTGTATCTCACCGACAAGACAGCGCTCTCCTCAAATTCGTAGCGAATGAAAGATAATCAATTAAATTCTACATTTAAAACAATTGTATTGCCTAAAACCCAAGTTGATAGTGATCCTGTCGGAGCTGAGGGTTGCTGGTTTGAATTTCACTAAAGGAAAACGTTTATGATGAATGTGTATGTGTTTTTGTGTTTTATTCATGATCATATTAAGTCCACAGGTGAATATATGCCTATCTAAGAAATACCCAGTAAAAGGAATATATTTGCCAGGTTTCTCTATACTCACCTACCACCATACCGTATTTTAGATTTCCGTTTAAGAATTATTTGTTGTGTGGTGGTTGCGATATCCTGTTTAGCCACTCCATCCCAAGCTTCCAGACCAACATTATCCGCCGTCTGGCAGTAGCGTCTATAGAGCAAGGTGTACAACGAGCCACCTGCCAAACATAATACGGCAAATTCTACTATTTAAATAGGTACCTATTGTTATATTTAGTACTTTCAGCAGTGGAAAATTTAATAGATTAAAAAGCAAATTTCGTTTTTAGCCATTATACTATCATGTACTTTCTTACCAGCCTGTAAATAGTTCATTCAGCAGAATATAGGTATCTGAGGATTTGCCACGCACGGCAAGACACCACGCACCTTCGACGCTACTGCCCGTCATCCGTCTGCTTAATTTCGGTCTGTTATTTATCGATATGGCTATCCCGCCATGTCGGTAGGTATTTCGATTTTCAAGGGCCTTTTCCCTAAAATGTCTCTTACTGTTAAGACACCCACGGGTGAAAAGGAGGTGGTAGATTCTTTGGGCGATACTGCACGGTCATGTCCAATAATTCCTAACTTTCAATTACACGTACTATATGTAATAAATTGCTTTGGCAAAAAGTGTTAGTTATTTACATTATAGTTTACTTTTATTATTATTCAAAGAAATTAAAGTATGTACGACTGTTGATGTATTTTGATTATTTTACTTAACTTTTATTATTAATTTGATCCATTGTATTCTATAGACTACGTCACAAAAGTGACAGACGGATATAACAATGTTTACGCTGGCAACCAATTCGTAAGGAGAATATTTAAAAGACGTTTCGAAGGAGGTTGACAGGAGGGTTATTAAGTATTCTTTGAGACCGCCGTTCGCCTCGCCAGTCGAATGCTGGGCGTACCCAACGAACCCCTCGTCAAAATGTAGGCACGGAAAAAATAGTTAAAACAGCTTTATGTTTGTAAAACAGATTAGGACATGAGAGAGACAGAATTTTAAAATTTGAGATTTCGTTTGTTTTTATTCTTTATTTATTAAATTTGACGGCTCGGTGGCCTAGTGGCTAAGGCGTTTAGCTGCGGCGCTGTGCGTCGCGGGTTCGATTCCCGCACGGGACTAGTATTTGTATGGACTACAAATAATAGTTCCCGGTCTGGGTGTTTGTCCATGTGCAATTCATGTATGTAAACTGCTTCCGCGACACAGGAGAAATTCCTACTGCGGAAGGTAACATTTTTTTTTTAATAATAAAGAAGAAACTTAGTAATTATCTTCTCATGTACATTGTCGCAAAGCATGGCCTGACCCACTAGAACCCATCGCCTTTCCTCGAAATTGTATTTGAGGAGAATCTTCTCGCGTAGATTATTCTTAGTAGACAGGTTATTCTTAATTGCATTCACGGTTTAATGGTAAGAGAATAAATAATATACATGAGAACATTCCCAAAAAAGATTGCGAGCTATATTTCAGCTTAAGACTATTTGACTACTTTAGCTGCGTAGTAGATGCTGTAATATTTATTTAGAGAAGCAGTATAATAATAATATTTACAATAACTAGTATCTAAGATGATATGATATGAAATGAATAAATCATATCATAACAATTCTAATTTACCGTAAATTCTACTATTATTTCATATTCAATTACCAACGTTAAAGCAAAAATCTGAACATGCATCTCTTTATATCTTGATTAGCAAATATCAGGTTAAGAAGCCAAGCAAGAAAAAAAACCAACTATTTATCAAAACTTGTAAAATTTTCTTTTTTAAGCACAGTTTTACCAATTACTCAACAGTGAAGGAAGAGATTATTAGGGACTTACCCGAAAATAATTTATGACCCGCTTTATTCATTCATTTATACATTGATTTTCTCATTGTAGATAACGAGTTAAGTGTTAGTTAAATGTGTGTATAAAAAATTCAAAGTCTTAGCACGTTAAGGACCCCGCTTAGTCCCAGACTATTTAAAAGCACACTCGAGGAAATATTTAAAACCTAGGCAAGCTCTTGGAGGATAAAGGTCATTGACGTTAGCCACAAGAGAATTATCATCCTCAGATTTACGGACAATATTGTACTATTTGCTCCGAGAGCACAAGAACTACAACAGTTGTTGAACTACTCCAATACCTCAGCACGGCAAGCCTTAAAGTTGAACTAATAATGATTCGGTCAAAAATCAAGTCATGTTAAACAGGTCACAAAGCATAGGGTCGAGGTAGATGGACAATCGCTGAGATACACAATATCGATAAATATATCTACCAGGGCTAGCTAATCAAAACCGAATCTACTACCGATTCGTAAGTTCGTCTTCTTTTTAGTATTTTTAAGAACACAATATTACAATATTTTCTTTATAAAACTGCTTAATAGTAATTAACGTATTCCCTAGGTTTATTAAAATCCATGAATTCCATTTGTTATAATAACTATTTTAATAGAGTCTTTTTGTAAAACATTTTCTACACCGATTGTTGAAAGTCCACCTACATTACCTAATGAATAAGTTTCTGATTATTTAGTCTAGTAACTGGCATTACAAGCGTGTGTCTGTTCCTAGTATATACGTCTGTAAATCACTTTTCTTAATTAATGTATCTACAATATATTTAATGAACATGTATTACATTCATACATATGTTGAGAAGCCTGGGTTATAATATTGTTTTATTTAAACTTATCTCTAAGAGATGCTCTAGAATTTAGCTTATAAATAGCTCCTCTTTTGCAAGACGAATATAGTTTCTGTCTCAGCTGCATTTCCCCGCAGCAAAACACCATATGACATTATACTAGGGAAATAACTTATATAAACTACTTTAGCTGTTTTGACATTAGTCAGACAAACACTGGTTAACCTGACAATTTAACCATGGGCTTGTTGCGTTGCGTCCCGGATCTCTGAGACTGCACCTAATGCTTGTACGGGGACGGGAAGACAAGTGATTGTGTTTGCGCGTACCTACACTTGCCGCACTGTAATATCTCCTGTGCAGCTGACAACTATCACCAATATCCGGATCTAATTTTGCCGAGGTTTATTTTTTGGGTTAGGAGGACATCATGATTATAAACACATAGTTATCACGTTGTCTTACTCAAGTTTATACACGTTTTGTAGCTAATGAAAACGTTATCTTATAAACTTCTACGTCCATTAATATAATTCCAACTAAAACAACATCTTAACAATTATATATTACCGCTGTAAGTAATAAGAAGTCAAGAAATCGCTTTCAACACGACGTAGAGCAAGATATGTAGGCCGTAACTTTCTGTCCAATAAAGCAGTATGATAGAGATCAACACTACACATAAATCAGTACATAATTTTATTTAAAACGCTATACGTAATCAATAAATCAAATACTTCACATAAATCAGACACAGAAGTATTAACGACCGCAATTTAAACTATGAAACTGAATAACATTTACGTTTGGATTTTAATGTGTCACAGTTTTATTAAATTATATCTGTTGTTTAAAATTCGAACCGCGGAATCCATGCCACATCAAACATTACATTGTAATTAATTAATGTGTACACGTGGATAATAATTGCCCATACCATTAGTGTACTTTGTAGTGTTTGAAATATATAAACGCATAGGCGCAACTGTGAAAGGACCAGTATCAATATCTTAAAAATCTGTCCAGTGTAATTTCGACTGAGCGTGAGTAAAATAAAATATGTAGAGAATCTTTCCATTTATGAATATCAAAAATTTCCGTCAACTCTTGTTTCATAATTAACATCTTTTTATTCGTCATCTTTATCATTCTTTGAATAGTTCACTGCTGCATATCACAGCTAACTTCATTGGCCATTAGTCGGTCGCCAGGGTTAGCTGGATGCACTTGATTGCAGGTGAAGATGTCTTTAAAAGAAAATAAACAAATAAACAAGCTGGTCGTGAAAGCCAATATACTCAATAATGGGATGGTCAGAAGTCTTTATATTAAATTAATCGTTACAACCCATTTTTCACCAGAGTTTATTTGAAACAACGCGACACGGGAAGAGACTCTCCCACCGTCTTACTGTTCATGCCAACGACACAAATCGTACATAAGTTTCGAAAATCATGTCTTCCAGTTCTAAAGCAGATCCTCTAATTACTCGGCTATCTTGGCATTAAGAGAAAAGAATATGTAATTATGTAAGGGCAATATAACAATAACATAAGCTGACGTCTATAATCCCGGGTAGTTAGAACTACGAATAATTCCAACTGCCAGTGGACCGAGACTGTACGTTGGCAGTTAAGTAGACACTCTTGACGATAAAATAAACATCAATAAAACGTGACCGGTCTTCACTTATCATCCCTTTGTTACTCAGCTGCTTTCAATATGCAAAGATGTTGCGACTGAGATATAGGTGCATATGAGACATAAGATAGGAATGTCAACTATTCAAGGAAAAGGGTGGTCAATCTTACCTTACAATCATCTTCTTATTACTACTAGATGAATACTGCACATAGATTAAGTGAATAAATACTACTTGTGATATATTTTTTTTCAAAATGTTTGGTAAAACTATGTTAAAAATTTACCTATATTTAAACTACTACAGTGATGTATCTACTGTTGATGGTCCTGAAATAAAAAAACAAATAAAAAATTAACTGAACAGGAAACTGTAATCAGTAAATTCCATGTTTCTTTTGATCGCACACCGGGATCCGCGATCATTGTAAAACAAAGCGATGCTATATTGTCTGGACGCCTCCAATGCTCATAACAAACGTATTTCATTGCGTTAGGGATAAAATTAAACGGATCGTAAAACTCTAAATGTACACGTCATCGATTCTGAAACGTCTGGACTGGAAACTAATGCAATAAAAGACACGAGAAACGTGAATTTCGTAGAAATCGGTGCGGTTACGTGATATTTCTCAGGGTTAGTTAGGGTTGTGAGGAACGAGTGAAATGTTTTTCCACATTAAACACATTAGGTTTTGTGAAAATACATTATAAATATATCAAAACGGCTGTAATAATGTAATTAGTTTACTTTCTGTTCATCTCAAACTGATAACAAAAGTCTTACGAGATTACTTTGTCACTATAAGCACCAATGGCCGAATGGGTTAGGGTGCGTACTACGAAACATGACTATTGTCGTGAACCACTCCAGATATAATCTGTAAGCTTAGTTGGAGGGTTAACAGGAATAATTGTAATGCTACTTAATAAATAGCATTCCCAGTAAGCTTTTAAAAAATAATTATCATTCATGATATCAATTTAGAATTAAACGTTGCCGAACTTTCGATGACTCAATCTTTTTTAATAGATAATTGTAAACTTTCTAGAAAACTTACTATCGAGCGCATGGAATACCCATATCTACAATATTAAATTGATTTTAGTTTGGTTCAGAGTTCGATAAATCTTAAAAGAATCGAGTAAACTTCACAATATTTCTTGCGCGTGGTTTTTCCGTTTAATAGTTTCTAGTTCAACTTTGTAAACCTAATTAAATGGTGAATTTATGTGATGATCTTCAATTTAGACCAAGGCTGCAACTTTTAAATACTATCGAAAGTTGTTAACTGCGCAAAATACAAACACAGAGACACTTTCTCCTTTTCACACTTATGCAATTAGATCTGAGTGTCAGATCCCTTGAGCACTAAAAATACTTTGAATTTAGAATCAATGGTCCATAGCTACTGTTGGTTTAATGCTGTTCATCGGTGCACTAGTCATTTCGTGTTATTTTTTAAAATTACATGAACATTTCTATGTGGTGCCTAATGATAAAAGTCGTCAACGATCGTCCACATGACACTCCTGGTGTTAAGTAATTGCTGTGACAACTCTTAAAACCTTGGAAAGGGTTTTGTTCTAGCTCTGCATATCTCATTGCTTAAACTGGAACACAGAGACGCAAACACTAATGTAAGTTTGATGTCGTATTTTAGAATCTTGTTCAACAATTTTGGACATTTTTTAGCAACTAAGAAAGTTTAAAAGGTAATGCTGTAGGCGGACGGATGGCAACCCTGGACTGAGTGAATAAGCGAGGCGGCAGGCGCACAGAGCTCTGAGTGACGTTAATGGTCAACGCTTCCGAAACACGGGAACAAAGACCGCATTATTATCCGTTATATACGATTCTATGAACATTACCTTGTAATAAAATCTTTTGTTAATGCCTCGTACACATCTTTTCCATAAATTTTACTTCTTATGGCCTTTGACATAAGATTAAGAATGCAGAACGCATACGAGAAATAAACTTTGTTAAAAGGATTGTATTCAGAGAGTATATGGATTTTATTAATCGAGTTGTACGATTTTAATATCGTGTAAGGGTGAATATACCATCTCTTTCCGCTAATGCCTACCACACATGTGCATAGTGCATCCCACTGCATCCTGCTTCACTGCACCCTGCTGCAGTGCACCCCGCTACACTGCAACATGACTCTGGCTTTAAGTATAATAATCATTTTTTTTTATTTATTTGCTCGAATATTATACTTGTAGTAAATCCAGATTATATTCACAAAATAAATAAATGTCCTTTTTTTTCTGTGAAGTGTACTATAAATACAATTAACATTACTTATGATTATTTGAATTCCTCCAAGCTATTAAGGCTCTGCACTTAGTACTGTACGAGTACTTATTATTACTTATTTAAAGCAATATTTATAATAATCGCGCAATTTCATGACCTATCGCCTAGTACGACAAAACTCATTAACCGACTATTGCCTAACTGAATCTATTCAAATGTGATGTGATTTGGAAGCCGTCCATAGCGGTACATCTTATACCCGCTAGCGCTATTACCTCTCACCAATATAATTTGATACTCCTTCTTTCTTAAAGCGTAAAAAAATTTCGGTTAAAAGATCACTGCTTTTAAAATAAGAGGGGTCTCAATACCCTGGACTGTAATCTGCGAGAGCCGTGATGAGCCAACTTGCAGTTACGGGCCTCAATGACTGGCTGTTAAGCTCCAAACGAGGGCGCATAGTAAAGAAAAAAGCCTTTAAGAAGATAAAACAGAGAGAGGTAGGTTTGAAAAGAAATTTTTATGTCCATCTGTCTGATTCGTTAACAGATGCTGACTGCAGTCGCCATTTTATTTTATTCGATAATCTCCAAAATCCTAAATCTGTGTCTCTTATATATCTTTAATCAAATCAATATAATAAAGTGATACATAAAAAAGTAAAATTCACAGTTAGGTAAAAACAAACGGTAATCGGCTTATAATCTGAAAGTTTAACGTAATATTTTAATTGGAATCTTAGGTTAATTTCTCTCCGTCCATACCATGAGAAACGACCGTTCACTCCCGGAGAGGTGAAAAGTGGGCTACGGTGAGCAAACTAGTTAGCTAGGCTTAGTTTGGCTACATTGAGTCGTGCCGAATGATAATCCGTCTGCCTATCCCTATAAATAAGACGCGAGTACCGCTTACCTTTAAACAATATACATATTATATTTTTAAGTGCGTTAACTTGAATATGATGGATAAGGATGATGAATGTACAGAATGGATGTCCAGTAGAAAAAAAGTTATATATGCTATCTTCTTATTCTATAGGATGACCTGTTTGGCATAAAGGTAACAACCAATAAACAAAAATCTCGCAGAACTGCCAACCGTTGTTGAAGAAAGGTTCTCGAGTGACAACCTCGTATGGGTAAACACAGTATAGGAAGACCCCTCACAAGATTGTCGGTGCTGGTCGTCACAGGGTTGCGGGAAGAACCGTGGTCAGTGGCAACTTTTGAGGAAGACTATGTTATCCTAATTTGCATTTCGGAAACTCCACCAGGCGTTAAAGACTTGATTATTCCTAGAAACCTTGATACTGCGATTCCTAGAAACTGGGAGTTAGTGTTGTATATTTTCAAAATATTCGATTGGTTTCTCCTTCATATTATAATTACGCAGATTTACAGAATTACGAGATTCGCATTACTCGTTAGCATTCATACAACTGTTTTTAAAGCCACATAGCGCCGAGTAAATTTCAGGAGGCTTAACAGGAATGTTGCCAATTAGTAAAATACATAATGAAGCGAGTTTTCACGGTAGATTGAATCCGAGATGAGTAGAAACTACGCGTAATAATACCGTTCGTAGGATAATGGGTTATTACGTGTGTGTTATCTATAGAGTACCGATAGCACACTATTTTGCAATATTATTCCTTTAAGAAAAACTTCCCATTTTAGATCTCTTTTCGTTACTCTCAAGAAATAATTAAGATTAATGCAAGTTATTACCAAGTAATGCTGACGATGCGTTTCTGATTGTTGATTGACAAGTCATTTGTGACGAGCTCTCATAACTAGACATCTGTTAATTGGTATCTACGGAAATCTAGATGTATTAACGCATAAGGGGACGATGTGAACACACCACACTCCCACAGAGGGCACCTGCGCTCGTGGGAGCTTGTCTACCTTGGTTGATCTTGGTTTTCTGTCATCAGAAACATCTTGAACAGAAATTATAAAAATTAACGTATGAAGTTTCTTTCGCCTGTTTCTTGATCGTTAGATGAAACTTATTACGGAACGGTTGTATGAATTTAAAAATGACGTTTGAGAAACGTAATTTCACGGCATCAACTAATGTGTTTTTGTTCACTGCAAAGCTTACCGAGTTTACAGCAGTCATCACAGCAAGTGTGTTACTGCTTTTCACTACCAGCCCATTCTGAAACAAACAAATTATCTCATTAATAATTTTCAATGGTTTTAGAAGTACATGACTGTGGATAATTGCCCTCCGCAGAATCTGAAACAGTAATTAATGTCAATCATAAAACAAATTAGTCAAGGAGTAATATCGTAAATGCTTCTGTAAGCTACGCCCTTGTTGATATCCTATAATATTATGTACTCTGACTTAAACGCAGTATCCGAACACTACAATGGCTCGCCTTACAGAATACAGAGAAAATTGTCTAAGCTTTCAAAGTGATATGTATCTAAATACCGAAACGTAAAGCCGAATATCGAATAATGGAATAAAATATATCTTGCGATGAACAGAATAGTCGTGTTCACAGTCAGTGGGGCAAACGTCCAAGTCCATTAATAAAATTGAATCAGTCGGACATTCCAAAGCACAATATGTGCACGTGTGAGAATAAATAAAGTCGCTGGCATTTTGTCGGCCAAAAAGCGGACGGCGATGTCGAAGTTATCAGATGTCTGACAAGACAGTTTAGATGAACCGCCAGCCGGAGATACTTAAATGGAAAAGTGTTACGCGTATTGCAATTAGCGCTATTCTCGGCGGACATATGACGCATTACGTACGCTACGTATGTTGACACGTCTGTTCCTATTTGAATCTAAATTCATCCGTACGCTCGCCTACACAATTCATTACATTTATCAAATTATTCATGTTGCTGTCAGCGAATAAATTTCAAACTTGTTCGGTACATGAACCGATAAAAATAAGATTTTAACGGTATATTCTGTAATCGTTATTTTAAGTTAACTGTACTATATATTGTTATTCTTGTCTCAGAGTATCTTATTACTTTTCATTGATTATTAACATGAATATATTTATTTTAGCAAAACCTACTTAAAGAGTTTTAAATTAAACTATTTACGGATTTTATCGCGTTTAATTTTGTTTTAATATTCCCGACGTTTCGATTGATTTACACCAGCCGTGGTCACGGGGGGACTGAGGTGGGGGGACGTCCAGATGTCATAGTTAACCCGGGCTACCTTCAGCTTTTATTTAATAATTAAATTTTGGTCCGATCTACGCAGTATGTGCTCACAGTATCTTGAGGTCGTGCAGTGGTATACTTGGTTTTAGATTTAATTTTGTTTATTACTGGATCCCAAGCCAGTAGTAGCACCCAACCATCTTCGCTATTGGAATTAGTTTTTTTGATTTCAATAGCCTCGCGAATAATCCATTTCATTTAAAATGTGTAGTGTTTGCGTAAATACAAGAAATCATCATGTGAACTTAAAGAGTGCTTAAACATTCAGACATACGCATTAGGTTTTCTGCGACATTTTCATGTTTTTTATCTTAGTATTACCTACCATTTTTTTTTTTTATCTAATTATTACCTCTTTGTTTGAGACTCACCTACGTTAAATACATTTTTTACACCAAATTTGTTTGTAGCTCAGCTATTTTTATATTCATAATTGAAGACCTGTTATTTCTTTTCTTATGTTGAATTTAATTATTTCTATAGTCATTGTAACGATGAAAATCTAAATAAAATAAAATAAGGATGACTATTGATGAGTCGATGCAAAAATAGTTTCTCCATCTTCTTGGTAATATCTGTTGCTTTAATTATTTATTAATATATTCTTTATTGTACACTACTGATTGGAATAGGCATAAGAAGAGATAAACAAAAAATGTAGCAATAGGCGGCCTTAATACTAAAAAGCAATTTCTTCTAGGCAAAATTTGCATAGAGAGCGAATTAAAGTAAACCTTAAAAGGAGGGTGGTGTACTCGTACATAAATATATGCACGTAATTATAAATAATTAAAAACCTAAGACGATGGCAGCAGTAGCAAAAAAAATACAAAATAAACAAAATAATCAATGATAGAAATAATAGAATAAAAGTAAAAGAGAAAGTAAGAACATGAGTTCCAAGAAATAAGATTTAAATCATTTTTTTAAGGGAAAAGGGAGATTAAACACGACGAATGATGGTGAGGTCGCCCGTACGTTACGTGCGCGTCGCAGGCACTAAGTTACACACGCGCACAGCAGTATTAACAAAATATTTTTTTACAGAAGTAAAGAAAGGCGTTTCGAGAGAAAGGTGGACAGCAGAACGAAGAAAGAGGTCATAGGAAAGGGAAAGAAATTTATAATTATTATAACTATTTATATTGTTTAAATTTCTAGGGAGAGAAGGGATTGAACAGCAGTACTGCGTACAAAGTAGAAAGATGCGCGTATTCTATTTCAAAAACGTATTAAGAGCTACTTGAACTGCTTACGAAATTAATAGTCATGATCATATTTGCGAAGCCTTAATATGAATCTGATTCTTATGTTTTGAATTTACATTCACGTAAGCTTTATAGAATCAAGGCTCTTCGGTGGTATCAAGATAGCAAGTATCAATTCGAGATTAGGCAGAAGTAAGGACTGAGCAAGTGCAACTTTAGTAGCAGAAGGTAGGTAATAATGCACAGAACCTAATGTAGAAAATATTATTTTACTGTCCTCGTTAATCTGTGAAGTCAATGTCAGAAATGAGTTAAATAATATGCACTATTTTTAGACGACGTTGCTTTATGAGAGTTCGATTAAGAAAAAATGGTGGTGATCTGGTACCAGTAAATTTGTCTGTTTTTTATCGAATCACCCTTAGTGATGGCCAAGATTTGTTTAATATTAATAATTATCTTTATTTTACAGACAACATTTGGCTTCTGTGTATACTAAAACACAGAAGCCAATGTAGGAACTATCCTATGTGACTTATTTCTATATTAGCACTTAGTGGGTAATCACACCAACATAATAATAATAATTACTCCATAATTATAAACAGTAACTGTTTAAGCTGTAAGGCAGCCGAAACGTAATTAAACGAAATTACTACTGTATTGGAGAGTAGCTATTGAATTGTACATTTGAATGGAACAATTATTTGTAGTTTATATAAATACTTAACTCTTACGGGAATCGAACGCGGCGTCGTCGCCTAACGCCTTAGCCACAGCGCCACCGAGCAGTACAACTGTACTATGACGGAACGGAATGGATTGAAAAGATTTTGTTTAGAAAGGTCAATTATTTGTTATAGCGACATAATTTTAGTTATTAGATTAAGGTTTATACAGGCAGGCACAGGCAGTTATTTTTTTTAACTTACTAACAATCGATATAATGATGTACCTTAACACCTTTTTAAGCAATAATACTATTACTTACCAGCTATATAAGCAATGGTACTACTACTAATAATGTACTAGCTGCGGCCGGCGGCTTCGTCCGCGTGATCATAAATTTTGTCCCAATAGATATCCTATATTCTATTCTATAGCATAATCAACATCTCGATCATAATTCATACAAATGCGTAAAGTTGAGTGTTAAGTGTAATTGATCAAACAAACATACAAATTTTTACATTTTAAGTAAAATAAAACGTAGTCTTGCACTTCTGGAATCAAAAGGAAATTTAAAAAATAAGTGTTTTTATAGAAGAAAGGAGAAAACGAGCCTGCGGCTCATCTGATGTTAAGTGATCACCGACGCCCACGAACTCCCGCAACACCAGAGGAGCTACAGAGACGCTGCCGGCATTTAAGGAAGGAATAGGGTAGAGAAAAACGCAGTGTGGTGGAATGCCAACCATCTAGGTATGGTGGTACTCCGTACAAACATATCACACATACAAAGAATTGAATACATAAAAGCAAAGATACAGTAAATAAAAATAAAAACTTTGTTAATATTTTTATTACAAATTTTATAAGAGAAAGGGGTTTATCGTTGAATGTATAATAATTATTCTACACACATAAAAATTAACCATTGACATATTATAGCATTAAAATACCCGTATCTTTTGTTTCGACACGTCATGAGTTACGGGTCTGATAAGAACGTAAGTAATTTGTTAGAAATATTTTAACTAAAACAAAATTTTAATAAAAAAGAAACATTAAGTACTATTGTTCAAAAATTTTCATATTCTAAAACGCATCGATTATGCGATAACTTCGGGATATTTAGACTAGAACGGTTTAACGTACGCGTCTATCGAGTAGAAAATTGTATTAAATACTAAAGTCCATTGTCAAGGAATCCCTGAAAAACAAGCTTATTACTAAATGCAATAAATCATGGCTAGTCGCAACGATGTAAAGTCTATTTTACGACACGCAAAGGGATAATGATATATTTTAATGTCTATTTTTATACTAACTGCCTCACTAATCTACTAATAGAGACTAGTACAAGAGCATACGGAATCGTTGCAATGAACTTGGTAGATACGCAATAACTACACTTAAAAAAATCAGTGACTATGTAAAAATAAGTAGGAATACTCGTAGGTATGACATCGCGATTTTCAAGGCATTTCCCTTAGTTGCCTTTTACCACGGGAAGAGAGTGGTGGCAGTTTCATACGCTAATACCACACTGAAATTAACTCCTAATGCATCAACTCCTAATATTCTGGAGAAAATAATGTTTTGTCTATAATATCATCCAATACCATCGGTTGTTAAGGAATAAACTGTGAAATGATCGCCTCTCTGTTTGATATATCTTTACTTAATGCACATGCTATACACGCACACTGCATATCCACCAAATCCTTTCTAAAGTCCTAGAATGAGACCAATCTTACACCCAAAAAAAATTACCTTGTAGATGGTACCTATTATCATCTTATATCTATACTTCCTTTCCTCGCAAAATTTCTTCATTGGCAGATTCTCCCACAACATATAAATTTCCTAAACAAAATCTCTTATAAAATCTACTTCATCCTTTTCAGAATTGGGGTTAACAAGTATACTCGGTCATACTATTGTTACTGCTTTTGTTAAAATTGCTGGCGGTTTTCTATGGAGTATGAACAAAAGGGCAAATCACTATGCGTAAGCTACTAGATTTCACTTGAACGTAATGCTAACCCTGCTTCGTTTATTTAGTATATCTTCTGGGGCAATTGAATGATTTTAAAATTATAAGCGAGGCCGCGGGCAACGTGTCGTTGTAAAAGATTCTACCTGGTGGTCTCAGGGTGGTGAGTTTGTCCTGTCTCCTTTTTCTATAAATAAATAACCGCAATCTCTCTAACTACGTTCTAGTTCACGTTGACCTAAAATCTTGATATTTCGGATCTAGATTTTCAAATTGACAACCCTAAAGCAAAACGTTAGTTGTGCATAAATTACATAGAAGCGCGGGCCTACCTACTCATATAATAATTGTTTAACAAACGGAAGAGACATCCAACTTATAATTTTCTTCCATTTATATATCGGCCATAAAACATATTTTAAAGAGCTTTTTAATATACCCACTCAAAACTCTAAAATACATGCTTCGCGGAACCGTATTGTAAATGTAGCATTGAGTAATGTCGTCATGATATATTATTTGTTCACTGTGGACGTAGCATAGAGACTTAAAAAATCATTTGTTACGTGCTCTAAGCTGTTGCCAGCTCCTGACGTCGGATGATTGATAATGTTAACTACATTATCAATAGCCAGTGATAGCTCTTTTAAAAGACCTTACAGAAAATATCTACTCGGAGTAAGGGGTCGGGTTGAAATATCACAAGGCTTTAAACTAATATAATTGATTACAGCGTATACTCTAAGGGGTTGGAGACTTGTTGCAACAATACTCTCACCCGTTAGAGGTGGCGCTGGTTAATAACAGACCTGCGCGGGAAATCCCACCTTTTAAATGGTGCCCTAAGAATGTCATTATCGACGATGATGACATAATGACAAGTGTTAACAATGTGTTCGAATCACGCCCCCGTACGCATTCTCTCATAACACACGCATACAAGCCACTTATCGCGTACAGATATCTCTTACCGCGTTCTCCGGCGAACCGACGGTGGTTTCAGGTTTACGGCCTACACGAAATTTACTCATGTACAAGGTCGTTTCTAGAATTTGACCAATTCCACTATCGCATCGACGGTAACCTAAGACAAGCTTACCGACGTAGGACACCTTCGTCGGTAAGCACGTAACCTTTGGTTTGCCACGACCTCTCGCTGCTTGTGGGAAGACTCTTTCGTTAACTGATGCAACACAGCACAGCAGCAGCCAGCGTCGTTGCTCTTTATTACTTTTTACTTACGAGCCTCCTGTTCGCGTGTCTTTTCCGCTGAAGTTCTGTAAAGACCGCCGGGCTTACAGCGTATCCCTAATCATTAGTCGGTCTGGCACTTAATGCTCATCCCGGCATAACCGGTCATTGCCTTTTGAGATAGCAATGTGACGAGCACCTTTACCCCACGTGAAACAATAAAAAATCTGTTTGTAAAATGTTTGGTACGGAGAGTGCAGTGCGCAACAATACATATATCCGAGTCGAAACAGGGGAATGCCAAAAGAATCTCGAAGATTCCGCAGATATATAGCAGACTGTATATATGGTTCACTTACCAACATAAACATAAGTTAATTTTATTTATTAATACTACATAGCCTTTTTCAGTCCTCTGCTAAAGAGTCTATGCCTCTCCAAGAAAGCGCTAGCAAAAGCCGGCACATATTTCTTGGAAGGTTTGTCAATAATCCCTACGCAGGGCAAGCGAAATAATGAGCGCAGTGTCGGTATCCTGGCACTGGGGATGCTGCTTCTCATCACTAGTCTGTGGGATTTGAATTCGGTAAATTTTGGATGGATATTCCACCATCATTCGTTCATCAGAGCTCCGTTTGACTTGGCTAGCAGGGTACTCCACGTGCAAGTGAGGTTGGTATTTCGAGAAATAATTGGTATAATCCCCCGTTCACCTTTTATCCCAATGCGCTCATTTTATTTATTGCTTTTAAAAGGCTTCAAATTGCGCAGGTTTTTGATTCAGTCTGAATATGTTTTACGAATTTTCGGGCATAAGATTAGCTGTCTATAAATTTCACACTGCTGGGATACTGGTCACAAATAAGAGCGGATATTTATCCGCTCTTATGTTTGAGATTGTTTTGGAGCCGGGGGAGTCTGCCCATGCAAGTTCGTGGAAACCACATGTCCAATAATCGGATGATGCACTTGGCAGAGACTGAGCTGAAGTCTTCTGCATATGACAGTAAGATATTTAAAAAAATATATTTAATGTATTAACCGTAAGATGATCACAGCAATTTTAGCAAATAAGTTTTCGCTAAAATTGCTGTCGCAAAGGAGAAAAAGAATACAACGAAATAAAGACAAAGCAAGTGACTTTATTAAGGCGCGCCCATCATTTTTATCACTTTGCCTGAAAGTTTAATAAAATGGAGACACGGCATAAACGCGCTGGTAAAATATTACGTTTTTATGAGAATAATATTTTTTTTATATTCTAAACTGTAGAATAGAACCGAAACTCAGGACTTTTAATGATACTGTTATTAAACTTGAAATAAAATTTACCAAACAACAATACAATTCACGCCTGAAATTCCTTACAGGCAGGCTGAGTTTGAAATACTGCCCACTGTTAAAAATTGATCTACTTTATCAGCCTGTACAAGGCCACTGGTTGAAGTTGGCCTTTCCATGAATGCACCAAACAGAGCTGTTGGCATGCCCTGGAAAATTTCTCTATGTTCACTACGCCGGGCAGGCGTGCCCTTGCACTAGAGATGCTGCTCCTCATCACCAATATTAATTCTGTTATCAGTTCATTCAGAGTGGTGCAAATCATCACCAGTGCCTTGTTTGCCTACCAGCAGTGATCATGCAGGCGAGGTTTGCCATTGGATAAAAACTTGGTACATTCCCTCTTAGGCCATTTTCACACACACTCGGTATCCGTATGAACGGTACCGTACCGATCCAGGAATGTAGGTTAATATACAAGCTTTCGCACGATTCCGCGACCGTACTGTGAACGTGATGGAGTCTTGGAAATCCACGCGGTTTCGCCACGTGTGTAGTTATCTATTGCGTTGTATGATACCGTTTACACGCACACGGACACACGCACACGCACGGTCATCATGATTTCGCGGGCTAAAAACTATAGTCAATGAACGCACGGGCGGGACAGTCAGCAGCAATAGTGTACGTGTGAAAAGTCTACGCCCGTGTAAACGATCGACGTTTATACGAAAATCGTGTGTGTAAAAGGGCCTCGTATAACGACTATAAATAACATTAAACGGCTATAAAACATAATGGCTCCAACATAAATAAAATGTGCTTCTAAAGTATTTAATCCTTTTTTTAAGATGTAAGTGATTTGGTAACGAGTCAAATTATTTTTCATTAAGTTTTATTATAAGCGCACCGACAATCAAAAAAGCCTTGATGTTTATCTGGTATTCGAAAGATGTTCATCTCGCTAGCGGCATACATTATTACCATTATCTATTTAAGTTCATACCAGGATATAACGCTAACCAATAGAATGCTGAAAAAAGCTGACATTACATTGGTTAGACATTTTCACTATACTCACCACACTGGGTTACTGAGTCATGCTGCTGTCCATAGATAGTGCGTGAGTTTGGGTCCGTTTAATGCATCACTGCGATGTATGACAATGGATAGTGTTTGCCTCAATAAAGCAATGGCACGATCTTTAGACTATAGCCCGCGTAAGTTCTTTAACTTCTAGCCCGCGTAAGTTCTTTATTTTATCCATTCAACGCCAGTCCTATGGCGCTTCGGGAGAATAAGCACGAAAATAAAAAATTGCGTGTTTAAATTTCATAGTTGAGACTGTAATAATAATTCCTCAATAGCACCAGGCTCGAAACAGTGATTGATGTCAGCTGTAACTCAAGAGGTGTCCCAACAAATTCTAGTCTTATGACAAGCTCGGAAGTAAATTAAATTGCTTTTCTATGTAGTAACTAGTTGTATGATTTTAATTAAGTACGAATTTATTACTAAAATGTAGAAAATTTACTAGTAATTTAATTGAGACAGCATTAGATAGATAGTTCAAATATGTGTAAAAAAAACCTTCAAAAGTTAATTGTAATTGATGGATTTTGTAACACATAGTCACGAGAGCCATTCTTATTGCAAAATTGGTAAAGAAATATCTTTATTTTATCCTTTATAAAGTAGTTCACATTAGTTCAATTTTATTTCGGATTTTCTTTTCCACGACAACAAAACGACAGAAAGGCCTCCGCGAACCGTGAGGCAAATGGCCAAAGCCATTAGTAAAATTGAACTAATACGTCTGTATTGAACGACAATAGGCAATTCACCGACGAACAGAGAATTGTATATGGTAAATAAGCTCTTGGTATTCTTCGGATTCGAACGCGTGTCTGTACGATTAATTTATTAATTGGACACCATAAATCCTATTACATAATTTTTAAAGTAAACATGTTAATAGTCACTCTGTCTGGGGAGTTATATTTAATAATAAGGTATAACGTTGTTGCACGGCGAAACACGTGTCGATTATATTTACTACATTCGATATATTCAATTACAACAATGATTGCACGTGTGCTATCTTTTATCTTTGAAAACTAAGGATCTATAGCTCACGCTACTGAATTAACTAAGCTGATACATTAGGTATTGTATAAGGTTACATGTGGTTTAACGGGGAAGATACCATTTTTTCCTACCCTCTCCTGCACGGTAACCACTCCTACTCACTATACCAACAAACGAGTCTCTGACGACCGACCGATAGTGAAAAATTCATGCGAATTTACCGAACCCAAAACTCACAGACTAATAATGAGGAGCAGCATTACTGTGCCATGGTGGGGAGCAATCAAGCACCCAGCACGATGAGTATGGGCAATCCCTACATGTCCGCTTGCTGGCGCTTACTTAGAGAGATCTGGTGATGATGGAGATGGATAACTTGGCTGATAATACACCCGATCGTACACCCGCCTGCTAAACCCCAATGCAGGATTTGCATGCTTCCCTTTGGGAAAGATGTCCAGCGGTAAAATATTAACAGGTTGGTGTTGAAGAAGAAATGTTTCAAATATCTGTAATTCTAATCTTATAATCTATTATAAAAAAAATATTGTCTACGTCTTGGAATAAACTGTCAACCTACGGAACCTACAAGTATTAACGCCCTAAAATAAAAATTATGCAACGCTTTATTTATGCCCAACTTTCCCTTAGGCCCGCATATATCATTTCTCAATTTTCCGGGACGCAGAAAGTGTTTCCGTTCATAGCGTACGCAGGCGCCAACATAAAAGTCCCCATTATGTGGGTTAGGTGGAGAGACGGCGCCGCGTCAATGGGAGTCTGCCGGAGGCCGGTTTATATCACGATAAAACACAGTTTTACGACCAACGCCGCGATATTTTCTCGCGTGTACGAACGTTTCATTATGTTTTCGATAAATGCAGTCCACGGTTAATTTAATTAGGCGCTAATTGGATGTAAGACCGGCCCGCGTCAGTGAGATATCAATACGTCAAACGGACGGTCACCTATCATCAATCTTGACGTCGACTCCGATTTCCGCTTCTAATAATTAACAAGTCGCTATTCATACATGATCCGAGTCTGGCGTATAAACATTATAGGTATTTTTTCTAAGATCAAAATACGGAGCGGATTCAATGCCTTTGTCGGAGAAGTTTTCATGAAGAAAAAAGAGTTACATTATGTTTAATTATGTATTGATCATAAGTTATTATATAACAGTATACGGTGTTCGTTTTTTACCCAACAGACATGCCAGCCAGAGGATGTTCCACACTCATCCCTTTTTCTGCTTTTATACTTTCTGAAGCACCCATGCCTCGAGAGCACCTGCAACTGCCGGAAGGTTAGAGATCTGAGCCGCCTGTCTAACCAGTTGCTTAGGACTGGACGTTCATCCTCGGCAGTCCAGCTAGCAGCCCGTAATTGGGCCAGTCGCTCCTTCCACTTTTCGAGCATAGACTGCTAAGCGTGGAACCTTTCCCACTCCCTAAGCGAGATAAAAATCCCTTTTACTTTTATGAACAACCCAACTTAAACTTTTTTCTGCAAGTTAATATTATAAAAACTATTAGCTTAATTTACCGCATGAAAATACACGTGTAATCATGTGTAATACGAATCCCATACGATGTCGCCCCTCGGGACGGCTGAAACGGCCAACGGGAGCGAATCGGCGCGTAAACAGCCAGCACCGACAGTCGCGAGCAATTTGTTTCGGACTATCGCGAACGTAAGTCCACATTTCCATTGCACAACAACGGCACGGTATGCAACATACAATTGACGCATAGAATTTGCTCAAAATTAAACTTTACTTAGATTGATGTTAACGTTAACAGATTGCAGGGTTTCAGGTGCGAAGTGACTGTTGCTGGGATCGTCAAATCCGCAAGACAATCGTTGGGATTACAACGGTTCTATTTTTCTTCATAACCTTCAACCATAAACTTCAACTATAATTCTTCTTCTTCATCATCAGACACATTCAATCTAATGCTGGTCATGCATGGAGGAGTTGCCCATACAGACCATGCTAGGCATGTATACCAATTTTGGTTTATGGTTTTCATTTTGACATAAGATTAGGTATTCTCCTTTTCTTTGCTTGTTTAGTGCCGTTGTATTGCAGATCATAACTTATTATTGGGGAAATTAAATATAAATTTTTAGAGGCTTCTTACACGAAAGCGTTAAATTTTAGTCACATGAGTGCTTAAAAATAATTGTATAAGTAAGTACAAAAAGTCTCATAATCGTATCCAGTACTGAGGTTGTCTGAGGTCTAGATATTTTAGATCTTTCAATCAACTTTTCACCAGAGCCTATTTAGGATAACGTGACAGGTGGTGAGCTTGTCGTAATCTTGGGGTCCAAGTTAACGATACAAATCGTACGTAAGTCTCGTACTACCTAATAATCTACTACGGGGCATCGAAATTCAAACTCCTGATTCGGAGGCAGATTCCCTAACCACTCAACTCACGGTTTTCTTTTTAATTATTTTTATTTGTGTAATACATTTAAAAAGTAAACTTCCAACTTATCATATCATAACACTTAAACCCTTACATTGCATAAATGAATAAAAACAGACCTTACGTCTTATAAATAAATTAAAAACTATTATTCTATCGTCCCATCTCGTTACCGTCCAATGAAACCAAGCCCATGCGCATAGGGTCGGTTTCGGAAATAAACTGCGAATTTCGAATAGTCTTGTTAAGAGTTGAGAGTTGACACACCGGCAAGCGTCTTGTCTATTAGCATTAATTATCTACAGCTGTGTAATATCTATTTACATATTTATTTAACAAGATGGATCATTAGTTTAGGTGCTTTTAAAAAATGTCCGTAGATATCCCGTGCTTACATAGTTTCTTTCTCCTGTTTGTTTTAACTTCGATCTATTGTTTTAAACTCCCTAACTATTTTTCAGTCTGGTTATATTTTTATTATCTTCTCGTCTAGTTTGCTTTAATTTCATGTTTTTTTTTCGTATGCTTTTTTTTGTTCTAGTGATTTTTTTTTGTTTGAGTCTTACGTTTGACCTCAATCTCGCTTGATGTAAGGCGAAGATGAGGCCTAGGATGGGACACGTTTGCCTAGAAGGTGTCTGTTCACTTTGGCCTTAAAGATGTCAAAATATTTAAAATTAACTAAAATTAGTGTAAAATCTTCATAAAAATAACTGTTATATGTATATTTTTTTACTACGAAGTTACTTAAGTAAAAAGTGTTTCTCAGCAAATTTGATTTGGTTTGTTGACAACACGAGCTGACATATAGCGATACACTTCCGGAGCTTCATTATGGATGGAACTTCCGTGCGGGTAGGACGTATCTTAACATGTGGAACGTTCTGACCTGATTCATGTTTCCCTACTATATTCAACAAAGTTACTTGGAGAAAATAAATATACAAGACGACTGATTTGTATTACAGCAATATCTATTGAATAAAAGATATAAAATAACTATTGCTTATTAATACGTGTTTCTGTTGTACACTTTAATATAGAATGATAGCTTTCTTCATATATAATAACTTCACGTTATTATTTGCCATGTTCGAATTCTTTAAAATTTATGAAAGTAATATATATAACTCAATGAAAGTGTGTATAGTAAAACTCAAAGTAATGACCGATTTCAACCGCGACGAGAACTAATGGCAGGTATCAACAGTGCAGGACCGTAGTGCGCGTCAACACGGAGGCACTCGCTTGTCGTCACATGTCCGATGCAACGCTTGTACGATAAGATGGAGTGAAGTGTCAGACGTAGTGTCGAATACACGAGATGCAACACAACACAACCAGACCTGAAAAACCAATCATCTGTGTTACATAAATATTTGCTTCGGCCGGGACTTCAACTCTCACGACGGCATATCCAATATTGGTGTTGTTAGTGGTTGCGTCAGATCCCCTAACCACTCGGCTCATGGCCTGTTTACATTGTATTAATTAATAAATACACAATTCTTGTCTTTTTAAAATCGACGTTAATTTTAAAATATTATACAACATACCTTACAAATGGTAGCCTAGTCAATATATGTGTTATAGTCAAGACTTCCGTGTGACACGGATATCTGTACTGATGGTATTGCTTGTCCCTAATATACTTGTGCCACTATATAATTGTGCCCTTAAGTTTCAATTCTGTTAATTTTAAATTATTTTCGTAAGTATCTGGTATTTTTTCATAACTCGACGAAATATAATAATCCTAGCGCATGGACCTGTGTGACGTGACACCCATGGAGTTGTTTTCGAATTTCGAACGAAAACATTACACACGATTTTTCAAACTAAGAGAAATATTCATATCCAACAAGAATTTTCATTAAATTAATAGATTATTTCCATTGCGTATGCCTTTAGCATATTCATATTTTTATGCAATGATATCGATAACCATACTCTCATCTGGCTGGTTCGGATATCACATTTATGCACATTATTTATTACGAAGAACACTATTTATTATGATTACATTTTTATAGGTTACAAGAACCGAATTACACATATACGATTACTTCGATATAATATCATATATCAATAATATATAAAACATTCCAAATTATAATATTTTAATTATATATTACATGAAGTATTGCTTTTATAGTTTCTTCTCCCTTCTTCTTTTGCGTAGTATCATTTATTTATGCAGTCTCAGTTTCTTCACCGGAAATTAATAGTTTAACGATTTCATAGTAGTAACTTATATTTCTCAGTAAAAGTCTTACAGTTAAGCAAAAGCCTCCTCTGGATATTTGTAAGGGTTTACCCGGCTAGTCAGGGTCCGCCGTGCAGCTTCAGTGTGAGTGTGTAGATTTCACATGCACATGACACTCAGACAAGCTTGTTTTCCTTTATCGCTGAGCATGTTGTATAGTGCAATTAATGTCATAAGTACATAATATCGGCATCGGAAATTGAATCCTGTGTGAATCAACTCATTCATTGGATTTTCCCTATTTATTTGTTCTCCGTTTGTTTAGGACACAATATACACCGTTCGTTTATAAACGAGTATATAATGATCTTTTAACTACTACCTTGATATGTATTAGGAAATAAACCAATGATTAAAAAAAATACTTTCGCAATTGATGATGCATAATTAAAAAATTCGTTTTCCCCCAGCGAGTAGGCTCGCCACCCGATATATCCCAGTTAGACAAAGAGAGGTTTGCGAAAACCCATTTGGCTACGCTGATAGGATCATGCCAAATTAAATTCCATAATGTCTGTCTGGCAATGGATGGCAAGCTTGAGGGTATATATAAACATTACCCGCACATGCTGTCCAATGATTTAGATTTAGAAAAAATCACAATAAATTGCATTTATTTGTATCTTCTTATTTTTCCCCAGTCAGTTTTAGTCCATAGCTGGACATAGACCATTTAAAGAAGCAGCTCCGGCCTCCCACTCCCATCATTAATTTATGAAATTTAGGTATGGCAAATTTTATTTGTATGATATATAAGAATAATAAAAAATATCTCAAGATGTCTTTACACTCATTAAACAAAAAAATCGTTCACTGATAGCGTACTGTTATTCGATGTCTACTTTTTTACGAAACGAAATCACAGATATCCAGTTACAAAGAGCGTCTTCGGATAATTAACAACGCGGAGGGTTTTCTTATGGGAGCGGGCGGGGGTTGAACACCCCGAGGTACGCGGAACGTGATTTCTGCAGGTGAAGGGGAGCTTTTTGTGCGACCAAGATTTCTCTAATGTCGTTACCGTTGAAACTCTGCGCCTTGGCGTTCCTACCGCACGTACTTCAGTTTAGTGACCTACTTTGTGTGACAAGTTTTCGTTTATATTTCATGTTCGAATTCATATTTCAGTTATGCTTATTGTAGCTTATTGTAACTACAAATGTTGAATGTAAATGAAGGTTTTGTATGTTCATATCATATATATTCATCAGTATATCATAAGGGAATAAAAACACAAATTTAACATTTTTAAGTAAGTGTTTACGTACCTCATTTTCAAGGAAAATTCAAGATGTTGAAGCAATTCTTTGTGTTGGTGACAGCCCTGAGGACTGGAAAGCAATGCAGAATACTGCCAGAATGTTATATTTCCTTGGTTGAACCGACTTATTTCATTTTATAATATTCAAACAATACAAAAACAAAACAATATTTATCAGCTCGGTTATATTTTAATTTCATGCAAACAAATTACCAGTGCGTTAGGTGAAGTGTTCCAAATTTGGATTTAAATAAAAAAATACACAGTTAATCAACTCAATAAATGTATTACTCTTCGAAATCCTTTCTATAACATATGCAATAAGATTATATTTCTACTTCTTTGTTAGCTTTTAAAGTCCGTCACTAAATATGTTGTCTGTCAGCTAGCAATTTCGTGCAGGTGGACATACTTATAATTACTTACACAAATAATATATCTTCGAAAAAAGAAACTAAGAGAAATTTAGGTAGTATGATTTTCCAAGGTATTTAATAAATGGCAAAGAAATAACAACAATGTAATAGACTTGTTTGATTATCCATTAAAAGAAAAGCAAATGATGAATTTGAACACAAAACGGCCGGTGACAATTAGCATAATATTTTTTTTCGTAAATCAACGTCACGGCGTCGACGCTCTACATTCCGTCGCTCGAGTTTTTCTTCATAGCAACCCGCTCAATAGTTTAAATAAATACCAGCTTATTTTAAAACTGATTCGTCACACACCGAATATTGGAGGGTTGTGTCTAATTCGTCTGCTGTTAATGACTTACATCGTTTTGGCACCGTACGCAATATCTCCATTACTGTTTTAATTCTTGCAGAGACGTTTTCGTAAGGCGAAATGTAAACGCAAGCCAAGAATGTAATCCGTTTAATGGGCGCTTGGTTTAGGTGAAGTTCTATCGATTGTCTTGATTGTCGATTAATGGTTCGCGCCAGTTTGATTCAAGCATCAGTACAAATGCTGTGATATTTTGGTCCGATGTTGTATGTAACACGCTATACAGATCGTTGTACCACACCACAATCGGTCACGCATTTCACCTAGTGGAAAGTGGTCACTGAAGCCCGTACGCATCAACATCACAAGATGCGTAATAGATAAGCAAGATACGTTGTCACCTCTGAGGAATTATGTAGAATGTCTCGACAGGAGTAAATAGATATTCGATTCAGTCACCATATGACCCATCTGTATGCTGATATTTCATGGTATTTCATGGGGTATTTTCTGAAAGTGAGCTTTTCCCCGGTTGAGCCGAACCAGTTGCGCTGTACATAATACAGCTGCAGATGGCTGTTCCAAACATGAACAGATAGATAGCTCTGGGCTGAGACTGCATACTTTTCGTTTACATTTATGTATTCGAAATCATCATTTTATTTATTATTGTTATAGTAACATTTGATAAATCAAAACTCGCTGTCACGTATACGTAGGTATGAAAAATATTCTAAAAGTATTTAAATTTTAAAAACTGTTCTCTCTACTCACTCATTTCCCCCACGGGATTTTCTCCCGTTTCGTGCAGACATTTTACAATCACATTTTGCACATGTACACCCAGACCTGAGACATTGTTTAAAAGGTCTTAAAAAATATTTGCACCGCGCGGGAGTTGAACATATGACCCTCGGCACCATAGCAAATTACTGTTAAAATCCCAATTTAAAAACCAGCGCTATATTACCGCAGCATTTCACTGAGTTGGTAACTATTTATTATAAATAAAATACATATATATTACAAAATTATCTGATCATTTTATATGTAATCTCTATGTTTCTTTTAATATTATGTGTCTTACTACTGTACTCTACGGGGTCCTGTAAAACCGATATAGTCCGTAAAAATTAAGTAACGGAAATGTCAAAAAAACGCGAAATAATTAGAGAAAATAGAATATAGAAAAAAAGAACCTAATATGTCTTGTATGGTGACAAATTTTCCGAACTACAGAGAGACCTCAATATGACAGTGAACTGAGAAGCAGACTGAAAGGATGAGCAGGTAACTTTTGACCATACTTTTGAAAACCCACAATTAACATTTCATAGAGGATAGCAAATAGCATTAAGACAACAAAATATCTCAAGCAATGCTTTAAGAATACTGTCCCACTGTACAAATAACGTCAAGTATCGAGCGATGTCGGGTACTAGTGGACACAAATCGTGTGACTGATTAACGCAATTAACAATGCAAATCAGTGCATTAAAACTAACCATTCTCGTTACTATTCGTGCGCGTTATTCGATTCATCTACTGCCATTTCGTTCGCAACTCGGGGGCTGGAGTGAGACTGCTCACAATTTATGGAATCGATATTCGATTTCGACTCTAATGATAATTTGCAGCGAGTAATCAATTCTCTTTGACTGTATTTGCTGTGCCCGCCAAACATTGTATTTTTGGTGTTTTGTTATGGTAATAACTCACAAGTATTTCAAGTAAAGGTTTTAACCATAAACCATATTAAGTTGAAAATATAGATATTAAAAAAAGAGAGGTAGACAGAGATTACAGATTAAAAAACAGTATTGAGCACAACTCAGCGATGAGTTAGGCTTCCGGAGTCCACTTTTCACTTCTCCGAAAGAATGAGCGCGAGAGTTGACGAGTTTCGTCCCTAGGTTTTCTCGCAGAATTGCCATGAGATATTGCCCTTAATCAGTTCTTACGATACCCACGGAATGAAAGGAAAGGAAAGTTAAAATAATTAACAACTGCAAACGGCAAATCTTGTTTAATCCGTATGTCATTGTTTATAAAATGAACTAATTTTAAAATGAATTGGAAGTGGAAGCAGCATCCGAACAAACATAACGATCATTAATTTTATACCCGATGAGCAATTATATCGCCCGACTGAATAATTAAGTCACTGGATTTAATTATTTTTGATTACGTTTCGTTAGAAAACATATTCCATAAATATTTCTTATTAAAAAATTATATTTAGGTGTTTTTAGGTGTAAGGCCAAATACACCATATTTTCAATTTACAAACATCAACCTCAATCGCACGCGATGCACTCTGCTGTCTAACCGACGAGGGTATGGCGACCGACTAAGGGCGGATAATCCATACAAATATGCCGGAACTTAATCCCACAGACTAGGGATGGGAAGCAATTTCTTTAGTACGAGTGTACCAGCATTACGGCCTACCAACATGCCTAGCGTGGGAAGTATTGGCAAATATTCCATTTTTTTTTAAGAATATCAGGAAAATCGGTTTCTTGTGGGTTAGCGTACTCATTGCTAAATACCACTGTGATATTATATTACCTGTGTTTTTATCAATTACAAAATAAAAATGTGAAATTAACGTATAGAAAAATTAACTAGTAAAACAGTATTCCTTAAACCTTTAATCAAAATAATTCAATTTCGTCAAACAAGGTTGGTAATGAAGCATCTATGAAAATTTGTTTGTAACACATATAATTGTCTTCAAATCTGTGTATTCAAATTTCTAATTAATGATAAGACAAGACGCATGTCTATGTAACAGGAAATCTACGTTAATTTCTTCGAAAACTCTCTCATGTGCAAAATGATGAGCATGATTGATTAGCAAAAGCGATAACAGTATGTAATGATGTTAACGTAATATATAAAGCCACTGTATCTATATGTAGTACTACCAATACTACCTTTATGTAAAGTTCTATCTTCTGGAAAGCCAAAAAATGGTTTGTGGAAGCGTGTTGGCCACGCTTCGTACGAAACGGAAATCCGTAATCTTTGCCTACCCCTCAGGGGTGACAGGTTAGAATGAATTCATATTATATATTAATAAAATACCTACCAAAGCCCTCTCAAAAATAAAGAGTCATAGTCACTAGAACTATTCACTGCAGCTATACTTATTGATGAACTAGTGACTTCTTATAGCTTTTATCATTCAGCGCATACCAGTGTTAAATGAAGTGATTTTATGAGTTTATATGTATTAAGTAAAGATACTAGTAACTATTAAAGTAAAAAACATCTGTCATCTTGTCTATTTGATCAATTCAATACACATGTCCGATCACCTCCAAATATTTATACAAAGATACCTAATATATACAAAGATATTTAATAAACCCTGGTAATATTTCTCACAGTAATATACAGTAGCAATATAACGCCGCGGGCCACTCTCATGTTTGCGGCTAACAATTCAGAACCATGTGGCACGATGAATTTCCACCCTAATAATGATTAACTACGACTATGAAACATATAACAAATGGACGTTACTCTAATTTCGTCTTCCCATACAACAGACATGCGAGTAATACATTACCGTAGTTTTGACACATGACGATATGATTATTTAGGAGTCATTACGTATGTATAAACATTAGTTTGCTTGATATTCTATAAGAAAACATATTAACTGTATGAATCCTTCCCTGTCTAGTGATGGGTAGTAGTATAGTTAGTGCGAGAGTACCAGCACTGTGCTCAACGAAACTTCCATGGACGACATGCCAAATATTGTTCTCTCCTTCATGGAACGGCCTGTGTCCTGTAGTGGACTTGTGTAGAAACAATTGCTGTGTCTAGTGATCTTTTACATGGCGTAGAAAATGGTATACTATCTGCTGAGACGTAGGCCCTGGATTCGAATCACAGCTGAAGCCATTTATGAAACAAAATGGTATAAGCCTGCATACAACTGTAGGAGGCCATAAGTTTGTTCCCGCATTCCCTCAGAATTAAAATAGGCCCACTGAACGATTTGGTGTTATTGATGGCGAATTATAAGTAAAAGAGAATACAAACAAAAACATTTCAAATTAATGTACATAAGTGTATAAATCCTCGTTTACGTATATACATATACATATTCAATTGAGAAGTCTCGTGTATAAACAAATAGGTCAAAGAAAAAAAGCTATATAGTTATGAGAGCCATATGATGTAAATAATAGTAACATCTAACATTAAATATAACAAGCTTTTATTTCTTTATTTTGAAGACGTATAATATAAAATAAACAACTGTAGTCATCTGAAACGAATACCCTAATATAAATTTCACGTTTTACGATCAACAAAACTGTAGTAGTAGTTTTGCCTACGCATTGAGAAATTAATAAACATAGTTTCGCATTGGAGTTTGAATTTAGATAATTAAAATAGTTGCACGTTTTAGGAAGCGCTAGCAATGCTGTTAACAATGCTATAATTATTATTAACGTCTCCGTCTAACCTAAAGCACTTAGTGCTATACTAAATACGCAAGTAAAATCTATTATAAAACCGCTAAAATCAAAAACGACTATACAAGGAGAGAATTTTTCAAACCTCTAGGATAAAGGCGTTTAAGATTTATTAATTAAAATGGGAGGTTATCGACGCGCGGTAAAAGTTATACTTCTGGTGTGATAACATGTAGACGGCGTTAGTGAATAGTAAATCTTATCGACCTTTTTCGACAGGAGTAATCGTGTCCTGCGGGTTTTGTGAACAACCGTACGATGTAGATTTGGATGTCACTCTGTGCGCGTGAATCATACAAATTAACTCTCATTATTTTTCCATAACGCGCCAAATGAAGTAACTTCAAAATTCTCTCTTTTTTATGGAATGAGGCAAACGAGTTATCGGCTCATCTGATAGTAAGTGATTCCGTCACCTATGTACACCTGCAACACCAGGGGAGCTGCAGTCGCATTACCGGCCTTCAAGAATATTTGGGCTATGGGAGGGACGACGGGGAGGAGGGTTGGGAGAAGGAAAATGGGCCTCCGGTTACCTCACTGACAGAACGAAACTCAACTGACACAAGATATCTCTATTGCACGCCGGTATTTAGCGAAGTTGTAGTACTACTCCGAGTATTTCTATTTCTTGCAAGTATTTATCAAACAACCATTGATGAAGTTTTAAATTAGAAGTGCAACAGCCACAACCATAGGTGAACATAGACATTTCCCACTGGAGAATTATTCATAACCGCCACGCTTGGCAATCGGGTTGGCGCACTACCTGTAGCATAGCACATTAGACCCTGTTAACCGTCATCGGTCTGTGTATTTGCAATCTGGTTTCTTTTGAGATTAATCCGATATCTTTAGGATGCCATGAGATTTTCAAGGGTTTTCCTTTCGTCACCTTTAATTTCACAAATTCTTACGCCGCTAAAATAAATCAGTATTCTAACTAAATACTGACTGACATTATAACACATTTTTACAATGTAATTTTTTTAATTTAATTAAACAAACCATATCTTGTCAAACTATTTGTCAAAAACTACAACCGTCTCTTGTATGTCACCTATTTAAAATGTAATATTATTTAAGCCCTCTTACAAGGTTATGATTATATTTGTTAAATGGTATAAAACAATTCAATGTCTGAACAGAGACGTTCATAATCCTCTGAAGACGACACTCGATCGCTAATCCATCTCTCATCCACGGCACTAAATCTAAGCTATAACCCGCGTATACTTGAGCCGGCAAATGACTACACACATACATGGCAGGCTTCCAACGTCGAATTCAACGTAGCGACTGTAAATAAACGTAGTTAGCTTTAATCCCCTCAGCGAGCACCGACTATTGAGGAACTAATGTTTAGGCAAACGACGCCTGAACTGGAACAGGTTTAGGTCGAGGTTACATGGAGCAGCGCATCTGAGTGCAGCTAATGTAGTTGCCCATCTGGATTGCGTTTTAGATAATTTTCTTATTTTAGTGTATGAAACATTTGAATGAAATGTGTTAGTGTATTGTGCATGCATTCCTATACCAACTTATACTTTAGCCATTAGAGATGAGATCTGTAATAATGGTTATCAACGTATCATCATCTTTCGCTCATCTCTCACAATCTTTCACATGCGTTGAGGCTGCACGATTAATCGTGTTCAAAAATTTCACAGAACATCAGCAGAGTTCATAAAATATATTTGAAATAAATTTAAAAATTATCACAGATGGAATGACAAACATTTTAGTGTATAAAATCAAAGAAGAAGTAAAATTATTCATGCATAGCAGAGTACCAAATTTCCAAAAATATATCGTTCTGAAAATAATCTAATCTAACATAACTTAAGTGATGATGACCGAATACAAGATCCGTCGGCTTCCGTATTAGTTTGAAAGTACTCGTAAAACCCATCCATCGTCGGATCCCCTTACGCTGAAGCGAGCAAACTTCGAGAAAGCTGACCCGTGCTGATGTAGAATACTTCGGCAGAAAGCTTTTGCGAATAGATCGATATAAACGCTCAATTTATAATTTAAGTCAATAAAGGAACAAATTATATTTATGCGTAGAACACAAATTATAATTATATTTCATACATGTGTGATATAAATTTTCAAATTAAGATAAACATATATTTTATCTGTATTAGCAAATTCTGCTAAAGTTTTTCTGTTATATCCAATTATAACTTATCGTCTATCAAAGAAATAGATCTTAAAATATCATAAAGATGAATCTCAATTGTATCTTACGAGTATCTAAAGGAGTTTAGAAACGGCTTAAGTAATTATAGAAAAGATCGCTTCGCCTTTCAAGCGCTATTTTCTTTGAAAGATATATTCAGTAAAGGGTTAAAGCTAACTTTAACTACGAGTTTCATTTGGACTGAAAACATTTTAATCGAAATAATTTTGCCTCTAGTTTAGTTATTATAACATAAGTGGAAATACTTTTATGATACTTTAAACTTTCACAAGATTCGACTGCTACATTCGATCAAAGGTTATTTTACTTATATAAAATTCATATATTTTCTATATGTTCAGTTACGTGTTCTTTCTTCTTTACCAGCATATAAATCTACAAGCTCCACAACTTAAAAAGGCCCTCATTTGAGCACTAATGTACTTTAACCAAACATTAAAGAATTGAAAACCACATAACTAAATATAGATATTTAAATTAACAAAATGTAACACCTCTCCTGTGTTTTTTTTTATTGAATTGGGACCAAAAAACTTGCAGTCCACTCGATAGTAAGAGAAGTGACTAAAGCCCATGGACACCTATCGACTTCAATCAAAGGAGTTTACACATGCGTTGTTACCCCAGAGGAAGAAATTGGTAAAAGGATGTTACCTACCCAGACGAGTCCAGCGTGGCTGTACCACATTTAATATTTATTGTCGAGTACAAAAACTCTTTTCAAGTCAAAAAATTATCGTTCTGATAACTTTTAGAACAAAAAAAAGTACAAAACTGCCGAAACGCTTACTTTAATTCTAAGCGACATGAAACATTTAACGATTATTTTCATTCAACAATGAGAATTTTCATAAAGAGAATTCTCATTAAAAGTTTCAATTGATAAAAATAAAAATATATCTAACGTCGAGACCACATTTGTCGAACTATAATTAACGTAGAAAGTAATTTAGCGCGAAGGTGAGTTTTGTTTGAAGAAAAGTTGGTCGGAAACTAACCCGGAATAAGTGCGACTTGACCGGGACGCCCTACGGATTGCACACCCAACTGCCCGCCAACTAATCCATTGGAAAGTTCCATTTACATTAGGACTCCGTAAAATACGTTCGTTGAAACTCCTAAAGTTATATTCGAACAAAGTAGTGTTATACCCCTTTGTTTGCAGAGATTTCAGCTTCTATCTGTTTAAATGAATGTATGTATCTCATATAGTTGGAAATAAGTCAAATAAAACTTTTAATACACCAGAGCAATATTAATGAACAAGAGCGCATCGTATTAGGTTTTACCTTGGTAGATGGAACTTACTTAAGTTTTGTATTATATTAAAAAGTAAGGTAAGTGCCCACTGCAGGCCAAAGGCCTTCTTCTCAAATAGGAGTATCAGAGAGGGTTTAGGAGCCGGGAAGGGCCCCCCATGCTGCTCCAGTGCGGGTTGGCGGGCTTCACATATCCTCGAAATAATATTTTTATTATTTCTCAGACATGCAGGTTTCCTCACGATGTTTTCCTTCACCGCTAAGCACGTTGTAAATACAGCACTTAAAATTGCTATTAACAATTTTAGTGGTGCCGGCACCGGGGCTCGTTATATTGTATTACATTGATTTACTTAAATTAAAAAAGCGATGGTCAGGAGTAGGTAATGAGCTAGGTTAGGTTTGTTAACACATTATATTATAATAGTAGTATTAAACTGGGTTGAAAGGAGGTGGGCTTCACGTATACTCGTGTATTACTTGTACCCTGCTGGTTATGAAATGTGACTCTCGCGATCTACTTTGATATTTGATGGTGGAAAATCCATCCGAATTTGCCAAACTCAAAAATTACTGACTAGTGTTACTCAAAACTTAAAGCGACGGTTTCGGTACTGCGCTTACCAAACCACCCTCCCAGCGCGGGCCTTATGGGGAAATCCCTTCAGAAAATGCATGTTGGATTGCTGGTGCATTCTCGGAAAGGCCTATATTCAGCAGCGGACTTAAATAGGCTTAAGAAAAAGCTTAAACTTAGTAAATGTAATCCTTATCCATGCCGATATATTCATACTTTTAAAAAGTTTAGGCATAGCTCGTATTTTTTACTACTCTTTAGGAGAGCTTAAGAGATTAAGAGAATTTAAGAGAGTTTAGGAGAGTTAAAGATGCTGAGAGTTAATTATATTTAAAAGATAAAATAACAAACTTTTTCAATAATAAAACGCATTACTTAATACTATTTTTGATTTTTTTAATAAGGTTTTGCAATGTTTTAATACAAAAAGGCTCTCTATTAACTTACGTGTAAGCTTTTGACCTTAAACATAAAATGGCTAACCTTGCCATCGTGAATTTACAGGCCGTTTTCCAACTAATCCTGCAAAATGGCGGCGACGTAAAAATATTGTATGGCGGGTTTAAAATTTTAATAAAGCTTGCGGTATATGCTAATATCAGACTGCTATGAGATTATGTAACATGCGGTCTTTTAATTATGAGTAGTATACGTAAGGCATTCTTCATTTCTGCAAGTTAGTGATCGTTGGTAATTAGTTATTAACGCTTATTTAGGATAATAAAGCTTATATTGGGTAAATTAAGTGTAGTAAGTAACCTTCCTTTTCTCTAAATACCAACATCGTTTGCACGTAGTCACAGATTACGTTATATTACTTATTAGTATTAGTAACTACGTAAACGCACCCTGTTCGCCAACAAACGATGCTTTGACGACTGATTAATCGCGGAATATCCATCCCAATTTGCCGAACCTAAAAACCCCCACGCCACTACACAGCACTAATGTGAGGATACCAGTACTGCCCTTATCAAAACGACAGTCTAACGTGGTGAGTATGGCACTACTGGCAAAACCTTTACATTTTCTTTATCGACGCGTTATTTAAAGTAAATCTTCGGCTGACCTTTCCAAGAAAGCGCTAACAAAAGCGTCAATGCATCATGTGGAAGCCAAGCGGCGGCATTTTCAGCTGCACGTACAGGCCGGCTCGACCTCTGGTGTTGCAGATGTACGTGGGCGACGATAATCATTTACCATCAGGTGAACCACTTGCTCGTTTGCCGCCTTTCCCACAGAAAAAAATGCTGCTCCCTGTCACTAGTGTCACAAAATAAGCATACACATCATATCAGGTTTCGTATTAAAACTCAAGTCTAGGAACACAAGAAGAATGTAGTGTCAGGATATATGCAAAGGTAAATGTGGGCTGCGTTATATAACCAAAGAAGTTAATTTCACATGAAAAGTGGTTAACGTGGAATGAAAGCTGCCGAGCAGTTGGCACTATGCCAAATTCCGGCACACAATAGGGCAGACTGACAATGTATCAGGGAAATAAACAATGCGTGTTCTCAGTCGACAAGGAAAATTGTGTGTAGCTATGAAAGAATAAGATATATTTATTGCATATAGAGCTGACTTTTCTTTTTTTTTTCATAGTTGGGGAAATACTTTTGCCTTGGCAAGCGCGAGGACGGTTTGTGTCAAGGTTTCACCGACTAAAACCCTACAATGTTCGGACGAATAATAAGCACCTTCGCCGCATATCGACAGGACCCCGGGAACCGTAACACACGAGCCCTGGAAAGTACTCTGCCTCACTGTCGTCCTCCTGGCAAGGCGTACCAGAACATGCCAACAATATTTCGGCCATGAAGAGTAGGAAGAGCGGTGCAACGTAACAATGCTTATCCTCCCATCTACGAAACTCGACGGGATGAGCTTAAACGATTGCCTATTGTAAATTGCCGGTAACGGCCAGCAGTGTCTAAGTTGAGAAATGTCTGATAATGCTATCGCCGAACCAACTACTCAGCGCGACGATTACTGCAATTCCTCCCTATTAGAGAAACCTATGTCCTGCTGTGACACTGTATACGCTGTTGACCACCCCTCGAGATCAAGAAAAACGGACGCATTCGAGACACCTTCCCTACAAGGACGCGGATCATAAATCAGCCGACATCCATTCTCCTCTGTGTACTCGTTTACGTAAAATTTATAGGTAAAAATTAAAGTTTTCCTTGATATAAGAAAATCAAAAAAATATAGTTAGGTTTTTTTTTATAAATTACATAACGTATACTAAAATTATCCAATTAATTTTTAATATAAAATAAAGGGAGATGCATGAACAATGACTATGCCCAAACCGTTACAAATTTAATTATTATTTTAATTTGATGTGATCAATCTGTAATAGATGAATCAAAAGCGATGCAAACTAATTTCCCTTTACATTTATCAATAATACACAGAGACAAAAATAATCACCATCGGCTTTGCGATATAATTCGTTAATGTATAACTGGTTTTTAGGTCAATAAAAAGGATTCCCATGAAAAAGTAACACTGGTAGACTTTCATTGCTTACTTATAAAATTCTATGACATCAAAACACTGAAACCTTTCTCCATAATTGATTTGTAGCTCAACGCTAGCTAGGGACGTGAATCCGTTGATCCGTAATGCTTGTGATTGGATAAAGGGTTCCTTAGGAGAATTTGCTCGGAGTGCAGGCCCCGCCATTAGGGCAACGAATTATTTATGATGTTATTTTTCATCCGAAGAATTTTCTCTTTTAGAAAATAAAGAAATAATGATTTCGTTACATTTGCTCAGCCTTCGGTAAATATACGTACAACGTTTGATTTCAAACAGTCGAATAAATACGGTTTGTTGAAAAAAGGGTCAAATAAAGAAAATCGGTCTGGGTTATTTCACATTTTTTTTTCATTTTAGTTGTGCATTGATGCATAATATTTTAACATAACAAATGATATACTTTGCTGATAACACAATAATTGCGTTCGTAATCCCTCGCGTGGTAGACAGAAGTGTTAATACTTCAAACTATTAATGGTTATTATTTGTTGACTGATAAAGCAACCAATCTTGAATTAAATATGCATCACAACGAGGCGGGACGTCGACTTGTCGCCGATTATTCGACACTACACTTAACATTCAAATATGTTAATTATATATACCATTATTAGTAGTACTTTCTCTGTCTAAGAGCCGTCTGAGTAAGTACTACCCTCTTAACTATTTCTGCCTCCAACCAGCGGTACAACCAGTGTTGTGTTCGAATTTAAAGGTTACGGGGAGCCAGTGCGAGGCGCTCCAATTTAGTCCACAGGGACGATAATGTATCTGATGTATCTTAACCTTCTTCGAAAGTTTATTGCTGTTTTCTATGGGCTGTAATAGCCAAGTACCATTAGGTTGACTGTTAGCTCGTTTGTTACCTTTGTGTTATAAAAAATATTCATGGTGCAATTATTGAATTCTGACAGTCACATAGAAATAACAGAAAATTTAAATATAATCATATTTGAGCCGAACATTTGGAATAGATCCCTTCCCATTTAGTGCGATAATATAAATACATATTTAAAAATGAAAAAAAAAACCTTTGCTGGATGAAAATTATCGTGTAAGAACAATTTTAAAATAACAATGAGCTGCATTTCTGAGAAATAAAAAGTATTTTGAGGTAACTTTGGAGTTTCCAACATAATGTTGTTATGTTTCAACATAATATCTTATGGTATTTTATTGTGGGCACATGCAGCTGATGACAATACCATTTTTATTTTACAAAAAAGAGCAATGCAGTCCGATCGCATTTATAATTCAAAAAGGGATTAGGGAACTATTCAAAGAAATTAATACTTTAACATTTACATGTCAGTATATTTACGATAATGTTATGTATGTACGTAAACGTCAATCCCTTTCCCAGAGAAATAGTGACCGACATCATTTTAATTTCTATTAAATAATTGTTATTTTTGTGTTTAAATGATTAATCAAAACTGTTTAAGAATTGCTTTCCTTTGAAGACATCATAACAGGTATATCAGTTAGTAAATTGCTGAATAAAGTTAGTTAATTAAAAAGTGCACTACTGAACTGAACAGGCTCTGGGAAATATTTCAAAATTCCAATAATTGACAATTTAGTACCATTTTAGTTCTTATTTAAATCAGACTTGACACCTTCATTTTTCACTATTTCTCATTCGAATTTCGACATAAAATTCCATTACAATATTTCAACTAATATTCTATTTCACGCGCAAAATTTGAATTAGGTCATCAATAATGTGGGACACAAAACATTTGCCAATGTGTTATTGCTTTGTGAGCGTAATTGGGCTAATGATGATTAGAAACATTAAACTGTTTTGTGCGCTTCGTTGCTTGGGAAATAGATTTTACAAAGTAGACGATTTCGTGGTCGTACAAACTAAAATGTAATATAGTTTATGCTTTTCACGGTAAAACTATATTTAGTGTTGTTATTATTGACACTTTAATTACCCAAAGATATTGTATAGTATACCTCTGGATATGCCTTCTATCCTTGAAAGCCTGAGGTCTGACAAACTATTCCGATGAGTATTCTTCATATTCAATTATTTAAATGGTTTAATTATGACTTGTGAGTTAACATGTTCAAAACAAAATTTTCAGTGCACTTAGTAACTTCATTCATTAAAAGTGGATATGCACGTGTAGATGAAGATTTAAGAGCAGCTGTAGTTCTGATAGGTATATTTGTTATTACAAATATGTTCCACACCCATTAGTCACTTCTATATTAACAGGATGCATATTCTTTAATAACAGGAGGATAATGCAATTATTGATGAAATATTTTTATGTTTCTGCCTGTGGTAGCAGCGTAAGAATTTGTCTCCCCCTTTCTTCCCGTGGATGCCGTCAGAGGTGACTAAGGGAGAAGCCAGGAAAATCACAATGACTACTGACAGATGGCGAGATAACTATCTCGCAAAATAAAAGATCCAATTAAGCAGACCGAAGACGGGTAGCGGCATCTAGGTTTCGAGATATCTGGTACTCCGATCGCCAATCTGCTTTCCGAGCGTAGCGATTATGGCAAATCCTCCTTAAGGGGGGAAATCTATATCCTGCAGTGGACTATTTAGATGGAATTATGATTAAGGTTTTTACTTAACCTTACCTTATGTTACATACATGAAAAGTATGTACCTAATGCTGTAGTACCATGATAAATGCTTTGAAATTAAATAAAAATCTTTCTTCCAAATCGTTTTTAAAGCAATCCATCAAGAGACAGCCCATTGAGACGTCATGTAATTTCGTATTCATTTAATCACTACGCAATTACATGGACAATTTATTTAAGTCTGATTTCCACAACGACGTACATTTTCGCAGCGACACATTAAGAGGTCATTGTACGCAACGCCGCGATAATTTCCTGCGATTTATTGTAATAGCGTGTAAACAGCCTTAGGTCTTAGTTTTATTGACTTGGATGCGATACGATCATAATATGTTTTCGCCTACAATACAGTTTTCTGTGAGAAATGTACAAATAAATAGAATGAAATGTTATACAGAAATATATTTTCAAAGGCGTGGTTAAAATAAAAAAAAAACGTGTTAAAATATCTTACGCAGTCAGTTCCGCGCTATTTCGGCCAGAATATTTTTAATTCTTACGCCATTTATTCACGAAATGACGCCTTTACAGACGTCATATGCATCTTCTACTTGTATAGTATTGTACACATTTAGTAAACAATCTCGTCAAAATCGTAGCAGCAGTTTGTTAAAAATTTAATACATTATTTGAGAAGAAAATTTTTAAGGAAATTAATAAAGGGAAAAAGACATTTTCCATAACTATATTGGAGACGATTACAATATATCTCACAATATTTGACAATTGAAAACAGCGCCAGTATGGCATCGCGGCACTCACAGATTTGCAACATATTTTTGTACTTTTATTTTTTAATGTTTTGTTTTTGTTACATAATTTTAAAAACATTTATGTGAATTGTTTTGTAAGTGTGATAATGTAATGAAAGTATATGTTCATGTCAATGGCTCACACTGGCGCAGGTTCGGGTTGCCATGCTAATAGGAAACTAGTGTAAAAAGCATTAAAATGCGTTTACTTGATGTAGCTGTCAGTATCCTGAATGTCAGTTTTTAATTATTACTACAGAGTTGCGCATTCATAAAATTTGTATGAAAACTAAAATTTTGTGTAAATTATTAATAAACTCAAACCTTGGTGGTGGTGAACCATTTTAAAAAATTACACTCCGAGTACTCATACTCTCCAAACTAGATAGGCTAAACGAAAATTATCGCATCCTCTATGCTCTATGTAATACGCTAAAGCGATAATAGAAATCAGTTATCGCCTTTATTTATTTAGCATTATACGGAGCTTGAGACGCAGCAAACGATAATAACGACTTAATAATGTAGGTAACGCTTACGGGGCATAGTGTGCATTTGTTGCACGCATAGCATATTATATGATAATCATCAGTCAATCAGCACCATGCTAAACATATTTACTTATCCAATGTAGGCTAATCCCATCTTTTCTAAAGCAGCATTAAAATATACATTCGTGTTACGAAAATGGATACTACTTTAATCGACATTTAGTGTAATTGTCGCATTCCATTTTACTTTTCTTTCTCTTTATTATCGTTAGAAGTTGGCAAAGGTAACTTATTTATTAGAGCGTGAAGGTAAAGCCACAAATACACATTATATTCGGCTTTTCTATTTCAGCCCTTGTACTAAATAAAACCAGTGATTTACAACTCACCTACGTATAAATTGCGCGAGGCAAATATTTTGGTATTTTGTTATTAAAAATGGCTTAATGACGAAACCGACGTATTGTTACAATTATAATACGACAATTTACTATCATGTTTTATTTCTTCCGTGAAACATTAGGAAAGTTGCCAAAGTGGAAACTAAAAAAGTGGTCAAGTGCGTGACGGATCACTGAAAATCAGGGTTACGTCGATTGTGAATCCAAAGATAAAAATAATTAATATGAATCAACCGACAATGAGTCAATGAAACTGGATTTAATTGAAATTATTATGCCATCATAGAAATTAGACATTCAGAAAAGTATGGTGTAAGTTTCCCGGAAACATATTCATAATACAAAATATATTCATTCAAAATATTACTAAAAGTATATTTTCTATACAATTATTGTCTGCCCACGTAACGTCGCTTGATTTACACAAGGGACAATATATTTATTTTAATACAAAATGTACTTACTAATACATTTCTGAAACCGTGAAATTTATCATCGTTATAAGTTTCTTTTATAAATACAATCACAATCAACATTTATTAATCCTTTAGTCATATGATTGTAAAAACAAGCGTTCGGTCTTTCTATTCCGGTCCCGAATGTCCATCTGGAATGCGTTCCGAAATTCACATCTGTCGAGCACTAATTCACAGAGTCGGGGCTAGTTTTGTTTGTCACGTTGAGAACAATACTCTGCTGGAGATTGCTCCAGTTAAAATCCATAACTAAGGTAATGAAGTCCGTTTAAAATTAGTATCAAGGCAAGTCCGTACATGTCAGCTTTTATCTGCGACACATTTATTTTAGTTACAACGCACTTTTCAACAGAGCTTGGCAAATCAAATAGTTCTTATTGAGGTATATCGAAGCGTTAATAGCCCAAAGCGGCCTATCCGTCATATCTTGAAAGCCTCATTGTCACAATTTAAAAAATGTTTGCCACTCATTTCGATACATGGCTTTTCGTAGCAGGTTTATATAAAGTAATGTACTGAAGTAAGAGCAAAGTGGTTATACGAACCTTTTCGTATTCGATATAACAACTACTCGCTTCTATTCAAGAATCGAATTTATAAATACATCTTAATTGTAAAAGCCAACACATTAAAGCTAGCAGTTTTATGTTAATTTAAATGTGTTCGATCATTACAGTTAGGTTTATTTTAGCGTAAAAAAAGATTCGTTTTACACATCAGTAAACAACATAAGTGGTCTGATAGTTGCGCTGAGAAAATATTATTTCGGTACAACAACAGTGTCAGCGCCGTGGCACCATAATTTAACTATAAAAACCTCTTTGTGTTTAACGCGACTGCTCAAATTATTTTATTGTACATTCAAAATGCACAGTAAACGTTTAATGTATTGTCATAAGGCTATACTGTTGTAAATGTTACCATACCGTAAGGGCTATTTCGAAAGAATTTTGTAAGGTTCACTATTCTTCATTTATTTTGTCGATTTACGATGAGTCGTTGAAGCACATGTTTTTCAGTTTTACTGATTAACCGAGATAAAGTAATATTTAAAAAATAACGAATAATTGATAAAATAGTAAATTAAATACAAATAATATCCACTAAAGTTTACGATATTACTAAGCGTATAATAATTTACTCTGTCACATTGCACAAATCTAATGCATAATCTAATTAGTCAGTTTTTTTTTTGAAAATAGGCAAAGTAGCAAGTGGATCACTTGATGATTACCGACGCCGGTGCAATGGAGCTGCTGGTGCGTTGCGTGCATTTGTTTTGGGAATGGGAGAGGAGGGTTAGTGGGCCTCCGGTTACCTCACTCACTGAACGAAACGCAGAAGCACAAGATGCCTTTACATCGCGCCGATATTCTGCGTGGTCATAGTACTACACCGGTCGAGCCGGCCCATTCGAACAGTAGCAAAAGCCGCCGCTCGGCTCTACCACGTACAAATAGTATAGCAAATTGTAGATATTTATATTCCTTGATTAGTATTAATTTATTTAGATTTCAATTCGTTATTTATTCATCGCTATAATAAGGGCAGATATGTTCACAGACAAAAACCTATTAATTTACCAACTGTGTTGAAAGAATCAGGAACCCAAAGCAGGAATTGAATATCTCAGCAAATAAAATGGTTGTTAATAAACGTCTCAATTAACAGGGTTGGCGGTTGAACAACTATTTCGGACTCCAAGACATCGAATCAAATTGGAATACCATGAATAAATACGATAACATTAAATAGTCTGTCGCCGTCTTCAACGAATATTACATGTCAATTGAAGCGTTTTAAGTTTGCGGCGAGCCAAAATTAACTAAGCCAAAAATAAGAATAAAAAGTGATATATCTCTATACTCTATCTACTCGTATACGAGTTGTACTTGAATATTGGGATGTAAGGGATAGGGCGAATATATCACATCTTTCTCCACATTCTAATCTCATCTGGACCTAACTAACACCTAACAAGCGCCACTTTGTTAAACGTTTTAGAGACTGTCACAATACATCATCCCATCATGCGATGAGATTGACGGACCAGACAGATACTGTGTCACATACACGGGACGCAACATAATACAAACGGAAACGGAAACCAATATGTTGTGGGTAATATCCGGAATCAATATTCCCATCCGGAATATTGATTCCGGATTGAAACCGCGGAACCTTGGCTCAGTAGCTAGGTACGCGTATCGGATACCTAGAATCTTTAATATCATCGGTCTGAATAATTTCACAAGATATGTTACACTTCCAACTGGCACTAACAGAGAATATAACATCTTTTCAGCTTTCTATTACAGCATATAAATGTATAAGAACCGAATGCAGTGTCGGGGATACAGGGGCCATCGCTATACACGAAAAGATATAAGTTCAGTGATGCACGAATATTAGCTTCGGCGTGAATTCGAACACAAGACCCGCTCAGAAGTACAGTGCAGATTGTACATGACAAATGGTCTTAGGAATGTTGAAAATGCCAACATTTCGAAATCGCAATACGAACGGCCATGTAAAGAAGTAGCCTCCAGGCCGCATTCATTCAAAGCCATGGTTTATTGGAGCGTGATTTTGCTTGCTACACACACTTGCAGCCAATGTGTGCAGCCAACCGACTTCCAGAATGAAATCCTTCATGCAACGGTTTAAGAACGTACTCTTTATTGTTCAAGTCGAGCGGGAACAATCGGTCAAAAATAATAAGAGATGCGTTCAAATTGTGATTTAAATAAAAAATATCCACGGTTTTTTGGAAAAATCTATTAATATTATATTATTAAGAGAGAGTGAAAGTTTATATATGTTTATGCGATATTCTTCGAGAATATTAGATCGATCTTAAAAATTATTGCATTGTTTGTAAGCTTCATTACTCTATATACAGGCTATATTTGGCATCCAAACGTTCGTTTTATTGATCAAAAACATAACAGCATTGTATATGGAGCGTCTGGTACTTCTAGATCTGACGATCGCCAGGCTTGGCGATTAAACCAAATCCTCTTAAGAACCCTATATCCTAGTGTTAAGCCTTCATTCGATAGAGTCAATGGTAAAAAGAGGTTAATTCGCTATAAAATAAATAAAATGTACAATTACTTTACTTAGTTTAAAGAGAAGAAGATCATCGCCTTTTTTAAAAGTGCTGGCAGTACTCTACTTCTCACCACCAACAAATCTTTGCATAATAATAAGTTAGCTTACGTAGTAGAACCAAGCGGTATATATTACCTAGTGTTGAGTGTAGTGCTTGTGTGGGTGATAGCTGTGGTGAGGGAGGTGGTGCTCTTCCATTGTTATATATGCCATTTTAATGTTTTTTATGCGGAATTGTGCGAAGTAATTTTTTCCTTATTTTTTTTTAAATGTTTTAAAAATTGATAGATTTCCGCAAAGTAACGCCTGTTTCTATTTACTACAACAATAAGTAATTTTTAGTCCTTGTTTTATGTAATTGAACGCAATGTTTAGTTAGTTTATGTCTTATACCTTTTGTAATGAGATGAATACATACGTCCAAAAATGTGTTAAGATACGATGTTTAATCTTAACACCTTATTGTTATTCATTTAGCAATAAATGTTTGAGTTTGAGTCGTCGACGGTCTCGTTTTTCCCATAAATATAATGCATGAAGTAACGCCTGACTCCAGTAACAATAAAATGAATGTCGCCGGTATTGTATTCAATTCACACATCATCCTAAGTGACACGACATTTGAAGTTACCTTCACGCGCAGAAAATTTCGTCGTCTTGTTCTCGTTTTTTTCATTTTCATTATAACATTCGCTAATTAAACGTAAACACTATACAGAGATGAAAAAAAATGTGGTTATATTTTTTTGGGAAAAATTTTAAGGCCAAAAATGAAAGAGAAAAGCAACAGCTGGATAACATTTCAGCCCAAGGCATTACATGCAACATAAAAAGAATTTTTAATATTAGCTATGTTATTCCATTACGGTGTGTTTTAAGGGCGACTGTAAAAATTTGTTTCTTTTCTACTTAAATTGAGCTTATGTTGTACCTTTATTTTTGTTACGTATGTGTGAGGAATAATATTTTTCGCGTTGTTACAATCTTTAAAGTTAAAACTGTCTGTTTGCGTTTTATATACGCCATGGCATAAGCCTCATCATCATGATCATCAGCCTTTTTAAGTCCATACACAAAAACATATATTATTTATTCAATCAGAATGGAAATCTTTATTTTATGTTGCCTAAAAATTTGTTTCGACTAGAATTCGGATACAAAAAATTGGTCAAATACAATGACTGTTGTTTCGCCATCGAAAAAAACTAGATGAACTCCAACAAACGTTTCAAATCATTAAAATATTCATTAAAATTATCTATTTTTAATCTGTCCTCCGTTTCCGTGTTAGGGAACTTGATAAAACTCCCTGTCTTAATTTGCGTCCAGTAACAAATTACACTTTTCGTTCTCCAAGAAAGTTACTTTTTATAAAGCGCTTTAAGAAGATTGATGTCCATTAGTCGGTAATTTCCTAAACAATTTAAAAAGAGCCCCGACGCTAATCGAACGTCAGCCTCTGATTTCTACTTAAATATTCATAAGGAAATGGCATTTACGTGACATTAATTAAAACTAAACTATTTAAAATAAAATGTACCATCGGACCGTGATGACGATGATATTCTGCCCAATGTGGTTGTACCACGTCGATAAGTTACGAACATTATTGGCAGTAGACAACTGCGCATAATATATTATTTTCATGCAGAATTCGTTTACGTAGAGTATTTGAGTACCACGTGTTCGGGCAAGAACTGTCCTTTTTCCTGAAGCGTTCTATTAGTTCACCTGAGGTAAACTATCACAACAAGATAAGTAACATACACGCATATACATACTCACATAAACAAACACGCACACACGTATTAATGTGCGCACGCTACAATGCGCGTAGGTAATTAGACATTAAATTTTAATTACTTTGTTATCATTTTTCATTCACTCAATCGATACATTTTTAATATTTTTATTTTTTTATTATGTGGCATTAATTTTTTTGATCTTTATTTTATTTACGAATTGTATACGCTGCGAAATAAATGTCAACGATAAATAAATTAAAATTTGAATAGGTAGTATAGGTAGCATCGCTGACCTACGCGCAAAGAGAGTCACTCACTCAGATTTATCTTCGCGAATGTTATGTATCGTATGTATACGATAAGATAAGAATATTTCCGTACAACTTTTCTATATACAGAATGCTATTCCGTTTAATATGTTGACAACCAACATCAAATCCAATACCCTATTGATTTCCAGTTCGCTGAGTTCGCAAATAGTATGAAACTGAAAAATTTAAATAACTTCCAGCATGTTTTATTTGTTTTGTTTATCTGTAACTTCAACAGTTAAAGGGATTTTCAATGTCGACGCGCGGAACGCCACTGCCCTATCATCGATGTTGATTAGTGGCGCCGCCCCGGCTCCGGTACGTCGGAATTAATTTAAATACATCCTTGTCTTTCCGCTCCGCTGAGCGTAAGTCGATTTGCAATTCGTACACTCCGATAGCCCCGTTTCGTTCGCTGACTTAAAATTACAACGTCGAGTTGCGAACTTTCCAACTCGCGAGCTTTTTATTTGTTACGTAATCATCCTTCTAGTATGCTTTATGTGTTTAAACGATTTTAAACTACCAGTGATAACGATTATTAAGTAAAATAAGTTTCGATTGTTTTATTATTTAAATGCTCATCTAATTTTAATACTCATCATCAGCCAGTAAGCAGGTGAGTGAGCTATGCTGGTCCGAAAATCTACCCACTTCTGATTTTTAATTCTAATAAAAACATTTCTACCACAATAAGAATTTTCCTATGTTGTGAAGACTTACAACAGATAAATGGTACATGGACAGAGACCATTAACCCAGATCAAATATTTGTATGGCTGTACAGATACTTGTCGAACCCTGAATTGAGATGTATCGCAATCCGTCCACTCCACCGATGAGTTAACGATCATAGTACACTGCACTACAATACACTACTCACTTTAGACGCTGCTACTGGTCACCGATATGTAAAGTAACAGAGGCTCCGAGATTTTTGCTTGCATTTCCAAGTTGGGATGGAGCAATCTCTTACAACGAGCAACATAAGGAGCATATAAATACTCCCTATATATTTTCTTTGTGATGAATTATATAATGTTACTTTATTCAAGGTATTATTAACTTTTTTTTTCTCAATGACAGAAAATATTTTTAAATTGAACTTATTTATATTCCAAAGGCTCTATAGGTTTGTCTGATCTGACACGCATGTTACACTTACCGACCACGATGCTAAGGAAGCGCCGTGTGATTGGGGAGTTGACACTAGATGGTCTAGATAGCATAAATCGTTACAAGGCGTGTGCAAGTCTGAGGCTCACAAGAGCATAGCACCTTGTAAACATTACTTATAATCAGTTGATTAAATTCTTGTCCATTTATTGCACAAAACTAAATCTCGGTCGTTTCGTATGAAATAACCCGAAACGGAATCTATATATTGTGGTAAAGGTGTCTGTACTACTTACTATGAAAATAAAAGACCTACCGAAATGTCTACATGCAAAGGAAACTCGTAAAACTTCATCGACGTGACACTGTTGCAACGCGAACATTGTGGCAACTGTTAAGAGGGCCATAAAACAAAATAGCCGAGAAATGTATAAACATAATGTTCAAGGAAATGTCGTCCGAAACGTCACGTCATCTGCATAGATAGAACTGAGAGAACCATGTCACAGATTGGTCGAAACGTCCGGCGAACGGACACACGAGTCGACCGCGTTCGAGTCATCTACAAATAAACATGAGTACGCACTGAAAATAAAATATAATGCGATCACATTCGTAACGCAGCGACAGAAATAACGGTATATGTCACTGACTGTGAAAATCAGGCCTAAGGTGTAGTCGTGTCAGGTGTAAGGTGTAGTCAGCAGAAGATTTGCCATCATTAGGCAAATCTTCTGCTGACTACACAATCTTCTGGTGTCGATTATACCAAAACGGATTTATATCAACCAACAATCAACTTTATAACTCACTCTGAAAAGGGTTTGGCCAAATCTTTTGAAACCCATTTTTATTGATGAATTTATTTAGTACTTATCTATTTTTTTTTATTTCGTTTTTTTTAAAAACATCGAGAAATGCTTTTTGACTTGGAAAACACTGGTAAACTGTTAACTGACATAGCAAACTGTTAATTGATAAACATTTAATTAATTCAAACCGTAAAGTAGCAGCCTCCCGTTTTTGAAAGTACCACCAATCTAGGGTCTTCCGCTCTGCTCCAGGGTGGGTTCGCGGAATTTACACCTCGAGATATTTTATTAATTTCTTAGACAGCAGAATGAATGCAGTTTGCTTCATGATTCCTTCACCGGCGAGCACGTAGTGTCTCAACACTGTAGTGTTTAATTTACTGTGTTGTTATAACAAAACGGCTATGAAACTTGCAGTAAGCGCCCTGATGCTATGCTAAGCAGCGACTGTTGTACAAAAATATTTCATTATAACTACAATATTAATTTTTTTTTTTAATAATAAACATATTCATATCGCCCGACGTGACATAAGCAAAGTCAACGCGACGCTAATCCTGCTCTTAGCTTCATACGCATGTTGCGCCTCGTCTGGAATTTATTAAATTGAAATATAAAATGAGAAGGCTTTCTAGATTTTCACACCGAGATTTATTGTGGCCCAAATTGAATTACTTAGTTAAAACGATACCTATTTATATTTGTAATTTATTATACAGTCTACTCAGCTTCGAAAGCGACAATAGGAGCAAAAAATAGGTTAAGAACAAATTGCTAAACCGCGGCCTCGCTAAACAAAGAGAAGTCCAAACTAAAAACTCTTATCGATGAAGAATATATTTCAAAATTAAAATAATTTTAAGGTTAAATTTATTTAAGGTTTAAATTTGAACTCTATTATTTGGACGTCATAGATCCTTGTAATCCATGTGACTGACTAAATAATAACAAAGTTCTTTCAAAAAACTTAACAATGACCCCAAACCTTTCATCCTATTTACAAATGAAAGTTTTTGTCAGTGCATCAGTAGATTTATTTATACAACAAGTGTGAAACAATGTGAAAAGAAGCAAATAAAATTACTATGAAAATTTAAAACATAGAACCTTACTACATATTACATCATCATCATCATCATTTCAGCCTATCAGAAGTCCACTGCTCAACATAGGCCTCCCCCAAAGATTGCCACGAAGCTCGGTCCTGAGCCACCTGCGTCCATCGACTTCCCGAAACACTGCGCAGGTCGTCACTCCATCTTGTGGGGGGTCGTCCTACACTGCGTTTGCCTGTACGTGCCTCCCCCAAAGATTCTCATTATGGGGGGGTTTACCTTAGTTGCCACGCCTGGCGAGCGGGTTGGCAACCGCAGTTTTTTTTTCTTTTTTCTTTTTGTTCTCGTGCAGGAAGATGCTGCTACCCATCTCCTAATATAATTTTTTTACCATTAGTCGCCTTTTAGGACACCCATGGTCAGATAGGGTTGGCGCTATTCTTTACTTCTGACAGCCACACGGAAAACTTCCGACAGCCACACGGAACTACTACATCAGCCTATTTCAATTCCCAGCTACACATAGACCTCTCTAAAGAACCGCCTGCAAAAAATATTTCCTGTGAGATTTGCCAATACTCACCACGCTGGTTAAGCGGATTGATAAGCGCAGTGGCCTACGCAAGTGACACGTGAGATTAGTGAGTCACTAGTCTGTGAGATTAGTGAATCACTAGTCTGTGAGATTTGGGTTCGCAAACTTCAAATGTTAGACCTTACCATCGCCATTCGGTCACCAGAGTCCCGTAACACTTACCTTACATAAATTGGAAATATCAATTCGTGCTGTCGTTTTCTTCATGTGATGTTAAATCTACTTCCAACACATGTAAAGAGGTATCTAACATTCATTGCACAAAATGGCAAAGTTATCGATTTGTCGCGTATATATACTTGAATATAGAATGCCTCAAGACAATTCTTATTTAATTGCTCAGAAAAACCGCCAACAGGCACTTTCCACCGCTGAGTATATTTGAAACCTCATCGAAATAATCTGTTTTAAAAAACTTTGAGAAGTCCTTCTATAGAACAATTAAAAGCTGTACCATAGTCACAGGACTGTGAAAATGTTTCTATTACACGACTTTCGATTCTTTTTTCTATAAGAATTGTCTATTATAAAAACCCGAAATAAGACTATATTTATTAGCCATAAATTATTGTACAGTATATACCTACATAAATGTATAACATTTACATAAATAAATAAAAAAAATTACTTAACATCATGCAGTGTTTGCTATGAGCACAGGATATTTAGTGTTGGCAACGTTGTTCTAATATTATAATCAGTGAATACAGATTAGAGACCGATTATTACTTTAGCAATGATAAGAATTTTAGTTATGGTAGAAATTTTTCAATCGAATTATCTTTGTAATAACTATCTGTGTAAAGAGAAATACACGAATATTTGATAAGTGAGTGTAGAGTTTAATTATTGATGTTCCTGATGTAAAAAGTTCTACATTAGGGGACAGAACATTAGCTAACTGAAACACTATCCGATCCTCCATATTTTATAAATTTATATCAAACTCTTCCTCCCAATAAAAAAACCTGTTATTAAAAAACATTTAAAAAGCCTTACTATTATCTATATCAATAGAATTAAATCATTCTAATAACGCTTTCTTTTTACACTACCGATGAGTCAGGTAAATGTCACTGACCAGTCCACCAAAAGAATGGCAGTTTAAAACAATATATTTTAACTGCCATTATTTTTACCCAATTGGTTGTATAAGTATTTTAAATATTATACAAGGGGGCACAAGTGCTGCCATCGCCCAAATTCATCTTGTTTATATCTCAAAGAATACTATCTACGTTTTATAAATAAAGTATAGTATGCAAGATGTAATCACCCACAACGATTTCTATTTAAAGAATTCCATAGAAATTAGATCAATAACGAAGCTTATCCAAGAATAAGAATCGGATAAGAGGAATAACATAACAAACTATTACCACACAAATGCAGTCCAATTCCACGTTTATGCGAAGAGAGAAAGATCGTGAGCAGCATGAACGTAGCGAATCCAACCCGCAGAGCACAACCCCTTTTAGACCATTTCTATTCAGGCCTTGAGAAACATCACGAAATCTAAGTGGGTATAGTGATGACATAGAAAGTCCCCAACCTCGCCCTTAACATAGACAATAAAGGATGCTTAATATTATTATCGGACTTTAATTCGAGCTGGGCAGCAAACGAAATTAATTTGGCATCGTTGGCCGAAATTACATCGGAATATTATTCGAATTTATTTGCCACGAGCAGGAGTTAATTCATTTACATAAATGCGCTATCATTTTAAATCTGAATGATCTGTGTGATAAATGTCAGTTTTATTTGGAGTCTAAATTGTAATAAAATGCTTTTATACATAAGATGTAACTATGCATATGTATATAATACAGATATGGTATATGAATAGTATAAATGAACTCTAAATGACGGTACAGAAACATAATATTATGCAAACGTATGGAATGGCATAGCTGATGCTTAGCATTCATATGTACACTTTACTTTGTACTTTAAAAAAAATCCCATAAATCAGGTGCCATATCGCTCAATTTAAGCTGCATAGTATCCGAGTGCTCTAGGTTGTGTTCGATCCCGGTGCCGACACCACTAAAATTCTTAATAATTAGTTTAATTGTTTGATGTACCAATGGCATGCCATTGAAGTAAGCATTATAAGGAAACCTGCGTGTGTGAATGTTTTTATTCTTCATTAGCATTCCTACGTCTAATCCTAAGTAGACTAGGATAGGCATGCCTGATGAAGTGGTGAGCAACGTCCACGTAGGACGTTGCTCACTACACTCGGTAGGTGGAATATTGAGTTAGTGTATTCCCTCTTATGTTACTTACCTACTTAGGTTAACTATTATACAAATAAAGATAGTAAAAAGGCGACTTTCTGTTCCTAATTTCGACAAAAATATGTAACAGAAGAATGAAAATTCTTTGCAAGTCGCATCTATACGTAAACCACATCACTTTACGTTTAGATTGAATCTCTTTGATTACATTTGCATTCGTCTGGCGTTTATTCGCAAACTTAAATTACTTCCCGACTGAATCTTAATTCGCCGATAAAGCTTTTACATTGACTGAGTAAATGTGAAATCGATGCGAAGTAACTAATGAGTCGTTAATAACCGATACGAGCATATAGAAAGCTCCAACTAACAGCATATAGAAATTACATATCTCTATTTTGTTTGGCACACTTTCATATTTCATTTATTTAACTTTATTGGAACGGAATAAAAGATAAATATGTATTCTTTAATTATACCATTCATACACATAGTTTCAATTGTTTCCTTTTATTAATCTCACTGAGAATGAGAAATTGTAATAAGCAGCAATCACACCAGCATCACATACTGTAGTAATTAAGGATGTTTACACACTGGAGATAGACGTGTAAAAACAAAACGAACTGGAATTAAGAAAAAAGAGATTTTTTTTTAAGACGAAATGAGCCTTTAATTTGTAGACTGATATGACTCTACAAATAAAAGTCTTTGTAATTTTGTTTATTGATAACATTGTACCTATTGGTAATGTGTAATGAAATATTTTTAAAACATTTTTTTTTTATTTCACTTCCGAAAATCTAATAGTAGTACTGGGTTTCGAAGCAATAGATGAACTTAAATGGACAAAGTAGTATATTGAACTATCATATAGCGATAACACGTTATAATTCATCTAATACAGCTTTAAGCATTTCTCTATTAAAGCAATAACGTTATAAATTGGCGCTATAGCAGGCTACCTCGCAAATGACAGCCGAAGTCGTATTTCCACTACCTCGGAGCCGATGGTCGGTTATTGTGTTCCGACTTGGCCGTAGCCTGCGCTGGAAGCTTGCCAGAATGAATGCGGAGCTATGAGCAATACTCTTAATAACCTGTGCCGGTTAATCAACCCGATACGTCTAAGGTTGTGCAATTAAAACTGATCTTACAAACGAGCCTATTTATATCTACGATTTGTATGTCTGCTGGCGAATATACACTGCGATCTAGACAAGATTGAGCGGTTGTTATTGTTACATTTTATTCAAATACTTTAATTTTATTCAAATACATCATCATAGCAACACCCAAGTAAGAAATCAATAAAGTACTTTTGTGATCAGGTCTAATAAATCCAAGTGTTTTAATTTTTCTGGACTAGATATTATAAACGCATAAAAACTTTATTAGTTTGTTTTTAACAAAGAAAGTTAAGTACTATAAATATAAAAATAAACTATTAAACGAGTAGTGGTAAGTTATACCATATTTACAATTAATTCAAAAGGCGGATGTGAAATACTTGTACAGACATGTACCTTTGCAACCTTCGAGTACGTCTAAATTAATGGGGATAAAAATAAATTTTCTACAGTAATACACAGTCCGTAATTAAAACCATTCGACTTTAAGTATTTAAATCTCAAGTACTTGGGATGCTGTCTCTCTCTCTCTCAGTCTCTAATATAACCCATTTCGCCACGATATGTTATTCGCATACGTAAGGCAAATAAAGACAATCCGGCATCGGAGAAAACCGAGACTACCAACGGCAGACGAGACGCAAAGTATCTATTTTACATACTGATGTCTCTCGAATTTTTCAGCGACCTCAGGCAGGTAGCTCTATGTGACGTCACGTACGTAACAGAGTATACGTGATGGCACTACGAATGTGACTTAAGCCTTTGGGACGCTCGACCAATCACGCTCACTTGAGCTTTTTATGTGTAGGTACACTTCGCTAAAGATCTCCATTGTGCGGGCAACTAAGGCCTCATTGAATAGGAAAACGTTTCCTCATGTAATGGCACTTAATCTATGACTTTTTAAGTTTTATTTTTCATGATGCAGTTTATAATAATTTGAATACAGTATACAATTTATAAACATAAATTTAGGCGTAAACCTGTAGGGAATTTATAGAACATTAAAGACTTGTTTTCTGTGTTTACTCAACGTAATAATATTCAGTCTTTTTTGTACTTACGATAATATTATTTCGTGTCTGTGGGTGGAACAAATAAAGAAAAAAACATTTTTATAATGTATGTGAAATTTCATCCGATGATCGTAATGTTTATACGAGTTGCCACCACGGATCGTCACTAGGAGACTGTCTCCATCAATTGAAAAGTCAATATATCTGTTATGTTGACTCACTGACAAATTTGAATTTTTCATTAGAACACTTGTTTGGCTGCCGTTTATTGGTAACAACGTCTTGGATAAACGAAATCATATCTTATATGTGAAAATTTGAGCATTATGATATTATCGAGGAATTGCGTCACACGTAATTTTTGTGAAATATTTTGTGGCATAGTCTGGAAGGTCCCAGTATAGGCAGTAACTTTACTTCATTACGTATTATATATTATGCTTGACTGAAATTTCAAGTCAGTTAGACACGTACAATTACCAAAATCTTTAATGACTGCAGCATGTTTCTTTTGTAAAGTATTTTCGCTTTCGGTAAATCGTTCTAGAAAATTTAATTTGTCTGTTTCGAAACCCAAGACAAAGAACAAACAAATCAAAGTCGTAACAAATAAATCTGCGTCTCCTAAGGGGTGCCGGATCATAACTTCGTAAGCCGTCTGTAATAACCTGACCGTCGCTACGAAATTTTCTAATTTAAACGCGCTAGATAGCAAACTCACTTCATTTATTTTAATCACAATACATTAGTAAACGTAGCTTTAGATTTGGAGCAGAAACAACATTATTTATTTACCTGCAAATTCAAGCGATGTCTCAACGAACAAACATTTCACCTAGATCACGAAAGACCATTTCGAGAATTGAGGCTAGAAAATTACTTTACTAGTAGATATAATGATAGATATATTTCATTTAAATCAATTTTAAAATTACTTATTAGATGACGTATTAAATTAATGAATCGAATGATGGCGGAATTGATTCGAACTCAAAAACCAAAATCCCACAGACCAGCACTGTGCTCGCCAACCCCCTCGCCCAGGGGTAGCAGATATAAGAAATGTTATCTGGCGATTTCTTGGAGAAGTCTGTGTTCAGCAGTGGACTGAAATAGACTGATAATTACATTTAACAAGCAATGATGAGATAAATCTGACTGATTTCGATAGTGGCATTGATTTTATGATTTAATAAAGTAACGTTATTGTATCTATGCCGCGTGGGAGCAGTGTACGAATCTACTATTCCCTTTCGATCATAGGTATCCAAGAGCAAACCCGGTGTCGAGGCTCACTTCAAGTCGCGCCATATCTTTGGAAGAGGTGAAACGTGGGTTTCGGAAGCCTGATAAGAAACTTCGAACCTAAAAGAATTCCATAGTTATTTTTTTATGCGAATCAAGTAATACTTCTAATTACTTAAAAAGCAAGTTGAAACTCTTCTAGCTACCCAAGTAATGTCGGAGTCGGTCAGTATGGTCGAAATTATTTACGCCGAGAAAGCCTATTTGACTTTTTACCTTTTCGGAATAAATAATTACCAATCATTTAGGTTTCCCAAGTTCTGGATTTAAGCCAAGGACCTATGATCCTAGGTAAGACTAGGCCACGCAGTTGTCACCATATAACATACAAGTGATCCTCAAGATTGATAAGTTTATGTACAAATGCAAATATCACGAAAAGGCCACAGATGAGTCGAATATTTTTTTATGTCATTTCGTGAACTAGCGCTAATATTTTATAATTATCATCGATAAAGCTATAGTGGCTCAGTGGCCGGGCGCACGACTTACATTTCAAATGCTCGAATGATGTAGGTTCGATTTTTGTTGTCTGCATTTTAAAAGTTTATTGCACTTACCACGTCCTCGGCGATGAAGGTAAACATCGTAAGGAAACCTATACATCTAACGGGTGGTAGGCTCGTTCTCTGCCTAGGAGTCGTCTGGGTAAAGGTACCATACTCTTACCCATTTCTGCCGCTAAACAGAACACAACAGTGTAAATACTGTTGTGTTCTGGTTTAAAAGGTATAGAAAGTCAGTAACAGCCGTACAGAACCCTAAAAAGTATTTAAATAACACGTTGTGAAGTCCGCAAACCTTCTCAGAAATCAGAGGAAGCCTTTTCCTAACAGTGCTCCATTTATAGGTACTTTACATAAACGCCACAGGTACCAAACAGAAGGCGATGGCGAGATCTAGGCCTGAACTTTTAGACGCCTTTTGCCTTCACCGATTTGGGACTTCACATAGACGATTGTTTCGCTATTTGACAGAAGCCACAACATTTTCCTCGCTTTTCCCTAAGTCCACTTTTACGACACCCACGGGACGAGATTGTGTGTTAGATTCTCTTACGCTGCGAAAGCAAAAATAATTTGAAAAATAAGTAAAAAGGTACGCGTTTTTACCAATTTACACCATTTGTATAAGACTGACACAAAATAATTTAGGCACAGCCATGAATAGAGAAGATTATTTTCGTAAAGAGACGTGCGAAATAAGAAGTCCCGTCAAATCATTCTAGTATTAGAAATGTTTAAATAGTATTAACGATAAAAATGTTTTTATTATTATTTATTAGTATTTTTAATGTGAGGCAATTTTTTTATTTGTTAGCGACCTAACGCACGGCAGGTCTATGAATAATATTTAAGGCAGGTCAGGTAGGTTTGTTTGAATATGGTATGAAAGGAAGTAATTCCACTTCGAATAAATATCGAGTTTTCCTACAAATCCAAGAAGAACAGGCTATTAAAATAAAAGTTACTTTACGGAATTTATCACGTTTAATTTTGAACTTATTACTTCTCGACGTACACGTACGTCATTAGCCTATGGCCATCTGGAGTAATGTAGCTTACGAACTGTTCAAAAACTATAATCATTTCTGTTATTTACGTGAACACTACACTTTTGAAACGAAACTATTATTTTTTCATATCGGATTTTATCGCGTTTAATTTTGGTTAATTTTCTGATGATGGTAAGTGATTACCGTCGCCCAAGTACATCTGCAACGCCAAGGGAGCTGCAGGTACGTTGCCGGCCTTTAAGGATATTTGTGAGGTAATAAGGACCTCCTCCTTGGATGGGGAATGGTAGAGGAGGAAGTGGGCGGAGGAAGTGAAGTTTCTACTACACGCCAGTATTCTGCAAGGTCGTGGTACAGCCTCAGTAGACCCTGCCCATTCGAGTAACAGCTAAAGCTGTCGCTTGGCTCTACCACGTATAATCCCGACGTGGTCACTGTGGGGACTGTAGTATTTGGCGCCCTGTTGTGTATTTGGTGTATGTGTGATGTAAAACATAGATGCTCTAGAAAATCAGCAGTTTGTGGTCATATTTTAGACTTCCCCAACCATTACATTAGATTTGACAAATTACACATCCTCGCAGAAGCACACCGATTCCTGACAAGGATGACACTAATAACGAAATGCAAACCGAAACGAGGTGTTATCAAGAAATGAGATTCCGTTATGGCCAACAGCTAAGTCAACGTAGTTTTTGAAGTTATCTCATAAAAGTGGTCTATTACCAAGAAAGCAGGCGAGAAAAGAACTAGATGTCTTGTCGGTAACAATAAATTTCGAATACAATTACACCTCACGGTAACCCACGGATCGATAGAGAAGTTCACCTAGGTAGAGATCAACTGTTTTAGAATCTATTGAAAACAATAGAACTTCAACAGTTGCAAACAAAAAAGTAGACTGTTGTCAAAGGCGTATCTCTCAAAGTTGCCCGCGAGGGATTACCCGAACCCTTATCTTTTCGCACAACAATTTCCTTAATGCATAAAAAGTAGCTCCGAAAGAGTTTCCCGCGTCATCTCCACGCTCACTGTCCGGTACGTGTACCTTTAATCTATATATGTTACAGTAAAACATACATAGGTAATAGTTGGTAAAGTTAAACGTATTCTTTTTTTCTTTTTTCAAAGCTCCAGAGAACGGAAAAATTTACACCGTTTTGCAAAATTAGGACTTAGAGAAGAACCGTTTTTTTTTTCATAACTAAATTAAGAAAATTAACAGAATAAATGAAGTGCATGATACATAAAAATATCGTTCCGTTTTCGATAACAGTTAAGACATATTCGCCACGTTTGACGGACCTTTGATACCTGGTCACCGTTTTGGATCGCAGTACCAGGTACGTCGAACCTTAAACGCTGTTATTAAATTCTGGCATAAGGGGATGAATCTTAGGTTCGAAGCCGAACTTAATATCACATTGAGATCTCGCATAAATGTGATGGAACCTGGGGTACAGTAATTGCCGCGTGTCGATTATATATCGAATCTATTACTGGTCCAACCAACATCAATATATTACTGGTAGCGCCCTGCAAATTTTCCACTGGTCAAGGGCCGGGAAGGGTCTATTACGCTGCTCCAGTGCGGGTTAACAGACTTTACATATGTCTTCGAACGTATTTATGTTATATCTCAGATTTTTACAATTTCTATGTATTATATTTTAATTATATTAATATTACATGTAAATTCCAATAAAATTCAGTTAAAAAAAAAATAAGCAAAGCCAGCGGAATTAGTTAAACTACAAAGTGGCGCGTTGCCCACTAAAACATTCATATGTGAAACGACGCCATTGTCTCTATTATAAGCAAACATTGCAGGGTTTTTGTTCTTTCCCCTGTTGGAATTATTATAATGGGACCTTTTGAAATTCGGCGAAATGACATTTGTGATGTCGCTTTACGTGTACGATAAAAATACAAATGTTGTTATTGTAGATGAGTCAGAAAATATTACTCTTTCCACTATTCATTCTATCTGAACATTGTAAAGTTTTGAGATACGTTAATTTTAAAAAGAGAATAATTGCCAAAATCAGTTTAACTACTTAAGTGACTGAAAAAATTAACTTTTTTTACAATTACTGCTTATTATTCGTTCTCAAATTAGTTTTTCTAGTTCGTGGTTCAAAAATTAATAAAAAACTGATAGAATATTTTAAGCATTGTGACTCTTCACACTACAATACGTTTATAGGGCCTTTTGGAATTGATTAGGATATTTACATCATGTACATCAAACAAATGGTGTTCACAATACTCCAAAAAAGTTTCATATCATAATGTACTTTTTTAACTATATAACTCTTACATTAGTTCATAATAAATAATTTACTCCTTAGTGTTACATTATTCATTAGTATCTTGCTCACTAGTATTTGTATAATATCACCTTTAAGCTTCAAGACGCTTAAATTAACTTAGCTCAGACGAAGCGACGACATCTTACTCTATCCCACAGTGACATTTGTGTGACATGGCATCTCCGAGGACAGTGACACGGACGTACGAAGGTCGCTAGTTTGGAATAACTACGACTTGTATTAACATATTCTGTCTAAATTCTTATTACATGCTTTTAATAATTATTATATTTTCTAAGTTTTCGTAACGTCAAAACAAAGAGTACATAAACATCGGCATATGTCATCAAACGACATTGTTTTACTTTCGATAAACATACTAGCGGCGTTGAATCAAAAATAAGTTAACTTATGCATTGTCATCATCATTATAGCTTTTCTGAACTCCTAACGTTGTGAACAGGCTGTTTTTTTTCTTCTTCTGAATAAACGTAAATGTTACCGTTTATACCATGAGAGTCTCTGGCAAAAGACGGATGAAATAAAATCCTTTTGACAGTGCTGCACAAGCCTGATCCCTCAGACTAGTGCGGCGAAGACATCAGTAGTATGAGTTTACGTTACCATCCAAGAAGTTCATGCCAGTTATATTTGGCGCTCTCTTTGTATCCTATCCGTAACCTATTTACAATTGTGAACCTTACTGACTGAATATAAATTCTTAATTAAATAACAATGAATTCAAGTAACCGAATAAATCTCTACTAGCGAGAACCATACACGTCGTTGATTTCCAAAACTATTAGTGCCATGTTTAAGTAAATTGGCGCGCTTACTGGCACGACTATCCGCCATATTGGAATACAGAATCCTTTACACGGCAACGTTGCGGCTTTTATTGCCCGAGCTTTCTCGAAAGAGTTGCTAGTATTTCTACCCTCTTGATAAATTATGTTGTTTTCGCCAAGCTCTGAGTTGTTTGTGCTCCGACCGCGGTGGAACGTTTATCGAATGTAGGTAGGTAGTGACTATTACAAAGAAGAGGTTACAAAATATCGGTGGCGCCATCTTTTGTGTTTACGCTTGCCTATGTGTTTCTACATAGTAGCTGAAAGTTATGTAATAAATGATATGTTTTTTTCTTATGAGGCACGATTAAATTATTTTCAGAGTAGTAATTATTATTATTAATAGCCATTCTTAAGCGTAGATCAAAATAAGTCCTATTCGGCCGTTGTTATTAATAGCTACTGAAAAACTTTGTTTGTCTCAGAACTTAAGATATACAGAACTATAATTAAACGTGATCTTTAATTAAAGACAGCTTGACATTTCAAAGAAGGAGGACATGAGTTTAATTATAATCAGATACAAATATCATTGGGGCAGCAGGCGGGAGGAGAGATTACAGGTCGTGTGTGGAAGAGAGATGTGGGATTAGACGGTTGAGTGACGGGGACAGATATAGGGATTGCCCTCGTTTAATAACTAAAGCATTGTTTGTCATGTGGACAAACAGGCATAATAGGCAAAGACATTGTCACATAGGTCGGCATAGAAATATATAAGACTGTCTGGAGACCGGAATGACAAAGTTTTATGGTCTTTCTTTAGGTATTGACTGTTTCTGATGGCAAAACGTGGAGGAAATCGCAATGTTTATTGCGAATAAATCTCATCATTATATTAGTATTAGGCTACTAGATTAAGACGATAACAGAAAACTTATCTAAATTATGAATACGGACAATACACTACAGTAATTATATGATGTACGGCAATAAGTCATACAGATTGATTACTTGATAATATTAGATGTTTCTTGATGTTATTAAAATGGAAAGTATTATTATAATATAATAAATAAATAAATTTGATTTATTATAAGTACGAATTATTGCTAATGACCTATCATTATATGACGTGATAAACGTGAGTGCGCGCGGCGTTTTTGCGTTCAACCTGAATTTGCAATTGCGTACTAATATCGCATAAATGTGCCACGGGGACCTAAAATGCTAACAAAACTAATGTACGGGTTTGCACAGTACATGCACGTGCCTGAAAATATGAGAAGCAGAGGCAGGTGATTATGATGAGTACGCGAAATTATGACGTGATGGAAAAAGGGGATTCACAAATTTGACTATAACTAATGCTTGATTGTTAGAAGGATGAAATGTTTGTGTAATTTATTTTAAACCAATCAGTATTATTAAATTCATCACTCCGAACAAATTAAAAGGAACAAGGAAACGGTTTAATCGCCATATTTGTTTACTGATACTCTGTATGCACATTACATGTTCACTCCACTTATCTAAACATAATTCATAAAAAGTAATAAATCATACCTCAAAATTCTCAAATAATACAATGCTTCGAAAAAATTATGAAAAAAAACTTATAGAAAAGCATACGCGGTTCCGTCATAACCTGAGCGAGACAACTCGGGAACTTGCCGAAGAATATATTAAAACTTTATCAAAGCAGAAAGTTCCATTTCCTCGCGGTGAGAGTTTTGAGTGAACTTTGGACAACTCCGGATAGACGGTACTCTTTGGAATAGGTTTGGCATTGGCAAACGGAGCCTAAAACACATAAAGATGTGACGTGAACCGTCTTATTCAGCGACACTTTGTGTAAAAGGCTAGTCTTGGAACAGACAGACAGAAAAAGAATAAGAGAAATATTTATTCTATGTGATCGAAAAAGTGTGGATATATAACTACAGTGCTTTTATTTCAATATTCTGAACATTTAAAAACATATATCAGTGTATAAAATAAGAATGGTTAAATATACTCTTCCAGTCTATTTGTACGAATAATCTATAAAATCGCTAGCACCTCCTTAAGATCCTTGGGTTGTCTTCTGCACGCGAGTTTCCTCCGCCGAAGCTTTCAAGACCACCGGGCTAACAGGAAGTCTTTATGATGTTTTAGTCGGTCAGGCATTTATTGCTGATCCCGAAGGCACTACTTTCAGTGACAGGTTATGTGACAGGTGTTTGCACCTCTACCACGAGACAAAAAAATTATTTAGTCCTCTGGCGGTTTTTTAAAGGACACTATTTTCATGCAAATACTGTCTCATAGTTTGATAGTTGATATACAACTGATTGATAGTTTTAACAATTATTTGTGTTATGTTGAGTTCTAATTAAATGTGTACATCGCACAAAATTGTTCACTCTTTCTGTTTACTTCATAAAACATAGGATCATCTGCAAGTAATGTTATTTAAAAAAAACTATTACCGTTTATAACTTAATCGAAAAAGTAGCGCAAAAAATAAACGAGAAAAGAAAATTTATATAGGGCATTGGAAAACCTGCAGTGGGAAGACAAACTTGCAGCCGACACGCGGAAGCTCGGAATTTATTGCCTATATATCCTTACTTATATCACGTCTAGCACCCGCATGTGACTTTACTCACTAAAAATATCAATTTATTTCAATTCTCAAGAGCCACTTTCGTGTAAGTGATAAATGAGGTTTTTTCCTAAAAGTATTTTATGATTGATTGGTTAGAGTATCTGAATGAGAACCTATGGGTACGAATTCTAGCTAAAATTATATTCGCGCAACCCTCAAATGAATCGTTTTCGGGTTGTGTTGTGATGTTTCCCGTGTCTTCAATACTGCATCTGATCCTTCCTTCGACGTTATATACCGATACCTAAAGGCAAGACAAGACGAGCGAGCACCTCGGTGTTTGCGTGTACACTTGCGCCACTGTAATTTACTAAATGTCTAATTATATCGACCAAGAGACCATATTGAATTGAGAGGAAAGATCAAGCTGCAGTCATGAACGGAAATCCTTCACCACAAACTTTAGATTAGAAGAACTGCGGAATGCCCAACAGGGTGCCAAACGCGGTGAAGTTAATGCCAGAGCACCAATGGCCAATGGCGCACCTGCTTGTGCATATTTTCTAATAAGATCGGCTACTCTAGCCACCTAGAGACACATAAAAGAGAAATCAATCCCACTCGAATAGCGGAGTCCCTCCAGACGTTGTTAGCCGAAACCGGCTAGGAATGAATAAAGGAAAAATCTGTAAGAGTAAGGAGAGTGAAGAAGAGTTAGTCCTTCAGTGCTTCCTCCAACACCCACGACACGATAATATGTGTCGTATCGTAGTAGTAGATCGAAATGATTGTTCACTATCACGTCACTCCTCGATTAAACGAGCCATCCTCCAAACGAGTAAACATTTCATGTTGTTTAATAGCTAAGGGAACAAGACCTCAACACTCCCTAATCACACTCTCGGTTTGTTATCAAAAGGCGAAAGGACTAGAAAACCTGTGGACCACTTTCGTGCAAACTTTAATTAGACATAATAATTATAAGAAAATCCCGCGCTTTATTGTTGAGAAACATCAAACACACATGCAAAATAAAGAGGCAAATATCTGGTTTAATTGTTAAAATGTAATAGATTTGTAGTTTCAAACAATTTTTTTGTTGTTTTTGTTTTATTGTGGTTGACTTTGTTTCGTAGTATGATAAATTCATGGAACTGAATATGGAAAAGAGTAAATTATAGAAATCGCGACGTTAGACAGTTGAAAAACAAAGTTTCCATCACAGTTTGTGTAATACCTACATTACAATGCATTTAGGCTTAATAGTATTTTTTTTACTCCGAAATACTCTATTTTGTTCATCTAAAACCCAAACACCAAATAAAGGTCCAAAAAACAAAAGCCTAATAGAATTCTATGGTTGATTAATAAAATAAGTAGAAACGCAAACATCAAAGTGACGTCACCCGTTTCATCTCGCTCATTTCCTTTTTCAAAGTTCATCCGCGCAGACTTATCGTGTGCCAGTGAAATATGAAAAACACGAGAAATGAAAAACAAAACATCGCGGGCGATAAATGTAATGGAAGAGACACATTACCGATTCAAAAGGACAGTGAACAAATAAAAGCAGCTGATTAGAGATGAGACGATTCGTGTACGATCTTCGAAGCCTACAAAAACAATAGCACGCAAAAAGAAAACGAATGAGCCTGTTAAAACGCTCGTGACGTCACCTGAACGAATTAAATCTTTTATCCTTTTTCCGCACATATCCTTCTCCCTCTAACGGGTAGGCAATTGACCTATTTTCGACGGTCGTGCAATAATTCGACGAAGGGCGAACAACCTAACTACATCTAACTTTGGAAAAAATGTACTTAGGTATATCCAATAGCATAACCTTATCACTGAGACACAATACAAATAATTTCTTTGTCTACCTAGATTTATAGACAATGTCAACATATTATGTTTGATTTATGAGATCACTTAGCAATCTCTAAATTTATACCGTCGGAATGGTTCGATTACAGTGAAGGCACCAGTGAAGGCACAGTTTAATGATAAACAAGAAACCACTTCTACCGAGAAGGACACTTCGACTGGGCGGGAAAAGTGCCACAATTTTAGCTAGTGCTAGCAAATATATTGATATATTTCAGACAGATTATCGAAAACTATTTTACTATCAATTAACCAAAAATGTGTTGCGGTCGACACCAACCTGCTGTCTATTTATCTAAATTTTAACATTTCACGTAAAAGTAAACAATAACCGACGATTGGTTAAAAGAACCGCAAAACTTTCCTCCAAGTTACATTACTACTTCACCGAGCGTACCTAATCTAAAGCGTGGCACGTGACCGGAACCAAAATCAGGACCAATGGCACCGACACTATATTCCGGGTTTTATTGACAAAGGAAAAAATGGCGGAGCGTGAACGCCAGCTGCCTCGCTGCACCACTAATAAATCTACCGCGCAGTAATGGCAACTCTTTTTACTTAATCCTGCATTGTTCGTGGTGTGTGGTTTGGCTAATGTCCCATATTATCCCCATTTGTAAATCATTCAGGTCGATACCGCGTTTACGGCTTACCAATTTTATAATTAACATTATAATATATCGATGTATCACGGTTTGACTTTAGACTAGCTTTAGTTTCTTAGAGCGCGAGTGACCTGGGATTGATCACCGGTGCGGGCGCCACTAAAATTGTTAATAGCAATGTGTGTTGTATTTACCACGTGATTGACCATAATATAGTTTCTCTTCACAATATAGTGATGCAAGAATATTACACATAATTAATACATTTTTAAACATTTTGTGGGAGACTGATGCCTAAACTAAGCTTTGGGCTTCTATTTCAGTACACCAGGTCTACACCCCGCTGGGTTAAATTACATTGTTGTGCATGTGCTTTAGAATTTTTACAAATGTGCATAATCTATTTCCATTTATGAGTAACAAAAAAAATATACAAAGAAAAGAAAGTAGCCTTAGTGTGGTTAGTGTTTGATTGTGACATGTGTGTGTGTTATTAAGTGTGTGTATATGTGTGTGTAGGTAGTTATTATACTATTTAATTTTGTCTATGAACTTGATGTGCTTTCGCAATTATTTGACACTTTGTATAAAAGTGCCGTGAGATAATGAAAGGGCAGAAAGCTTATACCTTTAAAATACCTCTCCGAGTTCTTTCTAACTCGAGAATGGAGGATTTTGGAGCTCCACCCCAAAAGGTGATGCTGTAGATCAGCAGTGATTGAGCGAGGGCGTATTGGCTTTCATCAGCAACTAATCTGAAGTCATATATTAATTTACGTAACCTTGCGTTGAGAACGTCCATATACTTATGAAATCTAAATGTGCTATCTATTATAAAGGATGTCTCAGAATGTTTTTCGTTTTTAGATGTTAAATTAAAAACAGAATATCAATCCAGGGAACAAATCGTGATTGCCATATGATCCGGACTTTTTTGGCTACAGAAATGCAAAACCAGAAGAACTACAATCGCAACACTTTTTTCCAGCAAGATCGAAGAGGAGCCACTTCTCATGTTACAAATGACTCATTAGCTGATCTTTACAATCCATTGCCACCCAACCTGAATGTTTTGAAGCAAAGAATCACTGAAGAAATCAACTCTATTCCAAGAGCGATGCTCCAGCGTGTTATTGAAAATTTTAGCTCCAGGTTAAATAAGTGTGAACAAATAAATGGTGCACATTTGCAAACGGTTTTCTTTTTCTTAAATAAACTTCAAGAATTGCTCTTTAAATTAACATTAAATAAAACGAGATTTAATTGATATTTTGTTTTTTATTTAACATCTAAAAACATTCTGAGACAACCTTTATTATATATATTACTCCTAAATACTTAACTCTATTAGTTTTTTGAAGATTAGTGCAGATACATGTATTATGGTGAGGTTCAGCGTAGACGTGAGCTATAATATATTGCGTGAAATAGCGAAAGTTGAAGTATTATTTTTTAAAGAAAAGGTTACGTAGTTTGATTTATCTGCGTTGAGACAGAACATGTACTTACCGTACATGTTCTTGTAGCCATTTTGATAGTGTTAAATACTTTTTGACACTTATAGACTTGTAGACTTCACGCCTTGAATCAGCGCAGAGGACCGTATGATCAGCAATAGTTATGATTTTACTCTGGGGGAGAGTGAGCTTACCCAAGTCGTTAATGTATATTAGAAATAGGATTGGTCCGATTACACTACCCTGAGGTACACCATACGATACTGTAAAGTCATCGCTAACAAATTCGTTCACTTTAACGCACTGAGTACGCTCACTTGGATAGTCCTCAAATAATTGCAGTTGAACACGTGTAACTCCCATGTTTTCCATCTTTGGAATGAGGTTGGGTACAGAAACCGTGTCAAAAGCTTTAGCAAGATCTAAAAGATACCTAATGTGACTTTTCGCCCTCTGTCCAAATTTGTAAAAACATAATTTGTTAGATCGTGGACTGCATCAGCCGTCCGACTTATTTGACCGAAACCCATATTGTGAGGGTGAAAGTATATTATATTTTTCCAAGAAGGCGACAAGTCTTGTTTGCATGACACGTTTGAGTATTTTGAAGAGAGCAGGCAGTACTACTATCGGCCCATAATTGTTAACAGTTTCTGTCTCCATTCTTAAAGATCAGCTGTATAATTGCCTTTTTAAAAAAAATCGGGGAATTTACCAGTTTCAACCGTAAGGTTGCAAAGGGAGGCACTATCAAGTTTTTGTATTATTTAAGTAGGCTACCGGAAATTCTATCCCATCCCATAGCACAGTCATTACGAAGAGACTTGATTAAATTTGAAACTTCTTCCTCGTCTGTGGGTAGAAATACCATAGCTTGAAAGTTTTTAGTTATGATTAGGTTAAATGTCATGGTTGTACTCAGTATCTTCTCTGCAAGATTTTTGCCAATGTCAGCGAAGAGGCTATTAACTAATTTACCGATTGCCCCGGTGTTGCAGATATGGTTGACAAATGCTGTACTGTCTCGTTGTTTCGTTCTGTTAGTTACAGTATTTATTGCTGCTCATAAATGCTTTTGTTCGTGCCTGCTTTATTTATTTAATTTGTTTCGTGTTCAGTAATAAGTTTTTTTAGTAGGTTGTTGCAGTCATTTCTGTATCTCATATATGTTGTTTTTATAATGTTTAAAGTCAAAGCATTGTCAGGTGCCTTTTCGAACTTTTTACGTTAGTTGTCATAAAAAAAGTATATTATTTCTAGGATATGGGAAGCCGCACTGGAGCAGCGTCGTAGGCACTTCCCGATCACTTTTACTAGGCGCTTTAACCTATTATGATGATCCATGTACAAAAAGTATGTTATGGAAGATGAATAACGTGTAGTGAGTGATTAAACTTAGTCAGTTTTAGAAAGCGGTTAATCACTTAAGAATTATTGGTAAAACTTTTACAATCCTTACATTAACTACTATTCTTGTTTGTTGGTTATCTGTCTACTGAGCTATGAATCCTGATGGAATACTAGTTTTTACGTGTTTTCGGGTCAGGTTTTGTTGTATTGCATCCGTGTCTCTGACACTGCATCGACCCTCTTGTTACATCGTATAGGTACCTACGAGAAATAAAAGACTTACTTTTATTTAAGTTTGCGCCTGCACTTGGGCCACTGTAATATATCCTGCATAGTTGATAATTACCGATAGTACTAGAAAGTTAACCAGGAGAACATGATACTACATCCACTTTTCAGCTAGATACCAATAGAATACTATTGCGGTTCTGTTTCAGAGAGTATTCTACTAAAGGATTCTTCATAATTACAGTGTGTTTAACTGACGGTACAACTGAGAAAAAATTTATGAAAGGGCCTTAAATATGTTTTTTATTATATATTTTTTTACAATCTAATCATTATCTATATATAATATTTCGTAATGTTGTTCCTCTGACATAGAAGAAACATGCAAGAACGGAACTGAAATCATACATAAAATAATCACCATATGTAACTGAAAGCACGCTACAAGATAAAAGTTTTTTTTTTATGAAAAAATAGGCCTGCGTTTGACCTCAATCTTGCCCGATGGAAAGCGAAGATGAGGCCTAGGATGGTACACGCTTGCCTGGATGTCTGTTCACTTTGGCCTTGAAGATATCCAGGTTATAGGCCTCCGGAAAAACCGACCTCGGCAGAGAGTTCCACTCCTTAGCCGTCCGCACAAAGAAAGAAGAGGCAAACCGCCTCGTGCGTAATGGAGGAATGTCTACAACATAAGGGTGGAACTTCTCGCCGCGTCTAGTCGTTCGGTGATGGAAAGGGGAAGAGGGTATTAGGTTATGCAAAACCTCCGCACACTCTCCGAAATGAATTCGATAAAAAACCGAGAGGCAGGCCACTCGTCTACGGTGTTCGAGGCTTTGAAGTTTTGCCTCTACTAGTGAGTCACTGCCTATGATCCTCTTCGCTCGGCGCTCCAACGAGTCCAAAGCATCAAGCTGATGTTTAGCCGATCCGGAAGTGATCCGGAAAATTAAATTAGAAGTCCACTGCAAACATATGTTAGGGAATATGATTGTAAAGTCTGGGTGAGTAAAGGTTCGTAACCTTAAAGTCGACATTTGCTTGCACCAGGCCAATTAACAGTCATGCCAACATTTCGTTTCAAACGAAACAGCAATAGGCTAGTTGACTGACAGGTCAACTAGTAAAGAAAGTAATAACAATTGTCAATTCTTACAGTATAAGCAGCAGAGCGATACATGTGGAACCCATTGAAGCTTATAATCTATTGTGATACGCAAAAATAATACCTGTCTATTAAAATCTATTTTCGGGGCAAAAATAAATGTTTTTAATTATCAACAGATAGTTCGTTATCTAAGAATCGTTAAATAAAATACCATAACATAAAATGTACGCCACTACATAGCATCAAGTAAAACACAGGTAATATGACGTACACTACGTCGTAGACTGTTTGCGCAATGGACATTTATCACGTCTCTGTGGATGAAACGAACGTCTCTTTGAGCAACAACATAAATCATTAGCATGCGTTCCCCCTCTCCCCATTCGTGACACGCCTTCCCGCGCTGATTCATTGGGCTACACTCGCAGTAATTTTGTGAATATTACACAAATTCAAACAAAGTCATCTTTTAGACAATTTTATTAATAGTTTTACGGCGCCTCTTAAATGACTACGTAGTTTATTAAAGTGTAAACTAAAAGAAAAGCAACTAACTAAATGTAAAGATAATCTATGCAGTTCCGTAAGGAGCGCTATTATCACATGATTAAATATTTACTCGTGTTCTACTAAGCCTCCGTCTTTTGAACCTTAATTACCTATTAAAATTTCTACAGGATATGTATTATTATGGCGGATATCCTAACACATAATTACAGAATATAATAATAAACGTGGTTTTTTCAACGTTTTTGTTTTGCTCTATCTAACAAGTGTACAAACAAGTGTCAAACTTGTGTGATTGTAGTTCAAACTCTTATTAGGGCTCCCGAACTGAATGAAAGAAAACTTTTTTATTGGTAAATGCATAACCCATATATTGTGCGGTTGTATGGTATATATCAATGCGCGTGTCCAACACGCGGTTGGCCGGTTTAGTTTATTGTATCACAGATATTTTCTTTATTTTAAATGAGCTGAACAGAAAACGAGCTAACAGGCCCCCTGATGGTACGTGGCTAATGCAGGCCACGGACACCTGCAAACAACCTCAATCGAAGATGGTCACACATGCGTTGACACGACTGTGGACAAAGATAAAATACCACACAGCATTTTAATAAAATTAAATATTTTTCAAACAAATTTTTAAATCTGTTTGTGCTAATACTCGCTTGCATACATTATAAGTTGCTAATTGAAGTAAAAACTGTAATTTTTAAACTATTAAGTGATTTTTAAAAGTAAATATCACTACCTCCGTTCCAATTGTACTATTTTTTCAAACGACTAGTAAAAGCAGAGGAATTGGAAAAGCAACCATAACAGTTAAATACTATAGAAGACACGGTCGAAAGCTTCCAGCAATAACCAATATAAGAAACAGGACATTAGTAATAAAAAGTTATAGCCGACAGCGGGAGCGGGCGAAATGGGCCTAGTATATGCCCTTATTTCAGTGTTGTTGTAATAAAGATATACAACGTTACTCCAGAATTCTTCAGCGTAGATTATGAGGGTTTGCGACCCGACGCATAATGTTAGATGAAACCGAGTGGTTCTGCCAACCAAATCAGATGACTCCAATTCAATCCCCTATGTGGAGGGCTTGAACCAATGAGTTATTTGAAACTTATGTACGATGTGTATCGTTGGCTTGGACATTAAGACGGCGACCGGCTCACCACCTGTCCCGTTGTTCCAAATAAACTCTGATGAAAAGTGTGTTGGAACGGCTAAAATGTCTAGATCTCTGACCTCCTTATTTATATTTATCTATTTAGAATACCTCTGCGTACGTTATGAGGGTTTTCGACCCGACGCCACAATGTTAGATTTAGTGAGGCTCTAGAGGGTGTCCCGGTCCTAAATTACTGACCATATATCTTTTTATGCCATAGGTTAAAAACTTCGTGACAGGTTAAATTCTGATGAACTTAATGATATAATATCTTGAGCGTCAGCAGTTGAGATCTTAGTTACTTAATATCCTTTCTATATATGATAGAAAATTATTGTTTACGGATGTCATCGCGTTTAATTTACTTTTTTTATCCCTACGTTTCAGTGGAAATGAAATTAGTAGTATTCGCGTAAATACAAGAAATGATTTCCCTTTCAATTATTTTTATTTCTACGTGAAAAATCACCAATACATTACCGATTTATGAACTAGTATTATAATGAGAACAACACATTCTAATAACCTGCATTTTTTTTTATGCGCAAGGCGGAAAACTAACAAGCACCACTCCTGATCGATCGTGATTACCGTCACCTACGTACAACTGCAACACCAGAGGAGCTGTGTTGCCGGCCTTTAGGGATATTTAGAAGTTGGAAAGGAAAATGGGAAGGGGGGGTGGGGGGAGGGGTAATGGGCCTCCGGTTACCTCAGTCACCGAGCGAAACGGAGAAGCACAAAGTGCCTCTATTTCACGCCGGTATTCTGCGAAGTCGTGGTACTTACCCCGGTCGAGCCGGCTCGTTCGGGCAGCAACCGCTTGGCTCTACCACGTTTAAAAAGCACTCGTCTATCGGGGTCGAATCTCCTCGGTTCCGTTGCTCTTTCTTATCCTTTACAATTATACTATATTAATTATATAAACTTATATAAAACTACGCCTTTTTTTTATTTTGGGATTGTATTAAAAATTTAATTCAACACGAATTTACTAAAGAAGCCCGTATGAACGTACTTACTTACCTCCAGTTTTAAATTTCTTTTTCAAAATTAATGATCAATAACGTTGTTTGCTTTGCATTATTTAACATTGAAAAAATATTTCATGACTGATATATTTAGAACAAAGCATAGATATAATTAGTTAAAGTCCTTCAATACTTCGTTTGCGCCTCAAGTTCATAATAACTTTCATTTATAATTAGTAAACAGGTGAATGAAGAAAGTGGAATGACTCATAGTAACTAGACAACAAAGGAAGCCTAAGGCCGAATAAAAAGAGTTTAATGTATATTGTGACTATATTATGTTATGTACATAATACTACGTTGCTATAATATTTAAGTATTTATGGGATAGCATTAAAAACTAACCGTAACCAGGGAGAGCCGTGACAGCCTAGTGGCCTCGGTTTAGTTTCAAAAGAAAGTGAGCGCTTGTGACCAGGGGAGCAGTGGAAAATTGCTTTAGCAATTTTATATGCGTAATTTACAAGTGCTCAGCGGTAAAGGTGAAAAACTACGAGGCCTTTGCCAGCTGCCAGCTGTGGCTGCCAGCTTTGGCCAGCTGTGGGCATTTACAGGCCGCTACTTTACTACTTTATTATAAACTAACAGTAGATATTAAAAGGCCCAACTCTTTTCGTTGATGATAAAATTGTACTAAATATACATTTTTTTGTAAGCTAAATTAAATAATTTATTAATGATTATAAAACAAATACCAATTATATGTAATGGAAAATGCCTTTAAGTAAAACAAAATAAAGCGAGGGGGCTACGATAAAGTTCTCATGCGAAGCTGCTTTGGCACCTGGATAGGTAATTCAAAGCGACCAGTAAAAGAAAAGTCAAACAGACATTATTTCTATACAATGGAATATTAATAATGCTTAGTTGCCTAAGGGTACGTAACAAGGTACTCGATCATAAATATAGTAAAATTTATTCATAAGCTAACACGGAAAATTTGGATTGGTTAAAATAGAATACAGTACAAACATAATTTTGGTGCTACACCTTTGACGGATTGACAGCGGTATAAAATGAACGTGGTCATACTAACGTAAACACGCTCACTGCGCTCCAATTTATCTACAAGATTATGCCGTACATTTGGGTGACACACGTCTGTATAATGTATAACGGATAAACGATAGTTGTGAATGTTAAAAACTAAATTAATACATATATAAATTTCGCTGTAATTTAAAATTTATACTTGCTACTGTTGCTACTTGGTGAAATTAGTACTCTTGTACTAAATAGTACAAGATTACAATTAAATTGTACAAGAGTACAAGGTAATATTAATTGTCAATAAAATCTCTACCTAAATGTTTAATGCTAAATACTTTGTCCTCTGTTTCCCTAGCTCCATTACTCTCTTGGAGAGAGGCAGATGGGTCTGTAGAATGGTTACTGGTTGGTGATTTATGAAATAAATTCTATTGATTTCTTAACAGAAAGTTAGGACTGTAATGTCCAGTCAAAAGACAATATATCTTACTGTAACGGATGTGATGTCATCACCCCGTGCTTTATCCAGCATTTTTTTTTTTTATAGAAGAAGGGGGCAAACGAGCGTGCGGCTCACCTGATGGTAAGTGATCACCGACGCCCACGAACATCCACAACACCAGAGGAGCTACAGATGCGCTGCCGGCCTTTAAGGAAGGAATAAGCTCTTTTCTTGAAGGTCCCTAAGTCGTAACTATTCGGAAATACTGCTGGCGACAGCTGATTCCACAAAGGCGAAGTGCGTGGCAGAAAACTTCGATTAAAACGCACTGTGGTGGAATGCCAACCATCTAGGTGGTATCGATGGAACTTCGAATTCAGTCGCGATGTACGATGGTGAAACTCAGCAGCTGGGATCAATCCGAACAGTTCCTCAGAACATTCCCCGTGGAAAATTTTGTAAAAATGCAAAGAGAAGCAACATCTCTTCGCAAGGCCAAAGGATCAAGCCGATCAGAGAGAGCTTGGTCGCCGACAATTCGAGCCGCTCGACGTTGGATGCGGTCAAATGGAAGGAGTTGGTACTGGGGTGCCCCTGCCCAGAGATGAGAGCAGTATTCCATGTGGGGCCGAACTTGCGCCTTATAAAGTTGCAAACGGTGGACCGGCATGAAATACTGTCCCGCTCTACAGAGCACACCAAGCTTTTTGGAGGCCAATTTGGCCTTTCCCTCCAAGTGACCACGGAACTGAACGTCGCTTGATATGTCAACGCCAAGGATTCCGATACTGGCTGAGCCAATAAGGGAATGTTCTCAAAAGAGGAGAAACGACAAAGGGATTCTTTTAGCGGTGAACGCGCAAACCTGTGTCTTTTGGGGTTGAATAGGACCAAATTACGTCGACCCCAATCCGAGACTTTGAATAACAAGGTCTCGACTTCAGACACAAGTTTGTTCCGGCACTCGTCGACGTGTTCCCGAGAAATATTCGCACGGCCTGTATATAGGGCATCACCCCGTGCTGTCGTCTGCATAGCAATGAATGCTACTGATTTGTAGCATGTCGTTGATATGCAGAAGGAACAGAGTGGGAGATAGCACACAGCCTTGTGGAACACCAGCATTCACGGGTTTGGGGTCCGAGCATGCACCGTCGACAACAACCTTGATGCTGCGATCCGTGAGGAAGCTGGTGACCCAGTTGCACAATCTCTCAGGAACCCCGTAAGATGAAAGCTTTGAAAGAAGCGCTTTATGCCAAACCCTATCAAATGCTTTCGCTACGTCCAGACTAACCGCCAAAGCCTCCCCCTTCGACTCAACTGCTTCTGCCCATCGGTGAGTCAGGTAAACTAGAAGATCACCAGCTGATCGTCCGCGACGGAAACCGTACTGTCGGTCACTGATGAGCTGGTGTTCCTCCAGGTACCTCAGGAGCTGGGTGTTGATGAGTTGACTCCATTATTTTAGATAACAAGGGGGTGATGGCAATAGGCCTGTAGTTGGACGGATCAGAGCGGTCGCCTTTTTTTGGTATTGGATGCACAAATGCTGTCTTCCAAGATTCCGGGACGACGCCTGAAGAGTAGGAGTGCCGGAAAAGACGCGTGAGAACCGGTGCCAACTCAGGGGCACACATCCTCAGCACAATTGGAGGGATTCCGTCCGGCCCACTCGACTTATGAATGTCCAGGGGAGCGGAGTGCCTTTCGCACTGAGCTCTGCAGAAACTGAATTTCCGGCATGGAGCACTTACAACACGGGATGGTATGTGGAGAGTTTCCCCGGTCATCAAGAGTCGAGTTGAATGCAAAAAGAGAGCCCAAGAGATCGGCTTTCTCTTTTGCAGTATGGGCCAGCGAATCATCCTCCTTGTGTAGAGATGGGAGAGATGGCTGACAGAAATTCCCCCTGGACAGCCTTGGCGAGAGACCAGAATGCGCGGGATCCCGATGGGAGGCGAACTAGTCTCTCGCCAATTCTGCCAATGTGCTTTAACTTTGCCGCAGCGATAACTCTTTTGAAGGACCTGGAGGCAGAGTTGTACTCGTTTTTAAGAGCACTGGTTTTTGCATCCCGAGACGCCGATGCATCGGCCCAGGCCTGGTAGCACTTCCGCTTTCGGCTTGACGCTATTTTGCAGGTGCGACCAAACCAAGGCTGGGATTTACCTCCGACAGGCACTGCAGAGAACGGAATAAAAAGTTCCATTCCCTGAAGTACCACATCGGTGACAGAATCTGCAACGACGTTGGGATCATCCAGCGAGAAGCAAACCTGCCCCCATGGGTAGGAAGCAAAGAAAGACCGCATTCCATCCCAATCTGCCGACCTATAGTGCCACACACGGCGGAAGTCCGCAGATCGCGTTCGGGACCGGCGCGCGATAGGCTCTACACTCCGGATCAGCCAGTGGTCCGACGAGCCAAGAGGGGCATCGACTGAGACCAAATATCCGTCCGGGTGTGCGGTCAGCAAAAGGTCCAACAGGGAAGGTGTATGACTTCCACGTCTGGGATCCGCGTCGGCGAGGTTACCAGTTGTGTCAGGCCATATGCTAATGCAGGATAGTCGTGAACAGATTTCCCCGCATGATCGGTTATGCGAGAACCGAGCCAATCGGTGTGGTGGGCATTAAAATCGCCGAGAATCACGATCTCTGCGGATGGGATCTGTTGTAGCACGGAATCTGTAGCCATTTGGATGTGGTCGATGAGTCGGTCAGTTACGGTATTACCGCTATGGGACCTGTAAAGGCACGCATAGACGCGCGGATGGTCGTCGCTGTCGATGCGCAGCCAAAGGGTAGATAGGTCCAAACCTTCAAGACTACCGAGGCGTCGAGAACAGATATCATCTCTGACGTATACGCAAACTCCGGCACGGGGCACAAAGGAGTGTTCCAGTTTGTACCCCGGGTAATGGAGATAAGAGGTATCAGCCGGAGACGATATCTGAGTCTCTGTAAGAAAAAGCAAGGCCGGCTTCGCCGTTTCAAGATGGTAATGAACGGCGCTAAGGTTCGAGTGGAGTCCCCTGATATTGCAGAAATCCACGGCGAGCGCGGTAGGGGATGCCATAGTTTCCTTGCTGCGTTTGCCTCGAGTAGGAAAGAAAGAGAGCAGAATATTGCCCCAGAATACGCGGGGCAGACTGAGCATCCACGATTAGGTAGCGTAGGAAAGCCTGAACGTGGATGCTCAGTGAGGGATTCTCCAGAACCGTAGGTACTGGTACCCTCCTGGGGTAGCTCAAAATTATATACCGCTACCATATTTGGGGAGGGGGGAGGGGGGAGAGGGCCTCCGGTTACCTCACTCACCGCACGAAACGCAGAAGCTCAAGATGCCTCTACTTCACGCCGGTATTCTGCGAGGCCGTGGTACTTATCCGGACGAGCCGGCCCATTCCTGCGACAGCAAAAGCCGCCGCTTGGCTCTACCACGTTAAAATTTGTAGGTATCATCTTCATCCACATTGAATGTCTTTTTATGACTATACTATATCAGCCTGTCTTCGTTCGGCTTTCGTCGTATATGGAGATCATGCAAAAAGTTTTTTAAACTATTAAAAAATAATCCCATTTTTGTCAGCAACAGCATAGCTCAATTTCTTCTCATTTGATTGTTGAGATGAGTGGTGGTGGAAATAGTTTATGATATTTTCATAATTTAAATACTGAAATTTTGAGTATTTTCGAAGAATCGAATGGCGTAATCAGTTTTGAAAATATTTCATTACCCATTATTAAATTATTTATGGCCTAAACACTGGGAGTGTTTTATATAAGGTTATCATAATCTTTATACACATAAGTTTTAATACACATAATAGGGTCTATAGACACCGGTGATGAAGCTGTAATATCGCTGTAGCGTGGCTTTACTACATATGACGAAGTTTATATATACCCATGCGTGCAGGCAATATGCTTCGTTGCGAACACGCCATGAGTAGGTTATAAATAAAATGCATAAATTAATATTATTTTGTCGTTTTTTTACCAAAAACACTAAAATACAGCTAAAAAAAATATCCCTTAAAAGAATAAAGCATTAAATAACGAATAATATGGAACTACACCTTTAAAAGCAACACGTAAACGACATTTTCAATTTTTCCAACGTAAGCTCAGTACCTTACCGACCTCATTTACATGTCGGATAAAAATCATAATACAAAAATATTATTCGAAATATAAATGTGGACGCCGAAAGGACACAACGGAGGCGTGAAAGCCTGAGCAATAGGCGTTTTACGAACGAACCAAGTGTTTGCTCATTTTAATATCTCTAACTTATCCCCGACCGAGGCGTCATTAAGCGACGCGGAAAGAACGCGTCAGAGAAAACTAGGGCAGCAGGGATCCCCCTCAAAATCTCTTCTGTCCATTGTTATATTTTCCTTACCCCAACGGATTTTTCCCTTTATATGTATTTAAAAAATTCGCCTGGACGTTATTTTTTATGTAAAAAGATCGCGGATTTATTTGACATTGATTGGAGCGCGATTATCACTTTTTCTGCTTGGGTGGAATTATTTTCGTGCCTCTTAAATAATTCTTAAAATATTGGAGACGAAAATTTGGAAAAGAGCTTGCTCAGTATTTGTAAGTTATTGTAGTTATTCGATTCATAAATTGAAAAAAAATTTTAGATATACATAATATAGTCTATACATATTTATGAATGTGAATTATTACCGTCACTCGGTGAAACTCCGTCATATTGATATTCTTTCATTAGTTATAAACATTCATCATATAAATGAATAAAATATGTTGTGAAACTAGTACAAGAAGTAATAATATTAAATGAAATCTGACATGAAGAAAAAACTTCTAAAATTTAACTTAATCGTTACACACAAAAACGCCTAGCCTATATATGATAGATAGGCATACTGTGCGCTATATTGTTGAAACTACTTTCGAAATTATTATCTTTTTGATATTTTAACTTCATTTATATAATTTAATGACCTCAATAAAAGAATAAGTCAGCTAGTCATTAAAAAATATGATAATAAACCAGGAAACGTCAAACTGTGTAATTTTCAAGGTTGATAAATTTTGTAATTCTTAGTTAGCAGTTGTCAGTGAATTTATCATTGAAGACCTGACTATCTTTTTCTCCGACAGTTGTAGGTTTTACGGGCTGCAGACATATAGCCCGTAGAACCTATTCTTTAGGCAGAATACCGGCAACTTGAGCTTCTGCGTTTCGTTCGGTGAGTGAGGTAGCCGGTGACCCACTCCCCCTCCCATTCTCCTCCCCATCCTTCCTCGCATCTTCCAAATCACCTTAAAGGTCTGGTATTGGGTCTGGTGTTGCAGATGTACGTGGGCGTAATCACTTACCATCAGGTGAACCGCTTGCTCATTTGCCGCCTTTCCCTTAAAAAAAACGTAGAACAACTCCAAGTATAGCCACCACCTTCTGTGTATACAAAATAATTTAGATTAAATTAGAATAGATATGTAATAGTAATAAATTTCAATTAAATTTGAAAATAATTGAATCACACTGAAATCTTAATAAAAAAAAATATAATAAATATAATCTTTAAAAAAATAAGTATTTAATCAAAGTATTTACCCGCACTATCTATGGATTTCTGCCATCTCGAGAAAAGATAGTTTCAGCCTTTACGATAGAACTTAGACTCTACAAAATTCTCCGATTATCAAGCCAAATGTAACAATAATCGCAAATCGTTTGGGAGAGTTGAACTATTTAGAGATTGCTTATAAAAAAGCCTATAATAAGACAACAGATCAGTTAAACTTAAAATGATAAAAGACCTAATCGATACCACGAATTAAATTATAGTGACTGATTTGAATCTAAAAATATAATATCCTTTTATATTTGGAAAGGTGTAAAGCCGAAATCTCGTAACAATATTCACCGTGAGCCATAAAATAGTTTTACGAGCCTGAAAGCCAGTTACGTTTCACAAACGTTACGCGTTATGCGATGAAAGCGAAAAATAAAGGGCCACTGAGCTTACGCTGCATTGCGTCAACTTAGTTAAACTTGGATAAGGCACTTAAGTACATATTTTATACAAGCTTCATTATCCGGCTTTTCACGCAGACGTTAAGGACTAAGTTAACTAAAGCGGTTCGTAAAAGGTACCGCTAACTCGAATCATATTTTTATTCCATACTTCTCGTTTTATTTCTAACTCATCCTGTTGCGATGACCATAATGGTTGTGTTACGTTAGATTGAAATTTGTAACAGTCACGATAATATAATCTAACAAACCACATAAATATATCATTACTCTCATGACGTACAACAGTCTCGGAATAGAAACTCTCAGGCCAAAACTGTCTCAAAAATGAAAATAGCATTTAAATCGAGAAAGCTTTTGCTTCATGATTTTTGCGCGCCAATAGCCTAATGGGTTAGGGTGCGGACTGCGAAACATAACGTCGCTGGTTCGAGCCTACCATTTGACTATTGTCGTGAACCACTTCAAATACAAGCTCTAATGCTTAGTTGGAGGGTTAACAGGAATATTAGTAATGTTAGTTAAATAGTATTGCTAGTATTCTTTAAAAAAAAAACAATTAATGATGAAGATGTGGACGTGAACTCCATGGCGATTTACGTGAGGTTCATTCTCCGGTTACCGGTCCACCGGCGTCAGGGGTAAACGTCACATCAACTAATACGGTCAGATAAAGAGTTACATATCAACAAATTCTGCGTTCAATGGCATGAGCCAGGTGTAAGGTTCGGATGCAATGCCACGAGATATGAAGTTTTTTTTAAATATCTTAAAGTGATAGTAAAATATGACAGATAGTGTATAATAATTGAAAATTATTTTAAAAAAAATGTTGTAGTAGACGAGCTAGTTGTAGTGTTATCAATCTGAAAGAGAGGATATTTGCAAATGAAAGTCAGGAAAGCTCGTAGTATTGGTAAATACTTGTAGATGATTGCTTCGTCTTTCGACAAATCAGACAGGACATTACGCCAGAATTTCACCCGAGAGACGAAGAACAGAAAAGAATAAATATAACACTTGGTTGCCCAGTGTTTTAGAAAAAGTACACTTAAACCGTTCGCGAAGCAGAGAAGGTTTCTCAGCACGAGAATGCCTTCAGCAACTCCGGTAAGCTAATAACGAAGTTTCTATGGAACTCAAATGTACCTTGCGGTATACGATTTCCTCCGGTTTTCAAATTACCCTTATATAATTTCAAAAATATGCAATATTGCATTATTGTGCAGGAAAACACTTTAAGAAATTAAATCAAAAAAGATGAAAAAAGCTGTCTTGAGATTATTGGAAACTACGACGACCAGGAAGAGGCAAAATAAAATGATATAACATAAAAATGTTATTTAGATTTTTATACTGCGTCATATTCATTAGTAAAACTTATGTATAAAAAAGCATATGGTATTTCAGGAAAGCCAGAACTATTTTTTCACATGTTTTACGATACTTTTATCACAAAGTACCTGTAGATATCAAATCACCGAAATTCCGATAAATTTGGAGTGTGTTTTTTAAGTAATTTTCATGATTAATTTCTTTCCAATTACTTTCATTTATTTCATTAACAGTTTCAATTGTAACAAAATGTGCTGTAATTGATTGTTGTTTGGCAACACATGTTTGTTTTGTCAGTGGGTATTTATGCGTGTAGGAAATCACGCACGCAATTAATTTGGTGGTATAATCATGTTGACAAATAATTATTTACTTGTTGTACATTATTACGTTACTTTGTTAATTGATTAGCTGTTTCTTTTAGTTAATTTATAGAAATGATCACATTTACACGAATTGAAATATAAATTGCGGAGCACCACGGACAGACGCGCACCGCACCGGGGCTGTTCGTGCGTGCCGATCTGTGAAGGCGCGCGATCCGAAGCTTAATTTTGCCATTCCGAAATGCCACGGCCATAGGAATAGTAGAAAACAATTTCGCTATTTTAGAGCCTTAAACAAACTGTTTTTAATACAACCTAAATAGGTAAACAATATTGTCATTGCATGATGTTCACTACATAACTTTTTAAGAATATCAATAAAAATTCAAGACGATGCACACCACCTGGTATTTTTGATGCTAAAAATGAGCGCGAAGCGCACCCGTGGCGAAAAGATCGCGAATAAAATACTTGTATGAAACCCTAATATGAAAGAGGAATATACCAAGAAAAGCTTTTGGCTTTCTGCTAAGACCATAAAAGACATTTTGCTGAGTATTATTCTAACAGACATCGCTGTTTCGTGGCAAAATAATTACGTTAAGAGATTGTTCGTATAATAAAAAGAAATAAACTTCCTAAGATCTCTTCGATTTCTTTCATTTTTAAATATCGTTAAAATATGCTTAAAAAGGCTTTAAATTCAGGGCTTTTATTTATGTGTGTGTATATGTATGATCTAGTATCGTGAAATCCCACATTATAACGGCAAATCCGCCGCAGCGATACAGACGCGTCTGCGCTGTAGCGGGCCCCTCCCTCTTCCCACGGTGCGTAATGCATCATAGTCCGTAAAGTCACACACCGTAGAAAGCCACGTTAATATGACAGTATAAAATTTTTTAAGACCCATGGTCAGTGTAAAACAGAAAAAGTTTTAAAAAATAATGCACCCTTCTTTAACGTGTCAATAAATTACATTTGTTTTTTTCAGATTTTATCTATACAAGAAACTCAAGCCTTGCTTACCTCAGCTCATAATTAACAGCACTTGATAGTTTCTAATCTTAAGAAATGAAATGAACATGGTCTAGTTGGTTGGATATATCTAACTATTATGATTAAAGATTCTTAAAACACTGTTGATAATTATTGATGACTTAGTCAACGAACTTAAAAAGAAGATTTTTGGAAATAAAAAAAACTGCACAAATTTAATTAACAAAATAACTGCACAAGTTAGTGGAAGAAAAGCTAATGCGTTCAGAATTCGGAATCAGCTGCCACGTTATGCGACTAACGTGATTCCGTATGCATTAGCAGATACATTCAAGACGCATATTATTTTTAGGCATATTATGTAATGCAAAATTCTAATGACGAATGTCGTATTTTGTGTCTCGGCTGCGAGGCTTGCAACCTGCAAATATTGACATGACAGGTAAGTTACTGCGCTGCTCTGCACTGTTAACTCACGACTCGTGATGACTAAGGGTAAGAATTTCTTAAATACGTTGGTTTTAAGATTTTTAGTTCTGACATATTTAGCGAGGTCCTGACGACGGTGGTTGAAAATCCACCCGAACATACCGAACTCAAATAGTGATGGGGAAATTTGGTGAACCAATGTGCGAGGGTACTGGTACTGCGCTCACCAACCCACCCAGCATGGAGTTCATTGGCAAATTTTTCATACACGGCAAGCCGGCTTTTTTTGTTGCTTAACACAGGTAATCAAGACCAAAGCTTTCTATAATAATGGATAGAAAGACGAACGCACGAACCGGCTGGATTTGTCATATCCGAAGATCGACCACTAAGTCTTTCTGTGAGACTATCTCCCTTAGTCAGTTCATACGCTTCCACTCCACGATTACCATATTATAAAACAGCCAGGAAGTATAGGTAATTTATATTAAACATTAACGTTTCATCCTAAACAACAATTAAAGTCTTACGACTTTATTGCTTTACGTAACCACATCATATGGGCTATATGAAACAGATTTGTAAATATCATTTTAATCTTTCAAGTTATTTTATCACTACCGACGCTTCAAAGCGATCCAAATCGCATTATCGTAACTCTCTTCCTGAAATGCTTTTAGATGCTTCAAATGGGCTCTACACGGCCGGTAAAACGTTTAAGGTGGAGGAAGGAAGAATAATGTCGATCAACGTTATTGATATAGCTAAGAGTATTGACTTTTTAAAGAATAACAGTGTTTGTTAAAAAAATGCCAGTCTGCGTAAAAGTATTCATGCCTGGAAGGCACAATTTTTTTTATTTGTACAGACTTAAGTTATTTTATCTGTGATAAATATCTAGTAGTTATTTTTTTTATTTAAATGGAACATCGAAACAAACATTTCTTTTTACAACATTGCGTTCTAAAAAAAGTGAAACAGCTTAAAAACATGGAGAATATCTTTTTAAGGCGCAAAATGAAATATTTTATATGAAAGAGTAATGAAACGGGTGTACAGACTATAGCCCATGTCTAACGATTCGTGACTGAACGTATTGTTCGTAGATAAAACGAATTTTGCGTTTTACATTTTCATTTTATACTTACCTCGAAGCTAACGCTTAAATAAATAATATAAAGAAAATATAAGCAAAGCAAATCCCATCTTGTGTTAGTAATTTCATGGAAAGACCTGTGGTTAGCAGTGAACTTACCCAAACTATAATTAAAAGAAAGAAGGAAGGCATATTGCTCTAAAAGCCAGTACACGCAATTTTCTTCAACTTATAAGCTCCAAGATGTACAGTGAACATCAAAGTAGTAGTAGCAGTTTTAAGGATATTTCAGAAACAAACAAGGAAAAATTATTAGTGATTTAACCTTGTTCAATTATCATAAACTTTTGATGTTGACTACACGATACCGATCGTGTACATTTATATAGATCGTCTATAACTTCTTCTTAATGATTATCAAAAAATGCAAAACTGAAAATTAATGGCCGATCAAATTAACCAAAAATAATTTAAACAGCCGTTCATTATCTTTCATGAATCACGGATTACATTACATTATGAAATGGAAATGAGAAGAAAAGTTAATTAATATACTATATTTACACAAATTAATCTCATAAAGTTTAGAATGGATAGTTAGATAGCAACCCTTTGAAAAAAACGTTTCATTTCACGCGGATGGTGGTCGGCGACGGAACCACAGCTTGACAGTTGCAGATAGTGTGCGACGGATCGAGCTTCAGTTTCTATTTTCGTAGCGAATACAGATTTTTTTTCTACGACACCGGCCTTGACTAACGCTTGCTGAATAAGCAATGAATAACTTTCGTATATTATTTACGCTGACGTAGTGGCATTTTCATTTTTTTTTTGATAATGTACAACATATTATGGAATTTTAAATTAAGTATATTTATTATGGAACGACTTTCGTATGCACTAATGCAGTATAATTATTATAACTCGTTTGTTTTTTTGCGTTATGGGTTACTACAGTACATAACACTATTTTATTTTGAAATTCAACTCACTGGTTTTATTGTTAAGGAGAACCAGCGAGCTTGCTGCTCACCCGATGTTTAGTGATTACCGACGCCTTCGTACATCTGCAACACCAGAGCAGCTGGAGGTGCGTTATCCGTCTTGAGAGATATTTGGGAAGGGGGGATGGTGCCTCCCGCACAGGCTGCTCCTCGCCGGTATTCCGCTACCTTCTTAATGAGGAAGGAGGAATCTTGGATGTTTTTGATTATCGATTTACTGCTTACATATTAAATAGACTTTCTCTTTTTTTATATATCTTTATCTGTTATGAAACTGAAACTGATGAGTCCTCTGATTCTGATTCTTATATCGATGCCCTAACCACTCTGATCTTGTGCTGAGCCACAAATATAGGTACATTGGAACTTCTTGTAAGTTAAAGAAAGAAATTCAATCAATTTACACAAACAAATAGTAAGAACAGGTGAATTAAATAAAATAAAAAAAGAATAAAAGTTTTTGAGATAATTCACCTGACCCCTTAGCAGCCAGATGCTTCCGTTTTGCATTTGCCTTCATAAACTTTTAAATTAATTGCTTTCAATATTGGTTGTTACAAATTTAGTACAAAGAGATGTCCATCACTCACCTAAAGGATAACTAATAGTTTTTGTCATTCTAAATTATGGGATGTCACTTCATTGTTTTTCTTTATCTATAACCGCTTACGACTGCCGACATGTTCGCTTCGCGGAGACAATAGAAGGTCGGTTGTGTCATTACAATAGAATTTGCCTTGGCAATATCTCGCACATAGCTCGCTGAGAATTGGCTCTTCGACAATAGTGTGCGAGAGCGAGACTAAAATATTTGTTACGATGACAAATTTCAAATGTGTGCTTAAATAACAATGCTTATCCATGAAAATAGAGATCAAAACCATTTACAAGGTAATACGGACATTTAAAATTTATTTCATTACTCATGAAATTAACATTAATATTTTTATTAATTTGAAGTGACACTTTTCACTACATTATGTTTTTCGGTATGTAGTTCATAATCTTTGTAGTAATAATGTGTGCAATTTTAAAATGCTGTTGTTTGAATAGTATTAATGATTAATTAAAGAAATACAAAAATGGAAGAGTTAAACAGTGGCCAGTGGAACATTTATTGATAGCTGATTTTCTTTACTTATGTCTTGAAAAACTACTCTTAGCTTATATTTTAAAATATTTATACCAATAAATAAATAAACCCATCATTTTCCGTTCGTTTGTCCCCTTGTTGGTTGCCTTTAAAAATAAAACAATATACGCATAAACAATACATTTTAGTTATTTTTTTATTACACACTTTATAAATGTACTACGAGAATTAAACTAACTACAACGAGCATTTTTTATTCCACTTCAATAAAGTTTCCGCGGGCATTGTTTACAAAACAGCAAAACCCTTAACGCCGTGATAATTTACAGCGGAATGATTTAAGGTGTTCCGCACTCAGCACTTTATTGGCCATCACTAATTTTAACAACTCTCTTTATGCGCTCCACAATGAACGCAAAAACGCTTCGTGTCAGTACCGTAGGATATTTTTGTTTATTGCTTACGTTAAGGCTCTAAAGAGTTCCAGTTCAAATAAAAAGAAAACTGTCTGGTGGGATTGAGTACAGGCTTTCGATTATGTTGCTCTTATTGCTGGTAGTTTTAAGTAAAATTATACTTGTTCTGTCATTGTTTTGCATAAGTTTCCGCTACTTTATTCAATGAATGATCAAAAATCGTTCTTCGACATAAAGCATTGTATTTATTTGCATTTACGCGAATACTACACATATGAAATTAAACTATTATTAATGGATTTTATCGCGTTTAATTACCTTTTTTTAACCAAACAATTGGTTTGGTTTTTTAGAATTTACTACCGTTTTTTATTGAAATTCCTCTAACGGAAAAGAATCAAATGAATGAAGCACCTCAGGTATTATTACATAAAACAAACAGTAAATTACAGAAATTATGAAACAAAATAGTGCCCCCGAAAATAAGCCAACAAGTACATTGCAAACTCGAGCAGAATGGTCCCACAAAAAGAACTCATTCACAAATATGACGCATGTGAGTGTCGTCGTCCTGCTCAAACCAAATAATAGGGAAGTGGGCGACCAGCTACACTCTATAGCCCAGAAGTCTTATATGCTATACCTTAAAAACATTTCACAACAATTCCGTGCGACTTAATTCTTCGATAAAATCATATCGTGTCATCTTTCACGTAGAAAACATAGTTGTGTTTATTGGCAACCATGTTGGAATTACCAAAACCACGTTAAAAAATAACACGGTATGATTTTATCGGTACATGTGATAATGTGGGACACAGCGGGTAAGGCGCTTGAGCGTTTACTTGTAATCTCTTTGTTCAACTATTACACAGTTTACAAATTTGTACAAAATTAAAGCAGTAATTTTATTTATAAGTATATATAATATATTTATAAATATATAGTATACGTAGTATATTATAAGTATAAGCTCCCACAATCACATGTATACTCGATAATGATTTGGTTAAACTTCTATCCATTTATTTTAATCGTTTCTAACTTCGCTTTACTAAAGCTGGATTGGAACAACGTGACTGCCGGGCGCCATCTTAATTTCTAAGCCAACGATAAAATTCGTAAACAATTTTTGAAAAACTTTCGACCTCCTGGTTCGAAGGAAATAAAGCCTCGGTTATCTTAGCCGAATATGACTAGGTATAATTAATAAATATATTGATGACTAGGTGAATATTTAAATAAAATTACCAATTAGATATTAAAAAACTTCGAGAGTATAGTTTTAAACTGGATAAAGTCTATTGTGAGATTTAACAATTCACTCCAATATCTTTTCAGAGTTAACACAGACGTCACATTTTTTATTGCCTGTAACTGGCAATGAGGACGTTGTGAGCTTTCATAATTCAAACTAAAAAATCGTTATAGATTATAATTTTGAATTGAATTGCTTTTATTAGGATTTCTAATTATAAAACAGCACACCTATAGGCTGTAGAGCCTAAAGAGGCTTGTGGTATAAAACGTTTGTAAACATTTGTACAAGCCTTACTCTATGTAAAGAAAAAAAGCCCTGTGGGACATAAACAGGCCGCTTGTTTTCTTTTTTATATTACTGATAAATGACGGTGACGGTTACGATTGCCGAGAGGATGGAGGATCGATCTCGAAATCAGGAGGTTCGAATTCGATCCCCTATGTGAAGTGCTCGAACCAATTTTTCATAGCTAGACAGCTTGGACAGCTGGACGACACTAACGGCTACAGGCTCACCAGCTGTCTTGTTATCCCAATAAGCTAAAATCTTGACCTCTGATCGCCGCAGTGCAAAGTTTTCGGTCATTAGAGCTTGTAATTTTATATGACGATAAATAACTGTTGATTTCTTTTTCTATATTTGTGAGAAACACTTTCTTATAAGATACAAGAAATTGCCCATTTCATTAATAATTACGAAAAAATAAACAGAATTCATACTTTATATTGTCTCTGGTACTTCAGTGCCAGTTCGATCACGCGTGTTAGCACAATTAAATTTATATTTTAAACACAAGTTGACACTAGGTAAATTGTTAGCATTTTAAATACTCTTTCCTTGTGTAAATGTGTTTACTCACTATTATTACAACATCGTCCTCTTTTAATCCACTGCTGAGCATAGGCCTCTCCATCCTACTGCGTACTTCCTCATTTCACCCTATAGATAGCCATTGCATATAAGATTTATGATACTTGGTAAAATCTTCAGTACACAATTGACGCTATCAAACGCTAACCCTAACAGACAATTTTGAATGACTTGCTGTTTTTCTGTATTTGTGAGACTCGCTTCTCTAGAAGATACAAGAAATGGACCATTGGTTTATTGGTACAATAACTAGAATGCATATATTATAATATAAAAAACTATTTATGTAACTCATTAGCAGGTGCTTGACAAGAGATATATACACTAACTTAAAATGTAGTCATACATTTTTTAAAAGGGATATTTTAATATTTCCAACGTAGTCGAAATTCCTTGAATGAACTCTGAACCATTGTAATAATATATGCGATAAAATTTTAGGTTTTTAAGCAAACATTTCTTTATAAGTAAAAATTTTAAAAATCAAAATTGACCAAAGAAAGGAGGTAAAGGTACATTTTACTAAGCAGCAGCTGTCGGAGTCTCAAAGAAAACTAAAATTACAGTTCAAAAGTTATGTCGGAAATGCTAACTCGACCTCACCGCTGGCATATTGATTTTATCCTCGGAGAACGACAGTTTAAGATTGAAACTGTTCGCTTATAGGTTTCGATTTAAAGTAGAAAATACTTCTAAAATTAACTTATGACGTATTTATTTCTTGTCTTTACGCGAACTCTACACATTGCAACCAAATAATAGCCTATTATAAAAATAAAAATTTCATTTCAAATTACCTGCACTTTAATGTAAATAATAGTTTCGTTTCGAATAACACATGACGTCTTACTACAATAGAAATTCTTTTAAAACGTGTTGTGTGTGATTTGAATCATTTATATGTCACCATTAAATGATAATTAGTAATTGCTTTTTTTTAAATTGCGTTTTCAAAATGTCAACCGGACTTCTACGAGATTCACTCTGCTAATAAACATGCATAGCTCTGGCGAACGACTGACGGCGATCTTTGCCGACCCCAAAACCCACAGACTAGTGATCTCTTATGCAATGGTTACCTCGTAGTGCCGTTAGCTCTGCTTACCAACACAGGCCTGCCCAGTGTGGTGAGTATGGGGAAATCCTCCATGCATATGAAATTAGCCCATTATATATATAGGTCCTTACATATGAAATTAGCCCATTATACGGAAAAATTAATAAACAATTTTTTAACGAATTTATATATTTAATCAATATACCATTATTATCTATGCACTTTGGCCATTTTATAAGTAGTTCATTGATTTCAATGCTGAAAAAAATTTAGGAGCGAGAATCAATAAAATCTTACAAAGCGGTTTGGACTGCCTCATTGAAATAGAATATTTTTTCTCATAAGAAATTGTCCGAATTCGGAAAAAATAATCTGTTGGAGCAAGGTCCGAAGAGTATTGCAGGTGTCGGAGACGTTCCAATCGCAGCTCCTCTAATTTAGCAACTGTCTGCGGTGAAATATAGTGTCTAGCGTTGTCATGAAGCAGCAGTGGGCTTGAGCAATTTACCAGCCGTTTAACATGTAGCTTTTCCACCATGAATTACAATTGTTGGTAATACAGATCAGCCGTAATCGCCTATCTAGATCTTAGGAATCCGTAGTGTATGACACCAGCACTGGTCCACAAAACACTCACTAGTACCTTTTTCTGAGTCAACTTTCGCTTGGGACAGGATTTGGCCGGTTCTCTTGGGTGCAACCACTTTGAAAGCATTCCCGATTGTCGTACAGTATCCATTTTTCATCACAAGTTACGATTCGATTCAAAGTTCCCTCGTTATTGTGACGGTTGAGTTATGTAACACAGCACTCACGGCACAACACGGATGTGTTTGTTGGTGTGCTTCTCTCAACTCATGCGGTACCCATTTCTAGAGCTTTTTCCCTCTTTCAATTTGTTTCAAGTGAATTAAAATCCAGTTTTGTCACTCACGCCGAAGCCTGCCGCTAACTCTGGCGTGGTTTGCGATGGATCCATGATCATCTTTATTTCTTCATAGTCAACTAAGGTATCCGGCCGTCCGCGGAGTTTGTTTTGGAGGTCAAAATCTCAACGAAAAGATGGAGCCAAAGACGTACAAATGCTTTCTTTTACAGTAGCTTCCCCATACACATTATTAATCCTTCGAGCTGTTTCTGCAGCGTTAGTACCGCGGTGGAAGTCATATTCGTAAATAACGATATTTCAAGTTTTCCATTTTGTCAACAGAAGGATGTCAAAGGAAATACAAATGGCGCGAAAACAAGTGAATCACTAAATTCGAAACACAAATACACAAGCCAAAATTTGAAATCATTTGAATTTGGATTTCCTAACTAAAAGCCAGATTCTTTGAGATCAAACTGGCCAGTTTGACAAACTCCAATTTCATATAAGTTTTTGGTAGCGCTTTAATGGAAAGGCCTATTTCCCCCAGTGAACTTAAACAGACGAATTATTCTTAATTTTTTGTGTAATCGATAATACATAACGAATCATATTTTACTATATCGACAAACTTTTCCTTTATAACTCACAAAAAAGTCTGATCAAAATGAGTTCTTTAATTACATACTATTCAAGTAACCAGGGTTTGATTTACGCCGCTTAAACTGTTCATTGATATTTTAAGAGCAAAATTTACTACGTGCTTGGCAGTAAAGCGAAAATATATATACGTCTAAGAAATATTAAAGAAAACAGATTTCGAGGACATATTCTGTCCGCCATACCCCACTACAGCAGCGTAGCAGAGCCCATTTCTAGCTTAAAATCCATCTCAAACATTGCGAGAACACCTTTTCCCAGCTGTAGGTAACAAGATGTAGCAAATTTACTGTGTATTCCTTCTAGTTTCCTGCCCCGGCTTTGTTTGCGTGAACGTGCGTTTTATTTCATATAAACTTTGAATCTTTTGAGACATTACATTCAAACAACAACAAAGTTAGATTAGGGTAGTGCTTATTATATGCCTTTAACTTGATTTTATATGCCTATAGCTTTATAAGTAGAGCCGTTTGATTTAAAAAAAAGATCATGTATACACAAAGTATATTTTATTTATTTGTATTATTAATGCAAACTTTTTCAGTCATAAATATATTGTTATTTACATTCTTTATTCACATATTTAATGATTGCTTCGAAAAAGAACAGAATATTTATTGTGTATGGATTCGTTCCATGCTTTATTTTTTATCATAAAGATTAGCATTCGAGTTTTGAAACTTTTATTGTATGTCAAAACTTGAAAGATTGCTATCTGATAACATAAAAACATGACAAAAAACTAGTGCAACATAGAGCATAGTGAAAGGATTATACTAGCCCCAACTTTTAACCTAACGTTAATGTTACTACATTACTTTAGTAAATGTATTTCGGAATTTGCCACTCCGTCTCGTACCGGAGGCGCCAGAAAAGTCGACTAAGGGAAATGCCCGATAAATCTTGTGCCCTCTGACAAACGTGACACGAAGCGTGACGATTAGAACAAAAGAGCCCTATATAACGTCAGTAGCGGCTGCGCAAAGTTTTGCCCGCATTTTACTGTGTTTACAAGGTGCGGATTGAGGTGAAAAACAAGCCAACAGCTAACCTGCGAACAACCTCAATCGAAGTTTGAGATACGTTGTCAACCCTGAGAACTATAATGGACTCCACGGCCCGTATCTATACTGGCTCTCTATTATACCTTTCAAGCTGGAACACGACAGCCCAGATGAATCCTAGGCAGAGAAGGTATCTAACATCTAGTAATGGATTCGGACATATTTTCTACGTAGAGACGGTATACATCGATTTTTTTCTGTTAGCTTTTATAGGTATATTCCTTGCACTTGCTTATAAAACGAATAAAATTAAATTAACAAAAGTTCAATAGAATACATTTTAATAATTTTTAAAAGTACTAAAACAGAATTGTGCGAAAAAAATAATTTGTTAAGATACACTTTAATAGTTTTAAATATAGATATACATATACATACATTCACACAAAATTTCGAATAGTTTTTACCTTGATTGAATATCCCTTCCCTCGATCCTCAGCACAGACACTGTTCAGTTACGTCCATGATTCCACCATAGCACTTCAATAACAAAACCGAGTACTTTTTCGTCAACGTCTGAATGATATTGCCTCCAAGTTCTTAGTTTCAGTCCGATTATTGTAATATTCACAACCACGAGGGAAATTATGGAAAAGCGAGTTCCAATTTTCACGAAGACAACATTTCTTGTTTATAATGAAGATATCGACGTGAGCATTAAAACAGGTACTTAAGATACACTTATATAGCTTACTATTTATCGAGTGTATAAATATACTAATTTGTTCTTCTAGCATTTACTCACAACTTCAGATGTAACAACCAATATTACTGATAAGTCTTTCCATGGGCCATGGATGGGACAGAATGGAACGCACTATTTAATTTATCACAACCATGATGGCTCAGGAGTATTTCAGCCAGCATCAATGTAAGTGTCCGAAATATGCGACTACATCGCTCTACACTACATTTCATTAACAACAAAAATTTATTCTAATATTTACTCACAACACTGAAGAGGTAAACATTGATTACATTCAGAAATTTACATTTTTGTTAACTTTCTGTGTCCTTCGGGAAAAATTCCATATCAATTCACCATTTGACACTATACGCACATTTCCATAGTATATTACAGGGGACTTATCTGGTTATTGTTTTGGCACAATTGAGTTTGGCGGTCTTCATGTTTCGCGCGTGAAGTTTGACGCGAACGCGAGAGATTCACGAGCGCCCCGACCGATGCACACACGCCGTTACATTTTACGTATTAATAAATTCAGTTACATAAACGCGTCGCACTAAAGTGCGATAAGCCGTTGTTCGGAGGACGGCTGTGAATGTCGGAACTGTCAGTGAAACTCTGTTTTTGGTTTTCGAGTACGACGTGTGCTCCCCGAACAGTTTGTGCTGTGTTACTAGAGGCACGCGTTCCTCACTGCAACTGCTGAAAGGCGAAACCTGTTGAAATGGGACGGGGGACTGTGAGCGAGCGGGACGTCTGTGTATTTCACGCTTACGTCGAGTTTCAGGAGCTTATTTTGCTACGAAAACGTGTGTGCGTAGATGTTGCGTGGCTACGGGCAGTGAATCGGTGTTAGTGAGTTGTGGAAAACTCTCTTAGGGTGTTTTCACAAGCGCGCGGATTTTCTTGCTTTTCATTAGTGGCTCGTAATAGAATTCATATTAAATTGTCGCTTCTCTCTGCTAAAGGTTACGTTTTCTTTTATTATATTCTTGCACTTTCTTTGTAGTTGTTATACAATGTCATGTATACATAATATTACTAGAGGGGTAAATAATACTACTTAAATATCAATCAAAAGCATTATAATTATTACCTTAATTACCGACTATTTTGTAACTCATAATGTGTGATTAAATAAATTTTAAAATCCGGTACTACTTGTATAAATACTACGAAGAATCAAACGTGTCGTAATAAACATTAATCAATTTAAAGTGGCATCGAGACCGATATAAACAAAGATTCACACAGATGCGTGTCGTTATCAAATAGCACGCAATTCAGGCTGTGTAGGTCGAGATACGAAAACAGCGAACGCCGTGGAGTAGGAGAGATGATATGATTGGCAGAGCTGCGCACGCATAATTTCATACGCTGCTATCTCACTCACACCCGCGGGAAATCCATACCAAACTGGAAGACCGCCTCTGACAGCTCGCTCCAATGTTACGATGTACCCTTCATTATATCGGGAATCAATTGACAAATGGGCATAGCGACGATGGGCCGCACACACTCACTGTTTGTACAGCCAAGGGCGCCTTTAATTGAGGACCATTGTTCTTCTTTTTCAAAAGGGCCAGTAATGGAATAACGTCTCGTACTCCACGGGGACAACCGCTTCTGCTCTATAGTTTACAGAGTACCTCATTGAATAAATGGGATACGTATTTGTAGAATTATTTCATCCATTACCGTCTGAAAACACAGGCGATTGTAATTTTTTTTCCATTGAATCGAACGTTTTCTTAGCCTTGTCTGTAATTTATTAGAGACCTAATTCCATTTCGAGAAATTCTTCTTACAGAGTTATCTCATGACAACTAAACTATTCTCTATTGTATTCTAAAGCAGTACAGCACTTTTTTAACAATTAAAATTCACACGTGAAAGCGCTACCTCTCAAACTCCGCGACGAGGAAACACGACACCTCCCGACGACGTAAATCATCCCTCACAAAAGCGTAAATGAGAAAAGAAGCCTCTCACAAACAATTTATTCCGTTGGTTCCGCTCCCCTGATTAAGTTGAATGTAGCGACAGACAGTGAGCTTTTGAAATCGATATGAAATATCCCACGTTGATTTTATAGGCTGGTTATATATTGATTTTCTACATGATTTTTTTAAAAATTCTCTACTGTATCTAACAGTAGAGAAACTTGTCTCGGAGAACAGTCGGAGTAAGAGAGTAGTATTCGGAAGGAAGGCTAACGCAACGAGGCATTCTGCACCTTAGGACTCAGGTCAGAGCCTATATCTTAATTAGATACTTACATAATGGCTATAAGCCAGGTCTAATAGGGCCACAATGACAACATCAATTACTTGATTTACTGAAATTATAAAAAAATTGTCTAGGAACAAAAAAGCGCCAATAGCCCAATGGAGCGGAATGCGAAACATGACGACGCAGTTTCGAACCAGTCATTGTAGCTAGCCAAGCATGGAGGCTTACTTGCAATAGCTAGGTAAGAAGCATACTTTTAAATTCAAATTTAAAAGTATGCTATGTCAGACCAAACGTTCTCGTGCACCGGTAAGAGTCCACCACGCTACTCCAGTGCAAGTTGGCAGACTTGGCATGACCTCGAGGCAGAGATATTATTTTCATTATTTCACTGTGAAGGTTTCCGCGCTATGTTTTCCCTCACCGCCAAGCACGTGGTAAATTTAGCAATTCATATACCGCCCTCACCCCTAGCTACCGCAGGTTAGACTAGATGAGTTCACAAATATATTTTTTTTATTTTCATGACATGCTCATATTTTGATTACATTAAAGTTCATTTTTATCGTCATAACTCCAAGTCATATATAAAATCAACGCGTATACGCTTCTTAACCTTAGTTTTTTTAACAATTGTTCCAACTTCGAGTATTTTCGAATTGGGAACCGATCCAAATAGCTATCATTATCTAAAAGAGAGCTTGTCAGGAACAGAATCATTAAACGAATTACTGTTTTAAAATAATTATGCCATTACTTTGTCATGTAATTATATACAATTGTTAAAAAAATAGAGGATACGCTGAATAGTCCATGCGCCCGCTAGTGTTATGAAAGCTACAACATAATTAAACTCATTGTCATAAATGTATTTTAACAATTACTATTACTATATAAAGCTGAGTTTCACCATCGTACATCGCGACAGAATTCGAAGTTCCATCGATACCGATACCGATGGTTGGCATTCCACCACAGTGCGTTTTAATCGAAGTTTTCTGCCACGCACTTCGATTTCGTGGAATCAGCTGTCGCAAGCAGTATTTCCGAACAGTTACGACTTAGGGACCTTCAAAAAAAGAGCTTATTCCTTCCTTAAAGGCCGGCAGCGCATCTGTAGCTCCTCTGGTGTTGTGGATGTTCGTGGGCGTCGGTGATCACTTACCATCAGGTGAGCCGCACGCTCGTTTGCCCCCTTCTTCTATAAAAAAAAAAAAAAAAAAATTAAGAACGTAAGATATTACATTTTCAACTTTTTCTGGCGTCCGAGTTAGGGCGGGAAATGCATCCGAATATGGCAAACCTAAATCCTACAGACTAGAAATGATGACGAGCATCTCTGGTGTGAGGACACAAACGTTGCACTCGCCAACGGGCCTGCCCGGCGTGTTGGAACAGGTATGAGCAAAATTCATCGTTGTATGCCAGCTTTTATTGGCCTTTTCACAGAAAGGCCTATGTTCGGCAGTGGAGTTACACAAGCTGATAAAGAAGAATAAAAATAAATAATCTTTCATTGTGTCATTTAATTATCTAGAAACAACTAAGAAAAACAAGGTAACTTTTGTTAAACTATATTTTACAGTCATATGCTGTTAATCCATGACATGACATAATAGAAAGCTAAAAAATACAGAGCTATGATCTTGAATGTGACTTACTTTCTTACTATATTTTCTTTTAATAAAATAACTAATTTCAAATTCATCAGTTTTTTTAGCTTTTCTTTATATCAGGATTGCTTGGTGACAGATCATATCAGTTTTTTCTTATTCTCTGCTTCACGGGGTAGAGTCAAGCAGCGGCTTTTGCTGCTCTAATGGGACGACTCTACTGGGGTAGTACCACGGCCTCGCAGAAATAGCGGTATCTTGTGCTTCTGCGTTTCGTTCGGTGAATGAGGTAAACGGAGGCCCACTCCCTCTGCCCTCCCCACTCCCGAAATGTGCATAAAGGTATCGAATCTGATAATCACTTACCGTCAGGTGAGCCGCTGGCTGGTTTGCCCACTTTTCCCATTGCAAATAAAAAGAAAACGCAACGAACCCTTCTGATTAATAAATAAGGCTCTGGAGACGAACTGACGGCGGAAAAATATAACGGCACCGCGTAAACTAAAACGTGGTGAGTATGGGCAAAGCTTCCATGCATGGCTTGCCAGCTTTTGTTGGCGCTCTCATTGAAAGGCCAATGTCCAGCAGTAGTCTTTTATAGGCGAATAAAGCAAGTAAAGATGTTTTGTTCAATAGGGATTTGTATAGATTTTTCTACAATTATCAATCCTACCTGCTAGTGGTGCACCCTGTGGTCTGCCAAATGCGACACTGGGGAGTAACTTAGGCGAAAAATCTGTCCGAAAATCTCAGAACAAAAATCCCATATACTAGTGATGCTATATTGCGGTGTGGTTTTTTTTTTTTATAGAAGAAGGGGGCAAACGAGCGTGCGGCTCACCTGATGGTAAGTGATCACCGACGCCCACGAACATCCACAACACCAGAGGAGCTACAGATGCGCTGCCGGCCTTTAAGGAAGGAATAAGCTCTTTTTTTGAAGGTCCCTAAGTCGTAACTGTTCGGAAATACTGCTTGCGACAGCTGATTCCACGAAATCGAAGTGCGTGGCAGAAAACTTCGATTAAAACGCACTGTGGTGGAATGCCAACCATCGGTATCGGTATCGATGGAACTTCGAATTCTGTCGCGATGTACGATGGTGAAACTCAGCAACTGGGATCAATCCGAACAGTTCCTCAGAACATTCCCCGTGGAAAATTTTGTAAAAAATGCAAAGAGAAGCAACATCTCTTCGCAAGGCCAAAGGATCAAGCCGATCAGAGAGAGCTTGGTCGCCGACAATTCGAGCCGCTCGACGTTGGATGCGGTCAAATGGAAGGAGTTGGTACTGGGGTGCCCCTACCCAGAGATGAGAACAGTATTCCATGTGGGGCCGAACTTGCGCCTTATAAAGTTGCAAACGGTGGACCGGCATGAAATACTGTCCCGTTCTACAGAGCACACCAAGCTTTTTGGAGGCTAATTTGGCCTTTCCCTCCAAGTGACCACGGAACTGAACGTCGCTTGATATGTCAACGCCAAGGATTCCGATACTGGCTGAGCCAATAAGGGGAATGTTCTCAAAAATAGGAGAAACGACAAAGGGATTCTTTTTAGCGGTGAACGCGCAAACCTGTGTCTTTTTGGGGTTGAATAGGACCAAATTACGTCGACCCCAATCCGAGACTTTAAATAACAAGGTCTCGACTTCAGACACAAGTTTGTTCCGGCACTCGTCGACGTGTTCCCGAGAAATATTCGCACGGCCTGTATATAGGGCATCACCCGTGCTGTCGTCTGCATAGCAATGAATGCTACTGATTTGTAGCATGTCGTTGATATGCAGAAGGAACAGAGTGGGAGATAGCACACAGCCTTGTGGAACACCAGCATTCACGGGTTTGGGGTCCGAGCATGCACCGTCGACAACAACCTTGATGCTGCGATCCGTGAGGAAGCTGGTGACCCAGTTGCACAATCTCTCAGGAACCCCGTAAGATGAAAGCTTTGAAAGAAGCGCTTTATGCCAAACCCTATCAAATGCTTTCGCTACGTCCAGACTAACCGCCAAAGCCTCCCCCTTCGACTCAACTGCTTCTGCCCATCGGTGAGTCAGGTAAACTAGAAGATCACCAGCTGATCGTCCGCGACGGAAACCGTACTGTCGGTCACTGATGAGCTGGTGTTCCTCCAGGTACCTCAGGAGCTGGGTGTTGATGAGTGACACGATTATTTTAGATAACAAGGGGTGATGGCAATAGGCCTGTAGTTGGACGGATCAGAGCGGTCGTCTTTTGGTATTGGATGCACAAATGCTGTCTTCCAAGATTCCGGGACGACGCCTGAAGAGTAGGAGTGCCGGAAAAGACGCGTGAGAACCGGTGCCAACTCAGGGCACACATCCTCAGCACAATTGAGGGATTCCGTCCGGCCCACTCGACTTATGAATGTCCAGGAGCGGAGTGCCTTTCGCACTGAGCTCTGCAGAAACTGAATTTCCGGCATGGAGCACTTACACCACGGGATGGTAGGTGGAGAGTTTCCCCGGTCATCAAGAGTCGAGTTGATGCAAAAGAGAGCCCAAGAGATCGGCTTTCTCTTTTGCAGTATGGGCCAGCGAATCATCCTCCTTGTGTAGAGATGGGAGAGATGGCTGACAGAAATTCCCCTGGACAGCCTTGGCGAGAGACCAGAATGCGCGGGATCCCGATGGGAGGCGAACTAGTCTCTCGCCAATTCTGCCAATGTGCTTTAACTTTGCCGCAGCGATAACTCTTTTGAAGGACCTGGAGGCAGAGTTGTACTCGTTTTTAAGAGCACTGGTTTTTGCATCCCGAGACGCCGATGCATCGGCCCAGGCCTGGTAGCACTTCCGCTTTCGGCCTGAAAATTATATACCGCTACCATATTTGGGGAGGGGGGAGGGGGGAGAGGGCCTCCGGTTACCTCACTCACCGCACGAAACGCAGAAGCACAAGATGCCTCTACTTCACGCCGGTATTCTGCGAGGCCGTGGTACTTATCCGGACGAGCCGGCCCATTCCTGCGGCAGCAAAAGCCGCCGCTTGGCTCTACCACGTTAATACGTGGTAGAGCCACGGTGGCGGCGTATGAAAATCTGGCACCCCCTTTCTTCCCATGGGTATATAAAGAGTCGACTGAGAAAATACCTTCAAAGTCTCATGGCGAATTTGACAAAAAAACAAGTAACAGTTCTATCGCATAGAGAATTTTGTGTGGTGGCAATAAAAAGTTCGACAGTTTTGAATGTTGGTCAATATTGTATCTAAAACATGTACTCTGACTGACCCTGCTGATTTTTCGATAGAAGCAGTCTAAACGAGACGAAAAAAAGTAGGACAAGACATAAAAAAAGTCGGAATTTTGCATACAAAATAGGTTTTGAGGCTACAGATTCAAAGGATCCCATAGGGATGAAGTCTCACTAAAGGGTGCCTGTCTTATTGCCGCCGTTTTTCTCGGTATTTTTATATTGCTATCAAGGTGACATTAGGCACATAGAAGTAATAAATTATTTTAAGTAAAATTATTTCAACAATATTTTTATTTCAATTCAAATAAAATTATCACTCAGAATCAGAAGAAAAAATTTAGTTCATTAATGTGTAACAAATCCTGAAGTGTCAACAAGAACAACTTGAATTGTTTGTTATGACCACGTAAAGGGTTATAGCTTGTTTCAATAGAAGTTCGGATCTATGATGATGTTTTCCTGTACGAGTTCGACCACGGCGATAACTATTAAAAACTATCGCGATAGTCAGTTGCGCAGGAGGTATTAAAGTGCCGTAAGTGTACTAGCAAATTCAGGCACTCATTCGTTTTTATCTCTCTTCATCCGATAAGATACGAGTACTCCTCGATGATATCCGAGGAAGTATCAGATGCAGTATCAGTGACACTGGCGCCAACCAATACAACCAAACCTGAAAATAAATAATTCTTATCGTGTCGAAACAATAGATATTCTATTCTACATTATAAGAATGTCATAGCATGTAGGGGGTTAATTTATATTTTGCTCAAATATTGATTCTCTCGAACCCTTACCCCACGGCACACAAGCCAAGTACTCTAACCGCTTAGCCATGTAGTGGTCAAATTTAAGTGATATTTAATTTTAATTATAATAAATTAATATATAATGATATTTAATGTTTTTTTGTACGATTTCGTCCTCGCAGAAAGTTTATTTTATTTAACAATAGGTTCAAAGAAACATAATGTGCAGTTATTTGTCGTGATCCTTATCAGAATTTTACTAAGCGTTTTTCATGTTTATGTTCTATTGGATAACATACAATTTTCTTTGTTTGTATCTGTATTAATAACTAGCTGTTACTCACAATTTTTTACGCGCGGAACTCGTAATTTTTATTAAATGTATATTATATTCGAAAATCGCTTCAAATATCTCAATATCATCATCATTCATCGATCAAAAATCGATTGAAGAGATTGTTCTTGCTGCTAAGCTGAAGGTAGCCCGAGTTAACTATGACATCTGGACGCCTAACATCTCAGTCCCCCGTAACCACGGCTGCTGTAAAGCAATCGAAACGTCGGGAATATAAAAACATAAATAAACGCGATAAAATCCGTAAATAATAGTTTCATTTCAAACTATAACTTTGCGCACTTCCTGGGATTTTGAGGTACAAACATATACATTGCCCCGTCACTGTGACTATGACTCTATGAGGTCTAGTAACAGGTATTACATCCTTGTGTCTATTCCTAGTATTTACATTATGTACATCTAAAATCTATTTTTAATGTTTATGTATAATCATTATATTTTCGTATACGTGGATATATTAAGAGACCAAGGATAGAATATTTATTACATAAATTTGTCTCTAAGAGAAGCGTTTGCTTGACGAATATTGTTTCTATATCTTCTGTATGTCCTTCAGGAAATACCACATGACATTGTGCTATGAAAATAACTAAAATAAACAGTTGTTTTGACATTAGTCCGCCTTCTAATTTTTCTGTTAAATTAAATTCTATAGCCATTTAAAACCAAATTATAGGCTTTTACCAATTAACTATTTTGACATTCACCTCGTCGTGTGTTCCAAGTTGTCACTTGATTTTAAATATTAGTGAAGTATATATCATGTTTATATCTTACCCCACGGCACACAAGCCAAGTACTCTAACCGCTTAGCCATGTAGTGGTCAAATTTAAGTGATATTTAATTTTAATTATAATAAATTAATATATAATGATATTTAATGTTTTTTTGTACGATTTCGTCCTCGCAGAAAGTTTATTTTATTTAACAATAGGTTCAAAGAAACATAATGTGCAGTTATTTGTCGTGATCCTTATCAGAATTTTACTAAGCGTTTTTCATGTTTATGTTCTATTGGATAACATACAATTTTCTTTGTTTGTATCTGTATTAATAACTAGCTGTTACTCACAATTTTTTACGCGCGGAACTCGTAATTTTTATTAAATGTATATTATATTCGAAAATCGCTTCAAATATCTCAATATCATCATCATTCATCGATCAAAAATCGATTGAAGAGATTGTTCTTGCTGCTAAGCTGAAGGTAGCCCGAGTTAACTATGACATCTGGACGCCTAACATCTCAGTCCCCCGTAACCACGGCTGCTGTAAAGCAATCGAAACGTCGGGAATATAAAAACATAAATAAACGCGATAAAATCCGTAAATAATAGTTTCATTTCAAACTATAACTTTGCGCACTTCCTGGGATTTTGAGGTACAAACATATACATTGCCCCGTCACTGTGACTATGACTCTATGAGGTCTAGTAACAGGTATTACATCCTTGTGTCTATTCCTAGTATTTACATTATGTACATCTAAAATCTATTTTTAATGTTTATGTATAATCATTATATTTTCGTATACGTGGATATATTAAGAGACCAAGGATAGAATATTTATTACATAAATTTGTCTCTAAGAGAAGCGTTTGCTTGACGAATATTGTTTCTATATCTTCTGTATGTCCCTTCAGGAAATACCACATGACATTGTGCTATGAAAATAACTAAAATAAACAGTTGTTTTGACATTAGTCCGCCTTCTAATTTTTCTGTTAAATTAAATTCTATAGCCATTTAAAACCAAATTATAGGCTTTTTACCAATTAACTATTTTGACATTCACCTCGTCGTGTGTTCCAAGTTGTCACTTGATTTTAAATATTAGTGAAGTATATATCATGTTTATATCTTACCCCACTAAGTAAGGGAAGACATTTACGCAGTTAGAAAAAGAAATGAATCGAGAATCGAACCTTGGGGAATGCCCATTGTCACCGGTGGTATTGAAGAATCAATCGATGTGCACCAGTTATCATTCGTTGAACCCAACGCACGGGTTCTTAATTTTAAAGTATAATTAAATTTTCCCAAACGAAAGCTTAAGAATCCAGCGATTGAAAATAGACACATTTCTTTTTTTTTGCGGTTGTTTGTCATAGCATCATGTGTTTTTTATATGTGTTTCTACAAAATATTGTAAAAAATAATCTAAAATAGAATAGAATGTTTTGTAAGATCTAAAAAATATAATCTACAAAATATTCTATTTAATGCATTCTGTTCCTATAACTTAATATAAAATATTCGATTCCAAAAATGTGTTTTTTATTTGTGTGGCCTGTTCAGTATGACTACGATGAGCAAATAAATAAGACTCAGCTTGATTTAGAATAATTTTATAGATAGAAAACCGCCATAATTATGTCGTACGATGCTCTATATACTATTATCTGCGTTTGTAGGTTTTCTAAATCAAGTCCTGAACACATTGTCCCCAAAGTTACCACATAAAATGTCTGGTACAGGGAAAGGATGACAATCGGCGCCGTGTGATTTTGTTCCCAATATGAATACGAAACGATTTCCGGCAAACTAAATACACACATGAGATTATTTTGCACAGAAATCCACGAATGCAATGTGCGATTTCTTGGAAAGTAATATATTATCGCCAAAATAACACATCATAAATAATGAATATTTATTGCTCTATAAAATTTATTTTAGTGAAATATGAATCTAATTACAACATTTCCTGTCCACCATGTTGACTTGACTTTTATATAGCACTGTAATTAAACATTGAACGATCTAATATTTGTGAAGCCGTATAAATAATATTCTAAATAGGAGCAAATGCTATGAATACGGATGATTGTAAATTCATAGTGATTACAATACGATATTCAGTTCTCAAAATAAGTAAGTTAACTATGACATCTGGACGCCTAACATCTCAGTCCCCGTAACCACGGCTGCTGTAAAGCAATCGAAACGTCGGGAATATAAAAACATAAATAAACGCGATAAAATCCGTAAATAATAGTTTCATTTCAAACTATAACTTTGCGCACTTCCTGGGATTTTGAGGTACAAACATATACATTGCCCCGTCACTGTGACTATGACTCTATGAGGTCTAGTAACAGGTATTACATCCTTGTGTCTATTCCTAGTATTTACATTATGTACATCTAAAATCTATTTTTAATGTTTATGTATAATCATTATATTTTCGTATACGTGGATATATTAAGAGACCAAGGATAGAATATTTATTACATAAATTTGTCTCTAAGAGAAGCGTTTGCTTGACGAATATTGTTTCTATATCTTCTGTATGTCCCTTCAGGAAATACCACATGACATTGTGCTATGAAAATAACTAAAATAAACAGTTGTTTTGACATTAGTCCGCCTTCTAATTTTTCTGTTAAATTAAATTCTATAGCCATTTAAAACCAAATTATAGGCTTTTTACCAATTAACTATTTTGACATTCACCTCGTCGTGTGTTCCAAGTTGTCACTTGATTTTAAATATTAGTGAAGTATATATCATGTTTATATCTTACCCCACTAAGTAAGGGAAGACATTTACGCAGTTAGAAAAAGAAATGAATCGAGAATCGAACCTTGGGGAATGCCCATTGTCACCGGTGGTATTGAAGAATCAATCGATGTGCACCAGTTATCATTCGTTGAACCCAACGCACGGGTTCTTAATTTTAAAGTATAATTAAATTTTCCCAAACGAAAGCTTAAGAATCCAGCGATTGAAAATAGACACATTTCTTTTTTTTTGCGGTTGTTTGTCATAGCATCATGTGTTTTTTATATGTGTTTCTACAAAATATTGTAAAAATAATCTAAAATAGAATAGAATGTTTTGTAAGATCTAAAAAATATAATCTACAAAATATTCTATTTAATGCATTCTGTTCCTATAACTTAATATAAAATATTCGATTCCAAAATGTGTTTTTATATGTGTTTCTACAAAATATTGTAAAATAATCTAAAATAGAATAGAATGTTTTGTAAGATCTAAAAATATAATCTACAAAATATTGTAAAATAATCTAAAATAGAATAGAATGTTTTGTAAGATCTAAAAATATAATCTACAAAATATTCTATTTAATGCATTCTGTTCCTATAACTTAATATAAAATATTCGATTCCAAAATGTGTTTTTATATGTGTTTCTACAAAATATTGTAAAATAATCTAAAATAGAATAGAATGTTTTGTAAGATCTAAAAATATAATCTACAAAATATTGTAAAATAATCTAAAATAGAATAGAATGTTTTGTAAGATCTAAAAATATAATCTACAAAATATTCTATTTAATGCATTCTGTTCCTATAACTTAATATAAAATATTCGATTCCAAAATGTGTTTTTATATGTGTTTCTACAAAATATTGTAAAATAATCTAAAATAGAATAGAATGTTTTGTAAGATCTAAAAATATAATCTACAAAATATTGTAAAATAATCTAAAATAGAATAGAATGTTTTGTAAGATCTAAAAATATAATCTACAAAATATTGTAAAATAATCTAAAATAGAATAGAATGTTTTGTAAGATCTAAAAATATAATCTACAAAATATTCTATTTAATGCATTCTGTTCCTATAACTTAATATAAAATATTCGATTCCAAAATGTGTTTTTATATGTGTTTCTACAAAATATTCTATTTAATGCATTCTGTTCCTATAACTTAATATAAAATATTCGATTCCAAAATGTGTTTTTATATGTGTTTCTACAAAATATTGTAAAATAATCTAAAATAGAATAGAATGTTTTGTAAGATCTAAAAATATAATCTACAAAATATTGTAAAATAATCTAAAATAGAATAGAATGTTTTGTAAGATCTAAAAATATAATCTACAAAATATTGTAAAATAATCTAAAATAGAATAGAATGTTTTGTAAGATCTAAAAATATAATCTACAAAATATTGTAAAATAATCTAAAATAGAATAGAATGTTTTGTAAGATCTAAAAATATAATCTACAAAATATTGTAAAATAATCTAAAATAGAATAGAATGTTTTGTAAGATCTAAAAATATAATCTACAAAATATTGTAAAATAATCTAAAATAGAATAGAATGTTTTGTAAGATCTAAAAATATAATCTACAAAATATTGTAAAATAATCTAAAATAGAATAGAATGTTTTGTAAGATCTAAAAATATAATCTACAAAATATTGTAAAATAATCTAAAATAGAATAGAATGTTTTGTAAGATCTAAAAATATAATCTACAAAATATTCTATTTAATGCATTCTGTTCCTATAACTTAATATAAAATATTCGATTCCAAAATGTGTTTTTATATGTGTTTCTACAAAATATTCTATTTAATGCATTCTGTTCCTATAACTTAATATAAAATATTCGATTCCAAAATGTGTTTTTATATGTGTTTCTACAAAATATTCTATTTAATGCATTCTGTTCCTATAACTTAATATAAAATATTCGATTCCAAAATGTGTTTTTATATGTGTTTCTACAAAATATTGTAAAATAATCTAAAATAGAATAGAATGTTTTGTAAGATCTAAAAATATAATCTACAAAATATTGTAAAATAATCTAAAATAGAATAGAATGTTTTGTAAGATCTAAAAATATAATCTACAAAATATTGTAAAATAATCTAAAATAGAATAGAATGTTTTGTAAGATCTAAAAATATAATCTACAAAATATTGTAAAATAATCTAAAATAGAATAGAATGTTTTGTAAGATCTAAAAATATAATCTACAAAATATTGTAAAATAATCTAAAATAGAATAGAATGTTTTGTAAGATCTAAAAATATAATCTACAAAATATTGTAAAATAATCTAAAATAGAATAGAATGTTTTGTAAGATCTAAAAATATAATCTACAAAATATTCTATTTAATGCATTCTGTTCCTATAACTTAATATAAAATATTCGATTCCAAAATGTGTTTTTATATGTGTTTCTACAAAATATTCTATTTAATGCATTCTGTTCCTATAACTTAATATAAAATATTCGATTCCAAAATGTGTTTTTATATGTGTTTCTACAAAATATTGTAAAATAATCTAAAATAGAATAGAATGTTTTGTAAGATCTAAAAATATAATCTACAAAATATTCTATTTAATGCATTCTGTTCCTATAACTTAATATAAAATATTCGATTCCAAAATGTGTTTTTATATGTGTTTCTACAAAATATTCTATTTAATGCATTCTGTTCCTATAACTTAATATAAAATATTCGATTCCAAAATGTGTTTTTATATGTGTTTCTACAAAATATTCTATTTAATGCATTCTGTTCCTATAACTTAATATAAAATATTCGATTCCAAAATGTGTTTTTATATGTGTTTCTACAAAATATTGTAAAAATAATCTAAAATAGAATAGAATGTTTTGTAAGATCTAAAAAATATAATCTACAAAATATTCTATTTAATGCATTCTGTTCCTATAACTTAATATAAAATATTCGATTCCAAAATGTGTTTTTATATGTGTTTCTACAAAATATTCTATTTAATGCATTCTGTTCCTATAACTTAATATAAAATATTCGATTCCAAAAATGTGTTTTTTATTTGTGTGGCCTGTTCAGTATGACTACGATGAGCAAATAAATAAGACTCAGCTTGATTTAGAATAATTTTATAGATAGAAAACCGCCATAATTATGTCGTACGATGCTCTATATACTATTATCTGCGTTTGTAGGTTTTCTAAATCAAGTCCTGAACACATTGTCCCCAAAGTTACCACATAAAATGTCTGGTACAGGGAAAGTCAATTTTAAAAAGTTTCACAGTTACGCTCGGATTCGTAATTCCGCTGCTAGTAAATATGTACATAAATAAATTTGAATGATTAAAACTATTGATAAAAAACTAATTTTATTAAAGTTCTTTAAGGTTTTAATATTATATTTGTTTTTCCCCTTTTTTCATTATTATATTAATATTTGACCGTACTCCCATTTTAACAATTGCCAGAAAACACATTATCCGAATGTTTAACAAATAACATTATCAAGTTCATTAATTTCTACCTTTAAATATATCGAGCAAGCTATGGCTGAAATTCCAAATATTTTAATACACCTAAAATAATGAAATTAATATGGCAGTCCAGCATATTGCGTAATGAATAAACTTTTCTATCACCAGTTTTTCGATAGTTAAATTTAAACTTTTAAATACATAATAAGATAACATTTATATTTCTGTTCGAAAAAATAGTAATAATAATTCAATAATACTTACTATTTTTTAATAAAAATTATTTATTTGTACACAATACAGTATATTAAATGAAACAGACTTATGTACTTTAATGTAATTTTAACGTAATAAGTAGCTTGAGTAAATATAAATGCATGTCTTTTGGTTTCTATGAGATTTTACATGCCATACATGTTTTAGTAATATTAAATTATTTACTAAGTTTATCCACTGGACTCCTGAGTAATACTGTGTGGTAAACTCCATCTAAATTTGTCGAGTGGTTTCTACGTTATATGTATCAAAACAATTTCGCTTACTGCCTGACTGTAACAGATAACTGTTACAGGGGGTAGGCAGTACTCGTTATCGTGACAATGTACTATGTTGATCAATAAGTTTTTGAAAATACAGATTGAAGGTAAAGAAGAAGATATTTAAACCACGAAATAACACTTGATAAAAAGTGACTGTTGAAAAAAAAGAAAACGTGGCCTCTTAAAATATTAAGAAGCGTGAGCGCGTTGCCGGCAAAGTGGACGTATAGGTGTACATAATATTTTCTAACACGTGGTTTTACGTACCTAAGTTAAAAAAACTATAAGATGACGGATTTTTACACTATTGCAAAATTATCCTGCATTTGTATTTATTATGACAAACAATCTGAAAATTTATTTGACACGAGAAGGGAATAAAAGATTCGACACGTGATTTAAAAATACTGTCACCTCTTTTAGAGTATCGGTGCACGCGGAGATCTGTAGAAGCGGGTCAATGTCGTTGGAAAATAAAAATATCCACTTGTGTTCCTCCATTGTATACCCTTTTCATCTCCACTTGGCCAGAACTAAGATGTTGTACAAAACCCTGCTTAGTAAAACGGTAAAGTATTTGAAAGGCTATTTATGTGTGTTCGTATAGCTTTTTTTTATAGAAGAAGGGGGCAAACGAGCGTGCGGCTCACCTGATGGTAAGTGATCACCGACGCCCACGAACATCCACAACACCAGAGGAGCCACAGATGCGCTGCCGGCCTTTAAGGAAGGAATAAGTTTTTTTCTTGAAGGTCCCTAAGTCGTAACTGTTCGGAAATAGTTAAAAATAGTTGTTCGTACCACGTGTATCAAACAAATTCTGATAGTATTGATGTAAAAATGTGAAGGTGCAATATTGTTACTACTATTTGATAATATTAATACTAAAAATTCCTATATTATTTTATTTAAATGTATGTTCAATCGAAATAAATATTTGGATTTTATTTATTTATTCTTTATTATGGGTATCGTAGGAGGAACCAAAAGCCATAACAAACTTATAGTGACATATGTATATTATACTTACTATCACATAATATATAAATAAATTAAAATAAAATGTAAAATATTACCATAAGATTTTTCGCGAAGCTCGTCACGTTCCTGCACGCACCTGGAAAAGCAAAAATTGGGACGGTAGCGAATATCGATACTGCCTCACGAGTCAAGGGTCCGGGGTTCGAATCTCAGCTTTTTAGATTTTTAAGCAAAACACACAACATATTGACTTTGCATTTTGATTTGATTCGACATTTCTTTAGTTCGCAGAAGCGTTACGATATCGGACATCGGTTACAAGATGAAGATTTATTTTTCAGTCTTCAGTCCACAACTGGACATAAGCTTAGCGACGATCCGTTGTAATCGACACTCTTGTTGAAGGTGAATTGGCGACCGCAGCAGCAAGCATTTCACACCATCGACGCTTTTTTTATAGGTAAGGAGAAAACGAGCAAGCGGCTCACCCACGTAAATCTGCAACACCAGTGGAGCTACAGATGGATTCGCATTCATCGAACGAAACGCAGAAGCACAAGATGGCTCTACTTCACGCCGGTATGAGAGCCGGTCGTGGTAGTACCCCGTTCTAGTCGGTCCATTCGAGCAGCAGCTAAAGCCGCTGCTTGGCTCTACCACGCTGCTGCCTATCATCGCTCACCGGTCTGAATTATAGTCTAGTATTGAAAATGTTAATTGTAATTGTAAGTGCTGTTTACAGGTTATTTTCTTTACTCAGTCGGCATAACATTACCTGTTAGAAGGCAATGACATTTTTGTGTGACATGTTTATGGAATTCCATAAAGTAACGCTTCATTGTTTTTACTATTTCCCTTAAGTACATCTTCTTAAGTCACCTGTTACAGTTTTCCACAAATACGGAATGAAATGCGGTTATGGACTATCTTTCACCGTAACCGAGACGACCTCCCACGGTGCGTGTTTTAAGGAATGAATACTACAGATGGCTGACGTCCACAAAAATAACGATGCAGCCAATTACATTTAATATAATTGGCTGCGGTTACATCGTGTTTTGCATTCTTATTTCAATTGGTTTCGTAGTGACGAGTGACTAATATATACGATATGTGAGTCGTAATGACCGGAGGTAATTTGCAGGAAATGTCTAGGTATGAATATGAACATTGTGAACACACAGTATCATCCTGTGATGTTACAGTAACTTTTGCGTTAACCCTTATGGGACGACTTTGTTGTCCGTCGGTTTGTGTTTCTATCCGTCTAGACGACTTTTTTTTGCATAAAGAGCTCGTAATTGCAAATGCAATTACGAGCTCTTTATGCAGGTCAAATGACCTGGTGAAATCAAACACATTCTAGTAATGGGATTCAGTATCTTTAGTGCGCGGGTATCGGCACTGTGTTTACCAACCCGCCTACCCAGTAAAGTAAAGTCGTAACAATATCTGGCATGCACATCCCGCGGATATGGTAAGAAGCAACTAAAGGAAAACGCTTGAAAATCTCATGTCTATCCCCGGGAACAATACCGGCGAAGAAGCTCGCCACCCGTCACGTCTTTCTCTAGGAGAGAGTGGATTGTGGAATCTGCAATCTCTACCTACTCCTATGGGTGATAGGTGTAAGTGCTTAATATATAATAAGATATTAAGACTTTACACAGATCCAGGTTAGCAGATTGCTCTGTAGTTACTTTGAAACTGTAGTCTAATCTCAGTTCAGTCCCCTGCCAACTTGGCCAAGTACCGCGGGTGGCACGATGTGATCTACTCGCGTATTTGTTTTATGTTTTTTTGTGGCCCTCAAAGGCATGCGAAAAAGATTTTAACAAAAAAATATTTTGTATTTTTCTTACTATCTTAGTCAGTCATGAGTAATAAAGCGTTATGATCGATGCTTGATTTACTTAACTGAGTACGAGGGCCAAGCTAACTTTTAAAAATTGGTTTCGACCGACGAAACAACAACAATGAGATCCTACAATTTTATTAATTATTTGATGAGTTGGCAAATACGCGATCGCGATACCGCTGTCCGGCGCTACGGCTGGATCAGTTTAGTTGGTAATCTGGCTTGCCATTATAGACCGATTGAGACAAATCTAGGGCTCTGACCAAAGGAGAAATTTATTTATACACCCTTATTTTTTATACACAATTTTTTTTATATGCATTAATATATTTTAGTCCACTGCAGAACATAGGCCCCTCGTCATCTCTTTTCATCATGAAAGGGCCAGCTAAATTCGGTAAATATTTCTTGGGAAGCGTCTAATACTCACAACGCAAGGCAAGCGATGTTGATCAGTGCGTTCCGGTTCTGTCAGTTCTTATAATATATCCTGCCATCATTCGGTCCCCAGAGCCTTATTAGTTAAGCCAATTCACCAAATGTGAAAATGGTGGTGTATGTTTACATTTTACAATTACCTTTACATTTACATTTTGAAATATGTTTGTTACTTTAAGGACTTAATAATAAGAAACAAAATTTGTCATGGCTACAATTATAACAATAATATAATATTCTTCTTGATCAGTGCTATTAGTGCTGACATGCATTATAATATCCAATAATATATAATATAATACACACAAATACCATTACCATACCATTCGACATCGATGCTACTTCGATTTCGTAAAGGAATTGACATTGGGTATCTGGTGACAAGTTTGGAAATTAACGATCAAAGTCTTACCTGCACTTCTCGATCGGCGGCGTTGGTTCATTTTTAAACAGCCTAACCGTCGTCTGGCTCTTTGTTTCTGGATCGTATTGATAAATCTAATATTAATCAATAATTTCATAAACATGCTGAGACAAGTCTGCTTCAAATTTTGTAACCCTGTCACGACACCATTCCACTCGGGCCTGCTTCTGAGCAAAGGTGAGGTTGTGAGGCACCCAACACAAAACTATCCTCGTCACGCGAAGTTGTTCGTGTAAAATCTAGTGAACGCTTCACGATCTAATATGCAATATGTGCTAAATCTCTTCATACGTGACTCGCCTATTCTCTTCAATTAAATTGTTCACTGCTTGTACGTTTCCTTTTCCAGTCCCTATGCGACCACTTTGTCTTTATCTTACAAAATTTGACGATTGAGAATTCAATACGCAGCGGTACACGGTTACCTTAGAAGTACCTTTATCCATAAACGCCATTTGCAGTCTATAAAAGGATTCGTCCCGCTTAAGGTGACATTTGAAATCGTAAAAAATTATCGCGAGAAAATGTTCCTGACTGAGATACATTTTTCAATGAAACACGATATTTCAATTTAGCTCATAAAAATAAAGTGGAGAGAAATTTGAAAATGGAACATTCGTATTTTTCAAAATAAATTGTAAGTGGCTAGTGTCACACTTAAAAACCTTTTTAACCAAACGGTTTTTAAGTGTGTCACTGTCGTGCGTGTTCTCATATGTACGGAGTTTGTGTTTTTTACAATTTTATGTTAAAAGTTAAAGGGACTATCCACGTTTTCATACAAATTTAATGAAAATACAAACTATATAGGTAATGACTATTAAAAATGCATTCTGTAGGTTGAGTCGTTAGACATCTCATTGTTGAGAGGTTTTTTATTTGTACCTTTTGTGCGATAGTACCTGATGAAAGGGGAAGATAGTGAAGAATGCTTATTTGAAATGTTCTGCAGATGCAGGTTGCATAGTGGCTGCGACTTATATATTGTTCAAATTGTCATTTTAAAAACGTTTTAAAAAAATCTTGCAATTTAAATCAAAAGCTTTACTTGTTTAATCGCTAATTTTACATTTTATTAAGTTAAGTTACAGCACCTTCATAACGACTGCCTTAGATTTATTTTCGTACGTTTCTTACTTTCCACTTGGTCATCTACCACGTCTCCTCTTACCGTTCTAAGTTTAATTGGCTTTCTATTCATTAGAGGTTTAGCTCTAGAGTTTTGTTAGTAGTATTATATTTTAACCCATCCAAATTCTCCTTCATATCTTAAGGATATCTTTCACTATCTCGATTCTACTCATAAAAGAGTATCTCAGTTCTTGACCAAACTTAAAATTTATATTTTTCATCTTTGTACAGGTTACTTACTATACGTCGTCTTTTATCGAGGCTACACTCCTCTGAAACGCCTTTCCTGATAAGATTAAACAGCACCCAATAAAAACATGTTTAAAAAGCAGGTGCGAAAGTTTTACTTTGGAATAGGTTGAACAGACTAATGCGAATTAGTTTTTTTTTCTTTGCTTCTAACTACTTATATAATGTTTATATATTTAATAGGGGTTAAAGTATGAAGTTGACATTTTAATCGTTTAACTAAAATACTACAAAATCCTAAATACAATAATTTTATGACTTACTTGTGTTTTACGTTGAATTATTTTTACATTCAGATTTGAGTTAAACATGGAGATTTCAAAACTTTGTAAATATTCGAATACGAGTTACGAAGTGGTTCCAACGCAGCGGAAACAGCTCGCAATGTCGATGCTGCATTTGTAGAGAATACGACAAACGAACGCACTGTGCGTTTTTGGTTTGATCCGTAGTGAAAACTTCGACTTGTGGAATAAACTGCGGGGAAAACCAAACACTGAGGTAAATGTAATAGTAAGAAAAAGTAATGGTGAAAGCTGATACTTGTCAAACAAACAATTAGCGTTAGGGTCTGACGTTAGTTTACCTACAGTATTGACTTATTTGCACCAAATTAGTAAATAAATTAACTCGAAAAATCGGTGGCTTTTTATATATATCAGTTATAGAGCCCTATACGTTGAAAGTAGGTTTTTTTTTAAAATGTATGTTCCTTAATGAAAACCTTACTACACTATAAGATTCCTCCGTAAATTGTTTTAAAGAACCACCAATTAATATTATACCATATTGTTTGTGTCGTGTAATTAATAACTAAAATAACTACTCCATAATATATTAAAAATTTGGCGACCGCGTGTTTCGAATCCCAGCCAGAGCCCAAAAATTTGCCCAAAAAAAAGCCCAAGATTTGAAAACATTCGGGTAGAAAAAGAAAAAACCGGTTGGATAGTTTTATTTCTCATGTCTTTGACATTTCATTTGACCCTTCCTCTGTTTTATTCGCAAGAAGCATTTCATCGGATATGTAAACGTAAAGACAAGCGTGTGTCTCTGTATCTACGCGTGCCCTTGCGGAACTATAGACTCTCCTGCTCAGTTGACAACTAACGATGGTACTTTTAGAAGTTGTCGCCGTAGTAAAAATCGACCAGCAGAGCATCATTTTGCACCAATGACAACTTCCGTTAGTTCACCGCAATATATAGCTGTGATCGTATGGAAATCGATGCGGACGACATCATTCTGCCTTGCTCGCGACCTTTCGGAAAGGCTAACGTATCCTTCCTTCTTAATAATGAAAATGAATTAAAGCATTATTTTGAGTCACAAACAAATTGTTATGAATTTTGATGTCTTATGAATTTCTTTGTGTTAATCAGTTAGACCCATCCAAGCATTACTTTCCGCGGTCTCATAAGACCGCCCAGAAATGGCATACAATAGAAATATCAAAGAAATCGAAGTAGTTATTAAAGAAAATTATCAGGGCACTAATAGTAAAGTAACGACAAGTGTGTGCCTATATGTACAGTAATGACACTGAAGACATGTCTGTACAGTGTATATGACACTGTACAGACAATGTCTTAAGCTATTACAAGAAGTTGCCGGACAGTCTATTTTTCCTGTATTTAAAAAAGCCATACAGGCTTCCGCAAACCATGTAGGTATCGCCTTTCCAGGAGTTAGAAAGTGACGGTTGGCGAACCTCGTCGCCGTGGTTTCTCTAGGATATTGCCAAGGCTTTCCCTTCAGTGGCTTCTTATAAAACCCACATGAAGAAAGCAGATATTCCGCCGTTATCTTATGACGGCAGAAAATCCTTTCTAAGTACACCTCCAGGGCACAAATTGAACCTATGTATCACAAATATTGGAGATTAAAATATGTACATTACAAAAGATTACCTACTTAATATTCATATACTTATAAATATTTTTTTTAGTGTAGTGTACCTACAATTTCAAAAATAACTGAAACTTTAAAGATTGTTGATCTGTCGATCAAGTTACTTCTTTAGGAACTTATAGTCGCATCAATTAAGTTAAAACTAATAAAACAATGATAAGGTCTTAAACTAGTAAAACTACGAGTTTTGCTACAGACTGACTCATTAAAACCAATAGAGCTTTTTATGACACTAAGGGCACACAACCTAGGCTTCACCTATAAGCCTATAAGCCTAGGTTGTGTGCCTACCCTATAAGACCTACCCAACAGTACGGAACTCAGGCCCTACTTGCCACGCGTGTTTGTCTGTCTATACGAGCATGCTGGCTTGCATGCGTGAGTGAGTGAGGGTATGGGTGAGTATATGAGTACTTGTGTGTGTGTGTGTGTGAGTTTGTGTGTATGCTAATAGAAACGTATTCATAGCAGCAGGAAAGTTTTTTATGATAAGCTTAATGATAATACAATAATATATTATAGTTGGAAACCCAAGTAGGGCATGTCCTACAAACGCAGAAGTAATAAGTTTGCATTTTGAGACAACTTACCAACAAGTCATACTATATATACCAGTATCTATTGCCTTGAAGTTCGCAGCCGCCGGTGTCGGCCGGTCTGAAAACCAATGCCGGGATTTAATTAGAATCTCGGATATTACTGAATCCAGTCCGTTTCACGTTTCTAGGTTGCAGCTCAGTGTTTAATTTTTGTTTAATTATTTTGTTTATACCAGTTTTTGTTACAAATATTTGATTTTTGTGTTATTTTTTCTTTACTTACTATTTATTATTATATGTTGTATCTGAACAGACCGTGAATATACATGTTTATTTCTTGAATGAAAGTGGGACAATACAATTTCTTTTTACCACATACCAAATGTTCCCCATGTTCCCATGTTCAGCAGTGGACTTAAATTGGATGATGAGGATAACTATAACTAATTATATATATATATATATATATATATATATATATATATATATATATTCACTCCTTGTTCCCAACGGGGAAGGCAGAGACAATCTTCTTCCAGTTGCTACGGTTCTGATAGTCTTTCGTTTCTTCCGCTTTCATCAATCTTTGCATGCATGATCGTTGGTTTAGAGTACTCTTGACCAGGCCTTTTTCAGAACGTCTCCGATTTGATCGTGAAATGTTCGCCTAGGTCTTTCTCTCCCGAGTCTACCCACTCGCCTCATATATTTGTTTCGTCAACCTACTTTCATTCATCTTCTCCAAATGTCCAAACCAGCTCCGCATCCATTTCTCAATTCGTGTCACTACGTCGTCTTTCACGCCACAAATTAATGAATACATCAAAAACAAAAGAAATACATTCAAACCTGATTATCAAGTCGCACAGCTTAAAATATGTTTACCTTCAAAATGTTTTATTTTTAAAGGTTAGCTACGCTGAGCTGGGCTAAATGGAAATCCATAATCTCTGAGATAAGTAACAAGAATGAATGCCTATTTATTTAATAAATCTCAAAAATTATAATACCGTTCCTAAAAAACAATCTTTCCATTTTAGAGGCCTATGGGCCGGTAGTGGACTATAAAAAAACTAATGGAAGAAAGATTTTAAACACTGACTTGAGGTAAACAGGTTTTGGCCAGGATAAAGGCCTCTCTCATAAGGAGTATTTGCCATAATCGCCACGCCGGCAAGAGGATTGGCGATCGCAGTACGAGACACATCGTACCTTGGACGCTGCTGTCCGTCATCTGTCTGTTTACTTTTGGTCTGGAATTTTTCGAGATGGTTGTCCCGCCATCTAGCGGTAGCAATTACTATTTTCAAGAATTGGCCTTTAGCCTTCTCTTACGACACCCACTGGAAGAAAAAGAGTGGATGATTCTAGTGGAAGAAACGAAAATAGTAAATACTGAAAGCAACATCCCTTTCTTCGAAAATCTGGGCTTCGTCGACAGTACAATTGTTTTTAGCTTAGTTTCACCATCATTAACCTTTTCTAAATAAGTAACACGTTGGTACATGTGTCAATATTCACAATTTATATTAGCGTATTAAGTTTTATTTCAAATGATAAATATTATTTTCAATGAATGACAATTAAATTATTAACTTTAATATAAAAGCGCCTAATCAATCTAAGAGTCGTTAACTCTATCGATGCTCATATATTTTACTGGCTATCATAAAATACTAGATATGGATTAGAAAGTATCATTCTGCTTATAATGGTCTTCGTAAATCAAAGAAGTCACAATTTTTTTTTTGCGTAAATCTAGACAATATTTTTTTTATATATTATGGTTATACAAACTATAAAATAACTGTCTGTAAAAACAAACATTGCTGTAAAAATAAATCTGATGAATTAAGAATATTCAGAGGTTAAGAATATTCAGAATTATACAATAATATTTACATATATCAGTAATAATTTACTGATATATGTAAATATTATTGTATAATTTAAATTACCTGTATAATGATTTATTATTTTATTACAATTAATGCATAGTTCGAATAGACTAAAATATATGATAACACATCATTATCTCCAGAGCTATTTATACATAACTCATAAATAAGCCAAAGAGTTACACCATGGATTTAAAGTGGAATATACTGTAATATAACTTTTTCTACAAGAAAAAAAACCTTCCCGTGGTAGAGCCAAGCGGCGGCTTTTGCTGCTGCTCGAATGGGCCGACTCGACCGGATTGGTACCACGGCCTCGCAGAATACCGGTGTGAAATAGAACCATCTTGTGATTCTGCATTTCGTTCAGTGAGTAAGGTAACCGGAGACCCAGTCCCCTCCCCTCCTCCCTATTTCCCACCCTCTCTCTTAATATTTTTAAAGGTTAGCTACGCTGAGCTGGGCTAAATGGAAATCCATAATCTCTGAGATAAGTAACAAGAATGAATGCCTATTTATTTAATAAATCTCAAAATTATAATACCGTTCTAAAAACAATCTTTCCATTTTAGAGGCCTATGGGCGGTAGTGGACTATAAAAAAACTAATGGAAGAAAGATTTTAAACACTGACTTGAGGTAAACAGGTTTTGGCCAGGATAAAGGCCTCTCTCATAAGGAGTATTTGCCATAATCGCCACGCCGGCAAGAGGATTGGCGATCGCAGTACGAGACACATCGTACCTTGGACGCTGCTGTCCGTCATCTGTCTGTTTACTTTTGGTCTGGAATTTTTCGAGATGGTTGTCCCGCCATCTAGCGGTAGCAATTACTATTTTCAAGAATTGGCCTTTAGCCTTCTCTTACGACACCCACTGGAAGAAAAAGAGTGGATGATTCTAGTGGAAGAAACGAAAATAGTAAATACTGAAAGCAACATCCCTTTCTTCGAAAATCTGGGCTTCGTCGACAGTACAATTGTTTTTAGCTTAGTTTCACCATCATTAACCTTTTCTAAATAAGTAACACGTTGGTACATGTGTCAATATTCACAATTTATATTAGCGTATTAAGTTTTATTTCAAATGATAAATATTATTTTCAATGAATGACAATTAAATTATTAACTTTAATATAAAAGCGCCTAATCAATCTAAGAGTCGTTAACTCTATCGATGCTCATATATTTTACTGGCTATCATAAAATACTAGATATGGATTAGAAAGTATCATTCTGCTTATAATGGTCTTCGTAAATCAAAGAAGTCACAATTTTTTTTTATATATTATGGTTATACAAACTATAAAATAACTGTCTGTAAAACAAACATTGCTGTAAAATAAATCTGATGAATTAAGAATATTCAGAGGTTAAGAATATTCAGAGGTTAAGAATATTCAGAGGTTAAGAATATTCAGAGGTTAAGAATATTCAGAGGTTAAGAATATTCAGAGGTTAAGAATATTCAGAGGTTAAGAATATTCAGAGGTTAAGAATATTCAGAGGTTAAGAATATTCAGAGGTTAAGAATATTCAGAATTATACAATAATATTTACATATATCAGTAATAATTTACTGATATATGTAAATATTATTGTATAATTTAAATTACCTGTATAATGATTTATTATTTTATTACAATTAATGCATAGTTCGAATAGACTAAAATATATGATAACACATCATTATCTCCAGAGCTATTTATACATAACTCATAAATAAGCCAAAGAGTTACACCATGGATTTAAAGTGGAATATACTGTAATATAACTTTTCTACAAGAAAAACCTTCCTGTGGTAGAGCCAAGCGGCGGCTTTGCTGCTGCTCGAATGGGCCGACTCGACCGGATTGGTACCACGGCCTCGCAGAATACCGGTGTGAAATAGAACCATCTTGTGATTCTGCATTTCGTTCAGTGAGTAAGGTAACCGGAGACCCAGTCCCCTCCCCCTCCTCCCTATTTCCCACCCTCTCTCTTAATATTTTTAAAGGCCGGTGACGCACCTGCAACTCGTCTGGGTTTGCAGATGTATTTTATTATTTTACCATAAAAATAAAACTCACTATTTGTTGCAACTCTGCTTACCTCGTTTGGATTAGGTATGTAAGTTACTGTAGTTAGGTAATTTAGCTTTGGATGTTTCAAGAGACCTATAGTAGGTAAGGTATGTTTCAGGTTTTGTTACACAAATTGGATGTAAATATACAGCTTCAGTAGGTCAATAGGAGTTTTTGACCTACCGAAGCTTGAAACAGAAGCTTGTTTAATCGAATTTCCTCGATTTCAGATGAACCGTTGTTACTCCATTACCACCCTGCTTTTTGCGGTTGTTCGAAAATCATAATACTTAAGCCATACCAGTATACTATATCAACGGATATTTAATCAAAATGCTAGATTGGCTTTTATTCTATTTTTATGATCTTAGCAATTAATAAAAGGTCTTTTCAATGTTGTAATAGTAGTAGTGTAAAATATTAATATCATGGAACATAAGAATATACGGAGTTGAATGAGAGCAAATGACAATAACAGAAAGGTTCGCAGAAATAACAATGGGTCAGCTCCATAGCTCGAAGAAACAACAACCGCAATGAGAGTACTGACGTAGGTATATTGTTCGAAGAAGTATTAATTTTTTTTTTATTTTCCTTACTACCACGAGAATACCTAGAATGTGTAGCAAATACCTGGTAATTATTTCTTCTTGTGTCTGTGCCCTAGATCTAGATGTTATAGATCATACCAAAAGGACTCCAAGAAAAGTTAGCAGACCTTACATGGATTTCCCATACTCACCACGCTGATGGTTTCCTGAGCACAGAGAACCCCTTCACTTGTGACACAGCATCAGCAGCATGTAGAATTTGGGTTCAGCATATTCGGACAAACAGTTCGCCATTAGCCAATCGCCAGATTCCAGTCAGTCAGTCAGCAGGTTGTACAGCACCTATGCGATTCTTATTAAATATCTATAAGAAAGTGAGTAATTATAATAATTATGTATTATACTATAATAATAAGCTCTCACGACCGTATATCTGATACAGGTCTTCCGAGGTTTTTCGTTTTCGTAATTTAAACCCACTTTTCACCAGAGGTTATTTGCGACAACGTGACAGATGGTGAGTCAGTCGCCGTCTTAGTGTTTAAGCCAACGATAGAGATCGTACGTAAGTTTATTGAGTATGAGCTTTTGGTATGAGCTCTCTACATAGGAGATTGAACTGGAGTCTTCCCATTCAGAGGTACATCCCATGATCACTCGGCTATCGTGGTTAATTATGTTTCATCTTTCGTATAGGGTGTAGGTGAAAGTATACTAGTTTTTTTTTTCAATGTAAACTTTACCAGCACGCACTCTGCTTACTTAAAAACGAGTTCCTAGGTGCCGCCTGGTTGATCCTTTCGATAAAGCAAGCTCAGACCAATAATTAGGAGCAGAATTATTAATTACTGCGCTCGCCAACCCCAGAGTGTGAACTGAGTGGTGAGTATGAGCAAATTTTACACGCACGATATCCCAACTTTTGATTGCACTTTCACGAAAGGCCATATTTCCAGCTGTGGACTTTTAAAGGCTGGTGAAAAGTAATAAAAGGTTGTTATTGAACAATTAAAAACCTAAAGGTTTCACATACTTGTATTCTTTTTCTATTTCGGCTACTTTTAAAATATTTTTACTTATATTTGAACAATTTGTATATAATAGTATGTAATAACTAAAAAGTTCAAATCCTCTTTAAAATAAGCGAAATGTAAAAACCGACAAAATCATTCTAGGGCACCTAAAAAAATATCTAGGTTGAAACTAGAGCCAATAAAAAATGAAATATATATACAATCTCAATACAATTACAATCATCATTCTGTAACTGGGTTGCTGAATCTTCGTGTACGAGTATTCAATTGATATCACCTACCTTCGCCGGTTAATCGCACAATTCTTCTTCATCTTCTTCTACATCAAACCGTTAATAGTCCACTGGATACAGGATACAGACCTCTGTCAATGGAAGGATTAGCCATAATTGCCAAGCTTGAGAAACTTATTGGCGATCGTAGTACCAGACTTCTTGTACCTAAGAATCTGCTGCCGTCATCGCGTTGTGTATATAGGCACAAAAATGCCATACCCTATTTATGGCATTTTTTAAAGATGGATATTCCACTATCAGATGGACGCCATGAGATTTTCAATAATTAATCGACCCATGAGAAGAAACGGGGTGGCAGTTGTTTACGCCGCCTGTGCACCTAAAAAAATTATCATGAATTACTACTACTTATATAATTCATAACAAAATATAGACCATTTCACATATGTAACCATATCATACCAAGGCCGGCCACTTCTAATGAAGTCATTTATATTGAAAAGCTCACATACAGAAACGGTACAGTTACACTTCTAGTCCTATCTCGTAATTATTACTAAAATGTCAGTTACCAGAAGTGGCATTTGCAAATTTTCAAAGATTTGAAGGATCCTATATTTTCGAGCAGAACTCTAAATATTTCATTGGTAAACTGTACCGTAAGTTACTCTCTACAAATTCCTCTATCTTATAGTGGAAGTTCCGTCTTTACTAAGAATAGCCCATATGTCTATACAGACAAAAAGTTTTGTATTTTCAAAATAATCATATGTACTGAGTTTTCCTCAGCAGTGACTTCGAAATCACAAATAGACACTTTTATTTTATTTACATAAATAGATTTATTAATTTTTAATTAATTCCGATACTCAACAAATGTCAATTATATATGATTGATGGCGTTATCCCGTAACCATTGTCAGGCTTTTTAGGAAGTCTATTATTTATATAGGAGAAATCACTCGTGAGTCTATATCGTTAAACACCTATGGATAAATATATATATATATAAATATATTTGAAAGAAAATATTATTCAATAGAAACCAAACCATTTAAATAACAAACCTTGCATGAAACAAGTATTGGACAACAACTGGAACAACATGGAATACAACTCCTAAATACTTATCCTTTTCCTACCAATAAAAACTTCTGTTCATTTCACAGTTTTTTACTGTAATTATTCAACATTGCAGGCTACCAAACTGTGGAATGCTCTTCCTATCTCTATACGACATGCCAAATCTCAGCCTATATTTAAAACCCTGGTTGCTGAACACTATCTGTCTTCGGTAACTACGTCAGCTAAATTAATATTAATTATGTTTATTTTTATTTTTGTTTCTCTTATTTTTATATCTCATTATATGTAATACGTAAGTATAAAAATATCACATTTTATTATGTAGGCGTATGTAGGATCTTTTGTCTACGTAAGTAAAAATTAATTTTTATTTATGTAGTTTATTATTTTGTTTTTATCCATTTTATGTACACCGCCGTCTTTATATTACATATTTCAGATTTATCCCTCCAAAGATTGCCTTGAAGAGATCACTTTTAGCGATAAGGCCGCCCAGTGTACTTATACGTGTTCTTTAATTAGTCTTTAGATTTTTTTTATTTATGGTGTACAATAGTTACATTTAATTTAAATAAATATTTAAAAGGGACTTTGTCTATAACTATGCCGTTTAAATTAAAAAAGAAAATAATGGAATGTTACGGATCTTAAACACGAAAACCTATATCCAGGATAAAATTAAAATATGCTAATCAACTACGGAAAGAACAATGTTGACAATCAAAAAAAAAGTCATAAAATTAATAATATAAGTTAGTAAGTGAATATTAAAGATATAACTAATAAAATTATTAGTGATTATGACATAGTTTTTAAAAAAATTAACAATTTTTATTACAACTAATTTAATAATTTTGTTACAATTCTTAAAATATTATTAAAATTTAATCATAGTTTATCTTTTTGTTTTTTTTTTTTATTTTATATTACACGGTCTTTAGAGGTTGCCATTCAAGGGCTATTCTTCCCAAACGGATGTCAGTTCTGCCAGCTCATTGACCCTTAATTTCTCTGATCCTTAAGAATATCTCGGTTACCCTAGTTCTACTACGAATATCATAGGCGCAGATTCTGTACTGTAATGTAACAGAGCATAAGTCTCAAAATAGACTGCAGTTCTTTAAAGCACCTTTCGTAGATTTTTTTTTATTAAAGTTCAATTAACAAATCCTTTTACTAAAAAGAAAAGTCTTAACTCGATTTACAAACAGAATTTGGTTGTCTAAATTAAAAAAAAATTAAAGTCCTTTTTACTTTCCGCTAGAGTAACCATTTCTTTTCTTCACTTTATGAGTCACAACATAAATGTCACGAAATGTGACTGCAGGTCAATTAAATTTATCACGTATTGTAACTTATACCAGCAAGGTCTTAAAAATAATTAAAGAATGATATACACCTTGCATTGGTCTGCAATGTGCTGTGATTCATAAGCATAATTTTTGCGAAAGTTTGACCTGACGCTCTTCAACAACAAGTTAACTGTCCCCGTTGCAAAATGGCAGGCGTCGGAAGGAATGTTTAGATAGAATTGGTAGGATTACTCTAAAATCTACGTGTAACTCATATGTATAAAATCGCGGATAAACATAAAATATTTTCTGTGCATAAAATAATCGGCAAGATAAATATAGCATTTAGTAAATGACACCAAATATTTTTTTAATTTAATAAGTCGAAACAAAGAATGTTGGAAAATAAACACAATAAGGCCAACAATGATTTCATTCCATCAAGGTACAAAAAAATTAATATAATATTCATCGAGAATGAAAATTTTGAAAAACTATTATTGTATTTTCTCATAGTTAATAAGTATATGCCACATTTTAAGCGAGGGAAATAAACCATTTCTGTTTATTTATATATTAACAAGAAAATTTCATTAAATTTAAAAAAAAAAACTGATTAACACCTATTTAAAAGTAACATATATGCAGGACACGAATTATCAAGACATGTCTCTTTTTTGAAAAAGGCCCCGGTAACGCCGACATATCTGGTCTTCTTCTATTGAAGCTCTGCAGGTTGCAGTAGCCACTTACCATCGGGTGGACTGTTGCCACGTTTTCCTCCCCAACCAAAGAACAATAAAATATTAAGGTACCAGTATGCGCTCTATTAGTAATGGTATTACGCCGAGCAAAACTGGGACGCCCAGGTGCTAGCTTGTTACATAAGCATAATATGCCAAAAAAACTCACACTGCAGTATATTCAAAGCAGGGGTGGTGACATTTTTAATATATTTAACCTACTTTTCAGCAGAGCTAATTTGGGACAATGGTAAATCATGATTAGAATCATGCAGTGAGCATGTCACTGCTCGAGTCAAGACAGCGATGACAAATCATACATAAAATTCGCAAAACTCATTAGTAGGAGCTCTCCACATAGGGGTACTCGAGTCTCATGATTCGGAGGCATAACCCCTAAACCTCTCTGTCTGCTTATATAATAGTAATTATATACGCAGTCGTAACCAATTGCGTCATAGAAATAAATAGCAATATTTATTAGGCGTGTTACATAATATATGTTAATATAGGGACACATTCAAATAAACCAGTGACGTATTGGGATTTCATTATCTAAGGACATGACTTTTAACAACTGTTATATTCAAAACACTAGCATGCGTAACATACATAAGCGGAAAATATTATTCGAAACGGTACGATTTGTTTCAATGCGTTGCCTATAAAAGGTCTAGCGAAGTAGCCACAGCGGCACAGTTGGCTCGTTTGGCCGCACTTAAGCCGCACCATATAAAAGTATATTTATATTATTTCACAATTCTAATCAAGATGCATATCAAATTATTTCTGTGTGTATTTTTAATTGTGAGCCTCGATCGGGGAGCTGCTTTTCCCAAGAAAAATGCTAGTCCTACTGTCATGCCTAAGGATACTGCGGTAAAGCCTAGACCAGTTTTACCAGAATCGTCAGAAGAGGATGGGCTGGGAAATAGATTTGGAATAAGATATGGGTCCTGTCCAATTGGATACAAAAAAGTAGGCACCATGTGTTTTCTAGTCTGAAGTTCTTAAAATTGGTGTTAGATATCTAGTGTAAAAAACTTTTTAAAATGTAACAAAATTGTTTTTCAATTTGGAGTCAAATAAATGTGTATTACTAGTTTTATATCGTTTTATCTTTTCATTAAATGTTTTATAAGAATAGTGTTTTGTAATATTTTATTTAATTATTTAATAATAACACCGACATCCATACACTATCTCCGGAATCGTTACGTCTTTACCAAATTAAAAAGAAAAATAATACGGTATGATTCTATCGAGGAATAAGTTCACACGTAATAGTTGTATCTTTTGATTTCGATAGCCTCGCTAGTCATCCTTGGCAGGAATCGGTGATCTTTTGCGAGGATTTGTGGTCAAATATATCTGATATAATGGTTGGGGCGATCTAGAGTATGATCACAGACTGCACATTTTCTAGAACGTAGATGTTTCATATAAGCTAAACGTAAAACTAATATTAAACGCGATAAAATCCGTAAATAATAGTTTTATTTTATATCATTATTACATAATAAGAGCTGAAGGGGTTTCTGTGAGCCCCTTTACGTCTCTTCGGCAGCTTCCAATTTGATAAATAGCTGTACTTATAATTTCCTTTCTTAGTTCTATATAGATAATATTTACGTTTTTACAGCGAAAGCACTAAACCGATTTTGATGAAATTTGGTATGGACATATATTGTGTATAATGTTAGTTCTGATATAATTCTTAGCCTTTTTAAAAAGCCACTCAACCGAAAATATGTCAGTTTAAATAACTTACAGACATCTTTTACATGTCTTCGATGCATACTTAAATACAATACTTCCATTATCTGAGTTACAAAACCTGTCTTGACTTTATATTAATATTATTTCCTCATTATGGTCAAAAACCTGTTTTATTCTCTACAACAGGTCTTTACGCAGTAAACAAAAGAATTAACGTTCACGTTCATATACCCCAGAATAGAGTCGGTCAGAAGTCTGAACATGTTAGTCCTCACAACCCATTTTTTACCAGAGCTTATTTGGGAAAAAGTGACAACGATCAGCCCATCACCATCTTAGTATCCATGTTAACTCAGCATTACGCTGAGTTGGAGACCTATTTGATACTCATTTTTATTGACTGTGTTAAATGTTATATTTTTATTATTATTATTATTTTGTTTCTCTTTTAATGTATTTTGTAATCCTTATGTTTTAAATATAATAATTATATAAATATACGGATAATTATTGACTATTGATGTCTTTTTTAATGGATAATGGTGAATAGGATAACGGATTTAGTTCCTGTAAACATTCTTGATTACAGCCACTTGTCTTCTTGTTTTTTTTTGGTTATAATGGTTTTCACAAAAAAATATTTTCGGATACTTATGTTGATTGTATTCTCGATTCGACATTTAAAATCTACATAGCAGTTAATATCAAGTATACCATTGCAGTCCAATATACTCTAAGGAAATTCAATTCAAATTCAAAAACTCTTTTATTATATTTCTGAGATTCGATCTACGAGACACTATGAGATAAAATCACTCTTACTGATGTGATATCTACTAGAATCAATAGAAAGATTGCTTACCTCAAGTCTGAGGGATATTACTAGGCTGTATATTCATACATATGCACAGAGCAGGCGCTACGGTCGCACTGTTGGCTATGTAAGACCATGTCGTCGTCGGGTGCCTTAGCTCTGCTGTGGATTTCATTATTGCAGATTCTGTTTCGCAGACGCTATGCCATTGTGAGCTTCCTTGTGAGTGAAGTATCACTTTTCGTTTCCCTAAGTCATAACTGGCTATACATCATAGTCTCATTGAAAAAACACTTCACCACATCGACATAACGACAGTTAAACAGTATAAAACATCATCAATAGTCACGATAGCCTAATGGTTAGGAGATCTGCCTCCGAATAATGATACTCGAGTTCGATCCCTTATGTGGATCGTGTATATATATCGAGGGCGTGTATATAAAAATTTTCAAAACTTATATACGATTTGTATCGTTGGCTCGGACACCAAAAAGAATGAGAACATGACAGGCTGACAGATAAGCTCTGATGAAAAGTGGCTTGAAAAGATCTAACATGTATAGATCTCTGACCAACACAGTATTGGGTATCACGGCCACAGACACATACATATGCTCACCCCAGGACGGTAATTTTTCACGGTGTATATCTACTAATACTTGCAATATCAATAAATTGATAGTGATATTTCGTTATACGTCTTATAATAATATGTCAACCTCAGTAGTCTGCGGTTGAACCTGTTTACCGGTTGATAACCACATGACACGTTATGTATGTGTCATGTGAAGTCGTCAGTGACACACTAACTACTTAAAAATAAAGGTAAGTTCCAAAACACTGACCAAGTAGCAGTAAGATTCGCTCGCAGTATAAGTTACATCTCAATCCTCGTTTGATTTTTACTGAAGTATTAAATCAGTGTGTTTCGGTGGTTTAATTCCTCGTGTTGTAAATGCACTATTTTAAATAAATTATACCTTTCAGCATTATGGGAACTAGTACTGTTATCACATTTTTAAAAGTATTTTTAATTAGTTCTTCTCATTTTATGTTTTGATTAGTTCCACTACTTTCTATTTTTCTACTAGAATCAATAGAAAGATTGCTTACCTCAAGTCTGAGGGATATTACCAGGCTGTATCTTCATACATATGCACAGAGCAGGCGCTACGGTCGCACTGTTGGCTATGTAAGACCATGTCATCGTCGGGTGCCTTAGCTCTGCTGTGGATTTCATCATTGCAGATTCTGTTTCGCAGACGCTATGCCATTGTGAGCTTCCTTGTGAGTGAAGTATCACTTTTCGTTTCCCTAAGTCATAACTGGCTATACATCATAGTCTCATTGAAAAACACTTCACCACATCGATATAACGATAGTAAAACAGTATAAAACATCATCAATAGTCACGATAGCCTAATGGTTAGGAGATCTGCCTCCGAATAATGATACTCGAGTTCGATCCCTTATGTGGATCGTGTATATATATCGAGGGCGTGTATATAAAAATTTTCAAAACTTATATACGATTTGTATCGTTGGCTCGGACACCAAAAAGAATGAGAACATGACAGGCTGACAGATAAGCTCTGATGAAAAGTGGCTTGAAAAGATCTAACATGTATAGATCTCTGACCAACACAGTATTGGGTATCACGGCCACAGACACATACATATGCTCACCCCAGGACGGTAATTTTTCACGGTGTATATCTACTAATACTTGCAATATCAATAAATTGATAGTGATATTTCGTTATACGTCTTATAATAATATGTCAACCTCAGTAGTCTGCGGTTGAACCTGTTTACCGGTTGATAACCACATGACACGTTATGTATGTGTCATGTGAAGTCGTCAGTGACACACTAACTACTTAAAAATAAAGGTAAGTTCCAAAACACTGACCAAGTAGCAGTAAGATTCGCTCGCAGTATAAGTTACATCTCAATCCTCGTTTGATTTTTACTGAAGTATTAAATCAGTGTGTTTCGGTGGTTTAATTCCTCGTGTTGTAAATGCACTATTTTAAATAAATTATACCTTTCAGCATTATGGGAACTAGTACTGTTATCACATTTTTAAAAGTATTTTTAATTAGTTCTTCTCATTTTATGTTTTGATTAGTTCCACTACTTTCTATTTTTCAATTAGAATCATTAGGGTACAGTATGCGTTATTAATATATAAATCACCATAAAAGTCAAAATCCATACTAGACACAGGAAGGCTGATCTTGTTTATTAATTTTTTTTTGAGGTTGCCGTAGGTAATAAATCATTATTTTTAATTTTTTTAGACATATTTTTAACAATTTGGACATACTTCTCTGCTAAATTCTGCATAAAAGTTTCAAGTTTTAGCAAAGTTCTTAAATTCAAGATTATTCTTTTTATGTTGATAAATATGCTATATTATCAGAAAAAATAGACATCTGGAATGCCAAACTTTAATTTTAATAATACAACTCAACGCTAATAATTATATAACATTATTCTTCTTCTTTATATAGTTATAATATGTTATATATTTATAGTTCTTTCTATGATATATTCTTTTTTCTATTCTGTGTGTAAACCAATGTTGTTAAAATATTTATAAAAAAACACATTTCTCATTTTCGTAATAAAGAAATATGACTGTGTTTTAAAATATGATGATATTTTAAAATAGCTACGAAAAACAAATATGAATAATTCACTAAGGACCTTAACATTACCCATCCAACATATTTTCAACAATGTTAATCAATATTATCGCGGTAGGCACGTCGATATTTCATTTTTATCGAGGACTCCCGAGGTCACATCGGCCCGACGTGTCTACCGGCGACCGTTTCCCGTATTAAATACCCTGGGTAAAATTATGTTGTTTTTCTTCACGTTTTCTGAATTATAATTTTGGTTCAGTACTTACAAGGATTTTGATTTACCACATTTGTTTACAACTGCATTTGTTTATTTATTTATAATGTACATACATTAGTTTATTTATTTGCACTTTAATAGTCTGAAATGAAACTATTATTTACGGATTTTATCGCGTTTAATTTTGTATTTATATTCCCGACGTTTCGAGTGCTACCGGGGTACCTTCAGCTTTTTGTTATTAATTTTTTGCGTTGATTGGACCAAACAACAAATGTTCGCGTAAATACAAGAAATCATTACTTTAATACTTTTTACCTCAGCTACACTATTAGCCTATTTTAGTCCACCGAGCCATATAGAGCTCTCCAAGAAGGCACTAGCAAAACCGGGGCATACATTTTTTTAAAGTTTGCCCATGCCACTCACCGCGCTGGAAAATGGCTTTTGGAAATCGTACCCACAAACGTTTGGTAATTCTCCTATATCAGCATGTTAGAAGTCCACAGTAGGACGTAGACCTCTCCCATAAAGAGGATTGGTAAAATCAAAATTTTTGGAAAATAATTTGCAAAAAACTCTCATAAAACTTTTATGGTATTCTGCTGACTTTTTATTTGACTGTGAAAAATTTGGCGCCCTCGCCGCATGTCGACGGGACCAACGGAACACTCTCGCACATCCCTGGCAAGAATACTTCTTCTTTCTCAACTTCCTTCCTAACAAGGCGCGCCGGAACTCGGAAGCGCATTCCTACTCGGCCTCGAAACCCACACGAGTAAGGGACCGTCCAGAGCCCACCCCGTGGAGGCCATGTAACGTAGACCTTTTTTTTTTATTTACATGGGGAAATGCCTGACGCATACCCGCCCTCTCGGGGACAAGGACGGGTTATGTCGGGTTCACACCGACTAAAACCCCATGGAGTTCCACCTTCGTCGCATATCGGCAGGGTCACAGGAACGCTTTCGCACACATCCGCGACGCGGACCAGCGCCGGCCCCTTCTCGGGAGAGAACGTCCTCTCCCACACCGCCCTGGCTAGACGCGCCTACCTACTCGGCCTCCAAACCCACGAGGGCAACGGACCCCCCCGAGTCCGCCACCCGGAGGCCATGGGGATCAGGAATTTTTCCCGGCACCCCCGGCGGATCTGGTCTACAGCTCCGCCGCCGACCACATTTCAGCCGCGGAGGGTAGGTAGAACGGCCATCGTAATACCGACACTTCTCTCCCCCCGCAGCCCCACCACGGCCGCATCAGCGGTGCGGACCCCACCAGAGTCACGGAGGATAGGGACAATGGCGAAACGCATTACCAAAACTCCTCTTCCCCCGTGACTACACCTCGGCTGTGGGGGGCCAGGAGAGCTCTAAGCTAACACTCCCCCCACAGGCCACCAACACGCATCCGAAGTGGGCTCACCAAGCCCACTGGGAGCGACCTCCTCGGGCCGGCGATCCCTGCAAAGACAGGCCATGTAGGTTCCTCTTGGTTCACCGTGGGAGACTAAGCCACGGGGGATGTAACGTAGACCTACCTCATCATCATTACCGCCAGTAACAAATTCACTGCTGAAGATAGGCCTCCCCCATTGCCACAAAGCGATCTAAGTGACCGGCTTATTTCCACTTCAGCTTACTGATCCTTACGGCAATTACCTACATTGCCGTAAGGAGGTAGGTACGGTACGGTTGGTAGTCCTTGTTCTCCTGCGAATATCTTCGTTGCAGATTCTATCACACAGAGAAACACCGAGCATAGCTCTTCTCATATCCCGCTGAGCAACTTCGAGCTTTCTCATACTAACTCATCAATCATCATACGTACTCATCAACAACTTCGAGAGAATAGTGTTCCCAATAACAACCGGTATTAGTGTAACATGGACGTAAGACATGATCTTTGTCGTGTCCATGTTCATCTTAAGACTAACCTTTTGGGAGAAACTGTTGAGTTTAATGAACATTGTGCTAAGCTCCTCCAGCGATCCTAGCTATAAGGACTAAATCGTCGACAAATCGAAGGTGAGTGATGTTGATACCTTATTCTTTCCAGTTAAGCAGCTTGAAAATATCTTCCATTGCAGCGGTGAAGAGTTTCGGGAATATCACATCACCCTGTCTTACAGAAACTTCCAAACTGTCGGGCAACCCTTTATATGTTTTTGAAGATAAAAAGAATAAAAATATATATTTGTACTTTACTCAATAAGTTCTAGATGGTGGTAGGTGAGAAGAGCAGTCGGCTATTAACTGTGCCTCCCGCTCTGGTCACTGTTCTGATACTACTTTTGTGTTGCAACACGCGTGTTCAAAGAGTAGCAGTACTGTTCTGCACAGTACTATGTCTCGCTGGTCAGCTCTTGCGTGAAACAGGCACAAGGGTACGTTGTCATTCCTGAGGACTAAATTAATGAATGAAGTGAAATGAATGTAAACTCTTTATTCTCTGACGTAAGAATGATAATTTAGTTCCTATAATGTCAAATCTTTTTTTACTATCTACACCTATTATATTACGTTCACCATTTCGTAACGAGATTCCTCTGACAGAGAAGAAACGGGCCATATGGCCAAGGCCAATGGATGCCATAGTAGACCATAGCTATAAGAAATTCAACAAAAGTCTCGGAGTAATTCTCCTCAAACCTTCGAGGGCGTCAGAAATTAGTCTATATAGGCCTCCCAGTGGACGAAACATGTGTCTGGCGTACCGCCTGGCGGTATACTTTCTCCGATACTTTACTCAATTTTTATAAATTTCATTACTTCTAGTATTAAAAGTTCGTACCATCTATATGCTGATAACCTGCAGATTACCGTGCAGTCAGGTATTGGCAATCTAATATCTGTCTATAACTAGACATTACGTGTTGGAGTCTCTGTGTATCCTACAAAATGCCAAGCTGTATTGGTAGGTAACTCGAGAATGCTAGCTAAAGTCGATTTTAATCATTTACCTTCTCTAAATTATAATAAAAATGTTATTCCGTTTTCAAGCTCTATTAAAAACCTTGGGTTATGTATTGATAACACTTTGAACACATGTTACCAAAGTTAGTCGTAGAGCCTCTGCCTCGCTACGAATGCTCTACCGTCTTAAAAAAATTCTTTCATTTAAAACTAAGCGTATGCTTGTCCAGACACTTATACTACCTATTATTGATTATGCAGATGTGTGCTACTCTGACTTAAACAAAGATCTTCTTTACAAACTAGAGCGCCTTGTTAATAAATGTATCAGGTATATTTTCAACCGTCGAAGTTATGACCATATCTCTCAATACAGTTCTCGCCTTAAATGGCTCACTATTCAACAAAGGGGTAACTCTAGAGTCCTGCTTGTTCTCTTCTCTGTCTTAAATGGTGCTACCTCTCCTTCTTATCGCAAGGATAAATTTCAGGTTGTGTAGCGGCAGGCTTCGGTGTGTGTGACAAAACAATTTTAATTACTTGAAACAAATTCGATAATTGAAAAATGGGTATCGCATGAATTGATGCGTTACATTACCGTTATGATGAAAAATAGATATTGTACGACAATCGGACAATCGGAACGCTCATCACAGTGATTGAACCCAGTAGCCCCCAAGCCAATTTTTTGCAAGGAAAAAACCTCATTGGAATTGATCTAATGGCCGGAGGCCCAAGAGGCAGTCTAAACCGCTTTCATAAATTTTACTTACCCAAACTTTTTGCCGGAATGGAATCATTGAACTACCTATAAAAAGTGCATGGATAATAATGCTACATACTTTGATTAATTAAATATACAATTGCATAAATAAAATATTATTATATCTTTTTCTTTTATTACGCACATTTTCATTTAAAACTTTTATGTTAATGTACTTTAATATTTCTCCACGCCTCGGGTTGACAAGCAGAGAATACTAAAAGACTAATGCCGGCTCGTTGTATTGCTTTTCTTAAGGTCTGTACACGTTTAAAGTTTAAATAAATAAAATACAAGACTAAACTTGAAAAAGTAAATCGAAGCAAGACATACCTTCTCAAGTGTGCAATAGCTTGTGGTAGTGAGTAATTGTTTTACTTAAAAATAAATCAAATTTACTTTAAATTAATAAATAATCCTAAAATATTCGAATTCTTAAGCTTCGTAAATGCTACGAATATGACAAATTAATGTCAAAACTTAAAAATATTGACATTGATGACATTTGGCTGTCTAAGTAAATGCAATGTTGCCGAAAATAGAGAAAAGCTATGATCTCATTATAAAACAATTTTTAATCAGTCCCCGCACTGAAACGTTAGATATTATTTAGAAGTGTTTCATTCGTTTGATTGAATAATGCAGCAATCACCCTTTGAAAACATATTTAACATAATAGGTGGTCTTTCTGAGGGCAACGAAAAGCCCATGAAACATGGTTTTTATAACGCTTTCGCCCTTTTTATTTTAGCAATTTGTTGTGTAGCAGTATATGTGTTATTTCTTATACTAGAACCCTTTTTTAAACCGCTACTATGGGCATTATTAGTTGGATCGATTCTCCATCCTTTCAAGTATAAATTATCTAAGCAGATAAAGTCATGGTTCGAAGATTTAGAAAAATCCAATACCTCAGTAGTATTTGGCTTAATGGTAATACCAGTGAATGTTGTAAATTTTGCCTCGGAAACTGTTGGGAATCAATTCAAAGAACACTACAAGGTAGGAAAACATAATCTTCTATTTTAATAAAAACCTTTAATGAAAGAAATAATCAATTCTAAAAATTAATTTGTTTCTTTTTCAGACTATAATAGGTCTGCTATCAGCAATATTCCTTTTTCCCTGGCTATACAGCTCAATTCCACGGAGTTTATGCTGCATTTTCTGGCAAATAACTAGCTTTATTGGAGTTTCTACCACTTTGCTCATCAACTTATGCAGCTCTTATACTGTGAGTAAAAACATTCAAAACACAATGCAAAAAATTCTGTTTTAATTTATGTTTAGTGAAATAAGTTGCTTCACATTCTAACATTTATAACTAAGTTATCACTTTTTTGCTGAATGTTTATCTTTGTTTTAGTGTAAACCTCAGAATATTTTAATGTTATGTGACTTCTTCTAGCTCTGTAAAAAAGAGTTTATTATCACTCCTTTTTTACACAAAGATTTTTCAAAAACCTATTATATTTTATGGCTTTTTGAATTTTATGACAGAATGAAATAGGGCAGGAAATTAAAATTATGCAGCCAGCATACAATTATGAATGTTTATATTATTTTGAATTGTGTGGTATTTTACTTATGGATGTAATTTATAATTATACAATGTTACCCATTTTTTAAAATTACTAGTAACAACATCTGCAACACTACAATCTTTACCACTAAAAAATTATGTATTTTGTATATGTTCTTATGGTCCTTAAGATCATATTGAATTAGCTACAGAATTCTTTTATTCAAAGCTTCAGATTTTTAAAAAAAAACAGTACCTTTGAAACAATAAATGTTTGAGCATATTTTTTTTGGATACATGTCAGTAACCTGCAAATCTTTAAAACCATCTTATTTAAATGTGTTTAAAAATTTCAGTAATACATTATTCAGTACTCAGGTGTTATGCATTGGAATAAGACATTTTATATAATTGACTACTTATTATTAGTTTAAAATACATTACAATTCAAACATTACAGTTTTAAATAAGTCTACTTTATTGACTTATATTCACCTATCTTGTTCACAGACTTTGACATTTGCATTAGCCTATATAATTAGTGTTTATATCCTTTGGTCACCCGAGAGGTCTGGAATATTTAGAGCCACCTCATACCTCCTGTGGCTAGTTGTCACTAGCTTCTTGGCAAGTATATGTGGATCATACCAAGTCTATATGTTTGTTCTGCTGCAAATCATCGGAGTTACAGGCTTTATACTTGAAGTGTTACATATTCGTAAGCAGTTACTAATGCAAGGTTAGTATATGTGAGGTGTCTTTTCTTCTTTAAATAGTGTGTTGTCGACTAAAATCTTTAATTAGTATAAAACAAAGACGCATTCTGTGTTTATCTGTGTATTTACTTATACCTTATATTATGGACTATAACAATGATGAATAGGATGTTGTAAATGTTGACTAACAGAAATGATAAATGATCTTATTATGATTTTCCCCTGTCAGTTAGATGCCAGAACCCCATACACAGTCAGCAGGGTGCACCACATGCAGATGAAGTTGACATAGTTGTAGAAAACGTTTGTATATTCCTGCTTACACCCTCATCACAAATATAAGATATCTATATTATCCTGACCAGTAATAGACAGCATTGTCGAAGATGAAAGGTGTCTGGGACTGTGATTGTCAATTCACTTGCCAAGTGTAGTTATCATACTGCACTAACAGACATTGAAGTAGCACAATGGAATCTTCTCAACTATGAAGCAGTAAAATAATAGAAGGCTTTTTCCCAGGGTGACCAACCTGAAATTAAACATTCTTTCCTATAAACCTTACTCTGATCAGAAATGTTGCCCACTACATTAGGCATAGTAATAAACTAAAAGATAAATAAATAATAATATTTGACTAACATTTTTATTACTAAAGTCTGGAATCATAACATACATTAAACAATCTTAAGAGGGGCGGAAGTTAAATATTTTTCATACTTTTGATGACAAAGGAGGATCTCCTTTGTGGGATTAGTCAATAAAATCAATAAAACTTTGTTGAATTGGATTCCATTCGTGTACCAATGGACTTTTAAGATCTCCAATGCTAGCTGTAACTGGATTTCTTTGTTTAACTTCTTTTCCTAGTTTATCCTAAATATACCCTTTCGGGTTTAGGTGTGCTCGCTGTAGCGAGCAGGTTGGCTACTCGAAACTTCGATTTCAACTTTGCTGACTGCAGTTAGCCCATTACCATACATTAAAAGAAAATTATCTCCAACTTATGGGGTCAAAGGCATAACAATCTATTCTAAAATGTCCACTATGTACCCTCCACCACAAGACTCTTCCAACAACGTTAAACTAAGCGTATTGTGCACCGGCCGTCTCCATACTTTAGATTCTTCCGTTATCTGGCTTAAGCCAAATCCGGGACTTGTCAGTGAATAATTCTCTTCTTCAAACATCATTATTCAACTTTTGGTGTGCGCGAGAAAAATTGGACTGACTTTCTCAATGACTCTTATGGTTGTAGAGTTAACTGTCACTTGTCGAACTTTCTGGAGCTTACCTCAGAAGATTTGGAATTACGATTCCCAAGCAGACTGCTTACTGTCGTTACTTTTTTGCGACCTTGTCCTTTACGTCTCGTTATTCTCCAGTTTCCCATTATCGTTAAGTATTACGAATTATATATCTGTAATATAAAGTACAGACTTGGAAACTCACAATACTTAAGTCACTTGATTGGAAGTGTGACTTTTTTCTACAGCTCTCGAGGCCTGAGCTAAGCCAATCCAAAATCAAACACTCACTATCACGTTAAAATGGTGTTTTTATTTCAAATTCATATGCTGATATAAATAGCCAGTACATAATGAAAATTTATATTAAATAATTTTAACCTTTTTACGTTACTCTAAATATATCCAATAGTGATCAAATGAATACATATATCTTTCTATTTCATAAAATACATAATTTAAAAGATAAAATAATGTTCCCAACATAATATTTATTATTCAAATCAATAATACTTGCATTAATTGCAATTGTTAATGTAGATGGAGAAACTTGTATATAGTGTCCATAGACTTAAATGGTACTTAATTTTCTGATTGTATTAAAACAAAGTATTTTGTATGATATATAAGGATAATATTAAAGTGGTAAATTTTTTTTATTAAATTTTTCACAGATCCTGAAGCTTCAATCCTTGTTGCACTACACAAAGTTATTACAAATGGCCAAGAAAAAAATGGCACAAAAGAAATTGAAAATAAAGAGGAAAAGACGGAAATATCAGATGCATTCACAGAAGAGTGCAGTGATAAAGAATCCACTCCTGATAAAGACAGTCCAAGTACTCCAGACACAACCACAAAAAGAGGAAGCTGGACGGGAAATGAGTCTATACAGAACTCCCCCCGAAAGGCAAAGATTTTATTTAAAACTAGAACCTTGTCTGCTTTACCTCTATCAAATATTAAAAGTAAACCAGGAATCGAAAATCGCATCTTAGCCTCATTTAAACAGAGATCCCTTGATGAAAATTACATGAGGAATAACTTCAATAATGATGATGAGTCGGCTATATATTTCAAGCTACTATTTTTCGCTTGCTTCTGCATGCTTGTATGGAAACATATCTGGCTGTTACCTGTTATGGTTTTCTTTTTAGCAATTCATTTTATAAAATGGATGTTAAACTTCTTTGGAGTATGGTTGTTCTTTGAAAACTACTGTAACAATATCATGGCCAAAGTTAGAAGCTGGTGGGGAGACAGGTAATTTCCCGTATACTAATCGAACTCCTAGTTACGCAGATAAAGCCTCTGAATAAGCACATGTTTCTCTTAGCAATCATAGTTTTTCGAGTAGTATTTTTTTAAATATTGATATTCTCATGTTGGTACTTGCACTTAAAAAACACAATGCCATGGCCATCAATAGATTGCGAGATAACCATCTCAAAAATACCAGTCCGTAATTAAGCAGAAGACGGTCAGCAGCGTCTAAGCCGCGAGGTGTACTGTGATCGCCAATCCGCTTGCACCGATCTTGGGGATTATTGGAAAGGTATATGACCTGCAGTAGACAGTTCACAGTATGATAAGGAAGTACTTGTCTCTGGTGTGCTGTTAGAGAGTGGTCATCAAACAGTTGTGCCTCGATCTAATAATTATTAATACATTTCTCAGACAATCGGCTTTAATACCAGCCCACATCCGAGGCATTTGCAAAATGCTGTCTATCTGTAATAGCAGTGTAACCGAAGTGGCGTACGACTCCGTCGATACAGTTTCATCTTGCATCGTGATCATTGGCCTCATATTCTTTGTCACTGTTGCCGTTGTCTTTGTTTGCATACAGGTATGTTCAGTTTACAAAAACATCCTTGACAATTCTTAATGTTCATGTTCTACTATCACAGTCCACTCCTGAACATAGGTCTCTCCAAGAAAGCGCCAGCAAGTGCCGGCATATTTCTTGGAAGGTTTACCCATTACTCACCGCGCCGGTGAGTAACGTATTATAATTATAGTAAAATATTATTTTTAAATAATAAAAAACTTATCATTGTTGAAAATGTCAGTTTCTTTATTATAATTATAGTTCTTACTTTAAATAGAAGTTGACTACGTATTAAATGGAAGAACAAAAAGTAACTAAAATCAATTTTAAAAATTTTAATAAATCCTATTGATATGTCAAAATTTATTTTACAGATTTACTCCGAAGCCATAGTCGTAATTCAACTAAGTGGTAGTCTTTTGAACAGTACTTTCGTACAGCATAGCCCCCTCCAAAAGTACTTACCAGAGGGATGGGACGACAAACTCGACTCGCTTATCGATAATGCCTACACGTACGGGAGGGAGGGAATATCTACTGCTGTAAGTATAAGAAATAATTCTTCAACTATTTCTAGACCTAGATGCGTAAGCAAACGATGTGTGTTTACACAAATATTGCAAACATAGTTAACGAACATTTTTGAATGAAGACCCAATTACTGACGAAAGGCATCTTACATCCATCTTCGTCCTCATTCTAGAACATTTTTTCAATCAACTTGACTCTGTAGTATATTACTACTATTTCTAATTATTTTAAATTTCTGTTATTCAAATATCGAACGCTAACACCCTGTCTCTTCCGCCTAGCGCCATTAGTCTCAGCTTTAGGGGATACTCCTCATTATACTCTTCTATTTCCTTCATATGAATAGTGAATACCTGATTTTTATTTTATTTTTGCTTACACACGGATTCATATCTAGATAATAAAATACGTAAGTATGAAACATTTCTAATTATGTAATGTAATGCGTACAATAGCCAGCCGCTTAACGGGCAGTACAGCAGGTCTTATCAGCGAACATGAGAATATCGTGTCTTGGTCAAATTTCATATTATTTTTTAGTCGTCACTTCGGAGATCCGATCCACTTAAAACTTATCTTAAAAAAAATGTTTATTACGAAAGTTTCTTTAACCGATAATAACACTTACAATTAGTTTTAAAGTCCCGACGTTTCAAGTGATTTACAGCAACCGTGCTCATAATAGTTTAATTTCAAATGTGAAGTATTCGCGTAAATACAAGTAATCATTACTTACAATTATTTTAAAATATATCCTTTGCCAGTTTTTAATGTTTTTTAAAACTCAAACCACTGCTATCATACCCTTCCTAATGGTGACAGATACTTCCGATCTGGCGGTGATACTTCCAATCCGACATACAGGGTTGGGCCCTGTCAGGAGATTGCTGTCAACCAGTGCATGTGTTCTTTACACGTCACGTTCAGCCTACCTGAAAAAAAAACTTTAACTTGTGCAGCTAACGTATTTTGAATCAAAACTGAGCTTATGTGTTCCTCATGTCCAAGAACTATAGGATATTAAGGTCGCGTGGATTGGATTTTATTTTCGAAAAAAACGCTGTACTGATAAAAATGAGTACCGATGACGTCACTAGAGAATATATAAATGGTACGTATGCTCTTAAACTCGATAAAAGCTACCAAAATCAGAATTTGAGAAATTTTTCAAAAACATTACAAAACAGGAAATTTTCACACAGAATCGGATTATAGAATAATATAACATAAAATAATACCGGAGCTTAGCCTCCGTACTACCCTATGTTATTATAGTCATAGTTTTCCTAGAATTCATTTTATGGATGTGTTATTTTAAGGTTATACTGAAGTTGCGAAACTATCGGATTCCAGAACCTACCGATCATTTCGCACTTGGGGAAGAGTTATGAGACCACCAGGATAAGGGATCGTGTGATATTAGTGGGCCGGCATTCCCACACAACGATATTTTGCCTAATCAATATCCCTGGGTGGATGCAACACGCGGCGTTGTTTTCGAGTCCATTCGAAAATCGCTTTCGGTTTACCATCGCCGTAACGTGGAAGAGCCAAGCGACGACTTTTGCTGCGGCTCTACCGATTTGGTACCACGACCTCGCTGAATACCGGCGCGAAGTAGAGGCATCTTTAGCTACTGCGTTTCGTTCGGTGACTGAGGTAACCGGAGGCCCACCCCCCTCCCCATCTCCCTCATCATCCCTTCTATCCCGCTAATACCATCAAAGGCCGGCAACGCACCTTTGGTGTTGCAGATGTACATGGGCGACGGTAATAACTTACCATCAGGTGAACCGCTTGCTCGTTTGCCGCTTTTCCCATAAAAACCTAGTTATGTATTAATTAAAGAATGTTTTAAATCCTTTTAAAAGTAAATCATCGCTCCTGAAAATTTATCTACATCAGTTTATTTTCACCACCTGCCTACGAAATCGTTCGTACAGATCCGAGAACGAGACTTCGAAAGAGTGACTGTTAGCGCTTGAACTGTTAGAACGAGGTTTGAAGAACGTGACTTCGTACCTCATAAGCCTCTCGTTTCCTCTCGAATATTTTTTATTAAGGGAGCCAGGTTGTCTTTACCGATGAAACCAAGATTCATTAGTAATCATTGTCCGGAGTCTATCATTGGCCGGAGGAAGGTCTATTGAAGACTTGGAGAGCAGAAAATATATAGAGAGAGATATACAGAGCATATCAAAGAAAAGTTAAGTTATGGTGGAGGGTCAGGGGTGGAATTCCTACTAAAGAGAAAACTTTTTGGCTTGTGACGGTTGCCACCACTAAATAGCGATCGAATCATTGTCATATCCTGGATTTGTGGGCATTGGCTTTATGTTTACGCACGCTAATGCAAAGGCGTACACTGCGAGAAGTGTAAGTGAATACCTTCATGACACTTGATATCACAGTCATGGAATGAACAGCAAGAATCCTAGAAGAATCATAAATCTTTTATTTGATAAAACAATATCTATAATACAGATACATCTAAAGTAGTGTTTGTGAAAGATTTCAATCAAAAATCACAACCAATTTGAAACCAAAAACTAAACCAAGCCAAAACTTTATGACGTGGCTAATGCAATCTATAACTAGATAGATAATGGACAAGAAGATACTCTAATAACCATAATATCTAATAGAACAATGTATATGTTAATGGTGTAGCACAAGGAAGCATCATCGGGTCTTTAATGTTATGTTATTGTTGACATGCCGAAGCTTATAAAATATACAATGATATTGTTAGCCGATGAAACTATGAATGAATTACGGATGATGTCCACCTCCTGGCCGATTTCTATGACGGCGACAACTTCCGAATACTAGAAGCAGTTGTCAACTGCACAAGAGATATTATAGTGCCGCGCAAGCACAGAGTCACTCATTCGTCTTTTACCTTCCCATATCCCATGTAACGCATGCGATTCGATCGGAGGAAGGGTCAAAGACACGGGACGAACACAATGCAATGAAACCCGAAAACCAAGGAGTTACTATAGAAAATAAATTACAGAGGCAAATTATCCTTAACCCATCGCGTATCATAACAATAGAATGTCTATTGATTCAACAAGTCCAGAAAACAAATAGTAAAAATTTCAATGGTATAATTTTTTTTTTCATTAAACGCTTTTGTTTGCTAGTTACTAAATGAGGTTATTAATTGAAATTGCGTCCTCTACTCATCCAGTTTTTTTTGTGTAACCGATATTTCCACTCATAACGTCCGAGCGTGGCAAGTAATCATTAACAACAATTATCTAAAAGCTTGCACAACTTCCCTAGAGTGTCCCACTTTCCAAATAAGCTTTAACACAACATACGTTTTTACTTGAGCGATGGACGACGATGACGCGCTTGCTCAAGCTGCATTAAATAAAATTTTAAATTTTAAAACGAAAACGGAATTCTCCAGAGACTTCTATGTATACTACAGATACGGCTTATACATCGAAGAAGTATAAAAAGTAGTTTTTGCTATTCTCATTCCATTTATTGAGTCAATTGAAAATATATTCCCGAGATTGGCATAATTATCTACGGATGGATGTTTTATAAACGAAATTTATTTTCTTTAAAGCCTCTAAAAATTAATGTCTGTAAGTCTTTTTTGGCAAACTAAAACGACTAAACGGCTTGATGGATTTCAAAATATGAGTATGATCATTTATACTTGCGATTGTTGTCCTTTAACTTTTGGCGAAACTTCATCATTATGGAAAATTATTGTTACCGCTTGTACTAGTTTCACAAATTTTTTATTTAATGAATAAACCGTTTTTTTGCCTTACGGCATCTTCAGGGTATCAAAATAATTAGTGATATAATTAGAAAGTAAAAAAATTGTGAAAGCGGTTATAATAATTTAGCATACGAGTATGAGGTGTCGTTGGATTTATCTTGATGTCACTCATCGACATGTGATGATGCGTGACATGGAGTATTATTTAAATATGGTATCTGCGAATCAAAAAAAAAGAGGGAACATAAAATTTAACGTCGTCGGTTTTTTTTTTGGTTTTCTTTTATAATTGAATTGTATAAAATTATCAATAAACAGCTTTACCGAATCTTGTGAAATTTGCCATGGATATACCTTGAAGCGTGGGAAAGGATTCTCCACGCGGATGAAGCTATGGGTGAAAGCTTACTAAATTATATTTCCTTGTAACGCAAAATCTCATTAGGATTATTTTTAAATGTGACACTAGGTGAGGAGTATTCTTAAAGAAGGGGATCCGGATAAGATTGGGCGCGTAGAAGAGCAAGTACTGGAAATTTGGGATAGGGTGTACCAGAGCTGGGTGTCGATGCACTACGCCGGCAACGGGCCACAGGTCGACGGCTCCGCTGTGCAGGACTCCTGGGAGAACTTTGTTAATAATGTATCGCACACTCCTGGTAAGAGGCCACACAAACGAAAACTTAACATTAAATTAAATTATAGTATGCATGTATATAATATGTTAAATAGTATAAAAGTAAGTCGCTATCCGCGTCTGTGTGTTTATCCAGTTATAACTTCTAAACGTGTTTGTGTTGGCTGCTGCTCGAACGGACCGTACGTACGTACGGGGTAGTAGACATACTTTTGAGTTTTGCTTTTTTGCCTCTACCTCTTGCAATCTCTATGTCCAATTCAGAGCGCAACATATTGGCAGCTAAATAATAATCGACAATAAGTCTGTGCCTGTCTAACATCGCAATCGTTTCCCCAGGAATTTTCGACTATACGGGAATGGTAACATGGTTGTACGCGAACGTGGGCACGCTAGGCGAGATCGCGTCGAGCGCGTGGGCTCCGCTCGCGAGCAACGTGTCGCTGCTCGCCGGCTCGCTGGGCGCTTTCACCTCGCTGCTGCTGTGCGGCGGGGGCGCTATCATCAACATGTTCATAAACCTGGTATGAATAGCGTGCGCGGTATCAAATTATTCCGGTCCTTATATAATTCTGCCATCATGCGATGAAATTGTTCTATTCATGTCTATTTAAGTACATTGCTAAACGTAAATATATTTTTGTACGTGGTAGAGCCAAGCGGTGGCTTTTTCTCTTGCCCGAATGGGCCGGCCGGGGTAGTACCACGGCCTCGCAGAATACCGACGTGATGTAGAGGCATCTTGTCTCTGCGTTTCGTTCGGTGAGTGAGGTAACGGAGGCTCATTCCCTCTCCCCTATCTCTCGTCATCCTCCGTCATCGCACAAATATTTGTATATAATATTAAAAGTTTTGCATTTATATTGACTGACTGGGATTCGAACTCTGGAACTATAGTTTGGTAGGCTAACTACTGTATCTTTACTGTTTTTGTTACGTAAATTAAACTACTACATCGTAGTTATACTATCTAAGTATAGCTATTGCTATTACGTCCGTAGACGTGTTAATCACGCTACGAGCAGGTAGTACGACCATGCGTATGCGTGCGCGTGCACAGAGCATCAGGTTAAAGTAGTACCATAACGTTTCGACATGTGAATTTGACCTGAAATCCAACTACTTGTAGGCGGAGGTATTCTGTCTTCGTGCCCACGGTTGACAAAGTACCTTACTTTTTTGATAGATATTGTTGTCTAAGAGATTGTGTGCTCGTTTGCCACCCCCAATAAAATATAAAAATCCCGTTAGGTGGTTTTCTTCACAACCCTGTTCTACCTGTTGGCATCAAGCAATGCCCTCTACAAACCAGTGGAAGTTATCACAAGAGTTCAAGCCAGCTTCGGACCGCGGCTCGGTATTGCGCTTTCTGTCGCTATCAATCAGGTAAGTAATAAGGAATAAAGTATTCTTTTAGGACATACACAATTAGTCTAAGTAAAGTATAGTAAATAATACTTTATATACAATAATTTTCGTATCGTAAAAGTTGGTCAAGGAGAATGCGAGTAAAGAGGACGAAATAACAATTTAGAATTGAATAAAAAATATTTCTCCTCAAATAATTCTGCTTTAGCATGCATTCAGGTGGTAGTACAAATCGTCTTTCCTTCTAGTGCGGCAAGGATCTGTTTACACCAGACCTAAGTAACTCAACATCATCATACTTTGAAATAAAAACCAGGAATATTAAAAAATATGTGTGTGTACTTTTGTACGCACGTAAGAAGTTATACTTCTTTAGCGTAACTAAATAAATAAAAGAATATATACCGACAGTCAACCTCAAATCTTTAAACCCACTTAAAAAAGTTTATTACATAAAAAACCACTTTCATCACGAATACTCACAATAAATTATCATTCACCACCACAAATAACTTACAATCACACACAAAAACACATGTATGTTTATGTACATATTTTTTTGATAATTTTATGATAGGGGTATGAAGTTACCGTTTTAATGAAGTGGACATTTTGCATTAAAATTAAACCAGCTTGATCCAATATTCTTGATTAAAACTTTTTTGCACAAAAACTACAACTTTCCAATTCTTTTCTTTGACTTTCAATTGTTTTTACATTCATTATTTGAGTTAAACACGGAGACCTCAAAAATTAGAGTAATTTTCGTATACGAATTCCGACGTGGTTCTAACGCAGCAGAGACAGCTCAATATCAATACTGTGTTTGCAGAGTAATGCGACAAATAAACGCACTGTGCGTTTTTTGTTTAATGGCTTTCGTAGGGGAAATTTCGACTTGAAGAATGAACCCATCCTTATCAAACAACTAAGGAATTATCGTCGTGGTTTCACGTTAGTTTACCCACAATATTGACTCATTTGCACCAAATTGGTAAAATAAGAAACTCGAGAAATGGTGCCTCAAAGAGGAGCACTCATTGAAGCTTGCCTTACTTTGATGAGTATATACAGAAATGAAGGGTGCTTTGACAAAATTCTAACGTGAAAAGTGGATTCTCTACGATAATCACAAGCGAAAAACGCAATCGCTGAACCCAGGACAAATACCGGAACAATGCTCTAAAAAGAATTCCATCCAGAGAAAAGTAGTAGGAACTGTTTAGTGGTCACTTCGTGAAGTGACTACTAAACAGTTTTGTAATTCACTGCAGTTTTGAGATCCAGAGTATCAATAACAGCAGATGTCTTTTGTAAAGAACTTCAAAAAATGATGGCAAAACTTTCCGAGAAACTACCGCGACTCGTCAATCGATCTTCACCATTATGGCTGCATGATAACGCAAGACCTTACACTGCTCGACAAACCGTTTCCGAACCAAACGTCACCCTCCGTATTCGCCAGACCTGGCGCCAACAGAGATGACTTCATAGACTTTGTACAGTCCAGATTCCCAGAGTTCTATCGCAAATGCGTAAATAACATTTTTTCGAAATGGCAGAAATGTATAGATAATGAGGGTAAATACTTCAATTAGATAAATATATTTTTTCTCTGAAAAAATTTTTTTAATATAAAACGGCAATTTTATACTTTAACCCCTAAGCAGGGTTGCTTGACCCTGCGGTGATACCTACCTAGACGACATAGGAGTCTAGCCTAGATATGTGTTATTATGTACACATACCTGCCCAACTTTCCTTGTGCTAAAATAATAAAAAATATGTTAATTTCAAATTTAATATTTCTTACACAGGTGTTTAGGGCTTCATTCAAGATGGCGTTGTTCTACGGACTATGGACGTGGTTGGTGCATAATCTTTTCGGGGCTAAAGTCGTTTATTTACCGTCAGGTAAGTTACAGTAAATATAATTATTGACATCTCTGCTTAATTATTCTTATAAATAAGCTAAATAGATATCTCGTTTTTTTTATAATTAAGTGCAGTATAATTAGGTTTAAAATCAGAAAATCATATTGTAATATTAAAGATTGTAAAAGACGACGTGATAATTGAAAATCACAACTTTCTAGTGGTTTCGGCTAAACTTAAACAGTGCCTGTGTGTATCAAGAGATAAATTACTGTAAAATCCAGGTCATTAAATAAAACAAATTTAACAAATCAGCAACGCTGCTTGCGGCTACATCATTTTAAAACATAACAGAATAAGGGATTAATAGAGTAACCTCTCAGTTTATAAAAAAATATAAAATTATTTTTCTTTTATTCAAGAATAATTACAATGGACAGTCGTTTGCCTATTTTTTTAAATTCTCTACCGTCTATACTGAAAACTGTTTTGAACACCAACCGTTATAGAAGAGTAAATATAACAATATATTATATTTTTTAATAACTTTACACATGCGAATAACAAGTCGTTGAACTTATGATGTACAAAGTAGCGAAATGATAAATTTAACTCGGTTATATTTCGCGTCGGATATTTTAGTGAAGTATTATCTCCGGATGAAGCTCACTCGTAGCCGGTGTAGCATTTTTATTGCTCGTTTAGTACGCGATCCGATAAAACTAATGATAGGCGTGTATTGAGGATAATGTCATTATAAGATCTAGTCTGTAACAATGGCTTACAGACATTTTTTATTGCCACTTGTGATACTAATCCAATCATCTGTCGCCGTGAGAATAAATTTTACAAGTTGCCAACAACCGGAGTGGAATTGTGCTAATAATATACCAAATGATATTGTTTATAGTTGTTCCGCCGTAAGAAGTAATGTGAGTATTATGGCTTTTCTCGATGATACATCGTTTTACAAATTCATCAACCGTACATAACGTTTTTCTTGTTCTAGGACTTTGTAATTCACTTAAAAGATTATTACACCGAGCACTTCCTTAGTCTTACAATACAAAATTGTAGAGACTTGAAGGTGTTTATTGACTGTCCGAATTTACAAAGACCGTCACGACTTCAACAGTTTATAATTAAGAATTCCGACAGAATAGAGTTTGTTACAATTGCGACTAATTCTTTGGTTCAGATTCCGCCTGAAGTTGTTATAGAAAATGTTAAAGAAATAACATCGCTGCCGAAAAAAATCTTTAAATCACCTAGTACTAGCACGGAGGCGAAATGCTTAGGGGCTACATTACCGAGAAAAATTCGCATTGCAAATAGTAAAATAAATATAATTAACACGAAAGCTATTTATAATGTTAGCGGAGTAAAAAGCGTTGAATTTGAAAATGTGACGATAACCAATATTCAAACGCAAGCTATAGAAGTTATTACTGGTAGTGATAATACTGCCTTTGTTATGAACAATTGCACCATTGATAACTTAGAATCAAAAAGCATTACCGTTCAAACCAGAAGCACAATCATTTCGAACAATATATTTAATGATGTTGTTGCTAACAGTGTTAACATAACGTCAGAAATTTTAAACTTTAACGGAAACAGTTTCAAAGAGATACGTGCAAACGGACTGATGTTTAACGCTGTTAAAACGGATTTTACTGATAATAACATCAAGACGCTAAGAACTAACGCGTTTACAAACATAAAATGTTTGAGAAAACGGACTAACAAAAAGCACTTTAAGTTCAATAGAAATAGAATTGAAAATCTGGAACCTTACTCCTTAAATTTTGACTATACGAGTTGTAGATCCATAGGTTCGGTAGTGACGTACCAAGAAAACAAATTTGACTGTAGATGTCGCAACATTGCATTCCTAACATCTTTAAGAAGCGATCTATACGGCGTAATTTTAAATGTCTCAAATAGTAATACTTGTATTTACGCTCCATGCTCATTGCCAATAGAGGTTGTTAAGTTATTGTTAGATAGTGCTATGTGTCAAATAAACCTTGATGTGCAAGTTATGTGTTTACTTTATAATGACAGACATACAACAAACAATGATATAACAACTGATGAAGATGTCACTGAACCAGCTCCAACGTTTTATTTAATAAAGCAGGCGAATGCGCAAGGAGATGCTAGTGCCGCTATGACAGCTATAGACAAGGAATACCTTTTAAATGATAGCCATCTCAATATGACGAATAGAACAACAATCAAAGTAGTTTTTGATTCATCTAAAGATTTTGTTGAAACTTTGCGAAGTGCAGGTACCATTCATAGTAAACAAGAAGTACCAAATTCACCACCAAAGGACAACTACGTAAACCATTGCACTGGGGGACACTGCAGAAACACTGTTGCGCATGACAGGCAAAAAGCGTTGGATTTCTATAAATATGTTTACGCACAATTGCGCCCTCCAAAACAAAGTGATAATAAAAAGAAAAAAACGTGATGCTAATTGTATAGAATTGAAATAAACTTATGATTATTTTGTTTGGCTTTTATTGCGACGTTTGTACAATATCTATCACATGCGTCATTTGAAAAGGTAGGTACAGGTAAAAAGGTTCAATGTAATTTCTTCATCTTTATTTTCAGTCCAGTAATTAACCGTGTGGTGTATGAGGATATTTCGCTCGACTTCATGTTGTGGATGTCGTAAAACTCGTCGAAGTAAAATATCCAAAACAGTACACCCATGGTCTCGGACAGGCGGCGGAATAAACATAAGCTTAGTATATTCAGACTGATGCCAGTGTAACAATGATATATAATAATAGCTTCAATATATTTTTATAATAACGAGGTGCATTAAAATTTACTAAAACAGACAAACAAACTAAAAGAAAGCGAGTTAATATTACATTGTCATTAAATTCTAAGTTAAAGTTTCAATTCTCTACACTGCGTATTTCTTTAAATCTATTTAAGAAATTCGATTAATTTAAAAATAAAGTTTAAAACGTGTCTTCACGCTTACTCGATAGAGATGGTTGTTTGCAAAATTAGTTTATTGTATATTTGATATTTAAATTTTTTACAAGTTTCTTCTTCAAGATTAGCCTGGCATACCTATTATGTAAGGGGTGAGCCCAATGGCCGTACCCGCGGGCTAGTGAAAATTGGTTTCAGTATTTTCAAATGGATCGTCTACCATCCTGGGCTCTTCTTAGCAGACTACACCCTGTGTGCAGACAAATTGCTAAATTACCCTATCTATATACATATATTTACACATTTATCTTGAGCTACTAGAACTTGAACTTGAAGAAGGATACGGTACGTTACAGTTTTAGCAGCAATCCTTGGTGCCGCTCCATTCCTGGGGCCATACTTGGCTGGCATTCCAGCTGCATTAGACGTATGGCTGCAGGGAAGACCAATGGCAGCTTTGCTTCTGCCCGTTGTACAGGCCGCGCCTATTGCTTTCCTTGATGCCGCTGTTTACGCTGAAATTAAGGAGTAAGTTATATCTAACTTTCATTATGTAGACTGTGTGGTGACGTCAGAGACTATCTCATATATTTGGTGTATTCACAACAGACTAAATGAACTGCAGAAAAGTTTGTGACCTCTGATAAGTGGCGAATTTATCATACCAGGCCTTAATAAGTCGAAACGGTGTCAAGTTTCTGGTACTACCAAGTCGTGAGACATAAACTCTTTTATAGGTCAAAAAAATCTGTTGCGCTAAATTTATAAAATAGTTAAAATAATAATTATAGCATTATTCTATATGTTACCTCAATTTTTAACAAGAATATGTTATAAATATAAATGAAGACATGATTATCATGTTTATTTCATCATTATCATGACTATTAAATTTAATTTTGTTATTGTCTTTTAAAATATTTATGTTAATTAAAAATTTACTTATATAGTATAAGACACCACAGCTTTTGATAACCTTTAAGCTGATAGAATGAAAGAATGAGCACAGTGATTCAACATTTCTCGTTATCCCTCTTCCGCTGCTTTAATTACAATCAGGCAGTTGCTACTACATTTGGCACTGAATTATTAAGGTACTAGCTCCGTGCTTCTCTCGGGATAAAAGATATTCTTGTCTCGGATTTGTGTAACTCGGTTCGTCTAATTTTTACCCTTCACTGGGTAACTGGGCTTATTATTATATTTGGTGGGCGTTAGGGCTGCCTACGTTTTAATAAACTTGTCACATACAGTAATTTACAAAGCATTGAGATTTCCGTTCTCTGATTGTTGATATATTAGTCGATATCTAAATATAGGTCGACCTTAATCCTTATGTGCTCTTATGTCCGATTTGTATCGTTGGCCTGTTCACACTGAAAGAGACAGGTTCACCACCTGTCATGTAACCAAATAACCTCTGGTAAAAGGAGGGTTGGAAGATATAACATGTCTAGATATCTGTCCACCCCAGTATTGGGTACACAGTTGTGATTATTTATATATTTATTTTCTCAATTCTTATTTAGATTATTACATTAAGTAACATCTTTTTTATATCCAGTGGCGGTCACCCATACGTAACTGGTTTAGCAATAGCCGGAGGTATTTTCTACTTGGGACCCGAGGGAGCAATTCTTGGACCGCTACTATTGTGTTGCATCATGGTTATCCTCAACCTGTCGTCTTCATTCTTAAGAGATACGCCATCTGAAGAACGCGCTGCATTGCATTCACGCGTCAGGTAAAGTCAACGTGATTTTTATTTAGCGATACGATGTTTTGATGCTGTATTTGACTGCTTATATATTTTGTTCGATGAGTCGGAGCAAGAGATATTTAGTATTTTTTAAATTGTTATATCTAAATATATGTAAAATATATTTCCAAATTTATTTAAAAGAAAGTAAACATGCATGATAGCATGATACACTATAAACTCTCTATAACGAAACTCAATGCATCAAGTGTTTTCATTCGTGATTTAAAAAAAAATGTTATGTGGCGTCCTAATTGGTCATCGCACGCACGAACAAGCGACGATCGCATCGCACTGTTCCCACGAACTCACAATGGAACATACTTATCTTTATTGAGTGTCCTAAATGAAGCTCCCGCGTCATCGCACTAACACAGTAACGCGTTTATTGTTCCGTACATCAAAATAGTGATTGCATAATCATACTAATCATTATTTTTTGAATTATACTAATATAAGGTGTTTTTTCCAATGCTAGTTACGATTAAAAAAGACATTTCCCGATAGCACAAATTGTACATCTCTGTTAAGCGCCATAGTCGAAGTGATGCGACAGCACCTCGAGTTTAATTCGCATCGCATGAACATAAGAATAATTTCATATCGACGAAGAGTACAAATACACTTTTTATTTTTATAACAATAAAAACAATATAATTACTATTATTCTGTTTACTCCATAATTTTGGCCTTGCATATTTTGCTGTTTTGTTAGCCATGCTTACAGTTCAATAGTCAATTCACAACTACGAAAGTGTGTTTGGTATTTCACCGTCAACTTATCACAATGCATTTCTACCCATTAGGTTTTATTTTATTCGGTTTACATGATATAGGATCTAATGATGCCATTTAATTAAACAAAAAGAACAGAGATGACTATACAAAGATGTAATGTTTCGTTATAAAAAAATATCATTACGTTATAGAGAATTTATGGGTAATAATGTAAACCAACTTATTTAGAGCAACACCAAACCAAGCGGTAGCCACCAAAAGAGGTCGTTATAAAGAGTTTACACAGTGTTATATAGTTTACTATATTTTCTAAACGTTTGAAGCTTCTTTAAGTAATCCAGAATTACAACAAATGCATTTGGTATTGTGAACCGTTGGCGTTCTATACTATATATAAATGTTTAACCGCAGACGGTTGCACACTGTTTAAGCGTGTGAAATTTTTATGTAATTTAAGGTATCTTAGTGCGGTTACGCCGAGTAAAACCAACTACTATACTTTGGCTTAAGTTGGGAATTGACGTAAGAGAGAGATCTTGTAACATATACACTAAATGTGAATATATTATACATCTTCCACTGAGTTATAAGCAAATACAGCCAAACGCTGATTGCGACTATATTTTCTACTGTTTATAGATATCTAGGTGTAACCGCACTTTTTGGCTTGGCTTTTGGCCGTAACATAACAGAATTTGATTAACACGATCCTTTTAAAATTTTAAGCCCCGACTGGTTTTTCTGTATCTCTTATCACTTAAGCAAAATTTAATTGTGTGCTTTCTATCAATGGTTGACGACATCTCATTACGAAGGTCTGATAAAATTTAACTAGGAAACATGTATTTTAATTATAATCTTTCATTAGTATATTTAAGTTGTAGCAACATTGTTTTACAATTACTCTGTTAATATTGTAAATAACATTTCTTAAAATCTTGTAATTATTGACGTAAATATTGACGTTTTGTTTATTTAGGTCGTTATTGGGATGCTTTTAAGGTGTGTATTTTGTCTAACTTTTTATCACAATCGCCTTATAGTTTTTAATGTTTCGATGTCTTTCAAAGCACCGTTTTTACCACTGGCAATAACGTATTTAAAGTTTTTTAATAACATCTAAGTGTTGGATGTAGGTCGGTAAGTATTTATGTTTACTGTTTAAGGTTATCACAATTGTGTATATTAAAGAGTTTTTTCTTCTTACAAAATTTTACGTATGCACGTGCACCCGTGAAACAAATATTTACTGATTTTATCGCTTATGATTAAATTTTTTAGCATTATGCAGCAGATTTAGTTATGATGGCAAGATATGGCGTTTAAAGACGCAATGATTGATGTATGTGCGCTTGTACTTTCCAAAAACGTAGACATTTGTTTCTTGTACAAATGATGAAATGATGCCAAGCATCGACTACTTTTTCAAAATCTACCAACTATCCTATTACGTTTGCATGCTTTATGTTAAATTAATAATTAGGCCTACACACTTTTGTGGCCGTCTTCCGCGATCCAACAATATTTAAATTTGTAATATTTATTTGCAGGTTCGGTGCTTATCTATGATCGTCTTGCATGGACAACTAACATAGCAAATGAACCGATAAACTTATATAAATTATATAAATACGCAATGATGCTAAGCAGTCACTTCGTCGCCTTCTTGCATGTTTTAACAAAACTTCGCATTTTACAAAAGCTCGCATCAACTACGCTATGAAATTACTGAGGCTTCTTCTTCTTCATTTTACAAACGAAATATGGACGGAATTATACACAAAAGGAGTAGAAAAAATACAAGTTGGTTGCTTGTGACATTTATGGCCATGTCCAAATATTTACAATTCTTGACGTGTTGATACAATAGAAATTCTATTATAATGACACGTGAAATTTCCTTTATTCAACTTTTTTTGAGACTGGAAAACAGCTTTGATAGCCGTTTGAAATTGTAAAGGTACGTTAGTTAAAGTCACCATTTTATCAATGTTATAGGCGATACTAATGATAATAGTGATACTGCAAACTGTTTTTCAATAATCATCGCAGTAGACCTCCTGTTTGTCTTGTTCTTGTTTGTACTACATTAACCTGTCCAATTAGGAAGTTTTTATATTTTTAACGTCTGGCGCTATTTTGGCGGTTTAAGAAAATATGCCATTCAGCCATCCCGTAGGAAGCGTGGACTTGTAGCGGAATAATCATCGAAAAAGACGCTATGACAGACAGATGTAATCTTTTACGTTCTAAAACGTTGACATTTGTTCCTTGTACAAATAAATATATTTTCTTTTTGGTATTAGTCGATGCTATGTATTGAGATACAAGTTTTTTTTTTTTTTTTTTTTATGGAATAGACGGCAAACGAGCTAGCGGTTCACCTGATGGTAAGTGATTACCGTCGCCCATATACATCTGCAACACCATAGATGCTGCAGGTGCGTTGCCGGTCTTTAAGGATATTTGGGAGATGGGAGGGAAGAGGAGGGGAATAGGGAGGGGATGTGGGCCTCCGGTTACCTCACTCACCGAACGAAACGCAGAAGCACAAGATGCCTCTACTTCACGTCGGTATTCTGCGAGGCCGTGGTACCAATCCGGTCGAGCCGGCCCATTCGAGCAGCAGCTAAAGCCGCCGCTTGGCTCTACCACGTTAAAAAAAATTCTCAAAATCTTGCCATCTACCGTAAAATGTTTGCATTATAAATGTTAAATTAATAATTAGTCTGACACACTTAACTAGGCGTCTAACGCGTTACAAAAAAATATAATTTATTTAACTTATATCGGAATAATCCTCTTAAATTTATATTTATAATTAGACTATTCCGTTGACTTATACCTTAGTCGCTTAATTTTTAATGTGTTGAAACAATAGAAATTCTGTTTGTTATGATACGTGAAGAGTTAAGGAAGTACTTACTGCCTAACGGAGAGGCATGTACAGGCAAATTTTTTTCTGTGGAGAACTTGCCTGATGCAAAGTTATTATCTACGCTCACGTACATCAGCAACACCAGAAAAGCTGCAAAGGCGTTGCCGGCCTTCAACAATATTCGGGGACGGGACCACACTTACCGCGCTCACCGAACGAAATGCAGAAGCACAAGGTGTATCTACTTTACACCAGTATTCTGCGAGGCCGTGTTACTACCCGGTCGAGCTGGCCCATTCGAGCAGCATTTAAGGCCGCCGCTTGGCTCTATCACGTAGGGTGTAAAGAATTTCAGGTCCATCCATTTTCTAATCTTACATAAATTTCAATATTTATTGCAGTTTAAGGACAGGTCACATTTCATTTATTTTTATGTAGGTATTAATCTTATACAAAATTGACACTTAGATATATTCTGCCCATTTAAATTATTAATTACATTGGCGAGTGAACTACTAACTCATGGCTTTCGCTTAAGGAAGGCGAAACAACATCAAAACGAAAAAGTAAACCTTTTTTCAATCGATAATTTAATATATTTTAAATGGTGTCAATTGTTGTACAAGACTCTTATATAATTAACAAATAAATTGTAAACGTCTACCTACAAAATTATAAAACTAATATAATGTAATTGTTATTTGGGGATCTAACTGGTTTTAATTACAATTAGTCCTAATTTTTGCTAGTCCATTTGATATTCATTTACTTTAAAATATATAAATAATTAAACATAAGATGTGATGTTTCAAAATATGGTGCTTAATATATTATACGTGTCAAAGTATTGATACGTTGTTTTCTCAAATTTTATGATGCCGAAACGCATGTACTTATGTACATATCTAAGCAAGGTTTCAATGTGAGAAAGAATATGATTTCGGAAAATGTTTAATTATTCTCATATTTATTTACACACAAACACACATGAACACACACGCCTATCACCTATAAGGTTAGACAGAGATGTTGGATTTCCATTTGGCACGCTAAACGTGATTTCGCAACTTAATTATGGTCTCTATGGGAGATAGAACACGACGAGAGGCAAACGTCCTGGCCGTATTTTTTTATTTATTCGTCGGAAAAAATAACCGTTGATATGAATATTACAAACGGATAAGCTGGTAGTGAATTGGTTCCTTTCAGATTTAAGATGTGATTTAGCGCTTTTTATTTTCATATATTATATAAATAATGTAATTTCTCATCTACTTTAGAGGCTAAAAGCATGTAAAATCTTTTTATTTTAAATGCTATTAAGAAGAATTTCTGTCTAAGATTTAATAAGTTATTTATTTTGTATTTATAAGCTCGAAAATTAGAGAATAACTGACATGTGTGTTATCTATAAAAGAAGCGTAAAATACAGACTATTGTGTATTTAGAAATAATATATCCGATGCTATTATCAGAAATCAGAAAAGCCCTTAGCAGTTCGAGAAAGATCGTCCAAATTTTAATTTATAAAGATTAAGTTATTATATTGCATCAATTTATTTTAGTCTACCCTAACTGCACGCAATATTTAGTACCATTGTATACCGAAATAAAAGTATTATTTGCTATTCATTGTTTTATTTCAAATATTCTAGACAATAACTACAGGTATTTTAATTATTTGTATGTCTACTATATTTCTGACCCACTAAGCTAGTGTATATAAATGTAACAATTTTCGACAATAGACAAGTACAAAGTACCATTAGTTAGTTATCATCATTGCCAATAGATTAATTAAGACGGTGCCGTAGCCTAGTTGTAAGCGACCCTGCCTTCGAAGTTGAGGGTTTAAGGGGTGTTAAGCCTAAATCATAGATGGTTATTTAAAATATGTATGAAAAGTTTTTTATATAAGTATAAAGATAGATATTAGACCTCACTAAGTCCATAAAAAAAACAGGAGATCCGAATGAGGTGAGTGTCTGTTAACATAAAAGTACTTAAACATAATATACCGATTAGATCTGTAGTCATATGGCGGAGACTTTAAATATTAATCTCTTAGAAGCTTCTTCCATCAGTGTTAGATTATGTTCCTTGTTTAAATCATACAATCTTCGCAACTAATTTTTGAAGCTAACACATTTTTTTATTTTTTTTTGGAGAAATAAAAGTTAAAACATTACGACATTTTTCTGTACGCATGACATGACCTTATTTCCTCCTTAAAGTTAGATTTTTTTGGGTTGATTTACAAGTACTTAATACTTCACCTAGCTGGTTTCAACCACGATGACAACTTCCAAATACCATTGGCGGTTGTCAACAGTGCATGGTACATTATGATATGATACATGTGAACAAAAAACAGGCAGTCACCCGTCTCTATCTCACTGTAACAGATATAATATAACGCTAACGTCTTATGCAGTGTCGGAGACGTGATGCAACCAATGTGTGTTGCACAAATGCATAAAATGTCGTCAACAAGAGTTTGGGGACAATATTGAAAGTTTATTTTAATTGACGACTAGAATTTGAATACCTACATTAGTAGCTGTTAGGATCAAAAAAACTCCAATAAAAATATTTATTTACACAATAGATTTAAATGAGCCTATAAAATAACACTGTTATTTTGCGTATTAGTTGAAGAAGTTACTTGCTCTGTTTTACGGTAAATTACTTTCAGACTTTTGTTGCAATTAAATAGGTGGCAAATTGAGAACTCAAACAATTTTGTGTCGAGTATCCCTTGAAAAAACTTGCTTTGAGGATTCAAATTAAAAAAATACTTTTACTCAAGTCCAAAAATACATGAAAAACTTTTTCGAATAGAAAAAAGATATATAAGAGAAATATAAAAGAAACATGTGATTTATTTTGCAATAAATTGATTTAAAACTTAATGAAACATCGTTTTGACTACCTTTATTTGATTTCGATTATTTAGTTTCATTGTAGGGCTGTCTTTCGTTTTAAATATCTACGTCAATTTATGTAATATTGATATGTTATGCTCCTCTCTAATTCATGCGAGGATATATGTCTTCGAATTATGTAGTCTACTTGTGTTGTGGATTGCGTTATTATGAAGCCGTTATCCGAGAATTGTCCATCCAGTGAGTTTGTTTCAAGCCAGAGGAAGAGAACCACTGTATCTACTTCTATATGAACAACGTATCGAAATATGTTATTCTGTCTGCCTCTGATGCTTCTTTTTGATACGGTTATCTGAAATAAATTCATTGTCATTAAGATAAAGTTAAGGAGTCGCGGTAGCCTAGTGGTCAGGGCGCTCGCTTTAATTCGAACCTCGGTGCCGTTAAATAGCAATTTTAGTGGTTTAAACATTTTAAGTTTTTCGAGAGCATGTGTAGTTTGCCAACCCTCATTGGAGCAGCGTGGCGAACTCCTTCCGACTCTAAAAACATCCTCAAATAATAAGAGAACACCTACCGGCGCCTACATAACATTACAAGACAAAGTTTCATACTCAAAAAGCATACGAGCAACAACAAAATAACAATCTGATGATGAGTTAAATTTAAATTATTATAAAAAAAAATAATACTTAACGTAGCATACAAACGTACCATAAAAATAATACATAAATAATACTCGACAGATGTAAGTTTCTTGCTGTAACATTTGATGAAGCTGTAATAGCCTAAAATAGCTAACAGCATTAACTTCACCGAAAACATTTACAAATTGTATTAATTTTGTGCGTGTGATGTTGATGTTCTTACCTTTATATTAGGGTGTTTTAAGCCTTTAATTTCTTTTAAAGGTTTCGGAAAAATAAAGTTATAAGGTGAAGATGGAATTCCCTCTATATCTAATGAAAACCTTAGGAAAATTTCATCTTTATTATACTCCCACAAACTAACTGTCGTCTGTTTCTTAGCACTTAGTAATTCTGCTTCGGCTGGGTATTCCTGCGACTTGAACGGTATCAAACTGCTCCAGTTATAGTAATCTACTGTTATTGCGGCATCGATGATAGGAACTAGTCTATCGTTGATGAGGTAGACGTCCACTGCGCCAGTCAGAAGCAGACGAGGCGATACTAAAACCGGTGCAAAAAATGATCTGGCGTAATAGTGCAGCATTTTCCATTTACCACCGTATTCTGAAATCGAAAACGTTGCTTCGTGAAATATTAACGATCACACAAATAACAGTTTCAATATACAACAGACAAAAATATGGCCAGCGTATGAAATAGTTTCTTTGTTGATCACACCGACCTGGACCCAGAACCACTACCGAAGGCTGAAAGATTTATTTGTTATTATGGCCGGGTCAGGACTTTATTCATTTTCTAATCAAACATACCCAAAAAGCCGAATTAGGATCGAAGTCTGTGTTCGTCGCGTAACTTTATTGAGACAAACATTATTATTTACATTAAGTTTTAACTTAAGCTAAACGTGTTTAATTAATAGTTTTGATAGGTGGTAAGTTCTTTCTCTGTTGTCTGGGTCGGTAGCCTCTTACCCATTTCTGCCGACAAACGGCAGTGTAACAACTGTTGTGTACCAGTTTCAAAAGTATAGAGAGCCAGTATAATTACGGGCTGTGGCTTTCCATCTTAGGTCTCAAGGGCGACAATGAAAATTAACTCGATTTTCACCCTAATTTACATTAAAAAAAATTGTGAAGACTGATATGTGTGACAAAGTCGTTAAACAAAAATAGTAAAAGACATGATGGAGCGTACCTATGCTAGACCAGGAGGGCGCTTGCCAGACGTCATTTAATTGCCAGTATAGAGCACCCATTGTGTACCACTCCGCTTGGCTTTGTCGGTAGAACTCCGTCTCAGCCTTTATTGCCATTGCTTGAGATATCTGAAGTAAGAACATGTTACCAAAACTTGTAGCTAATAGCTGAACATAGAAGTTAACGGAATTCACCTTTTATTCTTACTTTTGATTTTAATATGGGTTGAAAACACCATCTTTGCGTATGGAATTTCAAGAAAATCGTAAAATTCGAATAATCATACCAGATCTAAATTATCCCGACCGATGACAAGCAGCAGCCTCTAAGCGTATTGAGATCAGTAACCCGCGTGCCAAGCGTGGCGATTGCGGTAAAACCTGCAAATAGAATAGGTCCATGTCCAGCAGTGAACTGATAGCGAGCTGTTAAAGAAGATGGAGAAAACAACGGATATTGACTTGGTAGTAGACTCCATCTCTGACCAGGAGTCGTCTGGGTAGGTACAACCTACATACCTATTTCTACTGCCAAACAGCTGTGCAACAAGTATTGTGTTCCAGGTTGAAAGATATGGAGAGCCAGTATAATAAGGGACTGTGAGGCATTCCATCTTAGGCCTCAGGAGTGACAACGCACGTAGCCTTCTTCGATTGAAGATGTTGGCAGCTGTCCATGGGCTGCAGTATCCAATTACCATCAGTGAAACTGTTAGCTCGTTTGTCACCTAATCCAATTTATAAAAATAAAATAAAACTTCATAAACGTGCATACCACACCTGACTGTAAAAGACGAACTTTTCGAAGTACTTCGGGTCGCTTTCATCCAACTTCAAATGGCGATTTAATTGGTCCTTAATAAAGTCATAGCCGTTTGGACTATGTTCTCTGTGTTTCGAATAAAGGCTATCCACCTCATAGTCCTCCTCGGTCTCTGTGGCGGTGGCCATCGTTTTCAGAGACGGCAAAGACTGGAAACCGTACTCAGAGGCGAAACGCGTATTTGGGTATATATTTAAATCCCAATTGTCAGACAAGTAGTTATAATAATGCGTATCACCGTAATTCGAATCATACGGGTTCTGTGCTATAAAGCCCTCCCGTTCCGACTCTAACCCATTCGATGGACTGGAAACAAGATAGCGTCTAAGCGGGTCCAAACCTGCTACTATCGGTTTTATGGTATCGACGTACAATCTGATGTATTCCTCTTTGTACTTGGAGAACTGAGCTTTAGTGTTGTACCAGTTGCCTCTTAGGGCCACTTCGTTCTCGTTGTTGCCCGCCCAGAGCGCAACTGATGGATGGTATTGTAGTCGGATAACCGTTTGTTCTATTTCGACTTTTACGTTTCTGTAATACACAAATTAATGGCAATTATTATAAACTCTTGTACTAGTTTCACAACATATTTTCATTATTTATTTAAAGAACCGGTTTCGGCATCTTTAGGGTAAATAAAATATTACTATATCTTAATATAATATTTTTGACTTGACTTGTTATCACAAGTATACATTACAAAAAAATATTTTGTATGTTTATCGCTAAATTACGACTAAAGGACTAAAATTTTATTGAAAGGTAGATTTTGTCATAGAATAACAGGATCAAAAAAACTCATTAAAACAAATGTTATGACCATGCGGGCGTAGCCGCGGGCATTTACTAGTACACTTACATATACAGAATATTTTCGTTTTCGTCTTTTAGGTTTGGTAATTGCTGTACATGCTAACCATATACTGAAACATTTCTTATTGCCACTGAACTTATTCATTCTTAAGTTCTCTATTTAAATGTAATAAATAAATAGAAAATCCAAAAGAGGTAATAAGATAGTTTAAACTTGCACGTTAGGCACATGTACAGTTCTTAAAATTACGGTATTTGAAAATTAATTAGCATACGAGTACAATAGCTTGTATTCAACGTTTTGTCTTATTCCTAGTAGCTCTTACTCAAGAAATTCCGGATCGGCAGGATACATAGAGCATGCAAATAGAAAATCTTGCCAAATCAAAATGCCCAACTGATCGCATCGTTCATAGAAATAGTCAGATTCATAAACGCCTCCCCCCCAAACTCGAAGCATCGCCATATGAGTATCACGGGCAGCTGTTAAAAGTTCATCCACTGAAAGTATTTTGTTTATTAATAATCAAATATGCACACAAAAAATATTTGCAATAGAAAATATACCAATATCAGTGAAGAAAAATGAAAAGAAATGTGTAGTAGAGAATATATTGTCTTATTCTTCAAATATCAAATCTCCTGCACCACGCGGTGGATTCTGATAACTATCGGACGAGGCTCTGCCGACCGACTGATGGCAGAAAATCTATCCCAATATGCCGAACCCAAATTCTCTAGTGCGAGGGTTCAGATACTGCGCTCTCCAATCCACATACATTCCTGCTTACACCCCAATTTAAGTGTGACATGTACCTTTTGATTCGTTGTATCCTAACTCTGGTAGGATATTTGCAGGTATCCAGTTAGATCCTTTCATGAAGAGCGGATAACCATTTACTTTGAAGTAAAAAGTGAGACCTTGTCCTGCTGTTGTATTTCCTGTAATGGTTTAGTTTAAAGTACAATAAATGTAGCTTTTAACTAATAAAAACAAATACTAAATAAAGTTTAATTATTAATTAAAATAAACTATGAACGTTCTAACGACGAATGATTTCGATAACAGCAACAGCTTCTAGTTTTATGATTCAGAAGTTATTAACTAAAAATTATGGTTTGTAAATCCAGAGGCACTCCTCCACTTATGCCTTCCAGAATCAGATGTATCCCCAATGCCATGTAGAGTCAAAGACACAGATCGCTTCACAATTCATGTCACACAATACACGGAAACCCCGGAAGTTTATGTCATATACAAATATTTGCTTCGTTTGCTACAGAGTGCATTTTATGTCTAGACCCCATATCTCCGTAGCTGTAGTAGGCGTCCGTTGGTTAGACTAATTAACGAATAACTGATGGTAAGAAATCCATCCGAGTATGTCGAACCCAAGTCTACTGCTGAACATAGGCCTCTTCCAAAGAATTGACTGAATGGAAGAAATAACGGAGAATGGCTGTTGTTAATTCTTTAACTTTTAGGGGAATATATAACGTACCCAAAACTTTGGAAGCATCTTCTTCTACGACTTCCAGTGTACGGAAACCAATCTTAACACGTTTTCGATGAACTTCATCACCATTCTCGTGAGTTTTCAGTGAGACTTCTAGATCGTATAATGGCTGATCACCAAATCCGTTAGGCCACCAAAGACTGACAACGTCCTAGAAATAAATGGTGATTCTTTTAAATATTTTGTTTCAACTACTGCTGAAATAATAAAAGTTCTCGCATTAGTGCAGTATTAAGTTCTATTTGAATAAAATCAAACCGAACTTCCAAGACCGTATTAATAAGCCTCTATCAATGGGTTGATTTGTGCAAACCGCCGAGGTTGGGACCCGGATCGAATATCACAGTACTAGACACCTCGATCCTTGACGCTGATGTCGCTGATTTGAAATTAACGACGTAAAAATTCGCCTGCGCGGTGGAAATGGATATTAAATAGTTGATAAATAAAATCCAAATTTATGTGAAGTTCGCTAATCCGCACTGAAGTGAGGCAAATCCTTTCCGTTCATAAAAAAACCCTTTCAAAAGTTAGAGAAAGTTTGTGCTTGACATTGGAATATTAATAGACAGTAACAAACTTCTTTAATTAATAAGTAGGCGTGTAGTAAACTCTTTTAAACGGAATAGAATAAAGCCATTCCGAGATCTCGTATTTTCACTGTGTGTTTAATATTGATCAATCCATTATTGAACATAACCCGTACCATAATAAATGATTGTTCAATAGCAATAACTACTTTTTAGATATTGTCATGCCCTTGCATCGTTGGCCGGGCGATGCAACGACCGCAATTTTGCATACATCGCTACTGCCAATGCCAACTCGCGAACGCAGCCGTAACAATAATTGAAAATGATTTATTTAATTTTTGACCCTATTTCAAAGCATTCAATATTTTCTGTAGTTATTACTAGCAAGGTTATCATATATTCTAGTAATGCAACAAAATTATAAATCCTTCTTTTTTCGATTTTTAAATACTTAAAAATTTATTTAAGTATTTTTTTTTCTTATTAGTTATATGTATACATATATGCATATATATCTCTACATCTCTTTGTAACAGATAGCGATACCTCTAGTAACCGAATGGAATGGTTTTTACAATTAGACCCTTATCCGACTCTTTTTGGTATCCATAGGAAGAAATTCTATTTATACAGATAGCAATCATTATAACATCACTAACATTTTTATTTCTTTTACTTGACCAATACAACTATAATTAAAGATAAACACGGATAAATAGGATCGTACCAAAAAAGCTTTGCAAACTCTTAACGTTTTTTTTTAATTCAATGACAACTTCTAAATTTACGCCCACGGCGACCACTCCCGGATACTATCGGCAGTTGTTAACTGGTCAGGATATTGTATAGTGCCGTACCAACAAACACATAAGCACACACTCGTCTTTAACATCCCATATCCGATGCTCATGTGTTAAGATCGGACGAAGGGCTTAATGCAGTGTCAGAGACACAATAAAGACGAATATAAAACAACCAGGCCCAAGAACCAATAATTTGTGGTTTTGCACAAATATTTATTTCAGCTGCGATGCGAACTCACGATATGGTTCAGCAGTCAGGTACGCTACGCACTATTATTCACGCGGTCGTTAAATTTAATTCAATACCTACGCGATCAACGGTCATATTGAGCTCCACTTCTCCAGTACCATCGTCTCTTGTAATGATTTCAATTTCCTTTCCAATCTTTATCGACTGATGTCCGTCCAGTTCTAGCGAGGCGCTAAGATATCCTGCGATATGCTTAATTTTTGTCCCAGATTCCACATGCGCTACGAGTCTTAAATCCCAGGTCTGCTCTTTCTGCTCCATATGCGTTATCAAAGAACGTATTATAGCTCCATCATAAAATTCTATAAACACCGGCTTCCTAAAAAAGACTACTACTCTCTCAGATCTGAATAATTATAATACTAACTACTTTTCAAACAAGAATAGATTTTTTTCTACACATTAACTGTTGACGAAAAAAGGTAGAAATTTATTAGTTATTGTAGTTGGATTGAGCGCCCTTTCTCCAAGCTACTAATATCAATGGTGGCCACGGCACATTCAATAGTCAAATAGGGATTGCAGATTTCCATTTGCCACGACGAACGTAGCCAAATGTCTTCCGTATGATAAGAACCGAATAACAATGCATGTGCCGTGTGGTATCGACGTAAGAATCTGCCACCCTCTTACTTCCCGTGGATATCGCAATTGGCGTTTAACGGAAAATCCTTAAAAATTGCGATGACTTCCGACAGATTGCGGGATAACCATATCAGAAAATAAGAGAAAAAATTAAGCAGACTGATGACGGGTAGCAGCATCTGGGATGTGTGGTGTCTGGACTGCGGATGTCGATCCGCTTACCGTGCGATTATGGTAAATCCTTCTTATGAGAGAGGCCTGTATCTATGTGTATTCAGATTCAAATGCCAGACCACCGGCTGACAACCATTCTGATGAAGTATATAAGCTTAGTTAACAGTGAATGTTTCAACTATAACAAAGACCGTGACAGGCGTGAGTTGTGACGTTGCAGTAAAACGGTATACTATAAGCGCTCAAGCCTGTCACGTATGGGCGCAGGCAGTGATTACGGATTTCGATTAGGAACGATCCTGTTCAGCGTGGCAAAACGGGTTTCTGAAACCTAGTTATTTTCTCTCTGGGAGATAGAATAGTGTGACGTGCCTACTCGCAGGGTTTGCTACCGGAGATTCACCGTGCTCCCGCCTCATTCAAGGCGAGCCAGGAATTCAACACATCTACGTCGTGCCTACGTGCGTTTACACACTAAAGCTTGCCTCGACCTTTGTGGAAACACTGGAGTGGAACCCAGGAATTTTAGTAACTAGGGTTATTATATAAATCAGTGTACCATACGGCTGATTTTTACCTGTCAGTGGGTATTGATAGAATACGCTATTTGGAGGCCGAAAGGTTCACCAGATTCCTACTTTATCAATATATCAATCTCTCTCTGATTAATATTTCAACGCTGATTAAGCTTGGTGAATACACATAAATATCAGAAGTCTTGATTCATTTACCGACAATAATTTCGTCATAGTGTTGAAATACTTCGAGCTACTAGCTACTACTATGCTAATAGTGACGGGGTTTTAAAATCTTGAGCGCTGACATTCAATCTTTAAGAGCAGCTTTTGAACATCTATTTACATAAATAAAAAACAGATTGCACAAATCATGTTATCAAATAATAAAGAAGTAGAACAACATGAAAAGAAAGAAATAATAAATACTTTATTTAATCAATTCAGTAATTCAAATACAAATTATTTGAATTACTAAATTATACTACATCAGTTTCCTACAGAACTGAAATGTGGGATGTATTCATCATTTGGCATGCTTTTAGCGCTTCGGTGTCATAAAATCCGTCTTTGTCTTAGCCATACGATCAACTTGTACATGTACATCAACTTGTATCGACATATTATAAAAATAAAGTAGTAGGCTATGAATGACCCAAGACTGGACAAATTTTAATAGAATTTTGAAGCCTATATATATAAGCTCTTATATTATGCTCTTGCTTTACAATAAGTCAGATATTTTATTGTGTCAGATAGTAACGCAGTTTAAATCCGCTTTAGACAACTTGGATAAGATCTGATGATTGTACCAAACTATTCTATACCAACTACTTTAGATCTAGACTTTAGATATTTTGATTGAATTCGATGGTACGTAATTACGTACCCATCGTCTTCACTCTGCACTAGTGTAACATCGTCATTAATTTGCAATATTAAACTTTTTACGTTAATTAAAGACATCCCTGATTATCATGAAACGATGGTAGTTCTAGAAAAGATTATAGTACTGCATCATGTTCAACTGGTTTCTTCGTGATTCTTTCATTAATCCAATACTAATAGATAGGGTGCAATGCTGAAAATATATATATATGTGTATTCTGAGTATATAATAAAACATTACCAAAGGCCGACTGATGGAAATGCTGGTCCCCAATCCCAACTAAACGAGGCCTGCATCTTCCGCAGTTGATTTGCGTGACATTCGCCATTGTACACGTCTGGCACGCAGTCGGGTGCAGCGAAGTGTTTGTTGGAGCGATTTCGAGCTACGTCAACGGGTGAGGCAAAAGTTACATTAATTTCATTTATTCCAACCTAAAGGACAAAAGAAAACTTTACCAATACCATGAATATTATTATAATCTATAAACTAAACTGTTATTGACACTGTGTAAATGTCATTGTGTCAATAATAAACATATCATAAAAGCCCGAAATAAAAAGAAAGTGAAATGATAAACTACTAACATCAAATTAATAAAATTTGTCGGAAATTTGTGTTCCAATTGCAGAGAATGTTAGAAAAGACTCATCAAGTTTTTATCTACCGTGAGGGAAGAATTCGAAACTTGGATGGATCGATGCGACAATTTCAGTGTCAAAGAATCAACACTATTTCAGAACTAAGAAATAAAAAACTAAACGGAACTTTGAACAACTTGACAGATTGAAATCATATTCGTGCATTTTGTATCATAGATCATATTTAGATCATATTTGTAGTGTTAAGTAGATTATTCACAGCTATGCTAGGATTCGATAGGATATTTATGGGACCAAAATAACTCTTATTTAAAACGTATTAGCCTAGTGCCAAGTATCAGCATACAAAAAGAATTCACTAAATCCGATAAGGGGCGCTGCGGTCAAGTTCTTAAGTAATTACGAAATCAATCGTTTAGCGCAATAGCCAGTATAATATAAAACTACACACCTTGAGATGCTGCTTAACATCAAAAACATATCTCACGAACATATTATTCATTATTCCAATTGCAACACTATTCAGTTCAACGAAACCAATCGTATCGACTCCTTCTAACACCAAATTGGCTAAGGAAGATCTAAGCTCATTGTCGCTCACTGAAACCAAAAAGACATTTTAATTGTGGTTATACTATTATTTATGATAGTCCAACGCTGGAATGTCCATTTTAAATAAGTTAGTTCTATGTCTATAAGCATTTACGTCTATCTCTGCACATCTGCACATGCACATCTTGTGAAAGCTATTGATTCAATTAATGAATTCCTTGCATTGCGAAGACAACAGGAAGAATCACTTAATAACCTATTACCGTTTACCTTTACAATTTTAGTTTTATACGAAATGATGAGGCACTATTAGGTACCTGTAGCGTATATGTAATAATTTAGACAAATATATATTTTTTTGGATAATTGGTTTTGTTTGCCTATTTGTTGGATGTACCACAATAGTATCCACAAGGACGCCATATGTCCGGTTAACTTTACAAAGAACGAAAACACTAATACGCGTAGTTCTTTCTTGAAAGTAATTTGTCTTTAAACACGAATGTTGCTCATTCCCATCATGATAATCATAAAAATTAAAATCTTAGTCAAATCTTTGATGTAGGTTTCTTCATCTTCATCAGCCTATTTAAGTCCTTTGATGGGCATAGGGATCTCCAAGAAAGCATCATTACAAGCCGGTATGCAATTCTTTGAAGGGAACGCTGGGAAAGCGGGCTGTTGAAGGCTTCAGACTTGTGATGCTCCCGATCACTAGTCTGTGGGATTTGAGTTCGGCACATAAGGGATTTATTTTTCGCCATAATTTGTTCGACAGAGCATCGTTTGTTAGTTACCAGTGAGTAGATAAAAGATTATATACTCCCTTAAACCCCCGGTTTAAGTGTTGTTTGTTTAAACTGATAAAAACATAGTAAATACTAAGTATACAACCAGTGCGTGTTGCCAGTGATGACATACGGATCCGAGACTTGGTCCTTCACTGCAGGCCGTATGAGGAAGCTCAAAGTTGCTCAGCGCGCTACGGAAAGGGCTATGCGCGGTGTTTCTCTGCGTGATAGAGTCTGCAACGATGATATCCGCAGCAGAACTAAGGTAACCGACATAGCCGTAAAGATCAGCAAGCTGAAGTGGCAATGAACGGCTGGGGAAAAAAGGTTCTCGAGTGGCAGCCACGTACAGGCAAACGCAGTGTAGGACGACCCCCCACAAGATGGAGTGACGACCTGCGCAGTGTTGCGGGAAGTCGATGGATGCAGGTGGCGCAGGACCGAGCTTCGTGGCAATCTTTGGGGGAGGCCTATGTTCAGCAGTGGACTTCTGATAGGCTGAAATGATGAATGATGATGATGAAATACTATCATTATGTTAAATAAATTACCTTGGAAATATCCTGTATAAGTCCACGTATCGTAAGCTACCCAACGCGTCTGTACATCGTTAAAGCCTGACAGAATGTGGCCAATGATACCGGATTTTTCTAAATCCGAGTAAACTCCTCCGGGTACCGTACCGGGCACCTGTGCTGCAATGTCCAAATACGATCACGAATATTTTTTGGAAAAATGTTTGTTCAGAAAACTATATACCGCCCTCTCTAGACATACTGCCGAAAGGTGCGAGAAGTTGATACGAATATTAATTACACAAATTCTAAATATAAATAATAATAGAAAATTAAATAAATTTTAACTAAATATTAATGTAATAATTCAATTGCAAAAATATTTTTTTATTCGTAAATTTAAATTTACATACACTTTAAGCTTCTTGGGATATAGAAATAGACCGGGAAGGGTGACGAGCTTCGTCGCCGGCTTTTCCTTCAGTCGCTGCTTACGACTCCCACGGGAAGAACAGCGTGGCAGATTGTTACACCGCTACGACACGGCCAAAATGCACGGAAACTTTTTTATGGTGCCATAAAAAGAGTTTGACGGATAAAACTGTGTAATGAAATAAAAATTGGCAAGCCACAATTGTTAAGAAAGGAAGCTAAGGTATTTGTGCTAATTTACGAGGAAATAGTAATAAGAGTATAATATTTTATTACCAATACAAAAACTCGAAAACATGCCAAATTCACTAAACATGGTTAACTTTTTTTCGATTCTCTCATATAAGCATAAAATATTTCTCAACATATACTTATCAATATGAAGGTAACATTAATGGAAGGTCATAATGGAAAGGTTCACATATGAACATGACTACACTTATTTTTAGCTCCGTGTTTAATTATATTCTATTTCATTTTTATAATTACATTCTGACATGCCATCTGTCCAAAATTTCACAATTTTTTTTTTATTTTCAAATCTAGTAATATCCATCAATAACACGTTTAGGCGTAAATGTTATTTATTATATAATTAATATCTACTACAAAGTTTTCTAGCACAGATACCTGAAAGGATAGAGAGTTAAAATCTAAGTTCAAGTAAATAAATAGCGCATGGCTTGTGAACAATACAGTCTGCACGGCCTTCGGCAGACCGTACACAAGATCCTGCCTTCGTCTGTTGCGTAGTTCATTATTAAAAATGTGTAACTTAAATGGTTGTATATATAATTATGTTTATTCATAACTACGTAATGAATATATCACACTTAAAATTAACGTTCACTTACTTTTATTATTACTCAGAGTCCAAATAACATCTTCATTTGCAGAACCAAGATCTATTTTACGAAATTCGCACCGTACGTTGCTAATTTGAATCCAAATCAATGTAACTGCTTGTAGAAAAGAAAATACCCCCATGTCTATTACTATTCCACTACTTCAACATTGTTAGACTTTACCACGGTTTTATTATTTTGCCAACAACAACTTGATATCTTAAAATGCGATAACCTTATCGCTAACAAGTGGAGTGGATGTCAATCAGTCCGTCACTTGAATACTTCATCTTAATGAGGTGCTTGCTTTTACAGGATTATATCGATATCAGAGAATATTTTTAGGAATAGCTGAAGAACATAGGCGACGGTCAATATTAACTTATTATAATAAAAATATCGATAATAAGGCGACTTAAGGCGTGATTATTTTGAATACATACGCCACTTTATTCCTTCCTTATCAGTCTGTATAAGACCAGAATGAATAAAAAATGTTCTCATACATATCACGCTGGGCAGGCTGGCTAATGAGCCCAGTGCTAGTACCCTTGCATCAGAGACCGTACTTCCCATCACTAGTCAGTGGAATGGCAAATTCTCCGACAAAGTAATTAGTTAGTCGCCAGAGTCTCGTTAGTTAGTAGATGAGGTGCACCACGTGCAAGTGATGCTGACTTTCGGAGTAAAACAAGATTTATTAGCCTTTGCACTTCACCACTTACAGATGACCAATAAAAACGTAGTGTATTTTGTTTTCGGTAAAAATTTGTTAGCTACTTAACGTACGATGTACTTATTATTAAAAAGTTAATAAAAAAAAAGTACATAGACCAGATTGAAAATTTTAATTCAGGAGCATTTTAGTATCTTCGACCTTTGCCAGTAACCCTAACCTTACCTTAACGGCTTAGTAATAGTCCACTGCCGGACATAGGCTTCTCCCATAAGGATTTGCCATGATTTCCATGGTCCGTCATCTGTCTGCTTAATTTTAGTCTCGAATTTTTGGAAATAATTATTCCGCCGTCTATCGGTAGCCATTGCTAATTTCAAGGCTTTTTACTTAGTCGTGGGTGTCCCACAAGATACGACTAAGTGAGTGGTAAATTTTTACGTCAATACCACACGGCACTGTGTGCCGGATCTATTTGATCCGTCGGTAAACTTTTTGCGTTCGTACGAAAACTGAATGCCGACCGCAAAAATTATATTAAAGTACTTTTCGAAGGCAGGTTATTAGATAAAAAATTAAGTATCAAGAAAAGATTAGGTGCAGCTCCAGTTAACTCAAACGTCAACATCCCCTTCTGTCTTTTTAATATTATTTATCACTTACGTATACAATAAAAAAATCACATTTGAAAATTCGCACAGAAGAAGGTTGCTTACACTTACCAACGGTGACTTTTAAAGTTAAGGACGATTTTTATTTCTGCCTTAGAAACGTTATTAAACGTTTAACAAAACTTAATAGTATTTACCTGTTTCTTTCGAGTTTGCAATTGGTTAACACGATAATTAAAACGTTATCTGAAAACATTATAATATATTGAAAACTGGTCGATTAATTAAGGTCTTAGAGATGAAATTAAAACGACCGGCTTCTGGTTTTTTGTGTAACTTTGGGGGTAATCGTGAATAATTTTTCAAATAAATTTTTTTTTTCATATATTTATTACTTTATGATATTTTTCAAAGTCTGTTTTAAAGCATTGATATGACATATCAACCAGTGACATTAAAGATTTAAATATCGATATATAATGCTAGCTTACAACCCTATGTACCGTTTAATATTACTAACAATGAGTGATAGAATGCGATACCCCACTACTAGTTGGTTGCATATAACCCAGCCAGATTATTTCTGAATTTTCTTTATACTGCATTGGTTGTCATATAAGTTTATGTATAAATTAAATTCCCATCTTACGCCGCAGTCCGAAGCATCATTCCTTCTGGCCTCCACCGGAGTATCTGATCCAGCGCAACGTAATACCAACACTCCTCTCTCCCTCCTCCGGTCCCACCACGACCGCATTAGTGGCGGTAAAGTGGCGCAGCGCTTCGCCATACATCGCATACGTAAACAATACCCCTCTTCCCTTGCGACTCCCCCTTAGCTGCGGAGGACAAAGAGAACGGTACAAAGCAACGACGCTAATACTTACCAAACAGTCAGTCCACCAATTCGCATCGGAACAGTTACCTTGGGCTAGCTTCGCTGCATCAGCCCACCTATGAAGGTACCTCTTATTTCCACGTGGATGAACGTGCCAAGCGACGGGAAAAAATATGCCATACCTTAATCCAGACTAGTAACGGGCAACACTGAATGTGATCGTCTAGTCGCTTGCCAAAAGTGGCGATTTAAGAAAATCCTCCCATTAGAAGAAGTCTGACGTTGAAAACGAACTAAATTGTTAAATTATCGGGAATTAAATCTGCCAAGAGGAGACTTCATTATCAAATATGCATACAGTAAGGGACAAAATAAATATAATTTTTAAAATTAGATGATTTCTTACACGTTTATGAAGCTAAAATAGCTATTTAAAATTTAAGTTTTATTCATTTAAGGTTAATATGTTATATACATAAACTAAAACATACATAAATTGAATGTGAAAGTTTTTTAATAAACTCGCCTAGTATATTTTCCTAAATTTGTTTAATTTTATTAAACGCCTTACTTAAATTACTAGCGATGTTCCAGCATATTTCCTCTTAACATATTCCTAACAATGCCACATAATTTTAATATCGGGGAATTGCGCAGGCCATTCAAGCTTTATTATACCATTTTCTTCTAAAAAATGTTTTGGACAGGTCCTGTTGAAATATGTAATCTTGCAAATTCAAAGTCTCTGCTGTAGGTAAAAAAATTTCCTGTAAAATCTTAATATATTTTAAAGAATCGATTTTTCCATGTATTCTACATAGGTTTTCCACTCCATTTGCACTTATACAGCCCCAAATTTTAATATTTCCCCCATTGTGTTTAACGGTTTTTAGGTTACATTAATCTCTCTCCAGTTCTACATTACACCCAAGTTATCCCAACACTTGAAAACAGATTTATATAACTTTCATCCGTCTATATAACTTTTCTCCAATAGCTTTTAGGCTTTAAAATTTTAAAATGTACTTTTTTTTTTTTCAAAATATCGCCTTTCCATTTAAAAATTTATTTAATTATAATATTATTCAAGACAAAAAACAAAACAAAATTATAAAGAGCGTTGATCTTTGGATATAAAGTAAGTTTTACGAAAAGTGTAACATTCCGTTTAATTTGTATTGGTTTAAAAAATACATTTATTTTGTCCCTTTCTGTATAGAGTGGCGGTATAAAAAATATGGCACCTCTTTTCTTTCCGTGGGTATCGTAAAAGTCCACTAAGTAAAGGAAAGGCTTTAAAAATCTCATGGCATCCGACATGGCGATTACAGCAAATCCTCCAACTGGACATCCATCCAGCACTGGACTATCAACAGACATCTCCCAAGTACCTTCAAGCACTGGTATTTACACTTGCTTAGCAGATGAATACGTGATCGGAGAACCAAATACGAGCACCTGATTAGTTACCAAGACCCGGAATTATGTCAGCGATCTATGTCAGGTGTAATATATTTAAATGCATTTTCGTAATTTCGATATATTTTTAAGTCGACTATAAGCGAATGAATTAACGAATATTCAATTTCATTGAAATCGAGCACCGAGTCTTGGATGGTTTGTCCATACTCACCACGCTGGGCGCTCCCCATCACCAGTCTGTGATATTTGGGTTGGGCGAATTCGCAGTAACGGATGGTTTGTTTGAGAGGAGTCCTTTTTTGTTTTATAATGACTAATGATTTCCCCATACTGGGGGAATATGACATCAAAAGGGCTTCTGTAGTCTACTTTTCAACTCCAAGACCTCTAATTTTATTTTATTTTTAGACAAAAAAAAATATGAATTGCACAATTTGATAACGATAGATTTGAAAAACGTACTGAAATGTTCACCATAACGGTTTTTTGATAATTTAAAGTCAACCTTACTTTTCTCAGTTTTACGAGGGGGAAAAGTGTTAACACTTACTAGCACCGTATTCGGTGACTAGTAAGTAGTTACGCTGATGGCTAGGTGGCCCTGGCAGCTTTGGCGATGGAGACTCACGAGCAGAAGGCCCAATGACCTAATTATTTTATTGAATATTAGGTAACATTTGTAGCAATAACTCTTACATTGACTGTACCGTAAAGATATTTGTAGCCCATTAAAATGTGGTAAAATTAATACAGCACGTAGAGCTGTATTAATTTTTCCTTAGGTTTTTACAGACAATAATTGTCAAATCGTATCGATGCGTTATGTACTTTATTCTTTTTCTATGTAGTAACATAGAAGAAGAATAAAGTACAGTACCTGCTTTACTCTTTGGTCGCAGTGAAAACTAAAATTCATTTTGATGGAGAATTTGTCAATTTATAAAAAAACGTAGTGATACTCCCTGAATCAATAAGTATCAGATTTACAGCATAAATGAAAACAGCCTAATTCGCAAAGTAAATTAGTATTATAAATGGAGAAAATTAAACTGTATGAGGAATACAGACTAATTGAGAAAGGCGAGTCAGAGGTAAATGGAGCTTGGAAAGGTAACATGATTCTATGACACTTGGCAGTCAACCAGAAGAGTTATTTCTAGTATCCTATTCAAGTTGGAAGTTGGGTTATAGACCTTCGGCATATATTATTTAGACTTGCCGTGCGGTGACGTCTCATCTTGTCAGTGTCATAAAGGTTAACTACCTCAACAATCTCGGCAATGCCTTAAAAGTCGACTACTTCTACGCAGATAGTTCGGTAACGGGGCTTCAACCTCTGGCACGTTTCTATACTGCCTATCAAGAATTTTGATCGCAGGCTGTTTACAGGCTGTGGCTCACTCGTCAGAATATTATCTGTTCTAGGTAGGTCACGCACCAATTTCCCGCAGATCGTCCGCTAACCTAACCTAATGATAATAAAGAAACTAAAAGTATTTATAATTTTAGTGTATTAATTCATTTTTTTGTTACTTAAAAGATTTCAACCAAACCAATTTTCACCAAAAAAAACATTGACATCTTGTGGTTAATGTCAGATGTCACCATGGTCGAATTCTGCAAAAAGGATTTCATTGATATTGGAATTACGTCAGTTTTGCTTTATTGATATGCAATAGCATAACAATAAAATTTGTATAATTTTGGTTGTGTCATTTCATTTACTGCCACATCAGACTAATGTTAAAGATAAGCTATTTTGTAACATCCAGAATATTTTAGTTACAAATGTTATACACGATGTCTCCAATATAGTATAAATTCCGCGATTTATGCTAAATTGAATTACCATTATATTTTGAAACAAATTTTAAAAAGATGTAGTATAATAAGTAATAATACGTTAAGTATTATTTAGTACACGTAAATTGTTTTTTTAGTTCGTTTATCACAGCTATTGGTCATCCAGCGTGGTAAAGACATTACATCGTAACGATAGAACCGACAACTTAATAACGTATTAATAGTTTATATTGTATATACTAATCCATACTACTACTAATATTCATATTAAACGTTGTCATCATTAAAGCGTTTCGGTTTTTCAGCCTTCCGTGCACTCGTGATGTGACCCAGTTAGAGATGTTAATCAAACTAACAACTTTTTTCGGATCTGATTTATTAGTATCATCGCCATAATGCAACTACTACTATTACATAACAACTGCATCAGATTCATCTTTGGTCTGCGAAAGTATGACCACATCTCTCACTGTCGTTCTCGCCTCAAATGGCTCACTATCCAGCAGAGGCGTGACTCTAGAATTCTTTTTGCTCTCTTTTCCATCTTGTATGATCCTATGATCCTACTACCCCTTCTTATCTTAAGAATAAATGTTAGTATCTCTCTTCTACCCATGATAGGGTCCTTCGTTCCTCTGCTAATCATATGATAAGTATCCCGCAACATTTTACCCATTTTGTTGGTGGTTCCTTCACCGTTCAGGCTACACTTCTCTGGAACTCCTTGCCCGGAAACTTAAAAAAAACCCCATATAAAATTTCTTTCAAACGATTGATACGCGAACACTTTTTAAAACCATCTGATACTTGTTAGTATTTATTCTGATTTATTATATATGTATGTATTAATCTGTTTGTATGTATATATATATATCTGTGTGGGTATTTCTGTATATATTATAGTATGTATTTGTATATCACGCCCTGGGTTGACTGTTGGAGAATGCCAAAAGGCATTAAATCCGCCTTTTGTAATCCATTTGATATACACAATAAAGTATAAATAAATAAATAATGTAACAGTATTTAGAGGTGCGAGGACACAGCTTGCTCACATTTTATCAAACGCCATTAAAAATTGTTTTACTCTTAATGTTGAATGTTTATAAAGCTGAATTCGATTTGGCAAAAAATCTTATTATTTACCTTTTCGTATATCAATTTATGACTTGACACGACGGGGCCTAAATCAATTATACCTAACTTGAAATAAATCATTTCAAAATTTAAGACACAAAAACCGCACAATTTTGAATTTAATAAAAACTCGATATTTTCTGGTGGTCTCTCGCTTGCCACCTCAAAATGTTGAAACTCTTCACGTGGGTGACGGCGGGTGATTACCAACAGGTGAGCCGTTTGCTCGTTTGCCCCAATTACCATAAAAAAAAATTACCACTTATTAATATAATTATACTATATAACAAAATAAAGTAAACAATTAAAGTATGTGGGTATGGGTGCCTCTGTGTTTATGTACTAAAGTATACAACCAATTGTCTAGCACGTTGTACAAATACTGCCTCCGGCATTTGAACGAACCGAAGGCCTGTAACTCTGCACGTAGACTAACCATTAAACCACGGGATGGTAGCTGTACATACGAATAAATTAAATTGAACTGTTTCCAGGTGCTCACCTGCTGCTATTCTTCATGACCTTTGTGTTCGGATCTTTCTGCACTTTTTGCTTCCACATGATGATGTATTTATTCGACGAAAAGTGTGTTCTGTTTCCAAAGCTCCTGTCTTTAACTACACTTCGACATAATCTTATCTACGAGTTCATCCCTGACGAGAAGATGGCTGAAAGTTAGACTAACTAAAAACGAATAATTATAGTAGTCTAAAGGAGCCGTGGTAGGCTAGATGGTCAGAGCGTTTGCTTTAATTGGATAGTACGCGAATGACATGGGTTTGGTACACAGTGCCCGCGCTAAGTGTCTGAAAAATATTATAATTTCGAGGTCATATGAAGTTCTCCAACTCGCACCGGAGAAGCGCAGGGGACCGTCTCTACCTTACCTTACCTTAACAGTCCACTGCAGAGCATAGTCCTCTCCATTAGGAGGATTTACCGTAATCGCCACGGTCAGCGAGCGGATTGGCGAGCGGATTGGCGACCGTTGTACCAGACACCTCGCACCTTAGACGCTGCTACCCGTCATCGGTCTACTTAATTTTAGTAGTTTACTAAATATACCAGATATTTCGAGTTAGTTGTCCCGCCATCTATCGGTAGCCATTCGTATTTTTATAGCTTTTCCCTTAGCCGCTTCTTACAACACCGACCGGAATAAAGGAGATGGCGGATTCTTACACCGATAACACACGGAATCCGTGGAATCCTTTATCTCGTCTCTAAAATACTCAAATTATGAGAAAAAGCATTAACTCACACACGTCATTCAGTCCTAAATTGGGATGCCCTTTTTCTTTCACATTGGATCACAGAATAGATCATAGTATAACATTTTTTACCGTATTTATCACGGGATCGTTCCTAGGACCTGTTTGGAACGGGGCTAAGAACTACCAACGTACATTGCGACAGAATGGTATGTTCTACCAACACCATCTAGATGTTGATTGACGGATGATGGATTGGCAATCCATCAAAGTGCGCTTCGACTTTGTGTCGTTTCACACAAGAACATCAGAATTCATTTCCTGCAAATTAGAACAAAACGAGGCGAGAAGTACCCTCTTCCTCCTGAGCGAGACTTGCCCCCTTCATGCGAGATTCTAGATCCGCGTTTGAACGTGGGCGAGAACTATATCCGGAGCTAGCGGCTGATGTCAGGCTGGTAGCATAATGATTAAAATAATCATCCATAACTCATTCCTTACAGCATTGCCAGTGGATTTCCTCAGCACACAATGGGTCGATAAAAGCGCTTGCTATCTACCGACTTACGTACCGCTCGTGTCCGGAATCTTCGGCCTAGTGTGGACCACCATGTTCCTCATGTGCTCCGCCAGCAGTCGGACACTGACCGGGTAATCCACCGGCTACAGAAATCTAGTACATGATCTTTTCTTGTATTTACACGAACACTAAGCATTTGAAATTAAACTATTATTTACGGATTTTATCGCGTTTAATTTCTGTTGCCGATGTTTCGAGTACTTTAAAGCACCCATGGTCTGAGTTGTCAGACGTCCCGATGTTATAGTTAACTCAGGCTACCTTCAGCTTTAATTATTAATTTCTGGTTCGATCTACGCAGAAAGTTAAAACTCAAACGCGATCAAATCCGTGAATAATATTCAAAAGAATTACTATTTGTTGGTGAAATCGAGACTAAATTGACTTCATCAACTAGGGACGAAATTGTGATAGATTCTCTTGTGACCATTTGACTTACGGGGAAAAAAGGTTTATGTAGACATTCGCTCATTTAGTAGTAAAGCGAAATTTCAATCGATTTTGACATTATGAAACATAACCAGACGCAGACCCTTGGGTACCAGCCCTCCACATAGAGGATCGAACTCGTGTCTCCCGTTTCAGCGGCCGATCTCCTAGCGATGCACGATATCTCACGCTGCAAAGACATAGACAGGGGTGGAGGATTACCCAGAATAAGTAGTCATTATTACGGCCCTAATGTTAGTGCGAAAAACAGTCTGCAGAGACCATGGCGCGTCTTGCCTCCTGTGTTCGTGTTCTCGCTGCTCATGGGCGGCCTCTGTATCTACTCATCGACAGTCACACACTACGGCCTACAGGAGCTCTGTCTCAAGCTCGGCGAGATCACGGGAAGTACCACGTGCGTTCAGAGTAACGAAATGCATTTTATTAATTATTTATGACCACGTTAATCACCAGTCAGCGTTGTTAAGCAGCCTTGTAGGATATCCAAGAAGGAATATGAATAAATAAAAAAAGATAAATCATAATATGCCGTTTCTTTTTTCTCTTTACCTGCTTCCTATTCATTACGTTATTACTGCCCATAGCAGACGGATTGTCGATCGCAGTACCAGATACTTCGCTCCTTAGATGCTGTCTACTTAATTGCGAATTGGTAATGTAAATTCATTCGAAATGGTTATCCTGCCATCTGTCGGTAGACATTGCGGTATTGAAGATTCTTCCCTTAGTCGCCTTTTACGACACCCACGGGAAGAAAAGGGATGACAGATTCTTACGTCGATTAGTAAATCATGTTTATGAGGATTTTTTCAGGCATCCATCAGTTTTGCCATTTTTTCTTACCATTTTTACCATGTTTGTAGGTTTTTCTGTTTTTCTGTTATTTGTAATACTAATTATTTGTGAACGAATATACAAATTGGTTCAAAGGTAGTAAAGTACTACGTACTTACAACACGAAGAGCATGTAGTGCCGACACTCCCATGTTAGGCAAGTCGGAGTGTCGAAATAATACATGTTCTTAAAATATTTTAAATGAGAGTATACTCTGACGTCCTGTGCATATAACCAGTGATTAGAAATAAGCAAGGAGGTCAACGTTACTAAAATCTGCCTGTACTCATGTCTACAGATGCTCTTACACTGTGAACGTAGCAACTCTGGCGTACGAGAGGCGAATCCGCGGCGTTTACCAAGCGATACAACTCACTGTGGCGTCTGCCTGGCTCCATACCGCCTGCTGGCTATTGTCCGCACTGCTGGCCCTGGTACGCGTTCTGTTGGCCGTTGATTTTCACCTGGTCCGGGTTACCACTCACCTGCAAGGAGACATTGACAAAATGCTGGTATGCTTTAGTTTTCAGCTAAAATTAGGCATTTATTAGTCATCATCAAGGAGAGGCCTATGTCATGCATTAGACTGTTTAAAGCAGTTGAGGTAATCATCATCAGCAACTTCGCTGATGAGAAGTGACTCATCCTAATTTGAAGAGAATTACCGTTACGAATGGCACATGACCTGCCCTAGTTTAACATAACACAAGCGTCAGTCATGTCGAAAACTAGGATTCCCTGTCTGGGTAACTAAATGGAGATATACTGTGACGTGGTAAAGCCAATCAGCGGCTTTAGAGGAGCATTTTGTACTTCTCAGTTTCGTTCAGTGAATGAGGTAACCGGAAGCTCACTCACTTTCCACATCCCCCCTCCTATCTTCCTACGATACAAATGTACGTGGCCTATTGTAATCACTTACCATCTGGTGAGCCGTTTGTTCCTTTGCCCCCTTTTCCCACAAATTAAAAATCCTACATTGGTAAATAGTCATACTTATTATATGTATTAAATAAATATCGTATACAAACATTTTTATACCCTAAATTCAAATGTATATCCCCGGCTTTCAAAGGCTTCTTACCATTTTTAACTACAATGATTCTTCTTCTTTGGCCTCTTTTTACAACTACCTACAAATTTTATTTTAATTAATATAGTCAAAACTAGGTCAATCTCCGCGAGGTACAATTATGTCGACATATAAAATTATAATAAGCTATAATCTATGAGTGACTTTGACCTCTTTCGTGACTCCGTTATGATGTTCAAACTGCTGGAAATTAGGTAATTTAAATATTTTTATAGTCTAAAATCTTAAATTCTAAGCATGTTTTTTATAATGAATGGTGTGCATATCTGTAAACGTGGTAGGCACAGTACAACATTTCTTAAAATTAATTATGTTTTCATTGTTGATGTTTAATACCGATGATGTCGGGATTAATAAGACGTTCATGAGTATGCTTTTAAATGTATTAACTCTTTTCCCAAAAAGGAAAGAAGTTAATATAACAGCTGCTAAATGACTAACTTCTGGGTTATGGCATCATCTCAATATTTTAGAGGGTTTTGGAGGGGACTGGGGATCACCTCGCTGTCAGGTCGGCAGACCGCGTATCTTCCAAATATAATTTCGAACATTGATTACCACGAATTTTTCCCTAACGTATATATAATATATTCCAGGAACGATACGAGAGACACGTGCGTACAGTTTCTCCGGATCTGCACATCAGAGATAACGACAATTACAACGCACAAAGCGTAGCAAGGGTTCATTTTAAGAAACAGTTCCACAGCCGAAAGGTTCCTAACTCCGATTCTGACATTAATATAGGCAGTCCTGAAGGCGTAACATTGTACCTTTCTAACAAAACATACCAAAAATCCGAACCTTCATTAGTTCTCGATGAACAATATAAACTAAAGAGACTATCAGCTTATAAAATCTTCAATAAAGACCAACAGTTTATTGTGAAATTATTGTATGACGTACTGGACTCAATTGATTTCACACAATATCCAGTTTTAAGTCTCTCTTCCACAAGTTCTGTAGACGGTATATCCGATTCAACGATAGTTCGGCAATTTGGTCAAGAACGGATTACTTCTCTTCCCCAAGCAGAAGCTCATGGGTCCCCTGAAAAATCTCTAGAATATTTGTCTATAGATCTCCATGAAGCCGAAGGGATTTTTACAGATTTAAAAAATAGTTTAAATCAAATTTTGCAAGAATTTCTAACTAGACCTACAACTACTTTACCGGAGAACGAAATATCATTTTTGTATATGAGGAATATTGCATCCGATATGAAACATTTTTTGGAAAGAAATTTTATGATTGAACCAAATGAGGACAATCATTTGGTTCAATCACAAGTGGATGAGGAAATTGAAAACAATGAAGAAATAAAACTCGCTAACTTAGAAATACAGCCAGAAACATCACATTCTTCCCAAGGCGCAATTTCAAATGTTAACAATGAAGAAGAAACAAAAGTTCAGAAGAAAGAAAAGCAAGACTAGGTTTAAAATGTATTACTACAATTTATTACTATTCGATTAGCTATTATTTTATTTATCTCAGAATCTCTACAATTTTATTTCAATTTAATTTAATTTTAATTGACCATTATTTTCTGCACTTCACGTATATTTGCAAAATAAAATTTAATTAGAAAAAATATTGAATTAGAATATAAAATTTTAGGATTATTTTCAAATAATCTTGAATTGTTTGTTTTGTAATTGTTTCTTTTACTCTATTTCTATATTTAACAGAACTCTAGGCCATAAAAGTATTTGTCTATACCTTATCCGGTTGATTCCATTTTCACATATCAAACCGATATTTGATCAAGCTACTTAAAGCTCAGTAAATTAAAACATGTTTTATTTAGATAGACTTTAATTTTACATTTTAGTTATACAGCTAATAGCTAAACCATTTATTAAATTGAAATATTTATTTCTGCGTAATTTAAAAGTTGCATTCGTGGGCCTACCAATTCTTAACGTGTTAAAAGCAAAGAAGTTCTTATTTTATAATACCTAAAGAACTAACAAGTCAATGGGTTCTCATTGTCTTATCGCCTGTCCCGTGTGGCGAAGTCTTTCTGGCCCCAACCCTCTCAAATATAGGAGAGGTATGCTTAGTATTATAATTTTTCTAGGCTTTTAATTTACTTCTTTTACATTCCCACAGCCATCGTCGGTGCAATTTAGAATCAGTACTAACAAAAAACAATATGACTATTGAACTTGGGTACTGAGAATATCTCCATAGTATTTAAAAATACTCAATTGTATATTTCAATCCAGATGGAAATTGGATTTAATAGTGGGATAAACTATTACTGCCTCCGGTCTAATGTCAACAAAAATGTTGATATCAAATTTCAGCATTGATGAATTAGTTAAAGTTTGAAAACATTAATGCCATAGAAAATCCGGTACAAACTGATAAACTGGGCAGAATTGAACGCAGCGGTTGTTCACAAAGAATAAGAATAGTACGGTATCTAGATAGTCTAGTGAACCACAATACAAAATATCATAATATTGTTATCATGGCTAACTAATGTTCTCCAAGTTATAGGCACTGGCCTACGTAATGTTACAAGGTTTCCAATCTTTATATAACCTAATTAACTATTTACTTCTTCATGGTATATAAGCATTTTACGTGTTTGCTTACCAAGGCAAAGGTAGGTTTTTTAATTTATTTTATTGAGAGAATTATATACCAAAATTATTTCGGGCTTTCCATAGCTTAGGTAAACCCTGTGCCCTGTAGTGGGAAGATTTAAAACGACAAATTTATTACACATATAAGGTTTTTATACCGTCTATTTTTGCAGGATTCATTGTCCTTATTAAGTTTTAAACGAAAACATCTAGATAGGTATATCTGCACTAGGCGTGCCCTTAACCATCAAAAGCGACTTTGGTGATCGAATTTGCTGAACCCAAGTCTCACAGTCTAGTGATGGGGAAGAGCATCACCAGTGCGAGGGTGCCGGCACTGCCCTCACCAATCTTGCTTGCCCAGCGTGTTGAGTATGGGCAAACTTTCCTTAAAATATATGCAAATTTTACTGACTAATATAGAATCTAATGTGTGAGAGATGATGATTTCGCCATTTGTTGGAATCTACCGGAACCTTAAGGCATCTCGCTTAGTCGACTTTTACGACACCCACGGGATGGAAATAGGTGTCCTTTAAGCCGACAATATTACATTTGAAATTAATAATGAAAGATGTACGTAAAGTGTTTCATCATTACAGCCTTTCGCAAAGTCTACTACTGAATACAGACTTCACATGTCTAGACAGGTTACCGTTTTTTCTAGTAAAGGGTCGTCCTACTTTGCACTAGCCGGTAAGAGTTTGCATATGCTCGCTTCGGATTCAATCACATTCAGAATTTCATCGTTCGTTTCATCACACGGCCGACACTACAAAACATTTACTCTTTGCTAACCGTTCTACAATACTCCTTGAGCAGGTGACCTTGTTAAATAAAATTTATTTAAGAATGTAGAGGCGTCATAGTTTTGCGATCAACTCGCTCGCTTTGATTTCAAGGTACACGAGTAATTTGGATTGAAAACTTGCTAATTGTTATTTTACTGCGGACTCATCCGCCAACTTTTGTTGGCGCTAGAAAGTCTGACTTTGAGAAGTATAGTAGAGCCAGTATAATTAGCGGCTGTCAGATATTAAATTTTGGTGACGCATTCGTAACCTTCTCTAATTGAAGTTTTTTCCAAGTATCAATGAGCTGCAGTAAGCACTTACCACCAGATGGACTGTAAGCAAATTTGCCATCCCCATCTAATAAAATTAAATAAAAACGAGGACTGGCAAAAGCTATATACATTATTTATGCATACCATCTGTAATCTTTGTAGACTATCAACTTTAGTACCTATTTTTTCAGAATAAAAAATGACACCCTTTTTATCTTATTTTCATTATATTTTAATTTTTATGATTAAAATATAAAAAATTTTAGGCCCATCAGTCCGTCTTAGTCCAACGTATTTGTAAATAATTGCAGTAGGTACATAATGTTATCTTTATTTTTAGGTGTATTAGAGAAGACACTGTGTTGTGTGGTCGTAAAATCTAACAACGCACGAAATCATCGCTAGGCACACGCAACCTCGCCTCATTTACCTTTGCTACATTATACGTATACAAAGTTTATTTATTAGTAAACTTTTAAATGTAATTCATATATAAAAATATATATACTTGGAATATGAATCATAAAGTTCACAAAGTCGTGGGTTCTACCCGTTTATTATAGTAAATCGTTTTTATTTTGTTGAAATAAATTTTAAACAGCAAACTTGTTAAATTTTACTCTATAAATATACTAAATAACTGTAACATAAAACACGTTACAAAGCCGTCAGCGATTGATCTGATTTGATCAAAATTAGAATATCCTCTTATTGTTAGTTAGAGAATTGTAATTTTTTTTCACATTTTTTATGGTTCCTGCATTCATTCAAAAAATCTTATTTGTGCCAATTTAATTATTAAAATTTTTCAGATACGAATTATTAAAATAAAACACCAAGTAAATACTTACATCTATAATGTCTTTTGATCCCTTTATAACCACTTACTACTACATATCACATTTATTTATTAAAGCTAATACTATAATAAAACATCGGTTCGTTTAAACGCATTTGAATTCAATACGACAATCAACCAGTTAGGCAATTTAGAGTTGCTTAGACTTCCAGTTTGTTAAGCTTGAGCCACACTCCACCGTCGGCGGCACATGCCAGTGAGGAGGCCTTGAGTTTTATTGGTACTGGTGTGCGGTCATCCAACGACAACTCATACTTGTGCAATAGCTTTACAAGTGCAAGCTTCGACTGGACGTACCCTTGACGAAGACCTAAAATATTACGTCATTGAATATTAAATCATTTGTGTAAATAAATGTTTAAGTGAACAAATTCTTTCTCTCGCGATTTGTATGTAAATTTGTATACATTGATTTCAAGTACAATATAACTGTCGGTCAGTGTATGCATATTATCATTATGATATCAGTTGCATATAGGAAAGTTACTTTTTTCTGAAAGGCCAACAACTTATATCTATTACACATATTTGAGTTTATGAGAAATGACATTAGTAACTAATAGAAGCATTTCATGAATTTAAAAACTTGTCTTTCTTTTCATTCAACAACATTACTTCATTTTAGACTGTCATAAGTTCACTACTGAACATAGGCATCCGCTAAAGATTGCCACAAAGCACGGTCCTGAGCAAACATCGACATCCCGTAACATTGTGCAAGTCGCATCTTGTGCTCCAGCTCGTCCTACAATGCGTTGGCCTGCACGAGGTTGCCACATGAGAACGTTTCTTCCCCGCCGGTAGTCAATTCTGCGACCTATTTATATGGGCGGCCCATTTCCACTGGAGCTATAGCAGGTAAATAAGGACCGTGCTTTGTGACAATTTTTGTGAGTAGCCTATTATCAGCAGTTGTCTTATGAAAGGCTGTAATAATTATGAAAATGTCAAAGATACATATTTCTAAGATAAGAGGGATCCGGTATTACTTTTAAATATCGAGTGAGGAAGGTCTACGTCCGGCAACGGACTTTTTAAAGGCTGATGAATAAAAAGAAGAGATAGTTCGCAAGAGACTAACATTTGCTCGCTAATCTCACTCATACAATAATCTTATACACTGAGATCAAGGTCTCAATTTTTGTCATGAAGTTCACCGTGTCTAAGTGATATAGTCATATCTTACCTATGCATTTACGTGGACCTTCTCCGAACGGCATCCAGTGACATGGATGCATCTTTGCCTTTTTTTCCGGTGTAAATCGTGCAGGATCAAAGGTATCTGGATCCGGGAATATATCGGGGTCCATTTGGATAGCCTGTATAGGAATAAATACCAGTGTTCCTTCTTCGATGACTACATCACTATTTGGCATTCTGTATTCTTTCGTGCACCTTCGAAACAACGCACGCATTGGTGGATACTTCCTCATTGATTCTGTAACAAACATGATCTAATTTGTTATCTAATATTTTTTTTTTTTTTTTATGGAATAGACGGCAAACGAGCTAGCGGTTCACCTGATGGTAAGTGATTACCGTCGCCCATATACATCTGCAACACCATAGATGCTGCAGGTGCGTTGTCGGTCTTTAAGGATATTTGGGAGATGGGAGGGAAGAGGAGGGGAATAGGGAGGGGATGTGGGCCTCCGGTTACCTCACTCACCGAACGAAACGCAGAAGCACAAGATGCCTCTACTTCACGTCGGTATTCTGCGAGGCCGTGGTACCAATCCGGTCGAGCCGGCCCATTCGAGCAGCAGCTAAAGCCGCCGCTTGGCTCTACCACGTTTAAAAATATATTTACAATATTAAATTAACATTCTACCACAGCTTTCATATGACCCATAGGAAAGAAAGAACGTGGAACAGACGAGCACAGAGGAACTAAAATCATTTGCAGGTTGCAAGACGGGCATGTGTGCAGACCAATTGTAGAACGACCCATGATACCAACTGGGTGTAAAATGACATAGTAATGTAATTTATTATATTTTAATTGTGATTTAAAATAACAGTTTATGTAATAAATTAATTATGCAATGAAAAAAAAAGAATGAGACTAGAGTTTGTATGGTGGTTGCGTAAAAAGTCTGTCTATTTGTTCCCGCGGACGTCAGTTGACTAAGGGAAATGTCTTTAAATCTCAAGGTGTCCGATAGATAACGGATTTACCATCTCAAAAAAATGTCGAACGTTGACGATCAGCAAAGTCCAGGGTGCTAACAATTGGTACTGCGACTGCAAACCCGCTTGGCAAGCGTGGCGATAATCGCACACTCTTTCCAATGGGAGAGGCCATGTCCAGTATTGGATTACTAGTAAAGGGTTAATAAAGAAGAGGAATGTACCAAACTGTTTCACCAAATATCAACCTAACCTGGCTTGCACTCTCCTGACTAACAGTTGAGGCTATGAGGACTGAACGATGGCAGAATATTCACTTAGTATACCGAACTCAATAATAATACTCACAGCGCTCATCACAGATTTATCTTTGATGTGTATGGGCAAATATTTCTCGTACAGCGTTTTAGCTTATTTGGTGATTTTTGAGAAAGACCTATGTCCAGGGTCGAGAGGTGTGTTTAGTTATTTTTTATTTGCATGTAAGTTTGAATGTTTTTCGCTCAATCATGGCTAAACAATAAAAGAGAAAAACCGAGACATGCAATAAGACGTAGGATACTAAATAAAGGACACATAGACTATATACCATCTAGAACCATGTTCATGTAGATCATCTCACTCTGTGCCTCATAAGTGCACTCTCCGTTATATTTCGCCAATACTCTTCTGATCTCATCCCGAGCCTTGTTCTGTACGTGAGGGTTGAGTGCCAGCTCGTAGGCCGCTAGCTGACCAGCAGTCGCTGATGTCTCGTAGCCAGCGAACATATATAACATTGTATTTGCTGCCACGTCGTTCATGGAAAACATACCTTTTTGGATTTTACTAACGCCTGAAATAGATTAAACATATTTTAATAAAATAAAGATTTATTTATGGGTCAGTTACATTACTCGAAGAACTGAGAGCTGTTAGGAATGAAGGATTCTTAACAGTCAACCTCAAAGTGGTGAAGCAAACTTTGAATCATGCCGACAGAAGTTTAGTCTGTGATTTGTACGTTTAAAGGTAATATAAAGGACTGAACTAATATTAATGACTACAATAGCAACATGTAAATGATGTCAATCTGTTATTGATTTACAACAGTAATAAAGGTACAGTTGATGTACTAAAGGCCCTGTTAGGATCAACGCAGAAGAGAATGCGATTGCGATTGCAATGCGAGACGATTGTAAGTAAGATCCTACAGACTATTGAGCAGCATTACAAGTGGCAGGGCCAGACAGATTGTGAAAATTTAAAAAAAAAATCACGACAGATTATGCTCCCACTTGTTGTAGAATAAAAATGATCGCACGTACCTTTATCATCAATAGAGTCGTCGTTCTTTAATTCTATCAGCGTCTGAAGAAAGTCGTTTCGCTTAAAATTTTTTTTCTCACGAAAATTAACTGTTTGCGAAACCAAGTTGTAAAAGAAATTGATTATTTCTGGATTTATGCGTCTTATTCTCAATTTATTGAACAAGTCGGGTGCGAAAAATGCCACAGCACGAGCTAAAGTCCTGTGAATAACAGTTTCATTGTTAATTCGTAATAAAACGCCAGGTATAGCAGTTAAATGAGAGTTTGTTTTATAATTTTAGACTAGTGAACGGGCTAACGTTCCGTGGTATGTGGTTGTGTTATGTTAAGTGATTACTCCACCCGTAACCAACTACCCTTGATGTTTTCCCGCCACCAACTACCCTTGATGTTTTCCCGCAACCAACTACCCTTGATGTTTTCCAGCAACCTACTACCATCTATAGACGATAGTGTGGCGTAGTGGCGGAGCGATCAGCTGGGGTGCCGTGGGTCACGGGTTCGATTCCCACACGGGACTAGTAAATACTAGTAATACAACTGCATGGACTACAGATAACAGTTTCACACACAGATGACACAGGAGAAATTCCTACAATGGAAGGTAACGTTTTTTAAATAAAATAAAAAAAACTTCAGGCCAAGCAGACCACTGGTGCGCTGTTGCCTAAGACAACGCTCTGTCGATGACTAAGATCTACACGGCCTGTAATTGTACATTCCTTTCTTGACCTAAAATAAATGAAATTGTGATAATATAAAAGTAGCATAAAGCATAAGTTTCTGCATACTAAACATGTATTGTGCAGTCTATTTATTTTCATACGTTATAGGCGGAGGAAGCGGAAAAATACAAGATTTCTCTCTCTTGTACTTTGCTGTATATTAGCGACCTACTGATAGCGACCATGGTCGTAAAATGCTGCGGCGGCTAATGGCTGGCAAATCTACTTAAAACCATTTACATATTGGGTTTAGTGTCAACGGAGTGGTGATTGGCACGATGGCTCACAACCTTTCGCGTTGGCACAATTATTTGTATTAGCAGCCAAATAGACTTCCGCAGCCAAGTTTCCGCCTCTCCGAAAGCTAGAACGTGACGGGTGGCAAGTCCCGTCACCTGGTTTGCTCTCGGAGATTATCTTAAGCTGATAGAGATTATATGGAGTTTCTCAAGAGAGTGTACTGCTTCCTACGTTAGAGCCCACTTACCACTCTCTCTCTTGTACATATAAACTACCTGTCCCGTGTAACGAATCAACACATCGATTTGCTGATGACAGTATTGCTACAAAGAAATGTATAAATATTGCCAATTATTAAAATGACACACTTTAACTCTGTCACTAATTATTTCATGGCCGGAATATAATAATTTAAAAATTAATCTTAATAAAACTAATAAAATTCGTTTGCGACAACGCGACACTGCTGTAAACATTAACTCATAGACAAAGAATATAACAATATATAATTGAAGAAGTTGTCGTAACAAAATTGATAAAAAAACTAAATTTTTAATCGAATGTCGAAAATATTTCTTAAAAGATATACATAACTAAGCTATGAAGTTTATATTCTGTAATAAAATAGCCTTCTAATGACAACATACAACTATCTATCTACTCTAATACAACACGGTCTCATAGCCTTATCTTAGATAAGAGCAAATTTTTGAGGTAATAAAAAGTTCTAAACAAGAATATAAGAGCAGTGTTTAATTTTTTTTTATGGGAAAGAGGGCAAACTAGCAAGCGGCCCACCTGATGGTAAGTGATTACCAACGCCTATCGTACATCTGCAACAACAGAGGAGCTGCAGTTCTGTTGTCGGCCTTTAGGTATATCGAGGATGCGTGCGAGGTGCCTGGTATTGCGATTGTAAATTTCAAGCAAGCGTGCGATTACGATAAACCCTTCCACTTGATAAGTCCGGCAGTGGACTATCAGCAGGCTGACGAAGAAGACTTAAGCATCTTGCAAGTATCTTTGGCATTCTCGCTCGTTTACCTGGTGGATACGTTATCGCAGTACCAACTACCAGCGCCTGATTAATTACCAGGCCCCGGAATCATATCAGCGGTCTGTGGATTTTAGGTCTGACATATATGAAAGGCGTTTTCGCGGCATTTGTCGAACGCCACGTCGTCTGACATTGAGCTTGATCACGCGAACGAAGACGCGGTCACAGATAGTAAATATTCATTTACTATCTGTGCCCGCGTCTTCTTCAAGCTTCTTTGTATATATCACTTTATCAATACCGTATAATATATGGGTTCACACAGATTTGATTACCTCAACTTCTAACGACTCCATTTGGGTATACAGTCGTAAGTGCTTATTTTTTCTGTAATACCTTAATCTGAATCTTGACGACAGACTTCGGCACGCATGCGGTATCTTAGAATCTACTTAACCGATTAAAATAAAACTAGCTATATTTTAAGTCAGACTATTAGCTATATAACCAATCTAATGTTATTGAAATCGATTCTGCCAATTTCACGCGATGACGCCAAAAGATAGATGTCACAAAATTTCCAAAAATATATAATGTACGAATTTTGTCTAACCATAAACAAGCTTGGAAAGTTAAATATTATCTAAATATAAACGTCCTAGCAAATCGTTAGTGCCGTGTCCGTGAAACCAATTACAGGTACATAAAAAAAATTATTTATTTATATTTTATATATTAATATGGTTGATAATTATGGAGAAGTAAATATATTTTTAAAAAAAATCTCATTAGTCTTTAGGTTTTAGATGGAATATTGTACAAGCAGATGATGATAATATTATTATTTATTAGATTTAATTATAAGTCAAACACTCAAAATTATAAGTCATGGTTAGTTCGTCAAAATAGGCCATTATTTCATATTCAATCCCTTTTTTTACTCTCCATTTGCACGCACGCACCTCCCCTTTTGAATTAACTTGAACAATTTGTGACTAATTATATTTATACGTTTTTCCACACCACTTTTGTCGAATGTTTGTGTAAAGCGTGATACGTCCGGATTAATTTTGTTACTAATATGTGAAAAGTTAACTCAATTAATTATTTTTTTGACATATGCATCTTGATGAACAATTGTTAACTTATTTTAAATATTACTCATTGCCTTATCTATATTATAATGACTTGACGTGCTAGCCGTTTGCTGTTCAGTAGTTGTTACATTTTAAATATTTGTTATTGTCAAGAACTATATACAGTTCTCAAAACGTACAAAGTTTCAATTCATAATTTAATGTTCTTTCATTCAAATAAGGGTTATAATAATAGGGGGAAAAGTGTGAATTAACCATTTTAATTGAGTCAGTTTGAATTAGAACAAAACCTGCACCATGTATATTCCAAGATTATAACCTTTTTACACAAAAACTACGTCCCTAATAAGTTATACTTCAAACAAGTGCTTCGTGAACACCTTTTGATAACTCCTGTTATTAGTTAGTATCGCCAATGTAGCATAGGTCATTGCAGTAATATATATATATATATATATATATATATATGTGTGTGTGTGTGTGTGTATGTATATGTATATACGTGGTATGTATGAACGTATGAAAGTAACGACATATTTTTGTATTAAGTACATATCTATTTATTTGAGTTCATAATATATGAAACGTATATTTTAATAGAGCAGCAGTAGCCTAGTGGTCAGGGCGCAAGATTCATAGAGCGTGTGTGACCTGGGTTCGGTCGCCGGTCCCGGCAACACTAAAATTGTTAATAGCAAATTTAAGTGCTGTATTGCTTGCACTTGCTTGACGGTGAAGAAAAGATCGCGAGGAAACCTGTATGCCTGAGAAATTATGAAAATATTATTTCGAGATTATGTGAAGCTCGCCAACCCGCACTGGAGCAGGGTGACGGGCTTCAAAATCCTCTTAGATATTTGAGAAGGAGCCTTTGCGCATCTGTGGACACTTACAGACTGCTATTTTATTACTTTACCTTTATATATTTTGTCACCTATTACATTATTTCTCCATATCCCAGATTGACTGGATGAGTATACCAAAAGGCATTAAGTCCGCTCTTTGTAATAATTTTAATCGTGATCGCAATAAAGTTTAAATAAATGAATAAATGAACAACGATGAATATGAAGTAATGGTGGAAGCCGATCCTTATCAAACAACTAAGTTTACCCACAATATTGACTCATTTTCACGAGTTAATTAGTATATCGGTTATTTAACTGATGTGCATAGATGAGCGCGCGTTGACGTTGGCCTTACTTTGATGAGTGAGTACAGAAATGAAAGGATTTTGGACAGAATTGGGACGTGTGATGAAAAATTAATTTTCTACGATAGTCGCGAAAAAAGCAGTGGTTGAACCCAGGTCAAATACTGCTCTAAAGTGAAGCTCACCCATAGAAAAGTAATGGTGACTGCTTGGTGGTCACTTCAGGGTATTATTGAATAAAGCTTATTGAAATCAGGTGAATAACAGCAGATGTCTATTGTGAAGAACTTCGTACAATGATGGCGAAACTCTCCGAGAAACATCCCCGACTCCTCAATCGATTTTCGCAATTATTGCTCCATGATAACGCAAGACCTCACACTGCTCGACAGACCGTTTTGACATTACAAAACCAGCAGTTATAAATTATACGTCATCATCCGTACTTTGGCAGACCTAGTGGGGCTAGGTTTTACCGATTATTTCCGCAATATGGACAATTTCCTGCAAATATTTTTTTTCTTAAGAGGCGGTACAAAATGCCTTAATAGATTTCTTCATTGTAGAGTCCTGATCTCCAAAGTTCTAATCCAAAAGCATAAATGATTTTCCCACGATCAAATATATACTATAACCATAAGTAAAAATGTACCTATTAAATGTATTATATAATGTACTTATTACATTTTTACTTTGAAAAAAAAGGTGTTTGAATTATTCAATATAAAACGGAAATTTCATACTCTAACCCCTAACATATAGGCACTGTAAATTAAGAAACTGGGCAATTTGCTCACATTACACAAATGTTAGAATGTAACCTACGTATATGTATTATATCTCTCTATGTATTATATTGATTAATGTTATTTTCTATTCAACGTCTTACGATTCCCTCGAAATTGGGATAATGGATTATTTTATGTTTACCAACAACACGATATTCAATAATCTTAGTATATACCTTAACTCTGTAATTTTCTAAATAATAACTTAATTCCAAAAAAATAACTTAATTCTAAATAATTTTAATTTCGAATAAAGTAAAATTAAAAACTATATTTGTACGGTACATTTTAGATGAAATAAAAGTTTGAGTTTGTCTTTTAGGAAGGCCAGATGAACAAAAAGAATTATTTTGTTAAAGTTGAAAATCAATCAGATATAGGTCCAAGGGGTGAAACATACGACTCGTTTTGCACTCTCGTTATTTAATCTAAATCAAATGATTTCTTGTATTTTTACGCGAACACAACATATTTGAAATGAAACTATTATTTACCGTTTATAGTCGTTTCGTTTCTAAATCGATTTTTTAGTTGCAACTAAAACTAATGATGTTTTAATTTAATAAAGATATTTTTACTTACCAATAGAAAGACCGCGGATTAAAATATTCATGTCCACGCACACAGAATTCAGAGTTCTCATTTTTGAAACCATTGCATTCAACTCCAAAACCAACGCTACCAATAATCTCCATAGTATACTTTTCGTAGAACTTAGAAAAATTTATCGATTCCTCATTAGAGTACAAAAGATCGGCGTACGCTAAAGCATCATTAGCTATATCTTCCACTAAAGGATACATGCTTTTAAACTTACTAGAAGAAAACGAAGGTGACATTTTCAATCGTAAACTTTTCCAACTACTTCCATGCATATTGAAAAGATGCCCCGCTAGTGGATCACCAACGCCTCCAGAAAATATTCCATGAGATTGAAAATGATCGAAATCTTTGATCAAAATATGTTTCATCACATCTGGATCAATCACACACAACACCGGCCGGTGGAAGCAATACATGCCGATGTACGGAAAATGCTTGTATTTAAAATAATTGTCGCAAAACGGCTGAAAAAACTGCACCTTTCGTGTGATCACATTCCTTACATTCCCGAAAGGTATTACGGGTTGAGGTGTGAAAACACCTTTCTTTGTCCAATACGTGAATTGGTATTGGAACCATAAATAAATTAAGATTAATAGTGGTACAAATAAAACTATGAACTCCTTGGTTAGCAATTTCAAAATTAATACATCCATTTTTTTATAGTTTTCACTTCACATTTATCAACGGTTAAACTTTACGTTACTTTCGCACGTTTTAACTTAACACTTGCATGAGACCGATCGCCACAACATCTGATGAACGAAGGCGCCACGGCGCATAATACACGACCGTCCATTTCAAAATATACTCAACGTAAGGTCGAAAACAAACATCCAACGTGTCCTTAATTTAGGATATTTGTCAAATTCCATCGTCTTTCACTTCGTACTCCCTGCCTTAAACGAAATATCAATTTCATTAATCGATTTTATAAATGAAACTAGCTGTTACCCGCGACTTCATCCATGTTGGTCTTAGAATTCGCTAATAGGTGTTATTTTGTGAAATATTTAAATATAAATTATAGTATAAACAATAAACAGATAAATATAAAGATATTCTTTTTCACTAAGCCAACATAAATATTGTGGATATGAGTCACTTTGGTCCATAAAATTGAATTTGTTAATCAATTGACTACAACGTCACCTATCGGATCCTACGCGTAGCTATGAACCATCGTCTCGACAGTACCAAGATATTGCGTGAATATGACCTCAATCGGTCAATTCGTTCAAAAGTTACACGATCACTAACAAACGCACCCAAGATTATTATATATTAAGATATATTAGCGAAATAAACGCAGTGTATTGAGATCGACGTGTGTAACATATAAATTATATATAAATAATACAAAATAAATGATTTATTGATATATATATATATATATGCAATATATAACTTTAAATTTAATTTGCTTACAAGATTGAACTAAGCGTAGAAGTGTAGAAGGTTGTGTTAGAAAGGGGTTCCCGATAATAGTCTAATGGCGGGCTCAAACCGGTCGGCCTCTTGCGTTAGCGTTTGGCGTTATTCGTCGTAGGTTCGGTTCCGGAACGCTTCAAGTAGTCATCTGACCTACAAATTATTGTTCCTGGTCTAGGTGTTTGGCCATATGCAATTTATAACTTTGAAACTCTTTTACAACTAAGACGACAATCCTACAGAGAGGGTTTCCCTCTTGGATTTTCTCAATGTTAGGAAAAAACTTTAGGAGATTATGTTTGATCAAAACGCACTAGAAATCCAACAATCATTTGAACATAGTGTAAACAATCTTAAGAGTATAAATATATAGTATAATTTTAGTAATGTGAATGTTGTTAAATAATTAAAAAAAAATTATTACGCTCCATTCTACAAAAAGTCAGTAATGAGTAAGAAGATAAAGCAGTGTTTTGTTATTGATGTGCAAGGAATGTAGAAAGACCATATTAATATGTTATATATTAATAGTTTAAACGTATGTAATGAAAATGTATACTACTTTTATCAAATAATTCTTACATCTTTTTTTTAAAAATAATTATTAAATGTGTAACAAATTTGAATCATGTACTGACGCAGTTACAAGGATATTGTGTCAAAATAATAAATCGATGTATTTCAAAATTGTTTATGCGTACAACTCATGGAATACAATTATAATTACATTAAAAAAAACACTTCGTTCATACGTCAAATAAAAAATAACTGCAACTACTATTAATTAAACGATTAACTTATAATAGTAAACGTGAAAAAGTTAGTAATAATAGAAAACTGAAACAATCATTTAATTAGAAGACGTTGATGATGTACTACAGGTGGCTAGAGATTCTTTTACAACTTCTCTTCTTAATTGAACTAAATATTGTAAATATTCGGTAGGACTTTTCATGCGAAATTCTTTATTATCTTTGCAATAATTCCCCAAATAGCCTTCATAGTTGCTGGCTGCTCTTTCCAGGCCAGAGCATGATTCTAAAATGTGACGTTCGATATTTTCAAAACTGTGACGACCCCGTCTTTTATCTTTTATAAACATATTTCTTTCTTTGTTTCCTAGTTGACATGCAGAGTATCCGTATGTGCAAATGCCTCTTTTGTTTCTGTAGTGTGGTCGTTGAGCAGAACAATCGTTGTAAATTTTAGCTTTAGCACCGTGATTCGATTCATTGTTATGCATACATGTTGGAGGCTTGCTTAGGCAGGTTGATGTTTTATACAAGCTACCATCATTCCAAACAAAGTCTAATTTTGTCGAGTCTGAAGTATCTGAAAAACGGTCTGAATAAACATTTCTATTTTTATCACACTTTCCTTTAAAGTTATCACCATCTGAATCAATATCATGTGTCTTCCCTAAATCTTCGCATTCTGTGTCTATAAATTTTATTACCCTTTTTGTTTCTTCCTTATCCTTTGTTGGAGACAGCATTATGTTATATGGATTTGCGTTATTGTTACGTCCCAAAATAATATTTTTGATCTCATTAGTATTTGAAGAACATAGAGTTACTCGGGGTAAACTGTAAGGTTCTTCATCGGGAAAGTCTTCATTAGTTGTATCACTAAAGTCTGAAAACGTTGTGATATTGTGAATGTTCATGTATTCACGTTCTTTATTATTTTTTTCTTCATGTGATATTTCTAAAAAACTTTGTTTCATTGACAATTGAGTGTCACTACTATTATGGTTAGTTAAGAGATCGGGTGTCGTTCCTGAAATTTGATATCTGTTTTCAAGACGTCCAATTTCTACGCTTTCATTTGAACTTGGTGAATCAGAGTCTAACGAAACAGGCGATATGTTTATATTAATAACCGGAGTGGTCCAGTAGTTTTCTACACATTTTTGCTCACTATCAATTCGCTTATGTAATCTTGAGGTTACTAATGGTTTCTTCTTTCTTCTAGGGGGAGGAATAACTTGAGTTTGTGTGCTATTATTGCTTTTTAAAATAACATCGGTCATTACACAAGTGCTCTGGGTGCTTATTTCTTTTAATTCCATTGTGGTGGATTTGTCATGAAAGCCTAGGAAGCTATCTCCAACTGCAACGTCTTTGTACCTAGGTGTCATAGGAAATGCTTCAGTACTAACATCACGGAACAGTATTTCTGTATCATTTCTTCGCATAAAATAAGGCTCTAGATCTGTTTGAATGTTGATTCCTTGATCTTTAACTCTAATTACTGTTTTTCTTGTTTGAGTATGAGCTGGTATACCTATTCTTCTTTTGTTTCTAATTGCTTTTTGACTTAATTCCATAAGACGCTGGCGTGCATTTGTACAAATCCTTAACTCACTTAATGGCTGCATAATTTTTTTATCAACTAAAGAGTCCATTTTGTAAGCTGCGGCTTCTTTTTTAAATTTTGAATACAATCTTTCAGTGACAGATGCAATAATTTCTGCTCTTTGATTGTCATATAAAATCGGCACCTTAGGAGTTTTAGTAACAATATCACGATATTTTTCATCGATATTTGTTTCACTTATATTTTGTGTATCATCAGATAAACGTTCCATATTTCCACCATGGATTGTCTTCTCGATGGGCAGTATTTCTTGCGAACTGTATTGTCTTTTTTTATGCCTTACTGGTGCTGTAACTTCTAAAGCACTGCCACTTCTCGTTCTTTCTAAAGTGGGACCGAACAGTTTATCTACTTCTTTATTGATTTCATTTGCTATTTCTTTATTCTTATCCATAATATTAATAACATCCGAACTGCCGCTCGCCACTGACGAATTAGTGGATTCTGAATTATGAGCTTCCTTTTTCGAATGTGTAATATTCATAATATTCCCTATTTTTATCTCGTTATTTGAAGAACTTACACAAGGTTTTACTTCCAACAACCAGTGTTCGTCATCGTAGGTTAGATTTCCACTTTCTGGTCTCTGGAAATAAATTATATCTATATTATTAAATAACTTTTCAACAAGAGTTCACAACGATATTTACATTAATATTCAAATTATATACGTATACTTTATTAGCCGTATAAAAGTAATTTTAAAAAGAAATGAAGAGTCACAATGAGTTGACGATAAGTTGGGAAAAGTTAACTACGCTTGTGTAATCGATAGATTTCACAAAGTATTCGAAATATTTTTTATAGATTTCCTCGTGTAGTTTTCTTCACCGCAGTTCACGTTGTGAATCAGAACTCATTATTGCAATTAACAATTTCAGTGTTGCAGGTACAAGCGCTGGTAACTGTAGATTTTACCGAACTCCGTCGCTCTTGTACTACAATCATCTAGTTTAACGTATTATGTCCAAGGTGGCTCCTCTGAACTGCCACAAATTACCACCTGTTTATTATCTAATGAAATTAATATAAAATATGAACATATATGCAAATCTTCATATTTATGGATGCACACAAGCCCACAACTGGGTAATGCCAACAACTTGTACTTGTACGCAAGCTTTTTTTTTTAGAATTTTGGTTTATACTCACCCCGCGCGGCAGGCGGCAGGCGCAGAGCATTTTTTTATGATTTATTGAAATTGATTTATTGAAAGCGACTCCCTTGATCGCAAGTAATTTCCGGCGCCCATGTACATCGTGAAACATACATAAAGATAGATTTACCGCCATTCGTCAGTCGCCAGATTCTGGTTTGTTAGCTAGCCAGGTACAGCTTACTTTTGGGTTTGATATTACATTATTAAAACATATAAAAATATGTAACAAAACTCTATTACATATCGTATGTGGTGTTTGCTAAGTTCAGCCAGCAATTGATTGAGTTGCGCTTGAAGATTGACCCTGGAAACTACTCCCGTCACCGGTGCAGTCTTCGCAGTCTGTAAGCGACGTGCCTGAGCTGCCCAGCGAAGTGTTGAAGCTGATTCGCCGTAACACGCGACACTTGGTGATACAGCTGCAAAGAATATGGATCTTATGTCAAATGTGTAATGTCTTGTGTAACTTATCTAATATTACGACTATCAGGCCCCATACATAATAACAAAAAAAACTGGGCCCTACCATAGTAATTAATAGGACCTAGAGGTATGTACAACAAAGTAATAATTCAGAGATGATACGGAAATAAAATAATTTATTATTGTTGCGAGAACGGCGTATGTTACGCCATTGAATGACATTTAACGGAGAAAACTAACAGATTAATTAGTATTCATTAGATTTTATATTACTTTTGTTTCCCTGGCCTATTTTGAGCAAGATGATATTCTATGGTTAACTAATAGAAGATGACCTTTGCGAATTTCTGTGTAATACACGTACCTTTCTAGAATACCTTACATAATATGTGATGTAAACTACGTGGCGTAGTAGCTGTACCTGATTATTGAGTTAAGGATCCTGGGTTCTAATCCAGCCGGTAACAATTCATATATTTGCAATACGCTTTACGATTTCATCATCAACGTAAACATATATTTTAACTGAAATCAGACCCTTCTCTGATTTCAGTTAACGCGCTTTGAACTTTAACAACCCATAACCCGAGACTCGGCTGACACCTAAACCAATAAATATATTTAAAAGCAACTTACTGGCTATAATGAAAACATTAGCCCCTCCAGTGAAACAGTCTTTCAAAAGCCACGTAAGTGCAGAGTCGCGATAGGGAACAAATTTGCATCGACCACTTCCTCCGTTTACTAAAATCAAAATTAAATTGAACAAATAATTAAAAATATGTAAAAAAAAATATGAATTAAATAATAATAGAAAAATAACTGTTTTGAAAAACGACAAGCGCAATGTGATCACCAGAAAATGAGGGGTCTTATGCTGTTTAAAATATGGAAGGCGTTGCGCCGGCGAATTGACCATCGGTACCAGACACCTCGCACTTTGAACGCTACAGCTAGGCTGGTCAGCCGTCCCATGGAACACGTGTGGGTCCCCCACTTGTCTCGTTGTATGGTACGACTGAACGCAGGGCGAAAGAAGAAGTTAACGCACCTTTTGTTTTACTAAATTGAAGATTACGTAAATAAGCAAAACCACAAAAAAGTATTCTTTTTAAAAAAATATGATCTCAGTTGACTCTGAAAAAGTGATTTAATACTTCAAGTTTCTTTTCCAGTTACATAATTTAATTGATTATTTACTTTTTCAAATGCCATAGTAAAGAAGGTAGATGTCTAAATTATTAGTTATGTTTGAAATTTCATTTGTTCACTTACCTAAGGCAGTAATAACATTACTTAACGCCACTAAGGATTTATTGATGTTTGCGCCTTCTTTTTGTCTCCCTCCGCCACAGCCTTCCCAACTTGCCTTTTCGCTGTAATAATAGCTCTTGTTTAGTAAAGACACTGAGACAAATACATGTTTCTTAATATAAACCTCATTAGAAAATTTATAAATACTGCTATTATCGTAACGAAAATTAAATTTACATTCATAATTCGCATTTACTATGAATAAGACAACTCGCGAGAAATAAAAGTTTGTCTCTAGAAAACTTTTGATCGAGATATGAAGTACAGAATATTATTTATTCCCTAGTAGATATAGTCTTCCTCTCATTCACATTTTAACTGATTCCGTTCATTCCTTTAAACTAAGCGAGCGGAACCGTTCAGACTAGTGATGGGCGGCAGCATCCCGAGTGCGAGCGTACCGGCACTGCACTAACAAATCCGCCGCCCAGTGTGGTTAATATGGATAAATTTTCTATACATTGCATGCCAGCTTATGTTGGCGTTTGCTCATGAAAAGGTCTTTGTCCAGCGGTGGACTTATAAAGGCTGTAAAAGAATAGAAATGAATATTAGTAGAAATAGGGTGAATACATCAAGCGCGTTCACTTACAGAAACTGTAATATTAACAACTTTTGTACGTGGTAGAGCCAAGCAGCGGCTTTTGCTTGCTCGGCTTACCGGCCTAGCAGAACACCGGCGTGAAGTAGAAGTATCTTGTACTCCTGCGTTTTGTTCAGCGAGTGAGGTAGCCGGAGGTCCCTTTCCCTCTCCTCCTACCGATCTCCCCATCATTACTCCCATCCCCAAATATCGGCCAAAGGCCGGCAATGCACCTGCAGCTCTTCTGGTGTTACAGATGTACGTGGTCGACGGTAATCACTTAGCATCAGGTTAGCCGCTGGCTCGTTTGACCCCTTTCCCATTAAAAAAAAAAATATTTTTCTATACTGTATGTGTATTACCTGCCAGCTAAATCGGCGAGGTGAAGCGTAGCGCGGGGTGTGCACAGCTCCAGTAGCGCGTGTGACCTTGACGACGTTGGGTTTCTACGTGTTGTGGCTGTGCGACGACGTCGTGTGCCCTCTGCCACTATTGACAATAGAGCCTCCACGTCGTGGACCGACACGCGACGGAGGTCTGTTTACATGACGGACACTCTCAATTCTACATTTTACAACTTAGTCGAGTTAAGTCTGTTAAGTCACCTGAGCTTCAACTTGTGTTTAAGCTCAGGTGAGTGCTCATGATCATACAGTTAATATTAATTATATTCACCAATGGGTAGACTGATCTGGTAGCGTTTCACTATTCGGCGTTGCTGTCAAAAAAGAAAACAGCACCACCACATTGCTTTGCCCTGCTAGCAAAAAAAAAAGGACTCTGGCGATCTATTGATGGCGGAACATCCATCCGAATTTGCTGAAACCATGTCCCACAGACTGTGGGCTCTGTTTATTTTTATGAGATTGGGGTAAAAAAAGATACTAACGGTCCATCCTATTGTAAATGGCTATAGCAGTCTATTACAAATGCGTTGGCACAGTCCGTAACTATAGTCGCTCTCTTTTCATTTTGAAAGGGTTTTGGAGCCATTTCCATAAAATATACTTAAACTATTTCTGAGACATTGTTGCCATCGAGTAATATATTTATGGTGCTAGCACTGGGATTCGAAACCAGATCACTCGCGGTCTATGAAATAAAAACAGAGTGCTCTGACCCTGAGCGAACAGTAACAGTGTTTAAAACAATACTGTTAATCCAAACACCACAGATATACTCTTAAAAGCATCGTAAGTATTTATTGAGAAAGTCGATACAATCTGTAATCACTATACGTATTAGACTTGCACACATTCGTTTTAGATACAAATCACGTGTTACCTAGAAATGTCGGCTCTATCTACGTTTTGTTTTATGTTTTAAACGACTTGTCCGAATGAGTTCAAATTCATATAATATATTTGTGCTGACGTAACGATGGTTCATAACTATGTTAGGATTCGATAGGTGACGATATAGTCAAGTTATTAACTAATCCCTTATTTATGGACCAAAATGACTGATCATATCATATGCACAATATATTTTGCGGTTTAGTGCCAAAAAAGAAAACAACGAAATCTGGATACGTCTGGTGGCGCCGGGGTCGAGTTATGAACAAATTAGGAAAACAAACTCATCATGCCACCTATTGGAAAGGACAGAACAACGACTGCCGGGCTAGTTAGTATATAAAGATTAATATACATGTATGTTATACGTTATCTCGTATTATGTATACTGGTTTTATCACCATCCAATTACCAAAATACAAGGAATCCTAATTAATAAAATGCCCCAATGCCTTTAGTATAAGCCGTAGTTATTATGTGGTAGAGCTACGATGCCAGCTAGTAACTGGCAATAGCTAAAGCGTAGTGGTTATATACTCCTTGGCAATACCATGACTGGATTGATTTTAACGGGTAAAGACCGCGCCCTTACAAAACACCAACACAAAATAGGAGTATAAGCTGTTGTTTCGTTTTATGATTGATAGAACCGGAAACGTAATCCCTGGTATCGAGGCACTCCATCTTATACCTCAGGGGTGACGACGCGCCTACTTGGTTCTTCATTGAGGAATACATGGGTTCGTCGAACGCTGTGATCATTTACCATCTAAGATTATGTTGAGTTCCTTTGTCACCACAATTTGAATAAACAACATAAATTTTTCAAAACTGTTTTGTTAAACTTAATTTTAATATAAAATGGATGAAGCAGCAGCATATTTTAACATCACTACAAAAATGCGTGAATAAACTGTCGTATTTTTAGTTTGCATTGTATACTATTGGTGCTGAGCCTCGATAGTTTTTGGTTCAAACACTCATCAGCTGTGCTTATAAGCATTTTCTGGAAAGTAGGTAAAGTAAAGTAAAGTAGCAGCCTGTAAATTAACTGCTGGGCAAAGGCCTCTCAAATAAACTAAAGTGTCCGCCCAGACCACTAGGCTACCACGGCTATTTTGGTACGGCACCGTATGTAACTTTCATAAAAAATCCGCGCCTGGACAATATATATAATATGAATGAGTCGTTATTTATGTCACCGACATAATAACACACCTAAACTTCAAAACAGCCCTTCCAGTAATTTACCACCTTAGATATGTAATGACCAGTACAATCTTTGAGCTACCCCAGGTACAATTTTGAGCTACCCCAGGAGGGTACCAGTACCTACGGTTCTGGAGAATCCCTCACTGAGCATCCACGTTCAGGCTTTCCTACGCTACCTAATCGTGGATGCTCAGTCTGCCCCGCGTATTCTGGGGGCAATATTCCGCTTTCTTTCTTTCCTACTCGAGGCAAACGCAGCAAAGAAACTATGGCATCCCCTACCGCGCTCGCCGTGGATTTCTGCAATATCAGGGGACTCCACTCGAACCTTAGCGCCGTTCATTACCATCTTGAAACGGCGAAGCCGGCCTTGCTTTTTCTTACAGAGACTCAGATATCGTCTCCGGCTGATACCTCTTATCTCCATTACCCGGGGTACAAACTGGAACACTCCTTTGTGCCCCGTGCCGGAGTTTGCGTATACGTCAGAGATGATATCTGTTCTCGACGCCTCGGTAGTCTTGAAGGTTTGGACCTTTCTACCCTTTGGCTGCGCATCGACAGCGACGACCATCCGCGCGTCTATGCGTGCCTTTACAGGTCCCATAGCGGTAATACCGTAACTGACCGACTCATCGACCACATCCAAATGGCTACAGATTCCGTGCTACAACAGATCCCATCCGCAGAGATCGTGATTCTCGGCGATTTTAATGCCCACCACACCGATTGGCTCGGTTCTCGCATAACCGATCATGCGGGAGATCTGTTCACGACTTTGCATTAGCATATGGCCTGACACAACTGGTAACCTCGCCGACGCGGATCCCAGACGTGGAAGGTCATACACCTTCCCTGTTGGACCTTTTGCTGACCTCACACCCGGACGGATATTTGGTCTCAGTCGATGCCCTCTTGGCTCGTCGGACCACTGTCTGATCCGGAGTGTAGTGTTTATCGCGCGCCGATCCCGAACGCGATCTGCGGGGTTCCGCCGTGTGTGGCACTATAGGTCGGCAGATTGGGATGGAATGCGGTCTTTCTTTGCTTCCTACCCATGGGGGCAGGTTTGCTTCTCGCTGGATGATCCCAACGTCGTTGCAGATTCTGTCACCGATGTGGTACTTTAGGAATGGAACTTTTATTCCGTTCTCTGCAGTGCCTGTCGGAGGTAAATCCCAGCCTTGGTTTGGTCGCACCTGCAAAATAGCGTCACGCCGAAAGCGGAAGTGCTACCAGGCCTGGGCCGATGCATCGGCGTCTTGGGATGCAAAACCAGTGCTCTTAAAACGAGTACAACTCTGCCTCCAGGTCCTTCAAAAGAGTTATCGCTGCGGCAAAGTTAAAGCACATTGGCAGAATTGGCGAGAGACTAGTTCGCCTCCCATCGGGATCCCGCGCATTCTGGTCTCTCGCCAAGGCTGTCCAGGGAATTTCTGTCAGCCATCTCTCCCATCTCTACACAAGGAGGATGATTCGCTGGCCCATACTGCAAAAGAGAAAGCCGATCTCTTGGGCTCTCTTTTGCATCCAACTCGACTCTTGATGACCGGGGAAACTCTCCACCTACCATCCCGTGGTGTAAGTGCTCCATGCCGGAAATTCAGTTTCTGCAGAGCTCAGTGCGAAAGGCACTCCGCTCCTGGACATTCATAAGTCGAGTGGGCCGGACGGAATCCCTCAATTGTGCTGAGGATGTGTGCCCCTGAGTTGGCACCGGTTCTCACGCGTCTTTTCCGGCACTCCTACTCTTCAGGCGTCGTCCCGGAATCTTGGAAGACAGCATTTGTGCATCCAATACCGAAAAAGGCGACCGCTCTGATCCGTCCAACTACAGGCCTATTGCCATCACCCCCTTGTTATCTAAAATAATGGAGTCACTCATCAACACCCAGCTCCTGAGGTACCTGGAGGAACACCAGCTGATCAGTGACCGACAGTACGGTTTCCGTCACGGACGATCAGCTGGTGATCTTCTAGTTTACCTGACTCACCGATGGGCAGAAGCAGTTGAGTCGAAGGGGGAGGCTTTGGCGGTTAGTCTGGACGTAGCGAAAGCATTTGATAGGGTTTGGCATAAAGCGCTTCTTTCAAAGCTTTCATCTTACGGGGTTCCTGAGAGATTGTGCAACTGGGTCACCAGCTTCCTCACGGATCGGAGCATCAAGGTTGTTGTCGACGGTGCATGCTCGGACCCCAAACCCGTGAATGCTGGTGTTCCACAAGGCTGTGTGCTATCTCCCACTCTGTTCCTTCTGCATATCAACGACATGCTACAAATCAGTAGCATTCATTGCTATGCAGACGACAGCACGGGTGATGCCCTATATACAGGCCGTGCGAATATTTCTCGGGAACACGTCGACGAGTGCCGGAACAAACTTGTGTCTGAAGTCGAGACCTTGTTATTCAAAGTCTCGGATTGGGGTCGACGTAATTTGGTCCTATTCAACCCCAAAAGACACAGGTTTGCGCGTTCACCGCTAAAAGAATCCCTTTGTCGTTTCTCCTCTTTTGAGAACATTCCCTTATTGCCTCAGCCAGTATCAGAATCCTTGGCGTTGACATATCGAGCGACGTTCAGTTCCGTGGTCACTTGAGGAAAGGCCAAATTGGCCTCAAAAGCTTGGTGTGCTCTGTAGAGCGGGACAGTATTTCATGCCGGTCCACCGTTTGCAACTTTATAAGGCGCAAGTTCGGCCCCACATGGAATACTGTTCTCATCTCTGGGCAGGGGCACCCCAGTACCAACTCCTTCCATTTGACCGCATCCAACGTCGAGCGGCTCGAATTGTCGGCGACCAAGCTCTCTCTGATCGGCTTGATCCTTTGGCCTTGCGAAGAGATGTTGCTTCTCTTTGCATTTTTACAAAATTTTCCACGGGGAATGTTCTGAGGAACTGTTCGGATTGATCCCAGCTGCTGAGTTTCACCATCGTACATCGCGACTGAATTCGAAGTTCCATCGATACCACCTAGATGGATGGCATTCCACCACAGTGCGTTTTAATCGAAGTTTTCTGCCACGCACTTCGACTTTGTGGAATCAGCTGTCGCCAGCAGTATTTCCGAATAGTTACGACTTAGGGACCTTCAAGAAAAGAGCTTATTCCTTCCTTAAAGGCCGGCAGCGCATCTGTAGCTCCTCTGGTGTTGTGGATGTTCGTGGGCGTCGGTGATCACTTACCATCAGGTGAGCCGCACGCTCGTTTGCCCCCTTCTTCTATAAAAAAAAAAAAAAAAAAAAAAAATCTTGTATCTCACACAAATCAATTGAACCCAAAGATTTTCAATAAATTAAGTTTATCAAATACGGTGAAGCTTCGACGTAAAGAATTATTATAACTTACTTTGCACATATGGCCCCCTGGAAGGATGTTCTCTGACGCGCAAATCCTTTCGAGCGTTACCCTTACGCCTTGGTAAGGAGCTGAAGGTAGGAACAGCAGGTACCACCTCGCCCGCGAGCAAATCATGTACCCGTTCGTTGTAGATCTCGAGGAAGCTGATGGAAATAATACGTATAAATACTTATAATAGAAAACTTTTACTCTAAAGGTAACCTGCAGGCAGTGCACCCTGCTATCTATCGGACGGAAAACTAATCCGAATATGCCGAACCCTAATCTGCCTAGAGAGGTGAGTATGGGTAAGTCTCCCATGCATGGCATGCCAAATTTGGTTGGCCCTTTTTGTCCACTTCTAAATAGTTTGATATAGCCGAAGAACTTCTCTAAGCCGTGTGATGGAAGACTGTGGAAATGGAAAAAATTTATTATTAAATAATACCAGATATGACCACTGGGTCATATATGGTATTGAGTGGTTGTTGACACGTCTAGAATGGTGATCTCCAAGCCTAGACAAGCTAACTAAACTAACAATTATTTAATAAAATGGTAGCCAACAAAAAAGTTGAATCTTACTTCGAATTTCACAATACTAATATTTTTGTAGATAATCATAATCGTCTTTAAGTGTAATGATGGATATATGCTTTTCCAAGATAGCGCCTACAAATGCAAGAATTACTTATAAGTTTTGCCCATGCTCAGCTACGGGACAGGCACTAATAAAACTCATTCCCCTTGTTTGCGAAATTTGGTTTTGGCTTTAGATTTTTGCCATTAGACGGTCGCACTCGTAGTGTGGTAAAAATTGGTTTCCCTAAGGGATCGATACTTTCTCCATTCCTGTCTACATTAATAGTCCCTAAATAGAGATCCAGTATTTGGTTGGGTATTTACCCAATGTTGGGATATTGTTTTCAAATGGTTTGTAGCAATCAATTTACTTCTAAATGCAGATAAAACAGAATGTATACTACCAAAGTTGTCACAGAGTGCTGTAATCAACTTAGAAAATACAAATCTAGATATTGAAAGTATTCCACCGTATTTCCCGGAGTCTCTATTGACTGATATTGAGCTTTAAAATTAAGTTCGGCAAAGTTCTCTATAAAAATCCCCGCCAAGGATGGATTATATCGGACCACAGTAATATTTTAGCTTATATCAGTGGACCCATCCGTGGCAGCCGCTCTAGGCGACCCATTCTCGTGAAAGACACTTCCTTTTCCTCCTGGAAAGGTGCGCCGAAACACGGACGCACCTTCTTACTCGGCCTCTAATGCCCCGTTGAGTTTAAGAAGGCGAATGCTCGAAAGCACCAGCCCTTCTGACACCACGCGGCCTATCTGGTCTAGTCCACTACTGACCACTTTACAGCCATGGAGGGTAAGAAGACCACGACAATGGTGAAGGAAAACATAGCGAGGAAACCCGCATGACGGAGAAAAAAAAATACAATATTTCGTGGACATATAAATTCCGCCTAAGCGTATGGGAGTATCATTGCGGACACTTCTCGACTCCAAAACTAATTATCAAGTATTAGAAGATACTTTGTTCAACAGGCTGTATTTACAGGCTGCTATTTAACTTTAAACTATTTTACACTATCCTAATAGTTAAACCGAGACCGGAGATGGAAATTGAGTAAATCGTCTACAAAATAAAAATTTTGAAGCTACTGCACAAAACTTCATAATCATTTAAAATTGAAATGTCAGAATTACGAAATCGGCAATGACTTTGTTTCGCGCCAAGACAGTCAAGTGTAAAGTTGTGAAATAGAAACTTGATTTGCTGTAGAATGTCACTAGCGTGTTTCGCAAATCCTGGCCACTAATAAGGTCAAGACAAAATTTAATTATGGATGAAATTGGGGATAATTATTTATTATCCTTTTTTTAAACGTGGATAGTTCGAGTTTAACCTTGTGGTATCTCTATGTTGTTCTTTCGGGCATATAAAGAGTAAATTGACTAACATATATATGAGACTCTGAAATATATCGAGAACATATGAATTGCACCATCGCGCACTGGAGCAGTGTGGCTCTTGAAAATGAGAACCATCTTTGCCTTTTGATTCAAATTAGGTTATCACCCCTTTAGACTGAGATGGAATGCCTCGTTACCATTTATTAGGTTTTTCGTTCTCGTATTCATCAAGAGAAACTCAAAAGCCTAACTCGATTTGTTTTTATTATATCAGTGGACCCATCCGTGGCAGCCGCTCTAGGCGACCCATTCTCGTGAAAGACACTTCCTTTTCCTCCTGGAAAGGTGCGCCGAAACACGGACGCACCTTCTTACTCGGCCTCTAATGCCCCGTTGAGTTTAAGAAGGCGAATGCTCGAAAGCACCAGCCCTTCTGACACCACGCGGCCTATCTGGTCTAGTCCACTACTGACCACTTTACAGCCATGGAGGGTAAGAAGACCACGACAATGGTGAAGGAAAACATAGCGAGGAAACCCGCATGACGGAGAAAAAAATACAATATTTCGTGGATATATAAATTCCGCCTAAGCGTATGGGAGTATCATTGCGGACACTTCTCGACTCCAAAACTAATTATCAAGTATTAGAAGATACTTTGTTCAACAGGCTGTATTTACAGGCTGCTATTTAACTTTAAACTATTTTACACTATCCTAATAGTTAAACCGAGACCGGAGATGGAAATTGAGTAAATCGTCTACAAAATAAAAATTTTGAAGCTACTGCACAAAACTTCATAATCATTTAAAATTGAAATGTCAGAATTACGAAATCGGCAATGACTTTGTTTCGCGCCAAGACAGTCAAGTGTAAAGTTGTGAAATAGAAACTTGATTTGCTGTAGAATGTCACTAGCGTGTTTCGCAAATCCTGGCCACTAATAAGGTCAAGACAAAATTTAATTATGGATGAAATTGGGGATAATTATTTATTATCCTTTTTTTAAACGTGGATAGTTCGAGTTTAACCTTGTGGTATCTCTATGTTGTTCTTTCGGGCATATAAAGAGTAAATTGACTAACATATATATGAGACTCTGAAATATATCGAGAACATATGAATTGCACCATCGCGCACTGGAGCAGTGTGGCTCTTGAAAATGAGAACCATCTTTGCCTTTTGATTCAAATTAGGTTATCACCCCTTTAGACTGAGATGGAATGCCTCGTTACCATTTATTAGGTTTTTCGTTCTCGTATTCATCAAGAGAAACTCAAAAGCCTAACTCGATTTGTTTTTTATTATACTTAATATTATCCATGTATTTCTCAGGTAAAGCCGACTCATTCATGCTGCAGCCAGTTACTAACTGCAAATTGGATCTACCACTCACCACTACGTATTATTACTAGCTTCGATTCGTAATACAATCTGTAAAAAGTTACTAAATTCAAAACTTAATATTGCTATTATAGTGGTGCCAGCAACGGTTGAACCCAGGTGCACTATGAAATAAGTACGAGCCCTGTCCACTAGGCTATAAAAGTAACCTGTACACTACTTTTAAGTGATGAATTTACCACGTGCTCGGCGTCGAAGGAAAACATCATGTGGCAATCTGCATATCGGAGAAATGACAAAAAAAATATTTGGATGACATGTGAAGTCCGCACAGTAGCAGTGTGGCGGACCCTTGCCACCTTTAAAACTGTTTTCAAATATTTGAGAAGAGACCTTTACCCAGTAGAGTACTTACTGGCTGCTACTTTACTATTTTACTGTAATAAACTTAACGTAAAAATAAGTTCAAAGGCCACATAAAATTAATTAGGGTTGATAGGTCTGAAGCAATAATTCGCAAACGACCATTTAATAAAGCTCTAACGATTTAACTTCATGTTTAGCTTGTTTGAAATTTTGCGAGAAGGTAATTAAAGAGCTGGTAAAAGTGCCTTCGCGACGCTAGATAGGTCTATTTCGCGATTTTAATCGAGGACAGTTTATTGCAAGCGCTACGTTCAAATGTATAAAACCTGTCTTCTGTGTACATGTTCCATATTTGAAACCTTTTTTATGAAGTCAGGGTAGCTCATACGCCGGGCACGTAATTTTTCAGTATTCGAGTGACCTGGTTACAATTCCCGACCGCTAAAATTGTTAATTGCATATTTTATAACTGAGTTTACCACGTTTTTATGGGGTCGCGGGCGACACCTTCGCCGTTACAGTCACTATAAAAACTACTTAGTATTTATCGTCATATACTTGCAGATAAAAATACACATAAATATTTTTACATAACAGTTTTATAATACATAGTAGTCATAGTACGTTGACGACCCACACGGTCTCTCAGCAGTTTACAATCCCCTAAGGCCCGAGTTCGCCAACAAATTAACAGACGTTTAATATTAAAAAAACCTTGTTTTGTTATGGTAAAACGGGCGATTCTATGAACATTTAATATATATTTCTATTTTTTTAATTATTTTTATCTTTTGATTATTTTAATATATATAAAATATATATTTTAGTAATCAGTCGGCCATAAATAACATAACACTCTTCATCATCTCTTCTGGAACAAAATACCTACATCACAACAATTCATATAATATTTTATATACAATAGTTAAGAGGGGTGTAAGAGGGAAAATGCTTATTTACATATCATCTTTTTCTCAAAATTCCTAGAAATGGAATTTTGTGTGAATGTTATTAATAATTTGGTAGTTTCGGGACCGGGGATAATACAGGTAATTCGCGCTCTATGAAATTAAAGTGAGCACCCTGATTATTAGGTTACCACGGCTCTTATAGACATTGTGCTACCACATAATAGAGTTTAGTACGAGTACCGTGTTTCTCGTTTGGTCTGTTATACCGGCATTATTAACTATAAATGCAAAATATATAAAACTTATTATTTTAAAATTTAGAAAATAATTAGGTAACTGACAGCACTAATTTAGCCCGTGGGAACAGCGCTCAATTTTACAGATTCATAATAAAGCGTTAAATATTGGATGTGTGCTTCTTCCGGTTTGGTTGGTAAAGGTGATATCAGACAATTCACACGGGTGAATGCTCGCTCGCGTGAATGTTCTTTTTCTTATGATTCCCCTTTCACACAAACAAAATCATATAGTGAAAAGACAGAAATGAACAAAAAGTAAACCGTCTGATATCACCTTAATCGCAGACACAGACACGCACGGTTGGTGGATTTTTTGATAAAAAAAAACGTAAGCTCTATTCTAGGTATTTTTCCTGTGTGGCGGACACTGTTCACATACATAAATTGCAACCAGACAAACACCCAAAACCGAAACAATTATTTGCAGTCCATACAAATAGTTATCGCGTCAGGGAATCGAACCCATATTGCGGCAGCCGAACGCTTAGCCACTAAGCCACCGAGTCGGGTTAACGTTCGATACCAGATATCTCACGACTTGACGCTGCTGTTCGCCATCATTCTGTGTATTTTCGGTCGCATTATCTAAGCCTAAGCATTTCCCGTACTCGACCTTTCCTAGGCACAGGTTCAGGTGGGGTGCAGCAGTATTTTTTCATCAGCCTCTGTTGCCAGCCACTCTTAGACATGTTCCATGAGAGCGCCAGCATAAGCTACCATGCCATCCATGGATTATTTGCCTATACAATAATCCATAATGGCAATGAATTTGTATCGCAAACTCAAATGGATTTTCCGCCTTAGGCCGGTCGCCAGAGCCTCGTCCATTAGTTAGCAGCACAGAACAGAAGAATGGTATTCCTGCACCGCGCACAGGTGAGACAAATAAACATGACGGTTAGAGATTTTGGAGAAATAGTATTGTTAGTACAAATTAACGATTTTAACTATGAAGAATATTATGTTAAATATTTTTAATTGAAAATATATGTTACCGAAGGAAACTAATATGTTAATCATGTAACATGATAAAGATAATCGAGAATGGGTAAAAAAAAATATTGGGTAAGCGTACAAAAACACCACGACAAATCGATTTTATTGTAGCGGTAACTCCCAAGAAATAATGTCAATGACGCAAAGCTTTCAAATTAATTACATTATTGTATCGACTGTGGACATTTGTATTATGTGTAACTATAATGTTGGTAATCCTTGTGATTAAACGGAGTTTATATAAGACAAATTTGATAAAAAAAACTTTCCATTGTTAACCTAGATTGTAAGAATAATAAGATATATTGTTCACATCAGTTATAAATAAGAAAAGCCTGTGTCTGTAAGAAGGAAAACAACTCTTAAAATAAGTTATTTAAGAAAGCAACAAATACTTTTATAATATTCGCTTTTATTTAAGGAACTTTTTTGTTTGATGATTTTTGATGATAAAATAATGTAGTTTAATGATAAATTATATACGGTGTAATTATTGGGAACCAAAATAACTACTTACAATGTAATTACATTTCTTTATAATAATTTATTTACAGAATTATAGAATTATTGTGCATTTCTGGGTACACTATAATTTAGCATGGGCAAACAGACCGCATTCTTGGTACCTACTATGCCCCAAGATAACAGCCTGCATGAGTATTTTAATTCTACAAATACAACAGTTTAGGAAATTATACTGAAAAAGTAGCAGGTTATAATAAAGTACGGTATTTTAAATTTTTTTTAAATTTGTGTATAACGGATAAAATGGGGGTTTTAGTACCTTGGCGCTTTCTCTACTGGTCAAGCCAGGAGATTTATAAAATGCTTTTCTTTGAAAGCGTGTTGCATAGGAAAAATGTGCATTAATTGAAATGTTATCAAGTATTTTAAGGATAATTGTTTACTTATTACTAAAGCTATTATTGCTGATTTCACTATTTATAGGAAGCAGGGGTCGCTGATTCCTACTACATCAAATCTTCATCAAATTTACATAGAACCTCCCTGGAAGTATATAAAAAAAATCATCCAAATCAGTTCAGACTTTCCCGAGAAGTCGGATCAAAATAAGGAGCTAACTCTCAAGAATAAAGAACTAAACTTACCCTTTTATTATATAAATGTCCCCTAAATTTTATGACAATTCACTGACTCTAAATGCCATTTAATAGGTGCAAGCGGGCGTTGTCGTCGAGCGGCAGCGGGAACTATGGGCGGATATAATCCGTGGAAGCCTGAAGCCTTACTAACAACGGCTCGACATCGCACCCACTTGCCGGCGTTTAGGGTACCGTCAACTGCGGATACCAGTCCATACCATACCATAACATATTAATCATTTTTTTCATTTTATTTTCCATCTTTTACATGTCTCAAAATTAAAAATATTTAAAAGTACTATTTGCGGATAAACTTATGTAGTAATAACCATTCGATAAACGTTGGAGCTTTTTCTCGAGAGGCAACCTCGTACCAGCAACCGTGATGTATGAAAGCCGTGTTAGAAGTTCAGCAATGAACTGAATCTACAAACGAACATTCTATGACTAACAAGAATCTACGTAACAAATTAACATACATGGTATATTCTCCCGTACACCCTATGTCTATGTCTCACGCAGCTGTACCAAAGGACAATACCACCTGCACTTGGTGCACTTGCCGACTGACAGGACGAAGCTCTAGCGATCACCTGATAGCGGAAAATGTATCCATATATACCGAACCTAAATCCCACAGTTGTAATGGGGAGCGAAATCTCTGTTGCGTGGACGGCTGTCATTGCGTTATCGCCCTGAGTGCTGAGCAAGTTGTCCACTTATGACACTTAGCTTCAGTTAGATAAAATAAAAGCTATTTTGACAGAATTTTCATTTTGAAGAGAAGAAAGAATAAATTTCTATTTATTTTTTTATTAAGCTCATTAGCCATTAGAGAAATTATCATAAAGGTTATATGGAACTCATTAAAAGTTTGCTGAATATCTACTCACCTCTGTTGCGTTCCAAAACTGAGTGCGTGGTGTTTTTAATTTTCATCTGTTTGCCTATTTATTGGCACATAACTTGAGAATAGCTAAATCGATTTGGATAAAATAGTTTCTATTGTGACGTTTTTTTTAATACATGCGAAAAACACCTGCGCGAGGGCAAAGATGGGTTAAGTCGCTTACACTGATTAAACCCCACAGTATTTCATCGTCGTCACATTACCCGCGGCATCAAACGCGCCGGTCCCTTAGGCGACCCCTACTCGGGAAAGGACTACTCCTCTCCTTCTCCTGCAGGCAAGGCGCGCATGCACACGGACGCGCCTTAGTGCACGGCCTCCAATCCCACGTGGGCAACGGAGCCCCTCTCTCCCCGCGGCCCTACCACGCCCGCACCAGCGGTGCAGCCGCAGCCAGAGTCGCGGAGGATAGACAGAATGGAGTATCGCAATACTAACTCTTCTGGACGGGTACCCGGCCGGAGGTGGCCTTCCAAATTAAATCTAAGACAATTTAATCTTAATCGATTAGGTATAAGTGGAGGTGCTACTTGACCTCTCTAAAAGTCGAGGCTACATGCATATTAGAGATCACGATTGAAAATTGCTGAATGATGAAAATACTACATTTTGCGATTTCACGGCTTCGCTGGTTTGCATTAGCAAAGATGTTGCGTTGCACTTTGTCCCCTTCTGCGACACCCATTGTCTGATAGCGCTGGTGCAATTCTTTAATTCTGACATACATACGGAAGCCGTTAACAGTATGTGCAGAAAATCTAACTAACGATCATTACTGTGAAAATATACATATAAAAACATCTCGAAAAGCTTTTCTAAGCTCGTTAGGGCTGTATATTGTCTCTAACCAAAAACAAATGCATTTTTTTAACACAACTCCTCCTTTTATTGTGTGTAACCTTTTCCTCAACTCATTAACTGGCTATTATGGCTATTGCATACCTTATCTGCCTACGGATAGAGGCGAGAAGATATTGGTAAAGATAAATCAGTTGGCGGGTAGCAAGGCTCGCGTGTCATGGAGACCTTGACTGGAAGTTTATGTTTTCTTTATTACTTGATTCCACCTTAATCGAATACGACTAACAAAAGAATAAATGTTCATAATAGAAGGTGTAGGATTTGTAAAAAGCGCGAGTGTGAACAAAGTTTTTCGTTTTACTCGCCATGTTATTATAAAAGTTTTTTTTTGCCTACACAACATACCAGTGATACTTTTTTTAAACACCACGTTGATATTTTGTGTGTTATAATTTGAGCAGCACGTCACTTGATATTTCGAATACAAGGGATTTCAGCATCGGGGAAAGTAAATTGTTTTCGCAACATTCATGCATTCCCTTTAGAGAAGCTTTGGATATGGTTGCATTGCACGCGATAACTGCGATTCACCTGCATATCGCCGTATATTGGTAATTTAACGGTGCTTGTAATAGTTTGATTCAACACGTAACATTGCTTTTACTTTATTAAAGCCTACTTGGATAATTCTAAACTGATGAGTACAGAATTATCTTTACGATTGTAATCGCTGATCCTCTCTTGACAGAATCTTCTTAGTAAAATACTTAATTAATTAAAATTTTGAGAGACGTATGTGTAAATTTTGAATTCTTCGCGTAGTGTTTTAATTGGTTTCTCCGGTAATGGTCTGACTACTTCTTTGCTGTGTAGGTTTGCCCTTTATGTAAATAATAAATCATAATGCATCATCAAAATCACATGACATGCTAGTAGCTGGTTTTGCCCGGCAGTAAAAGCTCATAATGAACGATGAACTTCCAATCCCACCGTACACACAGTATCACCTTATTGCAAGTTAATCTGGGTTTCGTCGTTTACTTAAACTTTTCTTATAAAACACGAAAAAACTTTGTCATTGACCTAATATATACATAGCTCTCACGACCGTATATAAATAAACTTTCAGCAATTAGGTCTAAACATTTTAAGTCTTTTCGACCCACTTTTCGCCAGATCTTATATGGGAAAACGTGTCAGCTGATGAGCCTGTCACCGTCTTAATATCTAAGCCAAAAATACAATTCGAAGATAAGTTTCGAATCTCATTGGTACAAGTTGCCATTTCGGAGGCAGATAACTAACTACACGGACCATGGCCGAGTAGTTATATGCCTAATAATGCTTAGGTAATAATAGCGAAGCAGCGGGTTGTAGCAACACCATTTTTATCCACTTCAATATTGAAAGCAATATCTTAGGTTGACTTTGTATGAAACCAGTTCAAAAATCTTATTTATTGCATTATATTATAATAGATAATCTGCAAATAATCCATTATTTAACGACAAACATAAATTAATCTAAAAATCGATTCCTATGGTACATCCATATTACACACTTCTTTTTCTATAAACTTCACATTCCAAAAATGTTTAACATTTTTTTTGTTAATACAACTTATAACTTATAAGTTATGTAACATTTATATTTACAAGAACTACAATCGATAAATTTAAATTTTCGTAGATCCCTTTTCCCTTGATATGGTACCAAGAACACTGTCGGCATTTCTACGCCGATTGATTAAATTAACATTAGACATCAGCTGAAGGTAGCCCGAGTTAACTATGACAACTGGACGTCTAACACCTCAGTCCCCCCGTGACCACGGCTGCTGTAAAGCAATCGATACGTCGGGAATATAAAAAAATATTAAACCATAAAATCCGTAAATAATAGTTTCATTTGAAATGTGTAGTGTTCGCGTAAACACAAGAAATCATTAACATATTAATTTTTAATATTTCTTTTATAAAATATTTGGGTAGTAAATACTCCAAAAGTATTTCTTTTTTATTGTGTTACACAATTTTTTATGTTTTTCAATGTTTTAAATGGTTTTAGGAGCCGGGAAGAGATCGTCACTACTGCAGTGCAGACTGGCGGATGTCACATGACCTTTTAATATATTTTATTTATTTCTCATACATGCAAGTGGCCTCCATATGTTTTCCTTCACCGCCAAGTACGTGGTAAATTTAGCATTGTTATTTACAATTTAAACGCTGCCGGCATCGGGATTCGAATCGTGCTAGCGTACTATAAAATTAATGCAAGCGCCCTGATCTCTGAACTACCAATAGGTACTCCACAGGTAATATTTAATATATTTGTATAATTTTTTTATTCAACAGACAAGTATTAAGCATAGTGTAGAATCGTTGTTGAAGATTTTTAAATATGTACCTGACTTTAATATCGAAAGGATGTTCGTCTCCAAGGGCCCGACAAAGCCTTGGTATCAGGCCAGGATGAGATTCTGTACCCATCATGGTGTAGGTTTTACCCGTTGCGCTCTGTCCGTAAGCCAGTACACAAGCCGACAAACCTTGTGACATACTTGTAAGCACTTCTTGGCCAATTGCTTCGAATATCTAAATAACAGATTAATATTTTTAGGTAAACAATTATTCTAATATTATTGGATTAGGGTGACGAACCAGCTAACAGTCAACCTGATGGTAAGTGGTTAGTGGCTACTGTAGCCTGCAAACATCTTCAATAAAAGAAGGTTATAGATGCATTGCCACCCCTGAGACCTTGGTTTCATTTATCAGTAACCAAGTCGTGGCTAAACGAAGCCATTTCTTGAAAATAACACTGTAATATTTTAACAAGGAATGAATTCAAGGAATTTTTGTGAAATGTCTTTGTGTAATAACAGGTAAGCACTCTGAGGACCATGATGGAATGCCTCATAGCCTGAAACTATACTGGCTTTGTGTACCTTTCAAACCGGAACACAACAGTGGTTGCACTGTTGCTTAGACGCAGAAACACACCTAGACCAGGCTTCTGGCTCCTAGGCAGAGAAGGAAATTACGTACTGCAGAAATATTTTAATTTATGTATGTCATGTGGAAGCGACATATGAATTTGGTTTCATGAGTGTCATAAAGGCCAATAAAAATATACTTTTTCTTACTAGATACAATCAAACCATTGGTAATAATGGCCCTGTCGTCTTAGACCTATGTTTTAAATGTATTACGGATCATATGGCTTTGTCTGAATTGATTTAAACTTTTATCCTCGAATTAAAAAAGTCACGTTCCTCAGTCTCATTCCAATAACTTAACACTGCATTTTCTAAATTATATCCTATGAAACATGCATTTGGATGCGAACGAATGCTTGGGAAAATTACATTTAGAACTGACAAGACGGTTTTCTAAAATGAAGTATAAATACAAATACCTCCTCTTGCGATGAATACTGCTGTTGTGGAATTGAACAGGCGCTGTTAAAAGTATAATCAGCATAGTATCGACGAATGCGTTCTCGACTGTCTCCTGCGCCTGATGCATTTACCTGTGCAAAGTTTCAGCACATGTAAGGAAACGAAGGGATGGTCCGATCGCGTCTTGTTGGTTTACTTAAAGACGATTTAGAGAAATGCCTAACAAACCTGATGGCCACCGAAGCTGGTGACAAAAATTTCAAATGTACTCTAAAATATCCGAACGTTACGATTAAACATGAAAAAATGCCAGGCAATGCACAGCCTGATGATAGAAATAAGTACTACTGTACTAACTAACTATGGTCATAAGCGTATATAAGTATGTTAAACAATTCAAGAACTAGTAAGAAATTTAAGTCACTTACCTTAATATTAGTTATAGTCACTGTATGTTCATCACTCACAGAGACTACTACGACTCGATCTTTTTCAGATTTGAATTCCCTAAAAATAAGCATCATTAATATCTCAAAAGCCTTTAATATAGAATATGGGTTGTTTTATTCACTAACTTCTCTGTAAAAGGCCTTACTCTTATACCCAGCTTAACTTTTGTCATTTTTTAATTATTGACAAAGAACAATTACTACATAAGGAAGGAAATATAAAGCTAAATCAAAAAACTGCAATGCCCATGTTCGTCGGTCAAAGTTATTTTAAACACTGCGGGAGAGTGAACTTCCTGCATCTGTACGAGGTTGTGGGGTAAAATTAGGTCTATGTGATGTTATAATTTGTTGTTATTTTTATACCTAAAATGTGTTATACTGACACTGAAACGCTTAAATTCCACGTGAATCTGAATATCTCTTTTATCTCGTTTATGTCTTAATAAATAAAAAAATTTGCACTTTCAATTATTTAATTATGTACATTTTTCTTATATTATGTACGTTGGAGTATTCATATTCATACAATATTCGCTGGTGGGACTGCAGATGTTTGCGAGAGACTTCATGTGGCTCTGATGACATGCGGCGAAGGTAGGTTCCCCCTCATTGGGTAATTTGGGTAATTCTCCGCGAATAATAAAGGAAAGAAGTCAACCACCGAACCCAATTTAAAAACTTTTTCTAAGATAGGTCTTTGTCCAGCTGTGGATTTAGACTGGTTTTAATGAAGATATGACAGTGTGTTTGGTACGATTAGGTTTCTTTGACCTGTTACATACTCCCGCGTATCTACTCGACAGATAGACTCTATATCCCTTAAATCATTCCTAAATATTTGGGACCACGATCACAAAAGTCAGATTTTCGTGAATATCTCGTTTCCTATACATCTCAGTGTTGTAAACGTTATTAAATATATTATATGAAGCGTATAAATCACAAAATTTTCAACAAATCGAGTCTATTTAATATATTTTTTTTTAATTTAATGGCAATCTCGTTATTACAAATTCTGCCAATGTCAAATCAGTCATGGAAGTAACACATACGTCAAATGACGGTTTTTAGATTATTAACAAAACACTTGTTGACATGTCTACCTTAACAATGAACATAAAACTATTGTTATATATACACTACTATATACTAACTTAACTAAACGACTATATTTTAGCTATCACCACAAAAGTCCAAATATTATAATTTAATCTTGTTATAGTTTATAAATTCGGACAATACATGTACAAAAGGAGAGTAGACATAAGACAATAGTGACTTAAAGTTAGTAGGTCGGGGAATATATTTTGAGAGCACATCATATAAAGAGAAAGATAATCTGGAGTAACAAAAAAATAGGTGTTCCAGAGTACCTTCCTCTAATCCACACTCACACAACGAACTGTCCTTGATCCTAAGCTTTACTAAGTGTACCCCAGTACACTTAGCATGCATGACCTAAACGCATTCGGCAGATAGAAGATGTCACCTGTTTATTGACAGCACGAAATTTAAAAAACCAGGGTTTTGTCAGGAATTAAGTCTTGTATTACTATAATATTTACCCTTTATTGTTCTTGTTTTATTTAATTATATTTTGAAAGACAAGTTTTCAAGATATTGACAACTTATTGTCATTATGCGGTATCAAAATTGAATATGTCATTATTATTATATCAACTACTAACTAGCTGTACCCCACGGTTTAATTACCCGCCCGTATTAAATTTGCCTGCTTCATACAAATGATCTGTTCATGACCATGGTTTTCTGGTTACTGCTCCGCTCCTCTGGGTTGTAGCATCATGTTATATAGCCTTAACCTTCCTTAATAAACGGGCTAACGCAAAAATTAATTTTTAAATCAGACTTGTAGTACCTGAAATTCAGCCACCAAAACATTTATGATATTTTAATTTAATGTTAATTGTAAAGTCTCAAAAATTTACAGGAATTAATTAAAATCTTTTAAAAAGAAAGTTAAGCTACAACTACGAACTCATAAAAATAAATATTTTGCTAAAACAAATATGTACAAATGTAATGTAATAATGAAAACGGCCAAAATGTTTAAGTGTATATGTAAAACTGAATGTATCAATTTTTTTTTTATAGAAGCAGGGGCAAACTAGCATGCGGCACACCTAATGGTAAGTGATCACCGACGCCCACGAACATCCGCAACACCAGAGGAGCTACATATGCACTGCCGGCCTTTATGGAAAGAATAGGCTCTTTTCTTGAAGGTCCCTAAGTCGTAGCTGTTCGGAAATACCGCTGGCGACAGTTGATTCCACAAAGTGCGTGGCAGAAAACTTTGAGGAAAACGCACGGTGGTGGAATGCCATCCATCTAGGTGGTATTGGTGGAACTTGGAATTCTGTGGCGATGTACGATGGTAAAACTCAGCGTCTTAGATTATTCCGAACAGTTCCTAATTAAAAGTCAAACAGAAGAAAGTCATAATTTTTTTGGATTTAGAATGTTATAGTTATTGTAGAAAATAAGTTTTAATCGTGAATCATAGATTATACAGATTTACTTTTAATTCAAAGTGGTGATCTATTAAAAGGGCACCTTCTTGCTTATCCCCTATTATAAATGTTTCAAATAGTATATAATGAATTTGCTTGATTGGAAGTGATTTTTGATACTGGCCTAGTTTTACAGTTATACAGTTTAGGTCTGTCCCATTTGAATTTAAACTGGCATTTAATGTACGAGTGTTCACAAGTGTTTTTTACTAATCACATATTTAACTATATAAGTCTGTCGTCAATATTCTGTTAGCGTCTACACTCTTCAATGGTAAGTTTTATAAGTATTCCAATGATGTAATTGGTATTTAGGTGGGTATAGTAATATTGATGATTTAGTGATAATTGGTGCCCCGACTGTCAAATTTTTCAAACTGTCACAAAATGCCGGTTAAGCCGAGTAGGCTGATGAATTCTAGAAATAAAATATTATATTATTTAATTGCAGACTTATATTAAATTTTTACTTGATGGTTATATTACACAAAATTAATACTTAACAATTTTTAGGATTATCGCGAACAGAATCGTAGGTACAGTTAACAATAAATAAACGCGTTGACCATATACGATTATAAAGTTATAATAAAGAACTGTAGAGTCCTGACGGTATACACTAAATAAACCGATATTTCCTATTCTCTATCTGCACGGGAAGTTTAATATGCCTAAGGTGCAGGAGAAGCAGTGCAAACAACGAATTGAAGATCGCAAATTGCATTAAGTCATTCTTAGGCTTTCTATGATTTGTAGGATATTTAATTACATACATAAATTATTACTTTTTGAATCTTATGGTAACAAAAAATCTCTCTTCTAGTGTCCTGATATTACTCATAACAATAGAGTTTCAATTGTTTTGTTCACCACATTCAATTATTTAAGTGTCATTGTAATCATTATATATATTAGGTAACTTTTGCCATAACTTGAAAACACGACATGTTAGAAACTAGATTAAACAGTGCTTATGAAGTTTGAATTCGTTTTGATTCGACAAGTCACACAACGATTTTTTTCTTATCCATACTTATCGGAAACTGGTCATAGTTATCCTACATGTGCCATTTAATAACAATAACTATTAAGTGATTTGAGCATATTAAATTAAAGTGTTTGCGAATAAGCTAGGGTCTTCTTAGAGGTTCATTTTATAAAATGTGAGGGAGGTAAAAAAACTGCAATGGTGAACAAACTTGCCTTCAATATGAAAAATTGAGTGTATAATATAATATGTGTAATAATATAAGCTATTTGAATATACGTAAAGCATATTGTCTAAAATGTCTAGGAAATGGCAACACAGCTTGACATTGACAGATGATACTTGACATTGTCAAGAATATTAATGAGTTTTCTAACCTGTTTGTAAGAACAAATACGGGAGTCTTCATCGATAGTCTAAGCTTATATTTTTGTTTGAACAGAACACCGTGTCAGGTGGAATTTAATGAAGTACCAGAGATCAGAGATTTGAAGAATTAATATCTAGAAAATAAAAAGGTAGGTATTTTTAACAAATTTTCTGCAACTATTTGCACATATCATTTCAGTAAAAAAAAAACTACCTTTTACATTGCTGTCCTAATTACTTGAACAATTTCTGAAGTAGCTGTTAGGAATATATTGCATTATTTGGTGGCTCTAATTTAAATATATTAATTATGCTACTTTAGTTTCTCTTATTATTGTTTATTGTCTATCTAGAAAGTTTTGTATCGTTTTAGTTTCATACCAATACTTTAACAACATTATGCCTATATAGTAAAATAGCCCAGTATAATTAATATTTTAAAGTTTTGGCTCTATTTAGTTTTGCGAAGATTATATTTTGTTTATACACTTTAATGCCTGTGGAGTAGCGAATTTTCTAACCTTTGTGAGGGTCTCATAAGATACAACTACAGAAAAAGCCTTTTATTAATTTATCAACTAGAAATTGTTCAATAATGTCACAATTTCAAATTCCACATTTTAAATGGCACCCATATAATTTTGTCATGTCAGTCAGGAAGTAATTTCCTTCTAACAACCACAGTTGTAAACTTTTTATAAAACCTGAACTATTATCTAGAGACAAACATTTCTTTTCATATTCATTCATTGTAGTTATATAGACTTAAGTTCAAGTTATTCCTATTGTCATTCCATTTTTATGTTAATCATGAATCTATGTGTTATTGAAACATTTATTATTCACTGATAATATTGTTACATCTTTATTATCATGGAAATCCACTCTTGTTAAGTAAATTATAATTTTGATCTTCGTAACTTTTTTATCATTCCTTTACACGCTGACTGAAGATGCTTGTCAGAAGTTTATCACGAAGATTATGGAACACAGCACGATATGAAAAGAGGTTCTTAGCCTCAGAACCAGCAAAACCACAACCAGCACCTATTGATGGTGTTGAACAAAATCAGGTATCTTGAATATTATTTTTCTCTATAAAATTAAATACTGTAAACTAGACCTTTTAAAATTACACAAACAAAAATTGACTTAAAAAAAAGTCAAAAATCAAAATAGTTTAGAAAGCACAAGTAATTTTAATTGTTACATAAAATTACATACAAGAAACCATAACTGTAATCAGCTGTCTTGCTTTATTCAATTTAATCCATAAATCAGTAGACTGGTATGAGACTGAGCATAATGTTAATAAAATTAAATTAAATTGATATGATGCAGTAATTCATGTACATACAGAACATTTTGTGATATCAAAGTTAAATAAAAATAGTATATGTTTAAGCCAACTAGTATGGACATAAAAGAATATTCATATTTCATGGCATTTTTTTATAATTGATCTTATTTCTTTTGATCGAAATTATTTGTTGGAACTATTTTAATTAGTGGCCATGAAATGTTGTGAGTAGTCCTTGGCATCCTGGCAGGTACGCCATGAAATATTGGGATGTTGGTTGTGGTGATGAGGAGTAACACTTAACTTGAAGACTACATCTTTATTACTTACTTATAACAACTATCTTTAAATATTTCATCCCATATTCCCATAACCACAACCCCAAGTTAATCATTCCCAAGACTGGGTTTGTCACTAACTTTCAATGAGGTTAGTTAATTCATACTATAACATTAATATGTATATACATCTGGTGGTTTAAAAATATCTAAATAAATTTGGGGAAATTTCTATTAGCCTATTAGGAAGGTTAATAATATTTAAAAAGCAGAATACTTCTGCTTTTACCTTCCTAGTGACATATATGATAACTAAGAATTTACATTTTATATAGTAATAGATTGACTTTTTTATGAATCTGTTAATAAAAACACGTAATATAGTCTATTTTTACAACACAGTGAAATGTGTGAGTATACAGTGAAGTGCTTAACTAGTTGCTACATCCACACTAATCAACATAGACATTAAATATATTTTTTTTAAATTCTGTAATTATTTATTTAAACTTTATGCACAAAGTGGTACACATGGCGGACTTAATGCCTAGAGGCATTCTCTCCCAAGCAACCATTAGGCTAGGCAGAGATGAACACATAATAGAGGTGATACAGCTAACAGAATAAAACATGTAAAAATATATAATGATCAAAATATATACTTACACATATAGGTAGATAGGTACTTACATACATACATACATACAATTTAACAATACAATAAAATGTCATATACACATAGAATCATGAATTTTAATACTAAAATACAAACAAATATGTATGTCAGTATAAACAACTAAATGACACAATGACTAACAGCAACACTAGTACAGACTTGCAACATCTTTGTAGTGTTTGCGGATTTTATATTTAAAGGCAAACTTATTAGGAGCATTTTTAAAGCCAAGAGGGATTTCGTTTCAGAGTTTTATAGCCATAAAACCGAATGACTTAGATAAGTAACCAGCATGGTGCAAAGGCGTTGTTAGCAACTTGAGACTACCCGAATTATGTCCTCATAGTTCAAAATAATATCTATCTAACTCCCTTTACATTGTACATATTAATATGGACGTCAATGTGACATTGTTTACATTGACTTGAAAATTACAAAGTCATTGAAATTGATTGATTAATATTTATATATATAATTGGAAAAATCATAATTTGTTTTGGTCTCCACGAAACTTTGTCTCAAAACTATTACAAAATACTGGGTCTACAGTATATATAAATTATATATTCTATTTGAATACCACCAACAAACAATTTATAAATATTAAATATACTTTTTGTAACCAATTACAAAGTGGATATCAAATCAATACCCCTACTTTGTAGTTAATTATTAGGACAATGTTATTGATAGGTAGATTATACTATTCCATCTAAGGTTATTATCAATATATCTTCTTCTTTGTTTTATGATGGTAGAGATAATTTACTAACTCTGCACCTAATATTCAGTATGTCAGTGCTCAACTGAAATCATAAACAAAGTACTTTTCATTACCGAATACATTATTGTGCTTTCGTTGTTAAGTAAAGAAAAATGTGTGTTAAGAATATTCTTATTAAATATTCAAGGACTCATTACTTTTATCTCTGCAAATCTTCACCTCTAATGTTTATATGGAACATATAGAAAAATGTAAGAACTATGTACCTATGTTAATATGGAAGTACACGCATATGCTTTAAACCAATCGGGGTACTTTTTTTTATCATGTGGTGGAAAGATGTGCAACACCAGGCGCATGTCATGATCAGTAATAAGTGACCCCACGGAATTAGATAACGTTTATATCCCCGTGGCGAGCAGAAGGCCTGCAAATAAATCATTTGGGGTGGACAGAGATAGATGTTATTTATGTTGAATTACTTTCAGCTATAATATTCGATTACTTCATATTTTATTAATTAATTGCTTTATACCCCAAATCTTTCTACTAACACCAAAACTAAACTTTTGTGCTTAATTTTGATTACACTAAAAACACAGGTCCCTATGTGAATGTATACTATCACTCCGCCAATTATATCTGGTTAAAACATATATTTTTTTACATGTTTAGGCTGAAGCTTTGGATAAGGACATTTGCCTATTAGTAGATGAGAAAGACAATTTTATTGGCACTGCAACAAAACGAAGTTGTCACAAGGTTGCAAAAGATGGCAGTGTCTTATTACATCGAGCCTTCAGCGTGTTTCTATTTAACAAAAGAGGAGACATGCTGCTACAGAGGAGAGCAAGTCAAAAGGTATGATCTAATGAATACCGTATTCAATCTTCGTGTAATTGCTCCAGTACAATAGAATATTGCAATTGTGTTAAACAAGAAATAAATAATTGATTTTAATATTTATGAGGTTTATTAAGAAAGTGTTCCATGTTTTAATTTAATATTCATGACCTTGCTTTTTTATATAAATTATAAAAAGAAATATTCTGTTTTTTAATTCTTTAGATCAGCATGTCTTTTTAGATTTATGAATGTCAGTTACAAGGTCTTAACTTGACACTGACACAGGTAACAATAAAATTTGTGGAGACAAATGTAATGATAGAATCTCTTAAAGCCCATTTTTTTTACATTTTATACTAACACAATACCCTTATGATATAATAAAATATTAGTGAATCTCTTTACAGGTCACATATCCAGACTATTACACAAATGCTTGCTGCAGTCATCCTTTGTACATAGATGATAAGCCTGAGGAAATTATCACAGCAGCTAGACGCAGACTAAACTATGAGCTGGGTATCCCTCTAAATCAGGTATTAACCTAATCTTCACTGATAAATAAAATTGTTTATGTGTGCATATGTATGTATTGTTTATATTTGAACAGATTTTAGTTGTAAGTTTTTTTTTATGAGAAAGGCGGCAAACGAGCTATAGGTTCACCTGTTGGTAAGTGATTACCGTCTGCAATACCAGAGGAGCTACAGGTGCATGTCCGGCCTTTAAGGGTATTTGGGAGATAGGAGAGAGGATAAGGAGTGGAATGGGGAGGGGGAGTGGGCCCACGGTTACCTCACTCACCGAACGAAACGCAGAAGCACAAGATGCCTCTACTTCACGCCGGTATTCTGCGAGGTCGTGGTATTAATCCGGTCGAGCCGGCCCAGCAGCAGCTAAAGCCGCCGCTTGGCTCTACCAAGTTAAAAAACTATGGTATTTGACTGCATTCAATGGAACTTTTTTAAAAAGTTACTTATGAATCCAGAATTGCTATAGGGGGTCTGGAAATGTTTTAATATTACAAAAGTAAATTACAAATTTGTTTATTAGTCGTTTAATCACATATGGCACAAAGTTTGGGAGAGATGTAGATTGTGAATGGAATATAGGATACTTTTTATCTCAGTTAAGAGTCTGTGGTAAAAGAAAATAGTGACAGGCGAAGCCGCGGGTAGCCGCTAGTAATTAGATAGTTGTATAAAATCGTAGGGAATTGTCTATAACAACATTACTTTTAACTAAGTTTTAGCAGCATAAATACAAAATCTCAATGCCCTGTTTCATATGGACTGATATATAACAGTTTAATTGAGGGTCTATAGAGTTAAAAATCATTGTAATATTTCTTGTAACAATCACTTTGTTAGACAATTCAATGTTAATAACTGGTTTAGGCTGTACTAATAAATATACTATGTTTCTGATTATATATTCTTATATAATCAGACGCACAGCCTTTATTATTATCTTTTGATAGTTAATTGCAAAGTTCACTTAATGAAGTGAACTTTGCATTTCATGATGAACACTTACATTATATTCATTCTTTAAATTACTTTAAATAAATGAATACTAGGAATATGAAAAGCCAATGATATAATGTTACATACTTTTTTCATCAGCATTGTATATCCAAATACTATATACAGTTGTAAACTATACCGCATATATTATAGTACAAGTACGGGAAGGTATCCCATACCGGATGTGACGTTTATGCAAAATATCGGAAAAACAATAATAGAAGTGGCGGCGTTGTGGTCAAGAGTTTGACTGCGGGTCGCGGGTTCGTATCCCGCACGGAACAAGTATTTGTATGGACTACAAATAATTGTTCCAGGTAGGATGTTTGTCCATCCATGTGCCCCTTATGTTTGTAAACTGCCTCTTTAAAACAAATTTAATGAGCCCAACGAAACAAAATTTAGTGGATGGGTTTACTAGCAATGTTTGTGATATGTTTAATATGGTTTTTCAAGGGTGCCGTTACCCACCTTCCATCTCCCGTCATCAACTTGCTCGTTGGTATCATATTGTCATCGGTTCTTAAAACGAGTGCAAAATTTCAAAATTATTAGGACGTCTGGAATTGGATTGGACATTAAAATTAGATTGAAATATTTTTACTTTCATTCATACATACATACATACAGGTCAAGCTAATAAAAGCGTCTTAATAAAAACAGATGGATCCGGAACTGTTCACGTTCCTAACCCGCGTGCACTACCACGACCCTGGCGATGGCGTGTGGGGCGAGCACGAGATCGACCACATCCTGTTCTTTCAGAGCGACGTCAAGGTGAAGCCCAACTCCGATGAGATATCTGAATACTGCTTCGTACCAAAGAATGAGTTCAATTCGTAAGTGATTCATTTCTCAGGATTTTTTTCTGTCAGTTACTTGTGTACATTTTCAGTTTATTATGAAATATAGGTCCCTTTAGCGGTAAGAGTCTGAGGCAGGGAAAGGGGAGTGCAGGACGGCACGGGGCGTTAGCGCATGTGCGTTCGTTGCCTCCCCTTGCACAAACCGCATATCAATGTTTGTGTTGTTTTGTTATTTTAAATATGTATCGAGGTATAAACATTAAGAAGGCAAACTACGAAAATGAATGATTTCAGAGTTTTTAGATTAGTAGCTCTGTTATTTAATAACTTAGGCTATAATTTTATTGACGAGACTATGAATGACTGGCTGGTTAGGTCTCATCTTTAGCAGCGCACATTATACCACCAGATTAACTCTTCGTCTGGTCTGATGTTTCACCGTTACTGCTTTAGTAACATGTTTTAAGAAGAAGGTGGGTGCCGTATTGTAGCGGCGTAAGAATTGGCCACATCCATTCTTTCCGTGGTTGCTATAAGAGGTAAGAAAATATGATGGTAATCACCGAAAGAAAATCAGATATCTAGGAGAGGCGAAAAGTGGGTTGCGTTGACTAGTCAAGCTATATCGTGTCAAATGGAAATTTGGAATCCCTGCCAACTTATGGCTGACAGGCGTGAATGCTTGTAAATATCTTATGTGGAGGAGAGAAAAATTCTTAATTTTTTTTCCACGAAATCCCTTGCTTCAAATTAATTAACACCAGTTTCTAATTTATCTTTGAGTCTGTCTTTGAATATAAAAAGTTACTGTAACATCCAACGGCCTTCAACCGAAAAATAACTGAAATTACCATAATTAGTAATACTATTTTGTGTAACACAAATAATTTAATGATAATGTTCATATTGCTCTATTGTTCTGAAAAAAAATCTTGTATAAATCTATCTTCTTCTTTAATAGCTTGTATAAGTCCACTGCTGGCCTTGACCTTTCCGTGAAAACGCTGATATAGCTAATTCCATGTCACTCTAAGTAAGCGTAACAAGGACTCTGTGGGTTTGGGTTCGGCATATTTGTATAGATTTTCCGCCGTCAGTCGATCGCTAGCACCTCTTTTATTAAACCACCACATGTTCATTCCCTTTATTTAACGATTACTATGTACGAGTTATTAGCTGCGATTAAAAATATGTAGCGTCACTTTCTAATGTTCTTAAAATGATTGTAAATGGTATTTTAATGAACTAATATCATTTAAACCAATTAAAAATGTAGAAATCCAAAGTATAAAGCATAACTACACCGATATACAATATAACACGATATAATACTCTTTATTGCACACCAAGACAAAAAATATCAAAAAAGAATATAATATGTACCGTTTACATACTATATAGAAGAAAAACAAAAGACGGGTCTTATTGCTTCACAGCAGACAACCCATCATCATCATCATTTCAGCCTATCAGAAGTCCACTGCTGAACATAGGCCTCCCCCAAAGATTGCCACGAAGCTCGGTCCTGAGCCACCTGCATCTATCGACTTCCCGCAACACTGCGCAGGTCGTCACTCCATCTTGTGGGGGGTCGTCCTACACTGCGTTTGCCTGTACGTGGCTGCCACTCGAGAACCTTTTTTCCCCAGGGTTTGTCAGTTCTCCGAGCTATGTGGCCGGCCCATTGCCACTTCAGCTTGCTGATCTTTACGGCTATGTCGGCTACCTTAGTTCTGCTGCGGATATCATCGTTGCAGACTCTATCACGCAGAGAAACACCGAGCATAGCCCTTTCCATAGCGCGCTGAGCAACTTTGAGCTTCAAAAAACTAACAACCCATACAAAACCTAAAAATGGGAAAAAGATCGATGTGAAGGGTGTACTATAAATATTATAGAAAGATGTATAGTGTGTGTACTATAGACATAACAAACGATAACTTTTAGCGACCACTCTGTTATCTTTGATATATTTCCTTGCTTCTCTTGGGAGTTGTTCTCATGACGTCTCAAAAAAATTCGGATCAATAATACATAGATAAACAACGGGTAGTAGCATTGAATATACCCTGGTGGCAGTGTCTGTGGTGTGAGTTCGTCTGGTACAGCGACATCGTTCCATTGGGAAGCCGCCCTATGTCTACTATTCATTGAATGACATACAATAAGTAATTATCCCAATGCTTAAACCTAAATGTCAATTATCCCAGTACTTTAGTTAGTAATAAACTTGGAGAGGTCTAATAAAGCCTCTTCATATACGAGGCTTTGTCATTACCGCCACGGATATTTCATGTCCGGTATTTTCAAATTGTTGCCAATTGCCATTGTGACATTTCCGTAATATTTTTTTAAAGATGTTTTTGAAAAATATTTATCGAATCTCGTGAAGTTTTATCAATAAACTATATGCATCTAGAGTTCCGCTCCTAGAAGGTCAAGGAACGCTCCGGTGAGGTATTATTGTCTGTATGTTAAAAATTAAATATATTTTTTTACTTTTTCGTTATAACATTTGTAATGTGGCAATGCCAACGGATTTGCTTGCGATTTTGCACATTTTAAATATGTGCGGAGTAAATAAACCCTTCTTCATGGAAATATGGGCTTGATTATATATTAACGGTCTGTTATTTTATTGGTGAATTCAAGTCTTAATCGACCCAGTGCACTCTATGCAGTTATTCTGTGTGTTATCATTATTTTTGCCATTTTACTAGGTGGCAGACTCCTTCCTACGCTTCTGCCGCCAATCTGCACACTGTTGCGTTGGTTGGTAATAGAGAGCCTGTATCGTTACAGACTGTGAAGCATTCCATCTTAGTCTTCAGGAGTGACAACACAACTATAACCTTCTTCGGTTGCAGTGTGAGTTTGCAAGTACCATAGGTTGCAGTAGCTACTTATCATCAGATGGATTATTAGCTCGTTTGTCACCCAAATAAACTACTATTAAAAATCTTGTATTCCATAGGGAATAGTTGGAGCATCTGTTATACCTTGCATATTGTATCATATGCAGAGGTGCTTGGTATACCAGCGGTAAAGGAAACCTGCGTCTGAGAAATAATAAAAAGAAAACTACCTTTTGCGCCCATGTGAAGTACGCCAACTGAGACTAGCGAACCCTTGCCGACTATAAACCAAATTCAAATATTGAGAGGAGTGGAACGTTTACTGGTTGTCACTTTACTAGTTTTATTGATGCAATCCTTCTTCTACAGGTTCATACCAACACTTGAAGGACCATTGACTCCATGGTTCAACATGATACGTCGCCATCGACTGAAACTCTGGTGGGACAACCTCCATCGCCTCAAAGAACTAGCAGAGCCGGAAAAAATTAACAAATTCTTAAATGAAAAATAATTAAGAAGTAACATACTTAAACTGTCTACAAAATTTAATACATATGGATAAAACTCTCAAGGATACCTATTTTATTTTTCTGTTTTTAATTTTAAGGAGCAGGCATTTCCTAGGTTACTGTGTATTTTACTTTTATCATTTTATATTATGCAATAAAGCTATGACATTATTACCGGTTCAATTTTTCGTTCATGTAATGTTCATATAATAATTGTATATAATTAAAGAGAAAAATGGTTCTTGAAATAAAAGTGTTTTTATTTATACTTTTTATTATGGTAGATAACTCTTAGGTTATCTTATAACGCCGTTGTGAGTCTCCTTTTCTGTCCGTCTAGGTAAGTACCACTCTTACCCATTTCTGCTAAATATCAGCAGAGCAATCACTGCTGTTTTGCAGTTTGAAGTGATTCCAGTGTAATCACAACCGTGGGACAATCCATCGTAGTCCGTTGAGATGACGAAGCATCTGTAACTTTCTTGGATTGAAGTTGTTGGCAAGTGTGCGTGGGCTGCAGTAGCCAGTAACCACTTACCATCCAGTGCCAGTGTTGCCACTCTAGTATTGTAACAAATACCTACATATTACCATGTATTTAATCGTACTCATAAGTCCAACTTTGTGTATGATTTAATTACATATGTAATATAAATCAATGATTATGAAATACAAAATGAGAGTTATAAAACACTACAATTGTTGCCTTGTCGCCTTAGTCACTTTTGAATAAGTAGCTATACTTCCCTGTTCCCGCTAATCGAGTTTAGAAAAAAAACCTGCATGCGTGCTTCCGCTTCGTTCGGAACATTTTTTATTTGTTTGTGAGCATGTAACTTATCTTTATTATAAAATGACATTTGCTGCTGTTCCAATGGATCGGCTTGGTACCACGGCCTCCTCCAAATACCGGCGTCAAGTAGAGGCATCTTGTGCTTCTGCGTTCCGTTCGGTGAGTGAGGTAAGCGGAGGCCCACTCCCCCTCCTCATCGTCCCTCCCATCTACCAAATACCCTAAAAGGCCGGCAAAGCACCTGCAGCACCGCTGGTGTTGCAGATGTACATTGGCGACGGTAATCACAGGACATCACCATCAGGTGAACCGCTTGCTCGTTTGCCATCTCTCCAATAAAAATAAATCATTGACTAAAGTTAAGTCCCGTTAAGCGGGAACGTAATAACGTAACACACCTTTATTCATAAAATCATTGCTATAATGTCTGACTTAAAATAAACCGATGATGGGACGATCGCGAATCCGCTTCCCAAGTGAGATCAACGCTATATTGCAAGATTTTAGTATCTTGTCCGCACACCTTTGAAACTTGCTATTCGAAAATAGGCTTTAACAACTCGTCAGAACTATTAATATCCGATACTGACGAACTCGAGTATCTCAGAGCCGGCCTTGAACTTCCCTTGACCCACTGTAGAGTCCGTGTCTGTTGGGTTTTTTTCTTTCTAAATGCCTTTCTTTTGGCGAGCCCCGTCTGTTGTAACTTAGTATCCGTCGCTGAACGTAGTAAGTAAGCGTAGCATGCGATTTGATTACCACAATGCAGACCGTTTTTATAGGCAGTGTGTAAGTATCTTACTGCAATCCCTTGTAGAATCTGTGAAACGATATAAAACTTTGACGAATGCTAACACTTATAAACATGTATGTAAATATATAGACAACCACTTCGGACATCGACTGCGCAGGATATAAATGGCGCAAGCGTACATGCAAACAGATCGAGACGAAGGTCAGGTGCAGTGTCAGAGGCACGAGGCGGAAGTTTATCCATCGTGCACGTGGGCACCGTCTAGCTATGACGCAAGGTACTCGACATAATATTCTTAGCTAAAACGTTAAGGATCTGGTGATCGACAGATCTCCGACAACTGGAACAAAAGCACTATGGTAATAAGAAATTTTAACCTTCAAAAAATTTAATATTTTGGGAATGATATAATACAGAAACGTATAATTTTGATATGGTTTGCGAGTTTCCAATTAGATTATTAAAAAAAAATTACAATTAACCACATTATTAAAAATAATAATAAGTTTTTAGTTATTTATTATTTTCTATAATTTGTTTCCTTTTTAGTGACCAGGCCGCCTATTTTTAATCTGTACTTTTGCGTATTCCAATCAGTGGTGCACAATAAAGAATATATTAATAATTAAAAGCTCTAATCAGAACAAAATACATACGTAGGCAAAGATTATCCTATTAGAAGTGTGAGGCAACTAACTAACTAACGCGTCGTTACTTTTTGAAAGTAGAAGGTTCATCCGTATCAAGCACAGATCAAAGTGGAAGTCAATTAATGTAATTGCTCTGATATTCGACAATTTTCCACTTCATACTTTTGAGAAAAACAGAATGTGTGGACATTAGGCACATTCTGTTTAAAAACAGAAACCCAAACAAAGACCTTGCTTCAAATAACAATCGCACCCCAAACACACGACTCGTTAAATAGGTCCAGGTACTAAAATGTATAGTCGTAGTTTCTACATACCCTAGTTATAAAACCAAATGTTAAATCTACCATTGCTATTATCATCAAGGACATGACTGCATTAAAGCGCCAGGATACTGACATCATTTCATTAATCAATTTCTCTTCGCATCCTTCAGACCAGATCGTCAGTTGTTTCTGAAATAAACAGATTAAAACTTTAATTTCTCTATATGTTTAACTGTTTTCTGATAGACTAAAAATCCGTCAGTCCCGCAACGGTCGTTAAAGTGAAGCATGGTAAATGTTAGCAAATCTCTGACAGATGGACGTATAAGCACCTCAACGCCAAACAAAACTAAAGAGTACTTTAATAAACTTTATGGGAAAAGTAGTTATTTTATTACTTTCTTACATAGTCAGATAACAAAAACTTTATCTGTACAGGCACATTTTCATTGATTATACAGACTCAGAAGCTTAATATATCTTAAGTAATATTTTGATAGTTTTTTTATACGATGAGACCTGTGGTACCTTATAGGCCAGGCGCTCGCTTTAAGTTTCAAGTACGCGAGTAATCTACTGGATAGGGAGAGATTACAGTGACAAGGTTCAGTACTTAAAGTACAGTATATAAACCTTGTATATGTATACCTTGAACGGCAATAATTTCTATTGAACATTAATTCAATTTACCCTCCGTTTCTTCAGTCAAAGGAACCTCAATGCGAAACGGTGGTAGCTTTAAAAATGACGTTTGACAAGTGACATTTATGAAAATTAATAAATTATCTGATTAGTCGCCGTGAGGAATTTAACCCCTGTTAACTCTAAAAAATTCTTGAGACACTTAATGACGGGGTAACATTTTGAGAAGACCATGTTCTCTAACACTGCTCGGAAACATTGTTCTCCTGCCAGGTTCGAATTATTCGCGCCTTGTGACCAGGAGCAGGCATCTTGTAGGAAAATGTACGGTAGATTTTTAAAAAGTGTATCACTGAGATGCTTCACTACATGATCCAAGATAGTCTTTTCATAATCTTTAGCCGAAGTTTTTACAGCTCTAAGCATACACTTTGTCATTTTGCTTTTTGTAGAGCTTATCAATCGTAAAGTTTATTCATCAGTGAAGATCACATTTCTGTATTTTCGTTCCACTAGCGTATCGATACGCAAGCGTTTTGATAGATCCTCATTCTTAAGCTGCATGGACTGATGGTATGTCTTGTATATCAACGGTAAGCACCTAGTTTGAGGTCTTGTTTAATAAGTTCACGTACTTCTAGCAAATTTTTCACGCGATAATATTTTCTTTTTTCTTATAGGGTTTCGTCGAATTCGGGCTTTGATAGCGTTCACTATCTATATAACTGTCTGGTCCTGGCATCACGGTGTCGCCCCGATCTTTTGTGATCTTCGCCAGAGGAATTGTGGTGCACCTGTCTTTTGAAGCGTCTTAAAATTGCAACCAATAACTGTAATTCTGTCGTCTGTAACGGTGCGCTCCATAATGTAATTTAACAAATAAAACTCAACGCACCGACGGATTGTATTTATAGATAACGCCAGCTTGTGTGACGCCATGATGTACGCAAGGCGATAGTACATCTTTAGAACAACAGCTATATGGAACGTTGTCTGCAACGAACTTGCTATTAGATCTGTAACACGGAAACTACTTTAAGCATTGAAGAATTCTACATAGTATCCCCGAAGGAGAAAAACTTCACTCTTTGGGGTATCGTATTCCTTGAATGAGAAAAACGCCTGGAATATCGCCAAGGTCCTGGCTGGTAGTAATGTCATAGGTACCGCGTTCGTCAATCTGCCTACTAAGCGTGGTGGTTACGTCAAAACTTCCAAATTTTAGAAACCTGAGAATGTGTCTTCAAACCGATTGCAACAACGACGAATACGACGACCAAATACTATCGGCAGTTGTCAACTGCGCAGGGCATGCTATAGTGCCGCAAGTGTATACCCTAACAAACACTCGTCTTTACATTTCCGTATTCCATGTAACGCTTATTCGTTGAGATCGGTGGAAGGTAAAAACTCAGTTATATTGAAACGGCACAAAACAACACAATCATAACCAAAAAACCTACAATATGTGGAGGCCCACTCCGCCTCCGCAACCCAGTCCCTTCCCCTCCTTCAATATCCCCCAAATGTCCTCGAAAGCCGGCAACACACCTGCAACTCCTCTGGTCTTGCAGATGATCGTGGGCGATGGTAATCACTTACAATCAGATGAGCCGCGTGCTCGATTTCCCCTTCTGCATAAAAAAAACAACAGTTATGTGCCCATTTTCGAAAAGAAAGTATTCGAAAAATTTGGGCTTTATAGGAAACTTAAACTCTAGTTTGTTTTCATCAGGCCATACTCTCGTTCATAATATTCGATCGTAACCTTTAGCAGTTCAAATGCTGCATCTCGATATCGGTCTAGATTTACTGGCCTAAGTTATATTAATAATTCAACGGCATCATACTATGGTGACTGGCGATAACTACTTATAAACTTCTTTAATCAATAGTATAAAATAAATAATCACGTAGTATCTACAGAGGATTTGTTGTTTCATTTTTCATGTTTCGTCGTTCCAGGCAATTTCTTTGACTTTTGAGACGGTTTTTCCGTCAGTCGTTCGTAGGCCGTGAGATTTTTCTGGTATTTCCTTATGTCGACTTTCACGATACCAACGGGATAGGTTGATAGATCCTCTTGCCACCACCGCGAGTCACTTTACGTCTCGCAGCCACACGATACTTGCGTGCCGCGCACACGAACTTACTTTACAATATTTTATTTACACGGTATTTGTTGCAGCGCTTTCTCCAGTCGTAAACCAAGGTATGTAGAACCATTCTTGATAATCGACTCGTCCGCAGCACCGAAATCTTGTTTGTAACCTATCGATTGCAACTTTGGAAGGCAAGTGGCTAGCGTATCTTAGCATTGCTTTAGTAATCCCGCCTTTTATCTTGGCTAAAAAACAAGAAAATATTGTTAAGCAATAATAGAGTAAATTTCCAATATTAAAAATTCTTCTGTGGTACTTATTTTCGGAACAAGTTAGAGTGGGCGACCAGCGCTAGTGGGGTTGCGGTTGTGTCCGAAAGCGTTCCCGTGGTCCTGTAGACAAGCGGCGAACACCGTGGGGTTTTGCTCGGTACATGTCCCACATAACCCGTCGACCGTAACTCGAGAGGGCGAGAATGAGTTAGACACTTCCGCATGTTAAAAAATAAAAAAGAGAAATAAGTCTTTTTAAAAGAAGGCCAATTTAGATGGTAGACCAAGTAAATCTTACTTTGCAGGTAGTGTTCAACTGGGGGAAGCCAATTCTGTGACATTTAATGCCATCAAAACATAAATATGGCACCCCTAATGGACCCTGGTTACCTTGGCTCCTACTTTTTGAAAAGTGTTTGTATGTGTATCCCATAGGGGATAAATAGACAATCTTCAATTATTGGGAGATGAAATCTCGTCGAAATTTAACTTCGGCCGGGTAACATTGAATCTAGAAAGTTGAGCTGGTAAATCTCGTCGCTGAGTTTGCTACCGGAGATTGTCATAGGATTTCAAGGTTTTTCCTTAATCATCTCTTTCGACACCTACGGGAACAACGGACGGAGGAGTAGACCTCCGATTACCACACTTACCGAACGAAACACAGAAGCACAAGATACCACTACTTCACGTCGATGTTCTGCAAGGCTATGGTACTACCCCAGCCGAGCTAGCCCATTCCAGCAGCTTTAAAAGCCGCCGCTTGACTCTACCACTTTACAGAAATTATCATAATTTATGTTATCTGGCTGATCTAACAGTCCACCTTAAGGTAAGTGGTTCTAACTCCTGTCCATGGATAACTGCAACCAACTTCAAACAAATAAGGTTGAGGACTAAGACGGAATGCCTGTAATTGTACTGGCTCTCGGTACCCTTCAAACCAAAACACTCTTGTAAATGCGTTGCTGATAGGCCGCAGAAATAGGTAAGACCTATCTACCCCGGTGGACCCCTAGGCCAAAAAAGGATTATATTCGTATATACAACACAAATATATATTTAAAAACCGTAAATTTACCGATCTGCAACAGATGTTTCGTGAAATATATTTTCCCATCGTAGTTACATATACTTTCGTTGGGAACTACTCTATTCTGGCAACGCCGCGGGCGGGCGCAAATCTATAATATTATATAAAAACAATACGTACCTAAATAAAACCAACAACTAAAAAAAACTGAGAGAACTGTTATCATAAACACTTGTGGCCATAAGACTTGTAACTGTTCTTGTAACAGACTTCTAACCTTGATCAATTGAATTTTTTCATCAAAAGATTTACATGGATTAATTTAATAAGAGATTCGCGAGATAAGTCATTGGCACTGTTTGTAATATAGCTAAATTTAACTATAGAGAACTACAGCACTTTTGAGACAACTTAAAAACTTCACTAACACTCGCCATAGTCATCTTAAGAATATTAATAGGCTAAACGCTTCCGTAATTTGTATGATATTCGTATAGGGTTTCTACAGTAAGCCTTCCAAATTACAAATATCTATTCTTCCTCTTTCTGAAGTCCTTGCTTACATAACTACTTGTTCACCCCTAAAGACTAAGAAAGTATGTGTGACATATTCAAATAATACGGAGATAATAATGTGCCGATATACGATGTCTTACGTAATACTTACCTCGTATTATCGTCGACTGCAACCCGGAATAAAACATGATTGCAAGAAAAATTATTATTATGACGATCAACGCCCAGATGTAGTAAAAGAGACCGTTGGTAACGTTGTATTCCCTTTTCGGTAGACCGGCTTTAAAAAGCTGATATAAACCGAACAACTGGAACAAAAATAAAATACCTTTCGGTCTGTCGTGAGGCTTATTAAATGCAAAATTTGACACACAAACTCGAGCTTGCACACACTACCGGGGGCATATTGGAGGTCGTTTCCTGTAGTTCTGTTCACTGCAACTACTTGCTTCAATATTTCTTAAAGTGCTGTCTGAAGCCATATACCCGTGATCTAGTTTTTGTTAGTATATTTTACACATCTGACATACATATAAAGATACATGTGTATCTTACTTTACTGATAAAGTTTCTGCGACAGCCTTAAGATGCTGAGCAAACAAACTATATAAATATTACCAGTCCTTTCTCAATTTTTATATTTATTTAGCTGGGGTTGAGGCTACAGAGGAAGAAGTAAATATACAATACTTAATAATCAATTAATGAATACACTCATAGAGGAATGGCAAATCGTGAGAGTTGCCTTTCGTGTTATTAACTCTTCTCTGCTGAATGGGTACGGTTGGATTTGCAAGCATGCATTGCACGAGAAGAAAGGACAACTTACTTGCGTAATTAGAGAGGTTTATTTATTTAATTGTTCAAAACTATTAAAAATTATACTAACTTCAATAGCGACTGCTATAAGAGAACCACAGGCAATAATTACAGGTATTGCATTGCCATCTGGCCAGCATATTAGATCCAAAAGGGTTCCTTCTTCACTTCGTATACCTTCTGAAGTATTCACTAACCATATCAAGTAAAATATGACGATAGGCATACAAGCCATTAAAAGCATTCTTACATTGTTAAATGAAGCCCATGTTAAATACATGAAGTCTAATTTATCCTCAGTTGTTAAAAAGTTATTATAATTTCAAAAATGTATTTATTTGATCTATTTAACTTTGGCAGTTGCCTAATAAATTATTGTATTCTTTAAAATTGACAGATGATTAAAAAGAATATCGTGAAAAACCCGAAGTGTTCATAATTTTCTTCAAAAACTACTACAACTTATTTCACTACAAACGGCCACTACCTACTTAATAACAATAATAATTGACGCTTTATAGATTGGGTCATCCCAGTCAACATGCGTCCTTTGGCATACTCAGGTAGACCCTAACCGAATTCAACGCCCTGAACAGAAAAGTCTTACTTTAAACGTTTTAATTATTTACTTTAAACGTGGTACAGCCAAGCAGCGGCCTTTGCTGCTGTTCGTATAGCACGGCTCAACCGGGTTGGTACCACGGCCTCGCACTATACCCCCGTGAAGTAGAAGCATCTTATGCTTCTGCCTTTCGTTCGGTGAGTGAGGTATCCGGAGGCCCACTCCCCCTAAATTAAATTTAAGTTGCAAATTGATTATTATTCCAATCAAGTCACAAATGCATTGCACCATCAAACATAGCAACCAAACCATCATCACCATATCATATTTTTTAGTAAATTTTAAAGATAAATAAAAAAGTCACACACAAATACACATGTATATTAATGCATGAAAATATTTTTTTATCTCTACTGATGTAAAACACGTGTTGTAGATTCATATATAGTTGAATAACTACCTTAAATATAGTGATCAGTTCTCACGAAAACTTGAGAGAAAATTACCAACTTCATGGTGTCCCTTTTAGGTGTCGGTGGGCGCGCGCATCGTAAAAATTCACTCTCATAATTTTTCCCAAACGCACCAAAATGGTTATGTTTTCAAAGTGGGTAATACACAGAAATAAATCATGGGAATCTCAGATACAAATTACATATTAAAATTAAGATTCTCCAAATTGTAGTACTTTATAGCGATTACCATTTTTATTATTTCATGAAACTTTCTGTTTGTATCATAAATTAGTTTGTTGTAGCTAAAAGGAATATAGAAAATATAGTTTTATACATATTTTCGATATTTTATTTTTAGTTTTACGTGTGCGGATAGTTGCTAACACCTACCAGTCACTGAAGGCGGTGACTTTTTATGTCGAGATCAACATTGAAGGTGCTGTTCCGACTAAAACCTCTGCGGCAGGTACGATGTTGGCCCGGTGGCAATAACAACTTCGGCGGAAGAGACTTGCGAGCAGAAGGCCCGCAAGTTAGCTATTTTCCCTAAATTACAAAATTTTGTATTTACACATCGAAAATTTTTTTTTACCTTGAAATATCATTATATCGAGACAGAAAATATCGATATTTTTCCGGCATTCCTTTGACAACAGAGCGAAAACAACACTTAGCGCTTATCAATGTAATCCAATGTAATTACTATAAAAATAATTAGGATTTCTTATTTTCATTACACTCTATATAATACCAATTTGCACTTATTGTGTCAATCAAATCTATTATGCAACAACAGATCTCATTAAAAATATGGGTGATAAAATTTTGTTTAAAAGTTATTTATCCCAAGTTCAATCCATTCATCTTTCTTGTCTACCTAGCAATTAAATTCAATTATTACGCATGCAAACGGGATGGAACTCAGAAAAGCATGAATAATTTCATAGTGAAAACAATACCGTCGTGCATACTTCAGTTTCTGGTAAAGAAGCAATCTAAAGGAGACAATTTGTCTGTTAGTCTGCACAAATGCATATTCATCTCTCAAGCAAATTTTATACAACTAAGCGTAGAAAATATATTCTATAGAGATAATGGATTATTATGGTTAGCATTAAAACTTACGCCGGAAGAAAAAAAGAAGCATGAAGACAAGAGAATGAAAGGAAACTCAGACAGTGGTCTTTTTAAATACAATCTTAATCTAAGAACATCAGAAATACACAAAAAGTTATGGACAGACAGTAGCACAGGGAATTATGCAAATGCGAGAATAGTACCTGTTATTGGCTCACCATTTGTACATGACAATATTGCTTTAGTGAATGAGAGTGAATTTTGTAACATAGTCTCCTGTGTTGGTATAAATAATGTTGATAATAATATAGTTTCAATTTCATTCCATCCAGTCCCTGCTTTTGAGTGTTCACCAAAGATAGCAGCTGTTGCAGAAGTCAGCCTTATTGCGAATGATTTTGACCTATCAAATGATTTCTTAAAGGAAGTTCTTAGCAACTATTTTGAAGTACCAAAATTAATAAGTGTAAATGATCTAATTACTATAGATTTGAATCCTCTTATAATGACTAAATACCACTATAAGTATCTAGATTTAGTTGAATCAATAGGTATGCTACATTTTAAATGTAATAAGATTAGCAGTGATGTTGACACAGCTATTTCTACCCAATGGACAAAGCCTATAAGCAATGTAATAAAAGCTTTTTATATTGTGAAAGGTGTTACTCAATTAACTTTGGGAGAGAATATTCATTCTATGAAACCAAAGAATGAATTTTTTAAGCCACAGAAACTAAGTAACCAGGGTTTACATTTAATGCACTTGTGTCCTACTGGTTTGCAAGAGAAGTTTGATCAAATAAATGAGGCTATTAATCCATTCCTGACAGGAGAAATAAGTAAATAGTTTTTGCAGTAAATCACAATCATATTTATCAAATTAATGATTAGTAAATTGAACTTAAAGGATTATAATGAATTACAGACGAGTTGTCTTCATCTTTGTCCAGTCCCATCATTCCCATATTCCTAGTGACTGGCTCAACTGGATCTGGTAGGCATTTGTTAGTGAAAACATTAGCTAAATATAATGGTTAGTATGTTTTATTCTGTTATATATATTACAATTTTTTTTATTGTTGTATGTACTCCATCTTCAGATAATTTTAAATTACAGGTGTAAATTGCTTGCAAGCTGACTGTAATGCACTACAAAGTTCAACAGCAAAACAGACTGAAGGTAAAATCAGCCTAACTATACAAAAAGCTAAAGCTGCGGCACCTGCAATTGTTCTGCTTGATAATTTTAAAGTATGTGGGTAAATGTAACTAACCTTTGAACAATTGATATTGTCTTTTTCATTTCTTATTTATAAAACTTTTTTTTCTAGGTGTTTGCTGTGGATCCAGAAGAAAATGAAGATCACAGAGTAATGGAATATTTCATAAATTCAATAACTGATTTATATCAAAACTATACTAAATTTCCTATTATTTTTATAGCAATTACTGAGAAAGTAGATTTGAAGCCAAATATAATAAGAATTTTTCTCGATAAGTTCCATATTCCTAGATTGAATGTCCAAGAAAGGTATGAAATGTTGCAATGGTTCACTGCTGCTATGCAACTCAATGTTAATGGAAACGTGGGACAGATAAGATCAAATCAAAATAATATTGACACAAATGATGTTTCTGGTGCCTCATCTCTGAGCACTTATTCAAAAGATGTTCTTCGAAAGGTGGCCTCTAAGACTGAAACATTTGTCTATGGAGATCTAGATACTCTTGTACACTTTGCCATGCGAGAATCATATTTGAAACAACACAGTAGCTATAGTCAGTTTCCTCAAGATCCAAATCTACAGATTTTACAGGAAGACGATTTTAATTCAGCACTAGGTAATGATAAATTTTTCTGTAAAATTCATATAAGTAAATAGTTAAGTGGAGACACAAACTGTCAAGTAAGCACTTTTAGTTTTTAAGGTTGACAATGCTATTGAACTTCACTTTGGTTGGTGCATATAGCCCATAGGGATCACTTCCTGAACTGCATGTTTTAAGATAAAGTTGCAAATACTTACACTGTCCCAACACAATAGACACATAAAATGTTCTAGCTAAAAACATTGTTTTATCTATTTATTTTTTTGACTATGATATACCAACAGTACATGTATATGTTAATTTTCATTAAAAATACAGTAGTCTAGTACAGATAAGTGTACCCATAAAAGATGTATTGAGCAGTTACAGATAAAAGCAATTCTGAAAATCGATGTGTAAAAAAGGAAAAGTGAGTATATATATATATATATACCCAATAGCTGTGTGGGTAGAGGATATGCCTCAGAATCAGGAGACTAAAGTTTATAGAGGTCTCATACCGACGAGTTTTCCAAAACTTATGTATGATTTGAATCATTGGCTCTTAAACTAAGACATTGTCACATTGTCCCAAATAAGCTGAATAATTTATTTATTATATTATTATACAAAAAAATCATAAATACTTGCTAATATTTGCTTTAGAATCCATCAGAAGTCTACAAAGTCAACATTTGGATGCACCTAAAATTCCCAAGGTGTTTTGGGACGACATTGGGGGCTTGGATAAGCTTAAAAAAGAACTGCTAAAAACCATTGAATTTCCTATCAAGTATCCACATTTATTTAAAAACTCTACTTTAAAACGCTCAGGTATTCATTTTATTAAATTGTAATATCATATTTTTTAAATTCATAGACTATGGTGTCACATAATTATAGATGATAAACAAATCATGTCCTTTACTCTACCGTAAAGGGCATTGAAATGTTAAAAGATATGTAACAATTCTTACAAGTAAAGCATGTCAACCCGCACTGGAGCAGCATAGCGGGTCCTTCCCAGCTCCAAAACCCTTTCAGATATTTGAGAAGGAGACCTATGCCTAGCAGTTGGTACTAACAGGCTGCTTTACTTTACTTATAAATGTTAAATAGTATTAAATGTAAATAGTGTTAAATAATAATAATAATAATAATGTGATCAGACAGTGTTGGGGCATGAAAGACGGATGTAGTGACACGAATTGAGAAAGGGATGCTGTGCTGGTTTGGACATGTGGAGAGGACGAATGAAAGCAGGTTGACAAAACAAATATATGAGGCGAGTGTAAATGGTAGCGTCGGGAGAGGAAGACCTAGACGAACATTTCACGATCAAATCGGAGACGTTCTGAAAAAAGGCCAGGTCAAGAGTAAGAGCATGCAAAGATTGATGAAATTGGAAGAAGCGAAAGACGTTTGTGAGGACCGTAGCAAGTGGAAGAAGACTCTCTCTGCCTACCCCGTTGGGAACTAGGAGTGAATATATACATACATACATAATAAATATGAGTGACTAACAAAAAATATTTTCAGGTATATTGTTGTATGGGCCACCTGGTTGCGGTAAAACTTTGGTAGCAAAAGCAGTTAGTACGGAGCTTAATGTCAGTTTTCTAAGTGTGAAAGGTCCAGAATTACTTAACATGTATATTGGTCAGTCAGAAGAAAATGTTCGAAAAGGTAATTACTTGGACATTATATTAAAATTTATGTGAAATCTGAATGTCATACAATGGTTAAATACAAGGTTATCTTATTTCAAGTACAGGAATATTTTGTGGCGGTCTTAAGGAGGCAAGTAAAGTTACCAGAGGGAAAGATATGACGACGACGACAAACCCTCTAGAACTGATGGTCCAAGCTTTTATTTTATTAACCACCATTTAATTTTCCTAAAATATAATTAAACAACCTTCATTTAATTATATGATTATATGGATTATTAGGATCCTAATATTTGTAAGTCTACATAGATCACGCTAGCAGAGTTTTAGTGGATCACTGCCTCCCAAGTTCGATCCCGTACATGTAGGGCTAGTAGGTATCAACGATTTTTTCAAAACTTATGTACAATTTGTATCTGTACGTCGGTCCAAATAAGCTCTGGCGAAAATGGGTTTTGGATATACGATCTAGAGAGCCTATTTTTTTTCTCTACATAACATAAGATAATTTATAATCACGCAACTGACTGTAGATGTCTAGAAAGGATAAAGCCTACACATAAGTTCTTCATTCTAGTGTTCGAATCCGCCCGCGCGTCATCCCCTTGCATTGTATTTCTGGACGAATTGGATGCGTTGGCTCCGCGCCGGGGGGCTGCCGGAGATTCGGGCGGCGCCAGCGACCGCGTCGTCAGCCAGCTGCTGGCAGAGGTCGACGGCGTCACCAGCGGGGAAGGTACAGTTCTTCATTTCTGTAATCCCTTGGAGGAAGTCAGAAAGACTTTATAATAATTATATTCGGCCATAATGCGAGGTAAATTGAACTTTGAACGATTTTGAGTAATTTTCAAAAGAAAAGGTGATTAATTACTGTACAAGTAACTTTTTGTTTTTTATTTTGTTTAGTGGTACAGGACAGTTTCAGGCTATGAAATCATCTTACAGCAATCTTTGGAGACGGACTATATTCAGCATGATTTCCTAGTTAGCGGAAATGCTTGTAATTGATATTTTAATTTTATCGTGATAGATGGCAGATAGTTTTATTATATGGGGGCGACAAACGTCCTAACAGTTTACCGGATGGTATGTGCCTAGTGCAGGCCTCCTGCCTGCCCATAGACACTTGCAACAACTTCCATCGAAGTCGATTACTGGTGCATTGTCATCCTCGAGTATTAAAATACAATACCTCACAGACTAGCCAGTAATTATATAGACTCTCTATCACCTTGAAACTCGATCTCAACAGTGGTTGCAATGTTAATTGACGACAGAAAAAGGGTATGATACCTACGGGCTATCGGCTCCTAGACAGATAAGTCTATGACCAAATGATAGAAACTCTTCGTCTTTCCTTAGGCGCAGTATGAATGCATAAAGGAATCTCATGGCCTACAATATATAATGGTGAAATGAAAATCTCAAATACTGACGTAAAATTTTATATACAAGCCTATTACGGATAGCAGTGTTTAGAGCGTGAGGCGTCTGGTACCTACTCCGATTATATAAGCTGGGCAGGGCTTAGTTTCTTCCTACTAAACAAATCAAATTGATTCTCAGATGCTGATACGTCCAGTTTCGTTTTCATCATGGGCGCAACGAACCGACCAGATCTGTTGGAGCAGTCATTACTTCGTCCCGGACGTTTGGACAAGCTCATATACGTGGGCCCTTATACTGGGACAGAGGAGAAGGCATCTGTGCTCAAAGCGCTCTGTAGGAGGTTGAGTAAAATCCATTTTGTTTCATAAAGCGGCTGTAGAGGTGCCTGATATGTACCTTCCACAAAGGAAGGAGACGGGAGTTCGTTCCTCTATGTGGAGGGCACTTATCAATGATCCTCTTACCACTCCGGGCACCGTGCCCATCCGTTATTTTCTCCGATGATTTACAATTGAATATCTCCGCAGTTACAAGTTGCGCTCGGAGGTGAACCTGAGGCACGTCAGCGAGGCGCTGCCGGAGCGCTGCACGGGCGCGGACCTCATGCACGTCGTGGGTACCGCACGCGCCGCCGCCGTCAGAGGACTCGTAGCCAAAATAAACACCGGTATGTAAACTACTATACATAACTATTTGTTCACGAATAAATAACAACGTTTCACACATGAAAGAGAGAAATCATCATATTTAAATTATAATTTTCATTGATTTTAAGGGTTCCCGGAGGCCTATTACAAGGCCTTCGCCATCTGTCTGTCCATCCGACTTACCTTATGAGGGGTCTCCACCCTTCCTATCTTTAGCATGATAGACATCATCTCATGCATCTCTATCATGTGTCTTTTAAAGGTTACTCTTTAAAACTTATTATCTTTCAGGTTTGGTTAAAGAAAGTGATCTAAGTCCAGACTCTGTGATTCTTGGAGTCTCGGAATTATGGCAAGGGGTTGAGTCATTCCGACCGTCTGTGACAGAAGAGGAGCTTGCTTATTACGAGTCACTTCAATATCAAATGTAAAAAATATACGAACTTTGAACATCCCAATGCACAGGAATTCTTTCATTTGCCATTTTAATATTATTCTTTGAGAAATGGTTTGCTACATGGAAGTTAAATCTGAATTTTTCGCTATACGTTAGTAGCCAGGGACCTTATTTTGAGCCAGTGATATATCAAATGGGAAAAATTTTGGAAAAAACTTACGCCTAGATTATGCAAAAGACGCCGAAAATTTAGGTCTGGATAAAGACCGTTTGCACCATACTAATATTGAAGTGATATAGGAAAAAAATGCTAATTGAAGATATTATTTGTGGTGTTTTTTGTATATAATGTTCTATAAATAAAATTATTTCTATCTTTTGTTGTATAAATTGAAGTGTTTTATTTTCCATCCAATCACAATTTTAATAAATGTAATATTCTACTAAAAAAATCACTTCCGTGGAAATTATCTGTTAGTATTACCGCCAAATATTAAGACGCTGACTGTAGCCAAAGACCTTGAATAATAGACACGCCCTCAAAGTTCTTTAATGAATCGACGCGGATAATATGCGTACTGCTAAGTGCCCGATCTTACTCAAAGACTTCTCGCGAGCTCCACACTCAACTTGTTTGCGGCTTCTGCCATTTCCATAGAGTATTTCTCAGCATATTTCAGACGGCAAAAAAAAAGCAATTAAAATAATAATAGGAAATGTTACGAGTGTGATTTATAGAAATATACATCCATAAATAAATATTTAAACAAAAAATAAAATAATATTCTAATTATACAATCATCGGATCTCGGTTCAGCGACTGACGCGTGTGATATTTTTTGTACTCCCTACTAGAAGTGAGTATATTTGGCAAGTGATGAGTATAGAGCAGGGAGTATCTAGAAGCCGCTACCAGCTCTTAATTTATATCAACAAACACATAAGAGGGTCTTATCATTAAACTGATTTTGAACCATAAATTCATTACAGTATCTCAGATAAGTACCTTTAATGGCTGTTTTGACATTGTGGAATAGTGATGGACACATTTAAAATTATTATCTAATAAAATATAGTCAAGTCCGAGTCGCACCTATAAGTCTTCGTGAGTTGTAAGTACTAACAAAACACATTTTCTATATAAAAATGTTTAATTAATATATTTAATCAGATTCGTCCATAGTGTGTTCATTGTTGTTGCTGCTATCACTATCTTCATTAATTGTAAGTTCATTGTTTAAAATATTTCATCTCTGTTATAATCTTTCCTTATTAATTTAATAGTTCTGTTTTCAATTTTCCCAGTCTCCTTTAATTATATGTTCACAGACTTCTAACATTTTTATAATATTGTATTGTGGTAAAGCTTTTTACCAACTATAACTTAAGATGTTTTAGATTTCGGACCAATTATTACAATGGTCAAAGCTATAGCTTGTTGCCGCTCTGGTACATCCAGGTGTACACGTAAATGTATCTAAGTGTACAGAAATTGATAGAGATTACAATACCTCGGTTGACAGATTTGTACGCTGTACTGGTCAGTTCACGCAATGAACAGAGAAGTTATGAACTATAACAGTCTCGTCCTTAACTATTATAACAGCGAGCATGTTTTCCTGTTTCGAAAGCAGCTACTTGAGTAAACTGTTGTTTCAACTTTTGTCAAATGTTTGTTGAACATCTTGTTTGTTAAATTATCACAATGTACCCGGTTTTTCAAATATTTACAAAATATTGAAGATTACGTATTTAAAATATTTATCACGTGCTCGGCCATGAAGAAAAACATCGTGAGGAAACCGGGATGTCGGAGAAAAAATAAAAGAAAATTATTTTGAGGACGTGGTGATTTAGACAAACCTACTAATATAAGATAAAAGGGAGAGGCCCACATCTTGCAGTGGATTATTTACAGGTTGTTAATGAAAGGTGAGGAAACAAATAAAAGTGGCTGCCTGCGACATTCTTGGTGTTAATGTTAGAATAAAAACCTTTAATAATGGTGCTATTACAGTAAGTATTAAGCGAAGATTATATTATTACAGGGTTTTCGTAATATTTATAAGTATTTCCTAGTTCCATGGTATATACATATAGTCTGTGCTTAAGATTAAGTTTAGTTGGTCTTGCCTAAATTGACATACATTATCTGTGTGCGTTTCTCTTTCTTTCCGTTTTCAACATGGTGAGTATCAGTGCAATTGAAGTATATTTATTGAAATCAAAAAGGGAGAATTAATTGGAATTGTTTAAATTAATCTGTTTTATTAATAATAATGTATATATAGTTACTACTAAATTTTTAGTAATTTTGTAAATTATATTTAATGTCCCTTATTTTACAACCTCGTGGCTACGGCGACTGTCAACAGTTTTCTTGTATTTTAGCCGCCCAAAAAGGACGCAAAGGCTTCGGCCAAGCAGCCTCAGAAAACCCAAAAGAAGAAAGAAGGATCCGGTGGCGGTAAAGCTAAGAAGAAGGTAAATAAGTTTTTGTCATTTGAAAGTTAGGTTAAGTGGTCATTTATTTGGTGCATGTAATTTGCAGACAATGTCTAAGATTAAGATTAGATAGTTTATGTATTTATGTTGTCAAACTATTATATATAAATATGATAGTTATTGATCTTGTATGAAAATTTTATTATTTAAGTGGTAATTTTAAATTGTATGCATACTGGCCACATGGACTAGGAGTAGGTACGTGCTTAGTAGCAAACGTCTACAATACTTATGTTCAAAACTCTTGTATTATTACAGAATTTATTCAGACTGCTTAGTCTGCGGAGCTTGTGAAGTATCTATTGCACTTATTACGTTTTTGATGAACTTTACAAAATGCTGATTTTAAAGAGTTTAAGAAGTAATAAACAAATATTTATCCCAAACAATTTCACTTTTATGATGATACAATATTTAATATGTGCATATTTACATATTTACATAAATACTATTTGTATGTATTCTGTTTTGTATTTGTATGTTCTTTAAAATATAAATCAATCTGTATATGGACAGGACAGGTCACTGGTATACTATAAATTCATTTGTCTTTGGCATTTATGCCAAATGATTATAACTCATAACTTGATATCTGTGAAAGTTTAAAATTAACTGATATATTGAGGCTGATGGCAAATAATATCCTAATAATTTTGTTATTTTCTGACTACTCATACTTATGACTTTTATTTTAATTTGCAGAAGTGGTCAAAAGGAAAAGTTCGTGATAAGTTAAACAACCAGGTTTTGTTTGACAAACCCACATATGAAAAGCTGTACAAAGAGGTGCCTCAATACAAATTGATTACACCTGCAGTAGTCTCCGAGAGATTGAAAGTCAGAGGCTCACTTGCCAGAAGGGCCTTGATTGAACTCAGAGAAAAGGGTAAGTATTAAAATATAACATCATATTCTATTAGAAGATCATATTTTTTGTCAAATTTTTGTTTATAAAAAAACGCAATGTAGGGTTGTATTAAGATACAAACTACAAAAAGTTACTGAACTATATATATAATAAATATCTTTGCATTCATTATTTAAAATTAATTACTTCATTCTTAAACATGTTACATACAAAGTTTCTTTAAAGCTGTTTTAAGAAATTGTAATTTCTTTGAATTGATATGTCTATTTCCCCAGAGCTCTATGAAGTTACACTTAACACATAAGTAATCCTTAATTTCATGTTGCTTAGACAAAATTGGAACTTATGGAGAACATACATGCCTGGATTTCTTTTTAAAAACAATATTATTTTATCTTTTATGATGATTAATCTTTCTGGATTACTATGACAGTAAAAATACCGATATATTGAGTCTGATACAAATTAATTCATATCCTAACTTTAAAGTTCAGAACTCAAAACAAATAATGACAATGTCTTTTGTATTTTGCAGGTTTAATAAAGCAGGTAGTCCAACACCATGGGCAAGTTATCTATACACGGGCAACAAAGGGAGACGACCCTGCGGCTTAGTATGAATAAGTTTTAAAAATAAAAAAAAATACAAAAACTAAAAGTAATTATTTTTAATATCCTTTTACAAACACTCATTAATATCACATACTGAAAGAAAAATAATGCAGTACTTACACAAAAAATTTACAAAATATTATCGATTACATTTTTTGTCATTGAGATCCATGACTGCAAATCTTGCGGATGGATATAAATGACGTATGCGATCCTTGAAGTTATCTGCGTGTTCGTCGTTGGCAGTCTCCACTACTGCATTAGCCTGAAAGGTGTCATAATGATGTACTTCTAACAAACAGATGTTTTAAAAGTTCCTCAATCAAAGGTCACTAATATATTGACTCCCCTGAGGACCTAAGATTGATAGCCTATAATTCTGAGTTCCAATTGTATACCTTTCAAACCAGAACAGAATGCTGTTTGGTGGCAGAAATGGGTAAGAGTGTAGGTACCCAGATGACTCCTTTGCAGGAGTCTACTGTCAGTTTAATTAGATGCGAAATTTCAGAACATTTAAGAGGTGCATTGAAAAAGGATAATAATTCTTAATTCCCTTTTGACCCATGACATTGCAACAATAGGACTTCTATTCCTACTACCTAATTTGGCTTCGTATAGAATTCATAAGCAATACACTGGAACAGTGTTAGTAGTAAATTCATCTATTTTAGTCAACATAAATGCGAAAGTAGCTGTAATGTTTTCACGGATAAACTGATTTTGATGAAATTTGATATGAATGTACCTTGACCCCTGGGGAAACAAATTCTTATCTGAAAAGCTGCGGGAAAAATTTTCACGCGGGTGGAAGCTAGTAATAATATTAAATTCACATGCTTAATGTCCGAACCGACGCAGATCACTAAACAATACGTATAAGCTGATGGTTGGTAGTGACTTCAAATAGTGTATACTTTAATCAAAAGAAGATCCTAATCCATACTGTACAGTAATGTCTCCTAAACATAACATCGGGTACTGCATACCTGCAAACTTCTTTAAATGCTTACCCAAGTAGTACCAACGTCGCTCTGCACCCACATTTGCTCAGTGACCAAGCTCTTCATGACCGCGTGTTCGTCCGCTATAATCTTGGCGAGATTCTCGAGACCGGTTCGGTTATCGGCTAAAGGTACGGCGAACCGCAGCAAGCGACCGCAGGCGCTGAGACCACGGTGTATTGTGCGAGCGAGACGGCCGGAGTCTATGTTTCCCCCGGTTATTATGCACACCGTACTGTAATTACAGATTGGTACGCTAGTGACCTATGGTCGAACCGCGGTGCCGGCACCTCTATAATTGTTAATAGCTATTTTAAGTACTGAATTTTTACTGCGTGATCAGCGGTCGACGAAAACATCAAAAACACGCCTGCATATGGCAGAGAAATAATAATATAAGAGATATTTCGAGGACATGTAAATTTCGCCAACCCTCAATGGAGCAGCGTCGTGAACCATTTCGCCATCAAATCCATCTCGAATTAGAGGCCTTGTTCTATAGAGGGACATTTACATTTTTTTGCTTTACTTTAAATGTTTAGTCACTTATGAATGTTTGAATCTGATGTGTTCTTGGCTGATTTAGCGAAAAAAGAAACACTTGCTCGCCTTCACCTGTAAACCAATATTTGTGTATGATGACATCGCTGTTGATTGTTACCGGTCTGGTATTTTTCGAGATTATGGCCTTTAGTCTCCTTTTACGAAACCGGGAAGAAAGGCGGTAGCAAATTCTTACGCCGAAATCACACGGCATTTTTCTGTCAATGTGACTATTACCAACTTATCCCTTCTTGTGTCATAACTGTGAAACAATTTAAAATCAATTGACACTGACGATGTCTGAGTGACATGTGAAGTTTATATAATAATTAATAAACTTTATTTTCTTTTACAAGTAATAGTTTAATTTTATTCGTTTGTAGCCTTTTTTTAAGCCTATGCTTATGCCAGGAGATTCCACTTGTCGATGGTAAAAGACCGAAAAATATGAAAATATTGTCAATTTTCATATTATAATTTTTTTATACGTGTTTTTATATTATATATATGTGCGTGACATATTTGATATTGGTATTTTTTTCATTACATATTTTTTGTTTGGAATGGCTATTACAGTCTCAGGGAGCATGCACTTCAGACGTTGCTGCCAGTCACTGGGTAGAAGATTCTCTAATGCCGCCACCACATAGCTTTTCTAAGTACTACGAGCACAACTTTACCATTGCTTTGTCAGATAGGTGGATTGCTAGGAATTAGTCAATAGGTGTACGGCGACTTTCGGTCATTGTCACACAAAAAAAACAAGTGTTAACTTCTGCTGTGTACCGTTTCCCGCGCAGCTCTGGCACGAGCCCCTGCATGACGGCTGCGAGCGAGCACACGCCCGCGCCGTCCGCCACCAGCCGCTCGCGCTCCAACACCGTTATTAACGCACGCGCAATGTACGACTCGTCCACTTCCAACTGCCGAGAATAGTTATTGTATTGCGATTATGTTGTCATGCGATGAGCGCGTAAACTCATTGGCGATTTTATGTTAGCTGAAAAACAAGTCCCCTGTCAACTTGGACCCTAAGAGACACTTAGCAGGTTTTATCAATCTTCGATGAAGATTGTTTGCGACGACCTACTGAGTACTAGCTCAGTAGGTCGGTCTGTGGTTCTAGTCACTTAGCACAGGCGCTGATTCAGGTTCTTACACTGGGGAGGTTTCACTATGAGTTTCCTATTTCTTAGAAAATTAGATATAGTTCTTCGGTACTTGCAACAACATAATTAATCTACCTCGATCCTGCGCGTAAGGTTTATTTATGGCTTTAATAACAAAGCGATGTTAGTCTCTACTTCAAGGATAAGTATGTGTTAATATCCTATCTGAACCTTGGCAATAATATTTGGATAACAACAAAAAATATATGATGCGCAAACTTTATAATATTATGTTGAAAGTGAAGACCAAAAAAATGAATTCGTTTCAATTTCACATTTCTGTATCCAGTGTTACAATATAGAACTTATGTAATCCAAATCCTTGCTTGGGCAAGGAAAGAGCGACAGTTAACTATAAGTGATTGTTGTAATATTTACCATTCTATCTAGGCGTCCTTTAATAGTCGCAAAGGCATTCCTGCCTACGATACAAGTATTGAGACCTTCGGCGAGATTTGGCACTACGGGCACGCCTATCGGATGGCCTGCTTGACAAGCCTTCATCATTTTCGGAACCTTCGAGCATTCCGCCCCCTTGTGTTGGAAAATCGATACAAATTAATTGTCAGTAAAAGCAAAGTCGCAACTTCTAAATGTCCCACTGCAGGGGTTCGCCACTCTACTCCTGTACGGGTTGGCGGACTTCACCTATCTCATAATAAAAAACATTATTTCGAGGCCATGCAGTTCAAGTACGTGGTAAATTCAACACTTTAAAATTACAAGTCAGTATAGTTGATATTAAATAAGGAATCTTCTTGTTTCCTTTAAAAGAGTTTAAATGTAAAAGTGAACAGAAAATATTTTTTGATAACGGATAAAATCCCAATAACCGTTGAGGAAAAGATTTGTAGCAGCAGCCTTGAGACGTGTGCAAGATGTCAATGAATAACATCCGGCAAATTACCAACGCCTGAGTAAAAGCTTTCTCTTATTTTTTTTTGAAGAGGTTTTCGGGATGGAAAGAAATGTAGCCTCGAAATAGGTATTCATTATTTGTCAGATTTTTCCTCACGATGCTTTCAGCATGTAGTAAACTTCCCAGCACTTGAAATTCAATGAAATTATTAAATTATACATGATGGCACCAAAAATCAAACCTAGATTTCTCGCCAACTACAAAACCAAAAGCGAGCGTCCGGCTCCTTAGCTAGTCCAGACTCTCTCCTTTATTTGTTAGCTGCACTTTGAGTCAATATTTGCATGAGGCCTATGTTTGATACATGTAGTATGAGCTGCATGAATGAAAAATGAAATGAATGTAAATGTAGTAATTCCTTAACCTACGTAGATGAGACAGGAGCACTTGAGCTTGTTGCAGGCGACGAGAACGGCCGCGAGCAGGCTGCCGTTGGCAACCGGCACAATCACCGCATCCGCCTCCGGCAATTGGGTGATGATCTCTAATCCCACAGTACCCAAGCCCGCCATCAATAGCGGATCATCTGGACTGAAACGATTTGTTATGTTTTTATAACACGAAAGAAATAACATTTCCAACCCGACCCGTGTTCGGCCCGACATTGTGGACTTTGGATTCCTGCCCGGTGGCAGAATTTCTTATTTCAACTATTTATGCGAATCTTGTCGAAATACTTTACAATATTCCTTTCACTTTTTTGTTGTAATGAACTTCTGCAACGCCTGATTCTATTATATTTCTGTCAGGTGTAAGATATGAATATCCTATTCGAAGCCTATATATTATAATTTCTACCTGCTCGGAAACAAATTTTCGAACGTACATATAAGACAATCTCATCATCGATAAATTACTAACCGGTGACTCCACCTACTTTTGAATTTTATTCAGAAAAAAAATGCCAAAGGAAATTTTAAGTACCTAAGTAATGTTTGCTTAGACAGCCACGAAAGTACTACGCATTTTTGAAAAATCTTGTTCTATTAATATTGGAAGTATGTAATTTAACTAAGCCTACTAACTTACCTCATCCGCTAGCGGTGCACACTAGCTGCTAGCTGACTGAAAATACGTATTTACTCTTTGCACTTACTAACAAGTTCTCTCACCAACATTGTCACTCAGCATGGGGCAGACCTTGCAAGACAATAACTTAGCAAACTGGGCAATATTTGGAAGAAATTACTTGCCGGTTTTTCAACGTATCCTTGGAAAAGCGTACCTCTTGTCTAGTAGCCTTAACTGCTTGATCGGAATTTAGAATATTCGCTTACCTAAGTAATATCTGCCCAGTTTCCATGTGTACTTTCTTCGCATAATTAGTGGAATCTTCGAGAGTTTCTCCGCAAATAACTACGTCCGCATTGAGTTCCGAGCAACGTTGTGCTAGTGCTGGCGGCGTTCGGTCGGGAAGCACGACCGTCGCCTATATAGTTAAATAGACGCAACATTACAACAACACGACATTTTGAGAAATCGATTTGAAAATCTACAGGATAACTCAGACTCCTAAACAGGATAACTAAAAAAACTAAAGTTACAAATGGACTGGTCACATCTATCGCAGAAGTGAACAGCTCCATGGTCCAGCTAATGTATTCGATGTAAATTACATTAAAAACAGAAGTAAAAGTAAACTATCACAACCGTATGACCATTTGTGGAGTAATAAGTCAGAGACCATTTATTTTTTGTCTTTTAAGCCACTTTTCACCGGAGCTTATTTGGAACAGCGCGACCGGATCATCACAAAATATTTAAAGTAAAGGCGTCATCTTAACTCAAGATTTGAAAAATTATTTTGTGTAAATACCCCGTTTATTGTGGACGGTTGTGACCAATAGTAGCGGAGCAGTAACTATATACTCGTGTAGGAACACACGATGAGTATGAGGCATGTATAATCAAAATTTAACCTCGGTGAAACCGTGTAGGCGTATAAATATATATATATATATATATCACCATAACAGAACATCGTTGAAACTAAATTACCTGAATACCTAAAGATTCGCCATGGTATGCAGCTCCTATGGCTAAGTCTCCGATAGAAGGAACGATAACTCCACAAGTGCAAATTTCTTCCTGGCGCGACACAAATAAATTCCGAATGCCACGCTCAGCACAACTATATTATAATGAAATGCAAGTAAAATATTTTGAGAAATTATTATCTATTTATTAGCAAAGGTAAGTTTAAACACCTGTATTACCTGCCAGTATATTGTAAGTTTTCACATTTTAAATAAATCTCGTAATCCATAGATTTACTGATTTTTGCTTCCTGAAATTTTTTAAGTTAAAATATTTAACTATTAATTTTGAAATTAATTATCTTTTTACAAATACTTATTTCGTACGTACGCATAGCGGGGTATGTATAATGCCATCCTCTATTCTTTCAGCTGCTTGCTTAACTTCGGCAAAAGTCAAGATATGCACTTTATCGGTGTCGCACTGAAATATATCTCAACAATTTAATTTTATAGCCTATCATTCCATTTTAATGTTACATCATTACGGAATTACCATATCGTATTTTCTCAAAAAAAAAATATTTTTTTGCTTGTTTTATTTTCAAGATCATTTGATTATTCACATTTGAGATGGTGAAATACAGACAAAAATTTTACTCTGCGTGAAGTCATTCAATGAAATTGTCAAAAAAATACGACAGTAATGTCAAAATAGTTTAAGAAGAATTAATTCATGTTCTAGAGTGGCAGAACCATAGAATATACTATAGATATATAAGTAGTAATATATACTCATATAAGTTCTTACTCTATGGGTGGAGTCGAGCTGCAGCTAGAAGATTGGGTAGCACGTAAATGTGTGGTCCGCGGAAGTATCAGGTTTTAACAGATTATATCGGACCCCTTGAATGTACGTTGTCACTTCTGAGAACTAATCGACAAATAGTTTAAATAGTATACCTACATAGGTCCATTAATTTCCTAGCTTTTCTTTTGTATGTATATATTCACGCTTTGTTCCCAACGGGGTAGGCAGAGACAATCTTCTTCCACTTGCTACGGTCCTGACATACGTCTTTTGCTTCTTCCACTTTCGTCAATCTTCGCATGCATGCTCGTTAGTTTAGAGTACTCTTGACCTGGCCTTTTTTCAGAACGTCTCCGATTTGATCGTGAAATGTTCGCCTAGGTCCCATGAAGTGTATATACTTAAATGTTAGATATTAAAGTGTGGAAAACTAAGTGGGAGGTCTACCATTCGGCATAAGTCATCTTAACGGTCTAAATCCAGCCGTGGACTATTTATAGATATACTGTGCATGTAAATTAAAAATAAAACAATAATGTGAGCTATCTTACCGACTTATATTTTTTTATGCATGAATTTTTAACTAGCACCTATTAAGTATCTAAATATATTATACTGACCTAGGTGCGGGAAGTCAATAGATACAGGTGACACAGGATTCTGCTTTTCCGCTCGTTAGCGAAGTGGCTAAGCATTAGGCCGGGCGTTGCGGGGCGCGGGTTCGATTCCCGCAAGTGACAGGTATTTGAATAGACTAAAAATAATGGTGCCTGGTCCGGCTGTGTTTGTCCATGCAATGTATGTATGCAAATTGAATTCGCAACACAGAAGATATTTGTAGGGTTTAACAAGTTTAGGACATAAGTCCAACTTCAACCAAGAGGTCAATCGACGAATCCAACGCAGTCCGTTCGGGAAACTACTCTCACATCTTTTCGTCAAGTATATCTCAAAGAATTAAGAGGAAAGTATACATCAAGTGCGTGTTGGTAGTGATGACTTACAGAACCGCGGACTCTCTTTTCAGGCCGTTTGAGGTTCAAACTTCCTTAGCGCGCAATAGAAAGAGCTATGCTCGGTGTTTCTCTACATCATAGAATCTCCAACGATGATATCCGTAGCAGAACTAGGGTAACCGACATAGTCTTTTGGATCAACTAGCTGAAGCTCGTGTCTGAACTGACAATCGTTGGAGAAGAAAGATTCTCGAGTTGAAGCCTTGTACAGGCAAACAGTGTAGGCTTACCTGCACAGTTTTACCGGAAGTCGATGGATCCACGTGGCTCAATCGTTGGGGATAGGCATATGTTCAGCAGTGGACTTATGACAGGCTTTAATCATGATGATGATCCAATGCGCCTTCCTGGTTATTATCTACAAAGAACTAAACGCAGCATATGTTATATTGACAATTACAATAACATATGATTTATTTTTATATATTTTTTTAAATGCTACTCTTTATTTATAAACATTATCAGTGGGAACTTGTAATTTGATGACACTCAACAATAAAGTTCCACAACACCAATTATTACTATGATAGGATGCTACCAATGGTAACCAATGACACAAATGGGACAACCAAAGTTACCTTCATTAGTCAAAAGTAGTTTGTTGTTACTTCAATTGATCTTAGCAAACTTCGAAAAGTTGTTTAGAAAGATTTGGTTACTAAAGTGCAAAGGAGTTTTCAAATATATTCTCCTACCAAAATCTTAATTCTACTCGCACAGATAATTTGGAAGAAAACAAGGGATTGTCCTTAATGTTGTAATGCAAGACTTGCAGGAGCTGTCAGATTTTTCAAAATACTAACAAAAAACTAATATGCTTGTAGCAACTTTGTTTTAATATTTGTAAAGAATATAAAAAATGTTGTATAGTAATATTTACAAACACAATTGCTAATTTTTCTATGGATGATGCTGCTCCCAATCAGTCAGATTTTGGGTTAGCAAATTTAAATGGATTTTCTGCCATCAGTTAATAGCCAGAGTGATTTGTTAGCTAACAAAGTGTAGCATGCAAGTTAGTCTGGTATTTGAGCTAGATATCATTGGTTGCAGATAAAAGACAGAGCATTTTCACATTGCAACTAAAGTTACAGTCTTATCTGTCACTACAAAATTATTCAAATAAATCTTCTCTTAATTAATTTTATCCCGATACCATATAGGTGAAAGCATAGGTAAAATCTATTGTATACAAAAGAATCTATAAGGTATTTTATACCTACGAATCATGGCAACTGTTTTTCACTTTAATACAAATTTCAAGAGAGTTCTATAGAAATTTGTGTCAGTTGTTACAGCGAATAAAATATAGTTTATAAATTTTCTTATTTACTCCAATTAAAATCAGTACTGATTACTTAATATTATATTTAATTCTTTAGTTACAATTGATAATAAAGTTAGTTAATTGCTAAGGCATCATTATGTGCTTCTTGTGCCAATTGTACTTGAAGATTTAGTAACTTATTCTTCAATACTACAACTCCCATCAGTACAATATTCTCTGGTTTCAGGGCTCCCGATGACTCCACATTGTAAAAGAATTTATTAGGTTTTGCTTCCCAGTTAAATTCTGCTTCAAACTGGTTTTCATCAAGTTCTGTGTGTTCACTTTTTGGCCATTCATCTGGTTTAGGATATAAAGTATGTCTCATCACATTATCAGGATCATACTCAAATGAAACTCCTGCTGTTGGATTCCATTTAGCATGCTCCTTTCCAAAACCTTTCTTAGCATATGCTCTCAATTTTAATTCTTGTCCTTTACGCAGTTTTATAATAAGAATCTCATCAATCTCTCCATAATCCGTCTGATCTTCGTCTCTATGACGAGATGTCACTGGTACAACCCTAGGATCACTAGATTTTAAATCTGCAGTTGTCACATGCCTGGTCTGTTCATCAGTACATTTTACATCTAGTGTAAACTCCACACTGCATTCAGTACAAAAATCGGCACACATACAATCTCTAGAATAGCGTATTTTATCGACAACGTCGTCTGAAATTAGAGGGATAAGACCAATACGATGTGCAAGAAACTCGTCGCTGAGAACAGTTGAATTTGCTTCTAGTTGCACCCAATCGATTGCCATTGTTGGAGTTTCTGCTATAAACACACGACGCATACTATTTGCTACACTAAGCTCAGTATCTTCAACCACAAACTTTACGTTGTCATCTGTTAGCTCTGTTATATGCACAGAGGGCTGATTTGCATAAGGCATTTTGAATAATAATCACGTTTACCAAAATAATTGATCAGTTTTATTGAAATTATTATTTTATTGTAATAAGTTCTTCTTCTTTTCTTTATGGCGTTTTGTTGAAATCGCCAATGACTTTGTAATAAGTTTTTACACGACAAAACATAAAATTCTAATAAATACACAACTGTTAGAAAACGCTGTCATTATCATCTACTGGCAAACTGTCACATTCAATGCACAGACTGTATAGCTTAAATAATATGTATAGCTTAAGTAATATCAATAAGTAGGTTCATAATAAATATTTGATATCATATTACTATTATTTTATATACATGTACATTTTTTTTTGTGAGTTGTTTTACATTTATAAAATGTATAGCTGAAAAAAATTCTGTGTCCCTTCCAGTGTCATTAATTACGATATACCTCATAACAATAGTACTTTAATTGTTTCACATTTATGACACAATTTCATTGTTTAAGAGTTATCAAATATAACCATTATTAATATTTGATTATAATTTTAAGAAAGTCCAATATGCGCATGGTGATCTCATAGTTACCATACACACTGTTTACATTTAATAATAAAACCTAGACACAATGTAGTTTGATATTTAAAATTGGTCCCAATCACTTAAATACAAATAATTTCAGGAGATAGGGTTAGGGTTATGCAAAGGGTTCATTGGTTTTAATAGCAGTCGGAAACAATGTGGGTTATGATATAACCTGCTGCACTTCACTGCTTTGACTGTCACCATTATTGATATTTTACTTTTTATGGAGGTAAGGAGAACCGTCTTATATGGGGTAAAGTTGAAAAAGTGTCCAGCTATTTGTAAATAATAGTTCAAAAACCCACCAAAATGGCGCTAGCGTAGGCAAATGGTGTGGTATGAATGTAGCTGATGTTAACGTATTGAAGTATGCCGTCCTCGTTTATTTCGCTATCCTTTTCTATTAACCTTTAGCAGTCTTTTTAAAATTTATCCGGCGGCTACTGAAGCACCACCCTTATATAGCATTTTAACGAACACTTTTTAATACACAGAGACGGTTCTTCTTACCTCTACCCTCCATAGTACTCATGAAACCAAAGAATAAGTCAAAGAATAGAGCTTCTATTGTCTTACTTACGGATTTCAAACTTCAGTATATAATATATCCTTAAGTTAGATTCTACATATCATATAAATGACACCAATTCTTTACTCACGGCCAAAATAGTAAAATATCAAATATTGAATATGAACTCAAATTTCCCTTTGATCGCCACTTCTTTCTACTTTACCTCGGCTTCTGAGTCTGATATAAGAAAAATTATTGTCTATACCCAGTAAAGCTGTTGGTCATGACGTAATTGGTAGGGACCTTATTCTTCCTATTCTTAGTTCTCTACTGCCATGTTAATACATAATCCCCTTTAATATTTTTCCTCTCGGTGGAAAAATATGTCTTTATGATTCAGATACCACAAGTTAGTAACTCTACCAGTTTCAGAGACTACTAACCTCTATCTATTCTGCCCTTTCTTTCGAAAGTCCTGGAAAGGGTGTATCATCAGTGCAGCAGCCAGCAAATCATCTCGTACTGTTCGACTTCAGTAATGCATTTAAATCCGTCGATGATGTGCGAGAATTCTGTAATTCTGGGATCATAATGACGGCTCGCTAGCGTAGTGGCTAAGCGTTTAGCTGCGGCGCTGTGAGTCGCGGGTTCGATTCCCGCACGGGACTAGTATCTGTATGGACTAAAAATAACAGTTCCCAATCTGGGTGTTTGTCCATGTGCAATTCATGTATGTAAACTGCCACCGCGACACAGGCGAAATTCAAACAGTGGACGTTTTTTAAAGAAAAAAACCTTGCGGTATTTCGTTATTTTATTTATGGGAAAAGCTATTTAGTATATTATCTTCATATTTAGATAATCGTCAGCAGTTCATACGTCAGGACCATTCGTCTGCAAGGTGGCGCTACGTTATAGCCGGTTTTCCACAGGGTCGAGTACTCTCTCTACACCTCTTTTCCTTATTCATATTATTTCTTATTCATTTATTCTCTTAACTCCGTGTTCAACTACTGTTCATACCACATGTATGCCGATGATTTACAAATATATCTAAAGAGCCATTCCAATAATTTATCCTCCGCTGTTGATAAATTATCGTTATTTATAACTGATGGGTAGAGGCTAATAGTAAACCCGGTCAACACGTCAAAACACGGGTTATTTGTTGTAACAGTTTTTAGTAATATGTATAGAGCTCTCCAATTTAAGTAGGTACTCGGCACTACCCTTAAACCGTTCTGCATCACCAAAGGTTAGTTGGAAGATAATGCTGTGTACACCTTTGTACAATTTCTTTTACAATAGTAGTAATTGTGCTAAATGGAAATCATAATATCTGCCTATCCCCGTGCTCTACTGGGGTGAATAGTATATATGTATATACTGTTCACGAAGAATAAAGAAAAGTAGCAAAGATAGCATTAAAGGATTTATTGCATCATTCAAGTTTTTCATTAACACGTAATAAAGAATGTGCGCTTAATTTTTTTTCATCCAAATCCTTATAAAAATAAGTAAAAGCAATCGTACTATTCAGTTCATGCACGAGCAGTAGTGTGACAGGTCATGTGGTAATTTATGTAGTTAAATAAATATTACATAAAATGGAGACTTACAAGAACAACCAATCAGTAAGGCACATTGCATTTATTCATGATATTTAAAATCACGTGGGAAGTGAAAGCAACTTGTGTTGTTTTAAGTACCTATATAATAAAATGTTCATAGTGTCACTAAGATCAACTACATTACTTCCCATCAACAGCAGTTTTGTTGATACGCATAGGTGACCTCTAACCCTTTATTTAATTAAATTAATTACTTAGTGGATAACAGTTATATTTCTTCACAGTCTTCAGTAAGACACGGCCTAAAGCCGTTGTCTGAGAGCTGTTACAGATGGTAATAATCCACTGACTAAACACTTGATAACAAAACATGGTGTTTCAGACTATCGAGTTCGATCCTATGTGCGACAAAGAGAATCCCCAGAAGATTTCCTTCGAGGATGTCTCCGCATCAGCTTTTAGAATACAAAGTGGGATTGTAAAAACGCCATGCGTGGTGAGTATTTAATTTATTTTTGTCTTTGTTACACTCTGCTGATATATAGATTTATGGCTTTACCGATAGAAGGATTTGCTGTAAACGCCGAATGAGAGGCGGGTTTGGTGCACACAATACCGAACACCTCGCATCTTAGACTCGGCTTCCAGTCACATCGAGATAATAATATCTGGCATCATATAACGTCGACGTATGTCGACACTTATAAATAATAAAATATTAATATATTGAACAATCACACACGACATCCAGTCCCAAACTAAGATTCCGTGTCATGGTTGGCATTGGCTGGATGGTGATAAGATTAATAATCACATAAACATAATTTAAACATCCATGATTCTGTTATAAATATTTATATTCATCATACAAACCCCAATATGCATCCCTCACCTTTGAAGGCTGATCAGATAGTGATATACGAGTTATATACGAGTATATTATTAAATTTATTACGCTTACAACATATTAAATTTATTAACGTTTTTTTTTTAATTTACAGAAATCTCACATGTCTTCTGTGTATGGTATGGATATTTATCTAAAAAATGACTTTCTCCAACATACAGGAAGGTTAGTGGACTTTTTATTAACGTAACACTAAATTAATAAAAAAAATTATCTGATTTTTAAAATTGATTGAAAAGAAACATTAGCAATGTTTCTTTTCCAATTATACCTATTTATCGTAGAAATTCTATTATATATTTTTGTATACAAATAGAAATAAAAGTAAAAGCAAGAAAATTGTAAGGGAGAATACCTATTTTCAAATGTTTACCTCAACTGCACACTGCTTTTTCTCTGCCTGGGAGTATTATGAATATATACCACCCTTTTATCAATTTCTGCCCCCAATCAGCATTGCAACTACTGTTGGGATCCGGTTTAAAACGTATGCTGACCCCGTATAATAGGTTTTGAGGCATTCCATCTTAGTCCTCAGGAATGATAACGCACGTGTCACCTAGTCCGAATGAAATAGTTCGCAGTTGCCTATGGCCTTGTAGCTATTTACCATAAAGTGGACAGTTAGTTTATTTTAATAGCTTTTTAAAGAATACTAGCTATGCTATTCAACTGACATTACTAATAGTCCCGTTAACAACTCCAACTAAGCGTTACAGTTGTATCTGGAGTGGTTCATGACAATAGTCGAATGGCGGGCTCGAACATACGACCTCATGTTTCGCAGTCCGTACCCTTACCCAATAAGCTATTGGCGCTTTAAAGTTTGTTTGTCACTCAACTTAAATACACAAAAAACAATACACTATACGGTTTGACGACCTACTGTTTACCGAGAACTGGAAAAGAAAATTCCTCTAAAAACGCCCAAATCTCGCAGACTATCAACCAAATACGGTCTGATGTTATTACTATTAGTAAATTTTCCGGCTTCAGTTGTTGATTTAGTGTCTGATAGTGATGATAATATGTAAATAACTTAATATTTAAATAATTAACCTATTATATTCGTGAAGCAACTTCCTATTTTTTTTATAAACGGTTCTTTATCTACGAGTACATTGGTCTTTTTGATTTCAAATCCCTTTTAACATTTCTTGAAACCTTGAGAAAGTTTTTGGATTTTCTATATATTCCTCTCTTGTAACACCTTGTAAATGGAACGCGCGCAAACAAGAGCGACTGCTTCCGATAGAATGTAACGTCTGCTATATGCGTATTATCTGATAATATATCGCATAATTTACACGCTGTAATATATATTATGTTCGTCGTTTGTGACGCCTCTGAGACCTAAAAGCGACTAAATATAACTTACTCCTGTTAGATGTGATAGAACGACCGCGGAGCCCTGTAGTGAATGTTCCAACCCCGGGTTTGAACGACAATTTATTTATTTGTATTGTGATGCATTGAGGCTATTTTCAAATCTCTAACACTTTATTCAAAGTACCCTCCGATATTATCGTATTTTGGGCTATTATAATAAATAATAAATATAATAATGGATTTCCGTATTTGTTTATATTTAGTTTTAAAGAACGCGGAGCCCGTAACGCGTTGCTTCTGTTAACCAAGGACGCCAAGGAACGTGGCGTAATCTCTGCCTCGCTAGGCAATCACTCGCAGGTAAGACAAGTAAACGATTTGTAATCGACGGTGTTGATTATCCTAACAAGAAATGAGCTGATACTTTGTACTGTACTGTAACTATTACTGTAAATAACGAAAATTCTTTATAGAGATTTATATATTATACATCTATACGTAGTGCACAAGTGACCTGGGTTCGAATCCCGGTGCCGGGGACAAAAAAAATATAGATAGGAATTTTAATTGCTGAACTTACTACGTGCTCAGCGTTGAAGCAAAATATCATGAGAAACCTGCGTGTATACGAAATAATAAAAATGTTATTTCGAGAACATGTGAAGTATGTATATATCAAATATTGAGAGGAGATATTTGCACTGTAACGGAACTTTAACAGGCAACTTAACGTGGTAGAGCCAAGTAGTGGCTTTTGCTGCTGCTGGAATGGGCCGCATCTTGTGCTTCTGCTTTTCGTCAGGTGAGTGAGGTAACCGTGGGCCGACTCCCCCTCCCTATACCCCATCCTCATCCTCCCTCCCAACTCCCAAATATACTTAAAGGCCGACCCCTCTGGTGTTGCAGATGTACGTGTGTGATGGTTATCAGTTACCATCAAGTGAGCCGCTTGCTCGGTTGCCCCTACACCATAAAAAAATGGCTGCTACTTTACTTCAATTCTTTATGCATGGATCTCCTTGTTGTTATATTTAAGGGCTTTCACGAAATAGGATAATAATTCTTCTAACATCAGCATGCTGTCGTAGGGTCTCAGCTACCATGCAAATCAGCTACAGATTCCCACCACCGTAGTAATGCCCAACGTAGCGCCTATCATGAAGATCCAGAAATGCCGTTCATATGGAGCGAATGTCATTATCCACGGTCACGACATGAAAGAAGCCAAATACCATGCGATGACTCTGGCCAAAGAGAAAGGACTTACTTATATCAACGGGTGAGTTTACTTGAGGCTTACAACTTGAGGCAACAAAAATTTTTAAATGTTGAGTTTTCAACAAGGAAATGCAAGGAATTGGCATATTTTGTAGGTTTTTATGTGAGTAGCTACATGAATCTGCGGTAGTGCACTGTTTAACGTGAACCTCTCCTACAGTAGAAATTCAAGTTAGGTGCCCTATAGTTAGGTGTTCCTCTGCGAGAATTTGCAACGAGTTCTTCTTTCTTTCGTGACTCATAAGTAATTTCCATTAAAGTTTTAGTGGCGATGACAAAGGAGTAGGTGTTTAAACTAATTGGCTATAAGCCTCTTCATAATGAAAGATTTACCGTACATGCCAAGCTTTTCTTTTACACTTTTATAAGCGAGTAGTTAAAGCTAGCTTGACTACAATAGCGCTTGGTATTAATTGGCGATAGAGCCTCAGATCGTAGCGCATTAGCTCGGTAAGACTCGGTAAGATTCACTCACGTGGACTTCGGACGGAAATACCAACGCAGGCAAACTATTCCAGTTAGCCGGTTAAGGTAAGGTTTTGATAAATAAGAGTCATAGTGACCAGGCTTCTTACAACGGTGTATAGACATGTTTGTCTTTTGTTATCATGAAATATCACAAGATTGGCTTCATCTCAGTTAAGACTGTCTTCAAAGTGAGATTCAGACTCTCTATCATGGCTTTGCAAAAGGATTGGCGATCGCAGCACCAGCCGGATCGCATCTTAAACACGACTGCCAACCTCCGGTCTGGATAATTAAGGTCTTGTATAATCAAGAATCAACATCAGTCGATAGCCAGAGAGTTTCCGGGCAATTTCCATAGTCGTCTTTTATGTCATCCACGAAAAATGAGATAAGGTGGCAGATTCTCTTATGTTGCCAATAGCGGTAGTTTTGCTTTTACCAGAAATAATATGTTACATAAATAAGTCAATAACGTTAATAATTAATAAGATTAACACAAATTTGGAAATCGATAGGTACGATCACCCACACATAATGGCCGGTCAGGGCACCGTCGGATTGGAGATAATAGAGCAGGTGCCTGACGTAGACGCTGTGCTAATCCCGGTGGGCGGCGGCGGGCTGCTGGCCGGCGTGGCCACAGCCATCAAACATCTTATGCCACACGTGCTTATTTATGTGAGTACTGTAATTCAAGATGTGGCCTGACAATGGCCTGTAATTTAAGACTGAATCGAACCCAATTTTTGTGACCATATTTGAGAAGCATACAAACAATACGTTTTCTGGTCTTTGTATATACATATTGTTACCCGATTGTATTTTACATTACCTTCTGTCGCGTAATTCCATTTCGGCCGGGATTCGAACCCAGGACCCATGACTCAGGAGCCACCTACGCTAACGCCTAAGACAAGCGGTGGACTAATTGCTGCGAATAAACTACGGCCGATAACAATAAGAAAAACACAAAAATATTTGTTAAGTCTTATACCTTGACTCTCTTTGAACTCGATAGTTTTGAAAGCAAAACGTTGAATTCTAATGTGGATTTCCACATTATACCAGTACGGTAACCGCTTTCTGAAATAATTTCGTCATGTCCGTCTGTACGATATTACACGCATCTCTTGAGCAAGTCGTAGTAATAAATCATATTTATATATAATTAGGCTGCGATACGATGGCATTTGACCCGTTATCTGCTATGAGACGGTGTCTAAGAACTCAAATTAGATAATTGTAATTATCTGTAATTACGCAAAAATTGTAACTGCTCTAAATTATCTTTATTACTCTTTTTCGAAAAAGTTCTCTATTAACATTTTAGTCCTATATATCCTGCTCATGTGACTAAATCTCATTAAAATCGGATTATTCATTTCAAAATTTTTGGACTTGAAAGTAAAAAGCCGTGAGGCGTATACGCTCGTAACGATGTTGACTGGTTACAGTTAATTTTATGACCTCAGAATATTATAGATTATTATAACACTTTGTGTTTAACATTTGTGATAATTAAAGTTATAATGTTATGGCTTACAGATTCTGGGATATTACGATGAAACAAAGTATACTTTAACTCCCGGAATATTATCTAGAATCTTTGTTTTTTTTTAATAAAAGCCTTAAAATGTCGTGTTCTCCGACAGATAGCGGATCAACCTTATAAAATACGGCAACACTGACCGATGATAATGTGCAGCGTCTAAGAGCCACTTAATAGGTACTGCGAACGTCATTCCGCCCGGCGAGCGCGTCGATTGGATTAAACACTCTTATAGTAGACGTCCTGTCCCTTGCCCTGCAGTGGACTATTAACAGGCTAATGAAGATGATGAACAAAAGGGGGGAGGAAACAGGGGAATACCACATATTGCCCTCACATGGATCCGCGCCTGCCCCAGTAGGTAGGTAAAGTAAGACACCCGGATGACAACGTACTGCACAGTATCAACAGCCTCTTAGCATAAGTGGTTCGTGTGCTGGTTTGACTCCTAATGACGAAAAAGAAAGAAAATAACCAGTATTGAAAATAATTTATGAGTATTATAATATTATAAAAGTGTTGTGTCACTCAGTACTTATTGCTATGCAAGTTCTAAAGGACAGGACAGGAATGTTACTCATGACTTATGGCAACAATATAAATTCCTTTATTATGACACGTTAAGGGATATATGCTGTGTCCCTATACTGTACGGTCCTCGATTATTTTTTGAGACGATTATGAAGCAGGTCTTCCACTCTGCGAACACAGTGCGGAATCCTCAGAACAACTATTTGTTTTTTTAAGTTCTGAGACGCAATCTGTGCGTTTCCACATGATTTTTTTTAACATCGCCAAGCACTTGGTCAAGATCGGGCTTAACCGATAATGAGTAACGTGACACGAGGACATACCCAAATCCTCTTAATAAATGCTTTAGGGCGTAGAAACGGAGAAATGTCCAAGTATGAAGATGGCGATCAAGCACAACGAGCCGGTGAGTGTGGAGATCCGTTCTACCCTGGCCGATGGTCTCGCAGTGCCGACCGTTGGCTACAATGCCTACCTCACCGTGAAGCCTATGATCGATAAACTGGTAAGCAACTATCGGTGGTTTATAATTTATCGCTAGAGTTAATTTTATTTCTTAAATTATTTCACAGAGCATTGCAGCAAAGAACGACGTAACCATTCTTAGAATTGTGCTATTCAAAAATATACAAATTCTGCTCTTAAGCAATATTCATCTATATATTATCACCGAATGGCCTGTATTAGTTCATATACACATTTTCAACGAAAGGCTTAGTTTTATTAAAAAATTGTTCCTTCTTTTACCGTCGCAAAAATATTCATCGCTTCTTATGCGTATCGTAACTTACATTTTTCTGAAATCAAATTTCAAATTAAATTTTCTGTAAATATACTACCATCTTTAGGGTAAAAAATATTTACCGTTTATCTCAGATCACTGTAAACGAGGATTGGATAGCACGTGCTATCCTGCGACTGGTTGAACAGGAGAAGTATGTGGTAGAAGGCGGCGGCGCGGTGGGGGTCGCGGCCATAATGGCTGGCCTCGTACCCGAGTTGGCAAACAAAAAGTACGTATTAGTTTATCGTAATAATGCACTGATGGTTGGGACCCAAAAGTGGGAGGATTTGCTGTTATACTACGTTGGGCCGGATGTTTCTCTATCGCTATTCCAATAACCTATCTATTATCTATATATATCTATTACCTTAGACACTGTTTTCGGTCACCGCTTTCTGTTCTTTATCGACTTCGAGATTAGTCGCGAAAACAGATAGAGTAGTAGATACTCTTACGTTGCCACCTAACGCAAAAATACTATCGCACTCTTGATGATTTATGGTATAGATGGAACGCTCCAAATTTGAGACGCTTATGTCCATCAGTGGATGGTTTGGAGGCTGTTGAAAAAGCAGAAATAAGGGGCTAAACCGCAAGATTAGGCCTTTGTTTGGATCTATGAACACTTACTTAATTTTTCAAACAGAAATGATGCTGTAATACCAGTGTATTATTGGTATTGTAACAAATACTGTCAATAATGTCTTGTCAAATCTTACGATGATGATGATATTAATTTATCCCTAATGGGAAAGGCAAAGGACTTTAGTCCATACAGCCAGGTCTGATGCACGTCTACTCTGTTCCTCGTCTCCAACAACACTCAAATCTTACGTCTTTGAATGACAAGTGAAAAGTAATAATGTTTTATAAATTACCAGTCGACGTTATTGAAACTCTTTGATACCTACCAATTTACCTAAATAAGCGTCGCTTTAAACTGATATATAAGCCTATTTCCTTTAATAAAAATTAAATACCGTGTCGGAAATATTCTGAAATAATCGAAAACAATAAGACGATCGAAATTCGAGACTATATAAGGAGCACTGGAACGCACTAAGTAAATTTTTTTGAAGTGGAAGAAGATCACAAAAAAAGGAAGAGAAACGGAAGAAAAGAGGCAAAGAGAGAAGATTACAAGAAAACCCGTAGAAGATCACGTACGAGGAATAGCGCATCAAGAAGAAACTCTGCAGCCTTTGTAAGTGGTAAAAAAAAGAAGTTTAAGATACCGGCCATTTATTCCAATCTCGCTACCCATAGCTTATAAGGGTATTATACTTTACATACATTTTATCATACTATATACTGGTATTACTGCATCTTACATACCTGTTTGAACGATTTTGTACTACTCGTTATTATGATGAAATACTAGTCTCAGTTACATGGGTGTGATTGGAAAGCTCGTGTTCTTTAACTGATATTGTCAACGTTTCTTGTGCTTTATAACCCGTGGTCACAAGGGGACTGAGGTGTTTGACTTCCTGATGTCATAATTAACCCGGCTACCTTCAGCTTTATAATTATTAATTTTTGGTCCGATCTACGTAGAATGAGCTCACGGTATCTTAAAGGTTGGCTAAGTAATCACTCGATACGAGTGATAACTGAAGTGAGTGAGTGAGTGATACTAAGTGTTGATACGCTGACCGGTGAGCACTCGGAAGTTTTTAAAAATATTTCATTCTTCATGATGGAAACCTTTGTTGAAAAAAATAGAATTAAGTATATTTTATTTGTGGTTGCAGGGTAGTATGCATACTTTCTGGTGGGAACATTGACACAACAATTTTGGGCCGATGCCTGGAGCGAGGTCTAGCAGCTGAGAAACGTCTGGTCAAATTTAAGGTCACTGTCAGCGACCGTCCAGGGGGCATCGCCGAGCTGTGTAAGCTTATCGCATCGATAGGCGTCTCCATTAAGGACATTATGCAGGAGCGAGCTTGGATCTTTGGTGATATATTTAGCGTACGGGTAAGGCGTATTTTTTACTGTATCTTATTATTTAATGTTTTTACACACGGATTAAATTTCTAGGATGCCTCCTACTCCTCCTCTTCCTTAACAAACAGCTAAAAAATGAAAGTTCGTAATCCAAAGCACTAGCAGAACTATTTAGGCAGGCCCTCAACGGCTGCAATAAAAGCTAAAGCAATTAAAAACAATGCCACCGAGTTTCACTTGTGAGCTGAATCAAGTACGAAGGTTGTTTTATGATGTAGGTTGGTTCGAATTTTGAATTTTTTGGTCTTTACTGAACTAACTAGAACAGTTTAATTATTTGAACGTCTAAAGCAATTGTGGCAACATTAATCAAGAAATGCGTTCCACACTTACATTAGCGTTTTCTTTGCAAGGGCATCTGGCCTTCTGACTGCAGGTATGCGGAAGTTCAATGTTGATCAACAGGCTATGGAAGGGGCTATACTCGGTGTTTCTCTGCGCGATAGGGGCTGTAGATATCCACAACATAACTAGGGTAACCGACACAGCCGTTAGGATCAGCAAGTTGAAGTGATAATTGCCCGGCGACATAGCTCGCAGAACTGACAACCATTGGAGAAGAAAGGTTGTCAAGTGGTAGTGGGCGACTCCCCATAGGATGGAGTGACGACCTGCACAGTGAAATGGTGGATCAGCATCGAGCTTTGTGGCAATCTTTTTGGCATAGGACAATGTTCAGCAAAGGCTACCCGTTATAGTTACTCGTACCCGTTATAGTTACTCGTAATTAGTCACAGAACGTTTATGACAAACGTCAAAAACAAAGTATCACTTTCTCATCAGTCCGTACAAGTTTTACCATGAAAGCGCTACCCCCTCGACAATCCGCACGGCATTCTCGAATAGACTATCTGTTGACCTTAGAAAAAATAGACATGTTCACATGACTCTTACAATGTTTACGATTTAACAGGTCAAGGTGGTGTGCGAAACTCGGGGCCCAAAGCACCTAGACGAATTGCGCACTCTGATCGCCAACACGTACCGGGAATGCGACTTTTCGAGGGAGTGTGACTTTGACGACTACCCGCGAAGGAATAGCACTGTCTCCCTCGACAATGTCTCGCACTAGTAAAACTGCATGAATAGTCTACACTACACTGAATTACCATGTTGGCAAGATTTTGGGTGTTATGCACACTCTCTCTCTCTCTCTTATTGCAATTATATTTTTTACGCACGTTATAAAAACTATAAATCAAAGAAAACTTACGAAAGTTTCTGAACAAAGGTATATTATGGTTGCCTTGCCTTTTGAAATGTATAATAACTATATTATTACTTATGGTAATATCCCCAAGATTTGTTTAAGTTTAGTTAGAACTGTGGTGATGTTTGTCATAATATTATGTACCTACGTCAATATTTAACCTAATGCATTTTTAAACAAGAAAAATACTTGTATAACTTATTAGGATGAGGATTAGGGATTGGAATCTGAAACTATTTTTATATTCGATAGCTCTGCAAATTTTAGTCTGTAGGACTAAAAAAATTTAATCGAAGTGTAAAGGAAAAAAGCAAAAATGACATGTAATTCGCCAAACTGTGTGTAAACTGCCATGAATTATCGATTAAATCATCCGTTATATTTAATGGAACATTAAAATAAATTATACATATTTCATAGGAAATGAAATAAAGGGACAATAAGGAACCTAAATCTATATATTAAAAGAAACAGATTGTGTGCGACGTAATTAATCGATGGATTAGAATGTATCGAGTTGTGATTTCTATTTAAGACAGGAGTATTCTTAGAACGATATAAATATATTCTATATGTGTGAATCTTGGGTATTTTAGATAGAGATTATAGATTGACCAATTGTAGATTGGTTTGAGCTACGACAGAATGTATTGAAGTATACATTAAATTAATTATTATATTGCTTAGTGAAAGTAAAACTTATTTAAATGGTTTGCCATGATGTGTGATGAAACTTTTTGATTACTTTTATAATAAATTTTACACTTTAAAAGATATTTATTTTATTAGATATTACCGAAATGGAAGTGTCTTTCCACTAATACCAATTCACAATGGGCCAATCTATAATATTATTTCTATTTAGATTTCTATCTAAGACAGGAATAATCTTAGAACGTTATAAATATATTCCATGTCAATCTTGGGTGTTTTAGATAAAGATAATATTATAGATTGACCAATTGTGGATTGGTTGTCGGGACTGTTAGACTGGGGTCATCCTCCCTCCCTGCCTCAAAATAACCAAAAAGGCCGGCAACGCACCTGCAGCTCCTCTGGCGTTCGCCCCCCTTTCCATATGAAAAAAATACGAGTAGATTTTCAGTAGTCTAGTTCAGAGTTACAATCATTTTGAGTATTTTATAGAATAAGAACTTAAGTAAAGAGAACGTCATCGTAAGAACTTTACTTAAGTTCCCATATTATCTATAAAATACTGAAAATGCGTATTTTTACTCTGTTGTTTCTGGTTATATTCACAAAACTAAACTTTATATTAAAATTAAATTAAAAACAATCAGTCAAAATAATGTCATTGCTATTAAACTAATAATTTTTCAAAAACACTAAATCATGAGTTTTCCTTTTTGTTTCTTATTATTTTGTTAAATTACACATGAATATGAAATTTTTTTGGTGACAATTTTTATTTCAGAATGACTGTAAGTATTAAATATTTAAATAAAGCTATTAAATCGCCTGTGTTTTGCGTTAGTAAACAGTGAAAAATTAATAAATGAAGTTGAATTGAAATTAATAAATGAAATGTAATCATTTAAAGAACTACATCTATAAATATGCCAAGATTGCCGAAAGCTTAGACGTTCTGCCTTCAAATTAGGAGACCCGAGTTCGATTTCTTGTGGACGACTCGTACTAATGAAGTTATCTAAACTTGTGTATGATTTGTATCATTGTTGTGTACAACAACGATACAAATCATACGTGTGTGTTGTGGGATAAAGGATAAGTAAGTAGGTATTGGGTAAAGTAAGCAGAATGCATATTAAAGATTTTTAGAATTTTTACTGTTTATCTGGTTGTATGGCCACGCCATAGGGCACTACTTGGAGTTTATCGTAATCGTCTCACTCGAACCGGAGATATACGATTGTAATCTTTCAACGTCGCCCGTTTTCAGTCAATTAGTGGAGCCGGTTTTCGACCAATTAATGAAGTTGATGTCTTTGTAATAATTTCCGAAGTATTTTTGTAATAATTTGACGATTGCATACCATATGCTAACTACTAAGCTTAAAGAGAATGGCAATAGAAGGACAGAGCATAAGTAAAAAACTTAATATCCGAGGGTAGAAAGGGGATGGGGGAATGGAATAATTTAATTCCTACGCACTCCCCATAATGTATCATCTAAATCACCGGCTAACCACTGCGCTTGTGCTCGCGGCTATAAAGTTTGGCAACCAGATCTAATCTGACTAGACTCCAAATCTGGTCTGACTTGACTGTTGGCACGGACTGGAGAGAGAGGCCACTGAGTAAACGTTGGTAACTGCTAACAAAGTTGCTAGCAGGCGTGGTGCTATCCTTTCTGGCAGGGCTATCTGGGTCATATCACCAGTCTTTGTGTTTTAGGTCTGACATATTTGAAATGTATTTTTCATAATTTAACGATTGCCACGAAGCTTAAAATCTGTCTTGATTACGCGAACGAAATCTCGGGCACAGCTGTTACAGAATAAATTAGACTGTGTTAGAAATATTATATGTACCTTCATCATGAAATGTCCTAAATTATGTAGAAAATCGCATTGAAATCGGTTCAATGAATGAATTTGGTTTATACTGTTTAGATGTGAAAATTTAGCTGTTGTTAACTGCGCAGAAAATATTATAATAGAAAATATTATAACAGAAAATATTAAAATATTATATCGGAGATATATAGTGTCACGTGACACTATATATCTCCGATATATCCGATTATACCGTAAATGCCATAAAATCGAAGGAATGAGAGAGACAGACTCTCTTCAATAAGTGACTAGCATCGTTTTTTAAGTGTTTGCTACTAAAAATCAAATATCCAAATTGTGAAAAATTATTTGTCATTATTTAATGTACTATATTATATACTATAGGATATAGAATATGATCCGTACTGTGACCCAGCTAACCCAAGAAAGATTAAATATGACGACATTTTGGCCGCTTCACGAAGATGCGTTGGCTGTATTATAAAAACACCTTGCGTGGTATCAAACTTTAATTTAACTTTTTTCTTACTTTACCTTCTTAGATCTCTTAACTCTTTCATTAGCATGAACCCCTTTTAATTTTAGAGAGGTCATATGTCTGATAAGGCTGAGATGGATTTATACTTCAAGCAAGAATTTTTACAATACACCGGATGGTAATAGTTTAGTTTTCGAGTCATTTTTCAAATGTTCTTATTACGTAATTAACACTTTAGACTTAACAGTTTCAAGGAACGAGGAGTTTGTAACACGTTGTTGCTACTTTCGGAAGAGCAGAAGAGGATCGGAGTGGTCACAGCTAGCACAGGAAACCATGGACTGGCATTGAGTTACCACGCTACACGCCTCGGTATCCCGTGCGTGGTAGTAATGCCTCAGCTCACGCCACTCACAAAAATCACTAAATGTGGAAAATTCGGTGTAAAGCCTGTTCTTCACGGTGATAACATCGCTGATGCTAAATTACAAGCTATGGCTATTAGCAAAGAGAGAAAAATGATGTATATCAACGGGTACGCGTTCACAATAATTGGAAATAGTCGATAACGAACTGTAACTGTGGAGTATCTAAATTATTTTGTTTCTAGCTATGATCATCCTCATGTCATAGAAGGGCAAGGAACTATAGGTTTAGAGATCTTGGAACAAATTCCCAACGTCGATGCATTAGTAATACCGGTGGGTGGCGGCAGCCTAGTGACTGGCATCGGAGTGTGCGCTAAACATCTTAAGCCTAACATTGAAATTTATGTGAGTTATGATTAATTGGAAGTAAATTTAAAAATTAAACACTGGTGGAAGTACGTTTTCGGTTAACGAATAGTCCATTGTGTGTACAAAAACGTTCTAGTCAAACTTAAAGGTACAACCACGGGGATTTTGGGATTATAGTCAAAGTCAAAACGTTATTATGCAATTTAGGCTTCTTTAAAGCTCTTACGTCAAAATCTAAACCAGTTCTTAGGTCAAAATCAGAATTTATTGGGGATTGTAAATATGGATAGTAAGGCTTGTAACAGAGGCTACTCCTTCATAAGTGAACATGTAACGAAACTTGGCATAATTGTGCCATGGGAAGAGAAAACTTTCGTAAAAACTTACGGGGACTGGAGAGTAACAAGACAATAATATTCTTGGGAAAGATTTATTTCTGGCATATTTTACTACTGCTGATGTGGTAAAGTAGCAGCCTATAAGTGTCCACTGCTGGGCAAAGGCCTCCTTCTCAAATACGAGTATCATGGTCTTTTCCCTTGAAACGCTTTGAAAAACTCGTGATGGCTTATAGGTTAACCATCTGAAAAATGCTACGTCGAAAATAAAGATATCGAGGACGTGCGAGTCGCCTTGTACTACGATCGCCAAACCATTTGCCAAAAGTGGCAACTATGGGCTCCCCCAGGCCTACCTCCAACAGTGCCCTATTAATACTTCGATGAAGAAATTTTTAGCCCTGTAGCCTGACAAGGAACCCTTATTATATGGTCTAGTCCATTGGTTTGTCCTACGCTATAGCCTTATATTTGTACATTGTACTACAAGACACACTTCATCAATTACATTTTTTAGTAAATTGTTTTCAGGGTGTCGAGACCGACAGGACATGTAGTATGGTAGAGTCATTGCGGAAAAATGAACGACTTTATTTTCCAATTGACACTACGATAGCTGATGGTTTAGCTGTCAATATAGTGGGAGTGAATACTTTTCATACCTTAAAAGGAATTGTTGACAAAATGGTAAGCAGTATTTAATATCGTTTAATGTCGAAAAATAAAATACAGAAATAAAATATGCAATTAAAATTTTGAATACAGGTAGTTGTTAAAGAAGATTGGGTGGCACGTGCAGTCATGCATATCGTTGAGGAAGAGAGATTTGTGGTAGAAGGTGCCGGAGCGGTGGCAGTTGCCGCTGTAATGGCTGGTCTCTTTCCAAATTTAAAAGGAAAAAAGTTTGTATAACAATGGTCTAATCTATACCTACGACATTGTTCCTATCAACAACAGACGTTACGGTCGTTTGTTGGTAAAATGAATACACGAGTGGCTTAAAAATCCGAGACATGCGTTATTTTTTAAGACTAATGGAAGCCTTTTGCCAGTTTTATTTTTGTCATTGTATAGTATTGGTTTCTAAGTGGCTTTGATTCTAAGGGACGACACACTAACCACTACAACATCAACAAAAGACGTCAGTGTAAAAGACTTGTTCCAAAGTATCTTCTATATGTATTAATATTTTGAATGTTAGGGTGGTGTGTATACTCTCCGGTGGCAACATTGACACTACGATACTGGCGCGGGCGCTTGAACGAGGAATGGCTGCCGAGGGGAGGTTGGTGAAGTTCAAAGTGACCATAAGCGATCGCCCAGGGGGCATGGCGGAAATCTGCAACCTTATGGCCAAATGTGGCGTTACCTTACGTGACTGCATACCAGAGCGCGCGTGGGTGAAGGGAGACGTGTTTAGCTGTGAGGTAATAATTTCCTTATTGCGAATAATGATGCCGATAAAAGCACATGAGATCTTTTGGACCATTTCCTGAAAAAGGTCCACGATCTGTGTATACGTCGTGGATATGGGTATATAACAATAAAGTATCTATTTATATATTATATATAGTTTGTATTCAGATATAAGGAAATGATGATGACTTGTCAATGCAAACCCGGCATAACACGTCCTTCCCCTGCAAGGGCGGGTATGCGTGAGGGATTTCCCCAAATATAAAAAAGTGTACAAGTAAACAACAGTCACACGTTTTGCCTTACCTTGTAGTGATGACTGAATTTGATTAGTCACTTAATATTTTCTTTTCTTTATTACAATGAGCTGTTTACCGAGATTAACTTTATTCATCAACCTACTTCTTTTATAAAATAGCTAAAAGTAATTGCTGAAACAAGAGGATGGGACCACACGCGGGAGCTAATGGATATTGTAAAGAAAAATTATAAAGAATGCTTCTTCCAAGAAGGTAGTGGGCAAACAGAGAAAAACACTATACGGCGAGGACCGTGTCTTGCTCCCAATCCTGTTTGTATGCAAAAATGATCTACCTATGCCTAAATATTAACAAACACCTGCCACTCTTATAATGTTTTGTAAATTTTTACTGTGGAATTAAATGACAGTTGCAAGATAATACAATATTGTTTTATTTGAAAAAGAAATATTTTTAAACACTAAAACCTATATACCAAGGTTATATGAAAACAATAGCTGGGCTGTGTGATTACGAGAACTCAAAGAATTACTGTAAAGGAAAAATGTCAATAAGGTACGCGCGGCAAACAAAGCCCGGTTGGTATTAAGATATATATTTCAAACTTAGCACTAGATGTTCCTTAATCACTAGAGCGCAATAATGCACAGTCCCTTAACGCTTCCACCGCAAAGCGCCACATTCACCCACAGAATACTTTCACAAAGAGTATAGAAATACAACGTTATATACATGCATTCACCACTCCTACCATAACCTTTACTTGATTTTTAAATGTCAGTATATAAAAAAAATATGTATAAATCTAAAAACGTCGGCAAAGCCATATATTTTTTCAGTCATGATTCAGTGATATAGTTTTAAACCTTTTTTTCATGTCAAAATCTTTCATATGTACCTATATCAAATCAAACCAAACCCAACCGATTTTGATTATAAATCTATAATATAACAGAACAAACAGTCATGTTCAAAATACGAACACCTAAAACCGACAAAAAAAACTCTTGTTACACTGGCAGTATCCTTGGGAAAATCGCTTTAGCTAATTGATTTTTTTTGTACGCATCAATATCAATAGTGTCCTGTCCAAGTCACGTTTATCGTTATTTCAAACATCTCGATGATCTTTTTTCCAACCTTTACAAAAAGCTTACATCTACTTCACCAGCCTTTACAGGTACTACTGAACATGGTCTATATTCTTCTAGAGAGCATCAGCAAGCGAACACGCATTTCATGCAATTGTCATCGTGCAGCATCCACCAGCACTAATGATTTTGTTCCTCTACACTATTCTGTGGTTATGACTTAGTTTCTGATAATTCGAATGAATTTTCTGTCATGATTTGGTCCCCAGGTTTTCGTCTCTTATCATGGTACAGTGTATGTATGTGAGATTACCATTAGATATATATTATCTTTACCGTAATATAAGCTGCATCATAGCAGCTTCTGAACCGAAATTGGTTCTTCTCACTTCTCTAATTTTAGTCTGCCAGACACCATAGGCTTCTCCCAGTGGGAGATAATCGCCACGTTTGGCAGGTAGGTTAGTGATCGCAATACCAGACGCCACCCACCTGTGTCTAACAGCTGCTCTTCATTCTTCTTAATATTTTCGTAGTTGGATGGGAAAATTTCAGTTTCTACTAATCCTCTAGTGGTAAGATAGAAAACATGCTTATTACGAAATTAGACGGAATTACGGATTTTATAGCTTTTAATTTTGTTTTTATGTTCCCGACGTTTCGAGTGCTATACAGCAACCGTGGTCACGGGGGACGTCCTAATGGCAGTTAACTCGGGCTACCTTTTGATCCGAATTATGCAGAATATGCTCACGTGGTCTTGCTTGGTTTTACGTTTAATTTTATTTATTACTGGATCTAAACTCCAAAATTCAATTTGCAATGGAGTTAGAGGCAAATAACTCATTAGCTTTTCTTATATTTTTTACTAATATTTAACCGGATTTAATGTTTCTTTAATACACGCAATATTTTTTGATTATAATAAGTTTGAGGCAGTACCGTTCCTTATATCTTAATTATTACATTGCTATAAACTATTTGACAACATACAATTGTTTTATTATTTTGTATGTGGTAGAGCTGTGCTGTAGCCTATATTATACCACCTATGTGTTTGCAGTAACAGTACAAGGTCGGCTAGGCCAGGGCAGCAGCAATGTCGCAGCTTCGTTTATTTTGATGCACGCAAACGTATTCATAGCAGCATATCACTGGAGCGTTTCTTACAGCGATTATAAGTTATTACAACTTTTTGAACATTTGTTTACAATTGATGATGGACAAGTTGACTTTCAAACAACCGAGACTTGTCAATTTCTCTAGTCCAGGAGCTGGAAAGTCTATCCACCGTATTCGCCCGACTTTGCCTCTACTGATTTCCATTTAGTTGTTGTCTATATTTCTTTATTTGAATAACTTTTACAAGAGAAAATGTTTAACAACATGAACAAGATGTTATTGAAATGCCATATTTCAATTTACAGAGTAGTTTGCGTGCTCATCGGCGGTAATTTAGTACCCTGCCTATTTCAATATTTGGAAAGAGTCCAAGCACTGGAGGTCCGGTTAGTAACTTAATAAAAGTACGATATGTGTGAAATTGTACATTGAATCTCAATAATTTAACAGATATTCGTAACAGTGTGCGTCCTAATATTTGAACCTTGAAGTCGAATCGCAGACGATGCTTAGTATTTCTGTAATGAGTGTGTAACCAAATAACCACCATTCTAGATTATTTTCAGTATTGATTTATTACCTTAAGCATATATTAGGATTAGTCTTAGTGTAAATGATTACCAGTATGGGTCAAAGAAAAATTACGACTAATCGCACTTCATTACCTATCTTCCAAAATTATTAAAAACACATTATTTGATTAAAACTCGTTAACTGAAATCTAAGAACATATAACAAAATGCCATATAGTATTGATGGGTGACTTTTGATAGCAGCGTCCACACGTTTCAAAACATTTTTTTTTTATAGAAGATGGGTGCAAACGAGCGTGCGGCTCACCTGATGGTAAGTGATCACCGACGCCCACTAACATCTACAACACCAGAAGAGCTACAGATGCGCTGCCGGCCTTTAAAATAACTGTCAGGTTACATATAAACTATCGAGTAATTTGTCCCATGTAGTCATCTGCATTAGGCTGGAGGTTCATAAACTACGTGGGTCTATTTTGGTTGCTTTTGAATCTCTCCTTCCATGAGATTATAAGTATTGGAGTTATTATAATAACAACTAACTGGCTCGGCAGACGTAGTCCTGCCCAGGCGGGAGGAAGCGCGGTGATTTTTAAAATTTGTTAATAACTTGTCTACAGCGCCTCCCGTCGGATCCAAGTACATCAATGAATTATCGTCTCGACAAAAAAATATATGACCTCAATCGGTCAAGTCGTTCAGAAGTTACACGATCACAACAGACGCACCAACTTTTATATATTAAGATAATTATTATTATCTGATGATTATCTGATAAATTATGCTTATTTATTATAAGCACAAGCTTGATATCGTGTTGATGGACCGGGCACAGTCGAGGATATTTTTGGTCGACATCACCATTCCTTACGAGAACCTCGTGAAAGCCGAAAAAGACAAGAAGACAAAATATCACATAGTGACATGTGCGGTATTATGTCGGCCCTATTAATGTATTTATATAAATATACTTCTATTAAAATACCCTATATGATAATACCCGTATCTTAAGATGTTTTACGGAATCTTAAAATATACACTAGAAACATACTCCTTCTCATACGAGACAACTCGCAATCGTGAAGCCGTCGTTAAATTTAACAGATGGTAGATTCCTTCTCTTAGATTTAACAGGTGTGTAATAAGAGGCGTTTAAGGGAAGCATCCTCACAAAACGCAATGGATACCGGCAGATGATAGGATAACCATATTGAAAAGTACTAGACCTAAAATAACCAGGTCGCAACGTCTTAGGTACTAGGTGTCTGGTACTCCGATCGCCAATCAGCTGCCGAGCGTAGCGATTATGATAAATCTTTCTTATGGCTTATGGGCTATCGCATAAGCCACAGGGACATTATAGATAGTCCCTTGCAAGACATTGGCGTATGCCTATTTACAAGCTGTTAAGTTAATGTAAGGTAAGATTTCTTCTCTGCCTAGGAGTCGTCAGGGTTGGTACCACGACACAGTGTTACCCATTTCTGCCGCCAAACCGCAGTACAATTACTGTTGTGTTTCGGTTTGAAAGGTACAGAGAGCCAGTATAATTAAGGGCTGAGTGGGCATTCCATCTTAATCCGCATGCAGAATGACAACGCATCTGTAACCTTCTTCGATTAAAGTTCTTTGCAGGTATAGTAAGTGCAGTAGCCACTAAATATCAGGTGGACTGTGAGCTTCCTTTTCACCCCAATCCAATAAAAGAAAAAGACATATCGTACGAGCTTGTCTGTTTCTATTTCGGTAACTGAATATGTCGCATCTCGCAAAATGGTGTCGGTGGAAGACTTTGTTGCATGTGTTAGTAAAATTTTAGCATTTATTATAGCGCGACTTTTGATCAGAAACAAAACAAAGAGGAGTAAAAAGAAACAATCGTGTGTGGATCTTCATATATGCGTGAACTCCTTACGTGTCAACCAGGCATCACACTTTTTAATATTCTTTTACTTCTCTCTTAAGAACTGGCCAAGATATTGAACGCATTATCAGTTTAAGATGCAGTCGAAGTATATGAATTTAGTATGAGTAAATAACAGTAACTTAGAATTAATCATCGAATAATATTACAACTCTGGACTATAGTATATAGTATTCTGTGGTTTTTGATGTATTACGGAGGTCCTATTGCGCAACTGGTATATAAATATGTCATAATCTGTTGTCGATCCAATGAAGACTTGATGACGACCCTTTCAATCATATTCCGTATGTTAGTATTACTCTATGACAATCATTTTCAAGTAACATACATTTGTAAAAGAAGTATCAGAAACTAAACAAAATTTTAAGTGATTTACATTACCAATTTTTAATAGCGATTTGAAAATGTCATCGCGCCGTCATGTTAGTATGATTAAGTCTGAAATAAAATTAAAATATTATAGTTGCTATATATATTTATATTGATCCTATATGGCTGTTCTCACTGGATATAGGAGGACTTCGATGCATTTTGCGATCCTGAAAACCCTAAAAAAATTACATATGAAGAAATTATTGACGCGACGAATCGAAGCAGGTCACTGATAACTACCACTCCGTGTTACGTGAGTGCTTCTCATTTCGTTCAAAGGGATTTTTTTTTCTAGATCAGCCTTTTAAAAACTTTTACGCACAGTTTAAAAGCATCTCCAAGAAATTGTAATCAAAAGCCGATATATATTTCTTCCAAGGTTTTCCCGTACTCACCAAGCGGGTAGATTAGTGCTGTACCGGAATGCTGGCACTAGTGATGCTGCCCACCAGCAATAGTCTGAAAGGGATGTATTTTCCCTCACCATTCGGTCGTCGGAGCCCCATTTATTAGCTAGCAAGGCGCACCACTTGCAGGTGAGGTTTGCATTTGGGGAAAAAAAATTACATATTTCCGTTTACACTCTAACTTCTTATATCTATATCATTTAAATATTCTTTTTTTTTTTTTATGAAAAATAGGCCTGCGTTTGACCTCAATCTTGCCCGATGGAAAGCGAAGATGAGGCCTAGGATGGTACACATTGCCTAGATGTCTGTTCACTTTGGCCTTGAAGATATCCAGGTTATAGGCCTCCCGGAAAAACCGACCTCGGCAGAGAGTTCCACTCCTTAGCCGTCCGCACAAAGAAAGAAGAGGCAAACCGCCTCGTGCGTAATGGAGGAATGTCTACAACATAAGGGTGGAACTTCTCGCCGCGTCTAGTCGTTCGGTGATGGAAAGGGGAAGGGGGTATTAGGTTATGCAAAACCTCCGCACACTCTCCGAAATGAATTCGATAAAAAACCGAGAGGCATGCCACTCGTCTACGGTGTTCGAGGCTTTGAAGTTTTGCCTCTACTAGTGAGTCACTGCCTATGATCCTCTTCGCTCGGCGCTCCAACAAGTCCAAAGCATCAAGCTGATGTTTAGCCGAACCATCCCAGAGGTGGGAAAAGTATTCCATGCAAGAGCGGACTTGAGCTTTGTATAGATTTAAGAGCTGCTCCGATGTGAAGTACCGTCTCACCCCCGAAAGGATACTAAGTTTTTTGGCAGCAGTGTTTGCTATGGACTCGATGTAACGACCGAAATTTAGGTTAGAAGAGAGATCTAGACCTAAGAACTCAAGACGGTCATTTACCGGAACGGGGACATTCCGGAAAGTCGGAGTCAGTTGGAATGGACTCCGTTTCGCCGAAAAAAGACAAGCCTGTGTTTTTGAGGGGTTAAACTCGACCAAATTGGCATCACCCCATTGGGAAACAGCCTCCAAAGTCGAGTTCACCCCCTCAATCATCGATTCTCTGAAAGACTGGACTTTTGCCCCAGACTTCGCATCGGACAAGTATCTCCCCGAGACTGTGCTGTCATCTGCATACCCAAAGATATCGGGTGTTACCAGCAGGTCGTTGATGTGCAGCAAAAAAAGAGTCGCGGAGAGCACAGACCCCTGAGGCACACCGGCATTAATATCATGGAGATCGGACGAGGCGCCATTAACGACAACCCGAATCGATCTGTTCCTCAGGAAATCCTCGATCCAGATGCAAAGCTCGGGAGCAATACCACATGCCGGAAGCTTGCCAATGAGACTTGCGTGCCGGACCCTGTCGAAAGCCTTAGAGATATCAAGAGACACGGCAAGAGCTTCACCGTGTCTCTCAATGGCTTCGCTCCAGTGGTGAATAGCATACACAAGAAGATCCCCAGTAGATCGGCCTCGACGAAACCCGAATTGACGGTCACTGAGGAGTTCGTTGTCCTCCAGGTATGCAAGGAGGCGGTTGTTTAAAACGCGCTCCATAACTTTACAGAGTATGGAGGTGATTGCGATAGGTCGGTAGTTGGCAGGGTCGCCACGACTTCCTTTCTTAGGTACAGGTTGGACATTGGCAATCTTCCAGGACTTCGGAACTTCACCAGTCCTCAGGGACAAGCGATAGAGGCGAGTCAGAACAGGAGACAACTCAGGCGCACATGACCGCAAGACAATGGCAGGAATGCCGTCTGGCCCACTAGCCTTATTCACATCTAGAGTTCTGAGTATTTTGAGTACCTCTTTTTGCCGAATGTGTACCTCAGGCATTGCAGAGTCACAACGAGGTAGCAAAGGTGGGCAGTTATCAGCTGCATCTAGTTGTGAATTCTTCGCAAATAGAGAGGCAAACATGTCTGCTTTCTCTTTGGCTGTGTGAGCTAATGAGCCATCAGACTTCTGCAATGGCGGGTAAGAAGACCGGCAGAAATTGCCTTCGACCGATTTGGCAAGAGACCAGAAAGCTTTACTCCCGGATGGGTAAGACGCTAGATTGGCTCAAATACGGCCAATATGGTCGAAGCGGGCCTTGCGGAGGGCACGTTTGCAGGACTTGGCAGCACTATTGAAGGCTCTTTTCAGTTTCGGGACATTCGGCGCTTTGCGGGCTCGAGCATCCGCCCACTCTTGGTAAGCTAAGTGCTTAAGTGCTTCGGCACTATCACACTCAGAGTTGAACCAAGGGCGGGCTCTCACATGGAGTGAGATATCAGAATATGGAACAAAATATTCCATAGCCTGATATATCACTCCAGAAACAGCATCCGCGCAGCACGCCGGGTCGTCTGAAGAGAAGCATAAGTGCTGCCATGGGTAGGATGCAAAGAAATGCCGCATCTCATCCCAATCAGCTGACTTGTATCGCCATACACGCCTAGTCCCCATGTGTTCGGGTTCAGGTGGCGAGTAGACAGACACCGATTTCACCAGACAGTGGTCAGAGCTACCTAACGGGGAGGAGACTGCAACTTGATATCGGTCTGGATCAGTTGTCATCAGAAGGTCCAAGCAATTGGCCGAGTGGCCATCAATATCAGGTATCCGAGTAGCGCCAGCTACCACTTGGGAGAGACCTAGCGGTAGAGCAAATGCGTATGCTAATCTCCCGGCATGGTCAGTGTTTAGGTATGGGTACAGCCACTCCTGGTGGTGAGCGTTGAAGTCCCCCAGAACAACTAGCTGCGCTGACGGGTACCTGAGCTAAGCTTTTTCCGCAGAGTCAGTTAGATACTGAAAGAGCCTGGTCGTCTCCATGTTGTCGGTATGCGACCGATAAACACTGGCATAGAGTATCTGCTCCAAGCCAGTGTTCACCAGAACCCACAATACGGAAAAACTGGAATCCTCTAGGTTACGGAATTGTTATTCTACTTCGAAACATATACCCTCTTCTATAGGGTGGGTTGCCGTAATCACCATGCTTGCCTGGTGGGTTAACAGTCACAGTACAAGACACCTTTTACCTTTTTTTGAAATGGGTACTTCTCCATTTGAAAAATGCATGTTTGCTCAGCATGTTGTTCGTCACCGCAGAATACGTGGTAAATCAGCACTAAAAATTACAGTTAAATTAAATTGTCGTGGTAGCGGTAAAGGGAGTACACGGTACAAGTTGGCAAAACATTTTTTTTAAAACACGATCTGATTTTTTTTTAAACTGGTTACGTAATGAAGAACATAATATGAATCAATAATTTTGGTAATGAGATTGAAATTAATTAAAGTATTCCAGTTAAATACAGTACAGTAAAAAAACTGGAAAAAATGTTGTTCAACTAAAATTTTTTGTTGCAGTTTTGTTTTCCTTGTACTGGTATTTTTAGATACTTTCACGAATTGTTTCATTAGATATTTTTACATTAGAGCACATGCATCTGCGCATTTCATCGTGTAATTTTCGGCAAAGGCTCTCTGAAAACTCACATGATTTTCTCAATCTATCGGTAGCCTTGTATCAAAATTCGACCACTTTGTCTTTGTTTTAGTTCTAATTTGGCCACACGTACTCTAATAGAAAAATAAGCTAAGGCTCACAGCCTGTATATTGTGTAAACGTTAAATGATTAAGGAGAAAGTTTGTAAAATAATATTTATTTTTGTTCTTACTCGCTCTGCTCCATTACTCTGCTTATCCACAGAAATCACAATCGCATAATTTCGCCATGAATTTGTATTACAAACTGGAGTTCGTTCTGAAAACTGGAAGGTGAGTTTTAATGGTTCATTATACAGGTTCACTACGACTAAGTTAGGAAATATTTGTACAATAGAAAAAATATTGTTTTTTTTTTGAGTCTGGTCGTTTTGTGTCTGCCATTTGAATACGCACATGGTTATTCAAAATGTTGCCGCTGTTGTCGAAATAAAAAAAGTGAAACAGCTCATTTATATAAAAAAAAATATAGTAATAATAGCTTTTTTTAGTGGATATGGTGAAAAGGGAAATCACAGTTCACCTGATAGTATACAAGTAGCTAATGCTGCCCATGGACAAGTGTCTTCTTCTTCTTCAATTAACTTTTCCGAATATTTTGTATTGATTACATGCGTTTATTCTCTTTTGTAACGTCAGCTTCAAGGAGAGAGGCGCTTTAAACGTTTTACAAATGCTACCACTGGATAAGAAGAAGATCGGAGTGGTTTTAGCATCACTGGGAAATCAGGCGATGGGTCTTTGCTACTGCGGTCACACATTGAACATTCCTGTAGTCGTAGTAATGCCGGTCGGTGTGCCACTTATAAAACTACAGATGTGTAAGAGCTATGGTGCAAAAGTTATCGTGGAGGGAAATGACTTACAAGAGTCTCAGAAATATGCTCGTGCTATTGCGAGAGATAAAAGACTGACGTATATAAACGGGTGCGTACTTATCTAAACAACATTGCTCGCATTATAGTTTTTAGAAATAATATTAAAGCAAATAGTAAAGTATTATCCTATAAATGTCCAACCGCCGGGCGAAAGTCACCCTCTAATTTATAAAGGGATTTGGGTGCCAGGGAGGGCCCAAACATTGCTACTGGTTGGAGGACTTCAGATATCTTTGAAGTATTTCATTACATACGTAGGTTGTCAACGATTTTTTCCTTCAGCGCCGACAGGTGATAAATCATTAATTAAAATAAGATTTAACGATTTTAGTTGTTATGGCCGAACTGTGCCAGGCCTTTGAACTGCTATAGCTTTCCCGGCGTCCTAGGATTACTGTGCTTGCCATTTTAGTAAGTAAGGAGAAATGTACCATCTCTTTTTCTAAATGGCAACCTCACCTGCACGTGGTGCACCCCGATAGCCAACAAACGAGGCTCTAGCGATTGAATAATGGCGCAATAACGTTTCGTATTGGTTGAACACAAATCCCACAGGCAAGTGTCGGGGAGCAACGTTACTAGTACGAGCGCTCACCTAGCCGCTTGCTCCACGCGGTGAGCATTTAATAAGTTCTAAGAAATATATTATGTCGGCCTACTTGGAGAGGCCTATTTTCAGTTTTTTACAGTTCAGCTGTTTACAAAAATAGGTAGATCTTGTAGCAGACGTAGGCATTTTAGCTTTAGCATTTTAATAATTTATTTATATTAAAATGCATTAATTATTTTTACTAGTATTTTTATAATATACTATTTATTTTTACGGCTTTATTGGGACTAGAACTTTTTAAATGTGTTGGTGAAATGTGAATGGAAAACCTCGTGACCCCAAAAATTAACGATTAAATCATGATGCGCCAATTACATGATTACCTAGCCATGCCCACATATTATTTTTAGTAAATATGAGTAACAAATCAACGCTTGGTTATTGTCCTATGAACCTACCACACAACCCCGTTAGTACCTCACCTAAGCATATTATGTTATGGGATAAAAGGGATAAATAGAATAAATATCTTTCCACATAGAATAAGAAAGACAACGTAGATGGTAGTTAACTACTGGCTGGATGGAATACATGTAAAGTCGAACATTATGGAGATTTTATTTATTGAAGAAGTACACAAATATTATACACTCCAGTATAATAATCCACCGGTGAACGGGGGACTAGTAGATTTTTCGAATATAGGGGAGAGAATAACGCTTTACTTCATTTTAAACAATTTCTTAATATAGTCGGGATCATCCGCATGTTCTGACTGGCTATGGAGGTGTCGCGTTGGAAATACTGGAGCAAGTACCAGGGGTGGATGCCGTTCTAGTGCCGGTTGGCACCGGCGGCCTGGTTGCAGCAGTCGCTACTGTTATAAAACACGCTAAGCCCAACTGTCTCGTTTACGTTAGTAGTAATAAGTATTGAAAAGTATACCATTTTTATTTTGTTATACAATAACAACACTCAAGAGCTGAAATATGTCTTAATATGTGAATGCTATACTAAAACTAACCTAACCAGAATTAAAATTGTTTAATTAGAGTGGAAAATGTGATAAGTGTATTGCTTATGAGGACGCAAGCTATAAAATAACACTTTTTCAGGTTTCGAAAACCTACCTTACCAGTAAACAATGAATACGAGTTTAAATAAGAAGTTCATGGGTCTTAAAGTCTGCCAACCTACTTGGCGGCTGCTTGACCAATTCTGTCCATGAATCCGCTCAATTTCATGTCAGAATCATAACTCTTTCGAGTTAGTATTCGTAAGAGAAATCATGCAGAATTATGCTATTCTGAGAGCTGTCTGTTCTGAGACGCTTTTTCTGATCACCAACAAAAATGTCACTCGTTAACGTATTTTGACAAGCAAGGTAATACATGTACAGAGGTACAAATGATATATCGTCGCTTACCGCGACTGCTTTTGATCAAATGTTATGGCAACATACGTCTACTATTTGCCATATGCATATAAATGCATGCATATGCGTCGTGATTGTGTTGTGTATGCAAGTCGAGAGTTTTCTAGACTTAGTATTGACTAAACTGTAGAAAGGGGATGTTCTAAAAGGCGACTAAGGGAAAAGCCTTAAACACGCAGTGACTACCGCCAGATGGGGGAAGCCATTGCCATTCCGCCTGCCAAGAGTGTCGATTATGACAAATCCTCCTTATGGGAGAGGCCTATGCCCTGCAGACAATTTACAAACTGTCGAGGTAAAATAAGTCAATGATACGACGTGGCTCCCTAAAATAAATGAATGGTATGCACTCCGTCAAGCGTTACTACCTAAAGGACACTAATTTTTTGTGAGATTTTGCAGGGTATCCAATCGGAAAAGATGTCAGCGTTTTACAAATCTCTGGAGTGCGGTGTGCCAGTTACTACACCGATGGCAAACTCACTGGCGGAAGCCATTGCAATGCCTTATGTAGGAGTCAACTCTATCAGCAACGCTCAACCACTGCTTGATAAGATGGTATAAAATAATACGCATTTTGACTTCGCATTATTTTTAAATGGTGTAAAACTTTTTACGAAGGAAATAAAAAAAACATTTATTAGACAAATAAAATAGCCGAATAGCTAATCGAAAAAAACGCATGCGCTATTCGTCATGAGTTATGTTTAATGATCTCGGCAAGATCAGCGTTCTCGAAGGATTTATTGTCAGCGCCTCGGCGACTGCGGACAACGTGGGCAACGCGGGCATTGTCGCCGCGCGGACGGTCGTTAAGGTCTTTGACCTCAGTGTCGTTCGCCTAGTTAACTAGAGGTGCGAATATTTATCTTAAGGCAAAATAACCAAAACTAAAAATATACTTGTGAATAACAGTCACAATTATGTTATATTAATTAGATATGTTATTTATATAAATGATATTTGGTGTAGGATTCAGAAATCGCCTGTAGAAAATGAGGTTAAATTTAATGTTGTAATGTCGCACCCAACCTGTATATTCGTATAGTCGTGCGACATAGCAGATCTGTTAACACCATCTCATCCCGTGGATGTGCCAAACTCGACTAACGGAAATGCCTATAAATCTTGTGGCTGCCGGCAGATGGTGGAATCGTTATTTCAAATACATCAGATCTAAATTTTGTTTATAATTTAGTTCTCGTATAAAACTCTGGAAAAATTACTGACAAAAAATTGTTGCAATACATAGATCTAAATTCAACCATGATGTCAAGTAACAAAGCCACATCGACTAAGCAGCAACTGCATTATATCTTCTGGTGTACCACAGAAGTTTTTAATTTTTGCGTGTAACCAATGAGAACCCACTGAACCGAGAAGTTTTTGTAGCTAAAAATATGAAAAAACTCAATCGCTCAGCGAGTTGGACTGAATTGTAGAATTTGATACGAAGTTATTCGCAGTAAAATCACTTACTAAAAAAGCCCTGAGGCAAATTCTTTAGGCTTAAAAATCTATGTCTTGTAAAATTGTAGTGGCAATGAGCCGTAGACGTGGTCCTTGTGTGGCCACAATAGCATCGTACTAGAAAATGAAATGTAATACGGCTAGATGAAACAACGATCACAGTAGGCTGTAGGTACAGTTTTGTGGAAAGTCGATGATAGCTGCAAGTGCTTTAGGACCGTGTTTAGGAGCACTTAACTGTAATATTTTATGATAATGTTGAGATATAGAAATTTCCTAACTGGTTTAGTTAGACGCTGCGGCCATCTATAATAATAATAATTTTAATACACTATAACAACTTTAATCAATAATATTTTCAGATTTTAGTAGAAGAAGACTGGATAGCACGTGCTGTGTTATATCTGGTTGAAAAAGAGCGATTTGTTGTTGAAGGTGCTGGCGCATGCCCTTTGGCCGCAATCCTCAGCAGTCTTGTACCAGAGTTGAAGACAAAAAAGTAATAATTTTTTTTAAAGCCTGAAACTCTTTAAAGGTATTGAATGGCTCGTCGGAGATGACGTTATAGCCTTGACGCTTTAATGCTTTCACTACTAAGTCTCCTTGTAATAATATTGTAATCTCTTGCCCTAAGTTAATTATAATAAACCGACAAAAACTATACTGTGTGATAGTGGTGTAAGAGAATCTGGCAAAATACACCACTAGTAACTTAGTAAACGCAGCAATTGACCTAGTTATTAATGACGTATTATTATCAAAGTAGTTGGCAGTAAGCTCCTCCACCAAATTACTACAGTTCTTTGCTAGCTACATGGGGGACAGACAGCAGTGTGTGGAATGCGCAAGATGTAAATCTAAGCCGTATTTCACTAGAAGAACCTGGGGCCGTTGGAATTTATTATTATGACGAAAGCAGAATGTTTACCGTTTGCCGACAATATCAAGATGCTCATGGTGCTTAATGGTCGTAGTGATTGTAGGCGATAACAGGAGGATTTGAACAGTGGTCGAATGGTGTGAGAGAAATGGACAATAATTACATTCAGTAGGTCAAGAGCGCGGTGTTCCAGTTCGACTACCAAATCGGTGGGGAAACCGACAGCGCGGACACACTGAATGAAGGATTCGGGAAGTCGTCTCAATTTTGATCTGTCGTTTAGGGATAATACCACCGAGATTTACAAAAAGGCACGTAGGACATGTGGGTTTTACAGTGCGCCTAGCCTAAGGTTTAACAAATTTGAGGACTACAGCAGTCTTTTATGAGGCGCGTAAACTCCTCTCCTCCTCTCCTCGTGAGAATAAAACTCACGTGGGCAATTATTGAATCCGGTTAGATCGATCCAAGAAGATAGGTCAAGTTCTGGGAACGAGAAACAAGCAATATTGTTTATTTTATGTTATTATAATAGTGATAAATAAGTAAACTACACCATTTCATTGGAATTTATTATTATGACGAAAGCAGAATGTTTACCGTTTGCCGACAATATCAAGATGCTCATGGTGCTTAATGGTCGTAGTGATTGTAGGCGATAACAGGAGGATTTGAACAGTGGTCGAATGGTGTGAGAGAAATGGACAATAATTACATTCAGTAGGTCAAGAGCGCGGTGTTCCAGTTCGACTACCAAATCGGTGGAGAAACCGATAGCGTGGACACACTGAATGAAGGATTCGGGAAGTCGTCTCAATTTTGATCTGTCGTTTAGGGATAATACCACCGAGATTTACAAAAAGGCACGTAGGACATGTGGGTTTTACAGTGCGCCTAGCCTAAGGTTTAACAAATTTGAGGACTACAGCAGTCTTTTATGAGGCGCGTAAACTCCTCTCCTCCTCTCCTCGTGAGAATAAAACTCACGTGGGCAATTATTGAATCCGGTTAGATCGATCCAAGAAGATAGGTCAAGTTCTGGGAACGAGAAACAAGCAATATTGTTTATTTTATGTTATTATAATAGTGATAAATAAGTAAACTACACCATTTCATTAGGTTATCTTGTAATGAAAGTTGTATGGTTAAAAAATAATTATAAAATATCTTCCCTTGAATAAAATAAAAATTAACTAAAAGAAATGACACAAATCTTGTGACACCTTGTGCCAACTGCGGTCGCGAACTCTTATAACTTGAAGGTGACGATGATAATGATGACGTTTCGAGCCTATCAAAAAAATTCACATCATTTTTTTTTACTGCGATTAAGATAATAACTGCCAATAGTAGGTATATAAATAAAGTATTAATATAATATTACCTAAAATAACAGTAGCATTACAGTACCTACCTACCTAAAAATTCCAATCTAGCACGGGTATCTTTTTAAAGAGTCTACCACGCTGTGCCATTGCGGGTTAGCAGACTTAACATGAGCAGTTTTCATTACGACGGTTTCCTCATTTTCATACATAATTATGGACGTCTTTATACAACAGGGATTCTACGGTTATGACACGTAAAGGGATAATTGCCTAGCGAATCCTGGTCATTATTACTTTAAATTTTTAGTGTCGTCTGCGTCTTAAGCGGAGGTAACATCGACGCTACGCTATTAACTCGCTCTTTAGAAAGGGGACTTGCAGCTGAAGGCCGTCTGGTAAAATTTAAGGTATTTATTGTTCTTTTGTTGTTTCCTGACTATTATAGATTACAAAAACAATAATTTGGTACTTACTTTACCTTCGACTTTGTCACGCCCGACTGATATGTAACCAGTGTTGTGTTACCAGCAGTACCAGCAATACGAGAACTGATGATTTTATCATAAACTTGGTGGAGTCAATATACCATATGCTAGACAGTGCGCTCACTTATCACCATTATTTATATAAAACAACCAAAATATTTTATAAACCTTATGTTATAAAAATACTTCATTTACCATAATATACCACGTGAAGCCGGCATTTCTATAAATTAGAAAAAAAAAATATTCTTTCGGGAACATGTACAGTTCATTTTCCGGCTCCAAAAACTTTCACTAATATTTGAGACCTTTGCTCAGCAGGGGGCATTTACAGGCTACTACTTTCATGCGTACATAATATTATAACATAGTAAATATGTTATAACTGTACCCTTAAATAGACAATAATTATCCCGCAAGAGCTTATATGGCAATTAATTAGTGTTTTTTAGCCATGTTTAAATGCCTTTTCAACTTTTTTTGCCTTTGTGTTTACAATAGCCAATAAACACACAAACTTACAAATAATTACAATAGCGACATCATTAATGGTTATTCTTTACCGACTTACAAGAGAAGTAAGAGGTTATTAGTGAACATCTAACAATTGCAGTTTAAAGTTACTGCGTGGAAGTCGGAAAAAATAGTCTTGATGAAAACGTATATGTCTCGTATAATTAATAAGTGCATACTATAATAAATAGATATAAGGCACGCAGTAACTTATTTTGTTACCCTTTAATAGGTGGGCGTTAAAGCAGATTCAGCAGCTATGGCTCAGTTGCTGAAACTTCTTGCTAACGGTGGATACAACGTGATGCGGCAGTTCATGGACCATGTTTGGGTCGACGAAGAAATACACTGGGTAGAGGTACTAGCGCCGTTTTAGGCAGGCCTCTAGGCCAGTAGCATTAAAAATTTCGCTAAAAACCAGGATTTACCGTTAAAAACTAGTTTCATTAGTTTTAGCCTAAATATGGCGGACTCGTCATCATGTTCCCGAATCCCAAGCAATGCATGTGCGAAAGGATTGGAGGAAGGGTTACACAGTACACAATATACGGGATGGGTGCGACTTTATTGACATTTAGTGAAAAAATTATTAGAAATCATAATTATTTGGAAACAATGATAAATTTTTAAGAAATAAACAAAAACATTTATCAAACAAATAAAATCGCCAAATAATGAAAATGAAACTCACCTGCACTTCGTTTGGACTAACAGTTTACTGACCTCGGTAAGTCGATTAGGTAGGCCTTATGTCTATGTCTCTCAAATATATCTTATGTAATTGATATTTAGTTGTATGGCATAGCAATAGCCTGTAGAATATAAGGTAAAATTTAATGTCATAATGTCGCACATACCAATAATTTGTGCTAAACATATACTTAATGTACTTTAGCTTTGCCTGGGTTTTGAATCAAGGACTTACAATTCAGTTCCCTCACTGTATTCATTTGCCAGTATCCAGTCTTTTTTCCCCAATAAATCAATGGTTTAGTTCAGCATTCTTTGAGCTTGAATTTTTTTTTATATGGAAAAGGTCAAACGAGCTAGCAGCTCACCTGGTGGTAAATTATTACTCTACTTGTTTGCCCAGGTTCAAATAAAAAACATACTACTATACAACTACATATGCCGAAAAACTTCATGGATAGCAATTCATGCTATGATTCTTGTGCTGTATGGCCTGGTGTGAAATTTTCCAAGTAATTATAATATTTTAATTCAGATTGTTTTTCACAGACTAAAATAGTATGCCAGACAAGAGATCTACAACATGCCTTACAGCTCAAAAGAATAATTGAAGAAGCCTATCCAACAACAGCTGTGTTTGAGACAGAACCCCTCAATGATAAACGAACATGTCCATGTTATGTGAAAAAATAATTTTGTGCTACCTGATATTGTCAGAGTAAGTGATTTATTTTTAATCACAAACAATAAAAATAAAGATGATTTTGAAGCATTTTATCACAATAAAATATTTGTCTTAAAACTTACATAAGCTTTTAAATATTGATAATTCTTTCATCACTAAACATAACATACTTATAAACATGTCATTATAAACATATTTCAAATAATATTATAAGCATTGTTGTTCAAGTATTTTATTCATAAAAGGTGCTTCGTCATTATGCCAATTTATCCATAAATGTGGCCATCCTAAGATCTCTCTTACTGAGTCCATTGACATCATGAGAAGATAATGTTACCTGTAGAAAAAGTTAACTACTTCATACATAACTCTCACTTGATATTCACAATAGAAATCTATAATTAAAGACACAAAAATTAGATACCTATGATTATGAAGAGATATAATATTTATAAATTATATTCCTAAAGCAGTAAGTCAATTACTACTAACAATTAAATTAAAAAAAATATAAATATACAAAATGGTTTAAATAAACAAAGTGAAAGAGAAGTTGTTGAATGTATTATAACAAATTTAATACCTGGACTTTGTTGTACACATTAAACCATTCTGGGTGATGATCTAATTTCTCAGCCAGCAAAGCAACTCTGGTCATAAAACCAAAGGCCTCATTAAAATCTTTAAACTTGAATTCTTTTTCCATTGCATCACGGTCACTTTGAATTTTCCATCCTGCCTCAATTAGTGGTTTCAGCAGCCCATCACGCTCTTCAGAACTTAGTTTATCAGTCTAATTTAAGAAGGCCATATGAAAATTCGAAATATCAAATTCATGTACATGTAAAGTAAATATAAATTTTTCAGTTCAAGATACTTTGTGAGTTACCATAGTTACCTAGAAAGGTAATTAAATATAAAGTAACAAATAAAGTAAATTAATCCGCGACTTATGTAGGTACTTACCATTTTCCTCTTATTAGACACACTGGTAAAACCGGCCCCTAGTTTGAGTATGATCGCAGAAGACTGAGTGGATTGAACGTCATTGATTGGCGACCGCGCAACACGACTCAAGGTACAACCGGGGTGAAAGTGTATCGCTATCAAGCCAGCATTGTACAAATTTCTGCTCAGAAACATATTTGGAATTTTTTATTTATTGAACATTGAATCGCTTATTAAAAGCATTTTTAAAAATCACATCGTACCAAATTATGGCATATAAAAAGGAAATGCAAAATCGTTTTTTTCACTTTTTAACATAGAGTAACTTATTGTTATTGTCAAAGATGTATCCATTCAGACCTGCACGTGTCATAATAAAATCATTTCTATTTTTTCCTGATGTAAAAAAACAATATGTTCAAGTTTAAATTTCCAAATTCCAACTTTGAAACAATATATCAATTTCTGATTGACGAAAACTTTAAAACTTTTGAATATATCAGGACTACTTAAACAATGATAATGACCATAGATTAATATTATATATATATAAAAGTTAGATGAGATATATATGATAGAGGTAATGACACTAAAAGTGATATGTACAGAGGAGGTCGTATAATGAGAAACACTACCAACGGTCCTTGATATTATGTAAGATACTCCACCGCAAACGTTTTTATTTTGAAATTAAACAATAAATAGCACAACAATATGTTCAACGATTTATCATTTATTAGAAAAACAATATAAATCACATTACACAAGTGCAGTTTCAAAATTACATTACGGACAAACATTTAAATCAGTTTTAAGGTATGAACAATAATGGTCAACTAATTAGAAACAACAACATAAAAGTATAAAACAACTTTTTTTTTAAGTAGTAGTAATTAGTACTGTTATTTACGAAATAGCTACTATCCACAGCCTACCAATAGTTATTATTAATATTTAGTGGCCTATCCCTTATTTTCAATAACAGCACTGCAACGACGTGGCATTGATTCAATCAATTTCATGCATTTTTCTAGAGGGATTGAATTCCATGCTTCAACAAATGCTTCATATAGTTCGTTTTGACTGGTGTTACGTTTGTTTGAGACTTTCTTTTTAACAATATATCAGAGATTTTCTATCGGGTTTAAATCCGGATTATTTGCTGGCCAGTCTAAAACGGATATACGCTATTCGCTAAGGAAACATTTGACGCTATTGGCCGTGTGTTTAGGGTCATTGTCATGCTGGTTACAGGGAAATGATCGTCCGAGTAGGGAATCATTGTGTGCTCTAAGATATTTTTGTATTACCATTGATCCATTGTACCTTCAATCTTCCGAACGGGTCCAACTCCACATCCGGAAAAACACCCCCAAACTTTAATGTTACCGCCACCGTCCTTGACTATACTCCTTGTGTATTTATAATTAAAAGCATTGTTTACAGGACGACTTCCATAACGCTTTCCGTCGGAATTTACCATATTTAGTTTTGTTTCATCTGAAAATAACACTTTTTCCATTCTCGTATCGTCCAATTAACATATTTTTTAGCGAATAATAACCGCTTCTCTCGGTGTTGCTTGGTAAGAAGCGGTACCTTTCGAGAGATTCTTCCAAACAATTTAGCTTCCACTAATCTTCGGCGTATCAGTCTTGACGAGATGTTTATCGGGTCATCACGCGAAAAAACTTCATTTTTAATCTGGTTGGAACCTTTATTTTTGTCTTTTTTAGCAACACGAACGATTAGCGTATTTTCTCTGGGAGAGGTTTTTCTTTGCAGAGCCTTTCTAAGAACATTTTCAACAGTTCCATGTGTTTTATAATGATCAATTGCATTAAAAACTTTCTTAACAGAACATCTATTCTTCTGTACGCCCACTTATGATCTATATGTAAATTAACAATTATTTGCCTAGTTGACGCGTGACAACTTTTATTTTCGCCCATTTTGAACAAAATAAAATTCAGATTAAATTTTGAATTGCCGCCAAAATAATAGAAAAAGCCAAGAAAGAAATGTTATTCTCCAATTTCAAAAAAAAGAACGAGCTGTGGATGCTTTTTTAAAATGTTTGTAATTCGGCGTCCAAGCGCCCAGTAACAGAAAATAAACTCCTAAATGTGTAAGACTCATTTTGGAATTAAAAGTAAGATATGTTTTATATTTTATGCATTTAATGAGTTTTTTATTTGAGTGACTGTATTATTGCATAATTATTAATTATTGAATGTGTATATTTTTTACGAATATTTGTACGTTGAAGTTATACTTTGAATTGAAATACACTTTATTATACACCAATAGCAAAAATAGGAAAAAAAATAATAAAAAGAAACATAAAATACACAAAGGTACAATTGGCGGCCTTATCGCTTAGAAGCGATCTCTACCAGGCAACCATTTTGCAGGGGAAATAATGACCAGTGAGCAAGGGTTAAGGTTGTACGCAAGTTACAAAGAAGTGAAAATATAATATAAATATATATTGATATATACACAAACATTTATATACTCTAACATATACTGATATACCTAAATAAATACACAGTATATACCCATACATATACAGGAACATAAAGAGTAAAGAATAAATAATATAAGAGCCATACGACGATAGGAAAAGTAAATGTTAAAGGATAAACAGATAATGAGAGATGAAGGAATAATTATTTAGGGAGGAAAGAAGTGCGCTTTGACCAGCCTTTTAAAAGTATCTACTTTCTTTATTCATAAGAAGTGTTTCTAATTATATGACCACCACTGTATATATATATTTTTTTTAAATATATATATATATATATATAGTGCACAAATTGTGAAACTGATTTAGTGCATAATACGTTAGTATAGTTTGTATATAGTGTGTATTAGTATTAAGTATTGGTAGGTATTTTTAAAATTAGTTGCAAATAAAAATGTAGCGTGTAAATAGTACTGTTTTGTGTGACTACTTTAAAATACAATATAGTCAATACAGACAAAAAGCTAAGAGTCAAATATGTAATATAACTTCCAGTTATGAAAGAACCATAGAAAATTAAAAACAATCATGTTGTTGAGATTAGATAGCATGTGTTAAAAATTTAAACATGGGATTTATAATATTAATGAGAATGATGGAAAAAAAAGAGCACGTAGGGTTGTTGCCTGGGGGCCGCCAAAGCGCTTCTAGGGCTGGCGCAGGGCGCGCTACACTCGCGGGGCCAAGGACGGGCAATGGCGTGCTTGTACTTAAAACCTCATAGTGTTTAACATTTGCTACATATCGGCTGGGCCTCGGGAACATGAAAGCACAGTCAGCCAGCACCGACAGCACTTCGCGAAACAAAAAGGCATCTTCTCAATCGACAGGGCTCGCTTTCTTACAACGCCTCCAATGCTACGTCTGCCTCGGACTTCTTTATGTCCGCCACCCGAAGGCTATATGGGTCCGAAAAGCAAGCACTTTGAAGCACAAGCCCTTCCTTGCTCCCAGCGGCGGTCATGTCTTTGGCTCCACCGCTGATCACGTCAGCCGCAGAGGGTAGATAGGAAGACCGCCGCGACACAATACGACCATCCTAGGTATTATAGGTCTGACATATTTGGAATTACTACACATGGGATGTGGTTGAATAATGAATTATGTGATGTTTTTTTTAATAATTATGACCTATTAACGAGTTTTTAAGTCATTGGGGATGAAGTCGCGGGTAATAGTTAGTAAAGAATAATATCCTGAAGTAGAGATCTGCACCCGACTTAACCTAGTTACAAGAGACATGAAAATATTTTCTCAGTTCACTCAAGTCTTACAACAGTGAGTGCTGACTGCAAACTTATAGTAAGAATAATCTATAAAACTATTCATCATCTAGTTATCTTTTTGTCTGCTCATATAACACTTACATATAATAAGATAAAAGAAAGGGTCAGATGCAGTATCGGTGACAAGGGACTAAGAAAGCCATCCAAACCTGAAAATCAATAATTGATATGTACCAAAATTACTTTTCAAAGAGATAAACCCAATACTGCAATTCAGTACACAAATACCCTAACTGTTTCAATCTAATCAGGACTAATGACACTAGAAGGAAATGCAAAATATGTATCAAAGGAAACACATCTACCTCCTAATGAATTAAATACATTATCAATGAAAGATTTTATAAGTTATTAATTATTAATACCCATATCTAATTCATTTACCTTTACAAAAAATAAAATCATTATAACATTATGCTTTCAAGATATACTCTGTACTCCATCTGATGTTATTATGAATGTAGTTGATGAATTAGGTAAATCTGGTGCAAATATCACAGAGAGTTCTCTTACAACAGGGTTGCATTGTAAACGGTCATCATTTTTTGGTATTGAAATTTTAGTATTACTTATATCTAAATCATCTGACACTTTTTTCAGCCACAGCCTATATGTCACCATATTTGACCATGCTAATCCGAGGGATGGCAGGACATCCAAACAACCTTCAAATGATGCAGTCACTTGGTTTATACAAATAATAGCCAAGTTAAATCTTTGTGCTAGAGTTATCAACATGATAGCAGTTTCTCTTAAATCTTCAGCCCGTTTTATATAATTAACACTTTCACATCTAAAAGGGGCAGCAATAGAGTCAATTATGATTATAGATACATCAGTTTTCTCCAGCAGCTTTGGTAAGCGGACTCTAATACATGACATAAGTTCATGATATTCAGTGAGATGTTCCACAAATATATTTTGGCCAATGTTATTACCACATCCTTCATGCGAAGAATGTTTCATTTGCTTTAGTCGTTTCACTGGAAATAAATCTTCAGTGCAAATGTATACACTTTTTTTGGGGCAACTATTTACTGCAGTTATGATCCCAAGTTGACTTTTACCAGTTCCACTTTTTCCATACACTTCTGTTATAGTTCCTGTGCTAAAGCCACCATGTAACAAATTGTCAATGTTTATACATCCAGTTGCTACTTTATCTTTTTGTATTTTTACCAGTTTGTCAAAAATGAGAGTAGGTGGCAATATAAAATTGGATACAACATTTTTTAATAATATTATGTCGTCGGTTGCTAAGTTAGTAACTTTTTTTATGTCCCAAACAGAAAGAATTAATAATTGACGAGGGGTTGCTATTCCGGCTTTATCAATTTTTTCAAATATATTGGGTTGAACGAAACTTTTTAAAATACTCATTGTCAAAAAAGAAACTTTCCCGTAACTATCTTACTTTATTCTACTCTTTAAACCTGGCTATTGCTACTATATTACATACATTCTCTTTGATTATTGTTCTAGTCTTTGTCTAAGAGAAAATACCACAAGGTACGTTCCTTGTAATGTGGCTGTCGTCTGAAACTCAATGTCAACGGCATAACATACTCTATAGTCTGTAAAGTTCATGGGGTTCATGCGATACATGACTAACAAGACAGCAAAATTCTACTAGATAATAAAGAAAAAAGACGAGGTTTATTTCATGCGTCAAGGAGTACCTATTTAATAATCATGACAATGAGATGATTATAATAATAATGAAAATTTTATTTTCAAGACGTGTCAAAATATTTCAACTATTTCAAGTTAAGGTTATCACCAAAATTTATTTTAAATTTTCTTAATTAGAGATTAGATGCGAAGAATAAATGTTTTATGTCTATCTTCGTAGAATTACTGTAAAGTGAAAATATTAGATACATCGAGGCTCCGTTCGAAAACCGATATGGAGTTGAAGTATCGAGAAGATCCTGTTGTTCTTAAGCTTGACACAACCGAATTCAAAAATATATTTACCAAAGAAGTTCTGGATCTTAAAAATTTATTTGAAAAATACCAATATGAAATCAGAATTGCAGGTGGAGCTGTAAGGTATTTAGTATTACAGAAATTCACTTGCATAAAAATTATTTAATTGTTTTTTGCTTAATAAGCTTATGAATGTTAAATTCCCACTGTGATTTTATTATACAGTAGTAGCAGGCTGCACGCAATCACAAGTTAAACTTATTTATTTCTTCCAATATGGTTTTGTCATCAACAGCCTGGACTGTTGATGACAGAACCATAATCACAAAATACAGATTTGCATGTAATTTAATTTATTTTATAATAGTAGATCAACAAACAAGTTAACAATCCACCTGATGGTAAGTAATTACTGTTCCTGACTGCAGAGACATGGATTTAAATCCCAGCAGAAGCCTACTTGTGCTAAAACACAAATTAACAGTTTTCTTGTTGTTTTGAGTCCCAAGTCCCTGACACTGCATCTGAACCTTTCTCTGATTGTATTGCATATGTGTTACATTGTATATGGATAGATAAAGATAAATGCACTTTGTTTGCACATATATATACACTTGCAGCAATATAATATCTGCATATTGGATATAGTATGTAGTAATTGGAAGTTTTTGCTATGGTTGTAATTGGCCAGGAGCAGTATATCACTCCAACCTATGGACATCTACAACCAACTTCAAACCTGAACACAAGTAGTTGCCTTCCTGCTTAGTAGCAGAGGTAGACAAGGGGGTGGTACCTACACAGGTGGCTGTGCATGAAAAGGAGTCCTATGGTATGCTTTATCTTGGTGGGTCTGCATTCATTCTCTTTAACCATTGTTGTCACAACAGTCTACAACCAGTATTGGATATTATTCCTTTAGTAATTGCAACATTGGGACACATGGGACTGATTGTCCCTGATGGCACAATTACATGTCTTCCCTTAAGATACTCATATTTGTGCCACTTACATAATTTACATTATGTAAATTGAAATTATATGTTTATTTCCATTTTAATAAACATATAATTTTTTATCCTAGATTTTTTAAACAAATAATGTTACAAACTTATTTTATGGACAATAACCAAAAAAGTAAAGGATAACAGTAATAATGACAGGTGTCGTAAGAAACTTTCAATGTTGCAGAGGTTGCTGTCAGATGTTAGACCAAAATTGTGTAGATGCAGCACTGATGATGGGCAGCAGTGACTAGGGTGTCAGGTGTCTGGTATTCCAATCGCCTATCTGCTTGCTGAGCATGGCGATTATGGCAAATCCTGCTTATGTTGTGTGTACTATTGTCAGGCCAGTGGGGTTATACAAGCATAAATATATCAAAATATTATGTTTTTTTTGTAAAATATATTCATTGTATAATGAACACAATATAAAATAAAACTATTTCGCACATTCTGTCCCTCACAAAAGGAAAAGCGTTAAGCCTAGCTAAGCTAAGTTTTCCTTTTAATAACAGAGAAAAGGGTCAGCAAAATTATGTTTGCTAACTAACTACAACAACAGTTATTACATACATTATAATTTTTTTTCTCTATCTATTGGTGATGTTTCCTTCTTTATGGTGCAAAGCTTTCATAACTGTTCTTATTAACTTACTTTTCAAGACATCCAACCCTAGCACTGACAACCAATTTCAACTGGGTAGAATTGAAATTGGTCAAAATGGGTATCTTTCAAAGATCTTAGAATCTGCTGCTCATAAACTTGTAGATATGGGTTGAAATTTTCAAGCCCTATCTATCCATTATAATCCGGTGTTTGTACTGGTATGACTAAGTACTGTTCATACTTACTTCTGGAAGTGTTAATAAGGTTGATGATTTTTTCTATTTGGCTTTAATTACATAAATATTTGATCATGATATACTTCTTGCTATCTGAAGGTATATGGAATTCTCCTTGTCAGTTTTGGTTTGGATCTATCTTTCTCTAATTAGTGTTACCATTTGACTGGCATTCCACAAGGCGGTATACTATTGACACTTAAATGTTCGTACCATCTGTATGCTGATGATTTACAGCTATATGCTCAAGCTGAACTTCAGTGCATTTCTGAACGGTCTAATAATTATGAGATAGCTGTAAATCCTCCTAAATGCCAAGGTATTATAACTGGAAGCCTTCGTCTTCTGGCAAAGCTTGACTTTGAAGTACTGCCACCTAATGTCTACAATAACATAACTGTACCTAATTTAGTCATAAAGTAAAAATATTGGGTTGATTACTGATACTGACATGTGTTGGCATTCTCAGGTGACTGAGGTAATTTCCTTATGACTGGCGCTAAGGCTGTGTTGGTGAATCCGCTTATTTTACCAGTTCTTGATTACGCTAATGTTACTTGGACATTAGTAAAGAGCTTCTGGGCAAATAGATCATTTACTAAATAACTGTGTACGATTTATTCTTGGTCTACGTAATTATGACCAAGTGTCTCTCTACCGTTCCAAGCTTAAATGGCTTCCCATTCCACAGTGTCGAATGTATTAAGATTCTGCAAACCCTGTTCTGTGATTTTGCTTTGATCTATCCACTCTTGTATACTGAAATGTAAGTTCCAGTATTTGGGTTCTGTTCACAAAAGTTTATTTATTTATGTTATGAATGTAAATAATAATAATACAATAATTTATTTTTTTATATTCAAATATAAATAAATAAACTTATGTATGTATAACATCTAGTTTGCATGTAATAACAAAGTTGTAGGTGTCTGTAGCACCAAAATAAATTTTTCTGTTGTCAAAGCTTAATGTTGACTGCCTTTAGACAAGCAATTGTACTTGTTTGTGCAATAAAGTTTCCAAATAAATGAAATAATACAATATGTTATATTTATGATTTTTTTTAGAGATTTATTAATGGGAAAACAACCAAAAGACCTAGACTTTGCTACAACCGCTACACCACAAGAGTTAAAAGATATGTTTAGTAAAGAAAATATAAGGATGATTAATATAAGTGGTGAGAAGCATGGCACCATCACACCTAGGATCAATGATAAAGAAAACTTTGAGATTACTACTTTGAGAGTAGACATGATAACTGATGGAAGGCATGCTGAGGTGGAATTTACGAAAGATTGGAAACTAGATGCAAATAGAAGAGATCTGACTATAAATTCTATGTTTCTAGGTGAGTAAATTGATTTATTTATTAATTAAATCATTTAAAAAAAAACGTTTAATGTAGATAGTAGACACTTTTTGAGTATTCAATGTAGTGACCTTACTAATTCACTGTCAATTTAACAGATACTGTTTTACCGAGTATCACGATGATGATTTATAGACAAGAATATATATGTTCATAAGTGTGGTCGTGCAATATTATTGTGCCGCTTTGAGGTTCGTGCTTGCGGCGTAGCATTAACTGTTTTTTTTTTTGCGTATAAAATGGTGACATGGGTAGGGCGCGGTAACAAGGGGGGCTTAAAGAGAGGAGAGACGTTTAGACCTAGAGAGCTCCCCGAGACCCCCACAAGATGCTAGTGACGGCCTGCGCAGTGTTGCGGGATGTCGATGGATGCAGGTGGCTCAGGACCGAGCTTTGTGGCAGTCTTTGGGGAAGGCCTATGTTCAGCAGTGGATTTGTGATAGGCTGAGATGATGATGATAATACCAAATGTTATAAATATTTAATTAATAATATTTATTGAGCACCTTACTGCTTCAGTATGACATTAAATAAAATAATTTCAAATCTAATCATTTATTTCGTGAACAAATGTTATGATAAAGATACCAGTTAATAATTAAATATATGTACACTATGGGCGGCCAATAGGCATATAAAACAGAAACATTATTTTATTTGAGTTTAGTAAAACAAATGGATCACGCAATTAACAATAGGTATAGATTAACAATAGTTTAGTCATATTCAATTGGCAAACATTATTGAAAATTTACAAACAGCTAATGAGCAATGAATGAAACCATTAACAGTTTTCTTAAAAATAAAACAAAATATTAGAAATTAGAATAATTAGTAGCCAAAGACAAAATATAATTTATTATGTAAAGTTTAGGAATAAAGAAAATGTTTTAAACATAATTTTTTTTTGCCTTATAATTTTTCGCTTAGAAATTCGTTAATAGAATAATATGCTTCACTAACCAACAATTCAAAAAGCCTTCTCTTAAATTATTATTCTTTCTCTTCTCTTAATTTTACACAATCTGTAATTGCGATGTTGACTTTTAACAAATTGAAATAGATGCATATTATATTTTACAAAAACATTTACCTCAAAAATAAATAGCGCTGGCATGATCAATATATTAAATTTAGGTATGTGACAGGTGGTGGTAAGGTTTGCATGTGGCAGGTAGTTTTATCTTACAAATTGCTTGGATACACTCTTTTGTGCCATGAACACATTTTCTTTATTAGACGCGTTTCCCCAGAATATAATGCGATATCTTAACTTAGAGCCGACATAATCATAATAGCTACTAAAAGTGCTGTTTGGTGGACGACTTTATCTAATATATATAAAGCAAATGAGAATTTGCATAACTTATCGCATACTTGGTTAGTTTGTGTCCGCCATGACATGACATTATAAATATGTAAACCTAGAAATTGCTTCTCCAGTTTGATCAATATTTTGACCCCTGTAATAAATGAAACTTTGGTGAAGTTTTTGTCTCAATTGAAAATTCATTGCTTTAGTTTTGTTAAGATCTATATTAAGGTTGTTACTTTTCAACCAGTCATATAGCCATAACTTCCCTCATTGAAAATGATGGTACTGTCCTCGGCTAATATAGCCTTTGGAAAGTTATTAAAGTAGACAACGGACCTAAAAAGCTGCCTTGTGGACCTACGTAACATACGATGTAAATGTTTCTTCTCTTAGTCTTGAAATTAATTCGGTTTATCTGTGTGAGTTGTTTTCTACCTTCTAAGTTAGATTTTATTAGATCAAGTACTTTGCCCCTTACACCATATACTTATAGTATATGGTATATACATATACATATATCATTTCATATTTTTATTCATTTATTATTATATATATTTATTATATATATTATATTAGTTATTTTAAAATAATTTTTTTAGTTAATTTACTAAGTTAAATAAATACACTTGCAACAGCTATCTCACCAACCCAGGGGTTGACTGGCAGAGAATGCCAATAGGCATTAGGTCCGCCCTTTGTCACCTCAAATAATAATGGGTGTATGCAATAAAGTTTTTTAAATAAAAAAAAATAAAATACATACAGATTATGCCCACAAAAAAATCATCTGTAAAAATATTTTATTGATTATTAATATTTTAATGTTTATTATTTAAACTCATAGGTTTTGATGGCTCTGTATATGATTACTTCTTTGGATATGAAGATTTGAAAAATAAAAGAATTGCTTTTGTTGGAGACGCTGATGTTAGAATCAAGGAAGACTATCTAAGAATAATGCGCTATTTTAGGTTCTATGGTAAAATAGCTGAAAAGCCTGACAAACATGATGAGGAAACACTTAAAGTTATCAAACACAATGCAAATGGCTTACAAAAAATATCAGGGGAAAGAATATGGATGGAGCTTAAGAGGACACTCCAAGAAAACTTTGCTGGGGAGCTACTAAAAACTATGTTAAGTGTAGATATTGGCAAATATATAGGTAAGTATTACTCAAAACGTAATTGGAATCTATTTATTTATAAAATCTGTGGAAACTCTTATTAAGTAAGTGCTTATAATTTATTGTAGTATTCCTTCTTTTATCTATACATATAAACGTCTGTCTATAATTTTGAAACAATATCTTTTTAAAATATTTGTGTCTGTCTGGGAATTTCGATTTTGCTAATAGTAGTGTAGTAAAAGTTTCTATTAAGTAAAATATTTAGGGTTCCTGTGTGAAAATTAAAATAAAATCGAATCCATGCAAACTAAGTTGTGGATAAAAGCTATTCTAAAGTCATCATCAAAGTTATATTAATGATCTAGCTTTGGATTCACTTCTTACAGAAAATGTAATATTTTGACATGTTGCAACAATAGAAATTCTATTGTTATAACACAAATATGACACATGAAGAGCTTCTTTATACATATTTTTATGTACTTCAAAATATTGAATATTAACTAGGTATACCTGATCCGAATGTAGAAGAACTAAATAGAATTTTAAAGCGAAGTCAGCATTTGGGTCTACATCCAATGAGTTACATGGCAGCTCTTCTGCATGACATTGATTCTGTAACTATACTCCATAGTCGCCTGAAATTCTCTGGATATGACAGAGACATGACATATTTTCTTGTGGAACACAGAGGAGATAAAAATACCACTAGGCCTTTACTGTAAGTCTTATGTCACATGTACTAAATATTTTGTTATGCTGTTATTTAATTGTAATTACATATTATGTTTTTTCAGTCCATATGAAAAATTAGTTCTTAATACTAAAATGAAACAGAAAGATGCAGTAGAATATACCCGTGAGGTGTTAAAATATAGAGGAGATGAGACCCTACTTCAACTTTTTGATAAGTGGGATATACCTCGGTTTCCTATTAGTGGTAAAATTTTAAAGTGTAATGGAGTTCCACCAGGCAAAATGTATGGACCCATTATTAACAAATTAAAGGATATATGGATTGAGAATGAATATAAACAGTCTGTAGAAGTCTTAGTCCAACTTATTCCAAGTATTATAGAAGAATTTGAAAGACAAAATAAAATGCCTAATAAATAATAACTTTTTTTTGGTTAGTTTTAACCCGAAAAATTCTAAAAGAATTTTGTGTTCGATTACCTAATTATTTATGCGATTTATTCCAAACTGTATATGTTTTATGGCAGAATAGTTTGTTATTTTCTGACAGACATTTAATATTGTAGCCAACTCAACCTATTTTTACATATATCTTTTCAATGTGGTTACAAATATCTTATTCAATTATAACAAACTTTTATACGTGGTAGAGCCAAGCGGCGGCTATTGCTGCTGTTCGAATGAGCCGGCTCGACGGGTTTGTTTCCACGGCCTCGCATAATACCGGCGTGAAGTAGATGCATCTTGTGTTTCTTCGTTTCGTACGGAGAGTGAGGTCACCAGAGGCCTACTGACCCTCTCCATCCCCCTCGTCACCCCTCCCATCTCCCAAATGCCCTTAAAGGCCGGCAACGCACCTGCAGCACCTCTAGTATTGTAATGTACGTGGGCGATGGTAATCACTTACCATCAGGTAAACCGCATGCTCGTCTTACCCATTAAAAAAATGGACTATTAATATTTTTTTAATCAATTGAAAAAATCTTTGGTTTATACTAAATTAAAATTTTTGACTTTTCAAAAATCGATTTAATAATAACGCTCCTAAGCCAAATAATGTTACCCAATTAGAAACTTTTCTTGGTCTCCTTAATTACTATGGCAAGATGTTACATCCCTTACATTTTTTATTAAATAAAGGAGTCATTGGAACTGGAGTTCGAAATGTGAGCAGGCTTTTCTAAAACCTAAAGGAGCTTTGTCTGGCGATAGGGTGTTAGCACACTATGAGGAGCTGCGGCCACTGGTTCTCTAGCAGTAGATAGCAGTGTGTGTGGCATTGGCGTGGTACTAACGCACGCGGGGTTTACCCACGTGGGTACACTATGGAACCGAGCGATCGATCGGTTGTGTATTGCGAACGCTTAAACATTCAGAAAAAACGTCACGGTTGCGAATGGGTCACCAACCCTTAAGTTACATTTTTGGGGAAAAGGAGGAATCCCACAAACCGCAGTTAGCCGCTTACAGCGTTGGGCTGTCCACTTGGCCGCGTAATTTTTTTATTTTTGGCAGGGATTAATCTTACAAGAAAGTTTTAAGAAATGCATCACATAAAATTAATAATTTTACAGGATCAAAATTCTAGGATTCGTTTTTTAAAAGAGACCAATAGTTTAAAATTAGTTAAGAAACTGAACAAGAAAATCCACACAAAACATAATCAATTTCAAAAAATTTATTGCGTTATCACATAGTCACACAAATTAAAATTAATTACTGTAAATAAAAAACCGCGACGTGTCTTTATTGATGTGGAAACGGATGATAACTCAGTTTTTTAATTATTTTGGAAGGCGACACACTTTCTAACAGCACACTTGGTGTGTAAAATAATAATATAGAGTAATTATACGTAATATAATATTAATAGAAACTTAATTAATAAATTGAGTTTCAAATCCAATTAATTAAAAAAATATTCACTTTTGCAAAACAGGTCCTATACTACTGAGGTCCAATGTGGAGGGTCGCACCCTCGCCCTGCACTTACTGCACTATTGCTGTCTAGACGGCTTCGTCTCTGTATTAAACTATCTATTTTTACTCTGTGACTTGGATTACTATTGCACTAAGTTGTTTCAAAAGGAAATCAAATCGAAGAAATGCATAATTATTTAATAAATCTTATTTTAAAAACTTCAAAATACTGCGCTTAAATAATTGACTGTGGCAACTATTTCGGTGCATTGTAAGTCTCGTATTCGTCACAGCCATCATCATCATCTTTGTGTTCATTGAAACATCTCATACAAAACAGATACTTGCATCCCTTACAACGTACTTTAGCATCGTCATTACATATTTCACAGAATGGCAACTCATCATTTGTCGCAGGAGAGATCTCATCATCCAAAGTAACACCAGCTGTGACCTGAAAATAAATTATTTGAAAATAAACTCGGCGTCAAAAAAATCGCACCTTTTGGAATTTTGACTTCAAGCGAATAATACTCTTAACTTATTTATTGTACCCTACCAAAGTTAATATCATTTGAAAGCACAATTAATACACTTTAAAAACGCGTATCGTTCTTTTCTGTAAAAACAATAATCACGAAACGTTAGGGTCTTTAAAAAAAAAGTGCTGAAAAGCTCATTAGAGGACTCACTGCTTGTGCCACCTTGGACACGAATAAAAGGAGGGGGGTAAAAATTAATTATGGGTCATTAGCTATCCAGACATCACAAAAGTCACACCTGAACAGCTCCAGTAAGAAAAAAACCCTGAAAAATGGATACCACGGCAGAAGAAGCAGCTCAAGTGGTAGCACTACTGCAATCAGGACTACGCCAAGTTGATATTGCTCGACAACCCAACATAAGCCGTTTCCGGGTGAAACGAGTATCCCAGCGGTTCCAGGAGACTGGAGGCTACATCAGGAAGCATGGATCCGGAAGACGACGTTGCACTTCCGACAGAGACGACCGCTATATTGTGTCGACGTCTTTGCGTAACCGATTCTCCAACGCTGTTGAGCTGCAACAGCAGCTCCGAACAGCTCGGAGGACGTCGATGAGCGTCTCCACAATAAGAAGAAGGCTGCGAGAGAAGAAAATCCAGGCCCGTAGGGCTGCTAGTGGCCCCAAATTGACAGCAGAGCATAGGCGAGTCAGACTTCAGTTTGAGCTACTTCTTCTGCCGTGGTATCCGTTTTTCAGGGTTTTTTTCTTACTAGAGCTGTTCAGGTGTGACTTCTGTGATGTCTGGATAGCTAATGACCCATAATTAATTTTTACCCCCCTCCTTTTATTCGTGTCCAAGGTGGCACAAGCCGTGAATCCTCTAATGAGCTTTTCAGCACTTTTTTTTTAAAGACCCTAACGTTTCGTGATTATTGTTTTTACAGAAAAGAACGATACGCGTTTTTAAAGTGTATTAATTGTGCTTTCAAATGATATTAACTTTGGTAGGGTACAATAAATAAGTTAAGAGTATTATTCGCTTGAAGTCAAAATTTCAAAAGGTGCGATTTTTTTGACGCCGAGTTTATATTACAATAGGATTTAAATCAATGTACAACCATATAATATCAAGTATAATTAACTCCAAAGACATATTGTAAAACCACGTATCTCCATTATAGTTTGGCACAAGTTTACTGCTGAAAATTATGTCTTCCACGTACTCGATATCGATCACGGCAACAACTTCCAACTAAAATCAGCAGTTATCAACTGAGCAGGAAACATTATACTGCCGCAAGTGTACGCGCAAACGCAGGGGCAGTTACTCATTTCTACCTCCCCGTATCCGTTGTTACACTTTTGCTATGAGATCGGAGGAAGGGTCAGAGGGAACACTGCACATTTTGACCAAACTCGGTCAAAAAATCTCGATCATGATTAAGTTTTTAGTGAACTTGCGGATAATAACTATGAAACCCCTTTGGGACAGACAATTGTCCACCTAGGTAGACCAAGTAACTTTTATGTCTTCGACTTCTCTTAATTTTATACAACGACGCTTGTTCACCTCTTTATCCAAGACTAGGATTTCCACGTCGCTCTTTAATTTGTTTGTTTTTTATGCCGGGAGCAGTCGTTTTATTAGCAGCATTTTCAGTTGGAGATTCTACGCATCCTTTGACTCGCCACTACCATGATCATAGCCAGGTATTAAGGGTCGCCACGTTGTTTCGTACCTCTCGTATTGCCTCGATCGGCATGCCTTATGTTTAAAGATGCTGCCGCCAAACTCTTGTTTTAAATTTAAACTGATCCCTCTGTCGATGGTGGTGTAATAAAACTTAACATTCATTAAATATACTGGTTTTGGAGGCGAAACGTACCAACTTAAAATAAATATGAATAGACGAGTAAATAGCAATTCATGCTAGTGTTAATTAAACTAAGTCACTAGATAAGTAGTTCATTTACCGCGTCTGCGCTGTCACCGAGCGCTAGGTCTTGATCTTGGTTTTGACTACGACAATGTACTTACGCACTCAACACGTACAAAAGTACGAAAACTTACGTACGTACAAAAGTAATGAAAACATTATTACAATATCATATGAAATCAACTTGAACACAGGTGTCATAGTTACTGATGTAAATAATCATGTAAATATTTCCATTTCCCGTCTTATATAATTAATACTGCTTGAAGTGGAGTCATTTGTTAACACACAAACATGACAGTTTTATTAAATTATCTTATGTTATTCAACGACTTTTTAACACTTTACGAAAGGTCTCCAATATCCATTTAAGTAACTCCGCGACTTTCACGTCTATGAAAATAAACAAATCTTTTATTTATTGGATCACAAACCGTTAACGAGTCAGGTACCGAGAAAGCTACGGGTCGTTCACGACTTATGATCGATAACTTCTCATCACACACTTGTCTTGATTAAAAGGGGCGTAAGGGTGGCAATGACAAGACGGGATCGGGCGTGTCAGAAATTTAAAAGACAACGTTCAGAAGAGAACTGGGCTCGCTTCAAACTACTCAGAAATAGATATAATCAGATGGTACGAAATGCTAAACGCCGACATAGCCACGATAATATTAATAATTCGTCGGCAGCTGATATGTGGAAATTCCTAAGATCTCTCGGTTTTGGAAAAGTGATTTCACCGGATTATGGTTCAGATCTTAAATTGGATGACATTAATTGTCATTTTGCCTCGACTTCTTTGTTGGATATAAGTAAGGATATAAGTAATGTTGTATATGATCCTCGAGTACCTGCTTCCCGTCATTACTCATATTATAAACTTTTCCCTTGATTCTGGTCAGTACCCTATCCAGTGGAAAAAAGCTTATTTACGACCAATTCCTAAAATCCTTAATCCTTAATCCTGTATTGCCAAATCATTTCCGCCCAATTTCAATTCTCCCTTTTCTATCGAAAGTTTTGGAAGCCTGTGTTCATAAGCAAATTTCTTTATTTGTAGCAAAACATAACCTACTGAATAATTTTCAGTCGGGGGTTTCGTCTTGGTCACAGCACCACCACTGCACTGATTAAGGTTACCGACGATATAATAAAAGCGATGGATGAGCAGAAACTCAGTGGTGGCGCTTGTTGACTTTTCAAATGCTTTTAACACAATTGATCGTGATATCCTTCTCTCAATCCTTACATTTCTTCGATTTTCATCCCCAGCCTTGGAATGGTTTTCATCCTCTCTTCGCGGTCGCCAGCAATCAGTCCGATTAGGACAGCAGCTATCTGCATGGGCTGATCTAGAGTCTGGCGTACAAGGCGGTATACTTTCTCCAATAATGTTTTTTTTATTTTTAAATTCTATCACATCAGTTGTTCACTGTTCGTACCATCTGTATGCTGACGATCTTCAGCTCTATATTTATTCTAGCATTAAGGATTTAAACAATGCTATTAAAAGACTTAATGATAATCTTGATGCCATCAGAGATTGGTCACACAGATACGGAGTCTCTGTCAATCCATCAAAATGTAAAGTGATGGTTATGGGTAGTGCAAGAATGCTCGCAAGGGTGGATTATGGAAGTCTTGCTCCTGTTCTCTACAACGGCCTTATCATCCCATACTGTCATTCCATGAAAAACCTTGGTTTACATCTGGACTACACTATGACTTGGAATTTACACATCGGTGAAACCAGCCGTAAAGTCGTTGCCACTTTGCGCTCTCTTTATCGTCTCAAGAATTTCCTACCTTTGAAAACCAAACTCTTGCTGGTCCATTCACTTATTCTACCCATTATCGACTATGCAGATGTGTGTTACCCAGATCCACCGCAATATCTTCTTACTAAACTGGAGCGCCTTCTCAATAACCGCATAAGATTTATTTTCGGTTTGCGTAAGTATGACTATATTTCCTTCTATCGTTCAAAGATAAAATGGCTTTCTATTCACCAAAGGCATAGCTCCCGAATCTTATCAGTACTTTATTCCGTTTTAAACGATGCAAGATGCCAACTCTCCTTCGTATCTTAAGGATAACTTCAATTTTCTTTATTCTAGTCATAACCGAGTGCCTCGAACTTCAAACAGCCTGAAGGTTAGTATTCCCACAACATAGGACTGGTTTCTTTTCTTCTTCTTTCACCGTACAAGCCACTCTTCTTTGGAACGCTCCCTCGATGATATCAAGAAAGCTCCGAATAAAAACTGTTTCAAAACCCTGCTCCGTCGTCACCATCTGAAGGCAAATGCCATCTGAGATTTTCCTCTCCATATTTAGTTTGTTTATGTATGTATTATATGTTTATGTATAGTATATTATGTATGTTATAAGTATGTAAGTATATTATAAGGGTTATATATTTAATATTAATATTTAATTTATTTTTATTTTGAACCAGCCAACGTGTTTTCTTTCTCACCCAGGGTTGACTGGTAGAGAATGCCAAAAGGCATTAAGTCCGCCTATTGTATTCATTTTTTTTTAAGGACATAATAAATAAATAAATCATCCTTATAATAAATTAAAATAATCTTTATAATAGATGTGTATATTTCAACTTATTTTTGGCACTAAATTCAGTACAACGACAGCACGACCTACACCTAATACTGAAGAAACAACTGCGTTCGTGCTTGCTTACCTTTCGGACGCCAGGGTGGGCGGAGAAGAACGCTCGGCCTGCACCCCTGGCGTGCTTTTATGCATTATCGGTGGTTAATAATTTTTTGCCTGGCCCGTCATAGCTTTTACGTCGGTCAATTTGGGGACGGGACAGGGACATTGATCATACATATTTTATTTTTGTACTACTGATGAACTATTGCAACGGAGCTTCGATTCTTTTTTACCACAACATGAAATTAATTACTAAAAAATAATAATAAAACTACTGTTTCTTAAAAACTGATAATACCAATAGATTTTGTTAAGAAAATTACATTGCTTTACGTCGTTTCTGGGATCATGTAAAAGTCACCCGATATATATATATTTAGATTTGCTGTATTAAGTTACCTTCTCAATGATTTTTCTTAAAGAAGAATCTTCATCTTCTGAGTTGACATTTTCAGTGGAAGGTTGAGCAGTGATTACTGTGTTTAAACTATAGGCGCCTTTTAACTTTTGTAATCTTGACTCAATAGTATTAATAGTATCTTCAAAAGCATCCTTGTATTTTGAATCTATTTTTGTTTGCTCCACATATTGCTTCAATAGATCATCTGCTTGCTCTTGTTCTGTTCTAACATCAGGAGTTGGTAATACAGGCTACAATATAAATTTATGAAATCATACACCAAATTCTATGCTAGCGATACGCAGTTTCAAAATGGCAAAGACTGTTATTATTTTATTAAAAAATATTTATAGTGTAGCCAATGGCTAAAACTATTATAAGGAAGAAGTATGTCAAATTAATAAGGGTCTTCTCAGGTCTCTCTAATCAATGATCTAACGGCAACATCATCGCAGGACATCTTTGTTGGATCGTAGTGACTGGTTTATTACACAGGGTTAGGATCATTTTGTAATAAATCGCGCACATCGGGAAATGAAAGATTGCGAAAGAAAGATGTCATCTTTTATCGATGAGATCATTGACTTAGCTATCTTATGCCTATATAAGTGCGCGACCGTCCCGCGGGGCGATTGACATTGGCAGTTTCGACGTACTCTAGAAATTATATCTTGGCGAAGGAATAAGTATAATAAATAATTGGGTTGTAGGGAAACTACGCGTCAAGGTCAAATACTTAGCATACAGCTCACCGCCGTCTTAACCAAAACGCCAGTAAGAGTTGCCAATGTCGTGTGATTGATTGGTTCTGTATATGTTTATTATTTTATCGTGCTATTATTGTTATTTAAATAAAAAAAATATTATATTTAAATATAATACGTAACCTTTACGGATTGGTCATTCCTAAGGATGTTTAAACAGTAACAAAAAGTTATGTGAGAAATATCATGCTATTGAACATGTATACAAATATAAGTATCTGGGACTAACATTAGACTAGTTTTAGCTGGAAAGAGCACATAGATATCTTTGGTAACAAATTGAGCTCATTGCTATCTAAATTACAACAATGAGGATGGTTGAGCCAGCCACATAGATTATCCCAGGAAATACCACCGAAACACGTGTTTTAATAGAATGATGTCACACGGAATTTTGTTAAATTGTTTGTGGAATAGCGGATAAGGCTCCAGGGTAGGAATAAGTAGTTAGACATATGTAGAGTAGTTATAGCAGCTATTCAATTTTGGTTTTAAATATTTAGTTTCTGTGGCGCCTCGTTTTTAGGTCGGTTTTTCGAGACATCGGTCAAGACATTGTTGTACAAAGGGTGCAATTAAGGCCTTGTGACATTCTCTGTCAGAACTGCCGAAATACGAATCAGGAAAATATAATTTTTCACTATTTTTTAATCTGCCTCTAGACCGCTTTAACACCCCCTAATTATCAGTCCTATACTAACCGGCTGGAAGCCCTCCAGCAACCATAATGAGGCGTTATCGCTCACTCTTAGAAAGACTGAACTAGACAAGAATTACCAATTAATTTAACTGTTCGGTTCTTGATTGAACAGCATTCTTTTAGATAATAATGTAAGACCATATATTGGATATTCTAGACCTAGATATTGACATACTCGATTTATTTTTTAATTGTCCCTTGCCAACTAGATTTGACACATTATTTTCACACATATACAAAAAGTACAAGCGACATATCAACATTAAATTTAACCTTATATTACTTTTGTGTCATACACCAAATATTGATTAAATAAGTAGTAGTTTAGTCACAGGATACTTTTTTTAAGGAACCTTTACCTTCTATCTATATCATAAGCTCTAATAAATTTAACTACACTTAGTTTAGCTTACCTTACCGCTTAGCTTACCGCAAAGAAATGAAAAAGAATTATTTTATGTTAGCTAATAATGCAAGACTAAGTGTTGTCCAAGAAACATTTTCCAGGTTTTATTAATATTTTAACAAATTGATGAAGATACAATTTGAGCAATTGTGAACAATAACAATCTAATTATGTTTTTAAATTTAATGTTGGATTTCAGAGATTATTGACATATCCATTTCCCTTTTTAACTTGATCTCTGTTATCACTACCCTTCAAAATTTCTGCTATAAGGAGATGCCTATTGATCATGCCTTGTTAAAGGAATTCTATTGTTATGACTAGTTAAGGGATATGCGTAGCTTAGTTATGAATATGAATATTTATTTTATTTATAAAAAAATTTAATTTATACCTTGTTTGCTAATAAGTCTAGCGAAACACCTTTTACTTTAGCCAATCGGGAATATAATTCTGCAGTAGATGTACATGGTATTGGTCCTTTTAAATTTTGTAGACGTTCAGCAATATCCATATCTGAAATCTTTAACTTTTCATTGTCTTGCTTTAATTTTTGAAGTCTTTCAAAAATTTCTTGCTCTGTTTTATCACTTTCAGGATTATTATCCTTTTTGTAATTATCTTGTTCTTCATTAATTTTAGCAGTGCGCCTGATCATATAATAAAACTTATCATTACCTATTGAGTACACATAATTACAAGTGTATCTTAAAATTTGTAAGTTCGTATTTGTAAAAGTGCACTTACTTATAAAAAGCATCAGGTGGTACAACAATAATTGGTTCACTTGATTTATCACTACGTGAACACTTAGTACAAACCTGTAAAATAAATTGACAGTGTATTATAAAGTGTAACATTTTTAAAGAACGAACAAAAACTTTAGTTCATACCATAACACAAACCTTATTTTCAGACTTTAATTTTTTTACAAATATTTTGTGCGTCAAACATTTTGAACAATAACTAAAACCGCAACTGGGACAACCTCTCTGTAAAATTTATAGTATACATGATCTTTTTAAAACAGCGTTTATTGTAATGTTCTGCCTTTAATTCTACAAAATTACTTAGTATATACCTCTGGACGTAATAAAGTAAATGCTCGAGAACAAGAATTACAAGCCATTTGTTTACGTTTTGCTGTGTGTAAATAGGATGAGCTAAAACGTAGTTATATGGTCAAAAGGAAGTAAACCCCTTCCTTTTGATTTAAGAAAGTTCCTACACAGATCACAGGTTTATAACTTCAAATATAAAAGCTATCTTTTAAAAGTTCGTAAAATATAACTACACGGACTACAAAGTACGTACTGAGGAGATACTCCAATTTTAAGTTTTACTCTGTGACTACCGATGACTACAATACCTAGCAATTAACTACTTAGCTAGTCCCGTGACATATGTCAAAGTCACATATCTAGGGCTGGACGATGATGAAAATCAATCATAACTATAGACTTACGTTATATTTATTAATTAAATGACCCAAGAGAAATAGGTTACATCATTTTTTTAATTTTTAGGTGCACAACTCAAGTCTTCGTCAACGCCATAACTGCAAATTTGACAACAAAATTTTTGTTTGAGATTGCAAAAATTTACGACATATCTTAACCGCCTTAATACCCCTAATTTTCTCTGAGCCTTCTATTTATCTATATATAATATTGATATACTGATTTACCTAATTAATTATCCCTTGCCATCTTTATTTAGACTATCTATTAATGAGACATATATTGATACGTAAATGTTAGTAGTGGAAAGTCATCTCAGGGAGAAAGACTTCCATTAGAAACAAAGACAGAACGTGTCGAAGAGATTCTAGGAGTTATTGCAGCAGAACACTGATAGGGTTATTAAATTTTAAAATAGATAAACTCGAAGAAACTAAAAAATAGAAATAGTAGAAAAGGGAAGATAAAATTTACATAAAATAAGAGTGCCATAAGCCTCGCAAAATCCTCACTGGTAAGGGACCCGGAGCTCACAAGCGAGCTCTGTGGTAAACGTAAGAGTGAACAGGAAACAAAAGGGAGATGAAGATAAGGCGTGAAGAAAAGGTAACCAGTGTAGGAAGAGAAAGAAGACTGATAGTAAGCAGGAAGTGTTTGTGGACGTGTGAAAGGTCAAACACATAGGACACCACATGGCAAGAAATTCTAAACACTCTCTAGTGTTTTCCTTAAATAGAAGATTAGGATACCGGCTAGCACTCAAATTCCGCAACCTATATCTCTTAACAATATATAAGAGCTATGAAAGAAATAAGCTACAAAATACACATAGCTAATGCATATTACGGTATAATTGCACATTCCAAACGAGATGACTATATTGATGTTATAACTCGTTGTACAATGGCTACCGACAGCGTATGAGAGGAGATAGGAAATGCCAATTAAACCGTTTTAACGAAATATATTCCTGTCTATGGGTCAAATAGTATAGAAATCAACCGGTGTCCGGACTCCTTGCAGGACACAGAATGGGTCCTAAATTAGGAAAATGGCCAAAGGCATGTCTTCGAGGAGGTCATACATTTTATTTGCCAAAAAATTTTCGTAAGCTGTATTTAGATTGCTCGGTAATAAATGTGGTCCGATTAAATTTTTGTCAATTATTCCCATCCACACATTGACTGAAAAACGGAATTGCGACCCTTTTTGTTAGGATTTTTGTGTACTTTCTCACTCCAATAACACTGTTTATTAAATTTTTCCCCTTTCAGAATAATGAAATAGGAAAAACCTAATTGGTTGGCTTCTACAGAGTAAACAAACCAAAATAAAGGTAGACTGGACCATGTATTAAATCATTTTGGAAGTTAGTACCTTATAAAAAGTTGAAGTGAAACCGGGTGGGTCATCATAATGATCTTACCAGCTACACATTAGTCCACTGTTGAAAATAGGTATTCTAAAGTTCGCAACAAAGCACAGTCTTGAACTACCTTTATTCATCGACTTTCCGCAAAACTGTGCATCACCCCATCTTGTAGATCGTACACTGCGTTTACGGGTATGCGTTTGTCACGCGCGAAGTGGCCATGGTTGACAGTCGCATAAGAAAAAACAAAGAAATACTAAATTCGGATAACAATAAACCTGCACCATAACAGGACAAACAGTAAATACTGTTTGCTGCAGGTGTTACAGACAGTCGTCTGTGCCTAGCATGTAAATAAGACGATGAAATGGGCCTCACGTCCTGCTAAAATTCCAGATGGTCCCTGGAAAACTGGGTCAAACATTTCTGCACATTGAGATCTCTACCCAAAGTTACATCAAGGGTGTCGTAGGATTTGTTGGAAGGACTTGGTTGGATCGCTTGGATAATATAGATTAAGGTGACAATAGGTCTGGATAATTTGAGTATTACTATACAGGAATATCAGAGGTCGATATTAGCATTTTGATACCCATGGATAAGCTGTGGTAGCAAAATCTTTTCTACTGCTATAACACGGTTTGTTACGGATGAGTAAAACAAAGTTTCCAGTGAACTTTTATTGACAGACTATAGACTTTAATTTTATTTGAAACTGAATTATATTGTCATTTAAAATGCAAAAAGTTATTGTCATTTTCCACCCATCAAACTGTTCATTCCACTAGATCCTTGCTGGAGTTGCCTCATTACATTATGCAGACCTGACATCCCACCCATTTGTTGAAGAATGCGAGGATCCATCATTTTAGCCATTTGTTGATTTAGCTTTGCCATTTGAGTTTGGTTAACATTTTTCGCCATATCGCCTCCTTTGAATAGACCCTTGATTCCACCCATTTTTTTGACGACTGCCGCAAATTTTGTATATTGAGCGATCAAGTCCTTTACATCCCTTTCGGTGACACCAGCACCTTGCGCCACTCTTGTAATTCGTGTAGATTGTTTAGAGAAAAGCTTAGCCCCATCACGGTGGTCCAATTCCCCCTCATTCATGGAGTCCATAATTGTCATGAGACGCTTTAGCTTGGCCATTGATTCTTGTTCACTGCCTTTGGACATAAGATCTTGGGATAAGCCTGGAATCATTCCCTATAACAAATACATTAATTATTTTCCTTTTATAATAATGACAATTAAGTTTCTTAGACATTAGAAAATAAAATGAAAAATACCATGATTTGAGAGAATGGGCCCATTTTCATAATATTTTGGAATTGTTCATACATAGCCCTCAATGTAAATTGACCATGCTTTAGTTTTTCTAAAAGTTCATCATTATCATCTAGCTTGAGTTCATTAACTTTGTCCAATAACCCCTCAATATCTCCCATACCTAACAGCTTGTTGATGAAAGGTTTGGTCTTAAAGGATTCCAAATCATCAATGTGTTCACCAGTACCAATGAAGATGATAGGACTCTGTGTTGCTGCAACACTGTGAAAAATAAAAATGATTCTTATTGAATATTATCTTTTATATCATGATTAAATGTAGTAAAAATACTAAGATACAACAATTTTTTTAATGCGGTAGAACCAAGCAGTGGCTTTTACTGCTCCTCGAAAGGGTCGGCTCGCTTGAGCTAGTACCAAAACCTCGCAAAATACCGGCGTGAAGTACAGCCATCTTGTCCTTCTGCGTTTCGTACAGTGAGTGAGGTAACACGAAGTCCACTTCCCTCCTCTCCAAACCACCTCCCTATCCCTCCCATCCCCCAAATATTCTTAAAGGCCAACAATGCACCCGCAGCTCCTCTGGTGCTGCAGATATATGTGGACGAAGGTAATGACTTACCATCAGGTGAGCCACTTGCTTGTTTTCCTGCTTACCCATAAAAAATATATAAGGTTCGTTTAATTCATATCTATTACAACTAATACTTACGCAGAAAGAGCACCGCCACCCTTAGCATGTCCATCCAATTTTGTTATTATAACAGAACCAATGTCTACTTTGTCTTTGAAAGCTCTAGCTTGTGCCTCACAAGCCTGCCCTATAGTAGCATCCATCACGAAAATAATGTTGTCTGGTTTCTATACAGATATTAAAAAATATATATTTAAGTACAGAACTGAATAAATTAAATTGGAAATTAGATCAAAGACTAGAAAACTTTGAGGAATAATTGATATCAGTGAAAATTAATAAGAAATCAGTGGATGTGAGAATATTCTAAATCTTTTAAGAGGACTTACCACTTTCGTACGCAATAATATGAGAAAACAACAGCGAAAGTAAAAACAATAATAATAAAAAGATAAAACTGGAAACTCAGAAGAATAGTATAATAATACTACTGCACCCAGTGCCATACTGATATGGCAACAATATTAAAATGTATTGATTTCTTATATTCAGTATCAGCGGAGACGGTGAAAATATCAATCAGGAAATACATTCACCACTGACTGACAACATCACAGGTGTAAGGAAACTACTGTGAGTACCAATCTTCCTGCCAAATATGCCAATAACAGCAAATCCTCCCTTCTAACACTCCTTACGCCTTTCCCAGCAGTATTTGCAGTAGAAAATTGAATGCTGTTAACAGCCTGTAAATAGTCCACTGCAGGATGGATGTAGGTCTCTCCCATAAGGAGGATTTGCTGTAATTGTCACACTAAGCAAGCATTTTTTTGTTTGATTCGGGTAAAGTAAATTTATTGTGAAGTCAATCTGCATTAGAGCACTGTGGCGGAATCTTTCTAGCCCAAACCCCTCTTAAAAACGAGAAAAGGCCATTGAGAAGCCATTTATACTTGAACCCACAAACTATAATTCGAGTAATATGTTCTTCACTATAATATATACCACATATAGAAGTAAGGTAAGAAGCAAAGTAAGGCATTTATCATTGACTTGGTACAACTTTTTGTGTGTGTGTAACCTGTGCATACTTAATACTTTATTTGCTTTTCCATAATCTGGTACAGGTGGTAAACTTAAATTTCAAAAGGAACTATGGACCCTGTTGGGCATAGCAATGCTAGGAAAACTTAGTATATTTAAAAACAAAACTAATAAGTAACATACTTATGGCTTACTTCAAGACCACATAATACCTCATAATCAATTCATTATAGCTGTTATGCTACTAGTTTTACTTTATTATATCTTTTTCTACTTTTACTTACAATAGCATTCGCCACTGCCAACATCTCTTCAAACAATGACTCCTCTTGTTTGTGACGACCACTAGTATCTACAATAATCATTTCAAAACCTTCTTTTTTGAACATTTCCACACCTGTTGTTGCTATTACAACTGGATCAACTTCTGTATAGCTAGAATAGAATTAAAATTGAACATTTAAAAACAAATAAAATACATATTTCTCCTGTAAATTAAAGTTTCTTACTAACCTTCCATAGAAAGGTATCCTGGCTTTTGTACAATTCTGTTTGACCTGATCATAAGCACCAGCGCGAAATGTGTCAGCACATACAAGACAAGATTTCCAATTTTTTCTTAGGTAATGGTAAGCCAGCTTTGTACATGTTGTAGTTTTACCAGAACCCTGTAGCCCTACAAACATGATAACATTGGGCTTTCCTTTAATAGGCTGATATGGCTTAACTCCTGGGTCTACTAGCTGTAAAATATAATGACTAATATATTAAACCACATATTTATAACAAATCAATATTTTTTTCTCTAAAATGTTATATTAATTCAAATAACATAACTAAGCAACTGCCACTCAGATATTTATAAAGCTGCTAACTAGAACAATAATATCAAAATTACTACTGGAACCATTGAGATTGGTTCAAAGAAAAAATGCTAGAAAACCTTTCTGCAACATTTTTTAAATGTACCTTATGCTTTTATAAGTACTACAGGCTATGTTTTATCATCCTACTATGTAGGATAAAACATATTAATTTCAAATATGAAAGTTTGTATGTTTATTGTCCCATCATTATTTAAGGACTTATTTGGTTTAATTATGTTATGAACAAAATTAGGTAGTGATAGACCAGAATTACCATGGAAAAGGATATAAAATACTTTTGATATCAACTAAGATTCTAAAAATGTTTGACCCTATGGCTAGTTACAATATAAACATTACAAGTTAGCCAATTGCTTTGTCCGCATGGCCTTCAATTTTGTGCCAGGGGAAGGTGATCAAGATAAAAGGTAAAGTCTTATTCTATGACACTACTTCTCTATCAAAAGTTCATAATAATCCATTTAGTCTTTTAGATTAAATTGTGCATCAGGACAACTGAACACTTATATTTTCACATTTATTATATTACGGTATAATTATTATTGTAAGTATATTAGACCTCATAATTTAAAATCAGGAAACTATAATACATTTTTAGTTAAAATTTTGATATTGGAGTCCATGACATATGGAAAGGTAATAAGTAAATATTCCACAGCTGATCAAATCTCCTAAAAATGTGTTTATTTACATTTAATATGATGTTAGATTATTATTTTTACCATAAGAAAATGTGATAATGGGTTTATATCTAATTTATATTTATTTAAAAATATTATTTATTTAAAATAAGCTTACTTTAACAAGCTCTTTAAATACAGCAGATTGTATCATCCGCCGTTTGTTAAGTCCACCGGCCATTTCATCAAAGTCAATAACAGCTCGTACATTCTCCCTGAGGTTCTTAACCAAGCGAATATTTACATCAGCTTCCAGTAGCGCTGCACAAATTTGTTTTAACATAGAGTTCAAAACCTGAAACAGGTAGATAACAAATTTAAGAAATCAAAATATGACTATGCAAAGAAATTAAGTTAAAGAAATAAAATTGAATTAAGTTCCTTGAATGTATTTTATTGATCTAGCATTGCAATTCCAATATTACCTCTTCATTGATGATGGTAGCTCTGCTTAAGGACTGCAAAGCTGTGGTAATTTTGCGACCTAAATCTGCTAAAACCATCTTGAAATCTTATAAACACTATGATGACGATGAATCTTGAAATCGTCAATTCGGTAGAGCAAATTTATATTACTGAAAAAAATTTAAGTAACTTTTCCCACATTTTATGTCCTCTAAATAAAATGATTACAGTTTTAAAAGGCAAAAGAATAAGTAAAGCTCGGTCTTTAAATAAGATATCAAAATTTCTTTACTAATGTTGCACACAGAACTAAAACTATGTCAAATTGTCGACACGTCGAAGTGTGAGATGTCAATGTCATTTAATTTAAAATTAGACATTAGTAGTTCGCGAACGAGAGATATAAATGAACTAGCTCTCTAGATATGAATCTATCTATCTATCGTTCACTTGCTCTTAAAGTGTATCATTGTGTACGACAGTATCACTGAATTGAATAATAGGTTATAATAATTGTACATTGCAGATAACTTCTGTAACATTCTGGCAATCTTTGGCGTGTAAACTTAATACTGAATCAATATCAATAGTATACATTTTTCTTTACATTTCAGTTGATTAGGATTAAATTGAAATATAAAAAATGATAACATACAGTGGTGATCATATAATTAGAAACACTTCTTTTGATTAAAGAAAGTATAACACCAACGTATAAATATTCGTAAAAATATACACATTCAATAATTAATAATCATGGTATAATATACCAACACAAATAAAAAACTCATTAAATGCATAAAATATAAAACATATCTTGCTTTTAATTACAAAATGAGTCTTACACATATAGGAGTTTATTTTCTGTTACTGGCCGCTTGGACGCCTAATTAGAGACATTTCAAAAAGCAGCCATAGCCCGTTCTTTTTTTGAAATTGGAGAATAACATTTCTTTCTTGTCTTTTTCTATTATTTTGGCGGCAATTCAAAATTTAATCTGAATTTTATATTGTTCAAAATAGGCAAAAATAAAAGTTGTGACGCGTCAACTAGTCAAATAATTGTTAATTTACATATAGATCATAAGTGGGCGTACAGAAGAATAGCTGAGCATTTAAATTGTTCTGTTAAGAAAGTTTTTAATGCATTATAAAACACATGGAACTGTTGAAAACGTTCTTAGAAAGGCTCGGCCAAGATAAACCTCTCCCTGAGAAGATACGCTAATCGTTCGTGTTGCTAAAAAAGACCCAAGTAAAGGTTCCAACCAGATTAAAAATGAAGTTTTTTCGCCTGATGACCCGAGAAACATCTCGTCAAGACTGATACGCCGAAGATTAGTGGAAGCTTAATTGTTTGGAAGAATCTCTCGAAAGGTATCGCTTCTTACCAAGCATCATTAAAATTAATATATAATTATACGTAAAAGCCATCGGTGATGGTATTTTTTAAACTTTATTGAGAGGAGATTCTTTAGCTCATCGGGTAAAGTATTTAATACTTATTACGTATGATTTTTTTAAATAGTTTTGATTTACATTTTGGTACACGTACTCTTCTACTTGATTTTCCCATAATTTTATTTTTCTAAAATTCATATTAATCAAAAAAAATCAATTGGTTGCTTTATAAATATCGCAACTTATTTAATGTATGTACTCGCGCTCCAAGGATGGCTCGTATGCATTTGTTCTGAATTTTAAAAAGACGTTCTATAACTGAACAGTTACCCCAAATCAATAGACCGTACTTTAAAATTATGAAGCATAGCCGTGGTCTGCACTTAACGCTGCTTTATCAGATGCTGTTTCGCGGAGGCTTTCAAGGGCAAAGACAAACCTATTAAGCTTATCAAATACACCTTGCACATGAATTTTCAAGTTGCACCCACTATCGATGGCGATGCGAAGAAACTTAGTTTCAATTGTTTCTTCTTGTTCTATTATATACCCTTTTGGAAATTATTTTTAAATTCAATAATTTTCTTTTTAAGTTGCACTATTTTGGGTTTTGCTTATTTTTAAAGAAACTAATTAGGTATTTAACCATTTTTTAGATGCTCATGCATAAAGTTGATACGACTCACGAAATTATAAAACTACAGTCTCACAACACATATTAAGCATTCACTATCTAACAGACAATAAAAAACCATTGATAATAAATTAAATAATTGTATAATTATATCTCCGATCAAATCAGAGACGTTCTAAAAAAAGGCCAGGTCAAGAGTACTTTGAACCAACGAGTATGCATGCGAAGATTAATGAAAGTAAGAGAAGCGAAAGACGTATGTCAGGACCGTAGCAAGTGGAAGAAGATTGTCTCTGCCTACCCCGTAGGGAACAAGGCATGAATATATATATACATACATAATAAATTAATTTAAGTTTTGTTAACGAAGTAGTCAAAACCGTTCATTCGATAAAGTGCCCACTTTGTGTCAAAAATTATTACGCCTATAAGGACATAAAGAATTTTATTATTTTATTTTCAGTTCAGTCAATCATTATGTGACGTTATGTATGACTACATCAGTCATACAGTTGATTCCTACATACTACGTGTCCACATCTATGAGGCCAGTATGGGTCACACTATGATAATGTGTATGGATCCACTAATAGTATTAGTGCCCATTGTTTGACTTAAGTAAGCAAATATTTTATCGATATTAACCAACTAATTAAATCGATTTCGAGCACCCATTTCACAGATTACTTTGGGCACATCCCTACCAACATTATTAAAAAAAAGTTAGAAATTTCGCATTGTAATCAGTATAGTAATACATACTGTATCCATTTTTTACTTTTTAACAATTCCAATAATATTTTAACGCATCACTTTTGAAAAAATATGGTAGAGTAGAAATTACTTACTAGCTTATTAAAGTAATTTGGTCCTTACGTCTAATGCAACCTTGTTTTTGTTTAGGGTCAAAATCAGTCTGGAGGTGGAAGTGGTGGAGACAAGAAAGATGATAAAGATAAGAAGAAGAAGTATGAACCACCGATTCCTACTAGAGTGGGGAAAAAAAAGCGTAAGGCGAAGGGTCCTGATGCCGCGTTGAAGCTGCCTCAAGTCACACCACATACAAAGTGTAGGTTGAAATTATTAAAACTAGAACGGATCAAGGATTATCTCCTAATGGAAGAAGAATTTATTCGAAACCAGGAGCGACTTAAGCCACAGGAGGAAAAAATTGAGGAAGAGAGATCTAAGGTAAGTTACATTATTATGAGGATTAAACATAATATACATAGCAAAGAAACTACAATAAAAAACAGCCTACTAAACAGTGTGGTTTGCAATAAAAAACTGCTATTTATATACTTTTAAGGTGAGGATGCTGAACAATAGATTATTTAGAGTAGAATTACCTGAAAGTCTATTATTATGTGGTAAGAGCTCTGTCCTTGCAATAGGTGAATACAAAGTTATTTAAGAGTTGAGTCCTACATGCACATCTATGAGGCCAGTATGAGTCTATGATAAAGTGTATGGATCCGCTAATAATATTAGTGACCATTGTTTGACTTAGGTAAATACACAAGAAATCATTATGTTTTGATACACTTTGTTAACTCATTGTTAATTTTGAAGTATTCTGCCAGAATAGATGAGCCAAAGTATGTTTCAGATTATAAATCTTACTTACTTTTATTAACTTATTTATAAGGGTCTCACAACTGTCTTTAATCATTAGTGGATTATAATGGACCAACATGATGATGATAAATAAGAATTCATTTAAAAGAAATTGTGTTCACCACAGGTTGATGACCTACGAGGTACACCAATGTCTGTGGGCAATTTAGAAGAGATTATTGATGATAATCATGCTATTGTCTCTACGTCAGTGGGAAGTGAACACTATGTCAGCATTCTGTCCTTTGTGGATAAGGATCAATTGGAGCCTGGTTGCTCAGTGCTCCTAAATCACAAGGTATTATGATTTTTATTTTGTTTAATCTTAATAAATATTTTGGATATTATAAATTACTTTACCATTCTTCTGGCACAGATTATAAGATCATATTTGAGAAGCAGTCTTATAGTCTCAAAAATGTTTAGTTATTTATTTAAGAATAACCGAAGTACAAGTTATTGAAACTTTAATACTATAGTGTTAATTATGAATTTTACTAATATCATTTTGTAATAATAGGTAACTTGCATTGATACAATATGTATTTGGCATGCAGCTGAATACCCACAATATTTGACTTGTTTTCTTTTTATATCATAATGGATCTCCTGTTGGTAAGTGGCTACTGCAGCCTATTGCCACCACCAAATAATTTCAATTGAAGAATTATGATATGTTGAAGAAGGTTAAAGATGTGTTGTCATCCTTTAGGACTTAGATGGGATCTCTCACAGCCTGTAATTTTACTGCACCACTGTAACCTTCAAACCGGAAGACCAGATTAGTTGCACTGCTGATTAGTGACAGAAATAAATTACTGACTGAGTGTTGTCAACTATTCAGCCTAATTCGTGCATGTTGTTGTTACTGAAATTGCTATGAACCACCATTTAAAATTGATGCGAATACAAACTGTTTATTGTCGACACAAGTGAATCCAGGTTTATAGTAAAATTCTTATCCGACCATCCAGAAAAGTCTTAAGTCTTGAATCAATTTTGAGCCCGGTCAGAGAACTCATTCCTTCCCTTTTTCAGACAAGAAAGTATAGAAAATATTTTTCTCTGTACACTCAGTCTGCCTCCCAAAACAATGAATTGATTTACTATTACATGAAAAATAAAAAAAATTGTTTCAATAGTAATAATAAACTACATTATGTAAATGCAAATTATAACTAAGTAACAACAAAAGCCATATCAATTGCTTAAAAAATTATATTTGAAAAAAACTTGAAGAATACTTTTGTCATTTACATATATCTTGTAATATTTAATAATATGTTTATAAAAGCTCCCAATAACATGGCCTAGAAATATATATTTTTTCAAAATGCTATCTTACAACCTAGAGCCAGGCATGGGTACCACTACATCTGCTAATTAATATAAAACAAATTCTTTATTTACAAAATACATTACCTATATAGCAATTTCTCCTGTGTTTTACAGACGTTAAGTATCAACTGGTAACTACTGTGAGTCAGGCCGTGCTCTATTAGACTTCTGTACACTTTACCAATTAACTTGATTTTTTAACAGCCCCCAATGTCTCTATTTTTGAAGAACAAAATATATGATTGTACTCTACTTAATGACCTCTATACAATAAGACCCCACATGCTTGTGTAAGAAAAATATTATTTTTTTCGGATTCTACTATATATATGTTATCAGATAAATTATTTAATTGAATTTCTAATTCAATATTCAGGTTTAGGTTAACATTCTCACCAAATATCCAAATTTTTGGTCTGTAACTCATTCCATATATGAGCTAGAGGTCTGTGACATATGGATGGACAAACAGAAGGACATGGATCTCTAGAAAGTGAAACTTTGTATTAAAATACTAATAAATTTATAAATGAATAAATGCCTATAGGTTCATGCTGTTGTGGGGGTTTTGGGTGATGATACCGACCCAATGGTGTCAGTGATGAAACTGGAAAAAGCTCCACAGGAGACTTATGCTGATATTGGAGGCCTGGATACACAGATTCAGGAAATCAAGGTATACAATAAGCTTAAGAAAACTCTGTTAAGTGCAATAGTTATATGCCCAAGGTGCTGGCCCCAATAATTATTTATTATGCTAATGCTTCATTTAGCATTAGCTTATCATCGAAGCAAAACATAAGACCCAAGCCTTGTCCACTATAGATGCAATGATAACCTAGAACTTTCTTAATTTTTCTTCTCTTGATGGTAATATCTTGTGGGGCATTGGGCTGTACATGTCACAGCTTATTTAATTCTTTCCTTATGTTTTTCTTACAAGGAATCAGTTGAGTTACCTTTAACACATCCTGAGTATTATGAAGAAATGGGTATCAAGCCACCTAAAGGTGTAATATTGTATGGACCTCCTGGAACAGGCAAAACTCTCTTGGCAAAGGCTGTGGCCAACCAGACATCAGCTACTTTCCTGCGTGTGGTTGGATCGGAACTTATTCAGAAATATTTGGTAAATATGAAGTATTCTTAAACTTATTGTTTTATGTTCATATATTAAAATTTTATAAAATATATTATATATTTATATTATTTTTTTTTTCCATATTTAATTTTAATATAATTTTAACAGGGTGATGGGCCCAAACTAGTACGAGAGTTATTTAGAGTTGCTGAGGAACATGCTCCATCAATAGTTTTCATAGATGAAATTGATGCTGTGGGCACAAAACGGTAACTATTTTCTTTCTTCTCCAAGTAATATTTATATGGCAGCGTTGGTTAATGAACATAAAGAAGCTGATGGAAATATAACTTATATTTGCTTTGTCTAATGTTTTCCAATAGCTGCTAAATGTACCTAATAGATCATTCTCATTTATTTGATTGGTATTGAGATTTTTTTTTTTAATTATTAATTATTTAATCAATTACTTGCAGGTATGATTCCAACTCTGGCGGAGAGAGAGAAATTCAAAGAACTATGTTAGAGTTACTGAACCAGCTGGATGGATTTGATTCTCGGGGTGATGTCAAAGTATGATTTAGGATTCATATGTAAATAAAATTATTATAAAATCAAAATTTTACTTCCATAATTATGTGTCTCACTTTTTTATGTAGGTTATCATGGCCACAAACCGAATTGAAACTTTAGATCCAGCTTTAATTAGACCTGGTCGTATTGACCGAAAGATTGAGTTCCCACTTCCAGATGAAAAAACTAAAAGGAGGATCTTCACTATACATACATCTAGAATGACATTAGCTGATGATGTAAACCTTTCTGAGCTTATTATGTCCAAAGATGATCTATCTGGAGCCGACATAAAGGTAAGTTTAAAAAATTCTAGCAATTTTACAAATTTAAATGATCATAAAGGTCATTAAAACAGTATTCTTTTCATACAATGATAATAGTCTATATTTAGTTATTACTCAATTTAACTATAACTGGCAATCCCATGTGGTGTCGGCGAAAGAATCTGCTACCCCTAAGTGGAAAGTCTTGAAAATTCAACTGACTACTGACAGATGTTGGGCAGCTGAGTCCATGCTTGAGAGTTGTCTGGTACTGCGATCGCCAATCTGCTTATCAAGTGTGACGACGACGTAGCAGATCTTCCTTATGGAAGAGGACTATGTCCCACAGTGGATTTACAGGCTATTAGGGTAAGTTAAGGGGTAATAGATTCTTTTCCCAATATCATCTCAGCAGCTTATGATGGCCAACATAGAAAACCTATTAGTATATTCTGCTCAACCCATATCCCACAGACTATTGACAGGGAGCAGCATCAGTATTGCATTGGTAGAATACTATATAGGAGAATTACTTTTAACACATTCTAAATGTGGTAGAGCCAAGCGGTGGCTTTTGCTGCTGCTCGAATACCGGCAGAATACCGGCGTGAAGTAGAGGCATCTTGTGCTTCTGCGTTTTGTCCGGTGAGTGAGGTAACCGGAGGCCCACAACTTTCTCATTCTCCCTCCCATCTCCCTAATACTCTTAAAGGCCGGTAACGCACCTGCAGCACCCCTAGTGTTGCAGATATACGAGGGCGACAGTAATCACATACCATCAGGTGAACCGCTTGCTTGTTTGCCGCCTAACTCATAAATTTTTTTTTTATTATTTCTCAGAAATGCTGGTTTCCTCACAATGTTTTCCTTCACAACCGAGTATGTGGTATATTCAGCACTTAAAATTGCTATTAACGATTTCTGTAGTGCTAGCACCCCAGTGCTGAACCGAACCCAAGTCAGCCTAACCACTGGGCTACCACGGTTCTTGCTTAAAGACGCATAAATCTTCAAATCTTTGCCCGTCCATCTTCGTTATTCTCCACTTTTTGTATCTTATCTCTTGGAGCAATGGTCAAGGTCAATCATAACTATCTTATACTTGTACTTCGAACTTCTTGTAGATATTGTTAGTTGGATCTACATTCTTTTCAGTTTACCTTAGTTTTAATTTGGAAATTGCATGCACTTGAATATCTGCTGTGACCCTAGGTTAAGCTCCACTGCTCTAAATAAATCACCACAACTAAAGTTTTATTATATTTGTAAGACTTTTCCTTATATTGTAGGATCTTATGTAATTAATGTAATTAGGCAAATCAGGCTATTATTTAGTTTTTAGGTTTCAGTTTCATTTACATTATTATTGTTGTTTATTAGGCTATATGTACGGAAGCTGGCTTAATGGCGCTTCGAGAGAGACGAATGAAGGTCACTAATGAGGACTTCAAAAAGTCTAAGGAGAGTGTATTGTACCGCAAGAAGGAAGGCACACCAGAAGGGCTTTATCTTTAATATTTTTAATTCTTTATCATAATATGTACCTAGCTACCCCTAAATCTCAACTTTCGCATTGCTAGAGGGGAATATAAAGATGTTTAACAAGATAATAAGTCGAATAAATTTATTAATTCACGGTCGTAGTTTATATTTAATACACAAATTTGTTCCGAAATCCTTTCACCGGTTTTTTCTAAGCATATTTAGAACCAAAAAGATATAATGCCTAAAATATTATTTAAAAACACTGTGTATTACCATAAGTACCAGTAGTACTTTGTACAGTTGGAGCAACTGCACAGGTGTTGTTTTCCATATGACATAAAGAGTGCAATCTCCAGTGTTCCTACTACGTATGTAAGTTTTTTTGCGTCCGTCGCTTGAGTTAATGCAACCTATCGGACGCGTCTGCAACCGATGCAAAATACGTGGCCACATTCTATCTTCGTCAGACGTTCGAGACCTTACGGTCACGTGATTGGCTTACGATCGATATTTAACATGGGCTAGTATAATTAGTATATATTTAAATAAAAAATTAAAACTAAAAATGTAAAATTTAAAACTAAATATGTGCCATCAAAGCTTAATAAAAATAGAACCTAACAAATGCATGCGACTATTCGCATGATGTTAAACTAACAATTTATACAATAATTTTTAAATAAGTGTATCAATATCGTTTATTACAAATAATACTAGAAAGTGTCAAAACAATAATATTTATTACAGGCTCAAGTGAAAAAAAATCAGATGAAGATTATATTACATATACCTAAAATAAAATTCTTTGAATATACGGTAGAGAGAAAACGCCTATGGTGTACATATAAAGTAGTAAAGTAAAGTAGCAGCCTCTAACTGCCCACAGCTGGGCAAAGGCCTCCTCTCAGATACGAGTATCAGAGAGGGTGCCTTTGAGGGTGTACATATATTGAGATTGAATAAATAAACAAATTATGTAGTTCGCACGAACCTGACAATTATGACCCCGTTTTACATGCGACCATTTACTACGGAGAGCTCATGTTCTAACTTTCGATGTACTACAACCGGTTGAAATAAAACTGCTGTTAAGTAAAACTATAAAGTTTCTTTGAAAACAAAATTTTTAACGTTCTTAATCAACCTTCTTAACCGTTTTATCATATGTAGTTTTAAGCACTTACATAAACCCCCTCCTTTACTCCATTAGGTTATTTAAAATCACATAAATAGCAAATGTTTCCGATGCCGAAAAAACTTCACTGAGATTAAACAGTGCCATAGACCTAGTGTCAGTAATGGTGATCGTTCTAGGCCAATCGTTGTGTATTTTGATAATGTAATGAAACCGTCCACCGCTGGGCAGAGACCTCCTCCCAAATATCTGAGAGGGTTTAACCAATACCTACATCTACAATATCTAATGGTTGTGCTCTTCAAAATGTTAACATCCCTTAATGATAATTAATGTACTATTATCGGCTTTAGTTAGCATGATATATCAAGGTTTGATGATGTTACCAAATATTAAAAAATAATGGAAGCTCTCACAGTCATTCCTCGAAGAATAAAAAATCTGATACAACATAGCTCCTAAACCAATATAAAGCATCGGGAGCTGCTATATCAGAGAGTTGGTTAAGACCAAGGTCTGTTTTCCGTGTTCCTGGGTTTGCATGTTTCCGAGATGACAGAGGCGATGAGTATGCGGGTACTTTAATTTTAGTTGATCGCTGTATTCCTTACAATAATATCAACATTTAGTAACAGTAAATGTAATGAATATTACATTTCTATAAATTTACGTCCCTCACCCGAACCATACTTGAATCCCTGAAGCTTAACTTTATACTGTCATCCATATTCACTCCATTCATTGATACAAATCTGATCTTTTCTCTCATTTATTACTATTAATAACTTCTATAAGTTTTCGATGATTTCAATATCTGTTTCCTCCACAATGAGTCTCCACAAAAAAACTTGCATAATCCCAACTTTGTTGTAGACTTGAGACTATGGCCTCCATGTTTGTCGCCTAAACTACAATGGAATATCTTGCCACTCATCACTCAATTATAATCTCTATGCCAGAATTTAGCCTCCCAGTGAAAAACTGTTGTTCTCGTTTAAAACATAATCTGTAAAAAGCTAACTGGGACGCAATTTTTAGGCTGTCAGAACTAGACATATGCTTCCTACTTTTATCTGACTCTTCCAATATTCATACTAGTTATAGTACTTTTACTTCCCTGCATCTGTACCCCTTAAAAACTCACCTAAGAATATAGTCCCCTCCCCTCCGTGGAAAGACTGACTACAGTGAAGTAGTTATGGCAGAAATCCAGTACTCAGTCTCTATGACTGAAGACAATTTCTATCTTTAAAAACAAATCTCTATCTCCATGTTCCCCACCTTGTGTAGTTTTCTTTTCTGCTACTCAATCCAAAGAGTGAGATCTCAGGTTGTAATGCCATATTATATAATTAAAATCTCCTAGAATGGTTCAAACAAAAATATTATACCTTAGACAGCCTTAGCATCTTAATACCGACATTAGGCTGGCTTTTTCTAAAGAATATTTGGTTATGTTGTTACTTAACATAACATCAGCATACGACAATTCTCTTTGCCCACTGCTCAGGTAGAAAATGCAAGAGCTGAGCATTTCAGTGAGACTTCACTATCAATATGTAGTCTCCTAGATTTATTTTAGTTCATTACCAAGATAACAATTTCTTTCCTAGAACTATCTGGAAGTGTCTACCTCAAGACTCCGTTCTCAGCCCTCATTTATATAACATCTTTACCTACATATGACCTAAAACAATCTGTAAATATTTTTTGCAATATCTTTCAATATGCAGATGATATTATATTGCACACTGCCGATTCATCCATCCCTAATGCTATCTTTCAAGACTGGGTAACCATGGCTAATCGTTATCGGCTGCTAAAAGTAACGTTGCGGTTTTTATTACAAAAAGATTAATATCCGAAGAGTCGCTTTTTTAATATATGGTCAGATAATACCTAATAACAGCCAAGTAAAATTTCTAGGAGTCTATTTAGTTCAAAAATAGCTGGTATCCCCCACAAAAATAATGTCGTGGAAGAAGCGAAAGACATATCAGGACCGTACCAAGTGAAAGAAGATTGTCTCTGCCTACCGTTGGGAACAAGGCGTGAATATATACATACAAACAAGAAGAGTTTAAGTCAGAGGTTATAATAGGTAGTATTCTCAATTTGAATTTGGCGAACTGGCAGACACTGTTCACTGTATCTCATTTCTACAATAGTCGTGAGTTTTTTTTTATATTTTGATTATGTGATATTTAATTTCTTGGGTCCTTAATTTATTGCGTAATAAATATCTCTTATGTTATCTACCAATAACTTCAAAATTTGGTACTCAAACTCTAGCAAACAACAAGTATAATCCTGTAAATCTCGATTGCAGGGTCCGGGCGGCAAACTAGATGAGTGTTGCTAACCGTCAAATTAGTATAGTAACGGCGGTATTGCAGATGTATTCACAAATAATTGACTTTATGTGCAAAAACGATTAAAAAGGTACTCGAGTCTATCTGATTCGGCACACCACTACCTGTATCATAGTCATTAATCATAGACTATAGAGTAATACAATTGTATCCAAAGAGTACATTGTATTTTATTATCGTATTTGTATTTGATATTAGTACAGTAAATGGTAGCAAAATTATCAACGACCGTGTTTTACCTAGCTATCTAGCTATTGTGTTATATAAATGACTTTGTGATAAAAGCATTTTAAATAATGTCCAAAATAATCACAACATATTAATGAGTGATACCAGCAGTGATTCCGAGGCGCCAGCAACAGAGCATACTGCACTCATGGATGGCCATATAGCGGAAGCACGCCCCGATAGGGAAATAGCCGAACGGATAGCAAGGAAAAGAAAAACGAAATCCGAAACCCAGCGTAATTATGGTGTATGTGGTGGTCCTCTACTTTATTAATTATTGTGTCTGGTTTGTGCTGTATTTCGAAATTCTGCCATTTATTAGTACTGCCTTCAAATATTTAATTCGGAAAAATATTTAAAACTATGTTTATATGATATTACACTACAACTTTATTTATTGTTTACAACATATTAATGACTATTATCACGATTATTGTTATTAGAGCGTAGAGCAAAGGGAAGGAGAAGGATCAGGAGAAAACAGAGATACGGCTCCAAGTGTCAGCAATCCAGGAGTGCAAGTTGAGGTTGCTCAGGTTGAGGAGCTTGAGCTCAAGTATGGCGCTCGGCATGTTATCAAGCTCTTTGTGCCTGTGACACTCTGTATGCTTGTTGTTGTTGCCACCATATCTTCAATCAACTTCTATTCAGTCAAGGATGTCTACCTGTAAGTAAAGTTTTATCTATAAATTTCAATAAAAATGAACAGATTTTCAATGGCTTAAAATAATCTGTTACTAGAAAGTGAATAATAGAAATCACAGAGAAATCTTTTGGCTTCTGACAAAATAACCATCTTAAATAATTCAGTGTGATTATAGTCCTCTTGCCATGGGAATGATAGCAATTATGCCATATAAGTTATTCAGCAGTGAACTGATTAATGACTATTAAAAAAGGAGAAGAATATCTGTAGGATAAATAATTTAGAGAAACAACATTACCATTTAGTCTAATGGGTGTTATAAAATGTTGCATATCCAGGAAAAATCTTATGAGTTATGATGTTAGATAAAATGTTTGTGTAGATATGTATACTTATACATTTAAATGTGTTTTTATTATAATTTCTTGATTAGCCTTTTTACTATTTATATTATTTAAAATTTGATGCACTGATACATTTCTTCATGCCCAGGGTTGACTGTTATAGTGAAATAATTCTGAAATGGGTAATTTCTGAGAATATTTCTTACAAACCAACAAATATGTATATTTATAATGTTACAACAACCTTATTAGGGATAGTCAAAATTCTGGGATATAAAATATGACCAATATGACACACAATATGACAACAATAATTCGAGGCCTACTGCTCCCTCAATATCTTTTAAGGATCTTACTGCAGCTCTGGTGCTGCAGATGTACATGGGTCTCAGTAATCACTTACCATCAGATAAGCCGCTAGCTTGCTGCCCTCTTTCACATAAAAAAATTGTAATTGCAATTTATTTTTGGTAGAGATCTAAAGTTAATTTAGTTGAGAACTCCAGTACTGTTATATTTTAATAAGGACTGTAGTAATATAAAGTAGAGGAATTAGTAAGTGTTTGCATTGCCTAAACCTATTAACTTATTTCTTTGTTATATTGACATTTTTATAATTTTGGACCAATTATTACCTGGACTAGGCTATAGTTTGTGGTCACTCTTGTCACAGATTAGTTGGACAAATCTTTGCATTTTGGTGCAAAATATTAATAAATCTCACTGGTCTGGCAAGAAATTTAGTGAAAAAGTAAAAATATATTGTACAGCTGTGGTTTGTTCCTCCAGAATAAGGAAGGGAGGAATAAAATATCTAGAATTGACATTTCATACATAAATATTTATCAAATGTTTTATCCTTAACTACTGCAATTATTATTCCAAAAATCGATAGACTTTAAAGATTTACGTTTTGAGATCAGTATGCTTCTCTTAAATTATATATGTAAAAGTCGAATGAGAAACTTCCGTCTTGTGTCCGAGGTTAGAATAGCACTGTGTTTCTAAGTAAAACTATACCTCACATTTGCACTTCAATTAAGAGAAACAACATTAAAACAATATTATCAGAAATAAAAATAATAAAAGACTAACTTTTTCAGGGCATACACGCCATTTCATGAAGAGAGCCCATATGCAGTTACAAAAGTATGGAATGCTCTCGCTAATTCCATGATCCTGCTCTGTGTGATAGCTCTAATGACTGTGCTGCTGATTGTGTTGTATAAGAAGAGATGTTACAAGATTATTCATGGCTGGCTCATCCTCTCATCGTTGATGTTGCTGTTTTTATTCTCTTACTTGTATTTAGAGTTAGTACATATTTTTTTAAATATTTACACATTTTTAATAAATTTATGTGCAGTTGCATGAATTCTGATCATGTGTACTTTTGAAATAATCATTCTGATATACAGAAAAATCATGAGAATTTTGCTCCAATGTATCTATAATCCAATTTAATAGCTTAACATTTCATGGCTGAAAATGTTTCTGATGGTATTCAAACCTTCCACCCTCAGCCTGAAGGTATGGTAATTATTACAATAGTAAGTGATGGGCAATCAGCAGTGTTGTTGCATCTGTGGTTTTTGAGTCGTTAGGACTTTCTAACAACTCAAAAACCTTATCTAGTTTAAATAAAATAATTCTTTCTTTCTTTCTTTTATGGCTCCTTTTAGTAGATTAATCAAATTAAGTGAAACTATAGAATCTCACGAAACCTCAAATTGAAACCAAGTACTATTATGATTATCACCAGAGCTACACTGTAGGTAGTTTGTTCTTGTGATGGAAAGTGCCATGCTTACTCATAGATACAGTGGCGGCTGGAATTTTAAATTGTAACTGAGATATCACATTATTAAGTTTTAAAACCCAGCAGTCTGTACACAACCACTAACTACATACATTTTCTGAAACTGCTGCCATGTATGCCTAGGTAGACTACTGCGAGTAGTAGGATGTACCTAGTGACACAGTCAATTTATGTTCAAGTATGTGAATCAATCTAACAAAACAACTGACTATGCTTCCACTTGCAACTTCATGGAATAAAGTAACACTAAGTGATCATACCTTGATCCTTCTCTCTGGGGAGTGATTGAGAGAAATCTTTTTTTGGACAGCTTCTATGGTGTTTGGCAGTATAGCCCTTTTGAAAACTGCTTTGATTGGGCAATTTCCAGTTGTCATGTCAGTTTGATTAGACGATTCGTGAATGATTCTCTAAAACAGCATGTAGATGCTGCTTAGTATCAATATCGGTCTATAGTTGTTCAATAGGCAGTTACACATTTTCTTGAAGAATAGGACAACACTTTCGGCGTTACAATGCTATGAATGACGAAATTAAATAGCTTCTAAAGGACCTCTTCAATACTGACTGTATTAAATTATGCATATATCTCACCTCATCGTTTTGGAGATTCACTTGCATTCGCCGATATGGTGACGCATCAGTAGTAATTACTGATTTTTGACTTTTTTGTACATAGGGTTGTTTATTTATTTCCGACATCTACACGGAAAACTGAATAATCTAATAAATAAATAATGCGTATTTCAGAGAAGCACTTCGAGCTTACAATATACCTATGGACTACATCACTCTAATTTTTGTAATGTGGAACTTTGGAGTAATGGGCATGATAGTGATTCACTGGAAGGGTCCACTAAGACTGCAGCAAGCATACCTGATCTTTATAGCTGCATTGATGGCTCTAGTTTTTATTAAATATCTTCCAGAGTGGACAACATGGGCTGTTCTAGCTGTCATTTCTATCTGGGGTAAGGAAAGTTATTAGTAATGAAAAATGTACTAAATTTAATAAAATCGCAAGTGCAGTATCATATTATTCAGAAACTATATGTAAATAAATCAAATTAACAAGCACTTTTCATTGACATACTAATTAATACATAAAACAAAACTTGCTTGTATTCTAAGTTGCAATGTGTGAATTCTATTTTTTTTGCAAAAATTACATGTATAACTTTAATTTCATTTCCTAGGCTTTGCTATTGTGTAGTGTTAACACAACACAGTAAGTGCAATTTGCTAGGTATTACACAATAATTTTTTTAATGGTAAATTGAATTTTCAGATTTAGTGGCGGTATTGACTCCAAAAGGACCATTGAGAATCCTAGTAGAAACTGCTCAAGAAAGAAATGAGCCAATATTTCCTGCTCTCATTTATTCATGTAAGTGTTATATTTCTTTCATTATAAACATTTTGTATTGTATTATATTGCTGAATGCAGCACTCCGAACCGAAAGAAATCACCGCTATAGTTTTTTTATTAGAGAAAAAACTTTGTGGAATTCTCGTACTATGAAATTAAAACGAGTTTTATGACTCTCGCTAAGGCTCTGCATCATATTGTTATGTTCTTAGGCTTCTGAAGTTCTGTCGAAGTATTCACTGCTGAATATGATCTTCTCCAAGAAAGCTCCATAAAAAGCTGACATACATTTCTTGGAAAGTTTGTCCGTACCACGCTTGGTAAACGGATTAGAGCGCAGTGTCGATATCCTTGCATTAGAGATGCTACTTTCTTCAGTATCGTGTGAGATTTAGAATCGGAAAATATAGATGTATATATGGATAATCCGTCATCATTCGTTCGTCAGAGCCGCTACGTACGTTCGCTAGCAGGGCACCATGTGCAGATGAGGTTGGTTATTTAGAAACAAAAAATGGAACGTTTCCCGATATATCCTAAAAAAAATTTGGAGGATTCATTACATGTGTGAATTCAGTGATACATTTGTTTAAATCCCATAGCCACACAATATATTGACTTAGTATTCATAAGCTGATGTCACAGATGACTAGTGGGATCAAGTCTAAAAATGAACTATATTGGCCGGATCTATTAAGGTAGTAGCTGAGTGAATGTGAGCTGTTTCGGGTGTAGCTTTATTTATTATTATTTATTTTTAATTCTTAAAACAAAAAAAATTGTTGCAGCGACCGTCATGTATTGTATGGCGGCGCCGGGCGCTTCGATGGGCAGTGGGGGCGGCTCCGCCGCGCGCGCTGCAGGTGAGCGCCCGCGCGAGCTGCGCCCCCTCAACCCGCACGGTCTGTGCCTGCTGTACCTAATTATGTGTGTGCGTTTTGTGCTACGTCCACACATCAATCGCCGCACCGACCACCCGTCACTTAACTAAATGTTGCAAGAGAGGAGCTGCGCCTCCTCTACCCGCACGGGTCTGTGCCCGCAGTAGCTCTCGCTGTGTGTGCGTTTGGTGCTACGTCCACACATCAATCGCCGCACCGACCACCTGTCACTTAACTAAATGTTGCAAGAGGAGCTGCGCCTCCTCTACCCGCACGGGTCTGTGCCCGCAGTAGCTCTCGCTGTGTGTGCGTTTGGTGCTACGTCCACACATCAATCACCGCACCGACCACCCGTCACTTAACTAAATGTTGCAAGAGGAGCTGCGCCTCCTCTACCCGCACGGGTCTGTGCCCGCAGTAGCTCTCGCTGTGTGTGCGTTTGGTGCTACGTCCACACATCAATCCCGCACCGACCACCTGTCACTTAACTAAATGTTGCAAGAGAGGAGCTGCGCCTCCTCTACCCGCACAGGTCTGTGCCCGCAGTAGCTCTCGCTGTGTGTGTGCGTTTTGTGCTACGTCCACATCAATCCCGCACCGACCACCTGTCACTTAACTAATGTTGCAAGAGAGCTGCGCCTCCTCTACCCGCACGGGTCTGTGCCTGCTGTACCTAATTATGTGTGTGCGTTTGGTGCTACGTCCACATCAATCACCGCACCGACCACCTGTCACTTAACCAATGTTGCAAGAGGAGCTGCGCCTCTACCCGCACGGGTTCAGCCCGCAGTAGCTGCGCCACATCTACCCGCGTGGTCTGTGCCCGCAGTAGCTCTCGCTGTGTGTGCGTTTGGTGCTACGTCACACATCAATCCTGCACCGACCACCTGTCACTTAACTAAATGTTGCAAGAGGAGCTGCGCCTCCTCTACCCGCACGGGTCTGTGCCCGCAGTAGCTCTCGCTGTGTGTGCGTTTGGTGCTACGTCCACACATCAATCCCGCACCGACCACCTGTCACTTAACTAATGTTGCAAGAGGAGCTGCGCCTCTACCCGCACGGGTCTGTGCCCGCAGTAGCTCGCTGTGTGTGCGTTTGGTGCTACGTCCACACATCAATCACCGCACCGACCACCCGTCACTTAACTAATGTTGCAAGAGGAGCTGCGCCTCTACCCGCACGGGTCTGTGCCCGCAGTAGCTGCGCCACATCTACCCGCGTGGTCTGTGCCCGCAGTAGCTCTCGCTGTGTGCGTTTGGTGCCACGTCCACACATCAATCGCCGCACCGACCACCCGTCACTTAACTAAATGTTGCAAGAGTGAGCTGCGCCTCCTCTACCCGCACGGGTTCAGCCCGCAGTAGCTGCGCCACATCTACCCGCGTGGTCTGTGCCCGCACTAGCTCTCGCTGTGTGTGCGTTTGCGCTACGTCCACATCAATCGCCGCACCGACCACCCGTCACTTAATCCAATGTTGCAAGAGGAGCTGCGCCTCCTCTACCCGCACGGGTCTGTGCCCGCACTAGCTCTCGCTGTGTGTGCGTTTGGTGCTACGTCCACACATCAATCGCCGCACCGACCACCCGTCACATAACTAAATATTGCAAGAGGAGCTGCGCCTCTACCCGCACAGGTCTGTGCCCGCAGTAGCTGCGCCACATCTACCCGCGTGGTCTGTGCCCGCAGTAGCTGCGCCACATCTACCCGCGTGGTCTGTGCCCGCAGTAGCTCTCGCTGTGTGTGTTTTGTGATTTTTTCGCAGTAATATTATTTTGTCTTCATTTGCTGTACGACGAGTAATTGTTACCATTGATGACTTGCGCAACCGCCACTTGGTATCTCGCTGCAAGCTGTATGAGGAACCTCTCAAAGTTGCTCAGCAGAATGAAGCAATAGCAGCAAGCTGAAGTGGGAACGTGCCGCCCACATCGCTCGCAGATTTGACAATCTTTGGTGAAGATAGGTTCTCGAGTGGCAACCACGTACAGGCAAACCCAGTGTAGGACGCATGATGGAGTGACGACCGGCACAATATTGCGGGACGTCGATAGATGCAGGTGGTTCAGGACTGTGGTTTTTGGCAATCTTAGGGAGGTCTATGTTACGCAGTGAACTTGTGGCAGGCTGTAATGATGATGATGATGATTGTTTTGCCTTAATGTGCCCTATAGTGTCACAATTATATTACCTTGAGATTAAATTATTATCTGCCTTATCACCGTAATAAAAAACAAAATATGAACAAAACGATTGTTGATTCTAATTTTGGAAGAATATATTATAATGGTATTTCTGTCAGTAATTATTTTGTTTTAATAAATAGACCTTTATAAACATTGTGGAATAATTCTTAAGATACCATCATTTTCTCCAAATGTCTACCTCTCCTGCATACTGTGTTGCTGATTAATGAAGTTCTGACATCTGTATGATAGCGGAATATCCAAAGCTCGCAGATCAGTGATGTGGAGTAGCATCCCTGCGCTTACCAACCCGAGTGGGTTTTTCAGCATGATGAGTATGGACAAACGTTTCAAGTAATGCATGCTGGCTTTGCTGGCACTTCCTTGAGAGGCCTATGTTCATCAGCGGAGTTATTAGAGTGACTGATAAACGAATGAATGTAAACTGTGCAGGAGCCCGGTCGGCCGGCGTTGCCGTAGGGGTGTGAGGGTCCGAGAGGGGCGAGGGTGAGGGCGGGTTCGACGCAGCGTGGCGCGCGCGCAGCGCCCGCCGCGGCGGCTGCGCGTAGACGGCACTGCGCCGGCGCACTACACAACGCGCGTCGACCGTCTGTGCCCGCAGTAGCTCGCTGTGTGTGCGTTTGGTGCTACGTCCACATCAATCCCGCACCGACCACCCGTCACTTAACTAAATGTTGCAAGAGGAGCTGCGCCTCTACCCGCACGGGTCTGTGCCCGCAGTAGCTCGCTGTGTGTGCGTTTGGTGCTACGTCCACATCAATCGCCGCACCGACCACCCGTCACTTAACTAATGTTGCAAGAGAGCTGCGCCTCCTCTACCCGCACGGGTCTGTGCCCGCACTAGCTCTCGCTGTGTGCGTTTGGTGCTACGTCCACATCAATCCCGCACCGACCACCCGTCACATAACTAAATATTGCAAGAGGAGCTGCGCCTCTACCCGCACGGGTCTGTGCCCGCAGTAGCTGCGCCACATCTACCCGCGTGGTCTGTGCCCGCACTAGCTCTCGCTGTGTGCGTTTGGTGCTACGTCCACACATCAATCGCCGCACCGACCACCTGTCACTTAACTAATGTTGCAAGAGGAGCTGCGCCTCTACCCGCACGGGTCTGTGCCCGCAGTAGCTCGCTGTGTGTGCGTTTGCGCTACGTCCACACATCAATCCCGCACCGACCACCCGTCACATAACTAAATATTGCAAGAGGAGCTGCGCCTCTACCCGCACGGGTCTGTGCCCGCAGTAGCTCGCTGTGTGTGCGTTTGCGCTACGTCCACACATCAATCACCGCACCGACCACCTGTCACTTAACTAATGTTGCAAGAGGAGCTGCGCCTCTACCCGCACGGGTCTGTGCCCGCAGTAGCTCTCGCTGTGTGCGTTTGGTGCTACGTCCACACATCAATCCCGCACCGACCACCTGTCACTTAACTAAATGTTGCAAGAGAGCTGCGCCTCCTCTACCCGCACGGGTCTGTGCCCGCACTAGCTCTCGCTGTGTGTGCGTTTGGTGCTACGTCCACACATCAATCGCCGCACCGACCACCCGTCACATAACTAAATATTGCAAGAGGAGCTGCGCCACATCTACCCGCGTGGTCTGTGCCCGCAGTAGCTGCGCCACATCTACCCGCGTGGTCTGTGCCCGCAGTAGCTCTCGCTGTGTGCGTTTGGTGCTACGTCCACATCAATCACCGCACCGACCACCCGTCACTTAACTAATGTTGCAAGAGGAGCTGCGCCTCTACCCGCACGGGTCTGTGCCCGCACTAGCTCTCGCTGTGTGTGCGTTTGCGCTACGTCCACACATCAATCACCGCACCGACCACCCGTCACTTAACTAAATGTTGCAAGAGGAGCTGCGCCTCTACCCGCACGGGTCTGTGCCCGCAGTAGCTCGCTGTGTGTGCGTTTGCGCTACGTCCACACATCAATCGCCGCACCGACCACCTGTCACTTAACTAATGTTGCAAGAGGAGCTGCGCCTCTACCCGCACGGGTCTGTGCCCGCAGTAGCTGCGCCACATCTACCCGCGTGGTCTGTGCCCGCAGTAGCTCTCGCTGTGTGTGCGTTTGCGCTACGTCCACACATCAATCCCGCACCGACCACCCGTCACTTAACCAATGTTGCAAGAGGAGCTGCGCCTCTACCCGCACGGGTCTGTGCCCGCAGTAGCTCGCTGTGTGTGCGTTTGGTGCTACGTCCACATCAATCACCGCACCGACCACCCGTCACTTAACTAATGTTGCAAGAGGAGCTGCGCCTCTACCCGCACGGGTCTGTGCCCGCACTAGCTCTCGCTGTGTGCGTTTGGTGCTACGTCCACATCAATCACCGCACCGACCACCCGTCACTTAACTAATGTTGCAAGAGGAGCTGCGCCTCTACCCGCACGGGTCTGTGCCCGCACTAGCTCTCGCTGTGTGTGTGCGTTTGCGCTACGTCCACACATCAATCCCGCACCGACCACCTGTCACTTAACTAATGTTGCAAGAGGAGCTGCGCCTCTACCCGCACGGGTCTGTGCCCGCAGTAGCTCTCGCTGTGTGTGCGTTTGGTGCTACGTCCACACATCAATCACCGCACCGACCACCCGTCACTTAACTAAATGTTGCAAGAGGAGCTGCGCCTCCTCTACCCGCACGGGTCTGTGCCCGCACTAGCTCTCGCTGTGTGTGCGTTTGGTGCTACGTCCACACATCAATCGCCGCACCGACCACCCGTCACATAACTAAATATTGCAAGAGGAGCTGCGCCCCATCTACCCGCGTGGTCTGTGCCCGCAGTAGCTCTCGCTGTGTGTGTTTTGTGATTTTTTCGCAGTAATATTATTTTGTCTTCATTTGCTGTACGACGAGTAATTGTTACCATTGATGACTTGCGCAACCGCCACTTGGTATCTCGCTGCAAGCTGTATGAGGAACCTCTCAAAGTTGCTCAGCAGAATGAAGCAATAGCAGCAAGCTGAAGTGGGAACGTGCCGCCCACATCGCTCGCAGATTTGACAATCTTTGGTGAAGATAGGTTCTCGAGTGGCAACCACGTACAGGCAAACCCAGTGTAGGACGCATGATGGAGTGACGACCGGCACAATATTGCGGGACGTCGATAGATGCAGGTGGTTCAGGACTGTGGTTTTTGGCAATCTTAGGGAGGTCTATGTTACGCAGTGAACTTGTGGCAGGCTGTAATGATGATGATGATGATGATGATGATGATGATGATGATGATTGTTTTGCCTTAATGTGCCCTATAGTGTCACAATTATATTACCTTGAGATTAAATTATTATCTGCCTTATCACCGTAATAAAAACAAAATATGAACAAAACGATTGTTGATTCTAATTTTGGAAGAATATATTATAATGGTATTTCTGTCAGTAATTATTTTGTTTTAATAAATAGACCTTTATAAACATTGTGGAATAATTCTTAAGATACCATCATTTTCTCCAAATGTCTACCTCTCCTGCATACTGTGTTGCTGATTAATGAAGTTCTGACATCTGTATGATAGCGGAATATCCAAAGCTCGCAGATCAGTGATGTGGAGTAGCATCCCTGCGCTTACCAACCCGAGTGGGTTTTTCAGCATGATGAGTATGGACAAACGTTTCAAGTAATGTATGCTGGCTTTTGCTGGCACTTCCTTGGAGAGGCCTATGTTCATCAGCGGAGTTATTAGAGTGACTGATAAACGAATGAATGTAAACTGTGCAGGAGCCCGGTCGGCCGGCGTTGCCGTAGGGGGTGTGAGGGGTCCGAGAGGGGGCGAGGGTGAGGGCGGGTTCGACGCAGCGTGGCGCGCGCGCAGCGCCTCGCCGCGGCGGCTGCGCGTAGACGGCACTGCGCCGGCGCACTACACAACGCGCGTCGACCGTCCGCGCCCGCGACCGCAACCGCATCCGCCAACCGTCACCGAGGACGAGAGTGAGCGCCACTTGTCATTTTATTTTTGATTTTTCAGAGACACTAATTTAATTTTTTTTGGGAAAAGGGGGCAAATGAGCAACCGACTCACCTGATGGTGAGTGATTACCGACGCCCATATACATCTGTAACACCAGAGGAGTTGCCTTGCGGTTCCGGTTTGAAAGGTATAGAGAGCCAGTATAATTACGGACTGTGAGGCATTCCATCTTAGTCCTCAGGGGTGATAATGTAGCCATCTGTAGCCATCTTCAATTGTCCTTATCACATCGCCAACTTTTCAGCATCGGAAGTGCAAGTGACGAACATATTGATAGTTACAAGACTCATCATTGTCACGGCATTGTATCAACTTTCTGTATATTCGACTACCGCGTGGCTTCAGTGTTAAGTGTACTCAAAATTTGTACCACACACAAATTATCGGTTTTAACATGCATACACAGAAGCAAGAAAGTCAAGAGTGGGAAGCGAACATTGAACAAGAGTTGTTGATATAGCCACCTCATCTACGCAAGAGGTCTATATCCAGCAGTGTTTTGTCAGCAGGCTGACGAAGATGACACAGGCATCTCTCAAGTACCTTCGGCATTGTCGCTATGCTCAGCAGGTGGATATGTCATCGCAGTACCAAATAACAGCGCCAGATTAGTCCCCATAATCATATATGCCTATGTATTTTAGGTTACTTACCCCCTTTTACAGTGATGATTGTGATATAACCCAGTTTTCAAATTTTTTGACCAACCTTAATGCCACAGACTAGTGAAGTGGAGCAGCGTCACTAGTGCGAGGGTACTGGCACAGCGCTCATCAACTCCAGCGTGGCGATTATGGACAAATCTTCGAAGACCCATATGTCAGCTTTCGTTGGAACTTTCTTGAAGAGGCCTATGTTCAGTAGAATAAAATTGGCTGATTAAGTAGTTGTCGGATAGAAATGTTATTAGCTTACGAATGTTTTTTTTTTATTGCAGAAGGTGTAAAACTCGGCCTGGGCGACTTCATCTTCTACAGTGTGCTGGTCGGCAAAGCGAGTTCGTACGGCGACTGGAACACAACGCTTGCTTGTTTTGTAGCAATACTTATTGTAAGTTTTCTACAGTTCGACGCTTTTGAACGATACTAATTTACAACCGACTTCAAAATAGGTTATCAATTCGTCTGCATATTTTTTTTAGTATGTACGTTACGCGATAATTTTCTCGATTATAATATAACAGGCTAAACTTCAAGCGAGATCTCATACAATTTGAAGAAAATGTTATTATAATTTTGTATCTCTACAACTTTGTTTCAAATTCACCTGTTGCGTGCATTATTTTGTTAATAATTGATCATGTACAATTTCCAGAATATCTTATAGCGTTTACTCTTTTTTCCGCGTGGCTGTCGGAAGTAAAGAGGAACGTCACTCCTCTCTGACCATGGATAACAGGAGATGAGCATAAATATATAATGTAATGAACTGTTGCAAACTTTGGCAAAATCCCCCTTATGAACGATATGTCGTGGACTTTCGACATGCTATAATGCCGATGTCGTTTCGTCGACGGATCTTTTCGTGTCCGATGGTGCGTCTAAGTAACACATACGCCCGGAAATACATAAATACCCACATACACACCTCCTCATGGAAGATGTCTATTTGGTCTGGCAGTGGTCTATTTACAGGCTGTTAAGGTGAGGGGCATAGATATCTTACACAATACTACAATTGGAGGATTTGCCGCAATTGTCTCGCTTGGCATGCGTGTTGGTGATCACAGTGTCAGACACCGCGCACCCCAGACGCTGCTGCCTGTCAACGGTTTTCATTTTGGCACTTTTGAGAAGGTTAATCTGTCAAGGCCAGACGCATTAAGATTTTCAGGGCTTTTCCCTCAGTCGACTAAGAGTCGCAAGACGACACCCGCGGGAGGGATAGGGACGGTAGATTCTATTATGCCGCCACCACACAACACGGCTTACTTTACTACTTGTAATCCTTGACACCTTTAATCCAATATATTGGTATGAAAGTGTAAAGGCACCATCTGCGCTCTTAAGTAATGAAGGAAGGTATAAGTTCATTGACAAAAAATAAGTTTCAAAATTACAAATAAAAGTAATAATACACCTTTAAACATATGACCTCGCAACATTTCGAAAAGTTAGATGTTTTAGAAGTTACGGATGATGTCCTCTTAATATTTAACTCCGACACACCCGTATTCTCATAAATTTTCCTTTACCGATGAGCGCTTAGTAAGTTAGTACTTAAAAAATTTATTAAGTAATTTGTGAGATGTAATAACATCTCAGAAATAACATTATCAGAAGCCATGGATCGCGCTGGGCGCATTTCGCATACTACTAAGAAATTTCAGGCCAGTGGCCATGCGCATAAACTACACATCCATGTAATTTATTCTATTTTCCAGGGGCTCTGCCTAACCCTACTACTACTAGCGATATTCAAGAAAGCCCTGCCAGCGCTGCCCATATCAATAACGTTCGGTCTTATCTTCTACTTCGCCACGCGGTGCGTTGTCAAGCCGTTTGCCGACGCGTTGGCCGCAGAACAAGTTTTCATTTAACTACCGGCCTGCTTCTCATATCAGCTTAGGTTATTCTAATAACAAATTTATCAAAAAAGGTTTTTTTTTTCTTAAAAGAAACGAAAATTTTAAATACATACTGTTTTATCAAATGCAGACCAATTTCACTTATGTGGGTATTTATCTAAGTTATCAAGAAGAATATTATTATGGCAAAACTATAAAAAGATCAACCCATTAAGCTATAATTATTAGCCCTACTTGTGATTGTGTTTGACACTTTTTAAACTTCTCGATAATGGATATTCGCGATCAGAGTGACAAATGAACTAACAGCCTCCCGATGGTAAGTGGATACTGAATCCCATGGGCACCTGTAAACGACAGCAATATGAGGATTATACTGGCTCAGTGTACCTTTCTAACCGGAACTTAAAAGTGGTTGGACTATTGGTTGATTGGCAATTTTTTTTAGCACAAATAGGTGAAAGGTGGTTCCTGCCCTGACGACTCCTAGACCTCTGTCTAGGCGGCAGGCTCCTTAGAGAAGGAACCTGCCGCCTGGTATGCATCTTTCAGTCACAAATCCATTGCTGAACATAGGTCACCCTCAAATATTGCTACAAAGCACCCTAGTTACTCCATCTTGTGCTAGTAGTGGTTCTTCAAGGCGTTTACCTATACAAGGTATAAGAACGTTTCTTCCCCACGGTTGTCAGTTCTGCGAGCTACATCCGGCCGGTCTACTGCCACTTCTGCTTACTAATCCTTGCGGCTATCTTACACTGTGACTAAGGGATATGCTGTAACCGCCACGCTTGGCCAACGGGTTGATCGTCGACCAATACCTCGCACCTTAACGCTGCTCATTATTATCGGCTTGAATAATTTAGGTTGGGCTGAATATTAAATTTGATACGATTATTCCGCCACGTGCCAGGGTACACACTTTTCTAGCGGACTTTTAATTGTACTACAATATTTACTTCAACGTTATTTTTAAGTACAAATGTTTGACGTTTTTTGGATATCTCGTTACATAATTATTTGGGAATGTATTAAATACAAAAATATCAATTATTATTTATTTGCGTTTCCAAAGACGATATAATTGTAAAGTGTCGAAAATTATATACTTTTATTGAATTTAATTGTGTTAAAATTAAGAGAATGATTAAATTTACTAAAGACATCATATCAGTTTACAAATTAAAATAAAGAAACTTTAGTTAGTGAAATTGGTCTTCATTCGTACGTAATACTTAATAAATAAGCATAGAATCGCAAGTGCTACATGAAAAATAAAGAACCGATTTAGAAACTTCGTTACTCGATTTCCTCTTTAAAAAAGATAGAACTTATGTAAACTTCTAACGGAATGCTATAATAAAAATGGGGAAAGAAATGTGAATGGAATTAATATTGCAATAAATATGAATAGACAGCAGTAGTCTAATGTTTGATAGTGTACATAATAAAAATACTATGTAGGTAGAAGATCACTTCGAATGAATTAAAAAATGTTTGGAAATAGTGTCTGTATGTGACATGACTGTTATATAAGTCGTTAAACACTATGAATGGCGGAGCATATCCTATACAGTGTTAAACTATAATGTGAATGTTGAAAGTTAATTTTTACATTATATTATTTTGCCAATGTTATCACCTCTCATGTTAGGTATATCAATACAATTTATATTGTTTCAAAGTGAAGACTTTTGTTATAATAAGTTGACGATACTCAGTTGGCGTTAGAAGCTACATGACATAAAGTTAGAAAAACACATTTTGTAAATTAAATGTTTTAATAATAATTTAATACAATTATTAACTTGTTTACCTCATAGACTACCAAATTTACACAATTTTGTAATTTATTGTCGATAGTGTCAAGCCGGCCGTATGATGGCTTAAGAATCTTGCTTTCCAAGAGTCACTGACTTTCCTCCCGTGGGTGGCGTAAGAGACGACTAAGGGAAATGCCTTGGAAATGAAAAAGCAATAACAACCGACTAATGGCGGGATAACCATCTCCAAAAATACTAGACCAAAATAATCAAACAGATCGATGACGAGTAACAGCGTCTAAGGTGCGAGTTGTCTGGAACTGACATCGCTATTATTGTACTTGCCGAGCATGGCGATTATGGCAAATCCACTTTAAAGGAGAGGCATGTGTCCTGCAGTAAACTATTCATAGGCTGTTAATGAAAGGTAAGTGTCAATTACCATATTAAATTTGTTTAGAATACAAATGAATTACATTTGCCTGATGTACTCCAAGCTAACATGACGTTAATTGTGTAAAAATATATTAAATCGGCAATGGCTGTGTTGGGGTAACATACGTATAAGTAGATTTGCTGAATTTTTTTTTTGTCATTAATCACTAATGTCCACTCTTTACCTATAAGCAAGCAATTTCAAATTAAATTTAAAAGACATGTATGTTATCGATTTTGGTTTATTAGAAACCATATAGCAATTGGTAGTTATTGTAAGTGTAAATTTGAGTCACCTATGCGACTTACAATTTCGATTTTAAACGTACCTCCCTTGCTATGTTGACATTCCATTCAATAAGTTTATATAAAAAGTGTATTAATAAAACGAAGAGTGGTAACCATTTTATTTAAATAATCTGTTTAAATATATCATTATATTTATTTAATTTAGAACGACTTTCATTTAACTCCCAAGGATTAAATTATCAAGTCATTATTACATAGTATTGAATAAAGAAAAACGCACCGTTCAGAAATTATTTACATAAACTTAAATTTCGTTTTTATTAAATCACTAAAAGGCCTAAAACAGCCCCTTAAGAAAAGTTAACCAGCACCAACAACAATTGTAGAAGTGCTTGTAAACATTGTATAGTGGGACTATTACCTTACATCTTTTCGATATGATTTCAGTCGTATGACACGTCAAGACACAATTATGATTATTTTAATTTTAATTAAGAATGTAAAAAACCGGCATCAAACTTATTTAATCCTTCACGTTAATGATTTTATGACTTCATTGATTACGAGAAATTTACCGTACTACAACAGCGGGAAATGCTATGGTTGTGACGTGTAAAAAGAAATGATGATGACAAAGTCAACGTTAACTGCACTGGATATATTATAGGGCCGCAAGAACTTATGCAAACAGAGACACTTGCTTGTCTTTATTTTCACGCCCATATATACAATGCTCTATGCTCTTTGACTTATTGCTAAGATATTAAGATCAGAACGACGATATCCTCAGCAGAACCAGATAACAGACAAAGCTGTTAGGATCAGCACCGTGAAGTGGAAATAGGTCGATCACATCACTCGCAGAACTGACAACCATTGAGGAAGAAATGTTCTCGAGTGGCAACTTCGTATAGACAAACCCAGTGTAGAACGACCCCACGCATGATGGAGTGACGAACTGGACAGTGTTGGAGAAAGTGGATGGACGCAGGTAGCTCAGGGCCGATCTTTTGGGAGAGGCCCATGTTCAGCAGCATGGCTTGTTGGTATAAGATCGAGACAGATGTAGCGCCGAATGTGACAACACCACCGGAACCGAAAACCACTAATTTGTGTTGTACAAATTATTGTTTTTATCGTTTGCTTGAACAACAAGACGGCGACAGGCTCACCACCTGTCAGGGTTTTTCAAATAAAGCCCAAGTGAAAGTGGGTTGAAACTACTACACTATAAATGTATACGGTTGTGATATATTTAGAAATTGCAGAACGCATGGCTCAACACTCAGGTACGCTAACAACTAAGCCACTGTCTATAAGTGCATATAATAAAACTATAATTTTGTACCTATATTGAACTAAATGGCAAAAACAGTGCTCTGGGGAATTAAGCATAAGTTATAGACATTTTGAATATGTTGTTTGGCCACGCTTCAAGTAAAATCTACAAACCCAAATCGGATGTAAGACACTGTATACTCATTCGGCAGGTACCAGGGTGCCTCTTCTAACCGTATGATTACTATCCCCCTTTTCCCATAAAAGAAGCCTTAGAATTTATGTACCGAGAAACTTCGAAAAGAGGAATCCTGGTTATCATTATACTTATATATTGAAAATGTAAATTTAGGAAATTAGTTGCGGAATCAAACAACTCATACATATAAAAGTTTTATTATAAAAATAATAATATTGCTTTTGTATAAAATATTATCGTGACACTACATTAACACTTTAAGTTATGAAAAACAAGATATCTGGTGACACCCCGTATAAAATAAAACATTAAGATATTGGAACACAGCTTCCTGGGCTTTATCCGCTATGCCATAAAAATTTCACAACAATTCCCAGTGAAGTTATTCGTCGATAAACTCTTAGCATGTTCTTTTCACATCCATAACATTGTTTCGTTTATTGCTAACGATTTCTTCGATAAACGAAACCATCTTAAAAAATATGATATGATTTTATAGGTGAACAATGTCTCACTGAATTTATTTGAAATAGTTTGTGGCATGTCGGATAAGGCAGCTAGTGTGACTGTAAAATTATTGTAGTCACAAGTTTCATATTTTATTGCACTATTACATTGGTAAGCTGTAAAATTTATATAATAATCCTACATAAATGTATAATACCAGCAGCTGTTTTAGCTGATTCATTGATTTGAATAAAAAAAAATCACAAAGTGATGTCGTAAACTTAAAACATTCAGCCTCTTAATCACCATTGCATCAATACAGTAAATATTTATGTCTTACTGAGATCATACTAAAAAAATAATGATAATTTTAATATCAAAAATCATAAGAAAATAAAATACTTTGAATGTTCTTGTACTTAACAAAAAAAATATGATATAAGTAACTTGGAATGGTCTAAGTGTTGCAAACATGTTTACTTGCCAATTTTGAAGAATCATATATTTATTTTAAATTAATCCAATTGTCATACAAATAAATACTTTATATCTTCCATATCTCACTCACTCTCTTTCCCTTATTTCTTATTATAGAAAAATAAAACCACAACCATGTTTTAGTTAGGATTAGGGATCTCAACTGGCCCAGTTTTTTTGATCACTTTTAAGGTTTCCTCATTTGGTTTAACTCTGTCTGAAAGAATATCTTCCTTGACAGGTATTTGATCTGGTTTTTGTCTATCAGGATTTTCGACTTTAAATTTAGCTGTAGATGGCTTTGTTCCTAAAGATTCTTTTTTCTTATGTGCTTTAGGTTTTTCAGTATCTTTTACAGTATCTATTTTAGGTTCTCTTTTGTCGACAAGAGGTGCTTCCACCGATTCTGAGGTAACGACTTTAAGTTTTCCATTTGTTTTCTTAGTACCAAGGTCCTGTTTTTCAATTACTTTTTGTTTACTAACAAGATTTTGAGAATTAACCTTATGTGTTGTTTCTTCTGTGTTTTTAAGATTAATATTTTCCTTAGATGGTGTTTTAGGATTTACTTTGTGTGTTGTTTCTTCTGTGTTTTTAAGATTAATGTTTTCCTTAGATGGTGTTTTAGAATTTACTTTGTGTGTTGTTTCTTCTGTGTTTTTAAGATTAATATTTTCCTTAGTTGGTGGCGTTTTAGGATTTACTTTGTGTGTTGTTTCTTCTGTGTTTTTAAGATTAATATTTTCCTTAGTTGGTGGCGTTTTAGGATTTACTTTGTGTGCTGTTTCTTCTGTTGTTTTAAGATTATGATTTTTCTTTGTTGATGGTGTTTCATGATTTATAGTCTGTTTCGTTCCAGCATCTTTAGCTTCCTTGGATTTTGGTTTAACCACAGTTTCTAGTTTAATAGGTTTTGTATCAAATTTGTCTTTCTTACTTGGTCCTTGGTTTTCTTTATTTACTTGAGGACTATTAATATGCACTGGATTTGACTCGGGTGATTTTTGTACTGAGGGTTTAGCTGTACTTGGAATGTCTTTCCGCTCGACGACTTTAACTTTGTTCTTTTCGGCATTCTTTACTACTTTTCCTGGTTGAGCTGATTCGACTTTAGCCTGGTAAGTTATCTTAACTTCTTCATTTTTAGCACTAGGGGCTGCAGTTTTCGAAAAGCTTTTTAAAAGTGGTGGAACTGGAACTGATGCAATGTATGGTGAATGTGGACTACCAAATAACAACATATCATTGTATACAATTACATCACTAGCATGTCCAATACTTCTGTCAGTGTTGAAATATGATGACACAATGTTGCCATTCCAATCTAGTTGTATTAAGCCTGTCATATCTGGCATCATACTGGATATAGTAGATAAGTGGCCAATCTGTAAAAAGAAGTTTATTACTTAAAAAATAATATTGATAAATAACATTTAAATTTCTAATGATTAAATGTACAAATGCAGACCTTGTATATAATTTCTTCTAATATTACATGTGGATATTGCTCATAAAGCAACTCGAAGGGTATTTCGATTAAGCGGCTAAGACGTCCCAAGAATTTTCTAGCAAGTGGTGTACCGGATAAAGATTGGCTGATGAGTGGATTTTCATTATCAAAAGCAACATACAAAGTTATAAGTATGCCAGAGCCATCTGGCAGAACATGTAAGTTATCAGGAACTCCTGTAAGTGAAATTTAACATAAGCCACAATATTTAAAACTATTCGTTTATACAATTTTCAGATAAGAATAACTTATACAATTGTTACAACATTCAACTCGAATTAACAACTGTGCAAACAAAACCGTAGCTGTTTATACAAATAACTCATAATGCTTACTCAGTGTTATTTAGCATACTGGAACGTTATGTTGCCTATGTATTATATCATCTCTTATATTTTAATTTCAATTTTATGCAAGTATGTAAATACGCAATATATATACGAAACTGACATGAATTTCCGTATTGATCCCGGATCACGAACTTGTTTCTTTGAACAAGGGAAAGTTGGACAAGTGATGGAGGCGCATTACGAAGTTTTAGATGGACAGCATGGAGACTTAGATATATCTTTCGACATTATAAATCCAGATGGTGTAAAATTATTATCAGATTACAAGAGGTCTCAAAACACTATTGTGAAAGAGTTGGAACAAGAAGGTGAATATGTGTTTTGTATGGATAATTCATATAGTATTATAAGTTCAAAGCTTGTATATGTATATCTATTGATGGAGAACAAAAACGTGGAGCACGAACAGATATCGACAATTGGTGCGGAAAGTGAAGATCATGAACAACTAGAAGAAATACTGCAATGGATGGGAGCCGACGAGGCTGGGGAAACATATTATATTGACGTGACAGACATAGCGGAATCTTTGATGCGATCTCTTAAGTATGTTATTCAAGCTAGACGCCAGTTGGAACGATACGGCGCGATGAAGTCACGAGACAGTTACATAGCATTTGAAGACATATTCATTGTGGATGTGTGGTCCAGTTTTCAAATAAGTTTCATGTTTGTTGTTGGAATGACACAGGTTTACATGATAAAGAAACTTTTCCACAATTCTTATATCATTAATAAATAATAATAATAGAAAAATCCAGATACAATAAAATTATTAATTTAATAAATATCATAATTTTAAAATAAAGAATAACACGTAAATTGTGTTTGACAGATAAAAATATGGAAAAAAGTATAACTTAAATAACATCTCAAGTACTTCTACTTTATTACCTGGAAGACCTGCTATAAACACTTCAGATTTTCCTTTTTTAGAACCATTAATGTAATATTTCATTATTCTGTATCGGTTACTTTCTGCAACTAGCACAAATTGATTGTCTGGTGAAATTGCTACTCCATTAGCAAACCATAAATTATCAAGTAAGACTTTGCTTTCATTCTTTGCAGGGTTATAATTTAGTAACCTATAAAAAGTAATGCCTACACAATTAATTTTATTAAATAACATTCATAAATTAATAATAAAACATAAAAAAAAAAATCTTACCGTCCAGAGGGATCGGAGAGACAAGACATTACACCATCTTTTAAGTCATAATCACTAGATGAATGAGTCCAATATAATTCACCATTTTTGCCTAAAGCAATACCATTAAAAGTTTTTACTTGTTTTCCATCTATTTCTACATTTGGAGAAACCAAAAGATGATTTTTATTTGTATTGAGGTTGAATTTCCAAATACCATAGTATGCATCCGCTACATAAATTAATTTATTTTTTTCGTCTATTTCAAATCCTAGTGGGCGCCCACAAATATGTTCTTGAGACAGACCAACTAGAAAATAAAGATTAAATATTAATTCAGTTGATTAGACCACTTTTCACAATTAAGTTTGAGAGAGTCTTCATTTCTTCTTTTCATCTTCATCAGCCTATTAATAATGTCCACTGTCGAACAGATGTCTCTCCAAGAAAGTGCAAGCAAAAGCCGGCATACGTTTTCTTAAAGATTTGTCCATCTCATGAAATATTTGTTCATATCCACCATTCTAAACAAGCGGATTGGTGCCAGCACCGCCACTCTGGATCTAGTAATGCTGCCCTATCACATCCTCTACCTAGGAGTCTTTGGAAACACCACCACCACACTCTTACACATTTATGCTGGCAAACATCATTGTGCAATTACTGTTGTTTTCAAGTTTGAAAGGTACCAGCATAATTACGGGCCGTCAGGCCTCAGAGGTGACAGCGCATTTGTAACAGATTCAACTGAATATAATGTCTAGGTGTCCATAGGCTGCAGTAGACCCTTACCATCATGTGGTTTTTACCTCAATTCATTAAAAAAAAGCATTTGGGTTGGAGCCTTGTTTGTTAGCTAGTCAGGTGCATCACATGCAGATGAGTATTTAGAGAAAAATATATTCCTCCTTATACACTGTCTTCATTTAATCATCATTATTAAGCAGCCCATTGCTGAACATAGGTTTTTCACATGAAAAATTAGCTATTATAGACATGCTTTAAAAGTAGTGACTATCGTACTAGAAACTTCACATCGCAAACGCAGTGTCCATTGTGTGAGATCTATTTACTGAAAGTGTGAAAATTACAACAGTCTGACTATTACATAGGATTCAACGGTTACTACAGCAGGATCACTTGCTTAATGTATGCAACATATGAGTTATAAGATAAGATTCTCCGCTGTCACCACATGGATGTATCAATTGAAATATTAATTAAGTATTTTGCAAATGTATTTCTAAGAAAAATATTATTATACTGGCTACCGCGACAAGGTAATCAAGGAGGATTTGAAGCTTCGAGGCATTCGACAAATGACGATAAAGACTTCAAATACATCAATCCTAAAACACAAAGACCGGTGACATCAAAGAGATTCAATAATATTATACTTTAATGTTTTTAGGTGACGTGAACCATGTAACCTGTCTGGTAAGTGTAACAATAACGCCGAAGGTACTTCGCAGATGATAATTTGTATTAATTAGTTATAATATTTAAAGTGCCTTAAACTGCAAGCAACATACTAACTACGGTGTTTTCAAGAATTTGTTCGCAATTTTTTAGAATACCATTTTTATATCAGTAAAAATGAAAATTTCAACATAAATCTTTTACTTTCGGAATATTGGTTAGTTTTTTTTTACTTTTTTGTAGATTGTAGGTAGGCGTACGTATAAAGCGGCCATTTAGCGGTGATAATATGCAAAACTCATGCATGGCAAACTGCACAACGCAGTTGCTTCTCAACCTTTTGAGGGTAGTGTTGCAGGCAATCTTGCACTGTGAAGAGGAAATGCAGCATTTGGCTTAAGTTGTTTTTTCTAAATAATATCTGGCAACTTTACGTTTAAACAACAGCCGTTCTCTATGGTCATCGTGGACGATAATATGCAGACACTAGGAATTTGCTATGACCATGTGTATTATGTAGGCAAATAGAACCTACCACCATTTTTTTAGTAATTACAAATCCTGTGATAAAGATTGGTCAAAATCATCAACTCCACCCATTTCTTTATTACGAGTACAATTCTGTAACAAACTTAGAACACCAACACCAACTTTTCCGCACTTTATCTCTTCATGGGGACAAACATAATTTGTTTTGTGGAATCTAGTCATGAGCAGCTCGAGCTTGTTCCTTCATTTCTTTAGGTCTTGAAGAATAAATCAGGTTTCGGGTAGCATTTATGTACTGTTGATTGTTGTTTTGCAGAAAAATATGGCCTCAAGCAATTTTAAGTAACTTTTTCACTTCCTGCATGTCCATTTTTGCATTGTAACAAGGCTAGCTTCGCGCCTGCACCCTGTCTTGTTGCGCTGCTGTTATATGTATGTATTCCCACCTAGCGCTGCGGTGACGGTGCTTATTTATAGTTTTGTGAATTTTATTAAAACTAAGAGAAAATTTATTATATTTAATCATTTCTCAGTGTATCCCCATAGAACATTTTTCTAGTTTAGCATATTATCTATCATTTGGAGTCATATATCTTTGGATATGTAGATGACAACACAGCTGTAGAGAAATGTCTGTCAGGAACTTAGTCAGAATCAAGTGTACTGACAGTTATGCCAAGGGCAAGGCAAGGTCATAAATGAGGAAAGTGTCACTTTGGTTGCCAGTACTTGAAAAAAATATACTGATGGGCAAAGGACTACTTCTCAAATATCTGAAGGCTTAGGAGCTAGGAAAGATCTGCCACGCTACTTCAGTAGGTTGCCAGATTTCATGCGGCAAATTTAGCACTTGGAAGGGTCAACATGAGTATTGTATAATAACTACAAAGAATGTGTTACTATACCAAGATATAATAATAATCTTTGTGTTTAGAATTAACTGTGTTTTAAAACTATAAAATTCACAGAAACTATTGACAAGAAAAAAAGCTATTGACTTTCACTTTAAACTATGAGTCATTATAGATACTGTATTAAAGTAGTACTGATAGGCACTAGATATAGCATTTTTTTGTGATTCTTGCACTAAAAATACTTCTTTTAGTGAGACATTCAGAATAATTATTTTGAGAAGAGTAAAATAATAAGTTATCATATAATTATTATTTTAGTATTGACTAAAAGCAATGCAATACTTCAAAGTATCAGATTATCAGGTGAAGGTGACTCAGGGCTAAAATTTAAGAAAGGCTTTAAGAAAAATTTCATATGCAAATAGCTAAAGAGACTTCCTTGTAATGACACATTCAAGGGGTGAATCCTATAACTTAAAATTATTAAAAGAAAACTACCTAAAAGCCACTTTATTTAATTCTTCAGCTCTTGCTACTGTTGCTAGAGTATCTTTGCTTTGCTGATATAAATCAATATTTAAACCACAATCAACAGTAAGCATTTGAAAAATCTTTAACATGTGACAAACTTTATTTCCAGTGAAAAACATTTTATCTGCAGCCAATAGGTAGGTACTCATATGAGTAAAGTTAATTAATAACCCCATCCTATTCTTATTGTAACCGCATAGTAATAGTCCAAATTGTAGTCAGTAAAGCAATGCTTTATTATTAATAAATAATTCATTTAATTTTGTGTTATACTTACTGCATGGCTTTCCTATTTTATTTACAAATGTGACATGATGACCAGGCGAAATTTTTACTATTTCGCCGGTTGCAAGTCCGGTGTAAAGTTCACCGTTAAATATTCGTAAAGATTCTGGTCCAATTAACATTCCAGCAAATAATTTCTGTGCATTATTTAATGCTCCATTCGGTAATAAAGCTCCAACTCTAGGTAAAGTTGGTTCAATTCTAAAAAAACAAAATCACGTTTATGACTTTCACATAACTGTAAATGCCAATCACTTACATGTACAAGTTAACTTACTCAATTTTGGTGAACTTTGTATATGGAGGTAAATTAGGAATAAGAAGTATTACTGCAACAAATATTGTAAAATATAATAATAATTTGATTATTCGTTTTATAAGTCCTATTACAAGTCCCATATTGGTTGGGTTTGGTACTTTACACCCGAAGAAGGCTAAATCTCAATAAATATAAAAAAAATCTACGACACGTCTTATCTTATGTCAGGCAACTCAACCAGTTTGGTTTACACTTTGCGCTACACTTTACATAAACGTTATTAACTCTTAACAGTATATTGCTCTATGGCTCAAAAGAATGCTATATAACAACAACAACGACACTATTGTTGTCGTTGAAGCAAGGAATATTATTTTCATAGGCAAATGTTGCCAGAATTAATAACATACAAGATGATAATCGCTATTGAGAATATGCCGGCACTGCGCTACCAACCCACCTGACCAGAACAGAAAGTATGGGCTACTTTCAAGAAATGCTTGTTGGCTTTTGCTGTCACTTTCTTGCAGTTAAATAGGCTGAAGAACAAAAAGATGAAAGCTGAGATAGAAACGGTAGCACCCGTATGGTTGGCACTGCCATTTGTTGCGGTCCACTCCTTTCCATTACACAGAGAAACTTTAATAATTAAATCGAAGATAGGGTTAGACTAATTACCAGAATATTTTTGTCACTACGCTACTTTTAATGTCTCTAAGATCGTAGAAAATCCGCTAAATATAGTGAGAAAATCGCTGAATCGGCAACATTCACCATGCTAAAACTCACCAGAAGTCGCTTTAAACAAATAATTTAAAAATATTTTAAAATTATAAGAAACTCATGCAAGAAATGAAAACTAAGGATGTATTACTCCTTTCTTTGTTCTGAAGGAAAAAAACAGATGCACACAGTATTTATTTAATTTTTCACTAAATTTATAGCTAGACCAATAAGATTTATTAATATTTTACTTTTATCCTGTACCAAACGGCAAAGAGCGGCAACGAGCTATAGTTTCGCTAGGTAATAAACTTTTTAAGTGGGTTTAAACATTTCTGGTTAACTATAATATACTTACTACTTCTGGTTACTAAAATAATACATAATGACGTATGTATTCTTTTTACTTTACCAGAAATTGGTGATCTTTTAGGAAGATTTGTGATTTATCAAGTCTGATGTGACTGTTTGATGAAACAAAATTAAACACGATAATATTCGTAAATAATAGTTGATTTCAGACCATAAATTTTATATGTAGATAAAAACGAAAGTGCAATTTAAAGGAATAGTAGGTTATATTTTAATCTATCCTAGGTTAGAATATTTTTTATTACGATATAATGTAGTGTGAACTTTCGTTTTTTCAACCGTTTTTGCTCTGGTAAGTAATGAAAAGAAGTTTTATTTGTAGAATACTAATATACTGAGCAAGGATACATATTTTTAATACATCTGTCTTCCAAAATATCGGTATATCGATACATCGATATTTTATCAACATCCCTACTTTCCTTTTTATTCTGTGCATCCTCCATTTAGGACGTCTTTCTGCGTTTCAGCTAGCGAAAAATTTATTTTTCAAGATGGGTCACGCAAACATTTGGTATTCTCATCCTCGAAGATACGGACAAGGATCTCGTTCATGGTATCTATTTGTTTTCACAAAGAAATTTTGAATTGCAACAATTTTTGGTTATTTAAACACGTGTTTCATGGGGTAACTTGTTTCAGCCGAGCTTGCTCTAACCGACATGGTCTTATTCGCAAATACGGTCTAAACATTTGCAGGCAATGCTTCAGAGAATACGCGCACGACATTGGATTCAAGAAGGTAAAGCAAATAATATTGATTGTCTAAAGAGTAACATTGTAGAAGCGGACATGTCACTATCATTTCATATAATTTCAATTAATACTATAATATTCAAAACAACCAAGTGGTAAAAAAGTGCTTATCATGTCAATTTCAGTTTTTCTTTTGAAATCGTACCGTAGATAGTACCTTACATTGCACTTAATTTTTGTTTATTGTGCAATATATGTTTTTAATACCGTTGTGATATATTTAGTAAGTATCTGCAATCAAAATACAATTTTTATCAGATTTTATACATTGGTTCCACTTGGTAATGTTATTATGTATTTCTTTTGTGGTTTTGATTTGTCTATTAGTGGATAACTCTTCTAGTTTCATGAGTTCTGATACAATGCATAACAATAGAATTTTAATTGTTGTAAAATTATGGCATGTAGGGTAAACCTTATATTATTCATATTTAGTACAAAATAATATAAAAGTAAACAAAAATTATCCTTAACAGTGGAACAAATTAACCTTTTGTTAAGTATTTTTTCACTTCAAGTGCATAAGGTAATTTATGGTTCCTACTACAGAATACAATATTCATCATAATTACCATGTCACTTTTATTTAATATGAATACTTTTACTGAATATGGTTATGCCACAGAGTAAGGATAGTAGTGCTAATACAGAGATACATTGAAGCCATATAGACAAGAGTAATCTTGTGGTAAGTGCTGGGTGAGGAAGTGACCCAGACTGGCCTCAGTAGTGTGGTATAACTTATGTTGAAAGGTTTGTAATGATTGCCTAAAGTCAATATTATTAATACATTTTTTCATATAAGGTTATATTATATTATATATACATTATATTATAGTGTTTATTTACAGTAATTCAAATTCAGTTAATTGATGTGATTCTCTATTTATTGGTGTGTCAATTGTCTTGATAAAAATTAATATGATAGTAATGAGAGAAGGTTATAAATTAGATATTGTTCAAATTTTATTATGACTTTAGTTTGACAGACACTTAAATTCTTGTGTACGCGATGAGTAAAAAAGTTATTGACCAAATTTTTGAAAACCTCTATCTACATCTCCGTTTTCATTAACCCCTAAATCATTTCTTTACAAAAAGCCAATTAGCATTTTTACTGTAGAAACACATTTAGCTGGGAGTCTCTTCGCTAGATGACAGATTGTAAGAAAACTGCAGTTTTAAAAAAACACACCGTTTAAGTTTTTTTTAATATGAAATTGGGATACATTTTCTATAAATATGTTATTAACAATGACTTTTATTGTAAATTTTCATAAAATTATGAATTAATATGTCTGTATATTCACATATTTGAAGTTTGCTCACTGACAAGATGACAATTGTCATTCCTTGACAGTTGCTTGTAATTTAGTCGTTGTATTGAGTTACTTGAATTTTTGAAAAACTAAAATAGCTAACATGCATAAAAAAGAAAACATGCTCAAAATTTTACAGCAAAGGATAATGAGAAATTAGTTAAAATGCTCTTAAATCACAATAAACAATTTGAATCGGATACATGTTATGGATACCCTATTATATTTAATTAAAAAAAGTTTGCAGGTTGTAGGTCATATTTAGAAATCTAATCTGGGCATTTTCAATAAATAGTTTGTTGGTTAAATATTCTAGAGTTTGTCTCTAACTGAACTGTCTCTACAGCTTTCAACATTCTCCAAAAATAACACATCCTCCATATAATAAAATATTGCAGAATATGAACAAACCACACCAATACTTAGTTATAAGTGTTTATTAGTCAAAGGACAATATTTCAGCTCAGGGGTTCTCTTAAGGCCTTAACTCTTTATTTTCAGTATCTATGTGAACATGTGATCAGATCTTTTCAGGATCAAAGGTGTATTTCTGTTCTATATACTGTGGTGATGCCATAGGTTGGGCGAGTTAGATTCTCAAACAATAATTCTTGACATTTATAGAAATTCTATTGTTATGACACAAGATTGAATTGTAGAAATTGATTGATTGGTAATACAACATAACAATGTATCATGAAAACAATTAAGTATCCTTTTTATTCATGGTGTTTTAATACAATACTAATTTTATTATGAAATAAGTAGACAAAATATTAATATTAAATTTTTCCTTTGTTTCAGCTTGACTAAATGGCTGATATTCTAGGTTAATAAAATTTTAAAGAAATAAAAAAGTTTTTTTGTTTGTCTTTTTGGGTGAAGTAATAATAATTTGAAAACACCGATGTTTTTATAGTAGGTTACAAACCTACTCCACATACCTTTTTTTTTTTATTAATTTAAAATAGTCTTACGTTTGACCTCAATCTCGCTCGATGGAAGGCGAAGATGAGGCCTAGGATTGCACACGTTTGCCTAGAAGGTGTCTGTTCACTTTGGCCTTAAAGATCTCCAGATTATAGCGTTCCGGAAAAACTGACCTCGGCAGAGAGTTTTACTCCTTAGCCGTCCGCATAATGAAAGAAGAGGCAAACCGCTTCGTGCGTAATGGTTGCTCCATTTTTTGTTTACAGCATAAGGGTGAAATGTATCGGATAAAAACCGAGGGGCAGGCCACTCGTCTACGGTGTTCGAGGCTTCGAAGATTTGCCTCCACGAGTGAGTCACTGCCTATGATCCTCTTCGCTCGGCGCTCCAACGAGTCCAAAGCATCCAGTTGGTATTTAGCAGACCCAACCCGGAGTTGGGAACAGTATTCCATGCAAGAGCGGACTTGAGCTTGAGTGAAGTACCGTCTCGCCCCGGAGAGGATACTAAGTTTTTTGGCAGCAGTGTTTGCTATGGACTATGTAGCGAGTGAAATTTAGATTGGAAGAGAGATCTAGACCTAAGAGCTCAAGACGGACATTAATCCGAATAGGGACATTCCGGAAAGTAGGAGTCAGTTGGAATGGACTCCTTTTCGCCGAAAAAAGACAAGCCTGTGTTTTAGAGGGGTTGAACTCTGCCAAATTGGCATCACCCCATTGGGAAACAACTTCCAAAGTAGAGTTCACCCCCTCGATCATCTGGACTGGACTTTTGACCCAGACTTCGCATCGGAAAAGTATCTCGCCGAGACTGTGCTGTCATCTGCATACCCAAAGATACCTGGTGTTACCAGCAGGTTGTTGATATGCAGCAAAAAAAGTCTCTGAGAGCACAGACCCCTGAGGGACACCGGCATTAATATCAAGGAGATCGCCCGCCATTAACGACAACCCGAATCGATCTGTTCCTCTGGCAATCTTCGATCCAGGTGCAAAGCCCGGGAGCAATACCGTATGCCGGAAGCTTGCCAATGAGACTTGCGTGCCAGACCCTTTCGAAAGCCTTAGAGATATCAAGAGACACTGCAAGAGCTTCACCATGTCTCAATGGCTCCGCTCCAGAGGTGAATAGCATACACAAGAAGATCCCCAGTAGATCGGCCTCGACGAAACCCGAATTGACGGTCGCTGAGAAGGTCGTTGTCTTCCAGGTATGCAAGGAATATGGTGGTTTAAAACACGCTCCATTATCTTACAGAGTATGGAGGTGATTGCGATAGGTCGGTAGTTGGCAGGGTCGGCACGACTTCTTTTCTTAGGTACAGGTTGAACATTGGCAATCTTCCAAGATTTCGGATATATCTATGGGAATACATTAACACAACATTAATTTAAACAATAGTTTATTTTTAAAAGTACAAAATTATAAAATATAAATTATAGATCATAACTACATATTAATTTATGTAAATCTTGACTCTTGACTTGTGAAGATTTTTATACTTCATCCAAATCTCTGAAAAATAAATAAAATGGGGAGTACATAAAAATAAGCCCAATAATACATTTTAGTATAGCACTATGCGTCATACACGCATAGGAATGCATTAGGAATATAAAATATGTACATTTGTTTAAAATTTAACCAATTCCAGATGATACACATCCTACATGAAACAACTTTGCAGTATAACAATTAATATTAAATTTTAATATTACTTAGTAACTTTGACACAAAATATTTATCCAGATATAAGGTACAGGATTTTTTTCTTTCTTCAGCCTGTGAATAGTGTTCTGCTGCCACTGCATCTTCCATAGAAAAGATTTTCTATAATACTTAAGCATGGCAAGCGGTTACACCCCACGCCTTGAGGGCGTCACGTTGGTTGTAGCAATACTAACGAAATCATTCGACTTTTATTCTGTCGCTAATTTACTTTCGGCTATGAAACTGACAACGTTGCGAACGACTGGCGGGTGCTACCGAATCATTTTCATACACTACTTACCTAAACGATTAATATTAATGTTTCCTCGTATAAGACATATTAGGCTGAGTGTGGTCTGTTTGCCCCATGCGCCACGCAACGCGTTTAGAGGAGGCAACGTTAAACATTGTGTAAATAACTGATTAAATGTGTTGCAATGTTTGTTTGTTATCAAGTGGCGTATTTGTGCAATAAAAGTTACTTTCTATTATGATCAGTGATGTATATTTGAAATGCAAAATTTTTGTTTTGCATTTTGATCATGTTATATTTCGTTAATACGACAAAATATTTTGTATTTGAAAAATTTAAAAGAATTTAGAAAATAGGTATTTTGCATTTTATATTTTAAATACTATCACAACAAACTATTTGTATATTGTATTTATAGAAAGTATTATGTACATCTCTGATTATGATGAATATGTATGTATGTATATATTCAAGCCTTGTTCCCAACAAGGTTGGCAGAGACAATCTTCTTCCACTTGCTATGGTCCTGACATACGTCTTTCGCTTCTTCCACTTTCATTTATCTTCGCATGCACTATCGTTGGTTTAAAGTACTCTTGACCTGGCCTTTTTTCAGAACTTCTTCGATTTGATCGTGAAATGTTCGCCTAGGTCTTCGTCTCCCGACTCTACCATTTACACTCTCTGTTTCGTCAACCTACTTTCATTCATCCTCTCCACAAGTCCAAACCAGCTCAGCATCCCATTCTCAATTCGTGTCACTACATCGTCTTTCACGCCACAACGCTCTCTGATCACATTATTTCGAACCCTGTCAGTTATCTTCACATCAATCATACTTATTAACGCTTTCATTTCTACTGCATTTATCCTGCTTTCATGCCTCTTCTGCTATACCCAGCTTTTGCTTCCATATGTTAGTGTTGGTACCAATACCCCTCTATGCACAGCCAAACGAGCTTTGTGAGATATCGCGCTTCGAGCAGCAGCTAAAGCCGCCGCTTGGCTCTACCACGCTTAAAAAATCTGTCTGTTCATATATGTATGCAATGCCCCATTCACCATATTACCTGCCATCACTCTCCTTTCAATGTCACATCAGTACCTTCCATCTCTCGTAAACATTGTTCGCAAGCAAACAAATTCATTCACTTGCTCTAAACTATCTTCCCCAATCTTGATACAAACTTCCGTCATCCTCTCCTCTCTTTCAAACACCATAACCTTTGTCTTATTAACGTTTACCTTCATTCCCTTTCTTTCCAGTGCCTCATTCATTATTATCACCATTGCCTGCACTTCCTCAGCCGATGACAAAAGTAAGACTTGATCGTCGGCGTAGAGCAAACATTTAACAAGCAACTCATTCATTCTTAGTCCACAATCACTCTTCGTAAAATCTGTCAAACAAATATCCATGAATAAATTGAACAGCCATGGTGATGCTACACAGCCCTGTCTAACACCTTTATGGATATGAAAGCAGTTTGTGTACGCCCCGTTTATTCTGCAAGCTCTGGACCTCTCATATAGGAATTTCAGTGCTCGTATCAGATCACTGCTCACTCCATGCAAAGATTGTGCCGACCACAATTTATCCCTCACCACTTTGTCATAGTCCTTCTCCAAATCTATGAAAGCGCAATCGACTTTTTGGTTCTTAGCCAAATACTTCACAACAATACACCTTAAGGAGAATACCTGATCCGTGCATCCTATCCTAATTTTAGAGAGCTCTGAAATTGCTGACTTTCTTCGGGCTAATCTAATCGATTTCCAGAATATGTTTACGTTCGAATATGATAATGAAAATAATATTTAACTATATGATGAATATCGTATGGATATATATCGGCTACTGGAAATCTGCTATATCGGTTAGTTACACTAATTATAAATGTTCATTCGGTTACTATTAAGTTTAATATTGAATTCATTCGAAGTCGCGCACCGCTAATAGGTAGCCACGAGATTTTCCCTTAGTCTAATCTTTGAGAACCACGTAATATGGGGATCGCTATTACACCATTGTTTCATGGTACAACACATCCTGTGTATTCTGCAATTTTAACTGATATAGAAATAACACATGTCTAGATTATATCATAAATGCTTAAAACAAGGTTTAAAGAAAGCAAATTATTATTTCAAGAAACATGAATGGAAACAGGTATTGAGATCAAAGAAATATATCTTTGTCTAATATCTCGTGCATGCGATATTGTCTCTTGAAAACGAAATTTGTATTCTTTAAATTACAATTACTTTACAATTTTAGTAGTACTGGAAACAAATTTAACCCAAGTCACTCTTATACAATAGGAACCGGTTTCTTCCAAAGCTTTCCATACATACAGCTTAAAAAGAAAATTACCTGCGTAACTCCAGCAAGAAGAGAAAAGATACTACGTTGAGGAGGTCTGCAATGTTTCTTGCCACCTTCGGCACAGCATAGATTTGGGAAACAGTCTACGCTAGAACTGCACCGTTGCGGGAATGGATCATATTGAGGCGGAGCTGTACACTGTAGGTATTGTTCAAACGACCGCAACGCTACAAATACAGTAAAAAATTGTTATAAATAGTTTTTATTCATCAGCTTAAACTACTGAATAATGGTTGGCTCAAAATTTGCTTATCCCGGGTTTCTTTTATTGACTTGATCGAATCTCCAAAGACTGCGACCAATTGGATATAAAAAGTTCCTGGGTACTGGTAATAGTGAAGATAAGTTTTGAAAAACCTGTTGCGCAAAGCCTAAATAAGTTCTGATTAAACTAATGGACGCTAGCTTCTAGACATGAGGAACTAAAAAACCTGTATGTTATGTTTACCCAATTTCAATAAGTCATTCTGACCATAGAGTAACACTAAATACTGACGAAGAATTGAGTAATATAGCGAAACTGACTCAGGAGCTCAGTCTATCGGTCAAAGGTGGTTCAAGACCAATATTCTCGCCATAATTATCATTACTATAATAAAATTGTAAAAAAACTTTTGGGATAAAATATACGCCAACTACTGATTATAAAAAAAAAAATTTGTGTGTGATGCCTACGCAAAAACTACTGGATCGATTTTGATGCGGTTTTTATAAACAGTGATACATACTTTTGTCCTGGCAATATTCCGTAAGTAATGGCCAGAATGGTGGGAAATTATCTTTCTAATATTAGTGCGATAAACATTGGTTTTCCGTTCTGCTTGCTGTGTTGTATCCTGTCTCCCACTCTGCATCTGACCATTCCAATAATCTTATAGAATAGGGATCACATGGAATATGAGACGTAGATGACGTGCCTGTGTTTGCGCCTTCACTTCCGGTACTATAATATTTCCTGCGCTGTTGACTACTCGGTATTGGAAAGTTGTCCCCGTGTTCGAATCGGCTTTGAGGAAATTATCATCATAAGTTTTTTAATAAACTATACTTACGTCCATCGATGGCGTTCGCGACGGGCACGAGGTCCAATCGCGCACGTGCAGTGCGACAGTACGAGCGCGTGCCGTCGGGGCAGCACACGCGCGGCCAGCAGTCTGCGTCAGACTTGCACGACTGCACGTCAAACAGTAGCTCGCCCAGTGGCGCCGTTGGGCATTCACGTGGGATTACGCCCAGAAGTGCTGCAAGTTTTTTAAATGAATTATACTAATAATAAAACTAAATCGGTACATTGAATATATGTATTTCAAAAATTTTTATCATGTCTCATGACGCTAATTTAACTTTTAAGAAAAAAAAATCGTATTGAGGTTCAAATATTACGAGTGATCCATTTCAGATGAAAACAATAAGAAAAAATAATAATAATGATGCACTATCTCACGTATTTTTAATATAAAATAACCACAAGTGCTAGACTTCTGATATGAAGCAGGAAACCAGTAGATAAAATTCTGGTCACGATAAAAAAAACCCGGTCTCGATACGTCAATTTTTTCGGGAGTCCTCATGACCACATTCCTAAAAAAAATCTGGACGTCCACGTCAAATTTTATTTGAGAGTCCATTCAAATTAGCATATAAGTGCAATATAATTGTGATACAGGCATATGAAGACCGCCGAATCGCTTGACATGTCGGGTAAAAAAAAGCACTCACCCGCCGCATCGTGCCATGAGACGTGCAAAAAAATCAATTTATTGGAAAATTTGATTCAATTGTACTACCTATCTTAAATACGTCTATAAGCAGTGGCATACTGTAATAATACCATATAGTCAAGTCAATAATGAAGCATATTATAAAATACAGTTCTTACGTTGATGTGATTGTTGCACTGTAGGTCGTGGAGCTGGGTCACCCTTTACACAGCGTCCTTGACAGCACACCTGGTCAGGACCGCTGCTCGCTCGACATTGGGAATTGGTTTCACAGGGCAGCGGGAATAATATAACTGGCGCTAGAGTCTTGGGACATACAAATTTCTTCGTCTTTCCTGCGTTGAAAAATGGTACAATTTATGTCACAAATTTTTTTTTTCATTTGGTATGAATACATCTATTGAATCAATAAGTAAAAAGTACTAAGTATGGTACGAATAGGTCTCCTTTTATTGGCTAAGATCCGTCTGGGTAGATACAACCCCTTTGTCTATTTCTGCCGCTAGGCTGCAGTACAGCCACCTTTCCGGTTTAAAGGAGACACCTCACCTGTAGCCTTCTTTGGCTCAAGGTGTCCATGAGCTGGAATAACTACTTACCATCTGATGGACTGATAGCTCGTTTGTTAGTATGTCTAAACGACACAAATCATGCATAACTTTCTAAAAACGTTGGCGACAAGCATGGGGTTTCGAATTTGGGTGTTCTGATTCAGAAATAGATCTCCGGCTAACGGCTTAAAAAATAAAAATATATTTTTATCAAGAGTATTTAGCTAAAAATTAGTAAAAGTATTTTTCATTGGGTTGACAAACGAGGTATCAGTCCAAGTGATAGTAATGGCCCCAGCAGCCCATGGCCACTTTTAAACAACTTCAATTGGAAGAATATACGGATATATTGTCTACCCTTGACTAAGGTGAATGCTGGGCGCTTAAGAAAATCTTGAAAAATATCAATTAATAAAATAGGACATGTGAATAAGAAAACTATAAAAATATCAATTAATAAAATAGGGCACTTGGAAAAAAGATACGGTACAGGAAGTTACTTTGCACAAATACGCATTCAAAAAATTGTATTGTTTATAATAGCTACTTCGAAGGGCACCCTCCCTGATAGGGATATTACAATTGTGTGCACCTAAAACACGTCTAACCCGATCCGTTAACGTTAAGATGTTTTATGAAAAGAACGAACGAAATGTTTGTTTGTACATTCAGCGTTCTAAATACAACACGAACAAAGGCCTCCTCGCAATATTTGTTGGTATTTTGATGCTGGGAAGGGCCCGCCACTCTACTCCAATGGTTGTCGGACCGAGTAATTTTAAATGACTATTCACTAACTTGCAAATGAATAGTTAAAAACGTTACTATTGAAAATCGTGCCCGTACAGTATCATATCTCTGTAATAAGATCAAAGTTCATGATCACAAGATTCATGGATTCATTTTATGAATAAATTGAAATGGAAATGAACAGCTAACCTGTTGAGATCAAAAAGTGAAAAAGTAGTGAAAAATATGTGATAGAGCCACATAGTGTGTTGGCCCAACCGGAGAAAAATCACTATCACAGTATACCAGCATATTTGCTGCTATTCGTTTTGTAATTGTCAAGTACCAAGGAACAAATTACATGCAACGAGACAATTATTCGTAATCCTGAGAGGTGAGATTTAAAACGCATCTACTTTTACATCTTGATTGAAATATACAAATGAGGGTCTATTTTGCGGACGAAAAACAGTTCACCAGATAACCAGTGCGGACGACTAACAGTCTACTCGTTATCTGGATACAATATTAGAATTCATAGAAAGTGGAAAAGAGAAGCAATAATATTGCGTTAGTTTGTTACGTAAGAGTTACGAGTACGCCCAACGTTAAATATAAGCTACTATAATTACTAAAATTTGTATGGGAAGTCATTCTCCGAGTAGGAGAGTTGTTACCCTCGAGAGTAAATTCGTTTTTAAATTAACTGGTATAAAGGGAATAAAGTTATTTTACCAAATGCTAATTAAGTCGACTGATGGCAGAATATTCTCACGAATATGTCAAATCCGAACTTTATAGACTCATATACTTTTATTCTCGGCACGGGTACCGCCACTGCGCTCATTAAACCGTCTTTCCAGGACTTTGAGTATGGGGAAATCATCCATTAAAGGTTTTGATTCTGTCGACCCTTTCATGAAGAGGCGTATGACAAGCAGTGAACTTAGACTTATTATAATGATGAAGAAGAAGAAAAAGAAAAGAAATATAATAAACTAAACTTAAAAAAAAGTTTAAGCCTTATAAGAATCTTACCGATCTTAACAGGTGCTGGAGGACTTGTGCCTGGTGTGTTCTCTACAGGCAGCAGCTGGAAGTATGGCCTCGGTGCTTCTGTTGTCGTAGTGCTGGTTGTCGGCGCTGGTGTTGTTGTGGTAGTCGTTGAACTGGTGGTACTCGGAGTAGTTGTAGTCGTTGTGGTCGTAGTACTAGTAGTTGTACTTGTGGTTGTGCTTGTGGTTGTACTTGTGGTGGTACTTGGGGTGGTACTAGTGGTGCTTGAAGTGCTGGTACTAGGTTTACTGCTACTCAACTCGTCTACATTACTGCTTGGTTCTTCACTAGCTCTACAACATTTGTTAATGATATCGAATGATTTGTGATAATCGTGCAGTGGAAATAGGTGAATGTACTACATGAAAGATGTGATTTAAAATGAATGATTAGGGGTTGGGTTGTGATAATTATAGATTAATTTATACTTCCTTAAGCCAATAAAAAGCGGTGCATCAGTTCTATATCTTCATAATATGATAAAAAAGCTTGTCGTCACTGACAGGCTTTTAATTTTTAAGTTGCAAAGACAACGGACTGATCATATTTTAAAAGACCACGGCAAACGTATGTCCGGATTAGAATAAGCAATATATTTTAGCTGCCATTTATTACTTGTTAAGATTTTATGATGCATTTTTTAATTTGTGCCTATAACTCAGTAGTAGTCAAAGACAAAAACATGAGACTACAAAAATTTTTTCATTGATGAAAATTTATTTCGAGGCGGGAAAAAAATTTTTGTGAAACGAAATAGAAAACGAAAAAATATTTAAAATGTTAATGTCAGAAATATTTTCTACGAAAAGTGAGGAAAAGTATAATATCTAAACACTACAAGGTAGGAAAAGAGTCGAGATTTCTTTACTCAAACTAAGTTTGAGTGATCTGAGATTCTCTTCCCCACTACCTATAGAAAGCAAAGCTCTGCACAATCAGCGAAAATGTAAATATATATACATATACTATAATAAAACAAAAGTACGTAGTAGTTAAAACTGGGCCTGCTGTAAACAAATGTCTCTGGAAAATCTCAATCAATCTCTCAAAATCTTAAACAAGTATTTAGAGCTCTGATGAGGAATACTTTTTAGTTATAATAGTTGTTGTTATGTCTCGACAACATTCCATTTGAGTCTGCTCCTGAGTATCAGGAAGGTCCGTATCGCAAGTTGCACAATCTTCGCAAAACAAGGAATGATGGTGGTAAATAATTTTATCCATAGAAGAATTATCTGAGCACGCATACCTGCCACCCAAAGGATTAGACAGAGATAACAGATTTACATTTAATACGATTCGGCGTAGCAAAACGGACTACTGCAATGTTCTTGGCAAAAAAGTCAAGACAGACGAATAACAAAGTAGTAGGACCCCGTCTCAGGGCTTAATACACAAGAAAAAGATTTTTATGGGAACATGATGGCAAAGATTTTTATTCAATAAAACATTCAACCTCTGCCTGTTTCTAAAAAAAGCGTCTTGATATGTCATAATATATTTATTGATACAATAATCCTTTAATGCTCATACACCCATAATGCTTTATTTGTGTACGAAAGAAAATTGTACCAAGAAATAAAAAAAGTGTTTGAAAAGCGTATTATGCGAATGTGCAGCGAAAGCAAATCGCTTTACTGTATGCACCATACTTTGTATTTTGTTTCAATGAGAAAATTGTCTAATAAAAGATTAGTATTAGGAGATTTTGCCTCAGTGCAATCACAACTCACAATCACACTGCAAAGTAGGAGAGCATGTTAATCAAAACTCATAGCAGATTTATCTTTACATATAAAAATCTTGTTTGTGTCTGTTAGTGATCGTCTAACTCTTGAACGGCTTGACCGATTGAGGTCATATTCCTGCAATATATTTGTACTATATAGAATATGGTTCATATCTATGCTAGGATCCGATAGGTGACGCTGTGGTTGAATTGTCAAATTTTGTATTTAAAGACCAAAATGACTAACATTTTCAATATATGAAAGAAGTAGTTGAGGGCCGTAAGTAGTAGAACAAGATTAGGGCTAAAAAAGAAAATTACAATATCTAGATTTTAAGACAGGTAGCGCTTTGGTCGAGTTATTTATACATTTTATTTCTTACACGAAAGGGTGGAACAACGTCTGCCGGGCCAGTTAGTTTATTATGAACATTTAATGTAAGCCTTGAGGGCCGACATATACATTTGACCGACCACTCACTGTTTTAAGTTGCTTATATAAGTATTGAGTCAAATCTTTGTCTGTATAGAATATTAAAAAAAACTTTTGACTAAAGCGCTCTAGCATAATTATATAACTATTGTTATATACTGTAATGTATTACAGCTGTAGCTAAGATTTCCTTATTTTTTAATTTAATTTGGTACTAACATACTATAAAGTTCAGAGTGTACAGGTTATGGGTAAAACGCGTTCCTACCTGCCACAAAAAAATGATCTCTTTGGCAATAAAGACGAATAAAATCAACTCTTCCATAAATTGCTCTTACCATTTACGTTACTATAAAAGATTCTTCGATCCAGATTCCTAACATCTGGTCACCGTCACCAGATTCTCAAATATTTGTCAGCTTCATAAAATTAAATATTTTAACCCAAACTCGAAGGGCTAACTGCCATAATGCCTGTGATTTAGTTTCTGTACATCTGATCGCAGCAGTAGTTTAGGTATACGCATGAAAAATATTATATTAAAACTTAAACATTAATGCATAGAAAACGTAACGCCCATACCCACATTGGTGAGGGCAGTACCCTTGCACTACAGATGCTGCTTATCTGTGGTCTTTGTCTATCATAGTGATGATCTGCGGCAAATTCTAATGAATATTCCGCCATCATTCTTGCGCCACAGCGTCCTTTTGACTTTTGCTATTTGGAGAATAAGTTGTGTGTATATTCTTCATTACGCCTTTGATCAGCGGTTGGCTAAAATCGACTGATGCAGTAGTAGTAATAACATAATATTTTAAGGATATAAGAATGAGTTAAACAATAAACAATACATACACTTTTGAGTTTAAATCCACGTCTCGATGATAAATACCTAGACTATTGTAAGCAACTATTTTTTTTAAAGAAAGCAGTACGTGTGGCAGTGCATCCCTGCGTTAGTTTTAGAATCGACTTCTTGTATGTGTATGTAAACGTTAAAAATCATATAAAACTTTTAGCGCAAAATATGAAATGTGGAAAGGACTTTCAAACCGGCCTTTTTTATATATTTTATTTAGAAACCTATACCTATTTATAAAGATTTGTGGATCCGTAACGGAAATACGTAAAGGAAAGCTTTTATTTATGATTAAATATTATTGTAACAACTTTGCGCTTGATGTAGCCATTTTGGCAAGATCATTGGAACGATTAATAGAGTAATGTAAATTCTAGAAGTATCTCATTATCTATATTTTTTTCAGAAAAATATAAAGCATAGAAAATAGTCGTGAAACAAAAGTTGTTATTTTTAAAGATGTTAATTCATACTTAAAAGCGTGCAGGTGCTTCTTGTGCATATGCTTCAATAGTATTGAAACTTCTCCAATTATACTATACCACATGACCCTATTTGGTCATATTAGTTAAAAAAATTACTCGAAAATTAGTTTTTCGTTTTGTGTTTCCTACGAGTCATTTATGGTTAGTATAATTATTAGTAAGTGCAATTTTGTCATATAGCTTTAATTATAATAGTGAATATTAACTAAAACTTGGACAAGGGCAAACAAATACTAACCGAATAGCAGACGTCTTCAGAAGACCCTTTGTGCAGAAACCCTTGCAGCAAAGGTGTTGTGTGCTCATCACTCGGCATTCGCCATGCTTCCGACAAGGTAGTGGAAATAAGTCTAACCAACCACTGCTCGTACGTACTGGTGGACAGGTCAATGACTGGCACTCGGCTGTGGAACATACATTATGTTGTGAACATTCCAACATCATACATAGGTACGTACATTACCGCTAAAACTAGGAGATTTTCCAGACAAGTGTCTAAGTATGAAAGTATTATTAAAAATAAAGTAGTGTACTACTTTCTTAATAATATAAAAAAGCAAAAGATATTATTTAATCTCTCAAACATACATATTTTAAAACACATTACTTTCTAAATATACTTCTGATACATTATTTGGCATACAATGTATACCGTTAATGTCATTTGGTAACAAGCAGATTTGCAGTTTTAAGTTGAACCTTGCACAGTCCACAATCATGCATGTCAGCTTTTGCTGACGCTTTGCCTGTGTTCAGCTGACGACTTCGATAGCCTGATGAAGAAGACTACGTGGTTCATATCTACTAGCTCGTAATTTGAAAACCTCCTAAGCCATTATTTACTAATTGATAGGACTCCGTTTCTACCCTAGGAGCCGTCAGGAATGATCTTCTACACTTTTATATATTTCTTCGAAACTGACTTATGTACAGACTTAGTTAGTCTGTATCTGTGCTACCACGATTCAGTACAAGTTCCTAAATAATAGTACAAACTATTATTTTTATACCGTTATAACCAATAACAACGTTACAGTTGTAATTAAATGGTGCCTCAACCTAGATACACCGATATAAGAAATCCTTT